>JARGYO010000094.1:60489394-61891894 GCA_029206835.1 Rana muscosa
GTTTCCCCATCAAATGCAGCCAGTTTCCCCATCAAATGCAGCCAGTTTCCCCCCAAATGCAGCCAGTTTCCCCCCAAATGCAGCCAGTTTCCCCTCAAATGCAGCCAGTTTCCCCTCAAATGCAGCCAGTTTCCCCTCAATTGCAGCCAGTTTCCCCCCAAATGCAGCCAGTTTCCCCTCAAATGATACCAGTTTGTCCCGCCCGCCCAGCACTTACCTCCTCCATGCTCCCTCCGAGTCCTCGATGTCTTCTCCCGTCCTCGATGTTGCTTCAGCCAATCAGATGACCGGTAACCAGACCCGGTGCATCTGATTGGCTGAGAGGCGGGTCAGTGTTAGGGAAGCGATTCCCTAACACAGCATTGTTTAGACAGGGAACAGACAGGTTCTAATCAGGAAGCCTATTAGAGCCTCTGGCTCTAATCAGGCACTTCCAAAACACACCCACCGCTGTATTTCAGATGGTCGGCGCTCAACAGGGGGCTGGACACCTGAATAGTGGGCGGCAGCGGCGACAATAGATAGTGTTCTTAGGTAAAATTGTGAGTAAGCCCACTCCCTTGTCTGAGAAGCAAACAAAAAAAAAAAAACATCAATTGCCGCCACTGTGCCCATTAAACGTAGCCACTGTGCCCATCAAACGCCGCCAGTTTGCCCCCTCAAATACAGCCAGTTTCCCCCCAAATGCAGCCAGTTTCCCCCCAAATGCAGCCAGTTTCCCCTCAAATGCAGCCAGTTTGCCCCCCAAATGCAGCCAGTTTGCCCCCCAAATGCAGCCAGTTTCCCCATCAAATGCAGCCAGTTTCCCCATCAAATGCAGCCAGTTTCCCCTCAAATGCAACCAGATTCCCCTCAAATGCAGCCAGTTTCCCCATCAAATGCAGCCAGTTTCCCCCCAAATGCAGCCAGTTTCCCCATCAAATGCAGCCAGTTTCCTCATCAAATGCAGCCAGTTTCCCCATCAAATGCAGCCAGTTTCCCCATCAAATGCAGCCAGTTTCCCCATCAAATGCAGCCAGTTTCCCCATCAAATGCAGCCAGTTTCCCCATCAAATGCAGCCAGTTTCCCCCCAAATGCAGCCAGTTTCCCCCCAAATGCAGCCAGTTTCCCCCCAAATGCAGCCAGTTTCCCCCCAAATGCAGCCAGTTTGTCCCCTCAAATGCAGCCAGTTTGTCCCCTCAAATGCAGCCAGTTTGTCCCCTCAGATGCAGCCAG
Source organism: Rana muscosa (assembly GCA_029206835.1). Taxonomy (NCBI): domain Eukaryota; kingdom Metazoa; phylum Chordata; class Amphibia; order Anura; family Ranidae; genus Rana; species Rana muscosa. The sequence continues at coordinate 60,490,611 of JARGYO010000094.1, forward strand.
TTTGTCCCCTCAAATGCAGCCAGTTTCCCCCCAAATGATACCAGTTTGTCCCGCCCGCCCGGCACTTACCTCCTCCATGCTCCCTCCGAGTTCTCGATGTCTTCTCCCGTCCTCGATGTCACTTCAGCCAATCAGATGACCGGTAACCAGACCCGGTGCACCTGATTGGCTGAGAGGCGGGTCAGTGTTAGGGAAGCGATTCCCTAACACAGCATTGTTTACACAGGGAACAGACAGGTTCTAATCAGGAAGCCTATTAGAGCCTCTGGCTCTAATCAGGCACTTCCAAAACACACCCACCGCTGTATTTCAGATGGTCGGCGCTCAACAGGGGGCTGGACACCTGAATAGTGGGTGGCAGCGGCGACAATAGATAGATTCATGCAATGCATGAATCTATCTATTGTTGAGTGACGGGTGCTGGAGAGAGGGGGCAGCGCTCCTTCGCCCACTATAGATGCACCGCCACTGGAAGCAACCCCACACATGAATGGTCTCAGGATGCTTTACTGTTGGCATGACACAGGACTGATGGCAGCGCTTACCTTTTCTTCTCCGGACAAGGTTTTTTCTGGATGCCCCAAACAATCAGAAAGGGGATTCATCAGAGAAAATGACTTTACCCCAGTCCTCAGCAGTCCAATCCCTGTACCTTTTGCAGAATTTCAGTCTGTCCTTGATGTTTTTCCTGGAGAGAAGAGGCTTCTTTGCTGCCCTTCTTGACACCAGGCCATCCTCCAAAAATCTTCTCCTCACTGTGTGTGCAGATGTACTCACACCTGCCTGCTGCTATTCTTGAGCAAGCTCTGCACTGGTGGTGCCCCGATCCTGCAGCTTAAACAACTATAGGAGACGGTCCTGGAAAGAAGTGTCTTCTTTGCTGCCTGTCACGTACCTAGCGGTGATGAGCCCGGACTTGCAGAGGAAGGCCTCCCTTACGGCTCCCACCAGCGGCCCCTGGTAAGGTAACAGCAGGCGCGGAGGTAGGAGGGGTACGAGTGCCTGGCAGGATCAACCAAGGTGAAGGTAGTTATGCAGACTTGGTAGGCACACTGGAACACAGCAGATAGAACTGGAATCAGGAACACTCAGCAAACTGAAATCGTTCAGCAGACTGGACCGGAACCAGGAACACAGGAACTCAGCAAACTGGATCAGCTTAGCAGACTGGACCGGAACTAGGAACAGTGAGCTTGGTCAGACAAGCCGGGTCGGTTAACTGGCTGGCAGCAAGGTACAGAGGGATCAGACAGAGGAGAGGTCACAACAAGCCAGGGGTCGGATGCAGGCAGAAAACTGGAGAAGTCACAGGCAGGCCGGGTCAAACACAGGTAAGTCTTCAGATCAGGTTTTCAGGTACTCAACGCTGTAGAGCAGACAGCAGGGACTGTCTGCGATTGACAGGTTTAAATAGCCCCTCTGGCGCCACCTGCAGGGCGGAGCATGCGCAACCGAGAATCAGGAAGACCAGGACGCCTGCTTCTGGCAGGATCTCCATGACATTGCCCCCCCCCAAGGGGCAGCCTCCGGATGCCCATCCGGGCAAACTTCTCAGGGTGAGATCTCTTGAAGGACTGCACCAGGCTTCTAGCATGGATGTTCTCCTCAGGCTCCCAAGAGTTTTCTTCGGGTCCGTAGCCCTTCCACTTAATCAGGAATTGGTTCTGGTTATTCCTTCTTCTAAAATCCATAATGGCTTCCACTTCGAATTCCTCCTCCCCGTCTACAATGACAGGATCAGGGAGAGCCGGACTTCGGCCTGGAAATGGGTTGGGAACCGAAGGCTTCAGCAGAGATACATGGAAGACCGGATGGATCTTGAGGGAGTCAGGGAGCTCCAGTTCATAAGCCACTTCATTGATTTTCCTTTTGACAGGAAACGGCCCTAAAAATTTGGGGCCCAGTTTCTTAGAGGGGCATGCCATCCTCAAGTTTAAAGTGGATAACCATACTTGGTCGCCAGGTGCCAGCATTAATTCACCCCGTCTCTTCCTGTCAAAAATTGTCTTGTTGTGTTCCTGAGTCTTGGTCATGGTTTCCTGCAGAAGTTGGTTGTTGGATGAAAAGAAGTTCAACTTTTCCTGGACTGCGGGCACCGTACATTCAGGAAGGGAATTGGGCAGGAATGTAGGATGGAAACCGTAATTTGCGAAGAATGGGGACTGCTTGGTAGCGGAATGCGTAGAGTTGTTATAGGCAAACTCGGCCAATGGGAGCAGGGAAACCCAGTCATTCTGAGCGAATGAAGAGAAGCAGCGCAGGTACTGCTCAAGGGTCTGGTTAGTCCTCTCAGTCTGTCCGTTGGTCTGGGGATGGTAAGCGGAGGAAAGTGACAATTCTATCTCCAAAGCCTTGCAGAGGGATCTCCAAAACCGGGAGGTAAATTGTACCCCTCGGTCGGAGACAATATTGGCTGCTACCCCGTGGAGTCTGACGACCTCTCTGATGAACACCTGTGCGGTTTCGGGAGCTGAGGGAGTCCCCTTCATGGGAATGAAATGTGCCATCTTGGATAGACGGTCTTCTATCACGAAGATAGTGGTGTGACTCTCAGCCGGAGGCAACTCGACGATAAAGTCGATGGACAGCATTTTCCAGGGTCTGTCTGGGACGGGTAGGGGTCTCAGTAGTCCCCAGGCCTTGGATTTGTAACCCTTGTTTCGGGTACAAACTATGCAAGACTCCACAAACTTCCTACAGTTCTCGCGGAGCCGAGGCCACCAAAAGGTACGCTGTACCAAGTCGGTGGTCTTGGCAACGCCAAAGTGCCCGGCAAGGGCATGGTCGTGGCAGAGTTCCAGTACGGTTATTCTCAGCTCTTCAGGTATGTAGATCCTGTTCTGGTACCAAAACAGCCCATCTTTGGCCTGCAATTCCGGTTCGGAGGGGGGTCTCTGCCCAGTGTAGGCTTGCTTGATCCGGGAGAGTAGGTCTTCCTGAAGCAGAAGGAAGTTTCCAGGAGCAAGAATGGTGTCTGGAGGAGAGGTTTCCTTAGACTTATGGAACATCCGAGAGAGGGCATCGGGCTTAATGTTCTTGGAACCGGGACGGTAAGTGACATGGAAGGAGAACCGGAAGAAGAAAAGCGCCCACCTGGCTTGTCGTGGTTTTAGCCTTTTCGCTGCCTTCAGGTACTCCTCCAGGTTCTTGTGGTCGGTGAATATCAGAATCAGATGGGCAGCCCCCTCCAACAGATAACGCCACTCCTCTAATGGGGACTTGATCGCCAGCAATTCCCGATCCCCCACGTCGTAGTTCCTCTCTGCCGCAGATAACTTGCGAGAGAAAAAAGCTACTGGGTGGAGCAAGGCTCTGGTCCCCTGTCTTTGGGACAGTATTGCTCCTACCGCAATTTCTGAGGCGTCTACCTCCAGAACGAACGGTAATGAGGAATCTGGGTGCTTCAAGATAGAGGCAGAGGTAAAGAGACCCTTCAGGGTCTCAAAGGCCTTTTGGGCCTCAGGGGACCAGTGGAAACGGATCCCTTGTTTGGTCAGCTGGGTGATGGGTGCGATGATGGCTGAGAACCCTCTGATGAATTTGCGGTAGAAGTTGGCGAATCCAACGAAACGTTGGATCCCCTTCTTGTCCGCCGGGACTGGCCAGTCCAGGATTGCAGCAATCTTTTGAGGGTCCATTTTGATGCCCTCGCTGGAGATAATTAGTCCCAAGAACGATATACTTTCCAGCTCAAATTCACACTTCTTGGCCTTCGCATACAGGCCATGCTGGCGAAGCCGAGCCAACACACTTCTGACGTGCCTGCGGTGGGAATCAAGGGAGGAAGAAAAATATAGTATATCATCCAGGTAGACAATGACAAAGAGATCTAGGAAGTCCCGGAGTACATCGTTAATGAAATACTGGAAAGTGGCAGGGGCGTTGCACAACCCGAAGGGCATTACCCGATACTCAAAATGTCCGAATCAGGTGCGGAAAGCGGTCTTCCACTCATCCCCCTCCTTGATGCGGACCAAATTGTAGGCTCCGCGGAGATCAAGTTTGGTAAAAATGATGGCTGTTCCCAGTCTCTGAAATAGTTCCGGTACCAAGGGGAGAGGGTAGCGTTTTTTTACTGTGATTTTATTTAATTCACGATAGTCCACACAGGGTTGAAGGGTATGATCCTTCTTCTCTACGAAAAAGATGCCTGCACCGGCTGGAGATGTAGACGGACGAATTAACCCTTTCTGTAGGTTTTCATCGATATAGTCTTTTAGTGCCCCCTGTTCTACCTCTGTTAACGGGAAGATCCTGCCAAACGGAATTGCCGCTCCGGGAAGTAGGTCAATGGGGCAATCATAGGCCCGATGAGGTGGTAGAGTCTCTGCCCCTTGTTTGCTAAACACATCAAGAAAGTCATGGTAGACCTCAGGGATGGATTGCCGTATTCCAGCCTCCGTATTGATACATAAGAGGGTGGCTGGCCCAGGGGTTTTGAGTGTCCCGCAGGAATGCTGGCAGTAAGGAGAAGAAAAGGTCACCAACCCTGTGGCCCAGTTGATGGTAGGGTTGTGGACCTGTAGCCAAGGTATACCAAGGATCACAGGGAACAATGGGGAAGAGATAATGTCCAGGCGTAAGTATTCTTGGTGGGTTCCGGAGATGGTGGAGATGGTAGCGGGTAAAGGGGCGGTCTCTTGGACCACTGGTCCAGACTTAATGATGGACCCATCAGCCAAATGCACACATAGTCCATGGGTCTTGGTGACAAGAGGGATCTGGTGCTTGATGGCAAAGGCTGAGTCCATAAAGCAGCTGCAAGCCCCGGAATCAATAATGGCGGGCACTTGCAGAGTCCTTCCTGGGAGCTGTAACGAGACAGAGAGAGCAAGGTGAGATGTGGACTTGGCCTGTGGGTTGGTAGTGTCAGAAGATACTGAAAGACACTTACGAAGTTTCAGGGGACAATTTATAACGAAGTGTCCGAGTTCCCCGCAGTACAGGCACAAATTTTTCACTCGGCGACGTTGGCGTTCCTGTTGGGTGAGGGAAGGACGAAGCACTCCGAGCTGCCTGGGCTCGGGTATGTCAGATGTAGCGGCTGGAGGTGCAACAGGTGCTGGGTGCAGATGGCTGGGAGCCCGGGGAAGCATCCAGGTCGGGCGGGAGAAGCCCGTGGACCTCTCAGCCCTTCGTTCCCTGAGACGTCGGTCGATCTGGATTGTTAAGTCAATTAGTGAATTCAGGGTTGGTGGTATGCCAACCCTAGCGAGCTCGTCCTTCAGAGGGTCGGACAGACCTATGCGGAACTGATGGCGGAGGGCGGCGTCGTTCCAACTGGTATCTGCGCTCCACCGTCTAAGTTCTGCTACGTAGTCCTCTGCTGCTCTGCGCCCCTGCTGAAGGGTGCGCAAGGCGGTCTCTGCGGTTACTGAGAGCTGGGAATCTTCATATAGCTGAGCCATGGCGTCGAAGAAGGCAGTAAGGTTGTTTAACGCCATATCTTTCCGTTCCAAGAGACGGTGGGCCCAGCTCTGAGGGTCTCCGGAAAGCAGGGACATCACAAAGCCCACCTTGGTGGCTTCCAAGGAGAAGGTGCGAGGCTGCAGGGCGAAGTAGAGTTCGCAGGAATTACGAAAAGCCCTAAACTTGCTTCGATCCCCGGAGAATTTTTCGGGTGTAGGGACCCTGGGCTCCGGAGGAAGCATGACAACTGTGGGTGAGGATCCTGCCCCAGCAGTGGAGGTAGAGGTATGGGATCCCCCTTGGGCTCCAGAGGGGTTGGAGAGGACCCGCACTTGTTCTTCCAGATGGGTGTAGCCTTGCTGGAGGTTCTTGACCGCTTCAGCCAATCCTGCCAGGGGCCGACATAGTTCCTCCATAGGTGAGGCTCCCTGCTCGGGCTCAGACATGGCTGTCTGCTACTGTCACGTACCTAGCGGTGATGAGCCCGGACTTGCAGAGGAAGGCCTCCCTTACGGCTCCCACCAGCGGCCCCTGGTAAGGTAACAGCAGGCGCGGAGGTAGGAGGGGTACGAGTGCCTGGCAGGATCAACCAAGGTGAAGGTAGTTATGCAGACTTGGTAGGCACACTGGAACACAGCAGGTAGAACTGGAATCAGGAACACTCAGCAAACTGGAATCGTTCAGCAGACTGGACCGGAACCAGGAACACAGGCAGGGCCGGCCCTACCATGGGACCAGATGGTACCATTGTACCAGGCGGCACTTTCAGGGGGGCGGCAAAAGCTGTGAGCAGAAAAATCTATCCACAAAATGTAGCTGTAAAACTTGTATGCCCCTGTTGCCTGCCTAATTTAAGGATTATGCGCTCCTGCTCACTGCTCTGCGGCAGCAGATGCACCCCTTTCTAGGCTCCCTTCTTGAGTTCCTATGAGTCTCCCCCCCCCCCCCCTGGATCGGAGCTGGTACAGTCCGTGCGAAAGTGCATGTGGGCGGAGCAGAAAGAGAACCTCACACTGCAGCATCGATCTTTGGTTCCCGCCCAGCACACAGCAAAGCGCTCCTCCTCCAGAGCAGAGTGAAGATGTGTAAATCACGGATGACAGGCTGGATCCTCTTCTACTGTGAGTCCCGACTGCTCTGCATTCCATATCCTGTGATTATAAACGTGCCCTGCACTTTTCACTGCAGGTTTATTGAAAGTAAAATTCTTAAACAGGTTAGGAATTAGTGTGACATTTCAGGTGCTACATTATATGTAATCCACATAAAAAGAATGATTTTTTAATAAGATATAATGTGTATGTGGATTACATATAATATAGCACCTGAAATGTCACACTAATCCCTAACCTGTTCAAGAATATAACATTACACAGCAAAGGATGTGATTTCTTATCCCAGCCCAACTTCAAGAAAGTCCACTCTTGCAGTGTGGGGGAGGGGGGAGAAGGGGGGCACTGTATAGTCTTTTTTTACTTGATTCTATGCTTCAGCCAGCTCCAGTGCTCTCCTCCTCCTCCCTATCACATATAGAGGAAGATTAACCCTGTATGGTCTAAATTGGAGGCTGGAGTGTGACCACTGTCACTCCTAACTGACACAGGAGCTGCAGGGGACCAGTAACAGAACTGCAGAGAGCCCGCTGAAGCAAAGTACAAGGTAAAACTGAATACACAGCAAAGAATTCATTGGGTTCAGCAGGGGCTGAATTTTTGATCAATGTGTAACCCTCTCTGTTAGACAGAAACTGATTTGTTATATCCACTTCTGCTGGAAATCCTTGTTCAATTAGCTGTTTGCAGCCAAACGGAAGCAGTGCTGATCAGTGTATTTTGATAGGGGAGAGTCCCTGCTGTCAGAATACAATTCCCACATCCATCCAACTTGTGTGGATGGAGGAATCTGTCAGCCACTTGCTTGAGCCCCATCTCGATCCAGCAATGTGCACAAGAGCACTTGCTCTCTAGTGCAGGGGTCTCCAAACTCTCTAAAGGGCCAGTTTACTGTCTTTTAGACTTCAGGGGGGCCGAACTGTGCCCAGTGGGAGTTAACAATGTGTGATCTGGTGTCGTTGGTAGGAATAGTGCCCCTTTTTTTGTCAGTAGAAGGAATTATGCCCCATCATTGGTGTCATTAGCAGGAATAATGCCTCAAGGGCCAGATAAAGGCAAGCAAAGGGCCACATCTGGCCCCAGGGCCGCAGTTTGGAGACCACTGCTCTAGTGGACTGTTTTTTTATAGTGCACTTTAATATTACTTTGCACTGTGTGTTTGATTTGCAGCACTGGGAGTTTGGTAGTAACTCCAAAACCAAATTGTGTACAAATGAACCATAAGAATTTGACTAGAGTTATTTGAATATTTGGGAGTTATTCACATTATATGTTATAGTATTTTACATTTTTTATTTACAGTTCCCTCACAAAATGTTTTTGCAGCACAGGGATTTTGGTCCCACATGTGATATGTAATTGAATATTTATGAGTTGTTCGCATTATATGTTTTGGGATTCGCCCCTTCATAATTTTGTTTGCAGCACTGGTATTTTGGTTCCATATTCATGTGCTATATATTTCACTTGGTCAGATTTGATAATGACACATACACTAAATTTGATATAATTTATAGGGGCTACTGCTATGCACTAGGGTGTATATACTCCTGGTCTCTGTACTCTGCAGTTTACCGCTCTTGACTTCTGCACATTGTATATTACTGTACATACTCTACCTCTGAACACTGTACACACTGCTCCTGATCCTTGTACTTTGTAATCTATCCAATTCTGACCTCTGCACTATATATATATATATATATATATATATATATATATATATATATATATATGTGTGTGTAGCCACCCCCTCACCCCGTCCTCTTTAGCTAGGGGTATGTCACACGACAGAGTGAGGTGTGCTACGGCCCATGTCCTCCCCACAACGGCCGGTGAGGTGAAGGCCAATACCTAATGTTTCCTCGGGTCGGTGTGTCCTGAGCATGTACCGAGTCTGTCGTGCAGAAACCACCGAACCACCCTTTGCTCCCATTAACAGAGTCCATACACCGATCACAGTCCAACGGTTGGTTTATTTCGTATCTCCACATACAGGCAATGCGATGGCATGATACGGTGAGATGAGCAGGTCGAGGCACTATACTGATCTGGGTCCCTACACCCCCTATGCTATGACCAAGGGTTGTAGGAGTCTTGACATGAATACCTCCGTTGCGTTGCGGCCTCTATCAGGGGAAGATGTCCTCTAAGAGAGTTACCGAAGGCCCATCCGTCACCGGGTTGACACTACACCGGGTCTTCGAACGAGTGACCTCCCCAGCCTCCTCACCTCAGATGCGGGTCCCCTCGCAAGGGGCGCCCTGGAGCAACTTCACCCTCGCGGGACCCAGTCGGAGTCACCGGGTCCCAGGCCTCCTCAATAGTACCTCACCCCAGGCTGAAGGTGCCTGGGATGGACTCCATCTTCATTCCGGCCAGGCCTAGGGCGCCTAGGCCGGAACCTTGAACCGCCCGCACCCAGGCCTAAGGTGCCTGGGTGCGTGAAGAGATGATCCCCCGAAAAAGACGACAAACCTCGTGGCGAGGACGTCTCCCCCTTTTATCTCCTCCCGACGATACCACGGCGGGTTCCCCGCCCCGGCCGTACCATCTCCAGGAAGGGACAAAGAAGGGTAGCACTCTGGTAGTGATTCTACCCTGAGCCAGTAGGTACACTGACACCCACTGGTCAAGGAGAATATTACACCACCCAATCCTCCTCGAATAACAAAAAGGGGTCTGAACCCTAACACAATTACACACTTGGGTCACACTCCCCCCAGGTGTATCCCACTAAATTGAGGACCCCGCTACACACATATATATATATATATATATATATATATATATATAAATGTATATATATATATATATATATATATATATATATATTGTGACAGCAGGAAGGTAAAGTCACCTGGTTGCATCCAGGGGGGTAGATATATTTCTCCCAGATTCAGGCTTTATGCCGACTTATACAACTAGGGAGTTGATGAAGCCCAGCTGAGGCTAGTGGGCTCATGGATGACTCATACCTCTAGGGAGAGTGCTGGGCGTCGTGCAGGCAGGGAGTTGATGAGACCAGCTGAAGCTTGTCAGCTCATTTAAAGGCCTCTATAAAAACTCCCAGCTTCATTAGATGTTAGCTCATGCCTGGAACCAGACCTGTGTGGACTGTCTAGGGAGAGTGAACCCCTGTGCGGTGAGGCAAAGCCTGTGTGGCTATTTGTTTGGACTTTTACTAAACCAGGGACTTAGGGACTAGGACAGCACCAGGCTGATCCCAGTTGTTAGTTTAGGAAACCTGCATGTTTAATCAGAGGTCAAACTGACCAGGATTTATTTTGTTTGTTTCTTTTTGGCTTTGCTGTGTTTTTGTCACTGTACATAGAGAAATAAACCGCACCTTTTGATTTTGAAAACCACAACCTCCGTCTGCTGGCCCTGTTTTTGTGTGGGGAGCCCAACCAGGGGGTCACACACACCCGCTACCGAGTTAACCCCCTCACAGTTGGTGGAGAACCAGTGGCAGTTTTTTTTAAGCCAGCATGGAGGAGATACTGAAACAGCTGGCTCTAGCAAATGCCAATCAACAGCAGACAAATGCAGGTTTGCAAAGGAGCCTTGCAGCCCAGCAGCAAGCTCATCAACAAGCCCAGCAGCAATCTGAGGCCCGCTTCATAGACCTGTTACAGAAGCAAGAGCAGAGACTACAACAAATGGAAGCAGTAATGCAGCAACGTCCGCAGACCAGTGAGGAAAGCCATCCCACTAATACCGCGTCCTTTGGGGTGAGTCGTTTATTGACAAAAATGACTGGAGAGGATGATCCAGAGGTATTTTTGACCACATTTGAAAGGACTGCTGAAAGAGAAAAGTGGCCTGAGGAGCAGTGGGCTGGACTGGTGGCTCCTCTGTTAACTGGTGAATCGCAGAAGGCTTACTATGACCTAGAGCCTGACCAAGCAAAAGACTATGTGATGCTAAAAGCTGAAATATTGGCAAGGCTGGGTGTCACCCTGGCTGTCCGGGCTCAGCGGGTGCATAACTGGACTTTCCAGCTTGGAAAACCCCCCAGGTCTCAAATGTATGATCTCATTCACCTGAGCAGGAAGTGGCTACAGCCAGAGACTTTGTCCGCACCAGAGATTGTGGAACGTGTTGTAATGGATCGGTTTTTGAGAGCTCTTCCTACTGCCATCCAAAAGTGGGTAAGCCATGGAGACCCAGAGACGGCCGGTGGTCTTGTGGATCGTGTAGAGAAATACTTGGCTACAGAGAACCTGACGGCCTCTTCCAGAGACTCTCGGACTTTCCACCCTAAGACCAGACCATCCCCAGGGGCGGATAAGAGGATTCCAAGGGGTGAGGGTGGAGAGAGTGAGAGGGTGGGAGCTCTACCCAAAGTTTGGCGAGAACAGCCTGGGAAGTCAGGGGCTCAAGAGGCAGCCAAATGGATTGTTTGCTACCGCTGCCGGCAAGCGGGACATATTGCAGCAAATTGCCCGGTTGTGGAGGAACCCATGCAATGTGACTTTCTGATGGACAGACGTCAGTCGCTGTGTGCGACAGTCGCATGCACTGCCATTCGGGGAACTGAGAAACATTTATGCAAAATGTGTATTAATGGTAGAAATGTTGTGGTATTACTGGATTCAGGTAGCCTTGTGACCCTGATAAAGGCTGAATTAGTTAAAACAGAGGTCTCTGGGAATAGCAAGGTAGCTGTTATTTGTGTGCATGGGGACACCCGAGAGTATCCAGTGACTACAGTGTGTTTCGAGACCCCCAAAGGTACCCTCTCTCATCCAGTGGGGTTAGTATCTCAATTACCGCATGATGCCATTGTGGGAAGGGATTTTCCGAAGTTCTGGGAACTGTGGGATGATCCTGAGCCCCCCACTGGTGCCCCTATGTACCAGGAATGTGATAGCCAGAACTCCTCTGAGAGTGGTGAGGACTCTCCAGAATTTCCCTTGTCAGTATTGGCAGGGGAGACTCAAGAAACTGGAGAGGAGCCCACCTCCTCAGACGAAAACCTACCGTCTGTGGAGTTTTCTGATCTGGAGGTTCACAGGGAAAATTTTGCCACAGAACAGTTAAAAGACCCCGCCCTAATAAAGGCACGGGAAAACGTAGTGGAAATAGATAGCGAGTTAGTGAACCCAGATAATACCTGCACTTACCCATACTTCAGCGTAGAGAAGGACCTACTGTATCGGGTGGCAAAAAGGGCAGAAGAAACCGTTGAGCAGCTTGTGGTGCCCAAACCTTACAGGAAGTTGGTGTTGGAGTTGGCCCATGGGCACATTCTTGGAGGTCATCTGGGGACAGAGAAAACCCGAGAGAGGGTATTACAGAGATTCTATTGGCCTGGGGTGATGAAGGACATAGAAAATTATTGTTCCTCCTGCCCTGTGTGTCAGAGGTCGGCCCCGATGCCACATTTCCGTAGCCCGCTGGTCCCTCTACCCATCATTGAGGTCCCGTTTGAGAGAATCGCAATGGATTTGGTAGGTCCTATAATCAAGTCCGCTAGGGGGCACCAGTACATATTGGTTATAATGGACTATGCCACCCGTTATCCAGAAGCGATCCCTCTCAGAAATACCTCGGCCAAAACCATAGCCAAAGAGCTATCTCTTGTTTTTAGCCGGGTGGGTATTTGTAAAGAACTGCTTACGGACCAAGGTACACCCTTTATGTCCCGGGTTATGAAAGAGCTGTGTAAATTGCTCAAAGTGACGCAATTGCGTACATCTGTGTATCACCCCCAAACCGATGGGCTGGTTGAAAGATTCAACAAAACCCTAAAACAAATGTTGAAGAAAGTGGTGGATAGAGATGGAAAGGATTGGGACTGTCTACTTCCTTATTTGATGTTTGCTATTAGGGAGGTGCCCCAATCCTCTACGGGATTCTCCCCCTTTGAGTTACTGTATGGGAGACACCCAAGAGGGCTGTTGGATATTGCCAAGGAAACTTGGGAAAGTGAGAGTTCTCCCCACAGGAGTGTGATTGAGCATGTCGCCCTGATGCAAGATCGAATTGCACAGGTAATGCCCATCGTGAAGGAACATTTGGCCCAAGCGCAGTTGGCACAGCAGAGAGTGTACAACCGTGGAGCAAAGACCCGTACCTTTTCCCCGGGGGATAGGATATTGGTACTTGTCCCTACGGTTGAAAGTAAATTCCTTGCCAAATGGCAAGGCCCCTACGAGATAATGGAAAAAGTGAGCGAAGTGAATTACAAGGTCAGACAACCAGGAAGGCGAAAGCCCGAACAGATATATCACGTTAATCTGTTGAAAGCCTGGAGGGATAGAGAGTCCCTAGTCGCAGAAACTTGGTCACCAGCTCAAACTGGTTGCGTGATTCCGGAGGTTGGAATAGCAGCCACCTTGTCACAACCCCAACAACAGGAGGTTAAGGAGTTTGTGCTTCGCAACAAGGAGGTGTTCTCTGAGCTGCCGGGACAAACATCTGGGGTAGAGCATGATATTATTACCCCGCCCGGTGAAAGGGTGAAGTTAAAACCCTATCGGATCCCAGAGGCCCGACGGGAGGCAATACGGGAGGAAGTACAGAAAATGCTGAACTTAGGGGTGATAGAGGAGTCCCAAAGTGATTGGTCTAGTCCCATTGTGTTGGTGCCTAAACCGGATGGGAGCTGGCGATTTTGTAACGATTTTCGTCAGTTGAACAAAGTTACAAAATTTGACACCTACCCCATGCCACGTATAGATGAGTTGATCGACCGGCTGGGAACAGCCCGATACATGACGACTCTTGACCTCACAAAAGGGTATTGGCAAATTCCCCTGGCCAAGTCGGCCAAAGAGAAAACCGCATTTGTAACCCCAGACGGGGCGTTCCAATATAAGAGAATGCCGTTCGGGTTACAGAATGCGCCGGCCACATTCCAGCGGAAAATGGACCAGATACTGAGGCCCCATCGGAAGTATGCTGCGGCTTACCTGGATGACGTAATTGTCCATAGCACAGATTGGGCCTCACATCTGCCAAAAGTGCAAGCAGTCCTAGACTCTATCCGGGAAGCGGGGTTTACGGCTAACCCCAAGAAGTGTACCATTGGGCAGGAGGAGGCCAAATATCTTGGGTACACCATTGGCAGGGGAGTAATAAAACCCCAACTCAACAAAGTCGAGGCCATCCAGAGTTGGCCACGTCCCAACAGCAAGAAGCAGGTACGAGCCTTTCTGGGAATCGCGGGTTATTATCGGCGCTTCATTCCCCACTTTGCTTCTAAGGCTGTGCCCCTAACCAACCTGACGAAAGGGAAAGGGTCGGTCATGATTAAATGGACCCCCGAGGCGGAGGCAGCATTCCAATTCTTGAAACAAGCCTTATGTAGCCAGCCAGTGTTGTACTCACCCGACTTCTCTAAAGACTTTGTCGTACAAAGTGATGCGTCAGATGTGGGGTTAGGAGCAGTATTGTCCCAGGTCTGGAACGGGGAAGAGCACCCAGTCATTTACCTCAGCAGGAAGTTGAAGTCCCATGAGGTAAATTACGCCACGGTTGAAAAGGAGTGTTTAGCGGTGAAGTGGGCTCTAGATTCCCTTCGGTACTATCTGCTAGGTAGGCACTTTGACATGGTTACGGATCATGCTCCGTTAAAGTGGATGGCTCAAAACAAGGAGACAAATAGAAGAGTGAATAGGTGGTTCCTGGCCCTACAGGAATTCAACTTCACAGTAAAGCATCGCCCTGGCGTTCAAATGGGGAATGTGGATGCTTTGTCTCGAGTACATGAATGCCTGATTGCTGGTGTTCCAACCCCAAGGTTAAAACAAGAGGGGGGGGGTATGTGACAGCAGGAAGGTAAAGTCACCTGGTTGCATCCAGGGGGGTAGATATATTTCTCCCAGATTCAGGCTTTATGCCGACTTATACAACTAGGGAGTTGATGAAGCCCAGCTGAGGCTAGTGGGCTCATGGATGACTCATACCTCTAGGGAGAGGGCTGGGCGTCGTGCAGGCAGGGAGTTGATGAGACCAGCTGAAGCTTGTCAGCTCATTTAAAGGCCTCTATAAAAACTCCCAGCTTCATTAGATGTTAGCTCATGCCTGGAACCAGACCTGTGTGGACTGTCTAGGGAGAGTGAACCCCTGTGCGGTGAGGCAAAGCCTGTGTGGCTATTTGTTTGGACTTTTACTAAACCAGGGACTTAGGGACTAGGACAGCACCAGGCTGATCCCAGTTGTTAGTTTAGGAAACCTGCATGTTTAATCAGAGGTCAAACTGACCAGGATTTATTTTGTTTGTTTCTTTTTGGCTTTGCTGTGTTTTTGTCACTGTACATAGAGAAATAAACCGCACCTTTTGATTTTGAAAACCACAACCTCCGTCTGCTGGCCCTGTTTTTGTGTGGGGAGCCCAACCAGGGGGTCACACACACCCGCTACCGAGTTAACCCCCTCACAATATATATAAATGTATTTGTGTGTAAGATAATTGGTCATGGGGGGGCGCAGCTTGGCATGTTCGCCCTGGGTGCTGGTTGACTTTGTCCCGGCACTGCCCCCTGCACTGTGAGGCAAATTGCCCGATCCGCCCGCTCCACTCCCCGCTGCACTTCAAGCATTTTTATTATTAACTTTTTTACTAGTAATGGCAGTGATCTACGACATTGCGGTGGACAGGTTCGGACACTTTTGACACATATTTGGGATCATTGACATCTATACAGCGATCTGTGCTATAAAACTGCACTGATTACTGTGTAAATGTCACTGTCTGGAAAGGGGTTAAATGGGGAGGTGTTTCTAACTGGGGGGGATGGGACTGACTGGAGGAACAGCAGATCTGTCTCTCCTCCCCTGTCAGAATGGGGATCTGTCTGTTTACATTGACAGATCCCCGTTCTGGCTCTCTGTGGAGCGATCGTGGGTGGCATCGCGGCCGCCGGCCAAGCACAGGTCCTTTTATACTCCAATATACATGTATAGAGCCATGACAGGTCCTCTTTATACTTCTATATACCTGTATAGAGCCATGACAGGTCCTCTTTATACTCCTACATACATGTATAGAGCCATGACAGGTCCTCTTTATACTCCTACATACATGTATAGAGCCATGACAGGTCCTCTTTATACTCCTACATACATGTATAGAGCCATGTAAGGTCCTTATTATACTTCTATATACACGTATAATGCCATGACTGGTCCTCTTTATACTCCTATACATGTATAGAGCCATAACAGGTCCTCTTATATACATGTATAGAGCCATGACAGGTCCACTTTATACTCTTATATACATGTATAGAGCCATGACAGGTCCACTTTAGTTATCATAATATAAAATAATGGATGTGGGGGCATTTTGGTGGGCG
Organism: Rana muscosa; assembly: GCA_029206835.1. Taxonomy (NCBI): domain Eukaryota; kingdom Metazoa; phylum Chordata; class Amphibia; order Anura; family Ranidae; genus Rana; species Rana muscosa. The sequence goes on from JARGYO010000094.1 coordinate 60,506,440, forward strand.
TAAAAAAATTTTTGGGGGGGGGGGCAGCATTTCATTTTTGGTACCAGGCAGCACAATGTCTTGGGCCGACACTGAACACAGGAACTCAGCAAACTGGATCAGCTTAGCAGACTGGACCGGAACTAGGAACAGTGAGCTTGGTCAGACAAGCCGGGTCGGTTAACTGGCTGGCAGCAAGGTACAGAGGGATCAGACAGAGGAGAGGTCACAACAAGCCAGGGGTCGGATGCAGGCAGAAAACTGCAGAAGTCACAGGCAGGCCGGGTCAAACACAGGTAAGTCTTCAGATCAGGTTTTCAGGTACTCAACGCTGTAGAGCAGACAGCAGGGACTGTCTGCAATTGACAGGTTTAAATAGCCCCTCTGGCGCCACCTGCAGGGCGGAGCATGCGCAACCGAGAATCAGGAAGACCAGGACGCCTGCTTCTGGCAGGATCTCCATGACACTGCCCTTCTTGACACCAGGCCATCCTCCAAAAGTCTTCTCCTCACTGTGCGTGCCGATACATTCACACCTGCTTGCTGCCATCCCTGAGCAAGCTCTGCACTGGTGGTGCCCCGATCCCGCAGCTGAATCAACTGTAGGAGACGGTCCTGGTGCTTGCTGGACTTTCTTGGGCGCCCTGAAGCCTTCTTCACAAATGCAGTGGAAATGTTTTTTTTTTTGTTTTTTTTTTTATGTAATTAAGTTCATTTTCATGGTAAAGAGGGAATTCCCTTTGAAAAAGTCACAGGACGTGTGACGAAACATGCCAGAGGGGGGCCTAGTGAAGTCATTGCGCACATCTAGGAAGCTATCATCCTGTGTGTCTGTTGCTACCACAACGACCAAACTATCCTTAAGGGGGCTATACACTCTGAATGTGATCTTTGTATGATCTGAGTGCACCGGATTTAGTGCACCAACAAATGTGAGTTTTATATTTTATACATTTTTATTCAAGTTTTTTTTTAAAAAAAGATTCAGCACTATGTTAGTCCTTTCCATCCCTCTTTGAGCATTCCGGATATAGTGCAAGCACCTGTCAGGATTCCTTTTCTGCCAGAGATCCCCAACAGAGGATATATATATATATATATATATATACCCCTTAAAGGGGAAGGATCAAGGTGACCTGTATTGGGTCCAGAGTGGAGATGAGTGCATATGAGTGAAGGTGGAGGGATACTGAAGGTGGTTGCATGTTAGCACATTACCCATGGATCACCTTTGATCCTTTTGGACTATATTTTGTCATGCCACAGATATTTGTTTATATGTCTTTCTTGTTACTAGCCTACACGCAAGATGTTTTTCACCTATAGACACTGATATCACTGCGGTGGTTTATTGCATTTTGTTTATCACTATTACGTTTATTTGTTTAAAGAGACACTGTTGGATTGCCCTCATTGGTCATTGTTTATCTTTATTCTTTACTGAGTTATCATTTACAATAGAGGATTGAGAATATTTTTTTACTTCCATGATCCAGTAGGGGGAGCGCTGTGCCATCTCTATTATTATTTCACTTTTCACGAACACTCTGGGTATCCAGCAGCGTACCCTTACACATTTTATTTACCCAGTACACATTAATTATTATTTCTTCATAGACTTTAGCACACATAGTAGTACAGGGGATCAGGCGCTTCTTCTATTTATACATATATATATATATATATATATATATATATATATATATATATATATACAGTGCCTTGAAAAAGTATTCATACCCCTTCAAATGTTCCACATTTTGTCATATTACAACCAAAAACGTAAATGTATTCTATTGGGATTTTAATGGTGGGCACTGATTGGTGGCACTGATGGGCGGCACTGATAAGCAGGTACTGATGGGCACTGAAAGGCAGCATTGACTAGCATCACTGATGGGCAATTATTGGCATCACTGCTGGGAACTGATTGCCATCACTGAGGGTCACTTATTTGCATCACTGCTGGGCAATGACTGGCATCACTGCTGTGCACTGTAGGGGCTGCACTGATAATCAGGGCACTGATAGGCAGCACTTATAGGCACTGATGGGTGGCACGGATAGGCGGTACTGATGGGCACTCATGGGTGGCACTGATGAGCAGGCAATGATGGGCACTGAAAGGCAGCACTGACTGGCATCACTGATGGGCACTTATTGGTATCACTGCTGGGAACTGATTGCCATCACTGAGGGTCACTTATTTGCATCACTGCTGGGCAATGACTGGCATCACTGTTGGGCACTGTAGGGGCTGCACTGATAATCAGGGCACTGATAGGCAGCATTTATAGGCACTGATGGGCGGCACGGATAGGCGGTACTGATGGGTACTCATGGGTGGCACTGATGAGCAGGCAATGATGGGCACTGAAAGGCAGCACTGACTGGCATCACTGATGGGCACTTATTGGCATCACTGCTAAGCACAGATCATCGTAACTGATAGGCACAAATTGTCATCACTGATGGGCACAGATTTGCATCACTGCTGGGCACTGTTGGGACTGCACTGATAATAAGAATCCTGATTATCTGTACAGGTCTCCCCTGTGAGGAAATGCTGCTGATCGGCTCTCCTCTCCTCACACTCTGTCAGTGTGAGGAAAGGAATGCCGATAACCAGAATTTCCTTATTTACATGTGATCAGCTGTGATTGGACACAGCTGATTACATGGGTAAAGAGCCGCTTCATCGGCTCTTTACAGGGTTCCGTGATGCGCTGTGTCCCAGGGACAGAGCGCACAACCGATCACCGCATACCCCTGCAGGTGTGCAAGCTTGGCAAGAGTGGGACGTCGTCCCAGAACGAGAGAGCCATCATTTGACAATATGGCAGGCGGGAGGTGGTTAAATTAATGTTTTTTTGCCTGGAGTTCAGCTTTAAGTACAGAGAGAGAGTTTACAACCATTTCTCATCCCCCCCCCCCCCCCCTCCTGTTATCCTGAGGTCACTCATATGCTTTAAATAAACTGGAGGGGATCTCTGGGGGTAATGAATACACTGAGGGTGAACTCGGCTCATCCCGTCTCTTCTATGACAATTATCCTTCTATGAGTGACTCCGACTCTCATTAGTGGGAATGTGGTTGAACGCTGCACCCCCCACATATATTACCACTGCCATTCATATTCCATATGTGCACAGTGCTTGGAATGAAAGGGGTCAGCCTTTTTATTAAAGAGGAACTCTGAACATACAGTATAGTAACCCATTCAGTTCTCCCCCTGTAAGCTCTGCTTTGGGAGTTTTTTCAGAAAAAAACTTTCTCATTACTTAAGATAACAAGGTGATTCATCAATTAATTCTTTAGAAGGTAATTCATGATATTGTCTTGCAGCAATGATTTTTTTTTTCACAATCCTTAGACATAAACATGCAACAGATCTAAACAAAACACAGTTTTTCTTTTTTTTTTAAAGCAGTGTTAGTTTAAAAATAAATCATGTTCAAATTTGCATGTATTTTATGGTATTCAATATATATTATGGGGGATTGTCTCCTCTCTTTTAGATGTTGGATTTATAAGTTATTAAGGTAAAGGATGTTGGTAACTTTTTATTTTTTTTACTGAATTGCTTTAAATAAAGAATATAAAAAATAAAAAAAAATAGTGTAACGGCAGAGTAAAAGTACACACAAAATTATGATTCTGGTACAAAGCATTTTTTCTTTTTTCTTTTTTTTTTAATTTTGAGCTTTTTTAAACGTGAAATGTGTAAATTAATGTTAAACGTGTAAAAATATTAACAAACAAGACAAAAACAGAAAAAAGTTTAAATATTAATAGTTAATAAAATAGAAAACAAACAAACAAAAAATCAAGCAGGAAAACAATAGTTGAAGGGAGAAAGAGAATAGGGAGTTAATTAGGGCTGATTAGAGTCAATTACCCACTTGCTTATCAGGCACTTAAACCCCCTTCCTGCCCAGACCAAATTTTCAGCTTTCAGCGCTGTCACACTTTGAATGACAATTGCGCGGTCATGCAAGCTGTACCCATGGATAATTTTTTTCTACACAAATAGAGCTTTCTTTTGGTGGTATTTAATCACTGCTGGGTTTTTACATTTTTGCAAAAAAAATAAAAAAAAGTACCAAACATTTTGAAAAAGAAAACCCTGTTTCATATTTTGTTATAAATTTTTTAAAACAGGTAATTTTTTTCCTTCATTGATGTGCGCTGATGAGACTGCACTGATGGGCACTGATAAGGCGGCACTGATGAGGTGGCACTGATATGTGGCACTGAGAGGTGGAACTGATGGGTGGCATTGATGGGCACTGATAGGTGGCACTGATAGGTGGCACTGATGGGCTCTGGTAGGTGATACTGATAGTCAGCACTGATCGTGGCACTGGTGGGCATTGATTGGCAGCACTGGTGGGCATTGATAAGTGGCACTGGTGGGCAAAGGTAGGTGGCACTGTGGGCACTGGTAGGTGGCACTGGCAGTTGGCACTGGTGGGCACAGATGAGGCAGCTGCGGCTCTCTGTGTGAGGGACCGATGTACCTCTGACAGAAAGCCGGTGATCGGCTTTTTTGGCTTTTTGTTTCTCTCGCGTTGACAGCGTGAGGGGAAAAAAATACAGATTGGCAGTCTTCTGTTTACATCACGTGATCAGCTGTCATTGGCTGACAGCTGATTACGTGGTAAAGGGCCAGGATCGGTCTCTCATAGACTCAGCGATCACAGAGCGTGCTGTGCCCGAACCGCAGGGACGCGTTGACAGCGTATGCTCGTGAGAACGTCCATGGGCGTCCTCCCGGCAATTAAGGCCCACGCTGTACCCGCCTTTCGGCTATAGCACGGGCGGGAAGAAGTTAAGGGTTAATGAAAAAAAAAGAAACTTTTTTTACTTGTCAGGTTGCTTTAACTGGCATAATTTACATCCATTTCATCTGCAGATGATTGAAGAGAAAAATACAAAAGTAACACAATGGTACTGTGTATCTTTCTATATTTACGTCTAAGCAAGTGTTATTTATAAACACAGATTCAGACTGCTTTGTGGACAGAGGAAGCTGCTGACACCTTCTCTGATTATACGGTAATGCCAGCTTTGCTTAATCAAAGCTGATAATTACTGTATACTGGGGGGGGGTGCCAAAAGCAGCGTGGAAAGACTGGATGTGCTACACACATCCTGTGTACAGTTTTCTATGTTGATCAGTTTGTTTAAAAATTAAAACATATTGTAGATTAAAATGCATTTTATTTTATAATGTTTCCTATTTGAAATTACACCAAAATTATGATTCTAGTACAAAGCCTTGAAAAGCTATTCTCTTTTTTTTTTTTTGGATACAACACTAAAAACAATATCAAACAAAACAAATAAGTATACAGTAGTAAAAGTCAACCAACATGACTGCAGATGCAAAACCTGAAAACAGCTGGGTGGAGGACATAGATGGAGCTCATGGGCACCACATTGCTGCAGTGGAAATGAATATACGGAAATCATCCTAAAAATTCTAACAAGCATGTATGCTGTTGCTTATGCCTCATACGCACGACCGGTTTTCCCGTCGGAAAAAAACCGATGGTTTTCCTGACGGAATTCCTCTCAAACCTGCCTTGCATACACACGGTCACACAAAAGTCCGGTGAACTTTTGACTGCCAAGAACGCGGTGACATAAAAGACTACGACGAGTCGACAAAATTAAGTTCTATGCTTCCGAGCATGCGTCAAATTGTTTCCGAGCATGCGCAATTTTTTTCCTGTCGGAATAGCATACAGACGAATGGTTTTCCCGCTAGGATTTTTTCCTGACGGGAAAAAAAAGATCCTGCTCTTATTTTTTTTTCGGCAGTTTTCCCGTCGGAAAAACTCAGATGGAGCATACACACGGCCGGGATTCCCGGGCAAAAGCTCTCATCGCAGTTTTTCCGACGGGAAAACCGGTCGTGTGTACGAGGCATCAGGTTGGAAGCTACTTTTTTTGTGAAAACTGAACTGCAGAATCATCAAATATGCCTGATGCCTCACATTTTGTAGACTGATCCCTGGAAATGATTGCCCTACAGTTGTCTCAATGACAACCAACTGTACCTTAACATTATGTTTTTTTTTTTGATGTACAGTACTTTAGATCACTATTAGTAGTTAGTCACAATCACACGGGCTTGTTGTGGAATGTTAAGATGTTTCAAAGCTTATCCAGCCACGTCCTTAGAAGATGACGTTTAGATACTTATCCAGCCACATTTTTAGTTCTTATAATATGTTTTGAAGCTTATCCAAGCCAGTTCTTCAGTTAGATGTTTTGAAGCTTATCCAGTCACTTCTTCAGTTCTTAAAAAATGTTTCAAAGCTTATCCAGTCACTTCTTCAGTTCATAGAAGATGTTTTGAAGTTTATCCAGCTACTTCTCCAGTTCTTATGCCGCGTACACACGACCGAGTTTCTCGGCGGTGAAAACACCGCCGTGAAACCCGACGGGAAAAACGAGGACCGGCTTGGTCCCCTTTTCCCAGTCTACACACGGCCGTTTCTCACGACATGTTTTCTCTTGGTCGAGAAAACCGTCCGTGTGTAGGCTCCCTAGCAGTGTTTCCCTATGGGAAAACTGCAGAGGAAAAAAATGCCGCGATTCGCGACGAGAAAAATTAGTGCATGTTCTAATTTTTCTCATCGTGATTCTCGCCGGGAAAACTGCTGGAGAGCCTACACACGGCCGTTTTTCTCGTCCAAGTGAAAAAATTACAGTTTTCCCAACGAGAAAAATGGTCGTGTGTACGCGACATTTGGAGATTTTCAAAGCTTATCTAGCCACTTCAGTTCTTATAAGATGTTTTGAAGTTTATCCAGCCACATATTCAGTCCTTAGTTGTTTCGAAGCTCATCCAGACACTTTTTCAGTTCTTACAAGATGTTTCAAAGCTTATCCAGCCACTTCTTCAGTTATTATAAGATGTTTCAAAGTTTATCCAGCCACTTCTTCAGTTATTATAAGATGTTTCAAAGTTTATCCAGCCACTTTTTCAGTTTTTAGATGTTCTAGAGCTCACCAAGTCATTTCTTCAGTTCTTAGAAGATGTTCCGTAGCTTACCAGCCACTTCGTTAGTTCTTATGCCGCATATACAAACGATCACTTTTCTCGTCTGGAAAAATAAAAAAAATTCTCTTGGACGAGAAAAACTGCCGTTTGTAGGCATTCCAGCATTTTTCCCGATGAGAAAAAAACGACAAAAATCACGACGAGAAAAATTTGAAAATGCTCGAATTTTTCTCGTCGCGAATCACGCCATTTCCCATAGGGAAACACTGCTAGGGAGCCTACACACGGCCGGTTTTCTCGACCAAGAGAAAAAATGTCATGAAAACCGGCCGTGTGTAGGGGACCAAGCCGGTCCTCGTTTTTCCCATCGGGTTTCACGCTGGTGTTTTCACCGCTGTGAAACTCGATCGTGTGTACACGGCATAAGAAGATGTTGCATAGCAAAAATGAAAATGAGCTTTGTTTTGGTCAGAATCACACAATTTTGGCCTTATAGACTTCAATGGGAGTGCCTGAAAGTACGCAAACACAAGCATTTTAGAGCCTAACATCTATCAACCTCAGACTTTTGAGCAAAAATGGAGGATTAGATCTGGAAACTTTTGTTCACCTGGAGACCCACAAGAACCTTTACGACCCCAGTGATGCCCATTACAAGAAGGATTGCAAGAGACAGAGGACCTGGGAAGTAACTGGAATAACAGACTTGGCTTAAAGCCCTGTACACAAGATCGGTTTTACCGATGAAAACAGTCCGATGGACTTTTTTCATCGGACAAACCGATCATGTATGGGCCCCATCTGTCTTTTTTCCATCGGTGTTAAAAAATAGAACATGTTTTAAATGTATCCGATGGAAAAAAAAACAATAGCAAATTACTATCGTCTGTGGGGAACTCCATCAGATTAAAAACCCACGCATGCTCAGAATCAAGTCGACGCATGCTCAGAAGCATAGAACTTCATTTTCCTTGGCTCGTCTGAGTGTTTTACATCACAGCGTTTGGGATGATCGTTTTTTTGACTGATGGTGTGTAGGCAAGACTGATGGAAGTCAGCTTCATCGGATTTCCGATGGAAAAATCCATCGGTTTAAAATCCATAGGAAATCCGATCGTGTGTACAGGGCTTAGCAGTTCTGATAGCAAAAGACACTGTACCACCGCATCACTGGCCACTGCACAGAAAAAACAGGAAGGAGATATAAGGAAGATAATGACATATGATGTCACCGATCATACTTGTCATAGATCAGCTGTAAAGCTGATTTGTTTCCTTGTAGTCCTACAGTCATGCAGACTGCTCCTTTCTGGCTATGGCTGCAACTATCACTTGTGGTCCCAATGACTGGTCTGCTCTCACCTGACTCTTGCACAGGTTTGGCAGCTTTGGACGCCACCTGATTCCATCTGCAGTCTTATAAAGGCGCATTCTCCACCCAGTTTGCTGTGCTCAGATAAGCCACCCTTGCCCGAGCAATGTTTGTCCACGTATCACTGAGCCCTGTCCTTTGTGGCTTCATGTCCCTGGAAGTTCTGCCACTCACCTGTCCCTAGAAATCCTGCACACTGAGTAGTACCATGTCCTTGGAAGTTCCGTTATGCCCTTCTAATGCTGCATGCTGCTCTGTACGAAGTCCCTTATAGCCTGTGTGCAGTACTAATCCATCGCTCACCATTCTAGTGGCAACTCACTTAAGTCTCTTATTCAACTGGCCTTGGTTGGTAGTAACCAGGATAGCGACCTGGGAGTGGGAAACAGCCAACCCATCCCCATCATCAGGAGCTCAGGAGAAGAGCATTTCTTAGACTCTGTTCCTTAATTATCCTAGCAATGGTCAGGGTGGTTCTTTCTGGCTGTGATCGGCAGGTCTATGACAACACCGCATTCCATTGGCCAAAACAAAAACGTTCAAAGCTTGAAAATAAATACAATTGTAGCGGCCTCCACTCTCTCACTCTTTTACATCTGTTATTCCGGCTCTTGTCTAGGGGTATCTTGGAGGAGAGAGTGCGGGGTTGCCACGCCAAGCTTTCACCCAGATGTGTGTGGTGTTAGCAAAGTCACTTTACCTTCGGGTCGGTGTTCTGCATTCAGAGTCTCCGCTTCTCTTGCGGAACAGTGTCTGCCAGTAAAATGAGCCCCACACCAATAAAAGTCCAACACTCCTTTATTCTTCTTTGGTCAAAGTGAAACACAATCAGTTGGACTCCCTCAACGAACAGAACAGACAGGGGGTGTGGATGCAAGTAGGCCCAGGCACAATGAACTCCTCTCCTTTCTTCCTGAAAGGGAATTTTGGCCCCTCGATCGGGAAGATATCCCTCCGGGCGGTCTCCGGAGGCTCACCCGGCACCGGCAATATGATGCACCAGGTCTTCGGGTGAGTCGTTCCTCCGGTCCTTTAAGCCTCTGGATTCGGGTACCCACTCCTAGGAAATCCTTCCCTCGTGGAACCCAGTGGAGGACACTGGACCCCCGGACCTCCATCCGAGTACCTCACTCCAGGCTGAAGGTGCCTGGGATGGAACACGACCTCCGGGCACCCCCTAGGCCTAGGCCGCCTAGGGCCCCAACACGAACCACCGCCCTCAGGCTGAAGGTGCCTGGGACTCCAACCCCGTGACAAAGATGTCCGCCCCCTTTATACCCTCTCCCAGCAAGCACGGCGGGTTCCCCGCCCTGCCGTACCACTGCCGAGAGAGACCAAAAGAGGTACAGCCCGCAGCAATGGTTCAACCCCAGCCCAAGGAGACGGCGCCACCTGCTGGGCTGCAGGGAACTGCACATCACCAGTGTCTCTGTCAATTTTAAATACACTTAGAAAGTATATACCCGCTACACTCTCCCCCTAGTGATTTGACGCTGGTCCCCAGTGTCTGGAATAAACCATGCCCTCAAGGGCTGACTTGGCCCAATCCAGAAACCAACTATAAATTGCAAAAATAAAAACTTTTGGAAACTAACTAACTAGAGCCATGGTGCCTGAGCCTCACATGAAAAGGGGAGGGAAGGAAACAACAACACATAGCAACAAAAAACACATTTCCACATAACATCTTTCCCCACCCATCCTGACTAAGACCCACCCCATTCTCAGTGGTCTTGATGGGTTGCTCTCCTGCAGAGGAAAAAAAAAAGTTAAACACACAAATCCCTGACACATATGTTCGTGTAAGAACGAAAAAACTTCTCCGCAGAGAAATCCTTTCCTTCTAAAAAGTGTGTGCGTGAAAAGTGAAATGCCGATGCACGACACTGCCACCTGGTGACAGCGTCACGGTAGCTGCACTTGTGGAGACCTCTTCTTCTTGGGCCCTATCTACCCCAGAGTCCATGATCACTTGCTGGAGAATGAAGAACAAACAGGAACAGTCCTTCAATCCCTTCTCAAAAAGCACAAACACCCATTAGTTGGGCACAGTCACTGAAGTTCCGGGCAACAAAACAACAACCCCGGAAAGTTCAGTAGTACAAAGAAAACAAGAACAGAGTCTCTTTTTCTCCTACAGATAGAAACGAGGGTGCGGCAGGACAAGTGGCTTCAAGGGCTGGTCCATGGTTCCTAGATGGTATTCGACGTCCTCCCCTTCCTTGCGTCGAATCAGCACCTTGTCCGCGTGGATATGCCGCCCCAGCATCCATTCTGCCTTGCAGTCTTTGAAACGCTGAGATGCCGTGGGAGAACACGCGAGGTACCTGCGGTCGTGTGGAACCTGAAGGTGGGTCCACACAAAGTCATTGTACCAGCGCTCCCGGCAAACTTCCACTTCATACAGCAGTTCTTTAGACAAGTAGGGGTACTGCCACCCGTACTCAGCAGCAATCTTCTGGCAAAACAGGCGTTGTAATCTCGCCAGCGGAGCCATGGTGGCTTTGTCCCCTTCACCTGGCAAAACTATAGAATCCGGGTGACGAGGGACCTTGACCACCTCCAATCTGGGCATAGGTGCCCGCAACAACAGTCTCTTTTCCCCGGCACTGGCTGCAGGTGGTACTGGGGATGTGAGAGCAAACTGGGGACGGGATCCCTCCTCTGGCGCTGGTGCCTCCACCCGGGGTGTACTATCCCCTGTAGACATGGGTGGATCCCTGGTTCTGCGGGACGAAGAGAGAGGCATCTTGTCCCAACCCTTTTGGGCAAACAGCTCATCTATGGCGACATCGTCTCCCAAATCGGAGAGCGGCTCCAGGTCGGAGGTGTCACACTCCTCCGCGGGCAGGTAGCCTGTAGTGGAGACTGAACTGCCACCTCCTGCGGACACACAGGGCCGTGATACCCCGACACCTCCGCCCACACACCAAGTCCCTTCGCCCGGCTTACCTCGGCCTTTACTTAAGACGGGATGTCCGGGACTCTTCCTACCAGATCCATCTGGCCCGGGCGTAGGCGGGCAGGATGGTCCACCGCGACCGCAGGACGGGGCTACCATGCCGGTCTTCCTCTTCGGCGGTGGACGTTGGGAAACAGTGGTGACCGAGTCAGCATCCTCGGATTTCTCCCGTACTTCGGTGATCGCGACCTCCCCCCGGTCGCTGCAGTGCGCACAGGGATGGCTGTCAAAGCGGCGATTCCTCCAACTAGAGTGGTGCTGCCTGTTGTATGGCCGGGGTAGATGGTTCTTGGCCTTTCGATGACCAAATCCACCTCGAATAAGAACTCCCCACAGGCCTCGCATCGCCCAAACGGCTTCAGCTGACACACCAGTCCCGAACACCCGGGACAAATCAAACCCAGGGCCTCAACGTCCATGCACGAATACAGGGCGAATCGTCCCCGGGCTTTAGCCGAATCCCTGTATCGGTCACCGGAGCAGCAGCAGTCAAAGTCGTGGTAGAAGGATGAAATGGAATCCACGATGCATTTCCGAACATGGTGACTTGCTGCTGATCCATTCCGCACTGCAAGTTTTGCGCCAAAGTCCCCACGTGTAGTCCTTCACACGATTGGACTCCTCTCCTCTTGCACTCCAGTTTGCGGGCTTTCCTCTTTCCTGGGTCACGCCCACGAACTGAGCAGGGAGGGTATGCCTCATGGCACAGTGTAAATAGAAGCCCCCACGTGTAGTCCCTCACACGGCTGGGCTTCCCCCTCTTCTCGCTCTTCTGCGTAGTCCTCCCCTTTCTTAGGGTCGTGCCCACGACTTCGAGCAGGGATGCACTTTGGCCAATAATATGGCCGACCTACTCTGAACTCCTCCGGGCAGACACGTTCAAACTCTGTAGTAGCACAACACCATCCCGGACCCGAGCCCCCACGTGTAGCGGCCTCCACTCTCTCACTCTTTTACATCTGTTATTCCGGCTCTTGTCTAGGGGTATCTTGGAGGAGAGAGTGCGGGGTTGCCACGCCAAGCTTTCACCCAGATGTGTGTGGTGTTAGCAAAGTCACTTTACCTTCAGGTCGGTGTTCTGCATTCAGAGTCTCCGTTTCTCTTGCGAACAGTGTCTGCCAGTAAAATGAGCCCCACACCAATAAAAGTCCAACACTCCTTTATTCTTCTTTGGTCAAAGTGAAACACAATTAGTTGGACTCCCTCAACGAACAGAACAGACAGGGGGTGTGGATGCGAGTAGGCCCAGGCACAATGAACTCCTCTCCTTTCTTCCTGAAAGGGAATTTTGGCCCCTCGGTCGGGAAGATATCCCTCCAGGCGGTCTCCGGAGGTTCACCCGGCACCGGCAATCTGCTGCACCAGGTCTTCGGGTGAGTCGTTCCTCCGGTCCTTTACGCCTCTGGATTCGGGTACCCACTCCCGGGGTCCCCTAGGAAATCCTTCCCTCGCGGAACCCAGTGGAGGACACTGTGCCCCCGGACCTCCATCTTAGTACCTCACCCCAGGCTGAAGGTGCCTGGGATGGAACACGACCTCTGGGCGCCCCTAGGCCTAGGCCGCCTAGGGCCCTGACACGAACCACCGCCCTCAGGCTGAAGGTGCCTGGGACTCCAACCCCGTGACAAAGATGTCTGCCCCCTTTATACCCTCTCCCAGCAAGCACGGCGGGTTCCCCGCCCCTCCGTACCACTGCCGAGAGAGACCAAAAGAGGTACGGCCCGCAGCAATGGTTCAACCCCAGCCCAAGGCGACAGCAACACCTGCTGGGCTGCAGGGAACTGCACATCACCAGTGTCTCTATCAATTTTAAATACACTTAGAAAGTATATACCCGCTACACAATTATTTAAAATTGGACAAAAAATGCTCATGCTCAAGTGCGACTGGAGCTTAAACTTGCTATGACCTCAGCCTCTACTGCAAGCCCTAGTGGTGTCGGCCTTTCACTTAGAGTTCCAGACTTAAATATTGAAGCCCTCCAGGACATATAAATGATGTAATAAGTCAGCTGCGAAGAGCACAAGGATCATGTCTGTTGTGTTCTACCTACAGTTGGTGAGCGCCCTTAGTCCTTGAACACTGGTCGTCCAGCAGCTGATACACTGGTGACTTACAGAGCATCAGGACCAGGGCTTTTTTTCAGGGGGAACTTGGTGGAACTCAGTTCCACCACCTCTGGCTCAGACCCTTGGGGGGGGGGGCCTGTTCACCACAATCACTTGTAAACACAGAAGTCCGGTTTCTGTGTTTAGAAGTGACAGTTCTGCACTCTGTGTGCAATGCAATCCTGGTATTTAATGCCCCTTTAAGACCCTCCTACTATTTGTGAAATTTGACTGACCACACCCACTATTTGATGTGATTTGGAGGGTGTGTGTGGGTGGAGGGGTTTTGGGGGGCCGTGGTTGAGTTCCAGCACCTATTGTTTGAGAAAAAAAGCCCTGATCAGGACTAAGGACCATAATGTCTGTTATGTTCTACTTACAGTTAGACATGTGCACACTGAAATATTTTGTTTCGGAATTTCGTTTTCGTCCAAAAAATTTATTTATTTAGTTACTCCGAAAATTTGTTTTTATTTATTTTGTTTCGTAAAAAATCCGAATTGATTAAGGTCGAATCTGTCATTGAAGGCTTATGGTGTCCGTCGAATGTTCTTAGAAGATTCGATGAAGCAGCTAAACTGTACGACGCAGCGATCATACATTTCCGGTCGAATGCTCCGCCCACAAGCTATTGTAGAATTCTAATTTTGTATGACTAGTAATAATTATATTTATTATTTATTATTACTAGTCAACCAACATTAGAATTCTTCTATAGCCTATGGGCAGAGCATTTGACCATAAATGTCCGCTCGCGCCGATCGTATGTTTTTAGCTGCTTCGTCGAATCTTCATGTCTCAATAATGTCGAATCTTTTCTCTCTATGTAGAATAATCTTGGACTAATAAAGTTATGGTTAGGCACATTCGACCACGGGTTCGATAGACACAGATTGCTATTGTCACCGTCATGTCGAATCTTCTATCTATATCGAACTGTTGTCGCAACGAAACAAAAATAAAGCATTTTTTATGTCGGATCTTTCGGATTTCGGATTCTGCGCGTATGTTATCGTTTGTTAAAACGAACGTGAAAATCCCCGAAATTCAGACGAAAATGCATTCAGACGAAAACGAATGCACATGTCCACATACAGTTGGCCAATGTCCTTAGTCCTTGAACACTGGTGATCCAGAAGCTGATCCAGTGGTGACTTACCGGCCACAGGATCGATAGAGAAGTCAAAGAAACAATTCCTTTGCTGGCCACAATGCTGCCAAAACAGTACTGTCATTGAGGAAAAGGAACAGATACATTTCCTAGCCCAATCCCATTGATGGCATCTTTCCTCTAATGTCATAGGCCTCACTTTCTTGCACAGGGCAAGGATGACCTGCAAAGTGCACCAACCCAAAGAATCCAGTGCGGTTTCAGTTTTCATTGAATTAGTTACAATAACATGTTTCTGGCGCACAATTCTGTCTGGATAAACAGATTACTGTTTAATCCTTGGAGATTAGAAGAATATTTGATATAATAGGAGTCACACGAGCCGTCCCGTACACTTGGTACCCCAGTAAACAGGCTGTGATTAACAGAGAGCAGACTGGGCTATCTGCAGAAAGGAGGATGACACAATGTCTGGCTTTTCTGGTGTTTAGTATGACGCTGAGCCTGAAAACTGGGATTAAAGGCCCCATTCATGTCTGACATGGGGCCCACCAGCTCGGAGCACTCTGTGACTCCTGACACAGCAATGTTAGAGTTCTAGGGAATCGATAAACTGCATAATGCATTCTCTGTACTCTTGATCCAGCTGATGATCTGAGTCCACTTTTACAATTAACAACAGTTGCAAGTAGATGATACATTGAAGAACCTGTGTGTATCTTCAACTTGAAAGCAGACCTGCCAATAAAGGTTATGTATATTAAAAGTGTTATTAAACTCTGGAACTATTAACCTCTTGCCTACCCGCTCACAGTAGATGTACTGCGAGTGGACAGCACAGCCAGGCACAGTGACGTACCCATCAGTAGCGATGTACTTCCTGATTTGGCAGCGCCCCCTGCTGCCCTGTGCTGTGATTGGATACAGCATGAGTTTGGCGGCAGATTTCAGTCAATGATTTTGGCTGAAAACCTGCTGATCAAACACACAGAACTTTGCGTACAGAGTACAGCGATCTGGCTGTTTCTTCTCCATTAAAAAGCAGGGAGAAAAAACAGCCAGATCAGTAAGTAAAAGCAGCACACATTACACTTGTTAGGCACACCGTTAACCCCCTTGATTGCCCCTTGATGTTAACCCCTTTCCAGACAGTGTCATTAGTACAGTGTCAGTGTACAGTACTCAGTGGCGTTGCTAGGGGGGGCAGGGGGTGCAGCCCGCACCCAGGTGACATCCTCAGAGGGGTGACACCATCCCAAGTGCAACAGAGGGTCCTGGAGGCAGGGCTCTTCAGCCACAATGTGCAGGCGCCACGCTATCCCTGCCTGAGTGAGAATCCTCACTCTCACTGCTGCTGCAGCTGTCTCCTTTTACTATACACAGGCACGCCGCCCGGAGAGTGACAGTCTGAGCAAGCAACTCTCTGGACAGCTGCACACTGAAGCCTCCTCTGCCCGCTGCCCAGGTGCGTGAGGGGGGTCATCCTGGAGGGGGGTCTGTACTGATGGAGAGGGGTAGTTTATCCTGGGGGGGTCTTCACTTATTGGGGGACTATCCTGAGGGCGGTCTGCACTTATTGGGGGGGGGATTTATCCTGAGGGGGGTCTGCACTTATTGGGGGGATTTATCCTGAAGGGGGTCTGCACTTATTGGGGGGGTTTATCCTGAGGGGGTCTGCACTGATGGAGGGGTGTGGTTTATCCTGGGGGGCGTCTGCACTGATGGAGGAGGGTGGTTTATCCCCGGGGGGTCTGCACTGATGGAGGGGGATGGTTTATCCTGAGGGGGGTATCTACTGAGGGGCGACTATAGTTGGTGGGTGGGGTGACACCATGTTTTACTGCACCGGGTGACACCGACTGTAGTGAAGCCACTGACAATATTTTTACTGATCACTATATTAGTGTCACTAGTGATGTCAGTGTCAGCTAGTGACCTTCCCAGCCAGTGTCAGTTAGCACCAGATCACCCGCCACCCTATCACAGTCCCAGCATAAGTCACTGATCACCGCCAATACCAGTATAGCGTCTACAGCTGCGTAAATTCCAGTATTTCTACCATAACTACTATAACTTTCACACAATCCAATCAATGTACACTTATTGGGATTAGTTTTTTTCTAAAAACATGTAACAGATTACATTTTGGCCAAAATTAATGAAGAAATTAGATTTTTTTTAATTTGATATGTTTTATAACAGAAAGTAGAAAATATTGTGTTTTTTTTCAAAATTTTCTGTCTTTTTTTTGTTTAAATATTAAAAAATAAAAAACCCAGGGGTGAACAAATACCACCAAAAGAAAGCTCTATTTGTGTGAAATAAATAATATAAATTTCATGTGCGTAGAGCAGTGATGGCGAACCTTGGCACCCCAGATGTTTTGGAACTACATTTCCCATGATGCTCATGCACTCTGCAGTGTAGTGGAGCATTATGGGAAATGTAGTTCCAAAACATCTGGGGTGCTAAGGTTCACCATCACTGGCGTAGAGTGTTGCATGACCACGCAACTGGTAGTTAAAATGCTGAAAAGCAAAAAATGCTCTGGTCATGAAGGGGGTAAAAACCTTCCGGTGGTCAAGAGGTTAAATAAAATGTAGAACCATCAACATCATTCACATACTTGCTCAAATTCTGTCTCATTTCATCCTCAATGCTCTGGTTTCTGAAAGAAGAGAATTGGAAGATCTTGCTATGAACGGTTACCCCTATAGGGTGACTATGTTGCTTTACAGGGTCTCCTTGAAACATTGGCACAGGGACCCTTAGGTTAGCCATGCACAGGTAGAATTTCATTCAAATATTCCCATAGAAATCATGAAAAAATATTATTTGTACGAGCCATGTGATCGTGTGATGTCGTCAGTGACTTGAAAAATTTAGTCTGAAACCTCTAAGAATTTCATTCAATGCCATGTTGACGGTTTGAATTTTATTGTTCCATTTTGGGATGCATGGAAGTGATGCAATGTTTATGGTTGTGACCTTACCACATGCCAAATACACAGTATATTAAAAACAAAAAAATGCTAGTGACAGCCAACAAGAGATCTTCTGGATCAAACCTTACCTAGCACATGCACATTACAATACAATAAGTAAAAATTTTCCCAAATGGAAATCACATGAAAAGGTGAATTAACAATGAGCCTGCTCCTCTAACCACCCAATCTATTCCCCACCCTTACCACTTGAAAACTCCAGAACTAAAATTAGTTAACACCACAAGGATGGATTGATGGTCCTCGAATGTGCAACTGGGAAACAACAACATCACCAACCAAACCATTGAATCTGCAGCCTAATCTGTTACTTACTAGACTCCCAGATGAACCACACAGCCTCAGAAAACTTTCCGTAGAATCCCCTCCATCATCATGTGGTCACTAGGGACGAGCCCCTGGTTTGGTCCAAACACAGGTTTGGACCAAACCATGCTTGTTCACACATTCATCCAAGGACTAGACATGTGCGCCATCAATAAATTTGTTT
This sequence comes from Rana muscosa, assembly GCA_029206835.1. Classification (NCBI taxonomy): domain Eukaryota; kingdom Metazoa; phylum Chordata; class Amphibia; order Anura; family Ranidae; genus Rana; species Rana muscosa. The sequence goes on from JARGYO010000094.1 coordinate 60,524,482, forward strand.
TTCTTCCGTTTTGTTTCGTATTAGACGAAAATTCGTATTTCGTAATTCGTGTCCGAAATTCAATTTGGATTCGTTTCGTACGAAATACGAATTTTCGTTAGATTCGTTAACTTTTCGTAACAATTACGAACATTCGTTATGATGAATTTAAAAAGCAAAAAATACCTTTCTCAATATGGCAGGCGTCGACTCATTAGACCCCTTTCACACTAAGGAGTTTTTCAGGCGGTTTAGCGCTAAAAATAGCACCTAAATACCGCCTGAAAACTCCTGCCCCTGCAGTCTCAATGTGAAAGCCCGAGGGCTTTCACACTGAGGCGGTGCGCTAGCAGGACCGCTCCAAAAGTCCTGCTAGCAGCATCTTTCGAGCGGTGAGACGAGCAGTGTGTTTACCACTCCTTTACCACTCCTTCCCATTGAAAGTAATGGGAAACCGCGGTAATACCGCCAGCAATGCGCCTCTGCAGAGGCGCATTGCCGGCGGTATTAACCCTTTTTCGGCCGCTAGTGGGGGTTAATACTGCACCGCTAGCGGCCGAATACCGCGGAAATTCCGACAGTATAGCAACGCTAAAAATAGCGGCGCTATACCGCCACCGCACCCACCGCCCCAGTGTGAAAGGGGCCTTATTCTCATTATAAGGGCCTCCCACCATCCCTGTGCTGTGCTGACTTCCTCCCTGGGGCTGTACCCCTGCTGTGCTCATTATGAGGGGCTCCCATCATCCCTGTGCTGTGCTGACTTCCTGGGTTTGTAGTAGCCCGTTAATTCGTATTTTGTAATTTGTGTCCGAAATTCAATTTGGATTCGTACGAAATACGAAAGTTCGTTAGGTTTGTTAACTTTTCGTAACAATTACGAACATTCGCTATGAGGGACTCCCACCATCTCTGTGCTGTGCTGACTTCCTCCTGGGGCTGTACCCCTGCTGTGCTCATTATGAGGGGCTCCCACCATCCCTGTGCTGTGCTCATTATGAGGGGCTCCCACCATCCCTGTGCTCACTTCCTCCTGGGGCTGTACCCCTGCTGTGCTCATTATGAGGGGCTCCCACTATCCCTGTGCTGTGCTGACTTCCTCCTGGGGCTGTACCCCTGCTGTGCTCATTATGAGGGGCTCCCATCATCCCTGTGCTGTGCTCATTATGAGGGGCTCCAACCATCCCTGTGCTGTGCTAATTATGAGGGGCTCCCACCATCCCTGTGCTGTGCTCATTATGAGGGGCTCCCACCATCCCTGTGCTGTGCTCATTATGAGGGGCTCCCACCATCCCTGTGCTGTGCTCATTATGAGGGGCTCCCACCATCCCTGTGCTGTGCTGACTTCCTCCTGGGGCTGTACCCCTGCTGTGCTCATTATGAGGGGCTCCCACCATCCCTGTGCTGTGCTCATTATGAGGGGCTCCCACCATCCCTGTGCTGTGCTGACTTCCTCCTGGGGCTGTACCCCTGCTGTGCTCATTATGAGGGGCTCCCACCATCCCTGTGCTGTGCTCATTATGAGGGGCTCCCACCATCCCTGTGCTGTGCTGACTTCCTCCTGGGGCTGTACCCCTGCTGTGCTCATTATGAGGGGCTCCCACCATCCCTGTGCTGTGCTCATTATGAGGGGCTCCCACCATCCCTGTGCTGTGCTGACTTCCTCCTGGGGCTGTACCCCTGCTGTGCTCATTATGAGGGGCTCCCACCATCCCTGTGCTGTGCTCATTATGAGGGGCTCCCACCATCCCTGTGCTGTGCTGACTTCCTCCTGGGGCTGTACCCCTGCTGTGCTCATTATGAGGGGCTCCCACCATCCCTGTGCTGTGCTCATTATGAGGGGCTCCCACCATCCCTGTGCTGTGCTGACTTCCTGGGTTTTTAACTTCATCATAAAGAATAATCGTAATTGACAATAATAAAATGATATTAACGAACATTCTTATTTTGTCCAATTCTGAATCTCCCATCGACTACCAGTACCAGTCTGAGCAGTCTCCCACTCCCGAAACAAAATTTGTCAACGAAACTTCGTATTTCGTATAAAATTCGTAAGAATAGAAATTCATATTTCGGATGCTTCCGAAGTTACGAATTTTCGGAGATTCGTACAAATTTTCGATTCGTACGAAACGAATCGCACGTGTCTACCAAGGACCAGACTTGTATTGGCAGGATCTTGAATATCTTCCTTCTTCCTGTCAAGGGTTGTTAAGGAAATAGTTGGTGTGTCCTTAGAAAACAGTGACATCACCCGACCCCATTAATTTACTGGCCAGGAGCTGGAGATAGTTTAAGAAAAAAAAAAAAACAGGTTTGGGTTATCCATTAATTCACACCAGGTCCTTGAGGTCTGGTATGAATTTTAATAAAGGACCCCGCACAAAAAAAAAAAATTGATGTAAGATTCCCCATAAATTCTATACAAGACCTTTTGGGTCCGGTATGGATTTTAACCCCTTGACCTCCGGAAGATTTACCCCCCTTCATGACCAGGCTGTTTTTTGCGATACGGCACTGCGGTACTTTAACTGACAATCGTGCGATGCCCTACATAAATAAAACATATGTCCTTTTTTTCCCCCACAAATAGAGCTTTCTTTTGGTTGCATTTGATCACCTCTGCGTCTTTTTTATTTTTTGCGCTATAAACAAAAAAAGAACGACAATATAAATGTTTTATTTTTTTACTTTCTGCTGTAAAATATATCCGATAAAATTTTTTTTAAAAATCAAATTTCTTCATCAATTTAGGCCAATATGTATTCTGCTACATATTTTTGGCAAAAAAAATAAAAAATTCCAATGAGCATATATTGATTGGGATATACTGTATTTATGGAATTTTTCTTTATATACTTATTTATTTATTTTTATTAGTAATGATGGCACTCAGCGACTTATAGCTTGACTGCGATATTGCGGCAGACAAACCGGACACTAACCGACACTTTTGACACTTTTTGGGGACCAGTGACACCAATACAGTGATCAGTGCTAAAAAACAATGCACTGTCACTCTACTAATGACACTGGCTGGGAAGGGTTTAACATCAGGGGCGATCAAAGGGTTATCTGTGCGCCTAGCCAGTGCTTGTGTACTGTAGGGGAGGTATTTTTACTAGGAGAAGGCATTAATCCATGTTTCTGCTTTGCAGGAACAAAGGATCCATGCCTTCCCTACTGACAGAACAGCGATCTGCCTTGTTTACATAGACAGATTGCCGTTCTGGCTCTCTGCCTAATGATCGGTGAGTGCATTAAGTCCACGGTACCCGCAGATTAGTTTCAGCTGTGTATAATCAGTGGGAGTAGGTCTCTGGCGGTGCGTCCCAGACCCGGAAGTGCAGGATCACGTACTAGGTATGTGATCCTGTGCAGCAGAGCCGCCTTGTCGCTGTATATACAGTATATGTTAAACGGTCGGCAAGCGGTTAAAGGGGAAACCCATACAAACAAGTACAGTCCCCCCCCCCCCCCCCGAAGCCTACATCAGACTCTTATCTGAGCGGTCAGCCTGGCAAGCCAGGAAAGGGGAGGACAAGTGTGCCCACATGTCCTCAACTTTTATAATGCTTACTGCTTTCTAGGGCTTTGTTAGAGAGATTTCCCCTCCATTCCTGTCTTGCTTTCCCCTCATTTTCTGTCCTGCTTTCCCCTCACTTTCTGTTTTGCTTTCCCCTCATTTCCTGTCCTGCTTTCCCCTCACTTCCTCTTTTTGCTTTCCCCTCACTTCCTGTTTTGCTTTCCTCACATTTCCTGTCCTGCTCTCCCCTCACTTCCTCTTTTGCTTTCCCCTCCTTTCCTGTCCTGCTCTCCCCTCTCTTTCTGCCCTGCTTTCCGCTCGCTTCCTGTCCTGCTCTCCCCTCACTTCCTGTCCTGCTCTCCCCTCACTTCCTGTCCTGCTCTCCCCTCACTTTCTGCCCTGCTTTCCGCTCGCATCCTGTTCTGCTCTCCCCTCACTTCCTGTCCTGTTGACAACAGTATCACGAGACAGGAAGTGAGGGAAAATCTACTGCTGGGCATAAAACTCCAGCACGGGATCTAGACCTCGCCGACTCCACTAAAGATTAGTATTTTTATGTCCGTGTTGCTGTTGAAGAGCTCCTCTCACTTCCTGTCTGGTGAAAGGTTGTAAGCAGGACAGGAAGTGGGGGGGGGGGATCTCTCTAACGGTGCTCCAGATAGCAGTAAAAACCTGACAGGGGCTCTAAACCTCCCCTATTGCATTCAAAGCAAAGAAAATGTATTTTGCCTGGAAATTTTTAACCCCAGTAAACTGTGACATGGTTGGCTGCTGTGATTTAGTGCCTTTCACACGCTCTATTCCTGGCTGTGTAATTGAACAAGCCTGTGTATATTTTTGCGGTAGCTGTAAGAATTCGGATGTCAAATTCAGAAGGAATACAGAACAAATTAGATTAGACTTCGAATGACGGCGTAATGTTGTTTGTACGGCCGTTGAGTCTGTTTGCGATGACTGGTGACGCCATGCAGCTCGCCCGGAAAGCAGCCTGACACAGTGATAAATAAACCCTCTGTTCTATTGGATGACAGACAGTTCATAGGGTAAGCCCCCCCCCCCCCCGGCATCAGGACTGCGCATTTTTCACAGAAGACCCTTCCGAAGAATGTTACTTTTACTACGGGCTAATAGTAATTAGTAGATTGACAGACATTATATTATGTACAGCCATGATTGGTAGCTGAAGGTATAATTATGGTGTCAGTTTCTAGTGGAAAATGGAACTCATTAGCTAAGTATTGAAAATGAACTCTATGAACTCTTGTATTAAAGCTGAAGTGTAATCTGCTTATATTTTACCTCCCCTGGTTCCTCCCTTCCCCCTAATCAACATGCTAATATTTTATTTTCATTTTTTTAATCCGCGGTGGTGCTGAAAAACGAAAACAGAAAAACTGTTAAGTGAACAAGAAACACACACTAAAAAGTGCACTTAAGGGTATGCTTTGTCCAACCCCCAAAGGGGTAGGACCTCTCCCTGATCCCCCCAGGCGCAAGTCTCCTAAAAGGGACATAGGGTTTGATACGGTCCACCTAGCCAGATAGCCTGGTGGACCCCCTCTCCTCATGGCCAGCTGAAGCTGACCACCAAGTACTAGGTCGAGGGGCTCTCCCGAAGTAAGACCTTGCAGGGGCAGGGGAGGAGCGAACCTGAGGGCCACTCATCATCCTCTTAGACGTCAGGGCAAGCCCGTGGACTCACACCCTCCATCTTAGTGAGAAATAAACACATGTAGCACTTACCCCCGAAGGAGCTGCTGGTTTTGTTTTGGGTCATGCAAACTACCTCCATGGCTTCCGTTGTCAGGGTAAAAAGTTTGTAGAGAGTCTTTAAAAAAGCCAATGTCCACACAGATGTAAAACCTAAACAGTAAGGCCTCGTACACACGACCGATTTTCTCGGCAAGAACCAGCAAGAAACTTGCTGGCAGAGAGGTCTTGCCTAGTAAATCGGTCGTGTGTACGCTGCTAGCGTGTTTCTCGTCGAGAAAACCGACAAGAAACCTCGACGAGAAAATAGAGAACCTGCTCTCTATTTTCTCGTCGAGATTCTCCTCGGCGTGTTTCTCGACGAGAAAAGTGAGTGTGTGTACACTTACCTGTCCGCCCGGAAGCCCGCGCATGTTCGAAATGAATTTGACGCATGCGCGGTAGCTTCCTAGGCATACGTAGGGTATACCAAGATGGCGGCGACGGCATCGAATGTGACGAGCGCATGCTCGACGTAGTCGATGACGTCACTGCGTACACTCCTTTCAAAGAACCGCGGGTTCTTTGAAACGAGCGTGTGTACACTCGGCCGGGACAAGTTTCTTGTCCAAGAATCTCGTCGAAAAAAACGACATGTTTTTCTCAACGAGAATCTCGGCCATGTGTACGAGGCCTAAGTCTTTATTTTCTTTGCTGTGGGAACTTGAGGAGAAAGCAGGAAACAAGAGAAGTATAGGGGAAGGTTCAGGCACGCAGTACATAAGATGCAATAAAGTTAGTCTATTCGCCACTCAAGCCTGAGTGGGTATTGCTCACCCGGATAGTTCAGTTTCTTTCGGTCCTAGCACCCGGGATGACGCACAGATCAGTTTTATATGAGAACTTAGGGATGCGTCCAGGAATCCTCTGCCACAGGATTATTAAAGTCCCGAACCTCCTAGCCAAGCAATAAGGAGAACTTTATGCCAGATTGGCGTATTGCAGGGCCTGTAAAGTAATGGATCCCTCCTTAGGTAGGTTCCCGAGCTTTCTCCCGAGACAGCAGTACCGTTGCCAGTCTCCTCTGGGGCAGATCCTCCCCTGGCCTCCTTCCTTAGGAATGGGCTTCCCACAGGTGGGCAGCTTGGGATCCTTTTCCAAGGCGTATGCCCCAGCCAGAAAAACTGGGCCTACCAGGTAGCGATGTAGCCTCGGGCTGAAGGTGCCCGGGGCTAGAATACACACACGCACCCCGTGCCATGAGGGCCACGAGGCGCACCAGAAGGACCCCGAACCAATGGCGTCTGCTCCTTATGTACCCCCTCCCAGCATGCACAGCGGGTTCACCACGCCCACTGCACGGCTGCTGAGAGAGGACACCAAATGTGCTGTGTCATGCCTGTATTCCAACCTGAGTCTGTGGCGGCAGTGCCACCTACCGACCAAGGGAAATGACTGCCAGGCAGTGTCACAACCAGAGCAGAAACCAAATTTCAACACAATTAAACAAGTCTGAAGCTAACTACTGGCTCAGACATACCCCTAAATTTAAACATAGTGTCCCAACCATTTGGGATGGGCGCTACACACACGCAAAAGTTAAGAGTGATAAACAGTGGAGAAAGAATAAATAAATAAGTGGCACTAGTGCACTGGCTAGGCCCTGAGGCCTGGTAACAAAAATTCCCCCAAACTTTAGCCAAAAGGCCCAGCCCTAAAAGTCTCAGTGAAGAAAAAGTTTTGGTGACCATGTGCCTTTTCACAATGTGGGATCCCACACCTAAATGTTACTAAGAGCACCCCTAGGGCGACCACTCCTAAGGGGGGACCGACACCGAGGACTCTCTGCCTTCCCAACCCATGGCCAGACAAGGTAGATCCACTCAAATCAGAAGCCCATGCTGTTTTCCCTGGGGAATTACTCCCATGCCCCAAGAGTCTGTGGGCGCCCCGGTTTCTGTTCCAGCCGGTACTAGTCTTCAGAGCCCCCATCACTCCAGCAGGGATACTACATAGCCAGCCACTCCAACTCCTGGTAAAGCCAGAATGATGGCATAGCACCCCTACTGGACACTGATAGGAACAGATACTACCCTTGATCTTAGCAAAAATCCACATGTTAAAGAAATTCTCAAAACAAACCTTTCCGTTTTCATCACATACCTTATTTTAGACTCATCGCTGGGTCCCTGTGCTTCTCTGTGCAATGTAGGCAGATCATGGCCTGACCTACTCTCTCCTCAATTGACCACACACCGATACCTTTATACACCCATACCAGCTCACAATTAGTGGTTTCCTGATGAAGCTCTGGCAGCGAAACGCGTAGAGAAACTATAGTCTTCTAGTTCCTATTTCCAAGTGTTACATCCCTTTAATATAATCTAGTATGGTGGTGATGCTGTAATTTATACTAGTTGTACTAGTCAAATTGAACTGAAGGCTATTTGTGCCTCGTATATGTATTATCACTGATCATTGCATTTTGTGGTTTTTATCTTTTGTATGCAATAAAAGAAAAAAATTTAAGCACACCTTCATGTGTGCACTTTCCTGAGGTGCTGAGCGCCAAAGAAGTCCCATTTTCTACTTGCTATGGTTTTGCAATTTGTTAATTAAGGATGTAGTGCTCTGTTTGAGCATCCCTGCAAGTTTTACTCTGGCTACTTATGTTTCTAGCCCCCTGGCATTCTGAACAGATGTGTTGGTCTCATGGCGGTGCAGAATTTTAGTACCAGGGGTTCATCCATAAAGAAAAAGTGTCTGCTTCTCCTTTCTGAACTCTATCAACTGACATCAACGTGCTCTGTGTTATATTTTCTCATAATGCATCTCCTTCTAATACGAATAGTATTGTTAGCTGCTGCTGCTTTTTTATACGAGGCCTGTACCGAAAGTAATGTAAAAGTGGCCATAACTTTTTTGTTAGTAATTTACATAAAGTAGGTCATTTGACATGTTGGTAGAGTAACTCTTCCCCTATAGCAGTGAAGGCAAACCTTGGCACCCCAGATGTTTTGGAACTACATTTCGCATGATGCTTAACTACACTGCATCATGGGAAATGTAGTTCCAAAACATCTGGGGTCCCAAGGTTCGCCATCACTGCTCTACTCTTCTACTTTTTCAATGCAGGTAAATAATAGGCTTGTGCAATTCGTTTCGTAACTAATCTAAATTCGTCCGAATTTAGCAACTTTCGGACATTCGGAAGCATTCGAATTTCCGAACAAAGCAATTACGAATAAAACCGAATCCGAAATAAATTATATCGCAAATAGCGAATGCCCGAATGTCTTTGGCATAATTCGTTATGAAAAAAGTTACGAATGTACGAATCCATTCGAAGCACAATAACACTCTGCTCTGCTCTCTGCTTCTCCCTCACCGTGCTGAACACCCTCTCAAAATGGTGTACAGGGGCGGAGGCTATAGCCGCATGTAAAAAACAAAAGAAAATATGAGATTTCGAATCGTTACAAATAACCGCAATGTATTTAGAAAAGTACAAATCCATTCGAAGCACATTAGGCATAATAGGCAGCGTCGTTGTGAGAGAGACACGGAAAATTACAAATCAACGAACCCAAAAAAAGTTACGAAAGTTGGAGTTGTGTCCAGAATCAACGAAAAACAATGTACTCTACCGAAAGTACGAATTATAAATCAACAAAAAATAAGGCTTACATTAATACAAATCATTCTGATTCAATGAAAAATGTCGCTTGCGAAAATACGAATTAGTCCGAACACGAAAAATCCCGTCTAGCAAAATTACGAACGATTACGAATCAACAGGACCGAAAAGAAACGAACCGAAAATAAACAAATTTTTCCGTTGTGCACAAGTCTAGTAAATAATGGATTCCAAGCATAAGCAATGTTCCGTAATTGAGTTCTTGAGGAAGGCTGGGTACAGGTTGTCCAACATCCATAGAAGGCTACTGAATGTTTACGGAGATGACACCATAAACGAGGGCAATGTGCGCAGTTGGATGAAGCAGTTTAAACAAGGGGAAACCAGCACTTGAAGGCAAAACACAAAGTTGGACAGTCTGCACCCATCCTGCACCCCAACTCAATGATGGCACGTTGCTTTTGCTTGGAATCCATTATTTACTTGCAATGAAAAAGAAGAAGGGTTACTATAGAGGAAGACCAACATGTGAAATTTGAACGACCAATGTAAGTTAATACAAAAGTTATGCCCACTTTTGAATTACTTTTGGCTCAGCCCTCGCATAATTTGCTAAGAATAGGATGCCCATACACCAGTAGAAATTTGTTTAAAATTTTGAATTTGTGGAATCATCCTTCAATTTGTAATGGTTATTGAGCTCAAATTGATGTTTGTTTTTGACCGTAATGAGAACATTTGAGGAAGCAGGTTGGGAAATTTTTCTCAAATCATTCATAACCACAGCTAGAGCTAGAGTTTGTTTGAAAAAGATTTCCCATCCTACTCCTTTGAATTTATTTAACCACTTAACGACCGCCCACTGTAAATATATGTCAGCAGAATGGCACCGACAGGCAGAATCACGTATATGTACGTGATTGCCTTTGTATAGTTGGGGGGTCCGATCGGACCCCCCTTCTTTACAGTGAGCGGTCGTTTTACCTTCGGGAGCGATCCGGCATGAGGGGACGGCCGTTCGATTCCGGCCACCCCCTCTCGATCGCTCCCGGCGAATGAGAGAGCTTCCCCTGCCTGCCAGGAAGGAGGAAGTGATGTCATCTCTCCTGGGGCGCTCACATATACCGAGCGCCGTACAGGAGAAGATGCCAGGTTAGTACACAAAACAGCACACTGACACCAGGACACATAGGCACATAAATCGCCCCCCCAGATCACCCCCAGATCACCCCCCAGATCACCCCCCAGCCCCCAGTCACAGTGTCACTGATTGCAGTGACCATTTATTTAGTGATCACTGCAATCAGTGACATTTGTGACTGTAAAAGTGTCAGTACATTTAGTTTTAGGTCCAGTGTAGCCCCCTAACCCCCCCTAATAAAGGTTTAACCCCCTGATCACCCCCCAGATAACCCTTTCACCCCCTATCACCACTGTCACTAAGCAATCATTTTTCTGATCGATGTCTTAGCGTCGGTGATGCTGATCGATAGCCAGTAATTTTTTTTAGGTTCGCCGCAGGTTTTTATAGCGTCGGGTACCCCCATATATTACCTAATGAAGGTTTAACCCCCTTGATCGCCCCCCAGGTAACCCTTTCACCCCCTATCACCACTGTCACTAAGTTATAATTTTTCTGATCGATGTCTTAGCGTCGGCGATGCTGATCGGTAGCCAGCAATTTTTTTTAGGTTCGCCGCAGGTTTTTATAGCGTTGGGTACCCCCATATATTACCTAATAAAGGTTTAACCCCCTTGATCACCCCCCAGGTAACCCTTTCACCCCCTATCACCACTGTCACTAAGCGATAATTTTTCTGATTGATGTCTTAGCGTCGGCGATGCTGATCGGTAGCCAGTAATTTTTTTTAGGTTCGCCGCAGGTTTTTATAGCGTCGGGTACCCCCATATATTACCTAATAAAGGTGTAACCCCCTTGATCACCCCCCAGGTAACCCTTTCACCCCCTAGCACCGCCGTCACTATGCGATCATTTTTCTGTTCGATGTCTTAGCGTCGGTGATGCTGATCGGTAGCCAGTAATTTTTTTTAGGTTCGCCGCAGGTTTTTATAGCGTCAGGTACCCCCATATATTATCTAATAAAGGTTTAACCCCCTGATCGCCCCCCAGGTAACCCTTTCACCCCCTATCACCACTGTCGCTAAGCAATCGTTTTTATGATCGTTGTCTTAGTGTCGGTGATGCAGATCGGTAGCCAGTAATTTTTTTTTAGGTTCGCCGTCAGGTTTTTATATAGCGTCAGGTACCCCCATATATTACCTAATAAAGGTTTTAACCCCCTAATTGCCCCTAGTTAACCCTTTCACCAGTGATCACCATATAAGTGTTACGGGTGACGCTGGTTAGTTAGTTTGCTTTTTATAGTGTCAGGGCACCCGCTGTATATAACCCAATAAAGGTTTAACCCCCTGATCGCCCGGCGGGTGATATCAGTTAGGTTTTAGCGTCAGAGAGGGTCTGCGTCACACCCCAGGCAGCGTCAGGTTAGTGCCAGTAGCGCTAACACCCACGCGTGAAGCATACACCCCCCTTAGTGGTATAGTATCTGATCAGCTCAATATCTGATCTGATCAGATCTATACTAGCGTCCCCAGCAGTTTAGGGTTCCCAAAAACGCACTGTTAGCGGGATCAGCCCAGATACCTGCTAGCACCTGCATTTTGCCCCTCCGTCCAGCCCAGGCCACCGAAGTGCAGTATCGATCGATCACTGTCACTTGCAAAACACAACACACATAACTGCAGCGTTCGCAGAGACAGGCCTGATCCCTGCGACTCCAGTGCTGTAGGAGGTAATTTCACCACCACAGTTAAAAAAAAAAAGCATATATGCTGAAGCATTGGGGCAGCAGGAGCGGAGGAGCGATTTTGCTCCTAATGCCGCGTATATACGGTCGAAATTCCGACGGAGGCTTGCCCGTGGAAAAGTCTGACCATATGTACGCGGCATAACTTTTGCGAGAAGATGCCCCCATGCTTCGGCATATATAAATGGTGCATGTATGCCCATCATTAGAAGTGGGTGGATGAAGGGCGGTATTCTAATGGTGGGCATACCCACCGATCAATCTCTTTTTTTCGTTCAGCCAACAGGCTGCATGAAAAAAAAGATTACAATACATGTCCAACAAGGACCAGCAACGTACTGGTATGTTGCTGGACTTTGAATGTTTATACCAGAATGATGCCTGCGGGTTTAGGTATCATCTTGGTATCATTCTTTTCAGCCAGCGGCCGGCTTTCATGTAAAAGCAATCCTAGTGGCTAATTAGCCTCTGGACTGCTTTTACAAGCAGTGGGAGGGAATGTCCCCCCCCCCCCGGATATAAAAAGCGCCATTGGGAAATTGGGAAAGCATTTTATCACACCGATCTTGGTGTGGTCAGATGCTTTGAGGGCAGAGGAAAGATCTAGGGTCCAATAGACCCCAGTTTTTTCAAAAAAGAGTACCTGTCATTACCTATTGCTATCATAGGGGATATTTACATTCCCTGAGATAACAATAAAAGTGATAAAAATAAATAAATATGGAAGCAGCAGTTTAAAAAAAAAATAAAAAAGCAAAATTAATAATAAAAAAAAAAAAAAAAAAGCACCCCTGTCCTGCCCTGCTCTTGCCCAATGGCGAACGCAAGCGTCGGTCTGGCGTCATATGTAAACAGCAATTGCACCATGCATGTGAGGTATCACCGCAAAGGTCAGATCGAGGGCAGTAATTTTAGCAGTAGACCTCCTCTGTAAATCTAACGGGGTAACCTGTAAATGCTTTTAAAGGCTTTTAAAAATGTATGTAGTTTGTCGCCAATGCGCGTTTGTGCGAAATTTTAAAGCATGTCGTGTTTGGTATCTATGTACTCGGCCTAAGATCATCTTTTTTATTTCATCAAACATTTGGGCAATATAGTGTGTTTTAGTGCATTAAAATAAAAAAAAGTGTATTTTTTCCCCAAAAAATGCGTTTGAAATATCGCTGCGCAAATACTGTGTAGAAAAAAAAATGCAACACCCACCATTTTATTCTGTAGGGCCTTTGCTTTAAATATATATATAATGTTTGGGGGTTCAACATAATTTTCTTGCAAAAAAAAAAAATGTTTTCATGTAAACAAAAAGTGTCAAAAAGGGCTTTGTCTTCAAGTGGTTAGAAGAGTGGATGTAAGCTTCCTAATGTTGTGTATAAAATGCCAGAACAGTTCAAAACCCCCCCAAATGACCCCATTTTGGAAAGTAGACACCCCAAGCTATATACTGAGAGGCATGTTGAGTCCATGGAATATTTTATATGTTGACACAAGTTGCGGAAAAAATATTTTTTTTTTTTTTTTTGCACAAAGTTGTCACTAAATGATATATTGCTCAAACATGCCATGGGCATATGTGGAATTACACCCCAAAATACATTCTGTTGCTTCTCCTGAGTACGGGGATACCACATGTGTGAGACTTTTTGGGAGCCTAGCCGCGTACGGGACCCCAAAAACCAAGCACCGACTTCAGGCTTTCTAAGGGTGTCAATTTTTGATTTCACTTCTCACTGCCTATCACAGTTTCGGAGGCCATGGAATGCCCAGATGGCACAAAACCCCCCCAAATGACCCCATTTTGGAAAGTAGACACCCCAAGCTATTTGCTGAGAGGTATTGTGAGTATTTTGCAGATCTCGCTTTTTGTCACAAAGTTTTGAAAATTTAAAAAAAAAAAGAAAAAAAAAATGTTCTTTCTTCATTTTCAAAAACAAATGAGAGCTGTAAAATACTCACCATGCCTCTCAGCAAACAGCTTGGGGTGTCTACTTTCCAAAATGGGGTCATTTGGGGGGGTTTTGTGCTATTTTGGCATTTTATGGCCTTCAAAACTGTGATAGGTAGTGAGGAGTGAAATCAAAAATTTGCGCCCTTAGAAATCCTGAAGGCGGTGCTTGGTTTCCGGGGTCCCGTACGTGGCTAGGCTCCTAAAAAGTCCCACACATGTGGTATCCCCGTACTCAGGAGAAGCAGCAGAATGTATTTTGGGGTGCAATTCCACATATAACCATGGCATGTGTGAGCAATATATCATTTAGTGACAACTTTTTGTATTTTTTTTTTTTTTGTCATTATTCAATCACTTGGGACAAAAAAAAATATATTCAATGGGCTCAACATGCCTCTCAGCAATTTCCTTGGGGTGTCTACTTTCTAAAATGGGGTCATTTGGGGGGGGGGGTTGTACTGCCCTGTCATTTTAGCACCTCAAGAAATGAGATAGGCAGTCATAAATTAAAGCTGTGTAAATTCCAGAAAATGTACCCTAGTTTGTAAACGCTATAACGTTTGCGCAAACCGATAAATATACGCTTATTGACATTTTTTTTACTAAAGACATGTGGCTGAATACATTTTGGCCTAAATGTATGACTAAAATTGAGTTTATTCGATTTTTCTTATAACAAAAAGTAGAAAATATCATTTTTTTTCAAAATTTTTGGTCTTTTTCCGTTTATATCGCAAAAAATAAAAATCGCAGAGGCAATCAAATACCATTAAAAGAAAGCTCTATTTGTGGGAAGAAAAGGACGCAAATTTCGTTTGGGTACAACATTGCATGTCCGCACAATTTACAGTTAAATCAGCGCAGTGCAAAATTCTGAATTCACCTCTGGTCCTTTAGCTACCAAATGGTCCGGGGCTTAAGTGGTTAAAAATAGGGAACAATCGTACATATTGTAATGAGTTTTCATTACATATTTATTTCCATCTTGGATTCCATTCTAATAGTGACTCTGGACAACATTTTAAGGGCTTTCAAAGAAAATTTGTTGACTTAATAATGGCAATTTTTTTTTTTTATGATGAACAATTTTTGAGAATGTCTGTAAAAAAGTTTTAAAAAAAATCTAACCATATATGGCCAGCATTAATTCTGTCTTACTACTTCTCTTTCTGAGTCTCTGATTTCTTGGTGACAGTAAATCTGCGCCCAGACAGATGACTCCTTTGGTCATAAAATTTTTCCATCAACCTAGGTTTATCAGCTTTGCATTTCCAGTCAAAATCCTTACACCAGTCCATCTGTTGAATAAATCCCTGGATAAAATCATTGGTGTAATGGAATACGATGCTGGTGTGGTCTCTGACCCAGGCCATGAAAGAGTTTAACCTGCTTACAAACTGATTCCCAAATTTTAATCAAGCTTTTCCTTGTTAAATGAGGAGGGATGAGGACTCTTCATTCTGCAAGAAGCCATACAAGCTTCCTTCCCATTGCCACTCTTCATCAAATTCTGACTTCTCGGCAAAGAAGGTAAAGAAAATTACATGTTCAGCATCAAGGTAATAATTTAGACAGCTCATAAAATGTCTATTTCCTCCCTACCATTCTCTCCAGCATCTGGAGGGGTCAAAAAAGAAAGCTTGGTTCAGGTAGTTCCCAGAGCTAACTAGGACTCCTAGTAAGGTTTAGACATCTAAAAAACAAAGCATGCTCCTGGTATTCTCCCAGACTAAGGACTGTGACGTGGGCAGAATCTTTTCATAGCCCAGACTTTTAAATTTCCCCACACCAGTTCTCGGAGGAAGTCATCAAAGATTCGGATCAACTTATTTCAAAAAGGTCATGTCTTTTAAAGACTTCATAGATAAACATTTAATGGGGTTGCCAAGGGCATGTTTTCTGGGCCGGGTTCAACTATGTGTCCAGCTCCATCTGCACCTGGTTTGTAGAGGAAATATTGCCTGGGTGCAAAATCGAGGGCAGGGATGCAACTCTAGACATGCGCACAACGAAAAGACTTGTTTTATTTGGTTTCAATTTGTTATTTAAATAATTTTGTTCAGTTAAATTCATTTTAATACATTTTCAGAATTTGTTTCAATTTGTTTATTTTTTTGTTTTCTAATTTGTATCAAATTGGTATTCGAACTCGATTTAAATTCGAATTGGCATTCAAATTTGTTCTACAGATACTCCTCGTTTAACGACTAACCTGTTTAACCGCTCGGACTTACGACCAGCTCTCCCTACTCGAACGACGTGCTGTAAATCATTGTATTGTACAGTACAATACCGAATTTTCGTTAGTGTTCTGTACTTATGCAAAACTTTTTTTCACAATACAGTACAGTCGTTAAGAATGCTTTAAATATTGATTACTTGTGGCTCCCCAATTAACAACCAATTTGTTTAATGACCTGGTCGTTGGAACGGAACCTGGTCGTTAAGTAA
Organism: Rana muscosa; assembly: GCA_029206835.1. NCBI lineage: Eukaryota > Metazoa > Chordata > Amphibia > Anura > Ranidae > Rana > Rana muscosa. The sequence continues at coordinate 60,540,537 of JARGYO010000094.1, forward strand.
GGATAGCCTGTATATGAATTTCGGAAGACGGTTATATTCTATTGTATTCTATTCTATAGTTTTTTCTATTCAATTACTTTCTATAATTTTATTTTCTATTCTTTTCTTTTCTATTCTAATCTATTTGAATTAAAATTTATTCGGTTATATTCTTTCTATTTTATTCTATTCTATTCTATTCTATTCTAGTCTATTGTTTTTTTTCTATTTTATTCTATTAATTGTATTCTATTATATTATTTTCTGTTCTTTTATATTCTATTTTATTCTTTTATATTCTATTCCTTTATTTTCTATTATATTTAATTCAATTATTTTATTTTATATTCTGTTCTGTTTTGCTCTATTCTATTATTTTCTTTTCTTTTCTATGCTATTATATTCCTTTATTTTCTATTCTATTCTTGTTTTCCAATTACATTTTGACTTCTAATTTGTTTTCGAAATCATTTCGAATTCAAATTTTGGCCAAATTTGGTTTCATTATTTCCGATTAGTTTAAATTTGTTACTATTGTAATTTGGAAATTCGGATACATCCAAATTTCCAAATAACGAAAATTTTGTCCGAATTTCGATTCGGAACAAAACGAAAAATAAATTTCTACGCAACTCTGAAATTTCAGTCGGTAACATTGCAGACTTGCTTGTTGAACCTTCAGGTACACTCTGGCTCAAATTTTGGCTGGCAGATTCTATTCCAAAAGAATCGCTCTATGTTCTCCCCTTTTACAGGACTACATCTAGTTGGAATCAAACTGGACAACGTCACTAAGCAGGCCAAGGGTGTAAAAACACCCTTGTTCTTCATTTTAGATGCAGATGTTCATCTAGATTAGAATGCCTTTCAATGCACTCTAGTTGTCTCAAAGCCGCTTTAATAAGGCTGGTTTCACACTGGGGCGGTGGGTGCGGTGGCGGTATAGCGCCGCTATTTTTAGCGGCGCTATACCGTCGGAATTGCGGAGGTATTCGGCCGCTAGCGGTGCGGTTTTAACCCCCGCTAACGGCCAAAAAAGGGTTAATACCACCCGCAAACCGCGGCTACAGCCGCGGTTTGCGGGCGGTATTACCGCGGTGTCCCATTCATTTCAATGGGAAGGAGCGGTAAAGGAGCGGTATACACACCGCTCCTTTACCGCTCCAAAGATGTGGCTTGCAGGAGATTTTTTCTCCTCCCGCCAGCGCATCGCCTCAGTGTGAAAGCCCTCGGGCTTTCACATTGAGCATACTGGGGCAGGAGTTTTTCAGGCGTTATTTATGCGCTATTTTTAGCGCAAAACGCCTGAAAAACTCCTCAGTGTGAAAGGGGCCTAAATGTACCTAAACCCAAGAACAAATATGTCATATAATGCAGCTCATCATTCCTTCGATGTGGTGGCTTCTTTTGTTAGGTAATTTATTTTCTTTCTTTATTTTCACCTGGTAATCCTGTCAGTAACAGACTTTCTGTCCTTGGGTAACACCCTCACTCGCTATGCTCACCTGTTCTCACCCTAGGCTGCTCACTCCTCAGTTTAATTAGAGAACACCTCCACTTCTTTTTATCTCCATAACACCAGAGCGAGGATCTGATAGCACAACTTGAGATTTCAGTGCAGCAGTGGCAGAGAGCACAGGAAGTTAGGAGTTCACTGCAATCAACAGTTATTTTTTACACTTGTTGATCAGATATACCATATCACCTTTAATGGCATATTTAACAGATCAAAAGGGAACAAGAGTTCATTGTTAGGCCTCATGCACACGAGACGCCGGTGCAAACTCTGCTGAACACACGTTTTTAAAGGCTAAAACCGGCGTTTAAAAACGCCCATTTTGCCGCGATTTTAGCGGCGTTTTACCGCGTTTTACCGCGTTTGCGTCTATAGGCGTTTAGTTAAGAAACATCATAAGACCCTCCCTAAGCTCAAAAAACATTATTATTTAACCATTTCAGCCATTTTAGGAGACCAGCAGCTGAGAGAGCAGCAGTGTACTTGTATTTAGCGTATCACGTGCCACATCATCTGCCACAAGCTGTGGATTGTCCACTTGCCACGTCACCTGATACGTCACCTGGCCACGTCACCTGCCACAAGTTGTGAATTGTCCACTTGCCACGTCACCTGCCACATCACCTGGCCACGTCACCTGCCACAATTTGTGGATTGTCCACCTGCCACGTCACCTGCCACATCACCTGGCCACATCACCTGCCACAAGTTGTGGATTGTCCACTTGCCACATCACCTGGCCACGTCACCTGCCACAATTTGTTGATTGTCCACCTGCCACGTCACCTGGCCACAAGTTTTGGATTTTCCACTTGCCACGTCACCTGCCACGTCACCTGCCACAATTTGTGGATTGTCCACCTGCCACGTCACCTGGCCACGTCACCTGCCACAAGTTTTGGATTGTCCACTTGCCACGTCACCTGCCACGTCACCTGCCACAATTTGTGGATTGTCCACCTGCCACGTCACCTGCCATGTCACCTGGCCACGTCACCTGGCCACGTTACCTGCCACAAGTTGTGGATTGTCCACTTGCCACGTCACCTGGCCACGTCACCTGCCACAATTTGTGGATTTCCACCTGCCACGTCACCTGGCAACATCACCTGCCACAAGTTGTGGATTGTCCACTTGCCACGTCACCTGCCACAAGTTGTGGATTGTCTACAGTGCAATGCAAGCAATTACAGTTTTTTTTCATATTTTTTTGATGGTTTTTCATCATTTGCCAGCATTTTTGAGATTTCTAATGTAAAAAAATAGGTCACCTTTAAAAACGCTAATAAACGAAATGCACACAGTCTCGTTTATTGCCGTTTTTAGGCAGTTGCGTTTAACCTCGTTTTTCCAGAAGCAAAAAAATGGGTTCAGACGCAAAAGTTTTCCACGTTTCAGACGCAAAACGCGGCTAAACGCCGCTAAACGCCGCTAAACGCGGCAAAATGCGGGTACCGGCGTTTAGCGGCGTTTAGCCGCGTTTTGCGTCTGAAACGTGGAAAACTTTTGCGTCTGAACCCATTTTTTTGCTTCTGGAAAAACGAGGTTAAACGCAACTGCCTAAAAACGGCAATAAACGAGACTGTGTGCATGGACACATAGGATAACATTGAATGGGTTCAGGAGCAGTTGAAAAAAGTGTCCAACTGCCTCTGAACGCGCGTTTAACAGCAAATAACAGCTTCTCGTGTGCATGGGGCCTTAGGGATTACAAATTATTTACAAGAGGACTAAATAGTGTTGATGGGTAGAGTTACAAGCACTACTCATGACTAATGAGGGTTTCCATCAGTGGTGGCCATTCCATTAGGGGTGCCGGTGCGCCGCCCCCTCTACCAACGGCCGCCACCCCCATGCTCTATCCACGGCCGCTATTTTGACAGTACACCGCCACTGGGGGTGCAACGGATCAAAAACCGAGTCACAGATCAGATCATTTTTCGGATCAGCAAAAAAAAAAAAGAACTTTAAAGCCCTCGTTTTGCACCACCGAATATGGTCTCATGTCTGCACCTATAAACACACCGAATCGATAGCGTTTGTGATGGCTTTAGCCTGGTCTGATTGTGCAACAAGGGGCTGCTTAAATGCCGCTGTGATAATCGGTTGTTGAGCAGCTTTCGTTTTCACTCCTGTCTGTCAGTGAAACACCGGGTGATGTCGCTTCAAATGCGTGGCCATGCTTGATGTGTTTCCACTGTCATATGGCCTTCTTGTGCCACAGTGCCTACACACCCTGGGCCGTTTGAAGGAATTTGGGGGCCCCAAGCAGAATAATGGACAAGTACATTTTCAAGTTGGAGGGGGGGGTGCTGAATTTTTTTAAGTTGAGAGGACATTGGCTTTTTTTTTTTTACAGGACACCAGGACATCAAGTTGTTGAGGGGGGGTGCCGCGGGACATTGACGCCGGGAGGGGTCAATGTCCGATAATTGCCCGATATTACAGTGGATAAGCGGGGGGGGGATATCGTCTTTCCTCCTCCTCCCATGCTGCCTCCTCTGGCTCCTCCTTCTGCTGTGTGGGAAAATTAACACTCTTGCAGGACTGCAGCATTTATAGGAAGCGGCGGCGCGGCAAGAGCCCGCTCTGCTAGGGCCCCAGGCCAGCTCGGCGCCCCAAGCAGTTGCTTGATTTGTCTGTCCTGTTCCGACGGGCCTATACACACCATCACGGTTTTATCCACTAACCTCTTTCCTTCGTCATTATATTTGACAGGGAAGCCAAAATGCTCCCATACAGGGGATTCAAGCTCCTCCGTTCCTCCGCTTACCATGACCACGCTGTGTGTGGACTGAATGACTGAACATGCGCACAACTTTTTTTTTCAGAAATCAATCCACGGATCACGTGTGTGCTGAACCGAAGATATTGATTTGAACGGATCACGGATCAATGACGATCTGTTGCACCACTAACCAACACCCCCTATTCATACATCTGGCCCCTTTCAGGGCCCCAGGCGCATAAATTACAGCGGGGGTGTTTTTTTGAAGCACCTGCTTGGAGCCAGAGGCTCTAATAGGCTTCAAAATAGGGTGGGCTTGTGGCGCAGAGTATTGCGCCAGGAGCCCACCCTGAATATTCGCTATTGAAACACTGATCCTCAATCCGGCCAATCAGAAGCAGGTCTGAGACCCGTTTTCCGATTGGCCGAAAAGAGAATAATCACAATTGGCCGCCGAGGAGGAGGGAGGGAACGGAAGCCGCCGCAATGCCCACCAGGGGAAGGGAAAGCCATCGCAGCCACCGAGCAACGGAAGCCGCCAATGAAGCCCAAGAGAAGCGCTGCCCATCATAGATGGGGTAAGTGCACCAGACCCACCCGAGCAACCGGGTGGGGGTACTGTTTGCCGCCCCCCCAAAAAAATCACCACCGGCTGCCACTGGTTTCCTTCTAATGGGCCTACCATGGAAAAACTCTTTACATGTCCAAATCTGAGCTCCCCAAAAGTAGTTAGAGCTTATAGCTCCCAAAAATAGAGAAAGAATGCAATAGGATAGGTCTGAATAAGTGTTGTTATTGTTTATTTATTAGGTACATGTACAGCGCTGTCAATTTACACAGCACTTTACGTATATATATATATATATATATATATATATATATATATATATATATATTGTACATTCACTTCCGTCCCTGCCCTCAAGGAGCTTACAGTCTAAGGTCCCTAACTCACATACATACATACATGCAAATAAAAAGAATGGAAAAAATGGCGCTAAAGGGATATGGTTTACTAAAATTCAATAAAAAATAAATACAAAAATAGCGTCCATAAAGTTCAGCAAACTGTCCATATGTATACAGTAATATCAAGAAGGAGACCAAACACAGTCTCAGTGGCAGCACTCTTTAGAGCGAAGCAGTAGCTCTGTAAACATAATAACAAGAAACACAGAGGGGCGCCAGACTAAGTGCAGCATTAAAAGCACCTTGATTTATTAAAGAAGACAATGGGCAACTCACATTGTAATGAATTTAAGTAGGCATTTATAATAATCCATGACCAAGGGTAGAGGGGTCTCCTGGAAAATCCTAGTAAGGAAGTAGCATCAGTGCAGTGGAGCGGCTGTGACAGGAACACCAGGAAGCGGCCAACCACAGCGGTGATCCGTGTGGTATGCAAGATGGTGCCGAACCGGAACTGACGTCAGCAGGAAGACATGCTGCCATGGATGGGGGCTGTAACGCGTTTCGAAGCTTCCACTTCTTCTTCGGAGCTGGTCACTGTGGCAGTTGGCCACTTCCTGGTGTTCCTGTCACAGCCACTCCTCTGCACTGATGCCGCTTCCTTACTAGGATTATCCGGGAGACCTCTCTACGCTTGGCCATGGATACATGCTTACTTGAATTCATTACAATGTGAGTTGCCAATTGTCTTTTTTTTAATAAATCAAGTTTTTAATGCTGCACTTAGTGTGGCACCCCTCTATGTTTCTCTTTATACATACAAATACTAGGGCCGCTTTAGACAGGATCCAATTAACCTACCAGCATGTCTTTGGAGTGTGGGTAGAAACCAGAGTACCCAGAGGAGACCCGCACAGGGAGAACATGCAATTTCCAGGCAGGTAGTGTCGTAGTTGGGATTTGAACAGGTGGCCCTAGTGCTGCTAGGCGGAAGTGGTAACACCTAGCCAGTGTGCTGCCACTAGTGTATTTTAACCACTTAAGCCCCGGACCATTTTGGCTGGTTAAAGACCAGGCCCCTTTTTGCGATTCGGCACTGCGTCGCTTTAACTGACAATTGTGCGGTCATGCGACGTGGCTCCCAAACAAAATTGACGTCCTTTTTTTCCCACAAATAGAGCTTTCTTTTGGTGGTATTTGATCACCTCTGCGGTTTTTATTTTTTGCGCTATAAACAAAAATAGAGCGACAATTTTGAAAAAAATGCAATATTTTTTCCTTTTTGCTTTAATAAATATCCCCAAAAAATATATAAAAAAACATATTTTTTCCTCAGTTTAGGCCGATACGTATTCTTCTACATATCTACATACATATTTATTTTGGTAAAAAAAAATCGCAATTGCAGTTTATTGATTGGTTTGCGCAAAAGTTATAGCATTTACAAAATAGGGGATAGTTTTATAACATTTTTATCATTTTTAATTTTTTTTACTAGTAATGGCGGCGATCAGTGATTTTTTTTCATGACTGCGACATTATGGCGGACACATCTGACACTTTTGACACATTTTTGGGACCATTGTCATTTTCACAGCGAACAGTGCTATAAAAATGCACTGATTACTGTGAAAATGACACTGGCAGTGAAGGGGTTAACCACTAGGTGGCGCTGTAAGGGTTAAAGGGGAGTTCCAGCCTTTTTTTTATGTTTATTAAAAGTCAGCAGCTACAAAAAGTGTAGCTGCTGGCTTTTAATAAACATACACTTACCTGTTCCACTGTCCAGCGACACGACGCCCGGAGCTCTGTTCCTCTACCCCCTTCTCCGCCGGCGCCTCCATTCATAGTGTGGGCACCCGGCCGTGACAGCTTTCGGCTTCACGGCCGGGCACTCACTGCACATGCGCGAACGGCGCAGCGCTCTCTGAGTGGACAGGCGATCGCCTGGGACCTGTCACGTCCCAGGTGATCGCCTACAGGGAGGGGCCGCCAAAAGGCGATATGACGTATCGCCTAGGCGACCCCAGGGCGGAAGGAGGAAGTGGGACAGGAAGTCCCACTCCTAGCCCCCACCCCCCCCCCCCAAAAAAAATTACATGCCAAATGTGGCATGTAAGGAGGCGAGGAGTGGATTTAGCAGAAGTTCCAAATTTGGGTGGAACTCCGATTTAAGTGTTCCCTGCATTGTGTTTCTAACTGAGGGGGGGTTGGGCTCTGTGTCACATGACACTGATCTTCGCTCCGTGTCATTGTCACTAGGCAGAGCGGGGAGATGCTTGATTACACAAGCATCTCCCCGCTCTATACCTCCGTGAGACAAACGCAGGGAACCCCGCGGCGATCGAATCCGCGGGACCCACGGTCCGACTCACGAGGAAGGCGGCAGGGTCGCAAAGGTGCCGGCGCGCACGCGACCACACGGCAGGCATTTAAAGGGCCATGTACAGGTACGTGATTATGCCTGTCCGTGCCATTCTGCCAACGTATATCTACAGTGCGCAGTCCTTAAGCGGTTAATGAAAAAAAAAGGTTTTATAAATAAACTTGAAAGAGAATTTATGTATTCAATAAGCCCAGCTGGAGGTCAAGCAACCTGATGCAGTGCCTGTGAAGAATACAATATTTCACCAGATATGGTGGTTGGCCACTCTTGATGTTCGTTGAGGTATTGTGTAGATGATCACATACCTGACAGTATTTGTTAAAGCTTGTTGAGATGTTCTGGATGATGGTATACCTGGCACTATTAGGATCCTAGTGTGCAATGGAGTAAGAGACTTTAGCCCCAAAAATGAAGATGATGTCAGCAGAGGCACTCATGGTAAAAGAGGTGTTAAAAAGGCAAGTCAAGACACCTTGGGTTAAACATTTCTTGTCTTCTGATTTTGACCAATTATTATTGTTACCTAATTGATACTATCGCCTCATACTTATGAGTACGCATTTCCTGGCCATGGGCTGGGCTGCCATGACGGGAGACTCCTCCTCTTCCTCCTCTGTCTTCTCTCTCTTTATATTTTTCTTTCCCTTTATTTTTTATTTTTAGTTGATATTTATAGACGGGCATGTTATGATGCTATAAACCTTTTTACTCAAGTACGAGATACTAAATCTGGCATCGCCTTTTACTGAGTTTTCCTTCTTTCCTGTCTATTTTTCTCTTTCACTTATTATAGAATCTATAATTATGGGATTTGCATATATTCCTTTTCTCAAGGTCTATAACTCGAAGTCTTTTAATTTTTTTATTTTTTTTTGCTTCATATAGCAATCTAACATTTTATTTTTACTATAAATATCAAAGTCTCTCTGTACCCCATATAAATGATCTTTTTTCTTTTATTTTAGAAAAATAAACCCTTTGACTATATCAACATGCCCCTACCCATTCACAGTTTGAGCCCTTTAGGGGTGAATGGGTGGTCTGGAGGTATGACTCATTCTATACACCAATGAATTAGGGGTAATTTATATTGTTTTTGTTTCAATAATTTTGGAATATAGATTGCTAATTTACTTTATTCTTATCTATCATATTTTTCTTTTTAATGTACATTTATATATGTATTTATTTGTTATCTATGTACCATATGGATCCCATATATCCATACATTTATTACTTTGTTTTATGTATGTAAATTAAAAAAAAAACATTGAACGAGAAAACGTAAAAAAAAAAAAAAAAAAAGGCAAGTCAAATGCCGTGTACACACGATCAATTTTCTCGATGGTGAAAACACAGCCAAGAAATTCAACATGAAAAACGAGGATCGGCTTGGTCCCCTACACACGGCCGGTTTTCATGACATTTTTCCTCTTGGTCGAGAAAAACGACTGTGTGTAGGCTCCCTGGCAGTGTTTCCCTATGGGAAAACTGCCTCGGAAAAAAATGCTGTGAATCACTACGAGAAAAATGTTCTAATTTTTCTCGTCGTGATTCTTGCAGTTTTTCTCGTCGAGAAAAATGCTGGAAAGCCCACACACGGGCGTTTTTCTCGTCAAAGAGAAAAAATGACATTTTTCCCAGACGAAAAAAATGGTCGTGTGTACGCGGCAAAAGTCTCTTGAAACACAGGCGCTTCTGCTGCGATTTTTTGAGTCTATTACTTCATTGCAAACCGGGATACTTATAATGCCAAGTATACCATCATCCAGAATATCTCAACGAGCTTTGAGAGGCAACACCTGCCATATCTGTGTGGAGATAGACAAATTCATCATAAGCCCTATTGCTTGACCCCTGCTGGGCCTATTGAAACTTTACAGATATATTATCTTTTAATGATCTTTAAAAATAATGTAATTTTTTTTTTATATTTAAACTACTACACTTATTCGGATCTCTCCTGTGTGATTATTTTTCTGCTTTTCTTACTTTTCTCCCAATTTTATGAAAAGTTTCTGCAATTTCCTTAAAAACTGGTGTTGCCTGGTTCATGGCTAAGTTATCATGGTAAGACATTACCTGTATTGTCACTTGGAGGTAGGTATATGTTAGGAAAAAATATGAAAAAGAAAAAATATATAGTCGCGCTAACTTATGAGTATAAACATAAGCCCACCACTGAATGATTGAAAAAAATTTCAAAATCACCACAGTGATAAATTATGTAAGTGCTCAGTGAAGAACAATAACTAAACAGTGTAAACAAAACATATGAAATAATACAAACTTAATTAATAATATTATTACATGCTTGAATAGGACCCTTAAATAATCAAGTCTAAAGTCCATACAAAAAAACACCCGTGATCAAGTGTCCATACTAGATGAAAAAAGAAAAAAGAAAAAAGAAAACAAAACAAAAACGATTCCAAATCTTCTTGTATTCGTGACTTTCACCACCACCAGTAAGAATTCCTGCTTACCAAAAAGCGATGGTCCCCTATGACGGAGGACCCCAAACAGCCTCAATTGATAATCAATAGGACTCCAAACTTCAGTGTATGTTGAGCCTCAATTTTTTTGGTAGCCAAAACGCTCATATACCATCATGCAGTACTCGATACGGAACATGGAAGGAAGGGAGGACACTAGATAGTGTAAAATCCTTGGTGGATGTTTATTTAAAAGAAGAAAACATACTTACAAAAATGCAGTTTAAAAAACAGCCTTAAAAGTATGACAGCGCCGACCGGTCAAAGGCGCTAGTCACACGCATACGTCCGTGGAAGTCGAGCAGTGGAGGGTGACGTCAGCACAAAGCTCGTATCCTGCCCTACGCGTTTCGTGAAAATTCACGTCGGTGCCCCGAGACGACGTGAATTTTCACGAAACGCGTAGGGCAGGATACGAGCTTTGTGCTGACGTCACCCTCCACTGCTCGACTTCCACGGACGTATGCGTGTGACTAGCGCCTTTGACCGGTCGGCGCTGTCATACTTTTAAGGCTGTTTTTTAAACTGCATTTTTGTAAGTATGTTTTCTTCTTTTAAATAAACATCCACCAAGGATTTTACACTATCTAGTGTCCTCCCTTCCTTCCATGTTCCGTATCGAGTACTGCATGATGGTATATGAGCGTTTTGGCTACCAAAAAAATTGAGGCTCAACATACACTGAAGTTTGGAGTCCTATTGATTATCAATTGAGGCTGTTTGGGGTCCTCCGTCATAGGGGACCATCGCTTTTTGGTAAGCAGGAATTCTTACTGGTGGTGGTGAAAGTCACGAATACAAGAAGATTTGGAATCGTTTTTGTTTTGTTTTGTTTTTTCTTTTTTCTTTTTTCATCTAGTATGGACACTTGATCACGGGTGTTTTTTTGTATGGACTTTAGACTTGATTATTTAAGGGTCCTATTCAAGCATGTAATAATATTATTAATTAAGTTTGTATTATTTCATATGTTTTGTTTACACTGTTTAGTTATTGTTCTTCACTGAGCACTTACATAATTTATCACTGTGGTGATTTTGAAATTTTTTTCAATCATTCAGTGGTGGGCTTATGTTTATACTCATAAGTTAGCGCGACTATATATTTTTTCTTATTTGTATGCACTGTTAGTTTTCAGAATAGTTGCTGCTTTTTCCCCTTGTTTGTTTCTAGGCATTTGATATATCTGCCTAGTTTCACACCTGTAGCGCAGTTTCTTTTTTACTTTCTAAGGTATATGTTAGGTTAGGACTTGCAGTCTACTGTACATGCTCACTGAGCTGACTCCTGCCTATGGACAGAGATGTTTTCACTGTTTCATCAGTCCAGCAATTTGAGCTGATCTTCAGAACATTGGCTTCATAAACTTATGTTTCATGGGGTCAATGGTCAGACTTGTATACTTATCGTTAAAATCTTGCTGAAGGGTTTATTAGGTCCCTTGTTGGCTCTTTTACTACTGATGAGAAAACTTTTGTGCACAATTCAGCCATAGCACCTGTACTGGGAAGTACATTGCTATTTCAAGACTCATTAGTGCTAATCTGGCGTCACTGAACACAAGACAGTTTTATAGGTCCCGTTGAGATCCCAAAACTAAGCTACTTTTATGAGCTGTTGGCGATCTTTAAGAAGAATTGGCAGTACAATTTGTTCATCCAATAGGATGTTGTTTTTTACTAATAGGGTGTTGTCCATTAGGCTTAACCATGAGAATACTGAAGGATATGTGTTATACATTAAAGGTACACACCAGTCATAACTGAATAAGAAGCCTTGAGATTCATATGGGAAGCATACCTGCTCAGTATTTCACCCTGACTCTGATGTAGTCCATGATCCCTTTCGGTGGAGATCTTCTAAGAACCCATGCTTGTGATACGGGGTGGGGGGGGGGGTCTTAGGCAGATAACAACATGCCTGCAGCAGGCGTTTGTGATCTCTCTCTTAAAGGCTATGCCCCAGCTCTGAGATTAGCCTTGCCCACAAATCACACCCCTGTTTAATGACAGAGAGCCCCAGTGGATCATATGGGGGCTGTCATTAGATTGGTGGAACGTGCATGTGAGGGCTTAAATCTGCACAGAACCTGTTTTTGGGAAGTCCATTTATTTCTGAAGCCCTATCAAAATTGAAATCCTTACAAGTGCAACCCCCTCCCACCCCAGTCTAAGTCATTGTTTCTTAAAGTGGTTGTAAACCCTTTACAACCAATTTTACCTACATGTAAGCCTAAATTAAAGCTTACCTGTAGGTGCTCAAAATATCTCCTAAACCTCCACGGTTTAGGAGATATTTGCAAAAGAGCCAGGTGCCGATGTCTACGGCGCATGCGCCGTAGACAACCGCGCAGGCGCACTGTAGAGACCTTTAGAAACGGTGACCGTGACGTTTCTAAAGGAGATTGTGCCATGACTGCCGCCTCCCGTGTGCATACGTGGGAGTGACGTCATCGCGGCTCCGGCGCTGCGATACCCAGAAGGAAGAGGGTGAAAGATGGATGCTTCGTGGAGGCGAGGAAATCGGGGACATCGCAGTCTTCGGTTTCAGGTAAGTGACACATAATGGGCTACTATGCGATGCATAGTAGCCCATTATGCTTTACCTTTGCAGGTAAATAAAGAGGAAGTAAAACCCATCAGGGTTTACTGCCTCTTTTAAGCAGGTGTTGGGGAACTACAAGTCTCACTATGTGCTACTACCCTACTGTCCCTCTTCATGCACACTATAAGGGGAATTACTAAACTTGGGGAGTGCAAAATTTGATGCAGCTCTGAACTGAAAACAATCTGCTGCCAGGTTTTTTGTCAAAGCTTAATTAAAAAAACTGATTGGCTACCATGCACAGCTGCACCAGATTCTGAGCACCTAAGTTTTAACAAATCTTCCCTTCTATGTCTAATTGTTTATGGACACTTGACCATAACAACTATAGACAGTGGCAGAACCACCAGGCTCTAAAGGTCGCACTTGTTGAGAGAAGGGCCCTTGGCTCCAAGGGAAGGGCCGTGGGACGGAAGAAAAGGAGGGCTCCTTCATGGTTTCTTGCATCGAGGCCCTGAAGGTTCTAATTACGCCTCTATCTATAGATATGACCAAAATGAGTTCAGGGCTTTGCAGTGAAGAGTACTAATAATGCTACATCATACAAAGACATTGAGGACAATTGTGCTCTTCCAACCTTGTGGTAACAGTTTGGTGAAGGCCCTTTTCTGTTCCAGCATCACTGAGCCCCTATGTACAAAGCTAGGTCCACAAAGACATGGTTTGAGCATTTTGTTGTGGAGAAACTTGACTGGCCTGCACAGAGCCCTGACCTCATCCCTACTGAACATCTTTGGGATGAATTGGAATGCCGATTGTGATCCAGGTCTTCTCATCTAACATTAGTACCTGACCTCAACCCCAACTGAACACCTTGGGGATAAATTGGAATGCTGAATGTGAGTCAGGTTTTCTCATCCAATATCAGTTCTTGACCTTAAAAAGGGGCACACATTCCCACAGACACCCTCCAAAATCTTGTAAAGGGTCCTCCTAGAAGATTGGAGGCTCCTATGTCCACCAAGAGGGGGCAAATGATGACTGGGTTTTAGAATGGGTAGTCCCACAACAGGCTCATATAGGTGTGGTGGTCAGGTGTCCTCACATGTTTGGCCTCATAGTGTATCCTGTGTTGGAACTTCCTCAGCAGAGTTTGTCCATAACTGATGTCGACATAATGATTCCTCTTTCTCCAGTTACTGGCCTCCGTCCAGACTCAACACAGCTCCAGCATGTGTAATGCAGACTCTGAAGCCAAGTAACATTCCACATAACACTATTCAGCCGACACAGCATGAAAATAAAATCAACATATACTACACCACGCCACTATCCTACATATCATAAACATTATTTTATAAGTTGTGATAAAAAATAATTAAAATTAATTTTGAAATGCATTGTTTTTACAATTTCCTCTATCTCTATTCTTTGTTTTGTAAGGGGACCAGATTTTTTAAATGAAATCCGGGGACATATTTTTTTTTTTACTAGTAATGGCGGCAATCAGCGACTCTCTGCCCGTCGCCACCCTGCCCGCCTCACAGCTTGTCAAGTCTAAAGCCTCGTACACACGGCCGAGAATCTCGTCAGGAAAAAACATGTTTGTTTTTCCTGACGAGATTCTTGAACAAGAATCTTGTCCCGGCAGAGTGTACACACGCCGTTCTTTTGAATGGCACGAACGCGGTGACGTCATCGACTACGACGAGCATGCGTGCGTCACATTCGATGCCGCCGCCGCCATCTTGCTACACTCTACCTATGCCTAGGAAGCTACCATGCATGCGTCAAAGTCATTTCGAGCATGCGCGGGTTTCCACGGCGACAGGTAAGTGTACACACTCTCGGGTTTCTCGTCAGGAAACAGGCCGACGAGAATCTCGACGAGAAAATAGAGAGCAGGTTCTCTATTTTTCTCGTCGAGATTCTGGCCAGTTTTCCTGACGAGAAACCTGAAAGCCTCGTACACACGGCTGTTTTTCTCGGCAAGAAAGCTCTCCCGGCAGTTTTCTTGTCGTTTCTTGACGAGAAAACCGGCCGTGTGTACGAGGCTTGACTCTCCGGCCCCCGGCTACTACTGGATGGGGAGCGGAGGAAGATCACTCCACCAGGGAAGGCAAGGAGATAAGGAGGCAGGCGGCTGGCCGGGACTTGAGCCAAGGCAGAAGAACATGGGAGCGGAGCTGAATGGAGCTGAATGGGCATGCACCCGAAACTGAAGAAATATTCCCTCCGATCCGACCAGCACATGATCATCAGAAAGGGGCACAGATAATGGGAAAAAATACACCCCACTAGGTTAGTAGGAGCGCTGGGGGGTGTGTTATTTAGAATAGTTTTTTTTTTTCATTCTGCACTGACTGTCTTTGAAATTGCCCCAGCCCCTGTTCAAATCCAATCCGGAGACAAAACCAGGGACAGACTTGGTCCGGGGACAGTGTCCTCAATAAGGGGACTGTCCCCGGAAACCGGGGATGTCTGGTCACCCTATTGTTTTGTGTTCTTCAATCCTTTCCCTTCAACCTCTTCCCTACATCCATCAACTGTTTTAAACATCCAACTATTAAAATGCTCAGACCAAATCATTATTGTTAATATGACTATTATTATTTTCATTAAAATCATACAAGGTTTATTTAGCACCAACAGCTTGTGCAGAGCTTTACAATATAAATTGAGAAACTACAGTTAAAATACAAATCAATACAAGAGGGTTAGGAGGGCCCTGCTTGTGAGATCTTACAATCAAAAGGAAATGCAAATGTGTGTAGGATGAGCTTGTAAGCATGTGCAGTTAGCTAGTTTGCCCCTAGGTGTCTCTGTCCCAAAATAGTGTGTTAATAGGGAATTTTGTAATTGGGTGTTAGGTCCTCTTTTAGATAAAGCTTCCTGTCATGATGTAATGGGTGGAGTTAGTGCCCATATAAATGCCAGGACGGGAGGAGATTAGAGAATTGGAGAATGGGAGTTAAACACTCCACAGCCATGTCAGCTACTGCCAAGGGCCCTTAACGGGGATGAACTCTAGGTGAGGTAGTTCAACACCCAGCAGAAACAGCTGTAGTCACCCTGACTTGAATTATGGTGGACTATGAGCAGAATGCAAAAGGCTTATGCTGCGTACACACGCTCGGACTTGCCAATGGGAAAACCTCCGTCTGACTTTCCGACGGAAAAATAGAGAACCTGCTTTCTATCTAAGTCCGTCGGAAATTGCGACAGAAAAATTCTGATGGGGCATACACATGGTCGGAATATCCGACCAAAAGCTCCCATCGGACTTTTTCTGTTGGAAATTCCGACCGTGTGTACGCGGCTTGTGTTCTTTGACGTGAGTATTTGTATACCTGGTAGTGAGAGTAACATCTGGGGGCATGGCCGGCTGGGTAAAGCTATGGAGTGGGCCATAGAAAGAGAGAGACTGGTATACTACAGAAAATGCCTTGTTAATCTCGGCTGATAGAGCAGGATGCCTCACCTTTCTAATCTTTTGAATAAAGCAGAATGCTAAAGTCTAGTATACAGGAAGGTAGTATATAGGAAGATGTGTTCCAACACTGTGGTGCTCTCAAGAAGAGGTACAGGTGGAAGATGGATTACATGTGATGTGCTGATATTCTGCTTATAAAGGCTAATGGCCAATGGTGACCTGGGCATACCTATGGCAAGGAATGGGCAAAATATGGCAAAGGCTTTCAACGACCAGCAGTAGGTCACTGTCCTATCTGAGAAGAAACGGGGTGGGGACTACAGACGTGTCCTTACAATGCAATGGAGAAAGTACAAGATTAGTTCTTAGACAGAGGCAGGATGGGCATCCCTGAAGAGATTTGTTTTTAAGGATTGCCTAAAGATGGTCAGATTAGGAGATAGCTGGAGAGATTGAGGTAGAGAATTCCAGAGGATGGGAGAGGCTCTGGAGAAGTCCAGGAGGAGAGCATGTGAGGAGATAAATAGGGAGCTAGAGTGCAGGAGGTCTTTGGAGGAGTGGAGAGGACAGTTTGGTGATACTTTGAGATGAGTTTGGTGATATACGAGGTATGACAATTTAATTCCCAGAATGCCTACGACGTGGCTCTATGGTGGTGAGGAACACAGCCATTTGCACTCGAGCGTGTTCTGACATGTTCTAACTTAACATTCGCCTGGGTCGTAGACAAG
This sequence comes from Rana muscosa, assembly GCA_029206835.1. NCBI lineage: Eukaryota > Metazoa > Chordata > Amphibia > Anura > Ranidae > Rana > Rana muscosa. The sequence goes on from JARGYO010000094.1 coordinate 60,557,258, forward strand.
TTGACCGTTGGTGGAAAATGAGTGACATGAATCTGGAGCAGCAGATTAACATCAAATTTTTTGTTAACCACTTCAGCCCCGGACCATTTGGCTGTCAAATGATCGGGCCACTTTTTGCGATTCGGCACTGCATCGCTTTAACTGACAATTTCGCGGACGTGCGACGTGGCTCCCAAACAAAATTGACGTCCTTTTTTCCCCACAAATAGGGCTTTCTTTTGGTGGTATTTGGTCATCTCTGCGGTTTTTATTTTTTTGCGCTATAAACAAAAATAGAGCGAAAATTTTGAAAAAAAAGCAATATTTTGCACTTTTTGCTATAATAAATATCCCCATTTTTTTTAAAAAAAGCTCATTTTTTCTCAGTTTAGGCCGATACGTATTCTTCTACATATTTTTTGTAAAAAAAATCACAATAAGCGTATATTAATTGGTTTGCGCAAAAGTTATAGCGTCTACAATATAGGTATAGTTTTATGGCATTTTTATTATAAAGTTTTTTTTTACTTGTTATGGCGGTGATTTGCGATTTTTATCATGACTGCGACATTATGGCGTACACATCGGACACTTTTGATGCTATTTTGGGACCATTCACATTTATACAGCGATCAGTGCTATAAAAATGCTGTGTAAATGTGACTGGCAGTGAATGGGTTAACCAGTATGGGGCACTGAAAGGGTTAAGTGTGTCCTAGGGAGTGATTCTAACTGTTAAGGGGCGTGGACTACTGTGACACGTCACTGATGGCTGCTCCCGATAAGAGGGAGCAGGAGACGATCAGTGCTGTGTCACTAGGCAGAATAGGGAGATGTCTTGTTTACAAAGACATCCCCCCGTTCTGCCGTTCCGTGACCCGATCGCAGGACACCGGCAGACATCGAGTCTGTGGGTCCCGCGGGCACGGTCATGGAGACCGCGGCCCGCCCGCTAGGGGGCAGGTTCAAAGCAACGTATATATACGTTGCTTTGCCTGCCCGTGCCATTCTGCCAACGTAAATCTACGTGAGGCGGTCGGCAAGCGGTTAGAATTGGAAAAAGTGCAAGTGAAACTTTAGCTCTTTTACAATGGGCTTATGGTGGACATTCCATGAAGAAATCAAGTGTTTTTGAATGGCATAGGCAGTTTAAGGAGGGGCAGGAAGATGTCCAAAATGTGGGCAACCGAGGACAGATCTATATGTGACCAGAGTATGAATGCTTGTATGCTCATGCTGCTGTGGTTTTTCGATCACATGGGAATAGTACACTACGAGTTCATAGAACATGGTACAATCAGGGCTGGTGCAAGGATTTTTGACACCCTAGGCAAAACCTAATTTTGCCACCTCCCCCCATGGCTCCACCCCTGACTCCACCCCTTTTACCCTGCCCATGTATACCCCAACTTTTTAGTGAAGAGCCCATCAAATGCTGCCTCACCAGCACCCATCAATGCAGCCTCACCAGAGCCCATCAAATGCAGCCTCACCAGCACCCATCAATGTAGCCTCACCAGCGCCCATCAAATCCAGCCTCACCAGCGCGCATCAAATGCAGCCTCACCAGCACCCAGCAATGCAGCCTCTCCAGCGCTCATCAAATGCAGCCTCACCAGCGCCCATCAAATGCAGCCTCACCAGCACCCAACAATGCAGCCTCTCCAGTGCTCATCAAATGCGGCCTCACCAGCTCCCATCAAATGCAGCCTCACCAGCACCCAGCAATGCAGCCTTTCCAGCGCTCATCAAATGCAGCCTCACCGGCGCCCATCAAATGCAGCCTCTCCAGTGCTCATCAAATGCAGCCTCACCAGCGCCCATCAAATGCGGCCTCACCAGCACCCAACAATGCAGCCTCTCCAGCGCTCATCAAATGCAGCCTCACCAGCGCCCATCAAATGCAGCCTCATCAGCGCCCATCAAATGCAGCCTCACCAGCAGCCAACAATGCAGCCTCTCCAGCGCTCATCAAATGCAGCCTCATCAGCGCCCATCAAATGCAGCCTCACCAGCACCCGTCAAATGCAGCCTACCAGCGCCCATCATTGAATGCTTGCTTCTATTCATTAGGGAGTTGGGACACAGACACAGTCCTCCACTGCTGCTGTGCCTCTGACACTATGTGCGAATGGAGTGGTGGCTGCTTGCTAATGCTGAGACTCGGTTGCTTGCTGCAGAGAGAAGAAAGTAGTAACGCCAGTGGCCGGGCGCCCTAGGCAGCAGGGTGCCCTAGGCGGCTGTCTAGTTTGCCTAGTGGTAGCACCGGCCCTGGGTACAATGGTCAACTGGCATTGTTACTTGAAAATTTCCTGAAAAGGCTATGGGAATCTGTTCTGACAAGTGAATTATCCACCATGACGATGCTCCTGCACAAACCTTTTGTTTTACAGTCCGGGAATTAAATTGATGCACCTCGTAGTTTGGGGCAGACTTGTGGATGGCATTGTATGTTGTTAATCATTTTCATTTTATCTATTGGGCGAGCAGAAGCCAGTGGAGGGATTGGTGGAAAAAGGTGGAGGTCACTGAATGGTTGGTAAGGTGGATGAGTCTGGCAGCAGCATTCATAATAGACTGAAGGGGGTATAACTGTGTAGAGGTAGGCCAACAAGGAGGAATAGTCAAGGCAGGAGATAACAAGTAGGCTTGTGCAATTTGTTTCGTAATGAATTGAAATTCGTCCGAATTTAGCAACTTTCGGACATTCGGAAGCATTCGAATTTCCGAACAAAGCAATTACGAATAAAACCGAATCCGAAATAAATTATATCGCAAATAGCGAATGCCCGAATGTCTTCGGTATAATTCGTTATGAAAAAGTTACGAATGTACGAATCCATTCGAAGCACAATAACACTCTGCTCTGCTCTCTGCTTCTCCCTCACCGTGCTGAACTCCCTCTCAAAATGGTGTACAGGGGCGGAGGCTATAGCCGCTTGTAAAAAACGAAAGTAAAATACGAGATTTCGAATCGTTACAAATAATCGCTATGTATTTAGAAAAGTACAAATCCATTCGAAGCACATTAGGCATAATAGGCAGCGTCGTTGTGAGAGAGACACGGAAAATTACGAATCAACGAACCAAAAAAAGTTCAGAAAGTAGGAGTTGTGTCCAGAATCAACGAAAAACAACGTACTCTACCGAAAGTACGAATTAGTCCGAACACGAAAAATCCCGTCTAGCAAAATTACGAACGATTACGAATCAACAGGACTGAAAAGAAACAAACCGAAACTAAACAAATTTTTCTATTGTGCACAAGAAACGAACCGAAACTAAACACATTTTTCCGTTGTGCACAAGTCTAATAACAAGGGAGTGAATTAGTAGCTTAGTTATGTTGTTGGTTAAGAAGGGGCGTATTTTGAAAATGTTACAGAGGTGAAGATTGAACTTAATCATCTGCACATGTATGGTCAGCAATCAGTGTACCTTGTGTGAGTAAAGTAAATATCCATAGGGAAGACAGCAAAACGAAGACTCAAGATGCATGTGAAATGTCACCTTGATGAATCCTCTGCAGGCTAATAATTGCCGGCTAATAATTGCCCAGATGGGTAGTACTTCATTTGTCAGAGCGTAATGTCAGGGACCAGCAACACACATGTGTCCCGTTCTTGCTATGACCACATGCAGCCGGAATGTACACGATATGGAAGATAAGTTCTCTAGGCCAATTAGATCAGTTCAGATCATATCACAACCACTAGAGAAAAACTTCCATTTATCACAATCTGCAATCCAATTTTTTTTTAGATATCTACAGTATGTGAAGGTGAACAATGAACAGCAAAAGAACCTGTTATGACTGGCTTGTGCAAGAATGTAAATATTCTGCATTATAACTGTCCAGGCCTTATGAAAGATTTCTATGTGCCTCTTTATTTAGTTGTAATTGCTTTTTATGAGGATGCCTCTTAACCCTAAAACAAAAATGCAATATATTGCAGATTAGCAGTCATTAGATGTGATGGCTGGATTGGTTTTCTTTTTTTCTTTTTTCAATATTAATATATTCCCAACGCAGCGCTAAAAACACCAGTAAAAATATAAATAACAATCAAATGAGTGAATCATAAAACAACATGTAATACAAAAAAATTAATAAAAAAAAAAAAATATATAATGTCTATTTCACCATACATAAAAAAATTCAAGACACCCGAAAATAATCTCACCCCAATGTGTTTCGCCCAATCAGCTTCCTCAGGAGGTTCAGGCCATGTCGCCAATTGGGTAAAATGCATTGGAGTGGATCCGAACGACTATGAGATCATTTAAGGGTGCCTTGAATTTTTTATGGATGGTGAAATGGACATTTATTTATTTGATTTTTTTTTTTTGTTTTTTTTGTTTAACATGTTGTTTTTAGATTCACTTATGTGATTGTTAGATGAGATTATTTTCGGGTGTCTTGGATCTTGTAAGTGCACTGTGGAACACAGGCTGGTTCAAATGACATGCAGAGAGGCCATGATTCCTTTACTTTGAAAAGCATTATACACACTATTGGATTATGTTTTATCTTTTTTTTAATAATAAAATTTTTTGGCAATTTTATGCGAGGAATTCCTTTCTATGCTTCCCCTCCATCCTATGAGTGGAGACTAAATTGGAGAAATAATACCTGCAACTCAGTATATTACACCCATGTTCCGTGAAGCTTGGTGGGTCCAGAGGAGTGGAGGAATCCAGTTTATGTGATTATGTTCTGGTGAGTCCAAATGGGTGTGCTGAGAAACTTTTCTCACTTTTTCTGTCTGGCGCACCACTGCATTCATATTTGGAGTGGTGCACGGAGTGGTTTGTTTAATTAGTCAAACATCTTAATGGGACTTTCTATTTGAATTTTTTATAGATGGTGAACTAGACATTAGATTTATTTTTATTTTTTTTATTTTGTTTTACATGTTATTTTTAGATTCACTCAATTTTTTGCTTTTTATATTTATATTTCTACTGGTGTTTTTAGCCCTGCCTTGGGAATATATACATTTTTTACTTTTACACATCATTTTTGGTGTTCAAGGTAGCAGCTGAAAATGTGTTTACTAAAAAGATTATCACACAGTTTTTTGGGGTTTAGCGCTGCCTGTTTTTCAAGCTACTTTTATTTTATTTTCACCTGGTGATCTTGCCAATAACAAGCTTCTTACCCTAATGTTCACTCACCATATTCCTAATTCTCAATGTTATAAAAAAAAATGTTAAAAAATAATAATAATACCAATTCCCAACTTTATGGCCCTAGATCAGTGGTCTCCAAACTGAGGCCGGGAGGCCAGATGTGGCCATTTGCTTGCTTTTATCTGGCCCTTGGGGCACTTTTTCATCAGCGGGCCATAATTCCCCCCACTGGAAACCAATGAAGGGGTGCAATCTTTCCCAATGACACCAATGAAGGGGTCCAATTTCTCCCAATGACACCAACAATGGGGCCCAATTCCTCCCAATGACACCAACGATGGGGCCCAATGACACCAGCAATGGAGCCCAATTTCTCCCAATGAAACCAACAATGGGGCCCAACGACACCAAAGATGGGGCATGTTTTTTTCCCACTGGCATCAGGACCTTTTCAATGCCCAATGGCCACAGTCCGGAGCCCTTAATGCCTAAAAGACTGTAAAATGTCCCTTTGTTTCGAAAGTTTGGAGACCCCTGCCCTAGATCCCGGGACACTGTTAATCCCACCCATGGTCCTCATTTCTTCCACCTATTTTCCAAATGAGTGTACCCAAATCATGTCCACATTAAGGGTTGGTCCCGCTCTAAATATAAAGGGCATTCCCATCACACACACTTTGTTGGTCCTACCACTTACTTACCACTTTATTACCACTTACCTGTTTGTGTGAAAAAATGTATACAAATTTTAAGTGATATTGAAGTCTTGTTATTTTTTGTTTAAAAATAACAAACCTGTTATAATTACCTGCTCTGTGCAATGATTTTGCACAGAGCAGCCCAGATCCTCCTCTTCTTGGGTCCCTCTTTGGTGCCCCTGGCCTCTCCTGCCTGCCCCCACAGCAAGCAGCTTGCTATGGGGACACCTAAGCCGAGTCGCTGCTTTGTGTGTCCATTCAGACACGGAGCTGTGGCTCTGCCCCGCCCCCATCTCTCTCCTCATTGGCTCACTGACTCTGACAGCAGCGGGAGCCAATGTCGCCCGCTGTGTGTCTCAGCCAATCAGGAGGGAGAGTCCTGGACAGCTGATTCTCTCATGCAGCATCACTGGATAGAGATGGGGCTCAGGTAAGTATAAGGGGGGCTGAGAGGGGCTGCTGCACAATGAAGTTCTTGTTTTTTACCTTAATGCATAGAATGCATTAAGATAAAAAAAACTTCTGCCTTTAGAACCACTTTAATGGGTGTCGCATGACTGCACAATTACTAGTTAAAGTAATGCAGTGCCGAATAGCAAAAAATGTCCTGGTCATGAAGGGGGTAAAATCTTTGAGAGGTAAAGTGATTAATGAATACACAGCTGCAAAAATAAGTGCCTTTTATATCTGCCTGCAGTTCAGCATTCACTTTCCCACATGTACCCCAGTCAATACTGAAATAGTTTTGATGGCGCTGGCCTTTGAAGGGTTAGACAAGCATGCTATGATCACAATATGCAGTAAGCAGAATAATGATCTAGGATGAAGGTAATGTGCGTCTCGCAAGTCCCATGCACTTGGCTGAACATCTGTGTGAGCGGTATAATAAGCAGATAGCGATACACAACGGGGGACCAGGAAGAAAACTCAGTCACTGATTGGACGATGAACTGCGCACACAGATGTTCTGCATTATGGGATAAAGGTCGATGAGGCGACCTCTCACTCACCAGCTGCACGCCGCCATGTGTCATTTTTCCCAGCAGGCCGAGTCTTATATACACAGGTTCAGCTCTCCGCACAGCTGGACACAGAGGCTGGGTTGCAGGCTGATTTTACTGTTTGCTGCTATTATCATTCTTCTGCAGAGGGTGAATGGTTGTGTACACAAATATTGTTAGCCAAAATCCATGATGCATAATGAGTGAGTGAGATGGAGCGTGGCGGATCCTCCATCCAAAATCAATCAAACCAAAAATTCCTTGTTTTAAAAGGTATTTTTAAAGCCTTCTCTTCTGTCTTGCACAGTTGTACCGGCTCCATTCCTGTACTGAAATTACCGACTCTGATTTCGATGCACACTGTAATCTTTGTGCATTAGAAGCTGCAGCAAGTCTGGTAGAACCCATCTCATGTCCTGGAGGATGTCCGCAATCATCTAAATTTTACTCCAAAGCCTGGCTGTCCCTGGTCTGCCCCTTTTTCATTTATTGATTCAGTTCTTTTAACTGCTTCCTTCCCAGGTCATTATAAAATGTCACCCAAACAGGAGCTCCATTGTTCTGGGTGGATGTTATATGACATCCTCCCCAGAATGCACCTTGGGCCCGGCAGGCCATGCTCTGGCACGATCTGTTACTGGCTGCTTCCACCAGACACAGCGGATGACTGATCAGTGAACCGGCCAGCTGCCGGTACCATGTGATCGCTGTAACCGATCACAGCAGATCACGCGACAATTGTAAACAATCATTGGCCATTCATTGTGTACTATTGTGTTGATCTCTGTGATTGGTCACAGTGATCACAATCTCTGTGATTGGTCACAGTGATCACATGGTGCAGACAGGGCCAATCACAGCCCATCTGTACCATGTGTTTAGCTGTATCAAAGGTACAGGTACATTGCGGTGCCTGTAGGAGCTGCCCCATCGGAGTATATCTACTTTGGCAGGTCAGCGGTTAATACAGATCCCTCTGGTTCAGTTTTGATCCCTTAAAAGTCTTCATCCTTTTATTCCAAGTCCTAATAAAGGTGGAGTGTTTGTTGCCTGTTAATTGTTGACTGTTTTTTAAGGTTGAATTGTGAACTATTAAAATCTTGTTTGACTTTCACCTTATGGTTTGAGGCCCATTCATGAATGTTTATAATTTGAGTTATTTTCTGGCACCCATTGAGGAGGACCTGTTCACTTTGAGAGCTTCCCCGGTAGTACACCCATAAAGAAAAAGACAATGGACTTTACTGGCATTGAAGGGGAACACAGAATTTTCTAAAATATAAGACTTTTTATTTCAAAAGGTTAAAAAATATATATCAGGCTAAGAGCCGTATAAAATCAAGAAACCATACACTACATTGTAACAAGTTCAACTGCTGACTCACTAGACTACTACATATCCTACTGGGGAGTACATCCTCAAATATTTAATATGTATTAGATGTATAATGTGGTCATGAGTCTTCATGGGTCAACGCGTTTCTCTTAGTCCGCTTCCTCAGGATGCAAGTGCACGTGAAAAAAAAAGAACAGAAAAGAGATATATGAAATATAGACATATAATACAAAAAACATATACAAACACATTTACATTGTATCCCTCAATAGATAGAGCACCCGTTTAACGTGTGTGCAGGTAGCATAGAGGGCAGCTCCGGCGGCATGGAGCGAAAATGAGACCAGGCGGAAGGAAGGCGGCAAAAAGGCTTGTCCTAATAATATAGCAATATAGCCAGATCATAATATAAAAATTCACACAACAGTCACAAACAGAATATAACCAGAAGCCATGTATATATACTGTATACCTACCAGAAAATGAACTGGAAAAAAGGGAGAAAAACTGTCTATTTGATCCAACCCCTGTAACTGACAGCTTGGTTTTGTATGTATAGGTAAGGAAAAAAAATGATAAAGGCCTGTGGAAAAAAAAAATATTCACATACTGAATACTTTCCTTAGAGGTTTTTAAAACTCAACTCCAGGCTCCGCCAAGCAAGATCCTGCACACAAAACTGGTCAAACCAAGTCTTTTTGGAGTTAACTTTGTACACAGGGGTACAGTCATACTGGAACAGAAAATAACTTTTCCCAAACTGTTACCACAAGGTTGGACATTTGTGCCCGTTCAGCTAAAAGAGCACATGTGAGGTCAGGTACTGATGGTAAATGAGAAGACCTGGCTCGATATAGGGGTTGAGGTCAGGGATCTGTGCAGGCCAAATGAGTTCATCCACACCAAACTTGACAAATGATGTCTTTATGGAGCCGGTTTGTAAACAGAGGAGCACATGGTGGAGCACTATTGCCTACAATGTCTTTTTTAGGCATTCTTTATTTATTCCAAAACGCCCCCATTGAGTACAATACATCACCATACAAGGAACCTTTGTTGTTTCAGAGGTAGTCCTTCTTTGACATATATTGTACACATAAGGCAGTACAAAGTACATTTAACATATACATGGAGTTGAGCTCCCCTGAAAAAAGCTTTTGAAAGGGTGGTGGTCAATGTGTTGGTTTTCTTATTTTTAGGTGGTGGAAAGATGGTTCGAGAAGACTTATAGGTATACAGTAGTTGTTGGTGGGTGGGGAAAGAAAGAGGGTACAATTGGGGTTGGGTAGGGTGGTAGGTTAGGAAAGGGGGATCCTCCATCCCCCCAACTCTTCTGCCTGCCGAAATCTGTCTTCATGCTGAGGATAATGACTTAAGGAGAAGAACCAAGGCATAGAAGGCTTCATAATCAGATGTGGTGGTACATTTTGTCCAGTAAAACCATGTAAATCATGTAAATGGGTTTCTAAAATATATTTGTGTGCTATAGAATTAATAGTACCCTTCACTGGAAACACCTGAACTCAACCATCTGGAAGGGTGTCCACATACTGTATACAGTAGAAGCATTTGGGCGTTTATCCTAACTCACCCTCTGGTGACACAGAACTGGCCTCGGGGGATGGTTGCTACATAGTTACATAGTAGGTGAGGTGGAAAAAAGACACAAGTCCATCAAGTCCAACCTATGTGTGTGATTATATGTCAGTATTACCTTGTATATCCCTGTATGTTGTGGTCGTTCAGGTGCTTATCTAATAGTTTTTTGAAATTATCGATGCCCCCCGCTGATACCACTGCCTGTGGAAGAGAATTCCACATCCTGGCCGCTCTTACAGTAAAGAACCCTCTACGTAGTTTATGGTTAAACCTTGTTTCTTCTAATTTTAATGAGTTGCCACGTGTCTTGTTAAACTCCCTTCCGTGAAAAAGTTTTATTCCTATTGTGGGGTCACCAGTACCTTATTTGTAAATTCATATCCCCTCTCAAGCGTCTCTTCTCCACAGAGAATAAGTTCAGTGCTCACAACCTTTCTTCATAACTAATATCCTCCAGACCCTTTATTAGCTTTGTTGCCCTTCTTTGTACTCGCTCCATTTCCAGTACATCCTTCCTGAGGATTGGAGCCCAGAACTGGACAGCATACTCTAGGTGCCTTGAGAGAGGGAAAAGGAAATGGGACTTTATATGAGGCCAAATAGATGTACCTCCATCCCCGATACTTTGAAATTAGGAAGACTAGATTTGGGACTTTGCATGAAACATGCAACCAGGGAAATATCACTGCATAATACTATAGTAGTGTCTGGTGAATAAACCATCAGTAAGGCCATATAATAAGGCATAGAAACATAGTAACCATTATAGTAAAATAGTAAAACTTTATTCCATGACATGATACATAGTAGTATGACAGCAAAATGGCCTAGAGCCACAATAGTAACATAATAAAAACACCAGACTAGTTACAGCGTATTTCCATAATAGAACATAATATATATTGGTAAAATCCAATGAAACATAATGATGGTAACTTTTGTAGACTTAAGTAGCAAAGGAAAGCATCTAATAGCTTGACGCGTTTCATGGCTGTAGTGCCACTCTTCAGAAGCAGATGCAGAGAAGATATCTATGGATATTAAAAATAGATATCGTATTGGGTAATCATACAGAGAAATTATTGTAACTGTAGGAGAATAAATCTAACACTCATTTTTACATATCAGATATGAGTCTGGGCATTCTCAGCTTCCGAGGCGGATAGACTTACCGGCTTACCCACAATTTTCCAGGCCCATGCCCAGACTCATATCTGATATGCAAATATGAGTGTTAGATTTATTATTAATTGGTGCACCGGATAAATCATTGATTGGGCGTGTGAACCGGCGCACACAGACGCGCCGCAACTCATGGTGCAAACGGTTCGTAAATCAGCCCCAGTGTGTCACACATCCAAAAAGGCTGTAGAGCCAAAGTATCACATTGTCACATTTTCAAGCCCACAATCCATCTGCACATGAGTTGGATCACAGGAGCGTCATCAAGGGACCAGTTGTGCAATCAAGAAAGAGTTGACTCCTAATTCAAGATGGCGACCCTGGACAGGAGATATACCAGAAGAGAATTGGGTGAGAATAGGACAACACAGGATTTGTTGGGCTTGTGATTACGTTTATCCTGCATAAAGGAGCATCAGAGTGGCAAATGGAAAGTAAAAATATTGGGCAGGGGTGAAGTTCCTCTTAAACTTGTTGGGCCTGGGCTCGTTTTTTTGTCATTCAGGATATGTAAGCCGTGTCCCAAGAGTGGTACGTTTAAAAAACAAAAACAAAGCGTTTAATTATTCAATCAGTGAGTTGTATGTCAAAATTGCCCCAAATCACTCCAATCACATATTTGTTTATGAATAGGAATCACAAGCAATCTTATAATTACGTTCACTATATCCATTACATGGTACAGATCCTCCGGCATTAGTCATGAGCTCATTTAAAAGCAATGGTTAAACTTTTTCTAGCCCTTTCCATGTTTTCTGTGCATTCTTCATTTTCTCACATATATTTAAAGTGTACCTGTCGTGCTGGAAAATATAGGTATGACCATTGCTACTCTAAAGCCCTGTACACACGATCGGTTTTACCGATGAAAACCGCCCGGACTTTTTTCATCAGACAAACCGATCGTGTATGGGACCCATCGGTCTTTCTTCCATCGGTTTTAAAAAATAGAACATGTTTTAAATTTTTCCGATGGATTAAAAACCGATAGCAAATTCCGATCGTCTATGGGCAAGTCCATCGGATAAAAAACCCACGCATGCTCAGAATCAAGTTGACTCATGCTCAGAAGCATTAAACTTAATTTTTCTCGGCTCATCTGAGTGTTTTACGTCACCGCGTTTGAAACGGTCGTTTTTTTGACTGATGGTGTGTAGGCAAGACTGATGGAAGTCAGCTTCATCGGATTTCCGATGGACAAAACCATCGGATCAGAATCCATAGGATATCCGATCGTGTGTACAAGGCTTCAAAATCGCAATTGCCTGGATCTTATGTAGACCTCTCCAGCTTTAATACTGTCTGGGTCACTGACCTGGAACAATTATACAGAATAAGGATTTCAGATGTCCTTATTACCATCTTTGTGAATCAAAGTATTAAGGAGAAATATCACTCCCATTTTTTTTTTTTATGTGTGTCCTGTTCCCTAAGGGACTAAGTTCAAGTAGAACTATAGGCAAAACGTTTTTTTTTTTTTTTCATTTTGGATAGCGTAAGGAATAGTTATAACCCCTGTAAGGTTTATTGTTTGCCACTGTGGAGATTTACCTGCGCTTCCTGTCCCATAGTCAAACAGGAAATGAGAGGAAATTCCTGCAAATTAAGGGAATTCCTTGGAGACCCCCCAGGTCACCAGAACTATTATGCCTCGTACACGCGATCACGATTTCCGACAAGAAAACCAAGTTTGTTTTTTTTTCAGCAGGAAAACGGCTGAAATTTGTCTTGCATACACACAATCACACTAATCTTGGCTGAAATTCCGACCGCCAAGAACGCGGTGACGTACAAGACGTACGACAAGCCAAGATCAATGAAGTTCAATAGGCAGTTTGGCTCTTCCGCTTGATTCTGAGCATGCGTGTTTTTTTTTGGCGCGTTCTAATTGCATACAGACGAACGCGATTCGCGATAGGAATTATTCCTGTCACGAAAATTGAGATCCTGCTCTTAATCTTTTCTTGGCCTGAATTCTGACAGAAAAAGTGCGATGGAGCATACACACGGTCGGAATTCGCGACAAAAAGCTCACATCGCACTTTTCTCTTCGGGAATCGCGATCGTGTGTACGACGCACCAGAAGATGTCCCCTCTATTAGTTTTCTGGGGGCAACCCAAAATTTTATGATTTTCTTTTACTTTCACTTTGGATGATAATGGTAAACAGGACAAATAGAGAGGGGGGATCTCCCTAACGGGGGCACAGACAGTGATAAACACTGATGTGTTCTTATCCATCTTCCCTCTATCCATAACTAAAAGCTTTGCTTTATACTTTCATGTAGTACTTTGCCTAGGGTGACCAGACATCCCCGGTTTCTGGGGACAGTCCCCGGATTGAGGACACTGTCCCCCGACCAAGTCTGTCCCCGGTTTTGTCCCCGGATTGGATTTGAACAGGGGCTGGGGCAATTTCAAAGACGGTTGGTGCAGAATTAATTTTAAAAAATCTGAATTACACCCCCCGCTCTGCCACACCTACTAGCTTACTGGGGGGGGGGGGGGTATTTTTTTCATTATCTGTGCCCCTTTCTGATAATCATGTGCTGGTCGGAGCGGAGGGAATATTTCTTCAGTTTCGGGCGCCCATTCAGCTCCGCTCGCATGTTCTTCTGCCTTGGCTCAAGTCCCGGCCAGCCGCCTGCCTGCTTATCTCCTTGCCTTCCCTGGCGGAGTGATCTTCCTCCGCTCCCCACCCAGTAGTAGCCGGGGCCCAGAGAGTAAGACATGACAGGCTGTGATGCGGGCGGCGGCAACGACGGGCAGAGAGTCGCTGATTGCCGCCATTACTAGTAAAAAAAAAATATGTCCCCGGATTTCATTTTAAAAATCTGGTCACCTTAACTTTGCCACATCTTCCTAGGTGCTGTCTTTGAGGTTGGATAAGGCCAACCCCATTCCCACCATGGCCATCTAGCAACACAGCTAGCAAGGAGACAGCTGCTTTGACAGGCAGCACTTTTCTCCATCTCCAAGCACTTGCTCTCTTGCCTGGAACATATTAGCTGACAAAACCCTCTCCCTCTATAGTCCTCATGAGACGCTTGTCTTGGGCAAGTCCTTGAAGACAGAGAAAAGTGCTATCTATCAAAGCAGCTGCCTCCTTCCTAGCTGTGTTGTCAGCCATGTGGGGGGAGGGGCATCCTGTCCACAGCTAGTCTAAAGCTGAACATAGATGGGCCCGTTTTTTTTCGCTCAACCAGCGGAATCCTGCCCACTGAGCTATTGTATTCTGACAGCGGGGAGACTCCCCCAGTGTAAGAATACACTGATCAGCATTGCAGGCTATACCCCATTTGTCCTCTTATGCCGCGTACACACGATCAGAAATTCCAACAAGATGTGAGCTTTTGGTCGGAAATTCCGACAGCAAAAGATTGAGAGCAGGTTCTTTATTTTTCCGACGAAAAAAGTTCTCGTCGGAAATTCCGATCGTCTGTATGCAATTCCGACGCAAAAAAAAAACCACGCATGCTCAGAATCAAGCAGAAGAGCCGAACTGCCTATTGAACTTCATTGATCTCGGCTCGTCGTACGTCTTGTACGTCACCGCGTTCTTGATGTTCGGAATTTCCGACAAGATTATGCAACACAAGTTTGAGCCAACATTTCATCGGAAAAAAAAACCCATGGTTTTCTTGTCGGAATTTCCGAACCTGTGTACGCGGCATTAGAACAAAAACACATTAAAGCGGAGCTCCGTCGTAAAAATAAATAAATATTAAAAGCCAGCAGCTACAAATACTGCAGCTGCTGACTTTTAATATTAGGACACTTACCTGTCCTGGAGTCCAGCGACGTCTGCAGCTGAAGAAGACGAGCGATTGCTCGTCTCTCGGCTGCCCCCACCGCCATCATGGGTGAGGGAACCAGGAAGTGAAGGATTGCGGCTTCACTTCCCGGTTCCCTACTGCGCATGCGTGTCTTTCACTGGTCCCCGCTGTGTTCTGGGAGCCGTGTGTTTCCCAGAACACAACCGGGGGGGGGGGGGGGGGAAGTGACGCACTACCCGCAGTCTAACCGCAGAGTGCATACACGGAAGTGGGTGCAAATACCTGTCTTAGACAGGTATCTGCACCCCCCGAAAGGTGCCAATTGTGGCACCGGGGGGGGGGGGGGGAATCCGATGAGCGGAAGTTCCACTTTAGGGTGGCGCTCCGCTTTAATTAAAAATCAAAGTGAGAATTCTTCAATATACCATTGCAAATGTTTTGTTATGTCTGTTTAATAAGTGCCTGTAGATCTTGTGTGCCGAAACCTTTCCGTGTTCTCCTATTCTGATGATTATTTTCAATTACATAGTTGTCAGCTATCTATGAGGACTACAGAACCTCTCCCTTCAATATTATTGAGAAGATAAGACTGGGAGGTGTTCTGTATCCCCATCCTAGGGTGACAACAGTGCTCCTCTACAGATACGATACAGTCAGTGTGTGTTGTCACTCGAGACATAACGTGTGTTACTGGCAGGACCACCAGGTGAAATTTAAAGGAAAAAAGCTGAAAAAAGTAAAACGAATGGGGCTTCTACATCTAAAGTTTGGCAAGCTGCAATAAATTACATTTAGTATGGTAAACTTGATAGGTCATGCTGCAAAATCTTTGAATTTTGTCCCAATTTTCTATGTTTGACACATGTCCCCATGCTGTCTTGCAGGATCAGCAGAAGAAGGTGTTGTACGGCTTGTGAACGGCTCCGGTTCTCATGAAGGCCGGGTGGAAGTGTATCATGAAAAGCGTTGGGGAACAGTCTGTGATGACGGCTGGGATAAGAAGGACGGCGATGTGGTTTGCCGAATGTTGGGGTACAAAGGAGCAGAAGAGGTCTATAGGACGGCCAGGTTTGGACAAGGTAAGGTCCTGCATTGGAATCCAGCACAAACTAGAGAGGGGCAGGAGTGAACAGAAGCTGCCATCTAAACTCGTTGGCAGCCAGAGGTGGCTCTAGGCTTTGTGAGGCCTTAGGCAAAACTTAGACATGAGGCCCCACTCACGCCCATAATGGGAAAAATAATTCAAGCAAGAAAAATGGCTGCAGAAAATGCACGGATCTAGCACACAGGTGATCAGCACCACTTCCAGGGCACCATCCTCACCCATCAGACATATTCAGCCAATGCAAGAGGGGGGGGAGGGGGAAGAGAGAAAGAGAGAGGGGTGATAGAGAGATCCGATGGCGCCGACATCAGCATTGATTACAGGCAAATTAGGTGGCCGCGAGGCCCCTGTGAGTGCGAGGCCTTAGGCGACCGCCTAATTTGCCTAATTAGAGAGCCGCCTCTGTTGGCAGCAATGAGCTAATTGATTTGCAAATGTCTTTCATTTAGTTGATCCATATTGTTTTAAAATGACCAGAATGGAGGTGTCCAATCCTATGTAAAATCATAAAGTTCTATGACCTGCATCCCAAAATGGTGATTGTCAGCAGATCTGTATGACAATGTTCAGGTGAATAAATATCATTACCCAACAGGCCACCTTTGGGTACATTAATGAGATTTTGCCAAACGGATAGAGAAAAACTTCCTAAATGTCCCAATGTACAGGAGACAATTCGATTTTTGTAGGCCAAACCTTTCCAAACAGAGGGCTAGTTTACTGCCCATCAAATATTAGGGGGGCCAGACTGTGGCCATTGGGAGTAGAAAATGCTCCAGCATCAATGGGAGTTAACAATGCCATAGGTTTGGTGGTCAGTGGGAGTAGAACAATCACATTATAGTTTCCTGTCTCTGGTGTTAGTTGGAGAACTAGTACCCCATATTTGGTGTCAGTAGGAGAACTCGTTCCCTGTCTCTGGTGTCAGTGAGAGGAATAGTGCCCCATATTTGGTGTCAGTAGGAGAACTCGTTCCCTGTCTCTGGTGTCAGTGAGAGGAATAGTGCCCCATATTTGGTGTCAGTAGGAGAACTCGTTCCCTGTCTCTGTTGTCAGTGAGAGGAATAGTGCCCCATATTTGGTGTCAGTAGGAGAACTCGTTCCCTGTCTCTGTTGTCAGTGAGAGGAATAGTGCCCCATAATTGGTGTCTGTGGGAGAACTCGTTCCCTGTCTCTGGTGTCAGTGAGAGGAATAGTGCCCCATAATTGGTGTCTGTGGGAGAACTCGTTCCCTGTCTCTGGTGTCAGTGAGAGGAATAGTGCCCCCATAATTGGTGTCTGTGGGAGAACTCGTTCCCTGTCCCCGGTGTCAATGGAAGGAATAGTGCCCCATAATTGGTATAAACATGCCCAAGGATAAATCCCAAGGAAAGATCCAAGCTTACTCACCGACCAGCCCGCTGACAACCAAATCAACCTATCTAACAGTATGTGTTAAAACAGGGGTTTAGTCTGCACACATTTGCAAATACATGCATAAGCCACAGAGCCACGCCACGGCACCCTGGTATCTGTGGTCCTATCTCTAGCTTATGGGAGACTCCACAATGGAAGCACATGCATTCTGATGACTAGGTGGAGGGCAGGTGGACTGAAGGGAGCCCACCCCTTCTTAAAGGTACAGGGGCACTCTGAACACCCAGCAAATCACACAATGACTGCAAAGGTGTCAGTGCGTTGCCTGACCAATATAACAGTAGTATTAATACAAAAAAGGTGTCCACTACCCCCACCTATAACTGGCCATTGCAGCAAGTAGCATTGGAAGGCAACATATGATACAAACAAGGGTTTTACCATAAATGGTGTCAGTGGGTGGAATAGTGCCCCATAATTGGTGTCAGTGGGTGGAATAGTGCCCCATAATTGGTGTCAATGGGTGGAATAGTGCCTCATAATTGGTGTCAGTAGGAGAACTAGTTCCCTGTCTCTGGTGTCAGTGGGAGGAATAGTGCCCCATAATTGGTGTCAGTGGGTGGAATAGTGCCTCATCATTGGTGTCAGTAGGCAAACTAGTTCCCTGTCTTCAGTGTTAGTGGGAGGAATAGTACCTCATCTTTGGTGTCAGTAGAAGGAATTGTGTCTCGTATCAGTGGAAAGAATTGTGTCGTAAGGGCTGGATAAAGCTATGCAAAGGGCCACATCCGGCCCGCAGGCCAGTTTTAGACTCATAAATTTGCAAATAAATTTGCAAATTAAAAGTAATTTCCAAAAGGGTTAAAGAGGTTGTAAACCTCAAAAAAAAAAAAAAAACTGCAAGAAAAAGGCATAATGAGCTAGTAGGCATCGCCTGAAATACTTACCTTAGAGCAATGCCCTGCAGTGGCGCCGGCACACCGCTGACACAGCCAACATCTTTCCCGGAGTTACTTCGGGTTCACAGGCTCTGGCATTGTGATTGGAGCCGCGATGACGTCACTCCTGCGCATGTGTGCGGTTGCCTCCAGTCATGGGACAGGGCCTTGAAGAAACGACACAAGCGGGCTGTTCCTTCAGTGCGCATGCGCCGATGACGCCGGTGGCAGCGTATATAGTAAATATCTCCTAAACGGTGCAAGTTTAGGAGATATTTACAGTACCTACAAGCATGGGCGTCCGCTGAACTTTTTTCAGGGGGGGGCATCATTCTTGAGGATAATTCCGGTTCACTCCATGCCCATCTAAATATAGCCTAGAGAATGTACATCTTTCTATATTGCAATGTATTGCAATACATCTGTTGTGGCCATATTTTGATCTTGATGAAAACAGCCTATAGTGTATACTGTAGCCAGAACACAGATGTATTGCAATACAAAAAGATGTACACAGTGGTGTCGTGGCACAGGCACTGCTGTTACCTGTAGTTCTTCAGAGATTGGGCAGGCACTGGCAGCGTATTCAATCTCTTGTCTCGGCCACTGCACGCCACGCACCTGTGGGAGGAGCCGTCGCCGCGCCGGCCGGATCGGCATAGGCACATTTACACAGGCAGAGGCAGGCAGAGGCTGCAGCCAATCACGGAACAGCCGGGTCAGGGTCCCGGTGATGTTAAGCAGAGGCCCGATCGGCAGAGCCAATCCGATGCTCGGGCCGGGGGTGAAGAGGGAGGGACAGATAGTCGGAAAAGACTGAGAGCAGCCCCAGCCCCCAGGCCAGCAGCGGTCTGCAGACTAAGAAAAAAAATCCACGGCTGCCGTGGAGGTGGCCGCGGGGGCCATTGCAACACATGAGGCAAGTGTGTCTTCACTCTGACTTCCGGGGGGGGGGGCAATTGACCCCCCTTGCCCTATGGAGCGGACGCCCATGCCTACAGGTAAGCCTTACTATAGGCTTACCTGTAAGTACAATTAAAGAGGAAGACTTAACTTCCTCTTTAAATCTACAGCTTTCAGTAAAATAATACATGGTGATTCTGTCATGAAGGCCCTTATGCAAAGAACAACACTCTGTCCCTGTCTTCAAGCTGCAGAATTCTGCATTTTCACACGGGCTTGAGGAAGACAACAATTACAACTCATATTATGCAGGCATGGCCCACTACTCAGCATCAGGAAACGTACAATCACGTTCAACATTACATAATGCTTTAGCAAAATGAACTCTTTAAAAGTCCCATGGGCACCTGCATTATGCATAGGAATGTACTGTTTTGGGGACTGGGTCTCGCCGTTATCTGTGTACCCAAGCCTAGTTCTGATTATTAGCAAACTGAATGTCATAAATTAAAGTTTCCATCTACTTTTCAATCCCACTGTGTTTCTTCCTTTCCAAAAAATTGTGCCAAAAAAAATATTATATATTTTTTTTAATTTTAGGGGTGTTCGCACTGTCCTGGCCTTTTTTTTTTTTTTAACAGAGATTAAAGTATAACTAAAGGCAAAGAAATTCACCCTCTCTATTTGATCTGTTTACCATTTTCATTGAAAGTGAAAGTAAAGAAAATCTCACATTTTGGGTTGTCATCAGATAAGTAATAGAGGAGATCTTCCACTGGGGACACTGGTTCTGGTGACCTAGGGGGTCCCCAAGGGATTCCCCTTATTTTCAGGGATTTCTTCTTACTTCCTGTGTGGGTATGGGACAGGAAGTTAACCACTTAACCCCCGGACCATTTTGGCTGGTTAAGGACCAGGCCACTTTTTGCGATTCGGCACTGCGTCGCTTTAAATGACAGTTGCGCGGTCGTGCGACGTGGCTCCCAAACAAAATTGATGTCTTTTTTTTCCCACAAATAGAGCTTTCTTTTGGTGGTATTTGATTACCTCTGCGGTTTTTATTTTTTGCGCTATAAACAAAAATAGAGCGATAATTTAGAAAGAAATTCAATATTTTTTACTTTTTGCTATAATAAATATCCCCCAAAAAATATATAAAAAACATTTATTTTCCTCAGTTTAGGCCGATACGTATTCTTCTACATATTTTTGGTAAAAAAAAATCGCAATAAGTGTTTATTGATTGGTTTGCGCAAAAGTTATAGCGTCTACAAAATAGGGGGTCGTTTTATACCCTTTTTTATTAATATATTTTTTTTTTACTAGTATTGGCAGCGATCAGCGATTTTTATTGTGACTGCGACATTATGGCGGACACATGGAACACTTTTGACACCATTTTGGGACCATTGTCATTTTTACAGCGATCAGTGCTATAAAAATGCACTGGTTACTGTAAAAATGACACTGGCAGTGAAGGGGTTAACCACTAGGGGCGCTGAAGGGGTTAAGTGTGCCTAAGGGAGTGATTCTCACTGTCAGGGGGTGTGGCTATGAGTGACATGTCACCGATCTCCGCTCTGATTACACAGAGCGGAGATCAGTGACAGTGTCAGTAGGCGAGCAGGGAGATGTTGTGTTTACACTAACATCTCACCCGCTCCATCCCTCTGTCCGACTCACGGGGATGGCGGCAGGGTCGCGAGCGCGCCGGCGCGCGCGACCACACGGCAGGCAGTTAAAGGGGACGTACAGGTACGTGATTATGCCTGTAGGTGCCATTCTGCCAACGTATATATGCTGTGACCGGTCCTTAAGTGGTTAAGGGAAGTCTCCCCAATGGTACACTCATGGTGAACAAAAATCTGACAGGGGCCATACCCTCCTTTGCTCTATCCATAATGAAAATAAAGTTCTACTTTAATAAAAATTGCATTTTCCCAAATTTTTGGTCTTTTCCCCTTTATATAGTAAAAAATAAAAACCCCATTTATTATTAAATACCACCAGAAGAGATCTCTATCTGTTTCAAAATAATGATATAAAATGTATTTGGGTACAATGTTATATGACGGAGTAAATGACAGTCAAACTATCACAGCACTAAAAACTGAAAAATGGTCTTGTAATGAGGGAGTATTACAGGCTGGTAATCAGGGGGTTAAGTGTACTTATGTTCTCTATTTCTATTGATAACCTCTCTCGGATAATTCGATTCAGATGTGCCGTCTCTTCGCACAGTTCTGGACGTGGCACACTTATTAGTTTCACTGAGAACAAAGGCCAGTTAGAAGGGAAAATAAGAGGATTCCACCACTGTAGAGCCAACTCAATAAAGAGTTTTTTCCAGGGAAAGAACAGTGAGAAATATACTGACATGTCTTGCTGGAAACAAGTTATCATATCCATCAGGTGCCTGCACTAAACATGAGCCCCACAAATCCCATTTTGCTGTTCGGGATTGCCAAGTGAACAAAGGAGCTGACACTCATATATTCCAAACACTCTACTGCCTGGCAAGTAGACAACATTTTGTATTACAGTGATGGGGAACCAAAGATTTCCAATTTGAAATGACCAAGAAGAGCTAAACTCTTTTAATTCTTTTGTTTGTTTTCTTTCTGTTTTTTTTTTTTTTAAGGCTCCATGCACACTGGAGCTCAAAAACGGTTGTTTTGAACGCCGGATTGCTGGCAGGAAAACGCTGCTTTAAAAAAGAGATTTTATCAGCGTTTTGCATAGGCGTGCGCACAGGGTGTGCCAGGTGTGCCTGGGCACACCCTAATCACCTAGTGTGCATTAGCATTACTGCTCTGTGTAGCAGTGGGGAGATGGGAAAGATCTCCCTCTTACCGATTCTGCCATAAGAGAAGTTTTTTTGCACTTCTCTTTCACTATGCTGGCAGGGATATCAATGTGCCAGGGCCATATACTGTATATAGACACACACACATACATGCATGTGTGTTTGAGCTTTGGGGTGCACACCCTAATGCAATGGGCTGCGCACACCTATGGCGTTTTGTATTGCCGTCAATGCACGTTTAGCAGCGCTAGCTTTCAGCCGCGTTTCTCTGGCTTTATTCAAAATCAATGGTTCCCTATGGGAGCCCATTGATTTGAATAGAAGTCGCACCGCAAGTCGGATCATCATGATCCGACTTGAGGTGCGACTTACGTGCTGAGGATGAAGGGGAACCCTGCCAAAAAAAATGTAAAAAAATTGGCGTGGGGTTCCCCCTCAGACAATACCAGGTCCTTCGGTCTGGTATGGATTTTAAGGGGAACCCCTACGCCGAAAAAAACGGCGTGGGGTTCCCCCCCAAAATCCATACCAGACCCTTATCCGAGCCACGCAGCCTGGTCTGTCAGGAAAGGGGGTGGGGATGAGCGAGCGCCTCCCCCTCCTGAACCGTACCAGGCCGCATGCCCTCAACATGGGGGGGTGGGTGCTTTGGGGCAGGGGGGGACAAGATGGGGACAAGGGCCTCTTCCCGACAACCCTGGCCGTTGGTTGTTGGGGTCTGCGGGCGGGGGGCTTATCGGAATCCAGGAGCCCCCTTTAATAAGGGAGCCCCCAGATCCCGGCCCCCCACCCTATGTGAATGAGTATGGGGTACATCGTACCCCTACCCATTCACCTGGTGGAAAAAAAAAATCAGTAAAAAAACACTTCACAGGTTTTTGAAGTAATTTATTAGGCAGCTCCGGGGGTCTTCTTCCAACTTCGGGGGTCTCTTCTGACTTCGGGGGTCTTTTCTTCTGTTCTCCCGTGTCGTCTCTGCGCTCTCTGGTTCTTCTCCCGCTCTCCGGTGCCTTCTCCATGCTCTCCGGTTCTTTCTGCCTTCTGCCGGGCGCCTCCGCTATCTTCTTCCAGCTCTTTTGCTAGCGGGGGCCCGGTCTTCATCGTCGTCTTCTTCCCTCTTCTCTCTGCCCAATGTTGACTCGTCGCTCTCTGCTGCTATAGTGCAATTTCCCGCTGAAAAACGGCACAAATTTCTTGCGTTCAGAAAAAAGCCCATAAACTGCACTGCTCATTAACGCTAAAAAACAATGTGTGCATGGACACATAGGCTAACATAGAGTGCAGTTTATTGGCTTTTTTTTAAAAAACGCCCAAACGCCAATAAACTGCAGTTTATCAGCTTCAGTGTGCATGGAGCCTTAATCTTTTTATTAATTTTCATTGAAATAAATAACATTACAAAACATCTACAATAACATTCCTGCATTCCCAAACTACATATAACATATAACATTCCTAGAGCAGACCTACCACAAGAATCTTTAAAATATCCTTTAATATATAGTTATTCCTCATCTAATCTCTCTCAAAAAAAATAAAATCTTTCTGTGTTTTACAACTGCAGTACACTGCAGATTAAAATTCTGGTTACTGTACAAGTATATCATTGTATTAAAGTGGAGCCTCACTCTCCACATCCCCACTCCAACCCCAGTACCTTTTTGGAGACCTTTTGCATTCCCTCCAAGGAGAGAATGACATGAGCGTTGCCTGCAACTTCCTGGTATACCAGCGTCATTCATCCCAGGAGGCCTAGGGGTACTCTACGGCACACGCATCATAGGGCTTCATCAGGGAGCCAACCGTCTCCTCCTGGTTCCTGCAGGTGGCCCCCTGATGATGCGCCATGCATGGCAGCACTCATACGTCTATTTCCCAAAGACAACCTCTGGATATGACGCGGAACACATGCACTCTACTTCTTTGGTCGACCTTGGCGAGGCCTGTTCAGAGTGGAACCTGTCCTGTTAAACCGCTGTATGGTCTTGGCCACCGTGCTGCAGCTCAGTTTCAGGGTCTTGGCAATCTTCTTATAGCCTAGGCCATCGTTATATAGAGCAACAATTCTTTTTTTCAGATCCTCATGCCGCGTACACACGATCATTATTCACGGCGGTTAAAAAACCGCCGTGAATAATGACAGGAAAAACTAGGGAACCGCTTGGTTCCCTACACACGGTCCTTTTTCCCGTCATTTTTTCTCTTGACGAGAAAAACGACCGTCTGTGGGCTCCGCGGCAGTGTTTCCCTATGGGAAAACTGCCGCGGAAAAAAATGCTGGAAAAAACGTCGTTTTTTATGCCGTTTTTCTAGACGAGAAAAACGACATAAAGCCCACAGACGATCGTTTTTCTCGGCGAAAAAAAAAAATGCAGTTTTTCTCGTCGAGAAAAGCGGTCGTGTGTACGCGGCATAAGAGTTCTTTGATATGAGGTGCCATGTTGAACTTCCAGTGACCAGTATGAGAGAGTGAGAGCGATAACACCAAATTTAACACACCTGTTCAGCATTCACACCTAAGACCTTGTAACAATAACGAGTCACATGACACCGGGGAGGGAAAATGGCTAATTGGCCCCAATTTGGGCATTTTCACTTAGGGGTGTACTCACTTTTGTTGCCAGCGGTTTAGACATTAATGGCTGTGTGTTGAGTTATTTTGAGGGGACAGCAAATTTACACTGTTATACAAGCTGTACACTCACTACTTTACATTGTAGCAAAGTGTCATTTCTTCAGTGCCTTTACATGAAAGATATAATAAAATATTGACAAAAATGTGAGGGGTGTACTCACTTTTGTGAGATACTGTAGGTGTAGTACAGTGTACCCCTGTGTTTTCTCAGACAGGGATGCAGAGGAGTACTATACATTCCTCTGCAGGCAGTCCCATTTATGTCTATTGGGATGCAGTGGCTGCATGCATACCTCCCAACTTTTTAAAGTCCCATCGCGGGACATTCCGATGTCCCCTCTCCCCTGCCAACTAGAGTTGTTGAGCGGGGGGGCGGGGGGTTCGGGACATTGCAAAAAAAATTGGCAATTGAAAAAAAAGTTGTTGAGGGGGGGGGGGGGGGGGGGTTATGGGGCGGTGCCGCCGGAACATAAAAAAAAAAAAAAAGAGGACATGAAAAAAAAAAGTTGCTGAGCGGGGGGTGGCGGTCGCGGCGGGGGGCCGCTGATCGTGGGGGGGCCATTCTAGTCCGCCGATCGCGGGGGGGGGCGCTCTTACCTGCTGCTGCTCCTCTTCTTCTGTTCATGTTTCCTGCTGTGGGACTGCGGGAAGGAGGAGCCTCTGCGGGTAAAACCCGCACAATCCGTGCCAGTTGGGAGGTATGATGCATGGACATACCCACTGCTCCCTAATTGACAGCTATGTGGGTGCATGTTCCTGAATGAAGATGCACAGACACAGCCACTGCATCCCAATTGACATGAATGGGACTGCCTGCACCGGGATGAGTGGAACACCTGGCCTGTGCAAATACAGCCCTGGCATGGACGTATGCTGCAGTATGGAGGCCTAAAGTTTAATTATTGATAGGTAGGATGGAGTTCCTCTGTAGTGTGTGAGTAAGCCTGGTGGAAATGAATGTGTTCATTATAAAAAAAAAGGAGGAGGGTCTAACAATACTTTAATTTTTTTTTTTATTATACATCTCGAACAGCATTTTGAAACTCCTCTTCAAAACACCCGTTGAACAAAGCCCTTGTGTCATGTTAAGAACGCTTTGGAAAATATAATTTGCCAGCTGCAAACCAAGAGCCTGAATTAAAAGTAACATACTCAGCCGAGCATTGCGCAAACCTAAGAGCGTTCTCTTCAGCACGGCGAAACCTGACCTTCAATCCAATTGAGATAAGGTTACAATCTGCAGGATTATAGGCGTGTGCGAGGCATGTGAATTATGTTTTATCACGGGCCTCCCATATGGGAGTAATTACGGCTTAAACAGCCTGAGCCACATGTTCTCCTCTAGATTGTTGTGGAGAACATAAGCTGCCTTTTCCTTTTCACTAAACAGTCAAAATCTTCCTAAAACCCTTGTTTATTTACAAGCTGCCTCTGAAAAGGTGACCCCCACTAGCTCTCTAATATGACATGGCCATACTCTAGGTCCTCCCGCAGTGCTGTCTTAATGCATGGACACCTCTGGGCACTGCCCAGGGGCCCCAGGTGCATGGGGGCCATCATACTTGCCAACTGTCCCGGATTTGCCAGGACAGTCACCCTTTCTACTAAGCTGTCCCGGGATGGCCATGTCCCGGCCAGCGTCCCATAAACTGTACTGTGCCCTCCCGATCCCAGTATTCTGCCCTCCTGACGCCCCCTGTACTGTGCCCTTTGTGTTAATTAGTCTTTGATTTATGGCATGTTTTCTTAGAATTAAACATAATAAAATATATTTTAAACAATATCAACTATTTATACTTTAATTCTTGAGAGTAGCTGTGTAAATTGGGACAGGCTGGTAGGGGCCCCGGTGTATTACTTTGCCCAGGGGTCCATTACAGGGCTGTCTTAATGCATTGGCAGCCCTGGGCTCTGCCCAGGGGCCCCAGGTGCATAGGGGGCCCCATGATAGTCTTGCATTACATCATACATGCCAACTGGGGCAGGCTGGTAGAGGCCCAGTGCATTACTTTGCCCAGGGGCCCATGATGCTATAAAGACGGCCCTGGTCCATTATGCTATTAAGACGGCCCTGGTCCATTATGCTATTAAGACGGCCCTGGTCCATTATGCTATTAAGACGGCCCTGGTCCATTATGCTATTAAGACGGCCCTGCTTGGGAGTACATTCAACGAGTCAAACGAGAAGAGAGAGAGCTCCTCAAGACTTTGATAGTCCCGATCCAGTCTTTTTAGAAATGTTAAATTACGTATAGCCATTTCCGTTTCAGTAGAGGAGGGAAGAGTTAGAACCAATGTCAAGTTTTTGCTGTTATCTGTTATCTGTGACCCCACTGAGAAGATTCAACCTCTCTCTTTCTCCTGTTGGCTATGGTTACCAAAACATAAGCTGGCTGTTCCTTTTCAATTTTCGCATAACAATGCTCCTGGTAACTTGTACCCCCCCAGGAGGTCAGAAGCTACACCCTGTCAACTCTCCTCAGCACCTCAGCACTGGAGTCATGTACTCACTTAGCCACAGGATCATCAGTTGCCTCCTGCCGATATCCACAGGCTTTTCCTTGTAAGGGAGTTGCAGACTCACAACACCACAGGACAGTTGGACTTCTTCCCACCAAATTCCTCCTGGCTCTCTCCAGTGAGCTTCCTCCTGACCCACAAACAAGGTCCATAAACACATGGATGAGTGAGTTTGAGGTGGAGAAACTTGACTGGTCTGCACAGAGTCCTGACCTTAACTCGATAGAACACCTTTGGGATGAATTAGAGCGGAGACTGCGAGCCAGGCCTCCTCGTCCACATCAGTGCCTGACCTCATGCGCTTCTGGGAGAAAGGTCAAACATTCCCATAGAATTTTTTATAGTTTTATTTGTATTTAGCTATACATGCTAGCAGCTTACTTTTCACCTATTTTTGATTCATTTGACTTATCACACACCTTAGCACGGTTTATCTTGCGCAGCGTTTGGCCTTAGGGCCTTTTTCCCTTTATTCCCATAGACACACTCCTAAACCTTGAGGACAGCCCTTCCAGAAGAGTTGAAGCTGTTATAGCTGCAAAGGGTGGGCCAACTCAATATTGAACCCTACGGACTTAGACTGGGAAGCCATTAAAGTTCATGTGTGTGTAAAGGCAGGTGTCTCAATACTTTTGGTAATAGCATATATACATGTTTGCCAGATGTACTGTAGATAAATAAAAACAAAAAACAGGAGATTTTTACGCTCTGATCATTTTACTGATCATTGTGCAGGAACTTTCGTCTAGAAAAAAACATGCCTAATAGGATTGGTAAAATTTTTACGCTAGGCCTGCAGAATGGATGGCTGAACTTACTTGCATTCAACGTTTGGAGGAACTGGTAGCACAACATCCTGTGAAATACTTCTTTTTGGACTCTCCCCGTTTTCATACTATCTTTTCTTGATTCTGGACCTTTTAGGTTTCAGGTTGTGTTGGTGTCCCCCTTGCTCGCGCCCAACCTTTTTTGTTTGCTTTTCTCCTAACTTCGTCTACCCTTCTTTTTCCTCTCTCTCTTCTTTCCCTTTCTCTTCCTTAACCGCTTGCCAACCAGCGCATGACGATATACGTCGGCACAATGGCACGGCTGCGCAAATGGGCGTACAGGTACATCCCCTTTAAATTGCTGCATAGTGGGCGCGCATGCGCCATCGGCTGGGCACGCGCGCCCACCGTGTGCTCCGTGAACGTGCCCGCGGGACCCGCTGACTCGATGTCCGCCGGTGTCCCGTGATCGTGTCACGGAGCTGCAGAACAGGGAGATGCCTATGTAAGCAAGGCATTTCCCTGTTCTTCCTAGCAAGATGACAGAGATCTACTGCTCCCTGTCATCTGGAGCAGTGATCTCTGTCATGTCAGTGGTAGCCCAGCCCCCCCACACAGTTAGAATCACTCCCTAGGACACACTTAACCCCTTGATTGTTTAACCCCTTCCCTGCCAGTGTCATTTACACAGTAACCAGTGCATTTTTATAGCACTGATCGCTCTATAAATGACAATGGTCCCAAAATAGTGTCAAAAGTGTCCGATGTGTCCGCCATAATGTCGCAGTCACGATAAAAATCACTGATTGCCGCCATTACTAATATAAAAAAAAATAATGAAAAAAATGCTATAAATCTATCCCCTATTTTGTAGACGCTATAACTTTTGCGCAAACCAATTAATATACGTGTAACGGCACCCCAAATATGAAGGGGGTTAACGCCGTATAAGATGTTCCCTCTCCTGGACACCCACTCACTACCAATCTTCCACAGCCAGGCGACCCTTTCCCATAAGATTAATCCTTCCAGAAGAAACGAGACGTACTCTGTCTCTTCCAGGATCGAATGACATTTTTATTGAGAAACATTGTAACTTTTATATACATCCAATACACATTAGTTTAACATGAACAGTGGACCAGCTCCACCCACACATTACATGACTCAACACATTATTTTGACGTCTGTTAGGAGACAACAGACTTTACACAATAGACATAACGATCTTCAATACACATCTTCTCATGAAAGGGTTGGCAGACGCTCCATCTGCCTGAGTACAATTACCCATACGTATAGACTTAATTATTCCTATTCACACTAAAAGGGACTTCAGACGCCCTTCTAGATTCATTTACATCACACTGGCAGGTAACACATCTCTCAATTAACCTGGTAAGTTCAGAATAAAACAATATTGTGGACTAATATTACTATTTCAATTTCAAGCAAGCCAAGCCACAAGGAACAATAGCATGTAAATCCCCTTAATTCCTCACAGCAATGATTACACAACCCCCCCCCCCCCCTCACAGTACACATCCAATCTAGATACAATGTATGTGCAGCAATGATTATGGCTATTATAGACCATATTGGGGTTTTCATTCACCCTGTGCCCCTAATAGAGACACAGGGTGGTTGACACATAAGAGGCATTGGGGGAGCTGAAGCAAGGGTATCTCATACTTTCTAAGCGATTCTGAGTTCCCCGGGCCTTCCCGTTACAATACGCTTATTGCGATTTTTTTTTTTTTTTACCAAAAATATGTAGAAGAATACGTATCGGCCTAAACTGAGGGAAAAAAAAATTTCTTATATTTTTTGGGGATATTTATTATAGTAAAAAGTATTGCTTTTTTTTTTTTCAAAATTGTCGCTCGTTTTTTGTTTATAGCGCAAAAAATAAAAACCGCAGAGGTGATCAAATACCACCAAAAGAAATCTCTATTTGTGGGAAAAAAAGGACGTCAATTTTGTTTGGGAGCCACGTCGCACGACCGCGCAATTGTCAGTTAAAGTGACGGAGTGCCGTATCGCAAAAAACTGGCCCGGTCAGGAAGGGGGTAAATCCTTCCGGGGCTGAAGTGGTTAGCCTCTTGAGAATGAATGCTTATTTCATTTGCGGTCTTCTTGGGGGTGTTGAGGGTTTATTGACTCTCCGCCACAAAGTAGCATTTCTCTTTTGTTCCTCGCTTTTTATTTTTAAAACCGTCTTTTTCATATACTGTATTGAATTGTATTGTAACTGTGCTGTCTTCCCTCATGTTGTAAAGCGCTGTGCAAACTGTTGGCGCTATATAAATCTTGTGTAATAATATACCGTATACCGTATATACTCGAGTATAAGCCGAGTTTTTCAGCACATTTTTTTGTTCTGAAAATGCCCCCCCCCCCTCGGCTTATACTCGAGTCTGTGTCCATCTTTAAATTTGTGCGCCTGATCCTGGGGAACGGCATTTTCCCCCACACACGACCGTTTTTCCCGTCATTTTTTTCTTTGTCGAGAAAAACGACCGTCTGTGGGCTCCGCGGCAGTGTCTCCCTATGGGAAAACTGCCGCGGAAAAAAATGATGGAAAAAACGATGAGAAAATTTAGAACATGTTCTAATTTTTCTCGTCGTTTTTTCTGCCGTTTTTCTCAACGAGAAAAGCGACATAAAGCCCACAGACGATCGTTTTTCTCGGCGAAAAAAAAAAATTCAGTTTTTCTCGTCGAGAAAAGCGGTTGTGTGTACGCGGCATAAGGCACAGTGAGGCATGGGCACAGTAAGGCACAGTGAGGCATGGGCACAGTAAGGCACAGTGAGGCATGGGCACAGTGAGGCATGGGCACAGTGAGGCACAGTGAGGCATGCACCCTAGGCTTATACTCGAGTCAATACAATTTCCCAGTTTTTTGTGGTAAAATGAGGTGCCTCGGCTTATTTTCGGGTCGGCTTCTACTTGAGTATATACGGTAATAATAATAATAATATACGATCCTTCCCTGCTAATGCCTACTAACCGAGACCCTTGCCAAGACCTCCGCAACGCACATCTACCATCCTACTTGGTTTTTGACCTTCCATTATGAAGCAGACTAGATGGATATAATATATTTCTTTGGTTTTTTTGTTTTTTCTATTAGTTTGGTTCTCATATATTATTACATGTGCGTACTTTTTGCCTATAGTTGTTTTTTTTTCTGTTGGCTCTTTTATATGCAAGTCCTCCGGCTACTTTGGACTGGATTCGTAAATTGACTATCCTCTTATTTTTCTCTGGACTCACCTTGATGCCGCTTTCTTTCTAGTCTTGTCTGTATTTATTTGTTTGAAAATTAATAAAATACTATTTCACACTTTTCGGAAAAAAAAAACAAGGTTTGACTATGGACACCCATTAAAACAATTTTATTTTATTTTAATTGAAATTTAGGACATTTTGTGGGTTTGCAGATAGGGTCCTCGTTCTCTTTTGGCGGACGGCGGTTGAAGCTTGAAGTTTTGCTCTGTCTGTTTCACTCACAGCGGTTATGAAAAGAATTAAGTTTAAGCGGAATGAAGATCTGGACTCTGGTTAACCTCTTGCGTGCCCTGTGTGGCTATAACATTACACGTTATGTCAGAGTGTGCTGCACACATTGTTCAGCTGTAGATCTGGTTACAGAGTGAATTGGATAATGCAGACTGTTCCCGGGGGGGGGGGGGGGGGGGGTGACATGCTCTGTGACTTGTACATTGTTTGACAGATCGCCGCTTTGAGCAGCGGAAAAGACTTTGTAAACGCATTTCAAGCTGCAGATATCCGTTAAAGTGGTTGGAAAGTCTAAGCGCAACCAAAATCCCAATGGCACAGCATACATGGCTATGTTAGTCTCTCAATATTATTTGTGTGCATTGTGTATACAGTGTAAATGTATGTATACTCTATATATATGTGTGTTTACAGTCTGGGTTTAATAGGTGGTCTTGCAGTGCTATGCATAAGGGGGTGGTGGTCTGTATATATTTCTGACCCCTGCACTCTGCACATTATGTACATCTGACCCCTGCCCTCTGCACATTATGTACATCTGACCCCTGGCCTCTGCACATTATGTACATCTGACCCCTGCACTCTGCACATTATGTACATCTGACCCCTGCACTCTGCACATTATGTACATCTGACCCCTGCACATTATGTACATCTGACCCCTGCACTCTGCACATTATGTACATCTGACCCCTGCACACTGCACATTATGTACATCTGACCCCTGCCCTCTGCACATTATGTACATCTGACCCCTGCACATTATGTACATCTGACCCCTGCACTCTGCACATTATGTACATCTGACCCCTGCACACTGCACATTATGTACATCTGACCCCTGCCCTCTGCACATTATGTACATCTGACCCCTGCACATTATGTACATCTGACCCCTGCACTCTGCACATTATGTACATCTGACCCCTGCACACTGCACATTATGTACATCTGACCCCTGCCCTCTGCACATTATGTACATCTGACCCCTGCACATTATGTACATCTGACCCCTGCACTCTGCACATTATGTACATCTGACCCCTGCACTCTGCACATTATGTACATCTGACCCCTGCACTCTGCACATTATGTACATCTGACCCCTGCACTCTGCACATTATGTACATCTGACCCCTGCACTCTGCACATTATGTACATCTGACCCCTGCACTCTGCACATTATGTACATCTGACCCCTGCACTCTGCACATTATGTACATCTGACCCCTGCCCTCTGCACATTATGTACACCTGACCCCTGCACTCTGCACATTATGTACATCTGACCCCTGCACTCTGCACATTATGTACATCTGACCCCTGCACTCTGCACATTATGTACATCTGACCCCTGCCCTCTGCACATTATGTACATCTGACCCCTGCACTCTGCACATTATGTACATCTGACCCCTGCACTCTGCACATTATGTACATCTGACCCCTGCACATTATGTACATCTGACCCCTGCACTCTGCACATTATGTACATCTGACCCCTGCACACTGCACATTATGTACATCTGACCCCTGCCCTCTGCACATTATGTACATCTGACCCCTGCACATTATGTACATCTGACCCCTGCACTCTGCACATTATGTACATCTGACCCCTGCACACTGCACATTATGTACATCTGACCCCTGCACATTATGTACATCTGACCCCTGCACTCTGCACATTATGTACATCTGACCCCTGCACACTGCACATTATGTACATCTGACCCCTGCACTCTGCACATTATGTACATCTGACCCCTGCCCTCTGCACATTATGTACATCTGACCCCTGCACATTATGTACATCTGACCCCTGCACTCTGCACATTATGTACATCTGACCCCTGCACACTGCACATTATGTACATCTGACCCCTGCACATTATGTACATCTGACCCCTGCACTCTGCACATTATGTACATCTGACCCCTGCACTCTGCACATTATGTACATCTGACCCCTGCACTCTGCACATTATGTACATCTGACCCCTGCACATTATGTACATCTGACCCCTGCACTCTGCACATTATGTACATCTGACCCCTGCACACTGCACATTATGTACATCTGACCCCTGCCCTCTGCACATTATGTACATCTGACCCCTGCACATTATGTACATCTGACCCCTGCACTCTGCACATTATGTACATCTGACCCCTGCACACTGCACATTATGTACATCTGACCCCTGCACATTATGTACATCTGACCCCTGCACTCTGCACATTATGTACATCTGACCCCTGCACACTGCACATTATGTACATCTGACCCCTGCACTCTGCACATTATGTACATCTGACCCCTGCCCTCTGCACATTATGTACATCTGACCCCTGCACATTATGTACATCTGACCCCTGCACTCTGCACATTATGTACATCTGACCCCTGCACACTGCACATTATGTACATCTGACCCCTGCACATTATGTACATCTGACCCCTGCACTCTGCACATTATGTACATCTGACCCCTGCACACTGCACATTATGTACATC
The DNA here is from genome assembly GCA_029206835.1 of Rana muscosa. NCBI lineage: Eukaryota > Metazoa > Chordata > Amphibia > Anura > Ranidae > Rana > Rana muscosa. The sequence continues at coordinate 60,591,033 of JARGYO010000094.1, forward strand.
TGACCCCTGCACTCTGCACATTATGTACATCTGACCCCTGCACTCTGCACATTATGTACATCTGACCCCTGCACTCTGCACATTATGTACATCTGACCCCTGCACTCTGCACATTATGTACATCTGACCCCTGCACATTATGTACATCTGACCCCTGCACACTGCACATTATGTACATCTGACCATCTGTCCCTAACCATAGGTAGCTGCTGGATGTGTGGATACCTGCAGGTACAAGCTTACAATGGTGGAGAAGCACAGCTCCTTTATACAGGCTCAGCCGCTGATTGTAACACCTGGATTTCCAGCCACAAGTATCCGCGGGAGGGCATTTTTAGTCTGTGTGAATGAAGCCTTACCCTTTAATATCGAATTTACCGTATCTCACTCCTCATCTATCTGATGAACATAAACACATTGAGGCTAGATTAGACCACCGCCTGCTAAGATAAACATATATACATTAATTGCACGCTACGCAACCCTCCAATAGAAACAATCTAAATCTTTCCCACACCATCATTTGGCCAGGCATGTGTTGTCCACATGACTCCTGCTATATCAGATGGGCTCCTTTCCATTCTTTAACATATACAAGGTATTCAACAGGAAAATAGACTAGTACATTGTCAGCAAGTACATTGTCAGCAAGCACATACTGTATCTGTATTGTAATGCTTGACTGAAAACCTCTGCAACCAAATGCCAAATGGTTCTGATCAGGCAAAGTTCCAATATTTCTTGGTAGTGTTGAAGTCGGCATATCCATCTCCCAGACATTTCCATTGGCCAGCACAGCAGACCATCATAGTGCTGGACCAGGAAATATTTGAACTGGCATTCAGGTGGAGTAGAATGGCTGAAAACTTCTCCAGGTGCCTGCCCCTTATACTTTTTTTTAAAGTGATAGAGTCATTTTCATGAACGTGGATACTTCTTCTAATTATGGAGTCATAAGATAGATAACAGGATAAGTGACCTGGAGTCCATGTGGTTTTCAGTCTGCAAGTGGGGAAGTAGGGTGAGCTGAGCTGCCGAGTTTATACCTGTCCATCGCCGCCTTCCCTATTCATGTGTCCAGCCCCTTTCAGGACACCAGCGCATGGATTCCAATGCAGAGGGGCTGTTTTTTTTGAAGCACTGATTAGAGCCAGAGGCTCTAATAGGCTTCAATATAGGGTGGGCTTGGGTCGCAGAGAGTGCGATCCGAGCCCACCCAGGTGTGTTTTACTACAGCGAATCAATATTCTCTGTTGTAACTATGATGCTCCTCCCGGCCAATCAGGAATTGGATTTTGACACCGGTGACTGAATTGGCTAAAAGGACGGGCGATCCTATTGGACACCTAGGAGATGGCGGGGAGGAGCTGGAATACGCCATGGAGGAGAGGACTCGAACCCGGGCCGCTTCACCATCCTGCCATCCTGCCTGCCTCCCGCCACGATGGGGCAAGTGCGACGGCAAACAGCGGGGGGGGGGGGTGGATGCCACTCGGGGGGGATGGGTGGATGTTTACAGCCTCCGCCCCAAAATAAAACCACCAGCCGCCATTGACTGGTAGGGCTGCTAAGTCAATGCTGGGAGAGGGAACAAGTTAAGCTGAGCTGCTAAGGCCCCTTTCACATGGACGCCTCCGTTCTGCAGGATCTGCTTGCTCAGCGGGGGATCGCTCCGCTGATCCCCGCTGAGCAGGCGAATGACAGGTCTGTCTCCGCTCACTGAGCAGAGCGAAGATGGGCAGAGTACCGCTCTCCTCTGTGGGGAGATCAGATGAAAACAGATCACTTGTCCGTTTTCATTCGATCCCATCCGATACCCCAGATGGATGGAAAATAGGACCACCATCTTTCTGGTTTTGGTGGAGAGGATCGGATAGCAGTGGGAGTCGCTCCATAGTGGTGAATGAAGTGTCCAATCAGGTCTGCCTGGAAAACTGAAAAGCAGACCTGATCGGACAGCCCATGTGAAAGGGGGCGCTTAGCGGGGAGAGCAGGGGGAGCTGAGCCACTACCCCGAAGGGCAGCAGAGGAAACAGAATCAATGCCGGAAGGGGCAGCAGGGGAGCTTAGCCACTGCTGAGAGGGGAGCAGGGGAGCTGAGCTGCTTAGTCACTGTTGGGATGGGGAGCTGCTGGGAGCCAATGCTGGGAGAGGGAGTAGGGTGATCTGAGCTTCTGAGTAAATGCCAAAAGGCGGGATAGCTGAGCTGCTAAATCAATGCAGCAAAACGGAGAGCAGGGGGAACTGAGCTGCAGAGTTTCTGCAAGTAGGGGGGAGCTGGGCTGTTGTGTCTATGCTGGGAGGAATGAGCTGAACTGCTGAGTCAGTAATTTCTGGGAAAGAAAAGCATTGGTGTTGTTGATTCTCTTTTGGGAGCAGGCAACAAGGTCAGCTGAGCTGCTAAATTACTGCCGGTGAGGGACTACAGGGGGATATGAGCTACTAAACTAATACTTTGAGGGAGGAGTAGAGTGAGCTGATATGCTGGGTCATAGCAAAGAAGGAGTCAGGTCGAGCTGAGCTGCTGAGTCACTGCTAGAAAGGAGGGGGTAAGCTAAGGGTGAGCTGAGCTGCTGAGAAAGCCTACATCAATGGCTTCTATGTTGCTGCCATGAAGCTTGAGGATGAATTGTTCCACGGTGCCAGCAGTTACAGAGGTCAATGAGGGCTCATTTAAAGTTAATTTATTGTTGTTTAAGAATACTTGAATGTCTCTCTCTCTCTCTCTCTCTCTCTCTCTCTCTCTCTCTCTCTCTCTCTCTCTCTCTCTCTCTCTCTCTCTCTCTCTATATATATATATATATATATATATATAAATGCATGTACTTAAAAGGGGAAAGCCCTGTCACAAATGACTTTCAGGTAAATGTTATATGTTAATAATACCTCAAAATGTTTACTTGCTCAGAACACACTAGAGTTTCTTTTTAACTTTTATTTCTTGTATTATTTGTTACACAACCATTGCAAAAATAGGCTGTGAGGCTTTACATTCCTGATAAACAGCTCGCTGGGACTAATTGTAGGAATGATGTTTAGGCTGAAGAAGAGATTGCCAGTAGACCTGAAATAAATCCAGCGTGGTGATATTTTCTGGGGCGCTCTGGGACCGCCGAGAGGTGTTGAAATACGCACAGAGGCCAGCGGGCACATAGCACGGGTGCCAGTAAAAGTGCTGATGTTTGTGTGCGTTCTGCTTCTAACATAATGACACAACAACCTCCAACAGGGAACACTGTGATCAAACCAGACAATTATCAATCAAGGCATTTAACTGAGCGTTTCGCGGGCAGATGAAATGGAACACCTTTCGCTGGTGCCAAGTGGCAAAGCTCGAGACTTAACTAGATTGACTCACCATGAAAAGAACACAAGATGGAGGATGGTGGCTCAAGGCAGCCCGGAAGGGCAGGGAGCCACATCAGATAAGCTGTGGAATGCCTGGCGGTCGCAAAGGCCGCAGTTTTAAGCCAGTGATGGATATTAGTTCTTCTCCGATCTGTCTCTTGTGTTTGCTTTTTTTACTGTAATGATTTTACCACAAAGTGCCCACCTAATTGAAAACACATGTGAGCGGAGGAAGTCCATGAGGACTTAATGTAAAGAATATAAAAATAAACATATGGCAGGTGAAATCCATTACCATGTACCCTGAGGCCAGTGAGTAGAAAGGGTCAAGTTTACAGTGAGGCAGGTGCCATGTCTCATCCATGGGAAAGAGGGGCACTGCTGTTTATACCTCTCTGTCTGCCCTTGATACAGACTGTTATGCCGCGTACACACGGTCGGAAAATCCACCAGCAAAAGTCCGATGTGAGCTTTTGGTCGGAAATTCCGACCGTGTGTATGCTCCATCGGACTTTTGCTGGCGGAATTTCCGCCAGCAAAAGATTGAGAGCTGGTTCTCAATTTTTCCATCGGAAAAAATTCCTAGCGGAAAATCCAATCGTCTGTAGCAATTCTGACGCGCAAAATTCCGACGCATGCTCGGAAACAATTCGACGCATGCTCGGAAGCATTGAACTTCATTTTCTCGGCTCGTCGTAGTGTTGTACGTCACCGCGTTCTTGACGGTCGAAAGTTCCGAGAACTTTTGTGTGACGTGTGTAAGCAAGCCAATCTTGAGCGGAATTCCGTCGGAAAAACCATCCAAGGTTTTTCCAAAGGAAAATCCGATTGTGTGTACGCGGCATAAGAGAAGAGGTATTCTGGTCCTAAAACTATTCTTTAACCAGTGGTGGACCATCAGCATGGAAGGTATGCCCTTAAAAAAACATAATTTTAATAAACTTTAACAAACTTCAAATAACTAGGGCGTACCTCAGGTCTTTCTCCCCACACTTCCCAGAACAAAAAGTGAGGGAATCTCCACAATGAGTTGTATAGAGTAGGGCTGCAACCCACATTTCCCTCCAAAAATGTTATGGTTTTGGTTCCACATTAAAGTAAATTAGTGGACTATTTTGGTGCCTATGGAACTGAGAGTCTGTCTGCTGGGCTTAGTTGAACCTTTGGCCATCCATAAGCTCACTAGAATACTTGTAAGCATATTACTGTACTACACTAGAAAAGCCATTGTCTTACATTGGAAATCGCCAACTCCCCCTTTGTTGTGTAGCGGGGTCCTCAATTTAAGGGAAGTGTTTGAGAGGTAGTTAGCTCAAACACCCTAATTTGTCAGGGTTTTTACAACCATTTCTATCCACAGGGAGAGTATCGGTGTGTAGTTCCCTGTGGCCTACAGGTGGCGCTCCCATAGTAGGCTAGGGTTGAACCGCTGATACAGTGCTGTGCCTTGTGTTTTCCCTTCTCGGCAGCTATACGGTGGGTGTGTTCTGCCTGCTGGGCATGCTGGGAGAGGATATAAAAGGGGCAGACGGTGCCTGTTTGGTTTTTTTTTGTTCTGTCAGCGGGGTCCTACCCCAGGTTGTGTGTTCCTGTCCGCCCCGGGCACCTTTGGCCCGGGGCCGGGTTGTCTTTGGTTCAGTTATCGGGAGTCCTACTCCCGGGGAGAGTTCCGGTTCCATCCTGGGCACCTTTAGCTCAGGGTGAGGTACAATCGTTATTGTTCCTGTCCGCCCTGGGCATGTAAGCCCAGGAACCGCAGTGGAGGCCTGGGGCTCAGCACCTTTGGCTGGGGTCCGCCAGGGATCGAGGAATCTCAGGGTGCTGCCTTGCGAGGGGACCCGTATCTAGGATGAGGAGGCCGGAAAGGAACTCTACGAAGACCCAGTGCAGTGTCATGGTGACGGTAGGGGCCCGGTAACTCTCCGGAGTGATGTCTTCTCCTAAACAAGGGCCATAGCTAAAGAAGGGAATCAGTTTTCACCAGGTCTGTGGCAGAGACCAACCTCACAGTCTGTGGCAGAGACTGTACGCCTAGTTAACTTTGCTCGATAAGCTGAGCGAACATCCATAACCTTTGTGCCTGGACCTCATCCACACCTTGTGCTGTTCTTACTCCAACCTTTCTTCTATCAGAGACTGTGGTATTGCTAAGTAAACTCTAAATTGGAGTTTCAGCTTGTGTGGACATTCACTTTAATGGGAAGTCAAGGACTTGTCTCTAATTAACATAGAGATGAGAATCAGGCTCTGGAGGTTTCCATGTTCTGACCGTAGAAAGACCCAACAACAACACCGCTCAACCTCTTTGCACAGGAGGGTACGGGCTGTTAGTGCGGTGTGCCTCTCTCTTCCTGCGAGGAGCCAATGTTAATGCAGGTAAAGAAAGGGGTCTGTGCACTACAGTTGCATGAGTGGAAGTCTCTTGTTAACTCTGCACTCCCCTTTTACAAAGCTTCCTACAATAGTCGAGGATGTCCAACTAAATTTGACAAAATCTTGACCCTGTGGTTAGAGCACCCGGATACAACAGCGGGATCATGAGTATGCATACTTTTAGTGGGACCCCCTAGTCATTCTGGGTCCCCTGCCCTATTACTCCCTGTGTGTAGCCCCTAACCGGGGTTCCCCTCCCGGAGATCTTCTCTACCTTACTTTTCTCTTCATGCTCTACTAAGGTAGAAACTCAGAGAAAAACTGATGCCTCCCCCCCGCTCCTGAAGATCTTCTCTACCTCACCTTTCTCTTCTTACTCTACTAAGGTAGAAGCTCGGATAACTGTGGTTATTCATCCTGCTAATTGGTGCCCTTAGACCTCTGACTCTCCACATATATCTTGTTTTACCTGGCATTAGACTGCAAGGGTGGAGCTAAACTTTATTTTCGTTATTTTTCTTTCCTTTTTTTTTCCTTTGGCAGCAGACTGTTCAGCTGCCTACTTTTAGCTGCCTACTTTTACATGCAAATCTTAAAAAAAAAAAAGAATAAAAAAAAAGTGGATCTGTGGTCAGGCTATGAACATTCAAGTATTTGCATATTTTTTACAGGCAGTATATGAGCTTTAAAACAAGCCCTCACTGACCTATGTGGCTGCAGGTACTAGGGAGTAGCTCATCCTTGAAGTTCACAACTGTGTTGATGTCCAAATCATTCTCTCAACCGCTCAGATGCCCCCTCCCAGTCGAGACTCAGCAGCTCAGCTTCCCCTGATCCTCTGTCATATACCTGGGGACCCTGAAATGGTAAGGGCAGCCTTACTTACTGCCCCAGTCCAAACATCGCTGGTAGGAAGAGAAGGAGTGTAGGGATGAAAAAGTAGCACAAGGGTTGGTGGATTGTGATGTCGCTGGATCTCAAGAGCGCTGTCAACTAGTGGCTAGAAGTGACAGGACATGAGGGAACACCAATAGGAAGAGGTCAAGAACAGGCCAGAGTCAACAACTTGCAGTCAGCAAGGTTTCCAGAGCGGAGGGCAGGAACTGTAGTGAGTAAACAAGCTACCGTCAGTATAGGAGCAGATAGGGAAGAGCCACAGTAACACAGCAGATCAGCTCCCTCTCTTAGCAGTAAATCTGCAACTCTCCTATACTGTAAAAACACATTGAAGCTCAGGAAGGAGGGAATGTGAATTTGAGTAGCTGCTGGCATGGGATAGCTGAGCTCAGTGGCGGCTGGTGCTCAAAAAAATTTTTGGGGGCGCAAACAAACTGAAAAAAAACCCCCATCAATTGCAGCCACTGTGCCATCAATTGCAGCCACTGTGCCATCAAATGCAGCCACTGTGCCATCAAACGCAGCCACTGTGCCCATCTAACGCAGCCACTATGCCCATCTAACGCAGCCACTGTTCCATCTAATGCAGCCACTGTGCCCATCAAACGCTGCCACTGTGCCATCAAACACAGCCACTGTACCCATAAATTGCCACCACTGTGCCCATCAAATGCAGCCACTGTGCCCATCAAACGCAGCCACTGTGCCCATTAATTGCTGACACTGTGCCCATCAATTTCTGACAGTGTGCCCACCAATTGCCGCTACTGTGCCCCATCAGATGCTGCCAGTGTGCCCATCAATTGCCGGTACTGTGCCCCATCAGATGCTGCCAGTGTGCCCATCAATTGCTACTACTGTGCCCCATCAGATGTCGCCAGTGTGCCCCATCAGATGTCGCCAGTGTTCCCTATCAGATGCCGCAAGTGTGCCACATTAGATGACGCCAGTGTGCCCCATCAGATGAAGCCAGTGTACCCCATCAGATGCCGCCAGTGTGCCCCAACAATTGCCGCAACTGTGCCCTATCAGATGCTGCCCGGAACTTACCTGTCTCAGAGCGGGTCAGCGGCAGTCTCCTGCATGTCCTCCATGTCTTCTTCTGTCCTCTCTCAGGCATCCAATCACAGCGCCTGACATTTCAGCCAATCAGGTGACCGGTAACAGACCCGGAAACCTGATTGGCTGAGAGGTGGATTCAGTGTTAGCAAAGCAAAGGCGCCCGCTGTTCACTGTTTTAGGCGCCTATTAGTGCCCATGGCTCTAATCAGGTGCTTCCAAAAAACACTCCCGCCAGTGTAATTCAGATGCCCGGCACCCAAAAAGGAGCCAGAAACCTGAATAGGGGGTGTCAGCGGCGACCATAGATAGATTCATGAAAAGCATGAATCTATCTATGGTGATAGAGCGGTGCAGGAGAGAGGAGGCGGCCCTCCTGCGCCCTTTTTGGATGCACCGCCACTGGCTGAGCTGCTGACAGAATAATTAGGATGACTTAAGGGCTTCTGTTTTGAACTTTGAGAATGAGTAACTCCACAGTGCCTGCAGCTACAGAAGTCAGTGAGGTCTTGCTTTAAATCTCACATGCTGGTTCACTTTAAAAGAATTACATTTTATCAGCCCAAGGACTGTACACATAGACAGTCCAGACAGATATTACATCTGGAAGAGCGCCACCCAAAAATAGCATTTCACTGCTACAGCTGGTTCCCAGTGAGGGGAACGCCTTGTCCTGCTTTGTGACCAGCTCTGTAGAAGTGTTTACCGATTACATATTTAGAGACGATGTCGCTCACGCTCGGGTTCATCTGCAGGACACGCTGGCCAGCTGGGATGTACAAAATTCTATCCAATAATAGTCTGCCTTTGTCATCTGCCATAGAGTCCCAGGCGATTGGGCTTTCATATCTATTTTGGACTAGGAAATGGTTCAGATGTACACACACTCGGTTTTCACGGCGGTAAAAAGTCCGCCGTGAAAACTGAGGGGAAAGCCGAGAACCCGGCAGGAAAACTGCCATGGAGCTTTGGCCAGGAATCCCGGCCGTGTGTATGCTCCATGGACACTGCCTCGCAGTGTTTCCCATAGAGTATTAGTAAATCTGGCGGAAAAAAAAACGCCGGGAATCCCGACGGGAAAATAGAGAGCAGGTTCTCCATTTTCCCACCGGGATTCCCGGCTGTTTTCCTGATGGGAAAACTGTGAGGAAGCATACACACGTCCAGTTTTCCCCGACAAAAGCTCTCTTGGCAGTTTTCCTGGCAGGAAAACCGGTCGTGTGTACGGAGCTTTACAGGAGTTTCCTCGGTTTCTCTATTTTTACACTTCTAGTCTTCATCTTGACATAGTACAAAAAGGAATGGGTTGATGACATCGGATCATCGCTTTAGGCTGCATTTACACCTGAGTGTAGATGCTTACAGGCAATTTCGGAGCATTTTGGTGCATTTTTTCAGGGATATTCAGGCTTGAGCGTTTTTCGTTTTGGCCAATGATAAGCTAGTTACTAGGAGACAATGAAAAATGCTAATTTTCGAGGGAGTTGTAAGCACTACCATTGAAGTCTATGTGGCCAAAAATATTTCTTCTTCTTCAAAACATCGAGCAACTGGCACAGAAGGAGACAAGCTCAACTTTTCGAGCCAATATAGCCTTTAGAATGTTCGCTCTCTGGTTGGGTTCCTACCTACCCTTATGAAACTTACAAATGCGTCAAATGCCATAAATGTCCATGGTTAAGACATCTTGTAACACCTTTTTACCATGGACTTTTAGGATTTAAAAGTTTACATTTCGAGATCCAGTGTTTGCAGTACATCAAGTGATGCCTGGTACACACGACCGGTTTTCCCGTCGGGAGAACTGCCATGACAGCTTTAGGCCAGGAAAGCCGGCCGTGTGTATGCTCCATCGCAGTTTTCCCGACAGGAGAACTGCGGGAAAAAAAAAGAGAACCAGCTTTCTTTTTTGCCGTCAGGAAAAATCATACCAAGAAAACCGGTCCTCTGTATGCTTTCCAGAGGGGGGAAAAAAACGTGCATGCTCGTAAACAATTCGACGCATGCGCGGAAGCATAGAACGTCATTTTGTCGGCTCGTCGTAGTCTTTGCCGTCACCGCTTTCTTGGCATTCAAAAGTTCAGCGGTCTTTTGTGTGACCGTGTGTATGCAAGGCAGGCTTGAGAGGAATCCCGTCGGGAAAAGCGTCGTTTTTTTTCCTGCCGGGAAAACCGGTCGTGTGTACGAGGCATTACAGGCACCCGAGTGCTCATATGTAAACAGGCACAATTTAAAAGCATGGCTGTTGAATGATTTGGAGCCCTGAGTTACAAAACGCTCAGTGTAAATCAAGGCTAAAGTCTTCTTGTTACTGTCCAATAGTGTGATTATCTAAATCTCTGGTGTCTGGACAATGGGCTTCTTGTGACTTCTGCATGCCAAAGAGCTTCCATGGTCACCTTTTGCTATGGCAGAACTGCGTAAATGTGAAATTAAAGCACCACACCACGATGCTAAAAAAGTCCAGATACAAGTTTATTTAAATGTAAATACTGAAGGAAGGTTGTACATAAAGCCAATAATAAAATAAATTGGTTAATTCTTTCTTTCTTTCTTTCTATCTTTCTTTCTTTCTTTCTTTCTTTCTTTCTTTCTTTCTTTCTTTCTTTCTTTCTTTCTTTTTCTTTACCAATTTCTCCTCTCTTCCTATGATTTGTGGTTTTAGTTATATGGATGCAAATGGAGGGTCCATAGAGCCCCTCATGCTTTATTATACACTATATTACCAAAAGTATTGGGACACCTGCCTTTACACGCACATGAACTTTAATGGCATCCCAGTCTTAGTCTGTAGGGTTCAATATTGAGTTGGCACACCCTTTGCAGCTATAACAGCTTTAAATGTTCTGGGAAGGCTGTCCACAAGGTTTAGGAGTGTGTCTATGGGAAAGTATGACCATTCTTCCATAAGCGCATTTGTGAGGTCAGGCACTGATGTAAAAAAAAAAAAAACCTGGCTCGCAGTCTCCGCTCTAATTCTCTCCAAAAGTGTTTTGTGGGGTTGAAGTCAGGACTCTGTGTAGGCTAGTCAAGTTTCTCCACCCCAAACTCACTCATCCCTGTCTTCATGGACCTTGCTTTGTGCACTGGTCCAAATTATTTGGCCGATGGGGCATTATGGTGTGGTGTTGTTTTTCAAAGGTTGGGCTTGGCCCTTTAGTTCCAGTGAACTCTTAAGGCATCAGCATACCAAGACATTTTGGACAATTTCATGGTCCCAACTTTGTGGGAACAGTTTGGGGATGACCCCTTCCTATTCCAACCAGTTCTCAAAGCAAGGTCCATAAAGACATAGATGAGTGAATTTAGGGAGACAGAGCACAGAGTCCTGACCTCAACCTGATAGAACACCTTTGGGATCATTTAGAGCGGAGACTGCGAGCCAGGCCTTCTTGTCCAACATCAATGCCTGACTTTACAAATGCGCTTCTGGAAGAACGGTCAAACATTCCCATAGACACACTCCTAAACCTTGTGGACAGCCTTCCCAGAAGAATTGAAGCGGTTATAGCTGCAAAGGTTGGGCCAACTTAATATTGAATTTGTACTAAGACTGGGATGCCATTCAATTTTTTGTGTGTGTAAAGGCAGGCGTCCCAATACTTTTGACAATATTGTTTATAGGGGTGTTTGGTATATAACTGATCACCATTTTACATATACAGCACATTTGGGTAGATGTTAGTTATGCATGTAACTTTATCATAGCCAGGGTTATGGATTGTGTGTAGAGTTTGAGAGCTGGATTGATGAAAAGGGCAGCTTCCGATCAACCAAAGCCAGACTCAAATGTGTATTGTTTATAAATGTCTTAACAACAGCCATTTATGACAAGGATACAGCCTATTAAGAGTTCTGCTAGAGGCTTTACGACATGGCAATTTTATGACACTATCAGTAGGCATGGCTTTTGAGATTCTGCAAATGCCTGTATTGTGTCATAGATACCGTGACTGGAAAAGTTGATTTATGATGGCCTGCTTTATGTCTGAAGCTGACTGTTGAATCTATTGATTTTGTCACTGTTTTGTGAATTTTGGAGACTTCAGGGTGGCAATGTGTTCATTTTGACTCTCCATTCTCTTTACTTAGTTTGGGGTTCATTGGGCCTCATTATTGTCAGAGAGGGATATTAATATTTTTTATTGCTACTGGGGGTTATTATGGCTGGGGACAGTGGGGATAATAATTTTTGTTGGGGGTTATTATTGCTGAGGGGTATTTTTTTCTGGGGACAGTGGGGGATATTATTGTTTGGGGTTATTATTGCCTCTGGAGATTATAATTGCTGCTCGCAGATATTTTTGCTGGGAACGGGGACAGTGAAGGGTATTATTCCTGATTATTATTGCCGGGGACAGAGTTATCATTGCTGCTGGGGATTATTATTGCTGGGGACAATGGTGGGTATTATTGTTGGGGAGAGTGGAGGTTAGTTTCATGGGGGGTTAATTTTCCTATGTGCTTTTGAAAACCCAACACATTTTATGGTAATACACCTGGAATGATCTAGGCCAGGCATCTCCAAACTTTCTAAACAAAGGCCAGTTTACCGTCTTTCAGACATTAAGGGGGCCAGACTGTGGCCAGTGGGAGTAGAAATTGTACTGGCGTAAGTGGTAGTAAACAGTGTCAGCGTGAGGAATAGTGCCCTGTTGGTGTCAGTGGGAGTAATAGTGCCCTATTGTTGGTGCCAATGGGAAGAATAGTGCCCCATCATTGGTGTCAATGGGAGGAATAGTAATAGCGCCTCATCACTGGTATCAGTGGGATGAATAGTGCCTCATCATTGGTATCAGTAGGAGGAATAGTGCCCCATCATTGATATCAGTGGAAGGAATATTGCCTCATCATTGGTATCAGTGGAAGGAATATTGCCTCATCATTGGTATCAGTGGAAGGAATATTGCCTCATCATTAGTGTCAGTGGGAGGAATAGAAATAGCGCCCCATCATTGGTATCAGTAGGAGGATTAGTGCCTCATCATTGGTATCAGTAGGAGGATTAGTGCCTCATCATTGGTATCAGTAGGAGGATTAGTGCCCCATCATTGGTATCAGTTGGAGGAATAGTGCCCCATCAGTATCAGTAGAAGGAATAGTGCCTCATCATTGGTATCAGTGGGAGGAATAGTGCCCTATCATTGGTATCAGTGGCAGGAATGGTGTCCCATCATTGGTATCAATAGGAGGAATAGTGGCCCATCATTGGTATCAGTGTGAGGAATAGTGCCTCCATTATTGGTATCAGTGGGAGAAATAGTGCCCCATCGCTGGTGTCAGTGGGAGGAATAATGCCCCATTGTTGTTGTCAGTGGGAGAAATAGTGCCCCATTGCTTATGTCAGTGGGAGTAATAGTGCCCTATTGTTGGCATCAGTGGGAGGAATAACGCCCCATTGTTATTAGTGGGAAGAATAGTGCCCTATTTTTGGTGTCAGTGGGGGGAATAACGCCCCATTGTTATTAGTGGGAAGAATAGTGCCCTATTTTTGGTGTCAGTGGGGGGAATAATGCCCCATTGTTATTAGTGGGAAGAATAGTGCCCTATTTTTGGTGTCAGTGGGGGGAATAACACCCCATTGTTATTAGTGGGAAGAATAGTGCCCTATTTTTGGTGTCAGTGGGGGAAATAACACCCCATTGTTATTAGTGGGAAGAATAGTGCCCTATTTTTGGTGTCAGTGGGGGGAATAACGCCCCATTGTTATTAGTGGGAAGAATAGTGCCCTATTTTTGGTGTCAGTGGGGGGAATAACGCCCCATTGTTATTAGTGGGAAGAATAGTGCCCTATTTTTGGTGTCAGTGGGGGGAATATCGCCCCATTGTTATTAGTGGGAAGAATAGTGCCCTATTTTTGGTGTCAGTGGGGGGAATATCGCCCCATTGTTATTAGTGGGAAGAATAGTGCCCTATTTTTGGTGTCAGTGGGAGGAATAATTCCCTATTGCTGATGTCAGTGGCAGAAAATATGTCCCATTGTTGGTGTCAGTGGCTGTAATAGTGCCCGACTGTTGATGTCAGTGGAAGAAACAATGTCTTGTATTATTGCAAGGAATAGTGGGTGGCCCAAGGGAACGATGAAGGCAAGCAAAGGGCCGCAGTTTGGAGACTGATCTAGACCTATTGCCATCAAACACACACCAGATACTTGTGTCTAGCTATGATGCTAAATGGTGACAAATAGCCTTAGTTCACTGCTCCTGTAGATTGTACTAATAAATGGCATCTTGCCTTCACAGGTGTGGGGCGTATCTGGATGGACGATGTCGCTTGCAAGGGCACGGAGGAATCTATCCTGCAATGCTTGTTCTCCAGCTGGGGCAAAACCAACTGCGGCCACGCTGAAGACGCCGGGGTGACGTGCATCAAGCAGTGAGCCTAACACACTGGGAGCCTGTCTCTGAAGACATTTAATCCAGGTGGCACACGGGACAATAAAGGAGAACTCTGGCTATGATTAATATGACCAGTAAAGATATATCGCGTCACCTTATGTGCACTTGATAGTTCTTAAAAAACGTGAGCTGCAGATGTCCCTGTACTTACAGAATAGATATCAAAACCGTTTGCTATCAGAGCCTTTATGGACGTGTGTCAGAAGGTATTTTAAGAAAGAAAGGTGTCACAGGTAGGCTTTACTGCCTGCTAAAGCCCAAACACATATGGAGCAGAACTTTAATTGCTCGTCTGCAAACAACTGACCCGGGTAAATAAGTATTCACAAAGCATATTTACTGGATTTTGCGCTTTATATGGAGTTTTTCCTTTTAAGATGGCAAGTTGTGATTGGACAGTTCACAGATCATCCTGGAGATGAGAAGATTGGATGGGATTTTGCTTGTTCGCCATTGTCGCCAGAAGGAGGAAATATCAATGTGCCAAGCTTCTACTTCCATGTATTGCAGGTGTTTACTCTGAAGCCAAAGAAAAACACTCAAGAGCCATGTTATATTGACAAATGCATTTATTAAAAATCCCCCAAAAAAAACACAAAAAAATCAGCACAGATATAGTTTACAGGCAGACCGCACACTAGTCTATATGATAAAAGTTTATTTTACTTTATACTGTGCTTCTTTTTTCTACTTTTATATACACTAGATATGGGAGAGCCACAGAGTGCTAGATGCTCCATAAGCTTTTCCAAAGATCCTTGGTGTAGAACAGAATGGCTGCCGATGGCTGTCAGCCAATGAAGAGCAGCTATATAATGCGCAGTACTACAGCTTGAAGAGTGGACGCTGTTGAGCCCCACAGAGGATTCAGCAACTGATATTGTGATGACTTGCTGTAAAAATTTTAAAGTGTGAAGTAAAGGATTTTTTTTTTAAATGATATTTGTGTTGCTGTCGAATTATTCTGCGTGCGCGTTTGTGTGCGAATGTAACCATTTTATACTATGTGTACACCAACTCATTATAATTTCATGTGTAGCGCACACACCTTTCTCCCACCCTGCATTTAACTTGGCTCCTCGCAGGGGGAAGAAAGGCACACCGCACCACAAGCCCGTACCCTCTTGTGTCAAGCCTCGTACACACGACCGAGTTTCTCATCGAAAAACGACAAGAAACTTGCTGGCAGAGCTTTCTTGCAGAGTAAATCGGTCGTGTGTACGCGGCTATCAGGTTTCTCGTCAAGAAAACCGACAAGAATCTCGACGAGAAAAATAGAGAACCTGCTCTCTATTTTCTCGTCGAGATTCTCGTCAGCCTGTTTCGCGACGAGAAAAGTGTGTGTGTGTACACTTACCTGTCCTCCGGGAAGCCCGCGCATGCTTGAAATGACTTTGACGCATGCGCGGTAGCTTCCTAGGCATAGGTAGGGTGTAGCAAGATGGCGGCGACGGCATCGAATGTGACGAGCGCCCGCTCGTCGTAGTCGATTACGTCACCGCGTTCGCTCTATTCAAAGAACCGCGGGTTATTTGAAAGGAGCATCTGTACACTCGGCCGGGACAAGTTTCTTGTCCAAGAATCTCGTCAAGAAAAACAACGTGTTTTTTCTTGACGAGATTCTTGGCCGTGTGTACGAGGCATCAAAGTTTGAGTGGTGTTGTTGTTGGGTCTTGTCCACAGCCAGAGCCAAAATCCTCCTGAGAATGATTCTCACCTCTACCGTGGGTAGAGGTAAGTCCTTGACTTCCCCAGTAACATGAATGTCCACACCAGCTGAAACTCCAACTCAAGGTTTATTCTCACTTTGCAATAAACAGTCTCTTGGATAGGAAAAAGACAGGTTGGAGCAAGGAAACAGGACAGCCCAAGGTGTGGAGGAGGTCCAGGCACAAACGTAGACTCTTCACTGCTCAGATTCTCAAACAGTTTTTAGACGCACGGTCTCTGCCACAGACCATGAGGTTGGTCTTTGCCACAGTCCTGGTGGATATGGCCCCTGCCACGGACCTGGTGAAGTTGGAATCTCCCTCTTAGAACATGGCCCCTATCAAGGAGAAGACGTCCCCCTAGAGAGCCAACAGACCCTTCCTTCACCGTGACTCCTGCATCGGTCCTTCAGAATGATCCTCCCTTCTCTGAGAGTGCAGGTCCCCTCGCAAGGCGGTACCCTGGACTACTCAATCCTTAGCGAGCCCCGGCCGAAGATGCTGGGCCCCGTGTCTTTTCCGCAACCCCTGGGTCTTCATACCCAGGTGAACAGGACGGCAGGGTAGTACCTCATCCCAGGCCAAAGGTGCCTGAGATGGAACAGGAACACAGCCTCCGGGCCTAGGGCACCCGGAGATGAACCTCACTCACTCCCAGGCTGAAGGTGCCTTGGGCATGGACCAACCCCTAACAGGAGGCGTCTGCCCCTTTTTATATCCTCTCCCGGCATGCACAGCAGGTTCCCCGCCCCACTGCACAACCACCGAGAGGGGACACAAAAGGCACAGCACTACGCTCGTGGTTCAACCCTGGCCCAGAATGGAAGCGCCACCCGCAGGCCACAGAGAACTCATCACCAGCATTATTCCCTGAGGACAAAAATGGTTCATAACCCCTAACAAATTAAGGTGTCTGAGCCTAATTACCACTCAGAGACTCCCCCTAAATTGACCACCCCACTACACATGTAATATTCAATACAGTAAAGCTGGAAAAATATATTCTTGCAGTAGGACCCCCTTTTAGACTAGGGGTGCAGGGGTAAGGTGCAGTGGCAGCTGGTGCTCCATTTGGGGGAACGGCAAACAAACCACACGCCACCCCCCACCCGGGTGGGCGGTCGGTCGGTCAGTCATCCCTCCCTGTTACTCGCTCGTCCGTCGGCCCACCAGCCCTGCCCTTACCCCATCTAGGGCGAGGGCAGCTTCGGATCCTTCCTCCTACTGGCAGCATCCCTTGTGTCCCCTCCTCCACAGTGGCTTCACGGGCTTCCTGGTGGTTTCCCCTGCTCCTCCTCGGCAGCTTCCTCCTCGGCGGCCAATACGGTCGCTTCTCCTCTCGGCCAATCGAGTCTCAAGACCTGCTTCCTGATTGGCCGGGAGGAGAATCAGGAAGACAATAGCTAATATTATATCTCTATTGTCACAGAGCACTGCGCCCCAAGCCCTCCCTTTTTTAAGCCAATTAGAACCTCCAGCTCTAATCAGGTGCTTCGAAATAAAAACAAAAAAAAACATTGGAATCCATGCGTCCGACGATCTGCATGTAGATTAGGGGTCAGAAAGCATGGATTAGAGGGGCAGTGCCCCTGCGCCCCGTATGGACGAGCCACCACTGGTAAGTTTTATTACTCACCCTACCCCTCGGTCCAGCAGGTTCCAATGCTTTTCTCTTCTACCTGAAGCTGTGGGCCATTACTCTGCAGTGTAAAGTCATGGCCACAAATCTGTCCACCTTTGCGTTGAATCTGGATGCTAGCAGATCTACATCCAGTGTTCCCCACCGCTGGCATATTGCCTGGAAAACCTCGAGGTGAAGAGACCATTCCCCCGGGCATAATTGCTGGCGACTTAAAAAGTCCGCTCTCCAATTTTCCACTCCTGGGATGAAAACCACGGATATGGCTGTGACATACCTTTCTGCCCATTCCAGGATGCAATTCGCTTCCCTCTGGGCTGCACGACTCCTGGTGCCACCCTGGAGATTGATATATGCCACTGCTGTGGCATTGTCTGATTGAATTCTGACAGGTGACCCTTGGAGTTTGGATGTCCATGCTACTAGGGCATACCGGGCTGCTCGTATCTCTAAGAAATTGGTGGGCAGGGCCTTCTCTGCTTCTGACCACTTGCCCTGGAGAGACCATTGCTCCAGTACTGCCCCCCAGCCTATGAGGCTGGCAACTGTAGTGACCACCTTCCAAGAAACCGGACTGAAGGGTTTCCCTTCCCAGATTCTGGGGCACCAACCACCAATGGTGCGAACGGAAGGGGACAGGGACATTGGTAAGTCTAAAGCCTGAACTTTTTTGTTCCAGGCTGACAGTATGGCCCTCTGCAAGTTCCTTGAATGGAATTGACCGTAGGGTACCGCTTCGAATGAAGCCACCATTTTTCCCAGCAGCCTTATACACAGGCGTATGGATGGTTTTTCTTTTTTGCACCCACTAAGTGGGTCAAATCTTTCAAAGACGACACCTTCTCTGGAGGTAAGAAAATCTTTCTCTGATTTGAATCCAGTCTTAGCCCCCAAGTATTCCAGGCTTTTGACTGGTTTTAGGGCTGACTTGTCTCGGTTGATAATGCAACCGTGAGATTCCAGATACTTGATTATCTTGTGAATGACCACTTCTAGTTTTTTTCACTGAGTGGTCTATCAGCAACAAGTCGTCTAGATATGCCATTATCGTTACACCTTGTGTTCCTAGTTTGGCCAATCGTAGGGCCAGAATTTTTGTGAACACTCGTGGTGCCGTGGCCAGACCGAAAGGTAAGGCTCTGAACTGAAAATGGCGCCCTTCTACTGCAAAGCGTAGAAATTTCTGGTGGGCCGGACAGATGGGAATATGCAAATAAGCATCCCTTATGTCGATCGAGGCTAACCATTCCTGCCCTTGTAGGGCGGTGGCCACCGATCGGATCGACTCCATCCGAAAAAGTCCTGATATGTAGGAACTTATTTAGCCCTTTTATATTTAATATGGGCCTCATGTCCCCATTTGGTTTGGGGACTGTGACAAGGTTCGAGTAAAACCCGAACCCGTTTTCTTTCAAGGGAACCTTCATGATTACCCCTTGGAGCAATAGTTGTTCTAGTGCCAGAAGGAGGGATCCTCTCTTTTGGGGATCGCTTGGCACGTTTGACCTTATAAAATGGGCAGGAGGAATGTCTTTTAACTCCAGCCTGTATCCCAGACTTACTGCGGAGATCACCCATCTCTGATGGTGTCCCGCCAGGTCTCTGTGAACCACTGAAGTCTTCCCCTCACCCGACTGAGTGGGGGCAACCCTTCATGACTTAGGGGGAGGTTTTGTACCTCTCTTGACCCAGGGTTTCTTGTTACCCTGTGATTGTCTCTGATTTCTGCCCCCTGGATTTGACCGCGGAGGCCGTCGGAACTGTTTCACAGCCGATGTGCCAGGGACTGGAGAAGTAGGCCTCTTAAAAGAAGGGCTTCTACCCTTGTTCTTAACCGGTAAGAGTGAACTTTTACCGGCAGAAATTTTCTGGATATATTTGTCCAGATCTTCTCCAAATAAGTGTTCTCCATGAAATGGGAAGCTAACCAGCAGTTTTTTACAGGGAGCTTCAGCAGACCAGTTTTTGAGCCACAGAAGCCTATGCATATGTACTATAGACAGCGTAAAGCGGGAGGCCTGTTGGATTGTATCCTTTATGGCGTCCACCGCAACACAAGGCTCTAGGCAGGTCAGCTAGGGCAAGAGCCTGCTGATCTGGTAAGTCCCTTAAGACTTGTTTCAACTGATCTTTCACTGCTTGGCAGACTCCAATCGCTGCTACCGCAGGTTGTGTCACCATGCTTGCTGTACAGAAAGCAGATTTTAGTAAAGACTCCAATTTTTTATCTATTGGGTCTTTGAACATTGGAACATTATCTACTGGACATGTCAGTGATTTGTTAACAGAAGAGATGGCTGCGTCCACTGTAGGGACCCTCCATTTTTTTATGAACTTATCCTCCATGGGATAGATCACCGGAAATCTCTTGGGGGGAGCAAAAATTTTATCAGGATGCTCCCAATCCTGGTAAATAAGCCCTTCTAATAAAGGGTGGATTGGGAAGGAACAGACAGCCTGGGGAGCTTTTAGCGACCCCAGCGAGGAAACCGTAGTGGATGGTGGTTCCGCCAGAGGCATTTTAAATGCTGATCGGACCATATTAGTCAGAGACTGAACCCATAATCTTTCAGCCTGAGATGCTGAGAAAGGTTCTTCCACTGTTGATTCCTCCATAACTGAATCAACCTCATCCTGATCCCCTTCAGGTAGGTCGATCTCTGTGTGGGGCTGTTCCTCCACTAACAGGCACTCTGAAGGAGGAGACGGAGATCGGACGCGCTTTTCCTGTGACAGGGAAGCAGCGATCAATGCTGTTAATCTCTCTTCCAATCCTCCCAGAGTTGAGGCTAAAACCTCCTCTGTTATATATACAGGAGCAGGTGGACTGGGGACAGCCGTAGCACCAGGCATTCCTGCGGGGTTTCTACGGCTACTGACCTCTGAATTCTCAGGGGAGATTGGTGCAGTACAAGCATGCCCAATATCCTCAGAGCCCGATGGAGACCCCTTTGGCTTCCTGGAAGACCTATTTCCGGAGCGTCTGGACGACATATCCTTTAAGCACAAAGCTGAGGTATTCCCGTCGTCATACACCAATTTTTGCTGGTAATAGTCTAACACAGTTGCTGCTATATACCAGCTGGTGTCCACTAAAGTGCCTTTCTATGGGGATGCCTGCATCAACCGCCTCTGTGTGCCACTGTTTGTTGCTAGCTCTGTTTGCATCCAGCTGACACTTGTACTGTGTCTTTTAACCATGCTGGGACGCCTGCACATGCGCAGAAGCGCCGCGGCGCGCATCGAGCGTCATCCACCCGCCCCGCCCCTTTTTTTCATAGGAGTCGCGTGCACCCACCCGCGCGCGCGCCCGTGCGCCATTGGCGCCCTTTTCGAAATCAAACAGGGACTAGGAGCCAGGGCCCTTTTTGCCGGAGGGCCTGTGCGGTGGATGAGCGCAGCAACAGGGCAGAGGAAGTGGATTCCCACAGAGAAACTTACCAACTGTCTGGATCTTTTGACTTGAGAAAACCAAAGATCCACATGACAAGAAAAATGGACTACAGCGGCCTCTAGTGGTTTAACACAGGTACCGCGGTCCCCTTTTTTTTTTTTTTTCTTGACTACTATTAAAATTTTACATTTTCAGTAGTTACAGGCATACACAGATATTAGCGGGAATACCGTTAGGTAACAGACAGAAAGACAAATTAGGCTTGGGGGTCCCCCAATAGAACCAAGTTCCTGGGGGCCCCCACTTACCTGATCCCCGCCGCAGGACTTTGTTTGGTCCACAGAAGTCCAAACTTCACCTATCACGGCAGGCATTGTAATTAAACCTTCAGGGACCGGGTTCCCAAGGATTCCACTCCCCTGGACCTGTATAGCACCCTGCACAGACAACATCTTGGTCGTGGGTATGACCAGAGCTCTGGATCCCAGGGTCCAGCCCTCCTAAGAGAGGCATTACAGGCAAAACCTTGCTCTTCTGCTGCAAGGCCCGGGTACCGACCGTTTAGCTATGAAGCTTTTTTGGTGGGATCCGGAACAGCTTACTAAGGCCCAAAAGAACCTGTACGCAAGCCCAGTGAAAACACATGTTACTCTTTGGCCAACACCTTAGACACTGGCAAAAAACTGAGGTGCTCCCGGATGGGAGGGGCTTATATAGGGGAGGGTACTTCCGGTTTGGAATTGGCCAGTGCCAACACCTGAAGGTAATCTATATAACCCATTAGTAATGACTAAGTCGCTCTGTGTCCCGTGATGTACGAAAAAGAAATTATTGCAATTACAAATGTTCAGGGTTTCTCATGTTTAATTATTTTGTTTGTATTGGTATGACACAAAAAAGTGAAGAAACAAAAAGCCAAATCTGGCACATTCCATGCAAAACTCCAAAAATGGACTGGACAAAATTATTGGCACCCTCAATTTAATATTTGGTAGCACACACAACGAACTGAAATCAATGGCTTTCTGTAACCATCAATGAGTTTCTTACACCTCTCTAATGGAATTTTGGACCACT
Organism: Rana muscosa; assembly: GCA_029206835.1. Taxonomy (NCBI): domain Eukaryota; kingdom Metazoa; phylum Chordata; class Amphibia; order Anura; family Ranidae; genus Rana; species Rana muscosa. The sequence goes on from JARGYO010000094.1 coordinate 60,612,927, forward strand.
CTTCTTTAGCCAACTTCTTCAGGTCTCTCAGATTGGAAGGGTTCCTTTTCCCTACTGGTGTTTTGAGATCTCTTTACAGGTGCTCTATGTGATTGCTGGCCAGTTCAGTACTCTCCAGCGTTGTGTCTTAAACCATTTCTGGGGTTTTTGGTCATTGTTTTGCTGTAAGACCCATGACCTCTGATGGAGACCCAGCTTTCTGACACTGGGGCCCTATATTGCACCCCAGAATTCTTTGGTAGTCTTCAGATTTCATAAAGCCATTCACACGGTCAAGACATCTTGTGCCTAAAGCAGCAAAGCAACCCCAAACATCAGTGAACCTCCACCATGTTTGACTGTAGGGATTGTATTGTTTTCTCCAGCACTTTGTAATAAACCATTTCTGGGTGCTTTTTGACGTGTGCTTTGGGTCATTGTCCTGCTGTAAGACCCATGACCTCTGATGGAGACCCAACTTTCTGACACTGGGCACTACATTGCACCGCAGAATTATTTGGTAGTCTTCAGATTTCATAATGCCATGCACACGGTCAAGACATCCAGTGCCTAAAGCAGAAAAGCAACCCCAAAACATCAGTAAACCTCCACCATGTTTGACTGTAGGGACTGTATTCTTTTCTTTTAAGGCCTCACTTCCTTTTCTGAAAACAGTAGAATGATGGACTTTACCAAAAAGCTGTAATTTTGTTTCGTCTGTCCACAGAACATTCTCCCAACATGGCTTCCTCAGGTAAATTTTGGCAAACTCTTTGACCAATTTTTCTCTCTCGCCCACGTCCAGAAAAATTGGCTACAGTGCCATGGGCTGTAAACTTCTTGACAATGTTGGGTACAGTGGACACGGGAAGATTAATGCTGCGTACACGCGATCGGACATTCCGACAACAAAACCGTGGTTTTTTGTGCCGACGGAAGTTGGCTCAAACTTGTCTTGCATACACGCGGTCACACAAATGTTGTCTGAAATTCCCAACGTCAAGAACGTGGAGCTGTACAACACTACGACGAGCCGAGAAAATGAAGTTCAATGATTCCGAGCATGCGTCTAAATGATTCCGAGCATGCGTGGCATTTTGTGCGTCGGCATTGGATACACACGATCGGTATTTCCGACAAGACATTTTGCCGTCGGAAAAATAGAGAACCAGCTATCCAACATTTGTTGTTGGAGTCTGCAATTCACGGCACAGACTGGGGAAGAAACGGCACTTACTTTTGTTTCTTCCCCGCGCATGCGCAGATGAAGATTTTCGGCGGACTACAAGTGAAATATCTCCTAAACGGCGCACGTTTAGGAGATATTTCCACTACCTATAGGTAAGCCTTATTCTAGGCTTACCTATAGGTAGAAGTCCAACAAGTGGGTTTACAACCACTTTAACTGTTGCCAGAAAGGGTGTGCCTTAAAATCCCTTGCACTGGAATGAATGGCTGGCTTCCACCAAAATTTCCCTTCAACTCCTAGCAACATCCTGAACATAAGGAGGAAGAAACCTCATAGTGTAGTACTTGCAAACATTATTTTATTATTAAAAACATCCATATGTGCACAAGTTTACAATCAAAGAACAGCCAGGTACTAGCATGAAAGACGAACACCGCCCGTCTAGTTCAGCAGGATGTTACCGTTTGCCTCCACCCTAACGTGTATAGTCCCAAAGAACGTCTTCAGAGATTTGCTGGAGAGGTATTTACCCTACCTCTCAGTCCAGCAGGCTCCTGCGCTGGTCTCTTTTACTTGAAGCTCCAAGCTGTGGACAGTCTTTCAGTGTGATCACATACAGTGCAGTAATCTTTAATACATTAATGTAATTTTAAAGTTTAAAGTGGAGTTCCACCCAAAAATGGAACTCCCACTTTTTGGAATCCTCCCCCCCTCCGGTGTCACATTTGGCACCTTTCAGGGGGGAAGAGGGAGCAGATACCTGTGTAATACAGGTATTTTGCTCCCACTTCCGGGCATAGGTCACCTCAGCGATGGAGGTGACCTACGCCACTTCCGGTGCCTACTCTGTCCTCCCCCACTGTCTTCTGGGAGACATACAGGTCCCAGAAGACAGCAGGAACCAGTGAGGACGTGCAGCCCGAATTGTGCATGCGCAGTAGGGAACCAGGAAGTGAAGCCGCAAGGCTTCACTTCCTGATTCCCGTACCAAGGATGGCGGCGGCAGCTGCCGAGAGCCGAGCGACAGATCAGCTTCGGCTGCCAACATCGCGAGCGCCATGGACAGGTAAGTGTACATGTATTAAAAGTCAGCAGCTGCAGTATTTGTAGCTGCTGGCTTTTAATATTATTTTTTTTAGGCGGACCTCCGCTTTAACTCTGAGACTTAATCTACCCTTGCAGTGGGGTCCACATTTAGACTATGACGTCACTGCTTGCCTCCGCCCTAATGTGTATCGTCCCAAAGAATATCTTCAGAGGTTTGCTGGAGAGGTATTTACCCTACCGCTCAGTCCAGCAGGCTCCTGCGCTGTTCTCTTTTACTTGAAGATCCAAGCTGTGGACAGTCTTTCAGTGTGATCACATACAGTAATCTTTAATACATTAATGTAATTTTAAAGTTAAACTCTGAGACTTAGACCCAATCTGCCCTTGCAGTGGGATCCACATTTAGACTAGAGATGCAGAAGAAAGATGTAATAATTACCCTTGCATAGAAGATTGTGTTGCGCTGTTATAAATAAATTTAGCCCACAAAACAATTTCAACTATAAAATATATATTACACAATAAAGTCCCAAAGCGATACTCCAACTGTGAGCTGTAAATCATGAAAGCCTTCATCAGCCTCAGTGGTTCAGCCGCCACCACTTAAGCTAACCTTACCAGAGCCTGAGACCTCATGTAAAGGGAGGTCTAATATCACTTTAACTGTTGCCAGAAAAGAGGTGCCTTAAAATCCTGCGCACTGGAATAAATGGTCGGCTTTCACTAACTGTTCATCTCAAGGCAGTATACCACACATAAAGAGAAAGAAGGAGGAAACCTCCTAGCGTAGTACTTACAAACGTTATTTTATTATTAAAAACATCCATATACTGTATTGACAAGTTTACAATCAAAGAACAGCCCGGTATGAGCATGAAAGACAAACCTTGACTCGGGCGAATGATGACGTCACTGCCTGCCTCCGCCCTAATGCGTATCGGCCCAAAGAACATCTTCAGAGGGTTCCTGGAGAGATAATTACCCTACCACTCGGTTCAGTAGGCTCCAACTCTGTTCTCATCTACTTGAAGCTCCAAGATGTGGGCGGTCTTTTTAGTGTGATCACGTACAGTCCAGTAATCTTCAACATATTAATGAAGCTGACAAAATCTACACTTACAGTCAGGTCCCCATTTATAGTAGAGGTGCAGGGGTAAGGTGTATTACTTACTCCATCCCCACTGTTCAGTAGGCTCAAGCGCTGTTCTCTTTCACCTGAAGCTCAGGGCAATTGGTGGTCCCTCTGTGTCATCATATACAGTGCAGTCATCTTTAACACGTTCAAATAATTTAAAAGCTGAACTCTGGAAATTAGACAAAATCTACTCTTGCAGTGGGGCCCCAGTTTAGACTAGGGGTGCAGGGGTAAGGTGTATTACTTACCTTATTCCTTGGTCCAGTAGGTTCCAATGCTTTTCTCTGCTACCCGAAGTTGTGTACGGTAAGGGCTATTACCCTGCAGTGTATTTGTGAGGAGGCAAGCTTGGAACTGCCACACAAAATTCCTTAGAGAACTCTGAGTTGGACTGGTTGCTTAGATTGAGCAACCCTGACAAAGCAAAGAATGAAGTAAGTATTACACCTTATCACTGCACCACTAGTCGAAACAAGCATTTGATCCTTGCAGTGTGGAAATTGGGGGGTATTGCAAGGGAAGGTTTCGTCTAATTCCCACAGCTCAGTTTTGAGTCAATTTCAGTCAATGCCATGTCTTGTGTCAAAGGCATCAGTTTGAGATTCATCAGAGATCTTTTAATATTTGTTAACAGACGCATTTGATCTGCAGTTGAACTCCTGAACTGCTTCAAGTGGGTTTTGCATTTCCATAGACTTGTATGAAAAGGTAAAACCCCTCCAACAAGAACAAGAGCCAGTCGAAACAAGTCCTAAAAGTGGAACTACACCGCATCTGAGCACCACAATCCAAAAACACTATTGAAATTATTTTTATTATTCAAACAAACTCCCCCATCCATCCATGTCCTACCAATCTTAAACAGATGAAATTTGGTACACTCAAGCCCTGTACACACGATCGGATATCCTATGGATTCTAATCCGATGGTTTTTTCCATTAGAAATCCGATGAAACTGTCTTCCATTAGTCTTGCCTACACACCATCAGTCAAAAAACTGACCGTTTCAAACTCGGTGCCGTAAAACACTCCGATGAGCCGAGAAAAATGAAGTTCAATGCTTCTGAGCATGCGTCGACTTAATTCTGAGCATGTGTGGGTTTTTTATCCGATGGAGTTCCCCACAGACGATCGGAATTTGCTATAGTTTTTTTTTCCATCGCATAAATTTAAAACATGTTCTATTTTTAATCACCGATAGAAAAAAGACTGATGGGGCCCATAAACGATCGGTTTGTCCGATGAAAAAAGTCCATCGGACTGTTTTCATAGGTAAAACCGATCGTGTGTACACGGCATTAGGATTGGAGCACCTCATTAAAGTGCTAAAACCCAAAAAACATGTTTATTCTCATATGAAGTTCAAGTAGAATCTGTATGATATGTTGTGGGTCGAAAGCATTTAGTGGATCCAAAGGTGACCTCTTCATCAGGGCTCAAGAATGCATATATTTTCTTATACAGCGGACTTAAGTTTGTGATTTACAATATTATGACAGGCAGCCTTGGGGAATGCTGTTCAGGGACTAATGGTTGTCACCCATTAAAATGAAGTGCTTGAACAAAGGCCCTCATGGCACACTCTGGGGTGGTGGATTTACTAAAGGCAAATAGACTTGAATGAATGAATGAGTGACTTGTATAGCGCTACACATGCAAACTGAATTGCCTGCTTGGCTGGTGCGATCATTTTACCCTGTAGGATCTTGACACGCTTGGGACTTTGGAGTGTGGGAGGAAACCGGAGTACCCGGAGGAAACCCACACAGACACAGGGAGAACATGCAAACTCCAGGCAGATGGTGTCATGGTCGGGATTTGAACCAGCGACCCTTTTGCTGCTAGTTGAAAGTGCTAACCACTACACCACTGTGCTGCCCTTTACACCTTGCAAGTGCAGTTGCTCCAGAGTTTAGTAGATGAAGGGAAGCTCTGCTGACTTCTATCATTGAATCATGTACAAGCAGCAAAAATGCTTTTTATTTTTCTTGCATGTGATTGGGTATTTGCAAAGTGGAGCTTTATCTCAGCTCTGGAGCAACTGAACTTGCAAAGTGCACAGTCTATTTGCCTTAAAGTGGTTGTAAACTCTTACATATACCCAGTAAAGTGACAAACCTCAGGTGACACACAGATATGAAACAAGTCCTCCTACAGAAGCGATGCCTGTTTATCTGCAGTATTCTCTTCGCTACATCAGTTCAAACTCCACAATTTATACAGCTCATCTGAGCTTTCAGAAATCAGGAGGCAGACAGAGAGCTCTGAGGGCTGATTGGAGGGATGGAACACCCCCCCCCCATTTTCCCACAGGTACAGAGCTGCGGCTGTCAATCAGCTGGAGCTCCCTCCCATGTCACCATTTTCTCTTGTTGTCAGGAGAACTTGTTTGCAGTGATTCATGCTGATAGCAGAGGAATGAAGCACCAGATAGAAATGCCACTTAGTGCTCCTAATTGAGACAAGTATACACTATAGAGGGATATGATTTGTTCATATTTGATGTCTGACATTTAAAATCACTTTAAGTAAATCCACCCCAGAGTATTTATCTTCCCTATAAACTAATTGTGTCACTGGAAAGCTATCAACAGAGACAGGACTGCTTGTGTACCATGGTCCTAAGAGTAGAGCCACTGCTTCTTCCAAACAAGAGACATTAGTTGAGCTTTTTTGGGTATCTTATTTAATACTTCTCAACGAGGAGGTGTATTAGGCATGTTCAGCTTAAAGGAGACCCAAGGCAAACCCAAAACACACGGGCATGATTACAGTTTCTAGATGTCCTGGTAACACCTAGATATCCCTAGATACGTTTTGGAGCCAGTGGCTAGGCAAAGGACTATCTGGGCCGGCCGGCTTCTCCTCCAGTCTTTACAAGATCAAGCTGCTGGAAAACAATAAGAATGTTGAGGTCCGTTCTGAAAGGTTAAAGCTGTACAGTAGTGGGGGAAATCCTCAAAAACTCTGTACACAATATTAGTTCTGCTTGAGTATTACAGTTTGGATCTTTACAACATCTCCAAAAGCTCTTCGTCTCTGTTGTCTTTGAAAGTACATGTTAGTGAATGAAAGGTCTGAAGTACAAGTAATTCTCTATGTAAACTTTTTACGGCACATTAACTCGGGTTTCAGTAAAGAATTGTGTTTATCCATAAAAGATGTGAGCCTGCTCTCTGGGAAATGGACCAAACATATGGGATGGATTTGGGCATTAACATGGAAACTGTACTGTGTATTGCGCAAGTATTAAAGCAGTCCGAGACACTCGACATGGTGATGTCCACAGTCTGAAATACAACCTGTCTTGAGGTTACTTTAAAGTAAATAAACTTGGTAATTTGCCTTTTATGCCAGGTGCTTTAAAGAATTTTATTCCACAAATGTGAAAATTTTATTTTGTAATTTTGAACGTTGAACATATGAATTAGCAGTTTAAAACAACATTGAAATTCTTATGTAGCGGGGGTTTAAATTTAGGGGGATACACCTGGGTGGTAGTATGACCCAGGTGTGTATAAATCATGAAAGGATTTGGACCATTGTTAATTCGTGGAGGACTTGGTGGTGTACTGTTCTCCTTGGCCTGTGGGTGGCGGGGTTCCCACAGGCCTAAGGTAGATTCACTGCCGCAGTGCTGGCCTTTTTGTCCCTTTCTGGCGATGGTGCGGCAGGGGGCGGGGAACCTGCCGTGACGTCGCGGGGGGAGATAAAGGGGAGAGACGCCCTCGCCACGAGGTCTTTTTCCTACATCGCGCACCCAGACACCTTCGGCCTGGGTGCGGGCGGTTTGGAGTTCCGGTCCAGGCGCCCTAGACCTGGCCGGAGCAGAGTTGGCGTCCATCCCAGGCACCTTCAGCCTGGGGTGAGGTACTAAACCGGAGGCCTGGGGCCCAGTGACTTTGACTGGGTCCCGCGAGGGCGTAGGAGTCCGAGGGTCCCTGAGGTGGATGGGGCCCAAGTCTGAGGTGAGGAGGCCGGGGAGGTCACCCGTCCGGAGCAGCATCAACCCGGTGACGGATGGGCCTCCGGTAACTCCCTTGGAGGGACGTCTCCCCCTGACAGGGGCCACAACGCGGCGAAGGTACTACTATCTACATTCTGTTGAGTCGCTGGTAGAGACTCGCAAGTTCTAAGTTCTCTCTAGCCAAGGCTATAGTAACCGCTGGCGAAACCACAGTGGTTTAGCGTACAATCAGGATAGTGCCTCGACCTGCTCACCCCACCGTATTGAACTGTTATTGGGTCTCAACCAGTTGGCTGGTAAAGAACTGTTTGATTGTGAGTGTGACAATAAAACAAGAGTTGGACCCTAATCGGTGTGTGGTACTCTGGTTAACCACTTGACCACTGGGCACTTAAACCCCCTTAATAACCAGACCAATTTTCAGCTTTCGGTGCTCTCACATTTTGAATGACAATTACTCAGTCATACAACACTGTACCCATATGAAATTTTTGTCCTTTTTTTCACACAAATAGAGCTTTCTTTTGGTGGTATTTAATCACTGTTGGGTTTTTTATTTTTTGCGCTATAAGAGAAAAAAGACTGAAAATTTTGTAAAAAAATGATTTTTTTTTCGTTTCTGTTATAAAATTTTGCAAATTACTATTTTTTCTTCATAAATTTTGGCCAAAATTTATACTGCTACATATCTTTGGTAAAAATAAGTACAAATTGGTGGATATTATTTGGTCTTTGTGAAAGTTATAGAGTCCACAAGCTATGGTGCCAATATCTGAAAATTGATCACACCTGAAGTACTGACGGCCGATCTCATTTCTTGAGACCCTAACATGCCAGATAAGTACAAATACCCCCCAAATGACCCCTTTTTGGAAAGAAGACATTCCAAGGTATTCAGAAAGAGGCATTGTGAGTTTTTTGAAGTTGTCATTTTTTCCCACAATTCTTTGCAAAATCAAGATTTTTTTTTTCTCTTTTTTTTTTTTCACAAAATTGTCATATTAGCAGGTTATTTCTCACACACAGCATATGCATTCCACAAATTACACCCCAAAACACATTCTGCTATTACTCCCGAGTATGGCGATACCACATGTGTGAGACTTTTACACAGCGTGGCCACACACAGAGGCCCAACATGCAGGGAGCCCCTTCAGGCGTTCTGGAGCACCAAGGCCAATTCTGACATTTCTCTCCTACATGTAAAAATCATCATTTATTTGCTAGAAAATTACATAGAACCCCAAAACATTATATATGTTTTTTTAGCAAAGACCTTAGAGAATATAATGGTGGTTGTTGCAACTTTTTATCTCGCACGATATTTGCGCAGCAATTTTTTAAACGCGTTTTTTTACGGAAAAAAAATGTTTTGTGCTTAAAAAAAAAAAAAAACAGTAAAGTTAGCCCAATGTTTTTGCATAATGTGAAAGATGAAGTTACGCCGAGTAAATAGATACCTAACATGTCGCCCTTAAAAATTGAACACACTCGTGGAATGGCGCCAAACTTCGCTACTTAAAAAATCCCCATAGGCGACGCTTTAAATATTTTTACTGGTTACATGTTTTGAGTTACAGAGGAGGTCTAGGGCCAAAATGATTGCTCTCGCTCTAACGTTCGCACCGATACCTCACATGTGTGGTTTGAAAACCGTTTTCATATGTGGGCGGGACTTACGTATGCGTTCGCTTCTGTATGCGAGCTCACGGGGACAGGGGCGCTTTAAAAAAAAAAAAAAAAATGTATTCTTCATTTTACTTTATTTATTTTAGTTTGACATGTTTTTCCGCCCTAAACATTTTTTTGATCACTTTTATACCTATTACAAGGAACGTAAACATCCCTTGTAATAGGAATATGGCATGACAGGTCCTCTTTACAGTGAGATATGGGGGGGGGGGGGTGTCAATAAGACCCCACATCTCACCTCTAGGCTGGGAAGCCTGAAAAAAATACAAAAAAAAAACAACAATCCTGGCTTTGATCGTAGCGGTGAGTCGGTAGAAGCACCGGAGGGCGGCGGGGGGGACATCCCCTCTCGCCTCCCGTAAGAATGATCAAGCGGCGGAACAGCCGCTATGATTGTTCTTATGGTGTAGGGAATCGCCGGCTGAAAAAGCTGATATCTGAATGATGCCTGTAGCTGCTCCCATCATTCAGATATCCCCGCACAAAGTCAAGGACGTCATATGACGGCCGGAGGGCGGGAAGTGGTTATTGCAGAGTATTGCCGGGCATTGCGGAGTATTGCCGGGCATTGCGGAGTATTGCCGGGCATTGCGGAGTATTGCAGGGCATTGCGGAGTATTGCGGACTATGGCAGGGTATTGCGGTGTATGGCAGGGTATTGCACGGGTATTGCACAGGGTATTGTGGAGGGTATTGCACAGGGTATTGTGGAGGGTATTGCAGAGTATTGTGGAGGGTATTGCAGAGTATTGTGGAGGGTATTGCAGAGTATTGTGCAGGGTATTGCAGAGTATTGTGCAGGGTATTGCAGAGTATTGTGCAGGGTATTGCAGAGTATTGTGCAGGGTATTGCAGAGTATTTTGCAGAGTATTTTGCAGGGTATTGCAGAGTATTGTGCAGGGTATTGCAGAGTATTTTGCAGGGTATTGCAGAGTATTGTGCAGGGTATTGCAGAGTATTGTGCAGGGTATTGCAGAGTATTGTGCAGGGTATTGCAAAGTATTGCACCAGGGTATTGCAGAGTATTGCACCAGGGTATTGCAGAGTATTGCACCAGGGTATTGCAGAGTATTGCACCAGGGTATTGCAGAGTATTGCACCAGGGTATTGCAGAGCATTGCACCAGGGTATTGCAGAGTATTTCGCAGGGTATTGCACCAGGGTATTGCACCAGGGTATTGCACCAGGGTATTGCAGAGTATTGCACCAGGGTATTGCAGAGTATTGCACCAGGGTATTTTGCAGAGTATTGGCAGGGTGTATTGCAGAGTATTGGCAGGGTATAGCACAGGGATGGCTGAGCAGGGATGGATGGATGGATCTGTGACTGCAATTGTCACAGATCCAGCCCACAGTGCTGCTGCTGCCATCCGCTCCCTCCCCCTCCCCTCTCACACTGTACCGATCGGTACAGAGAGGGGAGGGAGGAACCGGCGTCATCAAATGACGCCGGTCTGTTTACAAGTGATTGCTCCGTCATTGGACGGAGCGATCACGTGGTAAACGGCCGCTATCAGCGGCGATTTACCGCGATTCGTGATCCGCCGGGGCCTCTGGACCCGGCGGTCAAGGAGTTTCCCGTGTGCGCGCCCCAGGGGGCGCGCGGGAGCGCGATTCTGGGAGGACGTTATATAACGTCCTCCCAGAGTTAAGCAACCACCTTGTCGACGTTATTTGTCGGCAGGTGGTTGTTAAGTGGTTAATGGGAGCAAATGGAAGTGTCAGCACAGCAAGACTTGGTCATTAACTGAAACGCACAGGCCAGAGGAAAAGAATTGGTACTGGCCTTCACCTCACCCACTGCCATGGGGAGGACATGGGCCATAGCGCATCTCACCCTCACATACGAAATACCCCTAGACAAAGAAGATGGAGTGAGGGCGCTACACGTGGGGGCTCGTGAGTCCGGGATGATGTGTGTTTTAACCTTGGAATTAAGAACGGCTGTGTCTGAACTTTGCTGCCCGGAGGAGTTCCGAGTGGGTCGGCCATGTGATCGGCCAAAGTGCATCCCTTCTCAAAGTCGTGGAAATGACCCTAAGACGGGAAAGGCCCATGCGGAAGTGCGAGAAGAGGGAGAAGTCCAGCCGTGTGACGTACTACATGTGGGGGCTTTTACTGCACTGCGCCATGAGGCACCCCGTGACTACACAGTTCGTGGGCGGAGTTTGATGGAAGCCCGCGAAAACGTGCAAGTTATGGGAGGAGTCTGGCCATGTGGAGGGACACACGTGGAGACTTTGGCGCGTGGTCAGTGCGTGATGGAGCAGCAGACAGTCCGGATGGCCTCAAGCTCCCCGTGGATTCCGGTTCCCTACCCCACGAAGATGACTACCTTTGCTGCTCCCCTTACAGATACGAGGATAAGACTCCGGCCCCGAGGGCAGTTGGCTCTGTATTCCTGCAGAGACACGGAGGCCCTCAGCGTGATCTGTCCCGGATGTTCTGGATTGGTGGTCCACCTGAAGCCATTCGGGCGTTGTGAAGCATGCAGAGAATTCCTATTCGAGGTGGAGCCATCCACAGTAAGGCCCCGGGCCTTTCGCCTCAACTGCCACACAGGTACCGCTACTCCGGAAGGGGAGATCCAGGCCTTTGCGGAGGTTCCCGTACGCACTGACCAGGGCGATGTGACTGCCCAACCAGAGACTGAGAAAGAAAAATCCGAGGATGCTGCTTCGGTCACCACAGATTCCCTGCTCCCACCTCCGAAGAGGAAAGTCGGCCTGGTGCAGGCGTCCTGTGGTCGTGGTCGAGCTTCACCCCATCGCTTGCCGGGCCTGGATGGATCCGGTTGGAAGAGTCCTGGACATCCCTGTGCTTCGAAAGGTCAAGGTGAGCCAGGGGCTGGGACTGTGGTGGTGGTTGGAGGTGTCGGGAGTCCACAGTCGGTGGAGCCCGCTAGGGAGGGTAGTTCCACGACTACTAGAGACTACCTTCCCGCATAGATGTATGACACCTCCGACCTAGAATCGCTGTCGGACTGTGGGGATGACGGTGAAATAGACAAACTTTTTCACCCCAAGGGCTGGGACAAACGCCCATTACCTGTGTTACGTGTACCACGAGATTCGCCCATGTCCATAGGAGATAGCACGCCCCGGATGGAGGCCCCAGAGTCTACGAGGACGCCTAGTCCTCCAATTGTCCTTCCACAATCCACAGCATCACCCGTTTTGGTGGCGGGGACACAACGCGCATCACTACGGGCACCAAGAACAAAGCCATCAGAGGTAGTGAAAGTACCTCGGCATCCAGAAGCCATTGTTCCGCCAGGAGAAGGGGAGCGGGCCACGATGCCTCCTTTGGCCCAATTGCAGCGGCTTTTCTGCCAGAGGGTCACTCGTGAGTACGGATGGGAATATCCTTACTTGTCTCGGGACTTGCTTTTTGAGGTTAAAGTCCTACGGCAGCGATGGTATGATGAGTTTGTTTGGGAGAAGCTTAAAGTGCCTCATGCCCGTCGGTATTTGGCTTGTTCACCCTCAGTATCCAAATAGTTCAGAGACGGCAGAGCAGAATGGATGTAGGGCCGCCATATCCATGCAGACAAGGTGCGCATCTGCAGGAAGGATGGAGAGGACATCGATTATTCGGTGGAGACTTTCGATCAGCACATAAGGCTCTTGTTTTTGCCGGATCCAAAGTTCTATCTGTGAGGAGAGACAGAGAAAGAGGAAAGAAAAAAGGGACTCTCCTGTGTGGTTTTTTTTCCTGCTGTTGAACTTTCTGGAAGTATCCTTGCCGGAACATCAGAACTGTGCCCTAGTTTTTTTTTTGTGTTTGGGTTTTTCTACTCCTCAGAGAAATGAGAGCTGTTTTGTTTGTTCTCTCTTTCTTCACACGTCAGAGATAAAGACTTTGGGGTAGAATCAGAGTAGTGACATCAGAAGACGGAAGATTTCACCAAGTGTCATTACCGTGGCACTGTCACCAGGTGGCGGTGTTGCGCAACGTTTGTTCCTTCACACTTGCATCACTTTACTTTTTGGAGCGAGTGAGTCTCTCGGCTGATAGACTCATTCATTCCAAATTTACACAGATGTGTTAGGATGTTGTTGTTTTTTTGTTTCCTTCTGCAGGAGATTCATCTGTCAAGACTGCTGAGTGTGGGGTGGTTCTTAGACAGCGATGGGAGGGATTGTATATGTGTATATGGTCAGAGGATTTTATTGCAAAAGTTTATTATTTCATGTTTCCCTTTCCCTTGAGCAGGTCTTGGCACAATTAGTATGCAAATTTGAGGGATGACCTCTGGGGTCAAGCTTATGTTACCACTCCTTTGGAGATATGGGCTTGCACCAGACGCTGGGGACCAGCGTCAAATCACTAGGGGGAGTGTGTAGCTGGGTTTTAAATTTAGGGGGATACACCTGGGTGGTAGTATGACCCAGGTGTGTATAAATCATGAAAGGATTTGGACCATTGTTAATTCGTGGAGGACTTGGTGGTGTATTGTTCTCCTTGGCCTGTGGGTGGCAGGGTTCCCACAGGCCTAAGGTAGATTCACTGCCGCAGTGCTGGCCTTTTTGTCCCTTTCCGGTGATGGTGCGGCAGGGGGCGGGGAACCTGCCGTGACATCGCGGGGGGAGATAAAGGGGAGAGACGCCCTCGCCACAAGGTCTTTTTCCTGCATCGCGCGCCCAGGCACCTTCGGCCTGGGTGCGGGCGGTTCGGAGTCCTGGTCCAGGTGCCCTAGACCTGGCCGGAGTGGAGTTGGCGTCCATCCCAGGCACCTTCAGCCTGGGGTGAGGTACTAAACCGGAGGCCTGGGGCCCAGTGACTTCGACTGGGTCCCGCGAGGGCGGAGGAGTCCAAGGGTCCCTGAGGTGGATGGGGCCCAAGTCTGAGGTGAGGAGGCCGGGAGGTCACCCGTCCGGAGAGTCCGGAGCAGCATCAACCCGGTGACGGATGGGCCTCTGGTAACTCCCTTGGAGGGACGTTTCCCCCTGACAGGGGCCACAACGCAGCGAAGGTACTCCTATCTACATTCTATTGAGTCGCTGGTAGAGACTCGCAAGTTCTAAGTTCTCTCTAGCCAAGGCTATAGTAACCGCTGGTGAAACCACAGTGGTTTAGCGTACAATCAGGATAGTGCCTTGACCTGCTCACCCCACCGTATTGAACTGTTATTGGGTCTCAACCAGTTGGCTGGTAAAGAACTGTTTGATTGTGAGTGTGACAATAAAACAAGAGTTGGACCCTAATCGGTGTGTGGTACTCTGGTTAATGGGAGCAAAGGGAAGTGTCAGCACAGCAAGACGTGGTCATTAACTGAAACGCACAGGCCCGAGGAAAATAACTGGTACTGGCCTTCACCTCACCCACTGCCATGGGGAGGACATGGGCCGTAGCGCATCTCACCTTCACATACGAAATACCCCTAGACAAAGAAGATTGAGTGAGGGCGCTACACTTACGATGTGCTTTACCACAGAAGATTTTACTCTCTAAAGCCTCGTACACACGGTCGGACTTCCATCAGACTTTTCCGTGGTTTTTTGTCCGAACGGAGTTGGTTGGGAACACCCATAGCATACACACGCTCTGACTTTTCTGCAAACTTTCTTTAAACTTCTTACAACATCGCGTGTTTTTTCTGCTCTTTTCTGCTCTTTTCTGCCACCCTTTGGTCAACTTCTGCTATTGTTGGTTGATTTTAACATTAGTTGTTTTGTCCATCGGACAAAAGTCGGATGGTTTTCTGTACACACGGTCGGACTTTGCTCCATCTGACTTTTGTTGGGCAAAAGTTTGTCCGTTTGCAGACCCAACTTTTGTCCGATGAAATCCAAAACCAAATGAAAAAAGTTTGTCCGATGGAGCGTACACACGGTCGGATTGTTGGTCCGACTTGCTCAAAACGAAATTTGTTGGGCAAAAGTCCGACCGTGTGTACGGGGCTTTACAGGAGATATACGCCAAATGACCAAAGGGACACTTGACCATTACATATTTATCAGTTTGTTTGACATTCTCTTCCAAAACTATGGCCAATGGCAGCTATATCAGTCTCCACTCTTCTAAGAAGGCTTTCAACACGATTTTGAAGTGCATCTGTTGGAATTTGTACCCATTCAAGCAAAAGAGCATTTATAAGGTCAGATACTGATGTCGGATAAGAAGACTTGACTTGCAATTATTGTTTAAATTCATCCCAAAGGTGTTCAACAGAGTTGAAGTCATGGCTCTGTGCAGACCACTTGTGTTCTTCCACACCACTCTTATCAAACCATGTCTCTATGGAGCTAATTTTTGTCACCAAAATCCTGGTAGTTTTTGGCATGGTGCTTTTGCTTCTTAAAGCAGTAAGGGAGCTAAAGGAAAGATGAATATGTGCTGCTGGGCAGACCAGATATTAGGCAACCTTCAGAGGGAGAGCAGGCATTGGGTAAACCTCAGGGGCAGAGAAAGCATCAGGGGGAAGCAGACATTAATGAAACCTCAGGGGGAGAGCCGGCACTAGTTAGTAAGCCCTCAGAGGAGGAGCAGGCATTAGGTAAACCTCAGGGGGAGGGCAGGCATTAGTAAAACCTCAGGGGGGGAGCAGGCATTAGTAAAACCTCAGGGTGAAGATCAGGCATTAGGGAAACCTCAGCGGGAAAGCAGGTGTTAGGTAAACCTCAGGGGAAGTTCAGGCACTAGTTAGTAAAACCTCAGATGAGGAGCAGGCATTAGCTAAACCTCAGGGCTAGAGCAGGCATTAAGGAAACCTCAGGGAGAGTGCAGGCATTAAGTAAACCTCAGGGGGAAAGCAGGCATTAGGTAAACCTTTAGGGGGAGAGCAGGCATTAGGGAAACATAAGGGGAAGAGCATGCATTAGTAAAACCTCAGAGGAGGAGTTGGCATTAGGTAAACCTCAGGGGGAGAACAGGCAATAGGAAAACCTCAGGGGAAGAGCAGGAATTGGGAAAACCTCAGGGGAAGAGCAGGAATTGGGAAAACCTCAGGGGAAGAGCAGGAATTAGGGAAACCTCAGGGGGAAAGCAGGCATTAGGTAAACCTCAGGGTGAGAGCAGACATTAGTTACATAGTTACATAGTTACATACGGTAGTAGGTGAGGTTGAAAAAAGACACAAGTCCAACCTATGTGTGTGATTATATGTCAGTATTACATTGTATATCCCTGTATGTTTCAGTCGTTCAGGTGCTTATCTAATATTTTTTTGAAACTATCGATGCCCCACGCTGAGACCACCGCCTGTGGAAGGGAATTCCACATCATTGCTCTTTTTACAACAAAGAACCCTCTACGTCGTTTAAGGTTAAACCTCTTTTCTTCTAATTTTAATGAGTGGCCACGTGTCTTGTTAAACTCCCTTCCGCAAAAACGGTTTATCCCTATTGTGGGGTCACCGGTACGGTATTTGAAGATTGAAATCATACCCCCTCTCAAGCGTCTCTTCTCCAGAGAGAATAAGTTCAGTGCTCGCAACCTTTCTTCATAACTAATGTAGCAGGGTCCTAAATTTAGGGGAAGTGTTTGAGTGGTAGTTATGCTCAAACTCCTTAATTGTCAGGATCTTGTCAACCATTTTGTCCGCAGGGAGAGTATCAGTGTACAGTTCCCTGTGGCCTGCAGGTTGCGCTGCCATAGTGGGCCAGGGTTGAACCGCTGATACAGTGCTGTGCCTTGTGTGTCCCCTCTCAGCAGTTGTACAGTGGGCGTGGTCGACCTGCTGTGCATGCTGGGAGAGGATATAAAAGGGGCAGACGCTGCCTGTTCGGGGTTCTTGTTTGTTTTCCACCCCAGGATTGGGGTTCTGTTCCTGTCCGCCCTGGACACCTTTGGCCCAGGGGCAGAGGTCGTTGAATCAGTCCCAGGCACCTTTAGCCCTGGGGCTGCAGCAAAGGCCTTGGGCCCAGCACCTTTGGCTGCAGCCCACCAAGGATCGAGGAATCTCAGGGTGCCGCCTTACGAAGGGGACCCGCATCTTAGATTAGGAGGCTGGGGAAGGAACCGTTCCGAGGGACTGGTGAGAAGTCACAGTGAAGGAAGGGGCCCGGTAACTCTCTGGAGGAAAGTCTTCTCCTTAACAGAGGTCAAGCTTTGAAACACCAAGTTCACCAGGTCTGTGGCAGAGACCAAGTTCACCAGGTCTGTGGCAGAGACCAAGTTCTCCAAGTCTGTGGCAGAGACTGTACGTTAAGTTAGAGCACCATTCTGGCTGCTAGTCCCTACCTAGGGAGACTATCCAAATGGGCTGAGTCTGCTTGAGAATCTGAGCAGTGAAGTGTATTGCATTTGTGCCTGGACCTCTTCCCCACCTTATGCTGTCCTGTTCTTCCTCCAAACTTTCCTATCAGAGACCGTGCTTTTAAGAGAAAATAAACTCTACGTTGGATTTGCAGCTGGTGTGGACCTTGAAGTTATTGGGGGACATAGAGACTTATCTTTATTGACTTTAGAGATAAGAACCATTCTCTGGAAGCTTTTGGCTGTGGAGACCCACCAACAACACCGCTCTACCTCTCCACACAGGAGGATACGGGCATGTGGCACGGTGTGCCCTCTCTTCCTGCGAGGAGCCGAACAAGGCAGGTAAAGGGGGAGGGGTCTGTGTGTTACACTAATACCCTCTAGACCCTTTATTAGCTTTGTTGCCCTTCTTTGTACTCGCTCCATTTCCAGTACATCCTTCCTGAGGACTGGTGCCCAGAACTGGAGGTGCGGCCGGACAAGAGTCTTGTAGAGCGGGAGAATTATCGTTTTATCTCTACATAGTTAGTCAGGTTGAAAAAAGACACAAGTCCATCCAGTTCAACCATAAAAATAAAAATAATAATAATAATATCATACAATCCCATATACCTAATTCTATACCCACAGATGATCCAGAGGAAGGTGAAAAACCCCAGCAGAGCACGATCCAATTTGCTACAGCAGGGGAAAAAAATCCTTCCTGATCCCCCGAGAGGCAATCGGATTTTCCCCGGATCAACTTTACCTATAAATGTTAGTACCCAGTTACATAGGCGTGCGCAGCCTATTGGATTAGGGTGTGCACCCCAAAACTCAAACACACACACGTGTGTGGATATTGTGAGGGGGTTAGCTCGGTAGCGGATGTGTGTGACCCCCTGGATGGGCTCCCCACACAAAAACAGGCCCAGCAGACGGAGGTTGTGGTTTTCAAGATCAAAAGGTGCGGTTTATTTCTCTATTTACAGTGACAAAAACACAGCAAAGCAAAAAGAAACATAAACAAAATAAATCCTGGTCAGCTTGACCTCTGACTAAACATGCAGGTTTCCCTAACTAACAACTGGGATCAGCCTGGTGCTGTCCTAGTCCCTAAGTCCCTGGTTTAGTAAATGTCCAAACAAATAGCCACACAGGCTTTGTCTCACCGCACAGGGGTTCACTCTCCCTAGACAGTCCACACAGGTCTGGTTCCAGGCATGAGCAAACACCTAATGAAGCTGGGAGTTTTTATAGAGGCCTTAAACGAGCTGACAAGCTTCAGCTGGTCTCATCAACTCCCTGCCTGCACGACGCCCAGCACTCTCCCTAGAGGTATGAATCATCCATGAGCCCACTAGCCTCAGCTGGGCTTCATCAACTCTCTCCCTAGTTGTATAAGTCGGCATAAAGCCTGAATCTGGGAGAAATATATCTACCCCCCTGGATGCAACCAGGTGACTTTACCTTCCTGCTGTCACATACCCCCCCTTTTGTTTTAACCTTGGGGTTGGAACACCAGCAATCAGGCATTCATGTGCTCGAGACAAAGCATCCACATTCCCCATTTGAACGCCAGGGCGATGCTTTACTGTGAAGTTGAATTCCTGTAGGGCCAGGAACCACCTATTCACTCTTCTATTTGTCTCCTTGTTTTGAGCCATCCACTTTAACGGAGCGTGATCCGTAACCATGTCAAAGTGCCTACCTAGCAGATAGTACCGAAGGGAATCTAGAGCCCACTTCACCGCTAAACACTCCTTTTCAACCGTGGCGTAATTTACCTCATGGGACTTCAACTTCCTGCTGAGGTAAATGACTGGGTGCTCTTCCCCGTTCCAGACCTGGGACAATACTGCTCCTAACCCCACATCTAATGCATCACTTTGTACGACAAAGTCTTTAGAGAAGTCGGGTGAGTACAACACTGGCTGGCTACATAAGGCTTGTTTCAAGAATTGGAATGCTGCCTCAGCCTCGGGGGTCCATTTAATCATGACCGACCCTTTCCCTTTCGTCAGGTTGGTTAGGGGCACAGCCTTAGAAGCAAAGTGGGGAATGAAGCGCCGATAATAACCCGCGATTCCCAGAAAGGCTCGTACCTGCTTCTTGCTGTTGGGACGTGGCCAACTCTGGATGGCCTCGACTTTGTTGAGTTGGGGTTTTATTACTCCCCTGCCAATGGTGTACCCAAGATATTTGGCCTCCTCCTGCCCAATGGTACACTTTTTGGGGTTAGCCGTAAACCCCGCTTCCCGGATAGAGTCTAGGACTGCTTGCACTTTTGGCAGATGTGAGGCCCAATCTGTGCTATGGACAATTACGTCATCCAGGTAAGCCGCAGCATACTTCCGATGGGGCCTCAGTATCTGGTCCATTTTCCGCTGGAATGTGGCCGGCGCATTCTGTAACCCGAACGGCATTCTCTTATATTGGAACGCCCCGTCTGGGGTTACAAATGCGGTTTTCTCTTTGGCTGACTTGGCCAGGGGAATTTGCCAATACCCTTTTGTGAGGTCAAGAGTCGTCATGTATCGGGCTGTTCCCAGCCGGTCGATCAACTCATCTATACGTGGCATGGGGTAGGTGTCAAATTTTGTAACTTTGTTCAACTGACGAAAATCGTTACAAAATCGCCAGCTCCCATCCGGTTTAGGCACCAACACAATGGGACTAGACCAATCACTTTGGGACTCCTCTATCACCCCTAAGTTCAGCATTTTCTGTACTTCCTCCCGTATTGCCTCCCGTCGGGCCTCTGGGATCCGATAGGGTTTTAACTTCACCCTTTCACCGGGCGGGGTAATAATATCATGCTCTACCCCAGATGTTTGTCCCGGCAGCTCAGAGAACACCTCCTTGTTGCGAAGCACAAACTCCTTAACCTCCTGTTGTTGGGGTTGTGACAAGGTGGCTGCTATTCCAACCTCCGGAATCACGCAACCAGTTTGAGCTGGTGACCAAGTTTCTGCGACTAGGGACTCTCTATCCCTCCAGGCTTTCAACAGATTAACGTGATAGATCTGTTCGGGCTTTCGTCTTCCTGGTTGTCTGACCTTGTAATTCACTTCGCTCACTTTTTCCATTATCTCGTAGGGGCCTTGCCATTTGGCAAGGAATTTACTTTCAACCGTAGGGACAAGTACCAATATCCTATCCCCCGGGGAAAAGGTACGGGTCTTGGCTCCACGGTTGTACACTCTCTGCTGTGCCAACTGCGCTTGGGCCAAATGTTCCTTCACGATGGGCATTACCTGTGCAATTCGATCTTGCATCAGGGCGACATGCTCAATCACACTCCTGTGGGGAGAACTCTCACTTTCCCAAGTTTCCTTGGCAATATCCAACAGCCCTCTTGGGTGTCTCCCATACAGTAACTCAAAGGGGGAGAATCCCATAGAGGATTGGGGCACCTCCCTAATAGCAAACATCAAATAAGGAAGTAGACAGTCCCAATCCTTTCCATCTCTATCCACCACTTTCTTCAACATTTGTTTTAGGGTTTTGTTGAATCTTTCAACCAGCCCATCGGTTTGGGGGTGATACACAGACGTACGCAATTGCGTCACTTTGAACAATTTACACAGCTCTTTCATAACCCGGGACATAAAGGGTGTACCTTGGTCCGTAAGCAGTTCTTTACAAATACCCACCCGGCTAAAAACAAGAGATAGCTCTTTGGCTATGGTTTTGGCCGAGGTATTTCGGAGAGGGATCGCTTCTGGATAACGGGTGGCATAGTCCATTATAACTAATATGTACTGGTGCCCCCTAGCGGACTTGATTGTAGGACCTACCAAATCCATTGCGATCCTCTCAAACGGGACCTCAATGTTGGGTAGAGGGACCAGCGGGCTACGGAAATGTGGCATCGGGGCCGACCTCTGACACACAGGGCAGGAGGAACAATAATTTTCTATGTCCTTCATCACCCCAGGCCAATAGAATCTCTGTAATACCCTCTCTCGGGTTTTCTCTGTCCCCAGATGACCTCCAAGAATGTGCCCATGGGCCAACTCCAACACCAACTTCCTGTAAGGTTTGGGCACCACAAGCTGCTCAACGGTTTCTTCTGCCCTTTTTGCCACCCGATACAGTAGGTCCTTCTCTACGCTGAAGTATGGGTAAGTGCAGGTATTATCTGGGTTCACTAACTCGCCATCTATTTCCACTACGTTTTCCCGTGCCTTTATTAGGGCGGGGTCTTTTAACTGTTCTGTGGCAAAATTTTCCCTGTGAACCTCAAGATCAGAAAACTCCACAGACGGTAGGTTTTCGTCTGAGGAGGTGGGCTCCTCTCCAGTTTCTTGAGTCTCGCCTGCCAATACTGACAAGGGAAATTCTGGAGAGTCCTCACCACTCTCAGAGGAGTTCTGGCTATCACCTTCCTGGTACATAGGGGCACCAGTGGGGGGCTCAGGATCATCCCACAGTTCCCAGAACTTCGGAAAATCCCTTCCCACAATGGCATCATGCGGTAATTGAGATACTAACCCCACTGGATGAGAGAGGGTACCTTTGGGGGTCTTGAAACACACTGTAGTCACTGGATACTCTCGGGTGTCCCCATGCACACAAATAACAGCTACCTTGCTATTCCCAGAGACCTCTGTTTTAACTAATTCAGCCTTTATCAGGGTCACAAGGCTACCTGAATCCAGTAATACCACAACATTTCTACCATTAATACACATTTTGCATAAATGTTTCTCAGTTCCCCGAATGGCAGTGCATGCGACTGTCGCACACAGCGACTGACGTCTGTCCGTCAGAAAGTCACATTGCATGGGTTCCTCCACAACCGGGCAATTTGCTGCAATATGTCCCGTTTGCCGGCAGCGGTAGCAAACAATCCTTTTGGCTGCCTCTTGAGCCCCCGACTTCCCAGGCTGTTCTCGCCAAACCCTGGGCAGAGCTCCCACCCTCTCACTCTCTCCACCCTCACCCCTTGGAATCATCTTATCCGCCCCTGGGGATGGTCTGGTCTTAGGGTGGAAAGTCCGAGAGTCTCTGGAAGAGGCCGTCAGGTTCTCTGCAGCCAAGTATCTCTCTACACGATCCACAAGTTTACCGGCCGTTTCTGGGTCTCCATGGCTTACCCACTTTTGAATGGCGGTAGGAAGAGCTCTCAAGAAACGATCCATCACAACACGTTCCACAATCTCCGGTGCGGACAAAGTCTCTGGCTGTAGCCACTTCCTGCTCAGGTGAATGAGATCATACATTTGAGACCTGGGGGGTTTTCCAAGCTGGAAAGTCCAGTTATGCACACGCTGAGCCCGGACAGCCAGGGTGACACCCAGCCTTGCCAATATTTCAGCTTTTAGCATCACATAGTCTTTTGCTTGGTCAGGCTCTAGGTCATAGTAAGCTTTCTGCGATTCACCAGTTAACAGAGGAGCCACCAGTCCAGCCCACTGCTCCTCAGGCCACTTTTCTCTTTCAGCAGTCCTTTCAAATGTGGTCAAAAATACCTCTGGATCATCCTCTCCAGTCATTTTTGTCAATAAACGACTCACCCCAAAGGACGCGGTATTAGTGGGACGGCTTTCCTCACTGGTCTGCGGACGTTGCTGCATTACTGCTTCCATCTGTTGTTGTAGTCTCTGCTCTTGCTTCTGCAACAGGTCTATGAAGCGGGCCTCAGATTGCTGCTGGGCTTGTTGCTGGGCTGCGAAGCTCTTTTGCAAACCTGCATTTGTCTGCTGTTGATTGGCATTTGCTAGAGCCAGCTGTTTCAGTATCTCCTCCATGCTGGCTTAAAAAAAAACTGCCCGCATTCTCCACCAACTGTGAGGGGGTTAGCTCGGTAGCGGGTGTGTGTGACCCCCTGGATGGGCTCCCCACACAAAAACAGGCCCAGCAGACGGAGGTTGTGGTTTTCAAGATCAAAAGGTGCGGTTTATTTCTCTATTTACAGTGACAAAAACACAGCAAAGCAAAAAGAAACATAAACAAAATAAATCCTGGTCAGCTTGACCTCTGACTAAACATGCAGGTTTCCCTAACTAACAACTGGGATCAGCCTGGTGCTGTCCTAGTCCCTAAGTCCCTGGTTTAGTAAATGTCCAAACAAATAGCCACACAGGCTTTGTCTCACCGCACAGGGGTTCACTCTCCCTAGACAGTCCACACAGGTCTGGTTCCAGGCATGAGTAAACACCTAATGAAGCTGGGAGTTTTTATAGAGGCCTTAAACGAGCTGACAAGCTTCAGCTGGTCTCATCAACTCCCTGCCTGCACGACGCCCAGCACTCTCCCTAGAGGTATGAATCATCCATGAGCCCACTAGCCTCAGCTGGGCTTCATCAACTCTCTCCCTAGTTGTATAAGTCGGCATAAAGCCTGAATCTGGGAGAAATATATCTACCCCCCTGGATGCAACCAGGTGACTTTACCTTCCTGCTGTCACAATATATATATATATATATATATATATATATATATATATATATATATACACACAGACACACACTCTTTTAAATAAATGTAAACCAACTATTTTTAATATTCTAATACATTTTACATCTTATGGCTGAGCTGGTCAGAGGGAGAAAGTGGGGGTGAGAGAGGGGGGAGATGGGATTAGTTGGCAGTGGTGGTGGGGGGAGGGGAATGGGATCAGTGGCAGTGCTGGGGGGATGGATTGAGTGGCAGTGCTGGGGGGGTGATCAGTGGCAGTGCTGGCGAGGGGGAAGGTGATCAGTGCTAGGGGGTTGATGGGATCAGTGGCAGTTGTGGTGGGGGGTAATGGGATCAGTGGCAGTACTGGGGTGGGTTGAGTGGCAGTGGTGGGGGGGGGTGGGGATCAGTGGTAGTGCTAGGGGATTGATGGGATCAGTGGCAGTGCTGGGGGGGATAGGATCAGTGGCAGTGCTGGGGGGGATGGGATCAGTGGCAGTGTTGGAAAGTTGATGGGATCTGTGGTGTTGATGGTGGTTGTGGTGGGGGGATGGTAATGGGATCAGTGGCAGTACTGGGGGGAATGGGATGAGTGGCAAGGTTGGGGGGGATCATTGGCAGTGCTGGGGGTTGATGGGATCAGTGGTGGTGGGGGATTCATGGCAGTGGAGGGGGGGATCAGTAGCAATGCTGGGGGGGGAGATAGGATGAGTGGCAGTGTTGAGGGGCATTAAATCAGTGGCAGCAGTGGTAGAGGGGTGGGATCAGTGACAATGCTTGTTGGGGGAGATAGGATAAGTGGCAGTGCTGGGGGGCATGGGATGAGTGGCAATGCTGGGGGGGGGGCTGGGATCAGTGGCAGCAGTGGTGGGGGATGAGATTAGTGGCAGTGCTGGGTGGGGAGAGATAGGATGAGTGGCAGTGCTGGGTTGGGGGAGATAGGATGAGTGGCAGTGCTGGGGGGCATGTGATCAGTGGCAGCAGTGGGGGGGATAGGATGAGTGGCAGTGCTGGAAGGGGGGGATAGGATGAGTGGCAGTGCTGGGTGGGGGGGGGGGAGATAGGATGAGTGGCAGTGCTGGGTGGGGGGGATAGGATGAGTGGCAGTGCTGGGTGGGGGGGGGAGATAGGATGAGTGGCAGTGCTGGGTGGGGGGGGGGAGATAGGATGAGTGGCAGTGCTGGGTGGGGGGGGGAGACAGGATAAGTGGCAGTGCTGGGTGGGGGGGGGGAGATAGGATGAGTGGCAGTGCTGGGTGGGGGGGAGATAGGATGAGTGGCAGTGCTGGGTGGGGGGGAGATAGAATGAGTAGCAGTGCTGGGTGGGGGGAGATAGGGTGAGTGGCAGTGCTGGGTGGGGGGGATAGGATGAGTGGCAGTGCTGGGTGGGGGGGATAGGATGAGTGGCAGTGCTGGGTGGGGGGGAGATAGGATGAGTGGCAGTGCTGGGTGGGGGGGGAGATAGGATGAGTGGCAGTGCTGGGTGGGGGGGAGATAGGATGAGTGGCAGTGCTGGGTGGGGGGGAGATAGGATGAGTGGCAGTGCTGGGTGGGGGGGAGATAGGATGAGTGGCAGTGCTGGGTGGGGGGGGATAGGATGAGTGGCAGTGCTGGGTGGGGGGGGGGGGAATAGGATGAGTGGCAGTGCTGGGTGGGGGGGAGATAGGATGAATGGCAGTGCTGGGTGGGGGGGAGATAGGATGAGTGGCAGTGCTGGGTGGGGGGGAGATAGGGTGAGTGGCAGTGCTGGGTGGGGGGGATAGGATGAGTGGCAGTGCTGGGTGGGGGGGATAGGATGAGTGGCAGTGCTGGGTGGGGGGGGGATAGGATGAGTGGCAGTGCTGGGTGGGGGGGGGAGATAGGATGAGTGGCAGTGCTGGGTGGGGGGGGGAGATAGGATGAGTGGCAGTGCTGGGTGGTGGGGGAGATAGAATGAGTAGCAGTGCTGGGTGAGGGGGAGATAGGATGAGTGGCAGTGCTGGGTGGGGGGGGGGATAGGATGAGTGGCAGTGCTGGGTGGGGGGGATGATAGGATGAGTGGCAGTGCTGGGTGGGGGGGGGAGATAGGATGAGTGGCAGTGCTGGGTGGGGGGAGATAGGATGAGTGGCAGTGCTGGGTGGGGGGAGATAGGATGAGTGGCAGTGCTGGGTGGGGGGAGATAGAATGAGTGGCAGTGCTGGGTGGGGGGAGATAGGATGAGTGGCAGTGCTGGGTGGGGGGGAGATAGAATGAGTGGCAGTGCTGGGTGGGGGGAGATAGGATGAGTGGCAGTGCTGGGTGGGGGGGGAGATAGAATGAGTAGCAGTGCTGGGTGGGGGGGAGATAGGATGAGTGGCAGTGCTGGGTGGGGGGGGGATAGGATGAGTGGCAGTGCTGGGTGGGGGGGGAGATAGGATGAGTGGCAGTGCTGGGTGGGGGGGAGATAGGATGAGTGGCAGTGCTGGGTGGGGGGGGAGATAGGATGAGTGGCAGTGCTGGGTGGGGGAGATATGATGAGTGGCAGTGCTGGGTGGGGGGGGAGATAGAATGAGTAGCAGTGCTGGGTGGGGGGGAGATAGGATGAGTGGCAGTGCTGGGTGGGGGGGAGATAGAATGAGTGGCAGTGCTGGGTGGGGGGGAGATAGGATGAGTGGCAGTGCTGGGTGGGGGGGAGATAGAATGAGTAGCAGTGCTGGGTGGGGGGGAGATAGGATGAGTGGCAGTGCTGGGTGGGGGGGAGATAGGATGAGTGGCAGTGCTGGGTGGGGGGAGATAGGATGAGTGGCAGTGCTGGGTGGGGGGGGGGAATAGGATGAGTGGCAGTGCTGGGTGGGGGGGAGATAGGATGAGTGGCAGTGCTGGGTGGGGGGGAGATAGGATGAGTGGCAGTGCTGGGTGGGGGGGGGATAGGATGAGTGGCAGTGCTGGGTGGGGGGGAGATAGGATGAGTGGCAGTGCTGGGTGGGGGGAGATAGGATGAGTGGCAGTGCTGGGTGGGGGGGGGGAATAGGATGAGTGGCAGTGCTGGGTGGGGGGGGAGATAGGATGAGTGGCAGTGCTGGGTGGGGGGGAGATAGGATGAGTGGCAGTGCTGGGTGGGGGGGAGATAGAATGAGTAGCAGTGCTGGGTGGGGGGGAGATAGGATGAGTGGCAGTGCTGGGTGGGGGGGAGATAGAATGAGTGGCAGTGCTGGGTGGGGGGAGATAGGATGAGTGGCAGTGCTGGGTGGGGGGGAGATAGAATGAGTAGCAGTGCTGGGTGGGGGGAGATAGGATGAGTGGCAGTGCTGGGTGGGGGGGAGATAGAATGAGCAGCAGTGCTGGGTGGGGGGGAGATAGGATGAGTAGCAGTGCTGGGTGGGGGGAGATAGGATGAATGGCAGTGCTGGGTGGGGGGGGATAGGATGAGTGGCAGTGCTGGGTGGGGGGGGGGGAGATAGGATGAGTGGCAGTGCTGGGTGGGGGGGAGATAGGATGAGTGGCAGTGCTGGGTGGGGTGGGGGAGATAGAATGAGTAGCAGTGCTGGGTGGGGGGAGATAGGATGAGTGGCAGTGCTGGGTGGGGGGGAGATAGAATGAGTGGCAGTGCTGGGTGGGGGGAGATAGGATGAGTGGCAGTGCTGGGTGGGGGGGAGATAGAATGAGTAGCAGTGCTGGGTGGGGGGAGATAGGATGAGTGGCAGTGCTGGGTGGGGGGGAGATAGAATGAGTAGCAGTGCTGGGTGGGGGGAGATAGAATGAGTAGCAGTGCTGGGTGGGGGGAGATAGGATGAGTGGCAGTGCTGGGTGGGGGGGATAGGATGAGTGGCAGTGCTGGGTGGGGGGGATAGGATGAGTGGCAGTGCTGGGTGGGGGGGGAGATAGGATGAGTGGCAGTGCTGGGTGGGGGGGGGAGATAGAATGAGTAGCAGTGCTGGGTGGGGGGGAGATAGGATGAGTAGCAGTGCTGGGTGGGGGGGAGATAGGATGAGTGGCAGTGCTGGGTGGGGGGGAATAGGATGAGTGGCGGTGCTGGGTGGGGGGGGGGAGATAGGATGAGTGGCAGTGCTGGGTGGGGGGAGATAGGATGAGTGGCAGTGCTGGGTGGGGGGGGGGAGATAGAATGAGTAGCAGTGCTGGGTGGGGGGGAGATAGGATGAGTGGCAGTGCTGGGTGGGGGGGAAGATAGAATGAGTGGCAGTGCTGGGTGGGGGGGAAGGATGGGATTGGTGGCACTCACTTGCTCTCAGTGTGGGCTCCATGCTTGCTGTGTCTCCGGCTCCCTCCAAGATTCACGTGTCTCCTCACACAGTGGAGACCTCCTCCGCTCTTCCTACTGGATCAGCTGGCTCTTCCAGTCCCCCGGACGTCATGCCCCCATCTGCCTGCTGCTCTAAATTCAATGGACGGAGCCGCGGAGAAGCTGGGTGGGCGGTCCTGCAGCAGTTACTGTACTTAGAACGAAGGAGTCAGGGGGAGCTGGTAGGCGGAGCCAGCAGTTCTAGTACACCAGTCTGGATGAGAGGGGCGGCGGCATATAGTGCAACTGATGGTCTGCATTTTTCTCCATGCAGCCTCCGAATGCTCGCTTATCCTCCTCTTCCTCCTGAAGGCATTTAACGGCTGTAGGGTAGAAAATACAGAGCATCGGGTTGTTCTATATGCCGCCCGCTGCCCCTCTCATCCAGGTGTAGACAAGTATGTCAGGGGATTAGGGTGTGCCCAGGCACACCCGGCACCCCCCCTGCGCACGCCTATGCCCAGTTATATTATGTACATTTAAGAAAGAATCCAGGCCCTTCTTAAAGCAATCTACTGAGCTGGCCAGAACCACCTCTGCAGGGAGTCTATTCCACATTTTCACAGCTCTTACTGTGAAGAAACCTCTCCTTATTTGGAGGTGAAATCTCTTTTCCTCTAGACGTAAAGAGTGCCCCCTTGTCCTTTGTGTTGACCGTAAAGTGAATAACTCAACACCAAGTTCACTATATGGACCCCTTATATATTTGTACATGTTTATCATATCCCCCCTTAATCTCCTCTTCTCAAGAGTGAATAAATTCAGTTCCTCTAATCTTTCCTCATTGATGAACTCCTCCATGCCTCTTATCAGTTTGGTTGCCCTTCTCTACACTTTCTCCAGGTCCCCAATATCCTTTGTGAGAACTGGGGCCCAAAACTGAACTGCATATTCCAGATGAGGTCTTACTAATGATTTGAACAGGGGCAAAATTATATCATCTCTCTCTGGAGACCATACCTCTCTTAATACAAGAAAGGACTTTGCTCGCTTTGGAAACCACAGCTTGGCATTGCATGCCATTATTGAGCTTATGATCTACCAAAACCCCCAGATCCTTCTCCACTACAGATCCCCCCAGTTGTAGCCCCCAAGTGCATAACTTTACATTTATCAACATTAAACCTCATCTGCCACATAGTCGCACAATTAGACAGAGCTTTGAGGTCGGCTTGTAAATTGGTGACATCCTGTAAGGACGTTATTCCACTGCATAGCTTGGTGTCATCTGCAAAGACAGAAATGTTACTTTTGATCTCAGACCCAATATCATTTATAAAGATATTAAAAAGTAAGGGTCCCAGCACTGAACCTTGGGGTACACCACTGAGAACCTTGGACCATTCAGAGTAAGAATCATTAACCACTACTCTCTGAATTCTGTCTTTTAGACAGTTTTCTATCCATTTACAAACTGATATTTCCAATCCTGTAGACTTTTCCTTACACATGAGCCGTGTATACCAAATCCAAATATACCACGTCCACAGCCACCCCTCTGTCCAAGGTTCTACTTACCTCTTCATAAAAAGAAATCAGGTTTGTCTGACAACTTCTGTTTTTCATGAATCCATGCTGTCTGTTGCTTAAAATATTTTTTTCCAGCAAGAACTCATCTATGTGGTCTTTTATTAATCTCTCCAGTATCTTCCCAACTATGGAAGTTAAACTAACAGGTCTATAGTTACTTGGTAAAGACTTTGTTCCCTTTTTAAATATAGGCACCACATTGGCCCTGCGCCAATCCAGTAGTACTATTCCTGTCATTAATGAGTCCCTAAAAATTAGATACAATGGCTTTGAAATTACAGAGCTCAATTCTTTTAGGATCCGTGGGTGTATGCCATCTGGTCCAGGTGCTTTATCCACCTTTATTCCGTCTAAATATTTCTGGACCATATCACTTTTGAGCCATTGTGGATTTGGGGCTGTCACTACCACCCCCATTTTGGACCTGAGCTCCCCCATGCTCCTTTGTATACACAGAACTGAAGAAAGTATTTAATAAATTAGCCTTTTCTTTGTCTAGAGTTAATCCCCTTTTTAATGCATGCTAATATTCTGTTTGCTTTGTTAGGAAAACCTCAGGAAAAGAGCAGGCATTAGGTAAATCTCAGGGGGAGAGCAGGCATGAGACTGGACACTGACAAAACAAAAGCTGTAAGGACTACCCAGCATAACCCCTCCAATGGGCAGGAGATCTCCATTTTTGTTAGTGTCCTTGGAGAACAGATCTCATCTCTCCTCTGAGAGAAGCAATCTACTTCTTATTTTTTTCTACTTTTTATCAATGTGTTCTTTTCTACTAGCTAGCTTATTTTTGTTGCGGCAGAGCAACTGGGCTCATTTTGCACCCCCGCTAAATTTGTAGTGCACAGCTTGTGGAGGATGCACTTTTTAAAGGCAGTAATCCAAGAGTAAAAGAAAATATAGGAACCAATAGGTTCCAAACCTGTGCAAATCAATAACCAAAAAACAAATAAACTACAATAAAGAGCTGTGTGTTGTAAAGTGTAAAAAACACCTATAACGTAAAAAAAAACCCAAAGGAACTGCACTCTTACAGTATATCATAAATTACATATCACCAGTAAATAAACAAATAAATAAATACATCTTCATTTAAATTATAACAGATACGAAAAAATTGTGACTTCCATATTTAGACCCCACGTGAATAACGTCCTAAGTGAGTATAGAAAAGGTTCCTCTCCACCCGCAGGCAGACACACAATGCACTCACCAGACTTAATTGACCCCATTACAGGAAGTCAAATTACGAATATGGGAAAATCCAAGATGTTATACATGAGGTCACAGGAATGAATTAAAACCGCTGCTGTCATCCATCCAATATATATATACTGTATATATATATATATATATATATATAGCCATCCAATATAAATATATATAGATAGCGTTTTCAAAGCTCCAGTATTGCCATATAGAGAGGGAGAGGAAAGAACACTTTCATGGTGCAGTAGATCAAATCATTTATTTAAAAAAGAAGCTTGTAATGCACTTACATCAAAGAAGACATAGATCAACATGTATTGTGTAGGAATCACCGGTTTGCACTCCACCTGTGTTCCAGCTGACCGGAAATGACGTTTGAGATACATCAGAATTCAGGGCCCACAAAAATGCTTCCATGCCCTCTCATCCAGTGTCCATCCTTGAATTCCCAGAGGCTGCAATTGATTCCGCATAGTCAGTAGAGAATGATGAGGATTTTACATTATATTTATTTGAGGACTTGGTACAAGTGGAGTCACAGTCTACAGACTCCAAAGTGTAACTAAAGGCAAAACATTTTTGTTTAGCTTTGAATAGAGTCTAGAGGGATTAGAACACCTGTCAGTTTTTATTGCTGTCTTTGTCTCCCTAAGGGAGATTCACCCTCTCTATTTGTACTGTTTACCGTTCTCATCGCATGCGTGCGACTTCACAACGTTTCGCATTTGCGGCGGAAGTGACGGCAGCGGCCGGGGATTTAAGTCTTTCCGGGACGCTGAGGGAGCCACCTAAGGAGAGCCACCATTGCGGCTTGGTTTCCTCGGGCCTAGCAATGTGTGGATGGGAGTGGGGCGCCTGTGGGAGGGGCTCGCCTTGGAACACATTTTCCCCATTAAGGGCAGTATGAATGTATGCAGGGAGCTAGGTGGATCTTGCCAGGATCCACAGCATCCAACTATGGACGGCAGGATAGTCTCCAATATGTAAGTATATCTCTCCCTCCTTTTTTCCATAGGTTGATTGCAATTTTATGCAATCAACAACACTAGTTTAACTGTGTAGATGTAGTAATAACCTTCCTAAACAATTAAATAGAACATAATCAATATAATAACATAGTTAAAATTCAAATAAAAACAATTCCATATAACAATATGACAACCACACCAAATAAGCCGATCTAGTATAATTTCATCACTGCACTTCACTACTTGTTTTCATCTCACTTCCTTAAAGCGGAGTTCCACCCAAATTTGGAACTTCCGCTTAATCCACTCCTCATCCCCTTACATGCCACATTTGGCATGCAATTTTTTTGGGGGGGAGTGGGGGCTTCAGTAGGAGTGGGACTTCCTGTCCCACTTCCTCCTTCCGCCCTGGAGCCGCCTAAGCGATTTGTCATATCGCCTTTTGGTGGCCCCCTCCATGTAGGCGATCACCTGGGACGTGACAGGTCCTAGGCAATCGCCTGTCCACTCAGAGAGCGCTGCACCATTCGCGCATGCGCAGTGAGTGCCCGGCCGTGAAGCCGAAAGCTGTTATGGCCGGGTGCCCACACTGTGAATGGAGGCGCTGGCGGAGAAGGGGGGGAGGAGCGGAGCTCCGGGCGGCGCAGCGCTGGACAGTGGAACAGGTAAGAGTATGTTTATTAAAAGCCAGCAGCTACAATTTTTGTAGCTGCTGACTTTTAATAAACATAAAAAAAGGCTGGAACTCCCCTTTAACAATTTTGTTTTCATTGTCTACACTTTTGCTGGTGCATATTTTCGGTACGCCTAGTGCCATACTCCTTTCACATTTCTTTCACTATATCCCACCAATCCCACACTATCCTATCACTTTCACACCATGTTCACATACTCACTCATCACCCACCCACCATTAGGGATGAGCTTCGTGTTCGAGTCGAACATACGTTCGACTCGAACATCGGCTGTTCGATCGTTCGACGAAGATCGAACGATTTGGGCCGTTCGCGCCAAATTCGAGTGACGCGAACGGCCCACAATGCACTACGCCATCGCAGTGTCATCCAGGCGCTGTGATTGGCCAAGCATGCACTGTGACCCCGCATGCTTGGCCAATCACAGCGCCGGCAGCGAGGAGAGCAATGATTGGCCACAGGCAGGATGCCTGTGGCCAATTATTGCTGAGGGGGTTTAGTACACGCCCCACACTATAAAAGGCAGCCAGCACGGCGGCCTAGTGTAGTGTGTTCCGGAGCAGGGATAGAGCAGCATAGGCAGGGACAGTGACTTTTATTTCTTTCTTGCTTAACCTGGATTCCTTTAGTTTAGGGAAAGAGAAGGATAGGTAGGGAGAGTGTCAGTGTGTTTTGTGCTTGTGCTATATTGTGCTTAAAAAAAAAAAAATTTCTAGGGACAGAAAACTGTAGGTAGGGAGAGTGTCAGTTTCTTTCACTGTCAAAGTCCTTGTTTCCAGGGACCTGGAAGGACAGTGAGGTAATTCTCCTTGTGCTAAATTGTGCTTAAAAAAAACATTTTTTCTAGGGACAGAAAACTGTAGGTAGGGAGAGTGTCAGTTTCTTTCACTGTCAAAGTCCTTGTTTCCAGGGACCTGGAAGGACAGTGAGTGAATTCTCCTTGTGCTATATTGTGCTTAAAAAAAACATTTTTTCTAGGGACAGAAAACTGTAGGTAGGGAGAGTGTGTCAGTTTCTTTCACTGTCAAAGTCCTTGTTTCCAGGGACCTGGAAGGACAGTGAGGTAATTCTCCTTGTGCTAAATTGTGCTTAAAAAAAACATTTTTTCTAGGGACAGAAAACTGTAGGTAGGGAGAGTGTGTCAGTTTCTTTCACTGTCAAAGTCCTTGTTTCCAGGGACCTGGAAGGACAGTGAGGTAATTCTCCTTGTGCTAAATTGTGCTTAAAAAAAACATTTTTTTCTAGGGACAGAAAACTGTAGGTAGGGAGAGTGTGTCAGTTTCTTTCACTGTCAAAGTCCTTGTTTCCAGGGACCTGGAAGGACAGTGAGGTAATTCTCCTTGTGCTAAATTGTGCTTAAAAAAAAAACATTTTTTCTAGGGACAGAAAACTGTAGGTAGGGAGAGTGTGTCAGTTTCTTTCACTGTCAAAGTCCTTGTTTCCAGGGACCTGGAAGGACAGTGAGGTAATTCTCCTTGTGCTAAATTGTGCTTAAAAAAAACATTTTTTCTAGGGACAGAAAACTGTAGGTAGGGAGAGTGTGTCAGTTTCTTTCACTGTCAAAGTCCTTGTTTCCAGGGACCTGGAAGGACAGTGAGGTAATTCTCCTTGTGCTAAATTGTGCTTAAAAAAAACATTTTTTCTAGGGACAGAAAACTGTAGGTAGGGAGAGTGTGTCAGTTTCTTTCACTGTCAAAGTCCTTGTTTCCAGGGACCTGGAAGGACAGTGAGGTAATTCTCCTTGTGCTAAATTGTGCTTAAAAAAAAAATTTTTTCTAGGGACAGAAAACTGTAGGTAGGGAGAGTGTGTCAGTTTCTTTCACTGTCAAAGTCCTTGTTTCCAGGGACCTGGAAGGACAGTGAGTGAATTCTCCTTGTGCTATATTGTGCTTAAAAAAAACATTTTTTCTAGGGACAGAAAACTGTAGGTAGGGAGAGTGTGTCAGTTTCTTTCACTGTCAAAGTCCTTGTTTCCAGGGACCTGGAAGGACAGTGAGGTAATTCTCCTTGTGCTAAATTGTGCTTAAAAAAAAACATTTTTTCTAGGGACAGAAAACTGTAGGTAGGGAGAGTGTGTCAGTTTCTTTCACTGTCAAAGTCCTTGTTTCCAGGGACCTGGAAGGACAGTGAGGTAATTCTCCTTGTGCTAAATTGTGCTTAAAAAAAACATTTTTTCTAGGGACAGAAAACTGTAGGTAGGGAGAGTGTGTCAGTTTCTTTCACTGTCAAAGTCCTTGTTTCCAGGGACCTGGAAGGACAGTGAGGTAATTCTCCTTGTGCTAAATTGTGCTTAAAAAAAACATTTTTTCTAGGGACAGAAAACTGTAGGTAGGGAGAGTGTGTCAGTTTCTTTCACTGTCAAAGTCCTTGTTTCCAGGGACCTGGAAGGACAGTGAGGTAATTCTCCTTGTGCTAAATTGTGCTTAAAAAAAACATTTTTTCTAGGGACAGAAAACTGTAGGTAGAGAGAGTGTGTCAGTTTCTTTCACTGTCAAAGTCCTTGTTTCCAGGGACCTGGAAGGACAGTGAGGTAATTCTCCTTGTGCTAAATTGTGCTTAAAAAAAAACATTTTTTCTAGGGACAGAAAACTGTAGGTAGGGAGAGTGTGTCAGTTTCTTTCACTGTCAAAGTCCTTGTTTCCAGGGACCTGGAAGGACAGTGAGGTAATTCTCCTTGTGCTAAATTGTGCTTAAAAAAAACATTTTTTCTAGGGACAGAAAACTGTAGGTAGGGAGAGTGTGTCAGTTTCTTTCACTGTCAAAGTCCTTGTTTCCAGGGACCTGGAAGGACAGTGAGGTAATTCTCCTTGTGCTAAATTGTGCTTAAAAAAAACATTTTTTCTAGGGACAGAAAACTGTAGGTAGGGAGAGTGTGTCAGTTTCTTTCACTGTCAAAGTCCTTGTTTCCAGGGACCTGGAAGGACAGTGAGGTAATTCTCCTTGTGCTAAATTGTGCTTAAAAAAAACATTTTTTCTAGGGACAGAAAACTGTAGGTAGGGAGAGTGTGTCAGTTTCTTTCACTGTCAAAGTCCTTGTTTCCAGGGACCTGGAAGGACAGTGAGTGAATTCTCCTTGTGCTATATTGTGCTTAAAAAAAACATTTTTTCTAGGGACAGAAAACTGTAGGTAGGGAGAGTGTGTCAGTTTCTTTCACTGTCAAAGTCCTTGTTTCCAGGGACCTGGAAGGACAGTGAGGTAATTCTCCTTGTGCTAAATTGTGCTTAAAAAAAACATTTTTTCTAGGGACAGAAAACTGTAGGTAGGGAGAGTGTGTCAGTTTCTTTCACTGTCAAAGTCCTTGTTTCCAGGGACCTGGAAGGACAGTGAGGTAATTCTCCTTGTGCTAAATTGTGCTTAAAAAAAACATTTTTTCTAGGGACAGAAAACTGTAGGTAGGGAGAGTGTGTCAGTTTCTTTCACTGTCAAAGTCCTTGTTTCCAGGGACCTGGAAGGACAGTGAGGTAATTCTCCTTGTGCTAAATTGTGCTTAAAAAAAACATTTTTTCTAGGGACAGAAAACTGTAGGTAGGGAGAGTGTGTCAGTTTCTTTCACTGTCAAAGTCCTTGTTTCCAGGGACCTGGAAGGACAGTGAGGTAATTCTCCTTGTGCTAAATTGTGCTTAAAAAAAAACATTTTTTCTAGGGACAGAAAACTGTAGGTAGGGAGAGTGTGTCAGTTTCTTTCACTGTCAAAGTCCTTGTTTCCAGGGACCTGGAAGGACAGTGAGGTAATTCTCCTTGTGCTAAATTGTGCTTAAAAAAAACATTTTTTCTAGGGACAGAAAACTGTAGGTAGGGAGAGTGTGTCAGTTTCTTTCACTGTCAAAGTCCTTGTTTCCAGGGACCTGGAAGGACAGTGAGGTAATTCTCCTTGTGCTAAATTGTGCTTAAAAAAAACATTTTTTCTAGGGACAGAAAACTGTAGGTAGGGAGAGTGTGTCAGTTTCTTTCACTGTCAAAGTCCTTGTTTCCAGGGACCTGGAAGGACAGTGAGTGAATTCTCCTTGTGCTAAATTGTGCTTTAAAAAAATTTTTTTTCTAGGGACAGAAAACTGTAGGTAGGGAGAGTGTGTCAGTTTCTTTCACTGTCAAAGTCCTTGTTTCAAGGGACAGAGAAGGACACCTGAAGGTAGCCCTTATTGCTTTTTTCCCATCTCCCTGCAGGCCATCTATTAGAATGTCTGGAAGGCAAACAAGGAGAGGCAGACAGTCAGGAGGCAATAAAAGAGGGCAAGCAGGCTCTGTGTCTGGGGGCAACAGTGCTGGTCGTGGACGCGGTGCATTGTCATCAGCACATGGCCATGGGACACGCTTGTCCTTCTTTTCGGCAGCTGGACATGTTGAGCCACATCATGCCGAAGACTTGGTAGAGTGGATGACCAAGCCCTCCTCCTCCTCCTCATCCTCTCTCACCCAGGCTCAGGGTACTGGAAAAGCAGCTGCCAAAGCGTCCTCTTCCCTGGTATCAATGTCAGACTCATCATCAGTCACTCCTTCCCTAGACCCACCATGTCCTCCTCCTGAGGAGTCCCCCGAACTGTTTCAGCACAGTGTTGGGTACATGCTCCAGGAGGATGCCCAGCGTTTCGAAGGGTCTGATGATGAAACCCAGCTACAGGAAGGCAGTAGGGTGAGAGCAGACAGAGGGGATGCTCAAGAAGGACACCAATCTGGCAGTCATGTTCCAGCAGCTGCAGCATACTGCCAGATTGCCTCCAGTGATGAGGAGGGAGGTGATGATGAGGTCACTGACTCCACGTGGGTGCCTAATAGGAGAGAGGAGGAGGAGGAGGATGAGGAGGAGGCACATCTCCAACGAGGCAGGATGCCCTTTGGTGGCCAGCGTAAGGGCAGTACACCGACGGAATCACACCGCAGAGCTCCGCCTGTGCAGGGCGCTGCCTCTGCCCGTCATTCAAAAAGTTCTTTGGTGTGGGCCTTTTTTGAGGCTAGTGCATCAGATCGCACAGCTGCTGTTTGCAACATATGTCTCAAGCGTATATCGCGTGGCCAAAACATCACCCGCTTGGGCACCACATGCTTGACCAGACATATGTTGACCTGCCATGCAGCTCGTTGGCAAGCCTACCTCAAAGACCCACACCAAAGAACAAAGCGGACCTCTCCTTGCACCGCATCAGCTGGGATCTCCAACCCCACTATAACTTCAGTCCTCTCTGAAACATGCACTGAGAGGAATGAAGGTGTAGAATTAGGTGTGTCACAGCCAAGTACTTGCGGCCACTCTGCTAGCAGTACACCGACGTCCGATTCTAGCAGGCAAATTTCCCTGCCCCAGCTGCTGGACCGTCGAAAGAAGTTCACTCCCAGCCATCCACATGCCCAGCGGTTGAATGCTAGCTTGGCTAAATTGCTAGCGCTTCAACTGCTGCCTTTTCAGTTGGTAGACTCGGCCCCCTTCCGTGAGTTTGTGCAATGTGCGGTTCCTCAGTGGCAGGTTCCCAAACGCCACTTTTTCTCACGGAAGGCTATTCCGGCTCTCTACCGGCATGTGGAAGGCAATGTCTTGGCCTCGCTGGACAGGGCGGTCAGCGGTAAGGTGCATATTACCGCTGACTCATGGTCCAGCAGGCATGGACAGGGACGTTACCTTTCTTTCACGGCCCATTGGGTCACTCTTTTGGCAGCTGGGAAGGATGCAGGACAAGGTGCAGTAGTGTTGGAGGTTGTCCCACCGCCACGCCTCCAAAATGCTACTACTGGTTGTGACACACCTCTCTCCTCCACCCCCTCCTCTTCTTCTTCCTCCATGGCCTCTTCCTGTGGTTTGTCCTATGAACCAGCGGTGCTCCGTAGCCGTTCACGGGGCTACGCAAGTACGCAGGCAAAAAGATGCCATGCCGTGCTTGCGCTGGTGTGTTTGGGGGACAGAAGCCACACTGGGGCAGAGGTCCTGTCTGCTCTGCAGGGCCAGGCCGAGAGGTGGTTGACGCCACGCCAGCTTAAGCCAGGAATGGTGGTTTGCGACAATGGCACCAACCTCCTCTCCGCCCTCCGACAGGGACAACTGACCCATGTGCCCTGTGTGGCTCACGTCCTTAACCTGGTGGTGCAGCGGTTCTTGGGCAGGTACCCGGGCTTACAGGATGTCCTGAGGCAGGCCAGGAAAGTCTGTGTGCATTTCCGCAGATCTTATAATGCCAGTGCTCGCCTGGCTGAGCTGCAAAAGGAGTTGAACCTGCCCAAGAACCGCCTTATATGTGACATGCCCACCAGGTGGAACTCAACGTTGGCCATGCTGCAGCGGCTGCACACGCAGCAGAGGGCCATCAATGAGTACCTGTGCGACTACGGCACCAGGACAGGGTCAGGGGAGCTTGGTTTTTTTTCTCCACGCCAGTGGGGCATGATCAGGGATGCATGCACTGTCCTGGCACCATTTGAGGAGGCCACGAGGATGGTGAGCAGTGACAGTGCATGCATCAGTGACACTGTACCTCTTGTCCACCTGTTGGAGCACACGCTGCGTGGAATAATGGACAGGGCACTTGAGGCAGAACAGAGGCAGGAAGAGGAGGACTTCCTTGCCTCTCAAGGCCCCCTTTACCCAGACAGTGTTCCTTCTGTCCCACCCATCGCACAGGAAGAGGAGGAGGAGGAGGAGGAGGAGGATTGTGTCAGCATGGAGGTGGAGGCTGGCACTCAGCATCATCAGCAGCAGTCTTTT
The DNA here is from genome assembly GCA_029206835.1 of Rana muscosa. NCBI lineage: Eukaryota > Metazoa > Chordata > Amphibia > Anura > Ranidae > Rana > Rana muscosa. The sequence goes on from JARGYO010000094.1 coordinate 60,651,873, forward strand.
AGGGATGATTTACAGTCCCAAGAAACCAGTGGACTTGTACGTGGCTGGGAGGAGGTGGCTGCGGATCATGTCGTCCTTAGTGACCCAGAGGACTCCGGAGCGAATGCCTCAGCAAACCTACGCTGCATGGCCTCCCTGATCCTGCAAAGTCTGCGGAAGGATCCTCGTATTCTTCGGATCAAGGAGAGGGACCATTACTGGCTGGCCACTCTCCTTGATCCACGGTACAAGGGTAAGGTTGCGGACCTTATGTTACCGTCGCAGAGGGAGCAGAGGATGAGACAACTCCGGGAGGCCTTGCAGAAAGGTCTGTGCAACGCGTTCCCAGAGACTGGGAGGTTACAAACTCCTGGTCCTGGACAACGAGTTGCTGAGGCTTCGGCCAGTCAAAGAAGGAGCGGTGGGGAAGGTGGCCGTCTGACCGATGCGTTCAGACAATTCTTTAGTCCGCAGCCCCAAAGTATGATCGGTTCCAGCAACCATCGCCAGCGTCTGATAAACATGGTGCAGGAATATCTAGGGGCAAGGTCAGACTTGGACACCTTCCCCACCGAAAATCCTCTGGCTTACTGGGTCTTGAGGATGGATCACTGGCCAGAGCTTGCACAGTATGCAATTGAGCTACTGGCCTGTCCTGCATCCAGCGTTCTTTCGGAACGCACATTCAGTGCTGCTGGAGGATTTGTCACGGATCACAGGGTGCGCCTGTCCACCGACTCGGTTGATCGACTGACTTTCATCAAGATGAACCAGTCTTGGATCACCACCAGCTACCACACACCTGATGCTGATATAACAGACTAATTGATTTTAACATGTCACATCCCTTCAAGACTGATGCTGATGCTGAGTGCCTGTGCTGTTATGTTGACTGGCTATCCTCCTCCTCCGAGTCCTCAATGATACAATTGATGATGATAGCTTGGAAGATCATTTTTGTTTATGGGTGCCGCCACCAGTGGCTAAGGCCCAATTTTTCAGCCCCTGTTTTACAGGGGCGTGTAATTACAATTTTTTTAGCAATAATTTGCCATAGGGCTCATTGCTGTGCTCCAAGTACAGTATCTGTGAGGGGTTGGAGTGTTGTGGCACCAGTGCCTAAGGCCCAATTTTTCAGCCCCTGTTTAACAGGGGCGTGTCATTACAATTTTTGAAGCAATACTTTGCAACAGGGCTCATTGCTGTGCTCCAAGTACAGTATCTGTGAGGGGTTGTAGTGTTGTGCCACCAGTGCCTAAGGCCCAATTTTTCAGCCCCTGTTCAACAGGGGCATGCAATTACAATTCTTGATCTAATAATTCACAGCAGGGTCCATTGCTGCACCCACCAAGAGTAACTCTGAGGGCTTACAGTCTTGTGGCAACGCCACCACCACCACCACCACGAAAGGCCCAATTTTTCAGCCCCTGTTCAAAAGGGGCATGTAATTACAATTCTTGATCTAATAATTCACAGCAGGGCCCATTGCTGCACCCACCAAGAGTAACTGTCAGGGCTTACAGTGTTGTGGCACCAGCACCACCATCAAAGCCCCAATTTTTACTACCACTGTTCAACAATTATATGTAATTAAAATTCCTGATATAATAGTTGACAGCAGGGCGTTCCAGCACCAACCAAGAGTAACTGAGTGCTTACAGTGTTGTGCCAACACCAACAACTAAGGGGCCTATTTCTGCAGAGTATATACGGCAGGTCCCTACTTTCAAACATCCAACTTACAAACGACTCCTACTTGCAAACGAAAGAAGACAACAGGAAGTGAGAGGAAATCTACCCCTAGAAAGGAAAATTCTCTCCTGTAAGAATAAATATGGGAGAAAGGGGTCTCATCTGTACTGATGCTTTATCAGCAATCCTTGTTTCAAGAAAAACACCACATTTCAAAAACAGTTGTCATTGGGACGGAAAGTGAGGTGAAATGTTCTGAACAGGGGCACAGACAGCAAAACAAATGTTACAGGGGTGATAACCCTTACCTATGTTTCCCAAAAAGTTTAAAAATAGATTTTTGGGCTGGAGCTACACTTCAACAATGTACCTGTTCAAAATTACAAACAGATTCTACATAAGAACAAACCTACAGTCCCTGTCTTGTATGCACCGCCTGTATACGGCTGTTCAGAGTATATAGGGCCTTTTTTATTTTATGTGCGGGGTTCCCCTTAATATCCATACAAGACCCAAAGGGGCTGGTAATGGGCTGGGGTAGGGGGGGGGGGGGGGGTGATGGGGTAGCTATGCCATTTTTCTTAAAGAATTTCATCCATATTACCGGGACCAGACATTACATTAAAGCCGCAAGCAGTTTTAAATGGCTTTTTTTTCCTTTAGAAGTGTCATTTTGTGCAGGGACAGTTCTAAACACGGGAAACACGTGGCACTTCACAGGCATACTTTAGACACCCCCCAGGTACGATATTTAAAGGAATATTTGACTTTTTTTTTTTCACTTTATGCATCATTAAAATGACTGCTCCCGAAAAACGACCGTTTTTAAAACTTCTTTTTGCATTGATACATGTCCCCTGGTGCACAACCCGGGTTCCCAAACCCTATTTATGACAATAACATGCATAATAGTTGTTATAATTAGCACTTTAGAATTCGAACGTTCGCATCCATTGTATTTAATAGGGTTCTAATGTTCGTTCGAACTTTCGGTCCGTTCGCGGGTTCTGGTGCGAACCGAACCCGGGGGTGTTCGGCTCATCACTACCCACCATCATCACACCACTTATGCAAACTAACTTATGTAGGTGCGTTTTTGCATTCTCCTCTTACCTTAGTATTATCATCACTCTCATGTAACACAATTTCATTGTCCTATACCCAATGAATGGGCACCTCTTTCCTTTTATAGGTACACATTTATATATAAGAACACTTATTATATGTGTAGCGGGGTGCTATATTTAGGGGAAATATCTGAGTGGTAATTAGGCTCAGATACACAAATTGTCAGGTTTCATGGACCATTTTAGCTCACGGAGGATATCATTGGTGTCCAGTTACCTGTGGCCTACAGGTGGCGCTGTCGCCATAGGCCAGGGTTGAACCACCAGTGGAGGGCTGTGCCTTTTGTGTCCCCTCGTGGCAGTAGTACAGCGGGGCGGAGAACCTGCTGTGCCTGCCGGGAGAGGGCATAAAAATGGGCGGACATCTTCCGTTCGGGGTCCACGCCCAGGCACCTACGGCCTGGGGGTGAGTGGGAGTCATCTCCGGGTGCCCTAGGCCCGGAGATGAAGCTGCTGTCCACGCCCAGGAACATTCGGCCTGGGGTGAATGAGGGTCGTCTCCGGGTGCCCTAGGCCCAGAGATGAAGCTGCTGTCCACGCCCAGGCACCTTTGGCCTGGGGGTGAGGTACTATAAAGAAGGCCCGGGGCCCAGCAACCTTCGACTGGGGTCCGCTGGGGATCGAGGGCTCCCAGGGATCCGCCTTACAAGGGGACCCGTATCCAGGATCGATGAGGCCAGGGAGGTGACCCTTTCTGAAGACCCAGCGCAGAGTCGTGGTGACAGAGGGGGCCTCTGGTAACTCTCCAGAGGGATGTTTTTTTCCTTGACATGGGCCAAGTTACTCCAAGAAGGAAGTGCATGTTCTGTAGGTCATAGTGGCAGTGACTCTATGCACACCAGGTCAGTGGCAGTGACCAAATAGGGCAAGGCCCTATTCACCCGGTCAGTGGCAGTGACCAACTCCTACAAGTCAGTGGCAGTGACTTTTACTTTTCACCCGGTCAGTGGCAGTGACCAACTTCACGGTCTGTGGCAGAGACCGTGCGCCAAACCTGTTCGTGAAACCAGAACAGTGACAGAAGCAGAATTAAGTTTGTGCCTGGACCTCCTCCCACCTTATCTGACCTGTGCTCGTCTCAACCTGTCTGCTCTCATAGAGACTATTTATTGTTCACTGAAATAAATACAGAAGTTGGACTTTCAGTTGGTGTGGACAGTTGCTTTACTGGGGAGAACTAAGGACTTGTTTCTGGCTACTGCAGAAATTAGATCAGCTAGGGAGGATTCAAACACTAGCCGCAGGCAGGCCCGAGAAAACTAACACCGCTCAACCTCCCCATCCAGGAGGGTACGGGCTTGTGGTGCGGTGTGCCCCATTCTTTCCTGCGGAGGAGCCAAATAAAGAAAAAAAGCAGGTAAAGTCTGGGGTGGGTGCGCTACACGTGGGGGCTCGAGTCCGGGATTTGTTTGCAGTTACAAAGTGTGAAAAAAAACCCCCCAGAAGCTGAAATTTATTCCCCAGTGAAGTTCTGTGGAGGTCGGCCATATTGAGAACTGTGCCACGAGGAGAACCCTGACTGCGTAGTTCGTGGGCGTGCCTACTCAGAAAGCCAGCGAACAGTGCAGGAGATGGGAGGAGTCTGACCATGCGTGGACTTCCACGTGGGGACTTTGACGCAAAAAGGTTAGTGCGCAATGGAGCAGCAAATGGTCAACATGGCGTCTTATGCCTCATGGGTTCCGGCTACTACAACCATGAAGATGACTTAATTCGCTGCTTCTTTAACGGATACGGGGATTCGGCTCAAGCCCCGGGAACGATTTGCCCTCTACGTGTGTAAAGATGTGGAGGCTCTCAGAGTGATTTGTCCCGGCTGCTCGGCACTGGTGGTTCATCTAAAGCCATTCGGGCGATGCGAGAACTGTAAGGAATTTCTATTTGAGGTCGAGCAACCTACAGAAAGGCCTTGGGCCTTCCACCTCAATTGCCTTACGGGCGCCACCACTCCAGAAGGAGGAATCAGAGCTTATACAGCCACCCCTGTGCGCACTGACGGGACTTCGGAGGAAGTCACAGAGAAGCTCGTTGTAGCGAGTGAGAGACCGGAGGATGCTGCTTCAGTCACAAAGGAGTCCTTTCTCCCACCGCCCAAGAGGAAGATCGGGTTTGTGAAAGCTTCCAGCGGCCGTGGTGGAGCAACTCCCCAGCACTTACTCGGAACGGATGCATCCGAAGGGAAAGGTCCCGGACGTCCTGGTTCTTCTTCAAGCCGAGGTAAGCCGGGGGAAGAGACTCTGTTAAAGGCCCCTAGCCCTGCGGATTCACATGCCCGTGAATTAGCTAGAGGGGGTGATTCGTCCTTCACCAGGAATTACCTTCCTGCGGAGGAATATGATACCTCCGACCTGGAGTCCATCTCTGATGCAGGTGATGACGCCGCCATAGATGAACTGTTTGAGAAGAAGGGCTGGGACAAGATGCCCCTGTTCTTGTTCCGTAAGCCTAGGGACCCATCCATGTCTACTGGGGAAAGTACACCCCAGGTGGTGGCTTCCGAGCCTGAGGAGGGATCTGTCCCCTTGCCTGCCCTTCCACCGTCAGAGGCACCTACTTCCACAACCGAGATGAGACAGGTGTCACTGCGGGCCCCTGCAACTGGCCCGGAGGCAGTTAAAGTGCCTCGGCACCCGGATGCCATCGTCTTGCCTGGCGCAGGAGACCGCGCCACCATGCCACCACTGTCCCGTTTACAGAGACTTTTTAATCAGAAAGTTGCCAGCGAGTATGGGTGGGAATACCCGTACTTACCAAAGGAACTTTTGTTTGAAGTAGAGGCCTGTAGAGACCGGTGGTGCGCGGACTTTGTATGGACACATATCAAAGTACCCCAGGCCAGGAGATACTTCTCGTGTTCACCTGCAGCCACTCTGCAGTTCAAGGACTGTAAAGCTGCCTGGATGTTGGGTCGGCACATCTATGCGGATAAGGTACTTATTTGCAGGAAGGACAAGGACAATGTGGAGTACCATATAGACACGTTCGATAAGCATTGGAAGCCGCTGGTGTTGCTTGACCCACATTACTACCTGTGAGAGACAAGACTCTTTGTTTTTTTCTTTGCTTGATTTTTTTTTTTTTATTGCACCCTCTTTTCCAAGCCCAAGAACTTTGGCCCTAACTTAAAGGGTACTCTACTCTTTGGAGGAGCGGGAGCTGTTGCTGTTTTTTGTTGTTCTCCTGTCTCTCCCCACCGCAAAGATAACAAGGACTTTTGGATTGTAGACGGTTTAGGGCCACAGTACAGAAGAAGAGGATTTTGCCAACATCAGTGGTTTCATCTCAGCACTACCACTAGGTGGTGGTGTTGTGCAACGATTGCAAAGGACACTCAGTATTATGCAGGTTTACTTATTGGAAGGAAGGGATTCTTCTCTCGGGGAGGATCTCTCCATTCCAACCAATGCTATTTCAGGTGTGTTTTTTTCTTTCTCCTGCAAGTGAACGACAAGCAAGACTGCTTAGTGTGGGGCGGGCGGGTCTTAGCTAGTGTTGCGGGAGGGAAATGTAAATTTAAAAAAAAAAAAGTTTTATGTGACCTCAAATGTTTTCCCTTCTGTGTTTCCCTTTCCTTCCCTATGTCAGGTTCCGGCACAAACAAACAATTTTTTTTTTAATTGTCATTTTTTTTTGGTAGTTTGTCTCTGGATCGGGCTTATGCTGACTCAGGCTGAGAGGCATAGGCAGTGACCAACTTCACGGTCTGTGGCAGAGACCGTACGCCAAACCTGTTCGTGAAACCAGAACAGTGACAGAAGCAGAATTAAGTTTGTGCCTGGACCTCCTCCCACCTTATCTGACCTTATCTGACCTGTGCTCGTCTCAACCTGTCTGCTCTCATAAAGACTATTTATTGTTCGCTGAAATAAATACAGAAGTTGGACTTTCAGTTGGTGTGGACAGTTGCTTTACTGGGGAGAATTAAGGACTTGTTTCTGGCTACTGCAGAAACGAGATCAGCTCGGGAGGATTCAAACACTAGCCGCAGGCAGGCCCGAGAAAACTAACACCGCTCAACCTCCCCATCCAGGAGGGTACGGGCTTGTGGTGCGGTGTGCCCCATTCTTTCCTGCGGAGGAGCCAAATAAAGAAAAAAAGCAGGTAAAGTCTGGGATGGGTGAGCTACATATAGAACATTATATAAATATATACAAAAATAGGATACTTTCTTGGTGAATTTCTGCCTGCCCATACCTAATATATAAAAACTAAAAACCCATTCAAGCACATAATACAATTCACTTTATAATATTGTTTCCAATGCTCTGCCGCAGGTGTCCGCCATTTTGTCCATGCATGCCCCGTAGGGGCCATTCTCCTAATTGTGACTCCCTGCAAGTCGCATGTGGCCTATTTGACACTGCATCCTGGGGTGCCAGGTGGCCGGGGAGCCATCGAGATTTCTTTTAAGGCTTTTTAGTGGAAACTCTGGTCCAAGAGGGTTCCTTTTTTATACACAGCCAACTGGTAACTATGTACTTTATATATATTTCTTGCCGTTTTGGAATATACCTGAGCAGGATTTGAAAACTCATTATGTAATCTCTTACAGCAAACCAAAAACCTCTGAAGAAGACCCCTATGGGGTTGAAACGTGTCAGAAAGTTGTATAACAATTTTGGTTTTGCACCATTGTGTATGGATTTTTAGATTCTTCTTTTTACCAGAGTTTATATTATAATTGTCATGATTCATGCCACTTGTTTACATCCAATAAAATCTTTTAAACATAACAATGCATATTATTTATAATCATTGAATTTTTGCTTGCCTAAAAACCCCATTGGGGGAACTTTCTCATATCACAGGAAAAGAAAATCTTACATTTTAGGTTAACACCAGAGCGGTAATAGAGGGAAAATCTTCCAATGGGGACATTAGTTCTAGTGTCCCTAGTGACACCTCAGGGTTCCCTCACTTTGCAGGGATTATCCCTCACTTCCTGTTTTGGCTGCAGGACATGAATTAAAGGAAATTTCCCCTAAGGTAGACAGATGTAACAAAAAGGGGTTACAACCGAGCAGGCTGCATGCTCGGATAAGGGTCTGGCATGGATTTTGGGGGGAGGGGGCGCCAATTTTTTATTTTTTTTTGCAATGGAGTTCCCCTTAAAATCCATACTAGACCCGAAGTGCTGCGACACTGTTCTGCACATCACAAGGATGCGCCACTTTACAGGCAGATTAAGTGAACCCTCCAGGCACGATATTTAAAGGAATATCACATTTTTATTGTTTCACTTTAAGCATTATAAAAATCACTGCTCCTGAAAAAAATTTAATTTTAAAAACTTTTTTGCCATTGATACATGTCCCCTGGGGCAGTATCCGGGTCCCCAAACACTTTTTTGGCAATAACTTGCATATAAGCCATTAAAATTAGCACTTTTTTCATGTTCGTGTCCCATAGACTTTATTAGGGTTCGCATTTTCGCTCAAACGAAACGTTTTGCATGTTCAGGTGCGAACCGAACCGGGGGGGGGGGGGGGGTGTTTGGCTCATCCCTAGCCTATGGGATAAAAGGCTAAAAACCCTTTCTAAGGCCTTATCCTCCCTCTCAGGTCCTGCCTTGCAACCTGCAATTATGACTATGTCCATCTGCCAGACCCTAGCTCTCTGGCCCAAAGCTATTACTCAGGATCCTAGATATACTGTATCCTTACAGCAACTGGAGATTATGCATGTGGCCCTACTCTGTTGTGTGAGTGGGCTAGTAGATATTAGGCCCTGGACCCCCTAAGTCCTCCAAGTCCATGAGCAAATCCTCTTCTCAGTTAGTGGGCACTCCCCCCACTTGTCAGTCTGGGGGGGATGTGTGTTGGCCATCCGGTCCCAGAACGTGGGAGATGTTCATATCCAGGGACTACACATTGGAGTTTAGATCTCTGCCTCCACCAACATGCCAACATCACCGCACAGATTGTTGGAACTTCATGCTGCTTTAGAGCAGCTACTCTCTTTAGAGGTCATAGCCACTGTCCCAGAGGAGGACAGGTTTCATTTATTCAAATCTGTTTACCATGCCCAAAGCCGAATGGGGCGTCCTCCCCATACTGGATCTAAAGGTTCTCAGCACCTTCCTCCGGGTACAAAATTCCATAAGGAATCTATCTGGCCATTCATTTGCTTCCAATTAGGGAGACTTTCAGGTCTCTGTGGACATCAAGGATGCCTAACTGCATTTCCCTATCTTCCCAGTGCGTCAAAACTTACATTTTGCTGTGGGCATGCAACATTGGCAATTTATTGCCCTTCCTTTTTGTCCTTTTTGTCAGTTCACTGCACCTTAGGTCTCCACCAAGGCACTGGCCCTTGTTTTTGCTCTCCTTTGCTCACAGGTCATCTCTATAGTAAAATATCTGGATGACCTCCTTCTTGTGAAGGAACAGTTGGCTCAGACTCTGTCAGCCAGTGTCCAGTGGACTGTTCTGACCCTATATTGAAATCAGCACTAAAACTCTCATTGTTTGAGGTATTTTTGCCTGATCTTAGGTTATCCACCTTGTGGACAAACTCCAATCTTTCCGCTACCACATTCAGACTCTGCAGTTCAGGAAACAATCAACCCTCTGCTTTTGTACAAGTGATCTGGACTTAATGGTGGCCTCTTTTGAAGCATTTCCATGAGTCCAATTCCACTCCAGACCAGGGGTGCCAAACTCAATTTCATCGTGGGCCGCATCAGCATTATGATTGCCCTCAAAAGGGCCGGTTGTATCTGTAAGATTAGATGTCCAGCGCATCCCCTCCCCTTACATTAGATGTCAAGAGCCACCCCACCATCAGAAGTTTAGTCCCCCACTCTCCCTTACATCACAGTGCACCCCCATTTCCTTATGCTGCTGCTGGGAAGAAGCTGGATGCATTGCTTGAAAGCAGAAAGTAGGGGTCTGGAGGAGGACCAGAGGAGGGCTGGAGCTCCCCTGCAGCTGCAGGAGAGGTGCAAGGGCCACATGAAATGGCCTGGAGGTCTAGACCATTGCTCTAGACCATTGAAACTCAACATTATAGCAGCATGAGACAAGAGTCTTTCTGGATTATTCCACATGCCTGGCCAGCAGGACCAGACTTCCAGTGGTTTGGAAAGTGCTCACAATGGATGCCAGCTTGTCATGTTGGGGAGGAGTTCTGGCTTCCCTCTCTCTGTTTGGCATTCCTGAATGTCCACATAAGGAACAGTCTGCTTCTTGTTCCACTATAACTAGGTGGATTCAACAGCTCATCATCAAACCTTCTAACCTCAAAGGCTTCATGAACTCTTCAGCATCATGCATCTGGTTTCTCAAATTTGCAAGGCTGGTTCTCTGTTCACAATTTGTTAAATTTTACTAAGTTGATGTTCAGGCCTCCACTCATGCCAGCTTCAGACATAAGGTTTTTCAGGCAGCTTTGTAGGCTCTATTGAGCCACCTCTGTTGATTAAAGCCTCGTACACACGGTCGGACTTCCATCTGACTTTTCCGTGTTTTTTTGTCTGAACAGAGTTGGTCGGGAACACCCATAGCATACACACGCTCTGACTTTTCTGTAAACTTTCTCAAAACTTTCTCAAAACTTTTTGCAACATCACATGGTTTTTCTGCTCTTTTCTGCTCTTTACCGCCACCCTTTGGTCAACTTCTGCTATTGTTGGTTGTTTTTAACATTATTTGTTTTGTCCATCGGTCAGTTGGGTAGCGTACCTCGGTGATTATGGCATTCAGGTTTATCGCGAGATCACGCACCCCAGCTCACGTGTGGATAAGAGACATCATGACAAGCTGGGCAATTGATCTCTGTGCGATAGTCTTTGGCTTCTCACGAGACTACATATCCCAGTATGCCTTGCGGTTGGATGCTCGAATCACGAGGCAGCGTCATGGTTTGGTTACACACCTCCAATTGCGGATGGCCATACAGATACAGATTGATGACGCGGCGGAGCTCTCTGCTGACGCGGTGGAGCTTCCTGGTGATGCTAAGCGGTCCTATTGGTTTGGCATCACTGGGGGCCGTACTCACAACATTATTCATTGTTCTCATAGGATGTGGCGATCCCGGAAGCGGGAATTGCAGCAGGACACGTCTGTTTTCAATTGTTGTATGATTTCTTCTTTTTATAAGCGTGGAGGACAGAGAGCTCTAGTATACCCCAGTTGAAGTCTGTTGGGACGAAACCGGTCGGGTTTATACGTCAGCTCCAGCTGTCCTTACCACGCTACCTTCCTATATTTGGTTTTTATGGATTTTTTATTGCTGTTCAAACTGTTTGAACTTTTATGGATTTAGAATAAATCTTTTTGGATTTACACTATGCGGAGGATCTTTCGTTTTTTTCATGGCCATTTCTAAATGAGGTGATTACTGCATGATACTTGGATTTCCCTTCTGGCTTGGAGATACGGAATCATCACTAGGAGGAGGTGTTCTAGAAATCCCTGCTGCCTTTTCCATCCACGGAGTGGACAAAGCTTTGATGATCCACCGCCGTACGGTGTGCTGGATCCACTCTGGCTGGTAAGAGTACCTTTTTCTCCCCTATTGGCCCAAGGTGAAGGCACTCCCGGGTGATGATACACACTTCATATGTCTACATAGAACGTCTGTTCCATTCACCTTTACAGTATATCCTGCAGTCACCGTAAAATCTCTATTGGATCCTGATTTCTGAACTTTATTTGATATATGGCAATTTAATGGACATGCACTCACCTGTGATGCCCCATAGGAATTTGCTTTTATGTTACACCAATTCACACAAATTTATTTTGAATTTATTTTTGTATATGTTTACCAGCTCATTGATTTGATAATCACTAGTCTGTGTCATTAACTACAGACAGTTTCAGGTGGATACTAATCAGTATTCCACAAGGTTTTTTTCACTAAATATCCTATGCTGCACGTTTTCACTTGATTACTTCACATTATATTGTCCAGTTTTAAGTTTTATTTATTAAGGTTTCTCACCTTATTCTCATTAGCGCCACATATAATATTTAAACAAAAATTCTTGTTGGAAATTCCGATCGTCTGTATGCAATTCCAACGCACAAAAATCCACGCATGCTCGGAATCAAGCAGAAGATTGACTGCCTATTGAACTTTTTTTTTCTCGGCTCGTCGTACGTGTTGTACGTCACCGCGTTCTTGACAGACGGAATTTTGTGTGACTGTGTGTATGCAACACAAGTTTGAGCAAACATTCCGTCAGAAAAAAATCCATGGTTTTCTTGTCGAAATTTCCGATCGTGTGTACGCGGGATAAAACTTTGCTTCTTCTGTCAATGTCACAACTCCAAGATGTATTTGTTTGGGTTTTTTGTTTTTCATTTTTGTTTTATATGAAAAAAATGCCAAGATCACCATTTATCACTGACCTAGTAAAAGTCCATATGCCCCTCTGCTGAATTCTTTGTTGTTGACAGAGATACTATCACATACCTGATGAAGACTGGAATTTTGTGAAAGCCTCCCTTGCACCTCCCGCTCAACACTCCTTGAGATGGAGACAGAGAGTGTGAGGGAAAGTGTGAGTAGCTGGCTGGTGATGTCCACTCCATATGTGAGGAGAGCTGGTAGTCACAGTCCTCAGAACAGGATGCAGAAGCAGCTTGGCTCCACAGCAGGAGACAGAAGCAGGAAAAGGAGACAGGCGGCAGTCAGTAACAACCAGGCAGTGAGGGACTAAATGGGCAGGCAGAACAAGTTCAGAAGGCGGGCCAAAGTCAGTAACAGCTGGGCAAAGCTGTAAAGAATCACCAGGCAAAGACAAGTCCAGTAAACGGGCCGATGTCAGAGTAAGCAGGTGAAAAGAGTTAAGGCAGGAGCAGAAGCGAAGTCCAAAGGCAAGCCGGGTCATACACACATCAGTGGGTACAGAGGATCAATTTTCAGGAAAACAGGAACAAGCGAAGACCATTCAACAACTGCTCATAGAAACAGGCTAGCTTAAATAGTCCACTGGGCACCAAGTGCGCATGCTAATTGGTATGTGCACGTGCACGTATGTGCGTGCATACATACACCTGCGCAGCAAAGTGGACCAGCACATCTAACCTTGCTTGTTCGCTTAGAAATATGAGCATGTGTGCAAGGCGTGTGCGCATTGTGCACGAGCATACTGTAGATCCGCACTGGTTTTTGCGGTTTAGCATACAGGTACTTCCTAAAGGTGCCACTGTCCCCCAAACGCTGCCGCCAAGGAGTATGGCTCTCTGCATTGATACGTGCTTAGACACAGCATCCTGCAGTCAGAATCCATGAGCTTTGGTGGTGGAGTGACAACGCTACTGCATCCATTGCACACTGCAGTATTTATGTAGGTTTATGGAGCTAAAATTGGAAGGACCTATCAATGGAAGAAACTCCCATGCAGTCTGCATAAACCCGCATTAACACCCCTTTCTTCCCCCCTGTAGCGACCTCACCTCTCACTCCCTCCTTCTCTGTCAATGTCCATGGCTCTCGTCTAGGGGACCAGGGAGGAGAGTGTGACGCACCACCAGCTCGTATCCTCTAGTGTGTAGAGGTGTGAGCTATACCCAATTACCAGAGGTGGGGGACTTGAGTCACATGACTTGACTTAAGTCAGACTTGAGTCACCTGTTTGAGGACTTGCGACTTGCTTGACAGAATTCAATAAATGACTCGACTTGACTTTGACTTGCCAATAATAACTTGCGACTTGACTTTGACTTGGGCTATATGACTTGCAATGACTTGGCACCACTAACACTAACCGCAAGCCACCGTCTGCCTACCTGATCAGCGTGTCATGCAGACAGATGGTGGCCATTGCAGTGTTCAAAAGCCGCGCCTCCTCGTCTGTGATAGGCAGAACAATCAATTTCACAGCAGACAGTGTTCAGCCTATCACGGACATCCTCTTATCCTCGTCTGTGTTATGAGGATGAGCGGATATCCGTGATAGGCGGAACACTGAATACTGGGAAATTGAGTATTCCGCTTATCACAGACGAGGAGGAGGCGCGGCTTTTGAATACTGGAATGGCCGCCGGGATGCCGCCGTTCAGGTACACGGCTGACGGGCACAGTGAAGCATGGGCACAGTGAGACATGGGCACAGTGAGACACGGGCACAGTGAGACATTGGGCACAGTGAGGCATTGGGCACAGTGAGACACGGGCACAGTGAGGCATTGGGCACAGTGAGACATGGGCACAGTGAGGCATTGGGCACAGTGAAGCACAGGCACAGTGAGACACGGGCACAGTAAGGCACAGGCACAGTGAAGCATGTACACAGTGAAGCATGGGCACAGTGAAGCATGGGCACAGTGAAGCATGGACACAGTGTGGCATGGGCACAGTGAGGCATGGGCACAGTGAGGCATGGGCACAGTGTGGCATGGACACAGTGAGGCATGGGCACAGTGAGGCATGGGCACATAACCAATATTATTTATTGTTATCCCTCATTATTTTTATACAGTATGGGGTAGATCAGTATTTTGACTTGAATTGTGACTTGACCAAAATAAATGACTTGACTTGACTTGCTTGACTTCTAGCAGGGACTCGACTTGACTTGCTTGCTTTTCGTCACAGTAATTTGGGGCTTGCTTGAGACTTGAAGGTTAAGACTTGAGACTTGCTTGTGACTTCCACATGTGTGACTTACTCCCATGTCTGCCAATTACCTTCGGGCCTGTGCCCCTGTCCAGAGCCAAAACTTCCCTTGAGAATGACTTTTAACTCCCAGAAAGCCAAGTTCCACACCATTGAAAGTACAACACTTATTTATTTGTAGCCACCCCCTCACCCCGTCCTCTTTAGCTAGGGGTATGTCACGCGACAGGGTGAGGTGCGCTACGGCCCATGTCCTCCCCACAACGGCGGGCGAGGTGAAGGCCAATACCTGATGTTTCCTCGGGCTGGTGTGTCCTGAGCATGTACCGAGTCTGTCGTGCAGAAACCACCGAACCACCCTTTGCTCCCATTAACAGAGTCCATACACCGATCACAGTCCAACTGTTGGTTTATTTTGTATCTCCACATACAGGCAATGCGATGGCAGGATACGGTGAGATGAGCAGGTCGAGGCACTATACTGATCTGGGTCCCTACACCCCCTATGCTATGACCAAGGGTTGTAGGAGTCTTGACATGAATACCTCCGTTGCGTTGCGGCCTCTATCAGGGGAAGATGTCCTCCAAGAGAGTTACCGAAGGCCCATCCGTCACCGGGTTGACACTACACCGGGTCTTCGAACGAGTGACCTCCCCAGCCTCCTCACCTCGGATGCGGGTCCCCTCGCAAGGGGCGCCCTGGAGCAACTTCACCCTCGCGGGACCCAGTCGGAGTCACTGGGTCCCCGGCCTCCTCAATAGTACCTCATCCCAGGCTGAAGGTGCCTGGGATGGAATCCCAGCTTCATTCCGGCCAGGCCTAGGGCGCCTAGGCCGGAACCTTGAACCGCCCGCACCCAGGCTGAAGGTGCCTGGGTGCGTGAAGAGATGATCCCCGAAGACGACGACGACGACGACCACGTGGCGTCTCCCCCTTTTATCCCCTCCCGACGATACCACGGCGGGTTCCCCGCCCCGGCCGCACCATCTCCAGGAAGGGACAAAAGAGGGTAGCACTCCGGTAGTGATTCTACCCTGAGCCAGTAGGTACACTGACACCCACTGGTCAAGGAGAATATTACACCACCCAATCCTCCATGAATAACAAAAAGGGGTCTGAACCCTAACACAATTACACACTTGGGTCACACTACCCCCAAGTGTATCCCACTAAATTGAGGACCCCGCTACATATTCTTTTAGAGCAATAAATAGTCCTTTTAGAGCAGACTGGTTAGACAACGAACAGACAAGGTGAAGAGGAAGGTCCAGGCACAAACATGAACTTGTTACTCTCCTGTTTCGGTGTGCGCAAACAGGCTTGGCGCACAGTCGCTGCCACTGACCGTGAGGGTGGTCGCTGCCACCGACCGGGTTAATTAGGCTTGAAGTCTCTGCCACAGACCTGGGTTTCAGTTGGGTCGCTGCCACCGACCACGAGAACGTAGACTACCTTCTTGAGATGCGGTCCCTGTCAGGGGAGTCATCCATCCGGACGGTCACCAGAGGCCTCCACCGTCACCAGCCAATGCTGCGCTGGATCTCCGGGAAGGTCACCTCTCTGGTCCACCTCGCCCTAGATTCGGGTGTCCAACACTGGAGGACACCCTAGGAATCCTCCATCCCTTGCGGGACCCAGTCGAAGGTACTGGGCCCCAGGCCTCCAGGGAGTACCTCACCCCAGACCAAAGGTGTCTGGGGTGGAATCGCAGCCCCATCTCCGGGCCGAGGGGACCTGGAGACCACCAGCACTCACACCCAGGCTGAAGGTGCCTGGGCGTGGACCCCGAGCGGAAGATGTATGCCCCTTTTATCCCCTCTCCCGGCATGCACAGCAGGTTCCCCGCCCTGCTGTACCACTGCCGAGAGAGGACAAAAAGGCACAGACGTCCAATGGTGGTTCAACCCCGGCCTATGGTGACAGCGCCACCTATAGGCCGCAGGGAACTGGACACCATTGATATCCTCCACTGGCATAAAGTGGTCCATGAACCCTAACAATTGCTGCATCTGAGCCTGTTTTCACTCAGATGCCTCCCCTAAATGTAACCACCCGCTACACCCCATTTTCACATACCCATCCTTAAACCCCCCAATAAAGAGACAACACCTGTGTTTGGAGTATAACTGGCCAAACCAAAATAATTAAATTATTTAATTAAATAATAATTAAATAATTTCAAATAACATTTATAACGGCAACTTTTTAAACACACACACACACAGCCTGTTGGTCTTTGACGGCACCCCAAAACGTAACATTACCACCACTACACTGCGGGACCTTTTTCCATACCAGGCCTCCAGCCGTATCACCAGCTCGGAGACACCCCTTCTCTCGCAGTGCAACCAATAACCGTATTCCAGCAAACACCGTTCCCCTGGAATACCCCAGAGGGGCCCATACCACCGATGGACCCCCCACCACTTCCATCACATGTTACACTGCTGCTATGACGAACCGAATCCAGTGCTCCTGAAAGAAAAGAAAAGAAAACACACAACACCAAGACAAAACACAGGGAGGGTGGGTGGGAAAAACCGCCTCCTTCTTTCTGTTTCTTCCCGACTGTTCCCGGAAGTCCCCGCCTCCCTCTTTAACCGCTCCACCCCTTCACAGAAAACTTTCCAACTTGTCACCAACCCTTGGTTTCACTTCCAATTTAACCCTTCGTTGGTCTCCCATACACCTGGTCAGTGGTCATGCCCAGCCCTCCGTTACTTTTCCTCTTTGTTTTTTTTCCACTCCGGGCTTCACTAAAGGAAGAAAAAAATTGAAGGGCAAAATATTCAGAAACACCTAAAGCAGAGGCTTTCTAAAGAAGAGGTGTCAGACTTGATGGACCACTTGGTCTCTTATGCCCATCCCTATTATATGTTTCTCTGACTTTTCCCACTCTGTCAATAGTGAATAGGTAAAGGGCCAATTCAGACCACTTTCTAATATCTTGTGTAGCGGGGTTTTAAATTTAAGGGAATGTTTGAGTGGTAGTTGTACTCAAACACGCTATTTGATAGGGTTCTGTAAACCATTCTTTTACTGCAGGTGGGATGTTGGTGTCTAGTTCCCTGTGGCCTGTTGATGGTGCTGCCATCGGAGGCTAGGGTTGAACAACTGGTACAGTGCTGTGCCTTGGATGTCCCCTCTTGGCAGTGGTATGGTGGGCATGTCGGCCTGCTGTGCACCCCGGGAGAGGATATAAAGGGGGCAGACCCTGTCTGTAGGTGGTGAGTTCCCGGGGGTCCGACCCCGGGAGCGTGTGATTCTGTTTGTGGCCACCCCAGGCACCTTTAGCCCTGGGGTGGGGTTCCTGGTCCGGTACATTCGGTGGATCAGTCCCAGGCACCTTTAGCCCTGGGGCTGCAACTGAAGGCCTTGGGTCCAGCACCTTCGGCTGGAGCCCACGGAGGGAGGAGGAATCTCATGGTGCTGCCTTGCGAGGAGACCCGTATCTAGAAGGAGGCCGGGGGAGGACCGTTTCAAGGGACTGGTGAGAGATCACAGTGAAGGAAGGGGCCCGGTAACTCTCTGGAGGGATGTCATCTTCCTGTTAGAGGCTTACTACCAGAACCATTGTTCACCAGGTCTGTGGCAGAGACCTAATGTCCACCAGATCTGTGGCAGAGTTTGTGCAGAGACTGTGTGTAATCTAATTCGAGCATCACTCCGGCTGCTAGGATCCACACCAATGGGAGACTATCCGGGTGAGCTGAGACTACCAGAGAATATGGGTAGTGAGTAAGTATTCGTTTGTGCCTGGACCTACTACAACACCTCTTGCTGTCCTGATCTTCCTCCAACCTTTCCTACTTTGCATAAGAGAAAAATAAACTCTACGTTGGAGTTGCAATTGGTGTGGACCTTGGAGTTATTGGGGAATAGAGACTTTATTACAGTGAAGACGGGAACCATTCTCGGGAGAACCTGACCATAAAGACCCAGGTACATTACACCGCTCAACCTCTTTATACAGGAGGGTACGGGCATGTGGCATGGTGTGCCCCTTTTCCTACGAGTGAGCCAAAGGCAAGGAAGAGGGGTCTGTGTGCTACATTCGCTAATAACCCCAACACATATTCACCTAGCAGAGGGACTAGTGAATGCTTCATCTCTGTTCTGTAGTGACAGGTTCACTTTGGAGCTTAGAAACCAGGAGAAAGAAGTTGCCTGGCTCTCTGTGCCTCTTCTTTCCACACTACTAAAGTAAATAATTAGTGGGGGGCATGTTGTTTCCAAGCAGCAATACTTGTGGCAGGTGTGGTTGATATTGAAATTTCAGTTTCATAACACTATAACCAAGGCCCCCTTGTTATAAAGGTGACCTAAGCATTTCAACATTAAAAACATGGGCATTAGTACATATTTTCCTCACCGAAAGCGATTTGTTTCCTCCAAGTGAATTCATTTACATGTAACAAATAAAGTAGTTGTATTAAAGAAGTTGGACCAGGGAACTTTGAACAAATGCCATGAAGATGGCAACACTTCTGTGGTCAGCTTGGCACACTTGGACTGGGTACTCATGGCTGTTCTTTTACAGATTTATAAAAATCCATCTTCATTTCCAATAGAAGAGACTCCAAAATAAACACATTTATTACATTGCTGTAAGAGCTAAGAGCTAATATAGTACATGCTGAACTCTGCTCTGTTAAACAGCCCAGCAATACACTTAATTTTTATTTTTATTTTTGTGTACATGTTGTTGGGTTGCTCTCACTATGAGGGAGCTAAGAAACTTTTTACAGAAGGCACCATCTAAGGACTGGTGGAGATACATTATATTGTCAAAAGTATTGGGATGCCTGCCTTTACACGCAAATGAACTTTACCACTTGCTTACTGGGCACATATACCCCCTTCCTGCCCAGGCGAAATTTCAGCTTTCGACACGGTCACGCTTTGAATAAAAATTGCGCGGTCGTGCAACGTGGCTCCCAAACAAAATTGAGGTCCTTTTTTTCCAACAAATAGAGCTTTCTTTTGGTGGTATTTGATCACCTCTGCATTTTTTATTTTTTGCGCTATAAACAAAAAAAGAACGACAATTTTGAAAAAAACACAATATTTTTTACTTTTTGCTATAATAAATATCCCAATTTTTTTTTTAAAACTATTATTTTTCTCAGTTTAGGCTGATATGTATTCTTCTACATATTTTTGGTAAAAAAAAAAAAAAAAATCGCAATAAGCGTATAGTGATTGGTTTGCGCAAAAGTTATAACGCCTACAAAATAGGGGATAGAATTATGACATTTTTTTATTTTTTTTATTTTTTACTAGTAATGGCGGTTATCTGTGATTTTTGTCAGGACACATCGGACACGTTTGACACATTTTTGGGACCATGCACATTTATACAGCGAACAGTGCTATAAATATGCACTGATTACTGTATAAATGTGACTGGCAGGGAGGAAGGGGTTAAATGTGTTCCCTAGAAGTGATACTGACTGGGAGAGGTGACCGATCTGTGTCCCTATGTACAAGGGACACAGCATCGGTCTCCTCTCCATGACAGGACGTGGATCTCTGTGTTTACACACAGAGATCCACGTCCTTGGCTGTGTAACAGCCGATCGCGGGTACCTGGCGGACATTGTGAATAAAAAAGAAGAAAATCTCGCGCCTAATATAAAAAATAAATTAAAGCTGCTCTCCAAATATTCCAAAAAATGGAACAAAATATTGGTTGGGATAAATATATAAATTTTATATACTAGTGGAGGCGCTGAGTGAAATTACTCGTGATAAATAAACAAAATACCAAGTGTAAAAACAATACAAATTATAATACCAAAACACCAGCCTGCCTAGCGTGCTAAATTAAACTGTGTATAACCAAAGTAAAATTTATACAAGATTTCCCAGATCTTGCATAGGTATGTGTAAAGTGAGCTCCTGTAAATCAATACAGAAAAAAATATTTTCATACCTTAATACAAATTTACATTTGTGAGAAAAATATATAAATGGTGAGTTCATATATCAAGTGACAATCAAGTCCTTATAATCAATGAATGGAAGATAAATCAAGTGAAAATCTGAAGAGCTGCAAACAGAAAATCCATAGATTGTGAAACTGTCAGAAATCCACCTTCACCGACTGAGAAAGACGAATCACCCAAATGTGCTCAAATAAGGATGGCAGCTACCAAATGAAGTTGACCCTTTTACTTAAAAAAGAAGTCAAATGTGCTTGCAGCAAAAAACTTTGCTTAGGTTAAATGGAGATGATGTCGGACCAGAACCGCTGCCTCATGGAGGCTCAGATAAGGATATGAAATGAAAATAATGCAGTGATAGCGTAATTCCGTTTATTAGGCCAAACAATGTAAAAGTTAAAAAGCCAAATGCCTGCTTACTTGTATAAGTGCCACAAACCCGGCACTGAGGCTGGATAGCATAACAGGGAGATGGAAAGGTTGTCCCGTCTGTGGATATCTGGCGTGCGTTCCACCTACGATAATGGAGGAGCCAGAGGGACCGGAAGTAGCGTCTGTACGTGACCTAGTACCGCCTCGACGTACGTTTCGTATCACACGTCATCAGGAAGCGTACTAGGTCACTGGTGAGGGAAGACTTTTATATGAATGCCAATCAGCCGCCCCAGGGAGGAGTTTGAAATTTGCATCCAGCGTCCATCCCAGGTTTCTAGGCTACATAATGCTAACGTGACCAGCATGTCACGTGTAATAACAAAACCAGACCATAACAACGATCGGTGTAAGGTTTACACAATATACATATAGCAAGACATTGCGACCGCCAGGCACACGCATCGGCACCTCAGTGACACAGTGGGCGCGTGCCCCCCAGTGGTCGGAGGAGCCGAGGCTGTCAATAGACAGCTTCCCGGACCTGAAGAGCCACCTTGTGGCCATCATTTGACAATGGCCCGGGCTCCAAGTAGTTAAGGGCATCCATGTCTTATGCCGCGTACACACGATCAGAATTTCCGACAACAAAACCGTGGTTTTTTTCCAGACGGATGTTGGCTCAAAACTTTTCTTGGGTACAGACGGTCGCACAAATGTTGTTGGAAATTCCGATGGTCATGAACGCGGAGACGTACAACACTACGATGAGCCGAGAAAAATTAAGAACAATGATTCCGAGCATGCTTCGAATTGGTTCCGTCGGAAATGGCTACACACGGTTGGAATTTCCGACAAGAACTTTTCTTATCTGAAAAATTTAAAAATCTGCTCTCAAACATTTGTTGTCGGAAATTCCGACAGCAAATGTCCGATGGAGCCTACACACGGTCGGAATATCCGACCAAAAGCTCACATCGAACATTTGTTGTCGGAAATTACGATCGTGTGTACGCGGCATTAGTCCGTAGGGTTCAATATTGAGTTGGCCCACCCTTTGCAGCTATAACAGCTTCAACTCATCTGGGAGGTCTGTCCACAAGGTTTAGGAGTGTGTCTATGGGAGTGTTTGACCATTCTTCCAGAAGTGCATTTGTGAGGTCAGGCACGGATGTTGAATGAGAAGGCCTGGCTCCCAGTCTCCGCTTTATTTCATTCCAAAAGTGTTCTATCGGCTTGAGGTCAGGGCTCTGTGCAGTCAAGTTCCTCCACCCCAAACTTGCTCATCCATGTCTTTATGGACCTTGCTTTGTGCACTGGTGCACAGTTATGTTGGAAAAGGAAGAAATATTCCTTTAAATTTCGTACCTGGGGGGTGTGTATAGTATGCCTGTAAAGCAGCGCTTGTTTCTTGCGCTTATAACTGTCCCTGCACAAAGTGTAATTTCTGAAGGAAAAAAAGTCATTTAAAAGCACTCGCGGCTATAATGAATTGTCGGCTCCCGGCAATACAGAGAAAAGTCATTGATAAAAAAAAAAATGCGTGGGGTTCCCCCCAAATTCAATTACCAGGCCCTTCAGGTCTGGTATGGATATTAAGCGGAACCCTGTGTCAAATAAAAAAAATGACGTGGGGTTCCCCCCAAATATCCATACCAGACCCTTCAGGTCTGGTATGGATTTTAAGGGGAATTCCACGCCAAATTTAAAAAAAAAAATGGCGTGGAGTTCCCCCCAAAAATCCATACCAGACCCTTTATCCGAGCATGCAACCTGGCAGGCAGCAGGAAAAGAGAGGGGGGACGAGAGAGCACCCCCCCTCCTGAACCGTCCCGGCCTTTTGCCATCAGGCACTCGCTATGGCTTGTAAATGCACAATGAGATCAGTGCCATTTTAACAACTGGTACACCTCAGCATTTTCTTTGTCTTTCAAGTCCTGTAAGCAGCATCTATAGAGAAACAAATGGGGCTCACCCCCTCTAAAAAAAAGTACCTTTTCTCATTCGCTTTCCACTGCAGAAAGTCTACTCTTAGGTCTAGCGCTGCTCATCAGGGCCACCATCAGGGGGGTAAAGGCAGTACACCTGTAAGGGGCCCAGGGGTCCCCAGGGGCCCGGATCCCCCCCTTTTTTTTGTAAGGGGCCCAAAAGGTCCCCAGGGCCCCGAATGTCAACCCCCCTTTTTTTTATTTATTTATTTTTTTATTTATTAATTTTTTATTTATTTTATTTATTTATTTTTATTTTATTTATTTTATGTAAGGGGCCCAGAGGTCCCCAGAGGCCCGGAGGTCCCCAGGGCCCCGGATGGCAACCTCCCTTTTTTTATTTTCTTTCATAAAAATATATATTTTTTTTATAATTATTTTTTTCCTTGTAAGCGGCCCAGAGGTCCCCGGAGGCCCGGAGGTCCCCAGGGCCCCGGATGGCAACCCCCCTTTTTTTTGTGTTAGTCAGCACCCAAAGCCCCCCCGAGCTCAACAATTCGCGGTGGCAGCACCCCCGCTTCTCAATTTCTCAATTTGCGGCAGCCCCCCTGCTTCTCAATTCGCGGCGGCAGGCACCCCCCCCCCAGCTGTGTAAGGGGCCCCAAAATTCCTGATGGCGGCCCTGCTGCTCATTGTCTGGGTTGAATGGCACGCAAGGTCATCAAATTCACTTTGTGTGGGCCTAGGTTGTCATAGACCCATCCCCAAGAAAGATGTAGCCGGCAACTCCAGAATCCCATGAAAATCTTTATTTGCTACATGAAGGTCAAGATTAAAAACTTCTGACCCATTTCGGCATTAAGGCCTCGTACACACGACCGGTTTTCTCGGCAAGAAACGACAAGAAAACTGCTGGCAGAGCTTTCTTGCCGAGTACACCGTGCGTGTGTACGAGGCTTTCAGGTTTCTCGTCAAGAAAACTGCCCAGAATCTCGAAGAGAAAAATAGAGAACCGGCTCTCTATTTTCTCGTCGGGATTCTTGTCGGCCTCTTTCCTGACAAGAAACCCGAGAGTGTGTACGCTTACCTGTCGCCGTGGAAACCCGCGCATGCTCGAAATGACTTCGACACATGCGCGGTAGCTTCCTAAACATAGGTAGGGTGTAGCAAGATGGCGGCGACAGCATTGAATGCGCATGCTCGTCAAAGTCGATGACGTCACCGCGTTCGTTCCATTCAAAAGAACGGCGGTTTTTTTCCTGATGAGAATCTCGGCCGTGTGTACTAGGCTTTAGCCTTGTTCACAGCATATACTTACTGCCACCACCAAAGCTGAAGAAGGACCCATAATGCCACCGGACTAGCCAGAAGACTTTAGGAACCAATTTTGTTTTCTTAAAATGTGCTTTTAAAGGGATCCAGTCTTTTCTTTACAAGCTCTAGTTGGGAGAGGACAACAAAGTCCCAGCCAAATATTTCCACCATCACTTCCTTTGATGTCAAAGTCCCAGGAAAAACATGACTTAACTGAACTTGGAATTGTTTGCATACACTTAGCAAAAACTTTACAGCCCCTTGCAATTAGAGGTCACAAAAGATTACAAGCACACTTGGTATGTGTATCCCCAAAGTTTATAAACCGATGACAACTTGTCTTTATTAAAGGCACTTCAGGATCAAGCAGCATATCAACTTTGGGCATTCGTTTCTTTTTTTGTGAGAAAAATAGATTTTAAACATGTAGGCAGGTGCAGTATACATTCTCCACTGCAAGGGGCACTATTCAAGTGGCGACAATTGATGGGCACAGTGGTGACAATTGATGGCACAGTGGCGACAATTGATGGCACAGTGGCGACAATTGATGGCATGGCACAGTGGCGACAATTGCTGGCACAGTGGCGACAATTACTGGGCACAGTGACTGCGTTTGATGGCACAGTGGCGACAATTGATGGGCACAGTGGCTGCGTTTGGGCACAGTGAGGCTGCAATTGATGTTTTTTTCTTTTGTTTGTTTGTTTTCGCCCCCCCAAAGATTTTGAGCACCAGCCGCCACTGATCCCCACAGTGAAACATGGTGGTGGCAGCATCATGCTGTGGGGATGTTTTTCATCAGTCGGGACTGGGAAACTGGTCAGAGCTGAGGGAAAGATGGATGGTGCTAAATACAGGGATATTCTTGAGTAAAACCTGCACTACTCTGTGTGTGATTTGAGGCTAGGACCAAGGTTCACCTTCCAGCAGGACAATGACCCCAAACACACTGCTAGAGCAACACTTGAGTGGTTTAAGGAGAAACATGTACATGTGTTGGAATGGCCTAGTCAAAGCCCAGACCTCAATCCAATAGAAAATCTGTGGTCAGACTTAAAAATTGGTGTTCACAAGCGCAAACTATCCAACTTCAAGGAGCTGGAGCAGTTTTGCAAGGAGGAATGGGCAAAAATCCCAGTGGTAAGATGTGTCAAGCTCAGAGACTTATCCAAAGTGACTTGGAGCTGTGATAGCCGCAAAAGGTGGCTCTACAAAGTATTGACTTTAGGGGGTGAATAGTTATGCACATTGACTTTTTCTGTTATTTGTGTCCTATTTGTTGTTTGCTTCACAATAAAAAAAAAAAAAACATCTTCAAAGTTGTGGGCATGTTCTGTAAATTAAATGATGAAAATCCTCGAACAATCCAAGTTAATTCCAGGCTGTGAGGCAACAAACCACGAAAAATGCCAGGGGGGGGGTGAATACTTTTGCAAGGCACTGTAGGAGGTGAGAAAAGCAGTAAAAGCTGTATTTTTATTTTTATTTTTTCAGAGTTGCCGGACTACTGATTTAAAAATAATTTAGAACTGGAATTGTGCTTTGACAATTCTTGCATATATTCTAAAGGTTAAAATCAATGGTCTCTATTCTTTAAATGTATGCCCTGTACACACGATCATTTTTTCCGATGAAAAAAATCCGATGGAAAAACTATAGGAAATTCCGATCGTTTGTGTGGAACTCCATCGGAGAAAAATCCACGCATGCTTAGACTAAATTAGAAGACGGAAGCGCTCGTTCTGGTAAAACTAGCGTTCATAATGGAGATAGCACATTCGTCATGCTGTTATGGACTGAAAAGCACGGAGACTGAAAAGCGCGAATCGGCTAACACCAAACTTTTACTAACACGCGGTAACACGAAATCAGCAAAAGCAGCCCAAAGGGTGGTGCCATTGGATTTGAACTTCCCATTTATAGCGCCGTCGTACGTGTTGTACGTCATGGCGTTTTGGACAGTCGGAATTTTGTCTGATGGTGTGTAGGCAAGACTGATGGAAATCAGCTTCATCGGAGTTCCGACAGAAAATTCCATTGGATTTTATTTAATCGGAAATCCGATGGAATTCCGACGGAAAATTCCATCGGATTTTATTTCATCGGAAATCCGATCGTGTGTACAGGGCATTCGTCTAGGACCTCTCTTTGATAAAGTTGACCCCCCCCCCTCCTCCTCAAAAACTCCATTCCATTGATCTTGGTGATTGTAGTCTTCGTTGGTTTACATCTTAACTATCCCACCGCACCTTCAGTGTCACTTACTATTCTACTTCCTCTTCCTTGCTCTATCGGGGTCCTGTTCTGTTCTTGTACTTTGCCTATTTTCGATCTACACCTCCTCGCTGGGTCAACTGATATCCTCTCATGGCTTTCAGTACAACTTACTTTGCTGACGAGACTCAAATCTATCTATCTCTTTACCCCTCAGCTCACTCCATCAGTCTCCTCAAGCATCACTAATTTACTGACCGACATATCAGTCTGGATGTCCAGGGCCACTGATAAGGCAGTACAACAAGTTGTACTGGGCCCAGGCCCCATCAGCTAAACAAGGGGGCCCAGGGCAGCTTTATTGTTCATTTCTGCCTAAATGAATAAATGTGTCACGTACATGGACAAAGGCCGAAGTGCTAAGAGGGCTCCACTTGAGGCTAAGGGCAGAACACCCTTGGAGGTGGTACAAGGAATGCAGTGCCCAAAGAAGCACGGGTTGCCAGTCTTAGTAGTCTGCAGAGCTGATCACAGGATGGCAGCAGGAACAGGCAGGGTGAGCTGTAGGGCAGGTGTCTTTAGCAGTTCCAGGCATACTTGGCAGCAGGGCAAAGCAGGAAGCAGAGCCAAGCCAAGGGTCATACACGGTGGATCAGTCAGTAGAAAAGGTAGGTAGCAGAAGCTGGAACAAGCCAGGGTCATAAACAGGTAAACAGGTAATAGCAGAGTCGGTGAGCCAAGCCGAGGTCAAACACAGTGGATCAAGCAAAAGCAAGTCAGACGTTTAAGCCAGAGGTCAGAGCCAGGAATCAAGTTGAATCAGGTCAAAAGGCAAGACGGGTCGGTAACAGGAGGTCCAAGATCAGGATACACAAGGCCCAGGAACACAGGGGGGCTGACGATCATCCAGCAATTAGTGAGTACTAGACCACACCCTCACTCCTACTTGCTTACCAGGGCTTAAATTGCATTTTCCTGGGGGACCAGAGGAGGGACTATTTTTTATTTTCGGGTGGGTGAGGTGGGTAAAGTCAGTTCTGCATTTCTGCTGCACCCCAGAGTGGTAGGTGGGGTGTAAGCGTGGCTAGAGGGACTGTATGGGACCCCATGATTTCTAACATCGGCTTTGTGGATGTCACACCACTTCCTCAAACTCAATCTATCCAAAACCAAGTTCATAATATGTGCCACCTCCTCTGACTTCTCTGGCACAACTATCAGTCCGTCCCCTCATGCCACGATGTTAGGTGTAATTATGGACTTTTCGGCCCCACATCCAATCACATTCTAAATCTTGCCACCTCAGCCTCTGCAACATCTCAAAAATATGCCCCTTCCTAACCAATGTCACCACAAAGCTTCTAATTCACTCCCTGGTCATCTCTCGCCTCCACTACTGCAATTCCCTCCTCATTGGATTACCTTTACATAGGCTATCTGGAATGTGTATGAACTGAAAGTCCTGTCACTTTACACATGAGGCTGAGCTGTTTCTGGAGGTTACCACCCAACATGGTCTTGACTTCTTTTACCCACCCTCCCCATCCTGACACATATTTGGATAGTTAAAATAAACAGCCGCAAGACGAGTCTTGACCTAACCAGGAGAGTCTATTTTTTTTTCATTCTTCTTTAATGTCTATAATGAAATCCAGCAGGACCTAAACTGGATTTAGAAAAAAATTATTATTATGCGCATTTGTTTTCATCTGTTTAAACAACCATAGTAAAAACCCCACAGACATAGACCACATGCTGGAAGCCATCAAGATGTAGAACATACGGCGACATAGACAGACCAAAACAACATTACAACAACAAATACGATAAATACAACCATGCACACAGAGGTTTTTTTGTTGTTTGTTTACAAATTAACAAAAATGTTGGAATTCCAGTAAGTTAGTTGCACAAAAGGAGTTTGCCACATTTGAAGTTATGTCAAATTTTGATATAAATATTAAAGCGAAGGTCCACCCTGAAAAAATGTTTTCATTAAAAATCCCCCCAAAAAAAAAAAATTAATATACATTTTTTATTTTTTTTATACTCACCCTAAGTCCCCTTATCTGCCTCTTATGTGCCTCTTCTCGTCCGCGGTGGGTCTCCTTCCGCTTCCTCTTCTTGTGAATGGGGCGCGCTGCCTTCTGGGAACTGTGTGTATCCCAGGAGGCAAGCCACCCATTCACAAAGCGCTGTGCGAGTGGCGCATGCGCAGTAGGAAACAGGTAGTGAAGCTGTAGGCTTCACTGCCTGTTTCTCTTAGTCAGGATGGAGGAGCCGGGACCTGACAGCAGCGATCGATCGCCGTAGCGGGACCAACATCGCGGGCGAGTAGGACAGGTAAGTGTCCTTATTAAAAGTCGGCAGCTACACTGATAGTAGCTGCTGACTTTAAAAAAAAAAAAAAAAAAAAATGACTGCACCTCCGCATTAACTAATTGCTTTACTTCTGTAGCGGGTGTCCCAAATCTAGGGGGTCCCATTACCCAAATTTAGGGGCTGGTCTGAGCAGTAGCTAGGCTCAGACCGTTATCATTTATAGGCTGTACTACTTTGTCATCAGGTGGTGTACTGGTGTGCAGTTCCCTGTGGCCTGTGGGTGGCGCTGTCACAACGGGCCAGGGTTGAACCACCAGTGACAATGCTGTGCCTTGGGTGTCCTCTCTCGGCAGTGGTACGGTGGGTGGGGTAGGCCTGCTGTGCATGCTAGGAGAGGATACATAAGGGGCAGATGCCGCCTGGTAAGGGGTTCTGAGTTCTGGGCGGTCCCAGTTCTGGGGATTCCCGCTGGGAGTCCAAGTTCGAGTGCGTGGCCCTCCAGGCCATGGGGCCACGTGCGCCTCAGTCCCAGGCACCTTTAGTCCTGGGGCTGCAACGTCAGCCCTGGGCCCAGCACCTTTAGCTGGAGCCCACTTCGGGGGAAGAAGAATCCCAGGGTGCCGCCTTGCGAGGGGACCCGCTCTAAGAAGAGGAGGCCGGGGGAGGACCTTTCCGAAGGACCGGTGAGAGATCACGGTGAAGGAAGGGGCCCGGTAACTTTCTGGAGCGATGTCATCTATCCGCCAAGGGCTTAATAATGCAACAGTTAAGAGGTTCGGGACACTATAGATTCTGTGGCAGGGGATCTCCCGATCGCATCTAAGAAGGAACCTGATTAAGTATCCGAGCATCATTCTGGCTGCTGGGATCCACTTTGCTGGAAACTGTCCGGTTGAGATGAACCCACTTGGGAACAGAGTGGTGATAGTAGTGTTTTCTTGTGCATAGACCTATCTCCCAAAACCTTGCTGTCATGTCTTCTATCCCTCCTTTCCTATCTGCTAACTATTCAAGAAGAAAAATAAACTCAACGTTGGAGTTTAGAGTGGTGTGGACATTAGAATTACTTGGGAGAAACAGAGACTTGTCCCTATATCCTAGGGATGAGAACCAACTGATGGAAGAACCCAGCTGTAGGACCCATAAAAATGACACCGCTCAACCTCTTCATACAGGAGGGTACGGGCATATAGTACGGTGTGCCCTTTTCCTACAAGTGAGCCAAAGGTAGGAAGGAAGGGTCCGTGTGCTACACTACTCTGAGACATTTCCCATCTTTTACGATCTTCCGTGATAACTTGAGTTCACACTTATCTTGGAAATCTTCTTCTTCCTCAGATATAGCGGACTCACCTGTGGCTTGTTTTGTTAGATAAGTCCTAGTCTCCGGCTACTACAGATTGTAGGCTTGTAGGCAGGTGTAGTTTGGCCTCTCTGTAAGGGTGGCACTGGCACCTGCTGTGCAGAGAGAGCAGAGAACAAGGGGGAACCATGTTCCTCTGAGGCCTCTGTAGGCATCATCAGGGGAGCAGCTGTCTGTTTGGATAATGCTGCCCTGGCTGACCTCCATGGTTATCTATATTGTGGACAGTGCTAGTAAATACCACTGTCCATATTTAGTTGGCATGCGTTTTGCAAGTGGCGAGGTCAGGGACAGAACCCTCGCTGGCTAGGAAGAGGTTATTGTAGAGGAGAGACTAAATAGGGTCTGTCATTGTGTCTCAGGCAGCAGCCCTTCTTTATTCAGGTGCCCCGTTGCTCGTCTGCCTTCCAGACGCCTCCTTCTTCACAGGTCTCAACAATGTGCATGGAAATACTCTGTATGGTTCATTGTAAGTGCTTCGGCCCGTCAAGGTCGTGTATGTAGATTCTGTTATTCTTCTTCCATACCCACACATTAATATACTTTGCCGCAACAACTGGTCTCTTTGTGAGTTATTTTCCCCTGCGGGCATCAAGCTCTGAGCCCCATGAACAGACCCACATCTCTTGCACATGTTCCTCTCTCTCAGTTCATCCTGAACTCTCTTGCCTAAATGCTATCTGCCTGCAATCTATTTATAAATGTTTCCCAGCATGAAGTCTCATGCTTGGGATACATATATGTCCAACCTTTAAGAGCCACCATGTATGGCTATTGGCATTCAACCCCAACTCCCAAACCAATCAGGGTAGTTCCTGAACAGGAAAGCACTGAGTGAGCTATGACAAAGTTATCACATGTTTTCTGGAGGCTCCACTGATAGAAATTAAAGCCTTTAGCTTGGAGATGAATGTTGCTTCCTTCAGCCTACAGTGGCATCTGCAATGGCATTTGCTTGATGCCATAAAGGGAGCTTCTTAATTATGCTGAGTGGCGAACCGTATTAAGTTGGTGCCCACAGTCGTCACTTCCTGTTTCCTGTGACTGCACGTCCAGGTCTACATTTCCAGTAACTGGAGCTTACGCCCCTGGTGAGAGCGGAGTAGCGGCGCATCTTCTTGTATACGATATACAGGCTGATTTTCTTGGTACTACGGAAGTCTCTAGCATGGATTGACACATATGGGGGTGAGAGAGGGCTGCACATCCCGATTTGAACACTAGGACACAAAAATACATTTTCCCGTGGGACTTTAAAGCAGCAAAGAAGAATCAATGGTAGATAAAATGTAAATTTTATTGGAAAGATTGCAATGACGCATATAGCATAAAAAGATAAATTCATGGATCTTGTGAGCTCCGGTATTTTGAAAAACCAACAATGGAACACAGAAATAATACAATTCACATACATATAGTGTACATTTAGGATAGTGTGACATTACAAATTTAATGCATTACAATGTACTGTAGAAGAGACCCCGATGCATTTCGACCTCTCTAGGTCTTCCTCAAGGGGATTAAATTGTTCTATAGGACATCAAAAAGAATAATAGAAGATTATATATACAAATTAATCATGTTTCCTGCGTTTTCTGTCATAATGAGTAATTGGGTAGGCAAATTTTTCAAAGTATTAATTTATTGAGAAACGCACAGGGGAAACAGATTGCTAAATCGATCATAGTTGATGAAAAATTGCATATTTACCCTCTGTGTCGAATTGAATGGTGAAACCGGAGACTTTCGTATTAAAAGCGTGATTGCGTATGCACTCCCAGGGTTCCCAATAGGGGTCCGTACTGGCCAAGGCGCCCACCTCCCACTCCATGGCGGATCCGCTCCACGGCTCGTCCGACTCAAAAGGGGTCACACGTTTCGGGAGTATCCCAATAGCGGGCAAGAAAGCAGGGGAGGAGGGTAACAGTGTACCATGTAACCAACACCTGAAGGTTATAATTGCAATCATCTTATGTTTCATATAATACTCTTAGTCATCTATTGGTCAGTATAATTTTATTACATATGTACTACAGTCTCAATTATAACTTAAACAGGTTAAACGGCACTGGGCATACGTGCCCTCAACCAAGGAGGTTCAAGGAGCTTTTTAGGGGCACTAGATACTATATTTTGTTTTGTTATACCTGGTATTAAGACCGGAATGTCAGCATCGGTTCGGATGTAGCCAATGCAGACTATTCATGGGCCCCCTAAATAGGGGGGATGATTTATTTTAATATAAGACTATTTTATATATATATGATATGGTATTAATAATGATAGTAATAACTGATGTATATAAGTGATAATAATAAAAAAAAAATGTAATAAAGTGGGAAGACTTAATTTATAGAAATAGGATGCGTTTGAACATGTCAAATAATTAATATGTATGGGTATGCAATATATCTCACATAACAATGGAGTAAGTGGAGTTGGGTGAAAAAAAAAATAATGAGAAAAAACATGTGTAAAAATAAAAATGTATCAAGAATGTATAATGGTGAGGGAGTGTGGTAGAAATCAGGGCAAAAAAATGCTAAGTGTGAAGCCATGTGTATGATGAATGGTAATTAAGGATAATGCTGCTAAGCAGGCAAGTTAGAAAAAACCCCCTTGCATGGTGGTAAGGATGTCAAGAGACATGATTAGCACTCAGGTGGAAGGTTGAACAATAAAAAAGGTGCAATAAAGTGATTGTTTTTTTGATAAATAGGTAGATGGACATCAACCAAAGGATGAGTATAAAGATTTACATATACTCACGTAGTTGAGTCTGTTGATCTTTACAATAAAAAAAGGGCAGCATGTATACCAAGGCCTTTAAAAGGAAAATAAAGGTTTTATCAATAGTCTGATTCGTTGATGCATATAAAATGCTCAGAGGGATCAATAATCGTAGCCTACTAGCTCCACACTTACCTCTCAAATGGTGAATGGCCAGTCAAGTATGCTCCCAGGAAGTCAACTGACAAGTCCTAATGGGGAGTGTGCCTAAAGTACCTGTTGATAATAGCTGATTGGACATCAGATCCTGCCAGGATTAAAGTCAGGTGTTGGGTTCCTCCCCCTGCCGTCCACATGGAATAACCCTCATGTGGCCCCCTCGTCATCCCAGTGAATGTGAATCCCGGTACCACCGCCGATTCAAAACAACGGCGTCGGGATTGGCCCCGCGCGCATGTGCGGAGACGCGACAACGCTAACTGCGCGCCACTGACTCCCGAGCATGCGCGCTAAGGCCATCAACACGCGCCCAGCGGTGAACATGGGATGGCGCGGCACTGTTTAAACCCCACCCAGGGGTATGAATACCAACTGCGGGCGGTATGGAAAGGCTCACTAAAAGCGTTCCTCCCCCAGTGCCGGAGAGTCAGGCTGCTGCAGAGAAACCGGCCCCCACCGAGGAGAGGAGGGCCCGTCATGCCTTCACGGGTTCAATCCCCTGGGAAGAGAAGATTGTAAATTTAATATATACATGTTAACATATAGATTATGACACGTCATCACCAAAACAATTTCATTTGTAGTATTATAAGACACATAACCGCGTCACAAAGATGTTATAAATAATATACAAGATCTCTCACGTGTCAAGGGTATGGGAAAGGGGTGTTTAACCACCCAAAATGAAAAACTCTAGCATGGATTGACACATATGGGGGTGAGAGAGGGCTGCACATCCCGATTTGAACACTAGGACACAAAAAGACATTTTCCCGTGGGACTTTAAAGCAGCAAAGAGGAATCAATGGTAGATAAAATGTAAATTTTATTGGAAAGATTGCAATGACGCATATAGCATAAAAAGATAAATTCATGGATCTTGTGAGCTCCGGTATTTTAAAAAACCAACAATGGAACACAGAAATAATACAATTCACATACATGGTGTACATTTAGGATAGTGTGACATTACAAATTTAATGCATTACAATGTACTGTAGAAGAGACCCCGATGCATTTCGACCTCTCTAGGTCTTCCTCAAGGGGACCCTAAGAATGTAAGTTTGTCTTTAATGGGAATTTTCTAGGTTAACTAATAAATACTACACTATGAGGCTTTTTTCTTTTGATTATTTGCGGCTGGCTTGATGGTATGAAATGGAATGGTGATTGACAGACTACTTATTGGAACCACAAAGAAGAGGACAGAGTTGGAGAAGGAAAGCATTTGTTTTAAGCAAGTTGGACCAACAATCCGACCGTGTGTACGCTCCATCGGACAAACTTTTTTCGTTTGGTTTTGGATTTCATCGGACAAAAGTTGGGTCTGCAAACGGACAAACTTTTGCCCAACAAAAGTCCGATAGAGCAAAGTCCGACCGTGTTTACAGATAACCATCGGACTTTAGTCCGATGGACAAAACTACTAATGTTAAAATCAACCAACAATAGCAGAAGTTGACCAAAGGGTGGCAGTAAAGAGCAGAAAAGAGCAGAAAAAACACGCAATGTTGTAAGAAGTTTTAAGAAAGTTTGCAGAAAAGTCAGAGTGTGTGTATGCTATGGGTGTTCCTAACCAACTCCTTTCGGACAAAAAACCACGGAAAAGTCCGATGGAAGTCCGACCGTGTGTACGAGGCTTAACTAAAAAGTTTATTGGGACCTTTGGTTAAAGGTCTAATATCTCTGGTGAGTGAGCATTTTACACTGAAGGCTCAGCATGAAAAGGACATATCACGATTGAGCACTTTTTGCACTTTGGTTGGTATGCAGACACTTTCTAGATGTGAGTGTATTATTTTAAGTGCACATTTCATTAGTTTTTTCTTTGGGCTACTCTTGCTTGATGCGATGAAGACAAGTGGCCATTCGAAACATATCTGGATGGCTGGGGGTCTACAAAGTGACAGAGAAATCTAAGTTTGAAGACATCACACTTTATAGCGGTATTTGACTTCCTTATAACTTAGGGATCAACTCCTTCTGGTGAGTGAGCAATTTTACACCAAGGGACCTTTAAAATTGTGATTAACGGCACATTGAAAAAAGACTATACTGTTTTTTTGTTTGTTTTTTGATCATATGGACTTTCTGTATGGACTCTCTTAATATATTCACTTTTGCTTACAATATAATTCAACACTCGTTGCAGGAATATTTTGTGTAGTGCTGGCGTTTTCGTTTTATATACTAGTTAATGCCATGAAACTGAAAAATTATATTAAATACTTACCGTAATTTTCCTTTCCTGATGGACTCCATGGCAGCCTACGTGTGGGTTAATCCCGCCCCTCATACCTCATAGGACCCTTCTCCCATAAATCTTTGCTCTGGGCCAGAGGCTGTGTTCCATAATTTAGCCTACTCCAGCCACTGGGAGGGAACTTCTGCTGCCATGGAGTCCATCAGGAAAGGAAAATTACGGTAAGTATTTGATATAAATTTTCCGTTTTCCTGACAGACTCCATGGCAGCCTACGTGTGGGAAATAACTAGCCATACACACCCGGGTGGGCAGAGTGCTGGACAAAAGAAAAAAGGTTTAATTGGCACCATCACAGACAAGATACGTAAACCACTACGCAGTAGTGTGCCATGAACGTGTTAATTGAAGACCACAAGGCCACCTTGCAAATAACTTCTGGAGGCACGTGACGTGATGCTGCCCATGATGAAGACACTTCTAGTTGAGTGAGCAGTCACCGCTTCTGGAGGCGCGAAGCCCTTGGCTTTATAGGCCCACTGAATGGCCTGAACAATCCATGCTCCGATAGATCTGGAAGAGGCACGCATTCCCTTATACTTCCTGTGAAAAGAACGAGCAGGTGGTCGGTCTGACGGAAAGAAGCTGTAGCTTCAAGATACTGACTCAGAGCTTTTCCAACATCTAAGGGATAAACACTGGAATCCTCGGTAGATCTGAACGTTGGAAGAGCAATCTCCTGATTGTCATGAAACACAGATGCCACTTTGGGGTTTGAACCCAACATAGGAATTAAAAGGTTTAGAAATGGCTCCTTGCATCCCTGAGAGCTGATTTCAGAGACCCTCTTGGCCGAGGTTATAGCCACCAAGAAGACAACTATTAGAGAGAGTCATTTGACAGAAGATTGATCTTCATGTTCCAACTCTCTACCTAAGAAAAAATCCAGGACAAGGGGAAGATCCCAATTAGAAAAACTTGGCTCTGAGGTCTGAGCCTTATTGCTCCTCTGAAAAACTACTGAGTAAGAGGGTGTCTAGCCCAGGAAACACCCGTAAAGGCATAGATTACAGCGATTTGGACTCGCAGCGAGCTGACTGACAATGAGAGATCCAATCCTGATTGTAAGAAGCCCAGGATATCATGTATCTTTGGGTTATTGCAAGAACCTGCAGTGGAAGAGGTGTAGTCTGAAAACTTTTTCCAAATCCTCTGGTAGACCCTGTTGGTGCCTGTTCTTCTGGCATTTAATATTGTGGAGATGGCCCTACTTGGACAGCCTAGGGCCTCCAACCTTCCCCTCTCAAGAACCAGATCATCAGATGTAGATGGGCCGGGCATGGATGTAGAAATGCCCCTTGTGATAGGAGATCTGGTCTGGAGGGTAGAGGAACTGGGTCCCGGAAGCTGAGTTGCATCAGCAGTAGAAACCATGGCTTGTTTGGCCAGTACGGGACTATTGCCACTATCTCTGCTTCTTCCATCCTGAGCCTCGACAAAAAACAGAGAATGACAGGAACCGGGGGAAAGGCATAGGCCCTGTGGAACCGCCAATGGTCTGTCAGAGCATCTACCCAAAAGCCTGGGGATACCAAGACCTCGTGTAGTATCTCTCTCATCTGAAGTTGCATGGGGAGGCAAACAAGTCTACTTCTGGAATGACTCCCAGGGACAGGACCCACCTGAAGACTTCGGGGGGGAAGTCCACTCGTTGTCCAGAGAAACTCTCAACAGAAAATCTGCCTGAACGTTCGGGACTCCAGGGAGATAGACAGCTGTCAGGTTGGCCAGGTTTTTCTGGGCCCAGATCATGATGGGCTCTATTTCCTTTGACAGGGAGAGTCTGCGAGTACCCCCCTGTCTCTTGATATATGTGACTGCCGTTGTGTTGTCCAGTCTTAGGAGGACTGAGTCTCCTGCTGTTAAGTGGTGAAAGGCCTGCAGAGCGCAGAACGCTGCCCGGAGTTCAGGAACATTGGAGACTATCCTGTGAGAGGGAAAATTCCATATGCCTTGGGCTACTTCTGTCAGCCCCTGTTGCTGGCATCTGTAGTGATGGTGACCCAAGACACAGGTGCGATGGAGTGACAATTGAGGAGGTTCCTCTGTTGTAGCCACCAAGGAAAGCTCTCCCGCATGGATGAGGTTATTTGGATAAAGTGATCCCGAAGCCCTGGATTATACTGCTGGAGAAAACCCTTCTGGAAGGGCCGCATTTTCCACTGAGCCCACTTTACCATGGGTGTTGTTGCCACCATGGTGCCAATGATCTTTAGGCATTGAGAGGCTTGGAGATGAGGACGACATTGCAAGCCAAACTCTGTCCCGGATCACTGGGATTTTTCCAGGGGTAACAAGATGGTGCTCTTGATAGCGTTGAAGTGTGCCCCGAGGAATACCAGGGACTGCGTAGGATCCAGATGGCTCTTTTCCAGATTCAGAAGCCAACCAAACTCGAGTAGAGTGGAGATGACCTGAGATCTGTGGATTAGCAACTGCTCCTTGTCCCGAGACAACAGCAGGTCGTCTAGATACTGATACAGACGGATACCTCTGGTCCTGATCAGAGCCACGACAGCCAACAAGTTTTGAAAACACAAGAGGCGATGTTGTAAGCCCGAAGGGGAGACAGGTGAACTGCAGACGGATTTGATCGACAGCAAAGTGAAGGTATTTCTGGAATTCTGACGCTATCGGAACATGGAAGTAGGCGTCCTTCAGGTCTATAGAGACAAGCCAATTGCCTGGTTGGATTGCTTGACTGATCATGAGTAGTGTCTCCATCTTGAACTTCTCCTTCTAGATAAAAGAATTCAAGTGGGTTAGGTCTATAACTGGCCTCCAGGAGACGTTTTTCTTCAACACCATGAAGAGGGGCGAGTAGACCCCTTAAAACCTTTTGTCATCTGGAACTGGAATTGCAGCGCCCTGAGCCACAAGAGAGACAGGAGAATTTGCTTTTTCTCTTCCGAGAGAGGCAAGGATGCCGACTCGCTCTGTTTTAGGCAGGTGCAATATCATAAAGACTTAGGGGATTCTTGTCCACCGGAAGATGCCCCTTTTGAAAACTTCTGGCCTGAAGGCTGTTTTTTTCTTCCAGGTCTTCTTGAACTCACGGCCAGGCCTATAGTAGCAAGCATTCCTTGCTCGATCTGAACTTTGCCTGGGCTGTGTTCTCTTCTGGTTTAGCAGACGGCGATCCTGGGGAAGGAACCCCGACTTGCCCCCTGTGGCACGGGTGATGGCACTGTCCGATATGTTCCCAAAGAGGGACGAACCCCCAAATAGAATCCTGCACCATGCCTGCTTGGAGGCAGGGTCAGCTACCCATGGGCGCAGCCACAAGGCACGCTTAGCCGTGACAGATGTCAGCATGATCCGAGCCACCAGGCGAATTATGTCTAGGGAAGCCCCACGAGAAAAGCCAACGTCAACCTTAGCCCATGAATAGGGGAGCTCCTGGCCAGTTCTTCCGAGATGCTCCTCAGAGAAGCATCTACGTCGTCTGCCCAGACTTCCATCGCTTTAGAAAGGGCTGCGAGAGCTAGAGCTGGTTTGCAGGTCATACCCGCTGTAATGTAGATCTGCTTGAGGTCGGTATAAATTTTCCACTCCAGGCAATCCCTAAAGGAAACAGTATCCTCCAATGGGAGTGTGACATGCCTCACCATCCTCATTAGGGCTGAGTCAATGAGAGGAGCCGACTCCAGGTGTTTTACATCCTTGCTTTTAAATGGGTACATTTTTGATACCTTCATTAACAGGCAATTCTTCCTTTCAACACCACCCCATTTGTCGGTAATTATTGCGCTGAGTTCACCCAAAAAGGAGAAATTAGGGTGTTCTTTTTTGAGGTGTTTAAAATATTTCCACTGTTTGGAGGGTGCCTCCACTGGCTCTTCCATCTCAAAGCTTCTTTGACAGCTTTTGACCAGCTGTGGTACTAGGGCAAATTCAAAACCTGCACCAGGGTCATCTACCTCCACCTCACTGTCTGAGGCTTCAATTGAGGAATGGCTCGGCTGTGAAGGGCCTGGAGCCTTGAGATCATCCCTAACAGGGACTGACATAGTGTCGCCAGCAGGGTTGTGGGTATGGCCAGAATCCGCTTTACTCAGGGACTCACGGACCATCTTTCTGACCAGTGCTTCCACTTGTTGGTCTCCACCCTCTCTTTCTTATGCGACTTTAGAAAAGCATCGCTTGCAGAGCGATTTGCCTTCAGGAACCTGGGCCCCGCATACCCAGCAGGCTTTCCTCACAGAGCGGCTGGAGTGGCGGTGAGAGTGACGCCCAGAGGTGGTTTTAGACTCCTATCTGTGGTACCTAGATCTAAAGGAAGATCTGACGCCTGTACCTTGAAGAGGAGTGACAACGTTGAGACCTAGGACGGTCTTTGCCGTGCTTTGGTGTTCAGACCTAGAAGAGCTGAGTGAAAAAGAAAGGGTTAACAGCTCCTGAATGAGTGAACCCAAGCATCACAGGTAGAAAATAAATAAATCCTACCTGCAGCGCAAGGGTTGGCCACAAGAGGGCGGTGACAGATCCATGGCAAGGCAGTTTGAAAGTGAAATGAATCATTACAGCCTTATAAGAAACAGGAGTGACAACAGGCATGAGAGAGAACATAACAAAACATAGCCAGCACCCAGGGAGCCTGCAGCAAACAATTTACCTTGTAAACCAGAGTCCAGTGCCTGGGAAAATACTGCATAAGCCTGCAAGTCATCCCAAGTAATAGCTGCTTTGACAGCTATTTAAATCTGCCACTGTTAACGATGTCACCGCCCCATAGCGGTTGCCATCCGGTGGCGGCCAATCGCATTCGCGACTGCTGCCGCCATTTTG
This sequence comes from Rana muscosa, assembly GCA_029206835.1. NCBI lineage: Eukaryota > Metazoa > Chordata > Amphibia > Anura > Ranidae > Rana > Rana muscosa. The sequence continues at coordinate 60,691,703 of JARGYO010000094.1, forward strand.
GCGAAACTGCGCCTGCACGAACCAAGCACAGAATCTTCGTTCGCGGCTTGCGGATGCGCAGCGACTTCCTGAAACGGCGAGCTGGAACACAGCTGTGCTCCAGCCGCCGTGGCCACTCACTGGAGCTTGATAGAAAATAAGGAGAGACACAAAACACAGAGATACGGCTGCCATATAAAAGGAATATCTTTGTACATTACCACCACCACGGCACGATTCGGACCAGAACCTGGGACTGGGGAGCTGTTCGCTCGACCCACCGCACGATCGGGCGTTTACAAAGCCTCCCGCTAATAGCTGGGACGTTTGGCCATATTGCCGCTTGCCTGCCAATGGCCAGGTTAGTAAGCTCTTCATGGTATCACATCATATCGCCCATGTCCACCTGCTAATAGCTAGGATTGCTGGACTGCAGAGAGGATCACCGCTAACCACCAACGTATCGCCGTGCACACCGCCAGGCCTGGATTACAGAAAAACTTCATGAAAAGGTAAGACTATATCTTGGTCCTAGGAGGAGGACAAAAAAAGGAACACAGCCTCTGGCCCAGAGCAAAGATTTATGGGAGAAGGGTCCTATGAGGTATGAGGGGCGGGATTAACCCACACGTAGACTGCCATGGAGTCTGTCAGGAAAGACATTTATCTGCTCTCTTGTGTGCTGTTAGAGAAATTAGAAATTATACTTTAAATGTCAACTATGAATATGCATATTAATATGACTATATCTTCTAAAGTTAAAATGTTTGCTTTATATAACTCTATTAATACTTAAATATGCTGAATAAGCTCTAATAGCCCTAATTACTGGAATAAGTCATATGACCATATTCTATTGTGCAAAGATGTGCTGACTCTTACATCTGTCAAATATGGGCTGCGAACCATGAGATAATTTATGTATCCATTGTATGAAATATCCTGTCATAAGGTGTTGGCTGAAAAAGGATATTTCCCTATTTCCTGCTAACGTCAGAATAAAGGTTGAAATTATACATGGTCAGGACGTTACGAGCAGGAAAAGGGAAGGTTTAAGGGTTATAAAAGCTGAATGTGAATATATGACAGGCAGAAATGGATCTCTGAAGCAGAAGATATACATTTAACCATTTCTCTTGCATATGCAATAAAATATCTTGACTTGTAACGAGAGTCGGTCCAAAATTACTTGACATTTTGGTCCTTCGAGCCGGAAGTCCAAATTCCTGGAAAGCACTAGCCAACAACCCAGTGAACCGATGTCCGTACGGCAAAAAACTGTAAGTCCTCCGTCTTAAATTTGACGTTAACAGAGGCCGGCTCACTGAACTAGTGCCTCCCGGGCAGCGACTTACCGGATCAGCACAAGAGACCGCTCTCGGGGCAAGGTAAGATATTTTCATTTATTATATTATACTTTTAGGCCTAAATGTGATTAGGGATTTAATGATAAGGGATTTTGTTACATACATCTAATATAGAGATTAATTGAATGTTTATCTGTTGTGTATATGTTTTGCTTTATCCAAGTTGAGGGAATATAAGTAGATACGTCCGTAGTTTAAATCCCTTTGATATAGGAGTATGGTCCCATTCCAATACCCGGGTGCAGATAAAGGAAATTTGTCGACAAAGGACCTAGGTCCTGACAGCCTTGTAAACTGCAGGAATTCCCGTGGGGGACACATAAATATTCCTACATCAAAAACATGAACCCCTGTTGATACAAAGGTATGGCCTGATAGATTTCCAGGTAACAAATAGAGGTAATTTGACGAGCCCTTGCGCTCAGCCAGCCTCGTATGTTGTGTAAAAAACCTGTACAGGCATTTATAAATACCGTTGAATCAACAAATATTAATGTTTTGATAACGTGTGGGAACAACAGTCGAGAGAAATGAAGTCTCTTTTGTAATTCTGTTCATGCTCCCTACAGTTTACTGAAATATTAATGTTTTGATCAGGGGGGGTTGACCAGTCAGGTGAATTTACGTTCGCCTTGTAATTCTGTTCATGCTCCCTACAGTTTACTGAAATATTAATGTTTTGATCAGGGGGGGTTGACCAGTCAGGTGAATTTACGTTCGCCTTGTAATTCTGTTCATTCTCCCTATAAATGAAAAAAACATTAAGTAAGAAGACAAGACACCAGTATTATAGCAGCACACAAGATCAATAATCTAGAAGTGATATGTCACGACTAGAAAGTTTGTGAGTAGCTGCAGAAGTGATAAGATACTGTGTGCAGGTATTGTGTCAGTGTGAGAAGACCTTACAAAAAAAACTCCGTGTGCACGTTAAAATGAGTATGATCCATGGAAAGTCTGATGGTTTGAATGATGATGCAAAGTATATGTGTAGTCTAGACAAAGAGAATGTGAAACTCCTTAAGACATGAAAAACAAAGTATGATTTTGATGCATTTTTAAATAAGGATTGTTGTGTAATACTGTGTTGTGTAGAAAGCTTAAAAAATAAATAAAAATTATGCCGGCATGTATGTATGAGTATATATATGTATATATATATATATATATATAAAAAAAAAAAAAAAAAAGAAATATAAGGAAACAGAATAAATTAGGTCTTCCCCAGGCAAAGAAATGGCTTGAGGAGGCTAACTGTAGGTTAAAATCATAAAAAAAATCATAAAAAGACTATGTTTTTAGACAAAGAGGAGGACAATAATATGACCGTCCTCCGAAGTTTAGTGCAGCAAGTATTGACTGAACAAAATGCGACAAACCTAATGCACCCGACAGCCCCTACACACCCTTTAGAGGACTCTCCAATCCCACCGACAGACGCTGCTCCCCCTCTGACTTCACCACCCGCTCCCAATTCCCTATTGCAGACCTGCAGTCCCCACCACCAGATGGGACAGAGGTATGCAACAAGTTACCCCGCTGACCCTCCTTACAGCAATCCCAAGGTCCACATAGCTCAATTCAGGGATGGTATCATGGGAATGGTTGCTAGCTATCATCTCAATGTGAGGGAAATAGAGCAGGTCACCAGACAGGTACTGGGACCTGACTGGCATCATGTAGTGGGAGATTGGAGTGGATTAAACAACCAGGGAGGGGTGTTGCCTCAGGATGATGCAGCACTCAAAAACAGAAGAAATGCTCTTATAGCAAAGATAGAGAGAGGATAGATGGATACGTCAAGTCGACTGGTCCATTATAAATCAGTGTATATGGGGAGAAGAGGAAACAGTGGATAATTTCATTGTTAGGATAAAGAAGAATTTTAAAAACCACTCTGGGATAGAAATCCCAGTAGATCAAGTGAACGATAGCCCATATGAACAACAGCTAAAGAATGCAATCCTGAAGGGGCTGCTAGTCCTTATATCAAGTTTTGTTAACGAACACATGATTAACCATAGGATCTGCAGACTCTAGGAGCTAATCAAGTATGTGAGGCATGCTGAGGGGCACTTCCAACCAAAAAAGAAAGTAAAGAAAAGGATGAGGGGGGAGTGTTTCCTGTATGGTAAAAGTGTGTCTGCAGAGAGAGAAGCAGAAGGATGGGAAAGAATCTGATATTTTGGATGTGTGTAATGTTGAAACTTGTTTGCATGCTGAAGCCAAGCCAGAAATAACCTGGGTTGCAAAGAGTAGTTGGGTAACATTTCTCTGTGACACTGGGACTTGTAGGACCCTGATACACCCGCTGGATATGCCACCAGGGGTAAAGGGAAAAGGTTTAGTATATGTAAAATCTGCAAATGGGTTGATGCACCAGGAGGCCGTGTCTGAAGGCCTTACTGTGGAAAATCCACAGACAGGTAAAAAGGCTCAGTGTAAAATTGTAATGTCAACTAAATGTCCTGTTAATTCGTTGGGTAGAGACATGTTGCATGCTCTTGATATTTCTGTCGTACCAGTGGAGGGGGGCCTCAAAGCCCATCGGCTGTGTGAAAAACAAATCACAGCTGTGGATAATGAGCCCTGATACTGGTACAGCTTGGATTTACAAACTGAGGGATTAAAGATGCCCAAAACCCTGACAGAAATAATTGAAGAGCCTGTGAGGAAAGGTACAAGGTCCAGACAAACGTCTATTGCACTATCTACTACAAAAGGACCACTGGGCCTGATAGGTCTTATGAGAAACAGTTAATGAGTTGCACTAACACTGAAGTGCTCTTAAGATACCTGTACTGTGATAAGAAAGGAAATAACATGGCTACTTGTCTCCTACCACAGCCTATTCTGCAAATATACAGGCAGGATACTGTACCTCATGTTTCGGTCACGCGGAACTCCGAGGTATCATGGCATGAGCTGGGAGAACTTATCACAGACTGGGTCAAATTAACAGATGAGGAACTGAAATCCAGAGGGAATCAGAGGTACAGATTAGCGTGGTTTGTTGAATGTACAACCAGAACTTGCGTGATTGAAGTTTTGACAAAAGACAGTGACTGACACTTTTTGACCCGAGGGGAAGGGGATGCCTTAAAAGACGTCCCCGATTTCTTGTGATCAAAAGGAAAGACAGACGTAGGGCTAATTAAGACAGACAGTCAGTTCTGGTTTGCACTTATGTACAAGGGAAAACTCACAAGAAATGTTTAATGCTTTGTCTCGAGTTGTACCTCCCAGTGGGAGTCAAATTCTCTTGTATGTGGATGACATTCTGGTAGCGGCTCCTCTGGAGCGACAATGTAAAATTGACACCTTGGCTCTGATGCATTTCCTCGCAGAACAAGGTCACAAGGTTAGCAAAATAAAATACAACTTTTGAAAACCAAGGTGAAATACCAGGGTTACATTATATCTCAAAAAGGCAGACATCCAGATGAGATCCGAAAAGAGGCCATCCTTCAAGCCCCCAAACCACGTAAAAATAAAGAAATGATGTAATTTCTTGGCATGGCAAATTTTTGTAGAGCATGGATAGCTAATTATGCTACGGAGGTGGTGCCTCTTTCTGATCTCATCTATGGTACACAAATGTCTGCAAAAGGTTCCATCCAGTGGAATGTGCAAGCAGAGGATGCATTTACAAAGGTGAAGCACCTCATTGTGGGTTCTACTGTGCTTAGCCTACCCAATTACAGTAGAAACCCTTTAGCAGACTGTAGATTGTAAAGAGGGGTACATGACTTCTGCTCTCACTCAGGTTTATGAGAACGAACACAAACTAGTTGCATTTTACTTAACTAATTTGCCCCACTGTGTACAAGGTGTAGTAGCAGCCTCATTGGCCATACGGTCATCTGCATTGATAGTATTGTTCCACCCCTGGTACTTAAAGGTCTCACATGTTATTTAGGTGATCTTACTATAAGACAGAATCTCCTATTTATCTCCAGTCAGGCATTTATCATGTATGACTACACTTCTGGGACAACCACACATTACAATCAAGAAGTGTACTACATTGAATCCTGCTACACTAATGCCAACACCTGGTGATGGGGATCCACATGATTGTGCAGCTCAAAATTGATGAACGGGTACTCCCTAGGAAGGATCTCACTGATGTTCCCTTTCTAGATGCTGACATTACAATCAAACGGCTTATGCTATAGTAACACATGACCAGGTCATTGAAGCTAGACCTTTTCCCAGTTCCTATTCTGCACAACAAGCTGACATTATAGCCCTGTCAAGGGCCTGCAGTCTAGGGGAAGGGAAAAATAAATAGATATTTATACTGACAGCCAATACGCTTTCTCTACACATATTTGCCCAGCAATGGAAAAAAGGGGTATGATTACGTTGCCATGGGAAACCGATCACACAGAGATCTCATTCTTGCCCTTCTAGAATATGTACAAAAACCAGCACAAGTGGCTATTTGTAAATGTGCGGCACATAGAAAGGGAACAGATCCAATTACCCTAGGGAATGCACTAGCAGACAAGACAGCAAAGGAAGCTTCTGAAGGACAGCAATGACAAACATATACAGTTTCCCAAGTAAATGATGAGGTACAGAGAGCTATTGATGAAACATGGTTATCAGAAATGCAGAAAACATCACCGGCAGGTGAAAATCAAAGTGGTTATATACAGGGTCAACACTGGTCAATGGTATATACACATGTACAGAAGGTAAACCTAACTTATCTACATCACTATTCACGTATGCTGTGTTATTGAGTCATGGGTAGGCCCATACCTCAAAAGGAGGGATGGTACTGGGTGTACACAACATATGGGTTTACAAAACTACTCTGAAAATTTTGTCTCACATATCCGATTTGTAACAGATACCATGCACAAGGTGCCCTAAGAGCCTTAAGGGGTCATTTCCCACATCCCCCTTATCCCTTTCACACAATATGCATGGATTTTATTGAATTGAACAAATGTGAGAATAAGTACTGTCTGGTTATTGTGTACAGGTTTATAAAGTGGGTGGAAACTTTTCCTATGGCGCACACGGATAGACAGTCAGTAGCCAAAGTACTAATCAAAGAGGTGATTCCACGACAAGGGATCCCCGCGCTGATTTACAGTAACAATGGCTCCAATTTTGTAAACTAAACAATACAACTAATTGGTATATGGTACAATATCTGACCTACTAGGGAGAATCACTATTTAGGTTGTAACCCCTGGTCAGAACACCCCAGCCCCCGAGCCAACTCAGTTTCAACTTAATACCTCTTTGTTTAAAACAGATTTTACTTACAAGGAACAATTAAGTATAGAAACAGGATTTGGAGACAAAAATTAGTGGATAGAATGGGTCAGATACACAACTCAATCTAAGGGGTTAAGTGATTGTATTTCTTGTGCAAACCCAAGACCACAACTAGCTACCATTCCTCTCCCTGAAGAGGAAACAGATTTAGCTTGCATAATAAGACTGTTTTCAGAAAATATTACTGGGTCTGAATGTGCAAATGAGAAAAAGAGATACCCTAAAACTAAAATGCAAAGTACACCCCCTTCAGTACAAGTATTACCAGGAAATTTTTCTAGTTTCTCTAACAAAGATAAGGATGGTACAAAGGTTGGCACTCTATCTCCTGAATACTGTGCGACCACAACATCAACTACAGACATTAAGTATCAACTAAAATGGTTTCAGGAACAGAAACGGCAACTAGCTGATGTTTGGTGGCTGTGTGGGGACAAGAAACTAAGGCTCAGACTGCCACCTAGATGGGAGGGTAGTTGTGCCCTTACCCGCCTGTTGCTTCCCTTTTATATTGTTCCTATGACTAATAAATTGATGAGACTAACAGGTAAACACTATTTTAAGAGACTTAAGTGTCCAGAATCATTTTGACAACCAGGTATATATAGACTCAATAGGTGTTCCACGAGGAGTTCCGGATGAATTTAAAGCACAGAATCAAGTAACAGCAGGACTCACCTCACTCTTCCTATGGGTACAGCCCAATAAGAATGTCGACTGGATAAACTACATTTACTACAACCAGCAGAGGTTTGTGAATTACACCAGAGATGCTATCAAAGGTATAGCAGCACAATTGGACGCCACCTCTTTGACAGCGTGGCAGAACCGTATAGCATTGGATATGTTGCTGGCAGAAAGGGGCGGGGTATGCGAAATGTTCGGCACCTTCTGCTGCACTTTTATTCCAAATAATACGGCACCTGATGGAAGTATCACCAAGGCTTTGCAAGGCCTACAAATGTTATCCCAGGAACTAACTGAGAACTCTGGTGTAGAGAACCCCTTAACAGGACTCTTTGAAAAATGGTTTGGTAAATGGGGTGATCTTGCAAAAGGTTTGCTCATCTCTGTTGTCATGGCAGCCACGGTCCTTACGCTGTGTGGATGTTGCTGCATTCCTTGTATTAGAGGAATTCTTCAAAGACTGATTGACACATCACTAACAAAGACTATGTTTTTTCAGAACAACACTGAACTATACCCGGAACCTGATGAAGATGAACTTACAGTCCTTTCAAAAGACTTATTTGTCTAAATGATAATACCTGGTAAAATAAAGAACCTGGATATTTGAATTATTGACATTATAAGTATAAAAGGGGGCAGCTGTTAGAGAAATTAGAAATTATACTTTAAATGTCAACTATGAATATGCATATTAATATGACTATATCTTCTAAAGTTAAAATGTTTGCTTTATATAACTCTATTAATACTTAAATATGCTGAATAAGCTCTAATAGCCCTAATTACTGGAATAAGTCATATGACCATATTCTATTGTGCAAAGATGTGCTGACTCTTACATCTGTCAAATATGGGCTGCGAACCATGAGATAATTTATGTATCCATTGTATGAAATATCCTGTCATAAGGTGTTGGCTGAAAAAGGATATTTCCCTATTTCCTGCTAACGTCAGAATAAAGGTTGAAATTATACATGGTCAGGACGTTACGAGCAGGAAAAGGGAAGGTTTAAGGGTTATAAAAGCTGAATGTGAATATATGACAGGCAGAAATGGATCTCTGAAGCAGAAGATATACATTTAACCATTTCTCTTGCATATGCAATAAAATATCTTGACTTGTAACGAGAGTCGGTCCAAAATTACTTGACAGTGCCTGCATAATGCTTAGACCTCTTCCCACATGGCCACAAGTCCCCTGATACCCAAGATGGCACAGATGGTCAGCACCAACTAATGATTTCAGCTGTGCCAAGTATTCCATCAGACGTCTGATATATTTTCAGATTTCATGCTCAATCAATGCAGAATCAAAATATTTTTATAAAATAGTACCTTCTGCCAAGCCATGCCTATAAAGGCCACCAAGGTAGGACCTGCCGACCTCCCACTGAGCACCTCATCAGTGGACATGAGTGTATGCCTGTATGGAATTCATTTAATAATCCTGTATTCAATTCATTTTCTTCGCTAATAGGCATACATTTATTTTTTATCATTACAACCCACTCCACCTGCATGGGCAGAAAATTTGTGACCCATATCTCTATAGATAAAATATAGTCCACAAAGATAGTAATATTCCCAGCACAGCACATAGAAACAGAGTGATGGGTGTTGACAGACAGACAACTGCAAGGCATCAAGGAAGACTGATTTGGCTTTGTGTAATGAATGAGGTCAGCCTTCAGCAGAGTTTGATTGTGGTCATGGAACATTGAGACGAAATTAAATAAATTACATACATGCATGGAGCTGGCAAGGCAAAGCATTCCTCCATTCAGCAGGATACCACATTAGCAGAGCTTTTTAATGGTTTGTGCTGTTTGGCTTGCGGTTACAAGGGAGTGTATCCTTTACAAACACCACGCTATGGCCAAGACATCAGACATGGTGCAAACCCTGCCGTATATGCCATGGAAATATTGCAAGCTGAAAAAAGTTAGCGTGTCCTGCCACCATCCTAAGAGGGAAAAGGAAAACATGCCAAGGGCCCCTTTCACTGAGACAGATTTAGGAATTAAGTCATAAGCTGGAGATGTCAGTAAAAACAGTGATCTATAAAACTGGAAGGAGCTAGCTAGGATCTTTTTTGTCCAAAGGCTGTAAATAAATGGCTAACATGCATCACAGCTAGGCAACGATTTAACATTTTAAAGGCCAAAGGAAACCACAAAATAGATAATGTGTAATGCCTTGTACACACGATCGGAATTTCCGATGGAAAAAGTCCAACTGACTTTTTCCGTCGGATATTCCGACCATGTGTATGCCCCATCAGACTTAATTCCGAGGAATTCCATCGGAGTTTAGATAGAGAACATGTTCTCTTTTACTCCGATGGAATGCCGTCGGAATTCCGATGTGATTTTGGCCGGGCAAAAGTCTGACCGTGTGTACGGGTCATTAGACATTGTACTATGGCCTTCATTGTCATAGTTTCACCTCTACTTTCCTTAGCAGTTGCAGTGTGTATAAATATGACTGCACAGCTCCAGGGTAGCCATTGTCAACCAGAGTCTCATGAAATCCCAAGGTTCCTCCAGAGGGGGTTGCTTAACTGTGGCTGATTGACCTTCCATTCGATGGGGCATGCATAGTTCTGGGAACAATGGCACTTGAAAGAGCCAGCAGCATGATGTCAATTTGTAGTTGTCTGTAAGAGTGGCTTTCAGGAGGGTGGGTGGTATTTTCTTCCAACTGACCACCAACTAGCTTAATTAATTTTTTTACCATCCCTGAACCTAAAAAAAAAATTCATGGGTTCCTCTGGGGTAAAATGCTTGGGAAAGGCTGCTCCAGAGTGCAACCACACTGCCCAGTGCACTCGGTAATATAATTGATCTAGTCATACATGCCCCATCTTTTTCCCTAATACACATTTGTAGTGAGGATATTTGTGATGAGGGGTGTGGTTATTGCTTATCCATATCAACACAGAGCATCGAAGTGGGAGGTTAGAAAGGCCATGTCCACTATGGGCTTACAAGGGAGCAGAGCCCCATACAGCATGAACAGCCGTATATCGTTTACGACTAGTGGTAAGCTGAGCATAGTAAGCAGGCAGCCTATACAAGTGACTGAAGATCCAGGGGCTGCACACACTCACCCGCACAACCCAGCTTGACAGGTATGGATGGGAGGGTGCAAGGCCCCCTATGCAGAGACTGTGCATCCAGGTCACTGTGTCACCTGTCCCTGCATACTTAAACTGGGCTGTTCAGGAGAGTCTGCACAACCGCTGCGTCTCTATTCACTTGTATAGATTTCCTGAATGCAATATGCAATGGGTGGGGGGGGGGGGAGCTGGGTGTATAATTATAGCACGACCAAAAAGCAAAGAAAGGATGATGGTCTCAGCATGTTTATGCCCCCACATGTTGCCTTTTCAGGTTAAAAGAGAAGTGCGGGATTAAAAAAAAAAAAAAAAACGTTTCTACTCACCTATGTGGGTGCAGCATCGATCCAATGCTGCCTCTGTCTCCTGCCACCTCTACACTGAGACCTGAGCAATCAAAGACCTCTGTTCTGAGTTCTGCCCCTCCAGTGGCACGATGAGAGGCCGAGCCAGCTGCCCGTCAGGCATCTGGGCAGATCTTGATATTATTGTCTGGATCCCTACAGAGCCTAGACCTGCTCTGCGACGTGCTTTAGCCTGCTATTGACTGAATCTGGGTCACACGAGTGCCAAAATAGGTGCAGACCTGTGACACTCAGGAGAAGTATGGCCAAAATAGTTTTGGCCTTCTCCTTTAACCACTTGCCGACCGGCTCAGGCCGATATACGTCAGTAGAATGGCACTCCAGTGCAAACTGACGTACCTGTACGTCAGTCCGCAAATGCAGGATAGCGGGCGCGCGTGCACCCGCCGCATGTCGCGGGAGTGTGCCCGTGGGTCCCGTGGACTCGATGTCCGCCGGCGGCCCGCGATCACGGCGAGGAGAGGCAGAACAGTGAACTGCCTATGTAAACAAGGTGTTTCCCTGTTCTCCCTAGTAACATGACAGAGATTTTCTATGCCCTGTCATCGGAACATCGATCTCTGTCATGTCAGTGGTAGCTCATCTCCCCTACAGTTAGAACACGCTGAGGGAACACACTTAACCCCTTGATCGCCCCCTAGTGTTTAACCCTTTCCTTACCAGTGACATTTAAAAAGTAATCAGTGGCTATTTTTAGCTCATATCGCTGTATAAATGTCAATGGTCCCAAAATAGTGTCAAAAGTGTCCGATGTGTCCCCTGCAATGTCACAGTACCTATAAAGATCACAGATCACTGACATTACCACAAAAAATAAAAAATAATAATAAAAATGCCATAAACCAATCAATATACACTTATTGGGATTTTCTTTTACAAAAAATATGTAGAAGAATACATTTCGTCCTAAACTGAGGAACAAATTAGTTTTTTTATATATTTTTTGGGGGAGATTTATTATTGCAGAAAGTAAAAAAATATATATATATATATATTTATTTCCCCAAAATTTTTTGTTTATAGCGCAAAAAATAGAAACCACATAAGTGACCAAATACCACCAAAAGAAAGCTCTATTTGTGGGAAAAAAAGGATGCAAATTTTGTTTTTTTGGGTACATCATCGCACGACTGCGCAATTGCCAGTGAAAGTGACGCAGTGCCAAATTGTAAAAAGTGCTCTGGTCAGTAAGTGGGTAAAATCTTCCAAGGATGAAGTGGTTAAGGGGGAGCAGTTGGGAGCAGTGACAGATGCTAATGTAAACATAGCCTAATTAGTGGTCATCAACAAGCTATAGGGGGTCTTGACTGCCAAACCAGACACCACCAAAGGTTGTAAGGTTCAGCATACAGGTGAAACTCGAAAAATTTGAATATTGTGCAAAAGTTCATTTATTTCACTAATGCAACTTAAAAGGTGAAACAAATGTATGAGATAGACTCATTACATGCAAAGCAAGATAGTTCAAGCCGTGATTTGTCATAATTGTGATGATTATGGCTTACAGCTCATGAAAACCCCAAATCCACAATCTCAGAAAATTAGAATATTGTGAAAAGGTGCAATATTCTAAGCTCAAATTGTCCCACTCTAATCAGCTAATTAAGCCATAACACCTGCAAAGGGATCCTGAGATTTTAAATGGTCTTTCAGTCTGGTTCAGTAAGAATCAAAATCATGGGAAAGACTGCTGACCTGACAGTTGTGCAGAAAACCATCATTTACACCCTCCATAAGGAGGGAAAGCCTCAAAAGGTAATTGCAAAATAAGTTGGATGTTCCCAAAGTGCTGCATCAAAGCACATTAATAGAAAGTTATGTGGAAGGGAAAAGTGTGGAAGAAAAAACGTGCACAAGCAGCAGGGATGACCGCAGCCTGGAGAGGATTGTCAGGAAAAGGCCATTCAAAAATGTTGGGGACTTTCACAAGGAGTGGACTGAGGCTGGAGTCAGTGCATCAAGAGCCACCACACACAGACGGATCCTGGACATGGGCTTCAAATGTCGTATTCCTCTTGTCAAGCCGCTCCTGAACAACAAACAACATCAGAAGCGTCTTACCCGGACTAAAGAAAAACAGACCTGGTCTGTTGCTCAATGGTCCAAAGTCCTCTTTTCTGATGAGAGCAAATTTTGCATCTCATTTGGAAACCAAGGACCCAGCGTATGGAGGAAGAATGGAGAGGCACACACTGCAAGATGCTTGAAGTCCAGTGCAAAGTTTCCACTGTCTGTGTTGATTTGGGGAGCCATGTCATCTGCTGGTTTTGGTCCACTGTGCTTCATTAAGCCCGGGGTCACCGCAGCCGTCTACCAGGAGATTTTGGAGCACTTCATGCTTCCTTCTGCGGACGAGCTCTAGGGGGGAGGCTGACTTCATTTTCAGGCAGGACTTGGCACCTGCCCACACTGCCAAAAGCACCAACACCTGGTTCAATGACCGTGGGATTACTGTGCTTGATTGGCCAGCAAACTCGCCTGACCTGAACCCCATAGAGAATCTATGGGGCCAATGCCAAGAGAAAGATGAGAGACATGAGACCGAACAATGTAGAAGAGCTGAAGGCCGCTATTGAAGCATCCTGGTCTTCCATAACACCTCAGCAGTGCCACAGGCTGATCGCTTCCATGCCACGCCGCATTGAGGCAGTAATTGCTGCAAAAGGGGCCCAAACCAAGAACTGAGTACATATTCATGCTTCTACTTTTCACAGGTCCGATATTGTTCTATGTACAATCCTTGTTTTATTGATTGTGTGTAATATTCTAATTTTCTGAGATGGTGGATTTGGAGTTTTCATGAGCTGTTAGCCATAATCATCACAATTATAACAAATCACGGCTTGAACTATCTTGCTTTGCATGTAATGAGTCTATCTCATATATTAGTTTCACCTTTTAAGTTGCATTAGTGAAATAAATGAACTTTTGCACGATATTCAAATTTTTCGAGTTTCACATGTATGTTCTACCTAAGAATATCAGAGAATGTGGTCGTACTATAGGAGATGGTGGACATGATACAAGTGTTTGGAGTCTGGAGACATGTTACATGAGACTACTAGGGATGCATACCATTATATCCTCTTAACAAATCAATGCTTCCGCTCTTACTTCTGACTTCTGTAATCCGAAGGCTGCACAAGTATCAAAGTGCTACAAGTGGCCATTGGGCACCAATGGTCTAAGTCTACAATCTTCATTCTCTGGAACGGTGAGATCTATTCGTACTAGTAGAACCATGGAGGGCAGAGCTGAGAACTTCATCACAGATTTCCTGCTCTTGGGGCCTTCTGGAGATATAAGAAACCATTGGGTGGTTTCTCCCACTGTAAAACAAACCTTAAAGTGAAGGTCCACCCTAAAAAAAAAAAATTGTCAAAAAGGCTTAAATTTTTTTTGAAAAAAAAAAAAAATGTTTTTTTTAAAATATATTTACCAGAAATGGCTGTTACTAGGCAGATCTTCCTAATCTGCCCCTTCCTTGTCCACGGTGCTCCTCAGTCTCGTCCTCATCGTGTTGTCTTCTGGGAACTGTGTGTCTCCCAGAAGTCAGCCGCCCATTCACACAGCGCCTCGCGACTCGCGCATGCACAGTAGGAAACGGGCAGTGAAGGATGGCGGCGCCGGGACCTGCCACGATCGACGGATCAGCCTTCGGGCACTATGGACAGGTAAGTGTGCTTATTAAAAGTCAGCAGCTACAGTGTTTTTAGTTGCTGACTTTAAAACAAAAAAATTTAAAGCCTTAAACTGCATTTTTGGCTGATCCTATTTTATGTCGGAAACATGGTTCAAGGCATGATTTACAGTTTACTTATATACAATTATTTAATTTTTCTTTTGCTGTCAGTTGTCTTCTCTTCCTCTGAGAATTATTCAGAATTAATGGAATTCCACCATAACCTAATTATTAGCTGCCAAAATAGAAAGGATTCCCTCAAGGAAACAAATCTAATGAGCCATCTGTTGGTTTGTATATAAGTGTTAGGCTTATATATGATATTTCTGTGACATTAGCCCAATATGTCAAGATAATACATAATTTGCCCGTGTCCTCAGGTATATGACACAACTGACTAATAGATAATTAGCAGGAAAAAACAGCAAAGAGACAAAACGATCTAATCTGGTAAGAATTAACACTACAAGCCCTTCAAAAAAAAAACTGATGTAGCAACTTGTCGAGTCAAGGCTGATCAAGATCAAGTGATTGTATGTAACTTGTCAATGTCTTATCTGCTTACCCCATCTGGTATTTAAAAGGATACTTTCTTAAACTTTCCGGAAAAGTGTTTCATTAAGAAAGACAACTCAAAAGCGATACATTCATTCTTGGCGCCGGCTGTCCGGCTTTTTTCGTTTTCGGTATAAAGCTCTTGGCGCCAAGAACAAGATAAAAAATAAAAAAAAACACAGCTCCTCCATACTATACCTTGTTAAAAAAATATTCCCTGCACTAAATCACCCCCTACCCCAAACTTATAAGCAATGTCCAGGTATAACCAAATGTATCCCATAATTTCCCTATCCCCATCTAGAGCAGCATTTCTCAACCTTAAAGAGGAACTGCAGTCTGCTCACATAATTTGTAATAAAAACATCTTGCCAAATATGCTGCAGAATTCTCCCTAGACTATGGCCTCGTACACACGACCGGTTTTCTCGGCAAGAAACCATCAAGAAAACTGCTGGCAGAGATTTTTGCCGAGAAAACCGGTCTTGTGTATGGTTTCTCGTTGAGAAAACTGCCGGGAATCTCGACGAGAAAAATAGAGAACCTGCTCTCTATTTTCTCGTCGGGATTCTTGTTGGCCTGTTTCCTGATGAGAAAACTGTGTGTGTGTGTATGCGGCTACAAGCTTACCTGTCCTCCGGTAAGCCCGCGCATGCTCGATGAGACTTCAACGCATGCGCGGAAGCTTACAAGGGTAGTGTAGGGTGAAGCAAGATGGCGGCGACGGCATGGAATGTGACGAACACATGCTCGTCGTAGTCGATGACATCACCGCATTCTTGCCATTCAAAAGAACAGCGTTTTTTTTTTAATGGCCATCTATATGCACGGCTTGGCAAGAAAAGCTTGCCAGGAATCTCGTCAGGAAAAACATTTTTTTCCTGACGGGATTCTTGGCCGTGTGTACAGGGCTTAAGTCTGGCTGCATCCATTTTAAGTAACTGTGGGCAGCTGAAGCTGCTGCCTGTTCACTTCTTAGATTTACACAGACATCAGAGGCACACCTCCAGCTCTGCAGCCCTACAGCTATCATTGGCCCTCTTATGACTCATCCCCCCTCCTTTCCTGGCAAACTCTCACGAGAGTGAGAGAGAGAGCTGTGCATGGTCTCATAAGCCTAGGCTAATGACCAGGCAAGAAACAGGAAGTGGGCTGTATAAGGTATTTACTGGTAGAAAAAAAAAAATATATATATATATATATATATATATATATATATATATATATATATACCGTATATATTATCCAAAGTTAAAGCAAGAAGGGCAGAAGATTTAATTAATGGACAGTTCAATAAATTTACTGAAGGTCTGCTTTAAGGCAACCCAGTCTAAAATGGTAAAACCATAAATGTTACTTAGAAATGGGAAACCTAAACCTGGGACAATGCATACAGCCACCCAGGTTAAATTAACTTCACATCATCAGCCCCCCCATCATATCAGAGATCCCCCATCACATAATCGGCCCCCAAATCAAGTTAAAGCCTGCCATCACATCAGAGGACCCCCATATCACATCAAAGGTCAGCCCCATCACATATGAGGTCCACTCTTTACATCAGAGCCCCCTCAAATCACAGAGTCCCCCAATCACACAGGTCCAGGGCTACCAGGGCCATCTTAATAGCATCATGGGCCCCTGAGCAAAGTAATGCTCTGGGGCCCCCTACCAGCTTGCCTCAATTTATACACTAAAGTATAAATAGTTAATAGAATTAAGCATATATTTATTAGTACTTTCAATAAAATGTATTTTAAACAATAAACAAAATGCCATGAATCAAAGACAAGACAACGCAAAGAACACAGTATGGGGGAGGCAGAAGGGTACAGTACAGGTTCTGGGACCAGTCTGGGACACAGCCATCCAGGGACATCTTAGTAAGAAGTGTGACTGTCCCAGCAAATCCAGGACAGTTGGCAAGTATGATGTAATGCAAGATTATCATGGGGCTCCCATGCACCTGGGGCCCCTGGGCAATGCCCAGGGGTGCCCATGCATTAAAAGAGCCCTGAGGGCATCATATCAGAGCCCTACTGTTTGGTTCCAGCACGGTAGGGTGTGGGAGGTGAAACAGGGCTGGAGGAGCCTGACTTTCATGCTTTCTTGAATGCTGGGGGTGGCCCTGCATGCTGCCTGCCCTGGATCAGTCTCATACGTTAGAAACAGCAACAAATAACACAATGCATACTGCTCTAGAGCATCATTGGTTGTTATAATGCTGGAGGCCAGCCTGTTGGCACCATGGCAACTCATGACGTTGTTCTAGGGTAAACAGGGTCCCGTGTTCTCGGCACCCCTGGAAAACCCAAACTTCACCCCAGTTGAGAAATACTGGCCTCTGTTTTTGTTTAACTTGCCCCTCTAGCAAGTAACAGCTTTAATGACCCCCTGTGACTCTGTTACAAGGTTTGTAAAATTCTTAGAGGATAGCTGCTGAAGTAAGCACATCCCAGAAATACCTCTCCCAAGAGACCTTTCCCTACACCAGGGGTGCCCAACTAGTGGCCCGGGGGCCACATATGGTCCATGAAGCCCTCTGATGTGGCCCGCAACCTCCTGCTCTAGGATGGCGGGTTGGCAAGCCCAGATTGCTGGTTGCTGACCTGCCATCTCAGAGCAATAGTGTCGTGAATGAAGCCGGTTGTAGAGGAGGCAAGTGGCTGCGGAGCAGAGCTGCATAAGCCGATGCTTCCTGTATAGCGCCCGCTCCTGTCACAGGCGGAGTGATACCAAATGCACTCTGCCTGGGGGGGACAGAAACAGCCGGCGATAACTGAATGGAAGACTGTTATTAAAGGTTTTTACCTGTGGGTTTGGTGCCCCACACCTGCAGGATATAATAGAAGTCTTTGGCAAAATGCAGATAACCCACAGGATAGATACAGGTGCACTGTGCTGCACCCGCTGTTTGGGTAAGCCACAGCGCATCAGTGTAAAAGCCGCCTTTTAGGCCCCTTTCACATGATCTGTCCGACTCAATTGGACCCTCCATTCACCTCTATGGAGCGGCAGATGTAAATGGACTTGTGTCCGTTTACATCCACCTACCTCCAATCCAATCCACAAAAAAACAAAACAAAAGGGTTCCGTCCCCTTCCATCTGTGTGGATCCGATAGGAGGACCCATAGAGTAGAGTGGGCTGTGTTCATGTCCACTCCGCATATGCAGAGTGGACACTGACCTGTCATCCGCCCCCTCCGCTCATTGTGGCCCACAATCGGTTACCAAGTCGCTTAAGTGGCCCTCGCTTTTCAATAGATTGGGCACCCCTGCCCTACACACTGTATGTGGACAGGCTCTATCAGTCAAGGCAGCAGCACTGTTTTGCTATAAAAAAAACTAAATGCATGTACAGAGGGACAGAGGGTCATAGAAGAACAGGGTGGTTGGCAGAGTTCTATAGTTCATAAGGAAGGGCTGGCAATACTGCTTGGGTTTTTAGCCTAGTAGAAGCATTATATTGCTAGCCAAAACAGGAAGTTAGTAGTTCATAAAATTTCTGGCAGATCTCCAGCTTTTTTTCAGGGTACTGCCTAGAGTAGACACAAGTAACATATCCAAATGTTCCTTATAAGATAGGAAATCTTAATTTTCTCTGTTAAGGTTCACTTTAAGAAAGGCTCATGTTTATCCACCCATTTGGCAAAATAAGGGCAACCTCACCCAAAGCAGATGCTTACATTTTGCTTGGAAACAAATTGGTTGGGTCATCTGCTCCTCTCTTCTCCTGGAAGCTCTAACATGTCAACACTCTTTGTCACAAGGCAATAATAAAGGTGTTATAATTATACAAGCGTTCTAAATCGTAGATAATAAACCAGTGCAGCGTGACATATTTGGCTTAAAAATGGCCACAGTAATTGGGCAAAACAATTCTTGAGGTGATATCTCACCACTTTAGTCCCCTCAGACAAACCAGCAGTTCAGCTGGCTAACAATTGGGGAAAATGAAAATATCGGCTTTGGATGGAGCTGGTCTTTAATATGTGCTCGGCAGATGTTCTGGTTTGACCTCATATGCCCATGATCTCCCTGCTGGATCACAGGCCGGGCTATTTCCCTGGTTTGCTTTACTCATATACATTGAACCGTAGCCATTTCCAGCTGGGCGTGGGAGGTTGTCTTCAGTCCTGCCACAATTCTGTTGGTTTAATGGCCTAAATGAGCTCCAAAAATGTTTCTGTCCTCTTGTTTCTTGTTATGCTGTTTGATGTTAACAGAAAGTGAAAAGCTGGGAGAGGCCCAGAGCCGTGGCACGGCGATCGCTGTGATGTAATCATCAAGCATGGAATTAATAGTAACAACCAAATTGAGACTTCTGGTCCAAGGATAACATTTGGAACAGTCTTGAAGTGGGATATTACGATGTCAGGGCTGTTTTAGTTGATGTGGTATTAATAGCTATTGGCTGTTCATGGACTGTTCTGTTTATTCTTACAAGCTATGTATAGCAACACCATATGATGACTTGACTTGTCCTCTTACAATGCAAACAATAACATCTTGATTAATTTCCTAACTTGTGACACCGAAACCCAAAATAATGAAAAAAGCATGACATGATCATCTTTTGAAAGTGATTCTCTTAGCAGGTCAGTTCCCATCTTCCAGGTAGTGATTCCGAAGCTTGGTGACTCCCTCTCCTCCCTCCTAGTGGTGAGTAAGAAACTCAGCTCCTTATCTTGGAATGAATTCAGCAGCTCAACTGCCCCTGCCCCCCCCTTAACAACATAAACTCAGCAGCTCAGCTCACCCTGTTCTCCCCTCCTAGCATTGATTCATCAGTGTAGCCACCCATGTTACTTCCTGCCAACATTGACCCTGTTCTCCCCTGTCAGTATTAGCTCAGCAGCTCAGTTCCCCCTACCAGCATTGAGCCAGCAACATGACTCCTCTGTAAATTCCTTTCAGATTAACTCACCAGCTCATATCCCAAGTTCCCTAGACTAGTGGTTTCCAACCTTTCGGGCCTCACGGACCATTAAACACACATTTTTGAATCCCACAAGCCACTAACATGACTTTTACATGCCTTATGCACACAGTACCCTGGCTCTCTGCCCCCCTCCCCCTGAATCACACTGCTGCCTTATACACACAATGCTTCGGCTCTCTGCCCCACTTGCCTTGGATCATACTCCTGCCTTATAAACACAATGCTCCTGCTCTCTGCCTCCCTCCCCCTGAATCATACTGCTGCCTTATACACACAATGCTCCAGCTCTCTGCCCCACTCACCTTGGATCCCACTGCTGCCTTATACACACAATGCTCCAGCTCTCTGCCCCACTCGCCTTGGATCCCACTGCTGCCTTATACACACAATGCTCCAGCTCTCTGCCTCCCTCCCCCTCAATCCCACTGCTGCCTTATACACACAATGCTCCAGCATTGTGTTGTTCCCACAATGACAAGTGCTCTATGAATGGAGGACAAGATCTGCACATGGGACACTCTTCATTCATGGTCCCTGATTTTTTTTTTTTTTAAAAAGGCAATGTTAACAAAACTGCAGCTTTAAACCTAACTGTCCCTGACAAGACAGGTTTTCCTCCCTACCTACTATCACACTGAGAGGCTTTCAGACTGACCCTGCAGCGGCTTTACAAAATGTCCCTCAGTCTAAGACAGCCTTTTTCAACCAAGGTTCCAAGCCACCTTGGCTTGCCTTTAGGTTTCTTCAAGGGTGCCTTGGCAAAATGCCTAAAAATTGCCCAAAAATGTTTATAAGCCAGCCGGTGGATGACTTCTGCCTTTTAGTTACACAGAGCCACAGGTTTTCATTGTGCACCATTACAACCTTTCAGCCACTGGTGTCCTAACAACCAATGATGCCATCAGTTGATAAGGAGGATGTGGCGCATCTGCATAGCATCCTTGTTTGCCCCCCCCTGTCCCTTTCCGTCAGCACTGGGGTCTCATTAGCAAGCGAGGTAAAGAAACTGAGGCGGAAGAGAAACATTGAAATACTAATCAGTACCACTGTGCCAAGGTGTATTTGCTTTGGAAAAATAAATAACCTCTAAAAAGAGGCCCGGAGCTAAAAAAATAAATATAAAAATAGCGTAGGGCAGGCATGACAGTGTGAATAGGGGAACAGGTCACATAGGGGTGAGCAGTTAGTTGGTCAGTTATGAGAGGGCTTACCTGATTGGGGGAGCCATGGTTGGGTGGGGTTAAGGCAGTGTAAGGTGGTTCAGCCCCTCGCGTTCAGTGGACCTCGATGGACGCAGGGATCAACTTGGATCAACTTCTTTACTGCGTGTATCCCCTTCTGGTTCCAGATGTTGTGATGGTGGATGTGGATCAGCTTCTGTCACAGCTCAGAGCGGTGGTGGCTTCCAGAGGACCAGAGGGGCTGCAAGTGCAGGTCTCATCTCTACTGGGGGAACTGGGCCTCCGGGTCAGCGGCAAGGGGGGGAGGGAGTCCTCACGAGCTCAGAGGTCTCCGCCTCCAGAGCGCTTCTAGCCGGACTCCTCCCACAGAGCTTGGTGCCACATCGGAAACCCCGATTGGGACCCTTAAGGACCACTAGCAAAGCGATCAGCTGCTTCAGCGGCTGTCACGCCTGGAAGGAATCCCCTTCAGTGGCAAAGCTCAGCAGGCGGGTCATCCGGGGCCATCAGTGTATCTCCCCAGTGTCTCTCCCAGGCCCACAAAGCATCAGATTCCATAGCATGCAGACTCCTTCCCTGGCGATGAGCCAGCCAAGGAGGAGTCTTGGCGTGGGAGTCCTCCTGTCACAGCCCTTAGGCCTTTGCCATCTGCAGCCTGCGGCTTTCCTGGGCCAAGCCAGCCCCCTGTGATGCTAGAGAAGTGGATGAGTGATGCTTTCAGACCAGCAACGGGCGCCCAAGGCTCTGAGCGCTGCGGAAAAAAGAGACCACAAAATCGGTGCGAGAAGGCGGGGTCAGCAGCAGCACGGATCCTTTGCATCCAGGTCCCAAAGCTTTCCTGGTCTGAAGGGGAGGTGTTGCACGGCCACCCTGCGCCAGTGGAGTCTGTGGCTGGTGGGATCCCAACTGGGCAGCTTGGTGAATCTTCTCCTGCTTCAAATTCAAATGTATGTTCTGCTGGGAATGGTGTCTTGTGTTTGGGGGGTGGTGCTGTGTCTCTTGCTACTGGCTCTGCACTTCGGTCTGATTCGGACGCAGTTTCTGCCCCACCTGTGGGCGGACCTTGGCCCCGCCACATCTGCGTCAGATGGGGGGGGTTGAAGGATTTCCTTTTGGGTTTTAGGGACCTGGAACAGCGCTTGGAGCCAGGAAGGGTTGCCCAAGTCACGCCGGCGGCCTGGGTCCTGCCAGGGGGTGAGTCCGTGGTGGCAGGGCTGGCATTGGTGTCTGCGGTTATTCCAGGGGTGAGGGTGGCTCCCCCTGAAGTGGCGGTGGCTACTGCTGGTGTCCACTGCTCCAGGTCAGACCGCAGCGTTGGACAATTCAGCATGGAGGGACAAGCCTGTGACGACGGGGGAGGCAGTGACCAAATCGGATTCTGTACGGCTAGTCGACTCAGCGAAGTGTGAGGTTTACGCCTGATTTGAGGGACCTTTGGGTGCACACTTGAAGTCTGAGAAAAAATTTGGAAAGGTGAGTATTCTCTCTTT
The DNA here is from genome assembly GCA_029206835.1 of Rana muscosa. Lineage (NCBI taxonomy): Eukaryota > Metazoa > Chordata > Amphibia > Anura > Ranidae > Rana > Rana muscosa. The sequence goes on from JARGYO010000094.1 coordinate 60,714,371, forward strand.
TACCCCTGGAGAAATTAAATTTGGATAAGCTCAAACCAGAGGAAAGCAAGAAGGAGGATGAGGAAAAACGGCGGTACAGGCTTATCCCGCATATTTTCCCTAATTGGCTGCAGGCATTTGCCATTATGGCAAGTGTCATTGGGGAGAATAATCTGGAACATTTTTTTGTGCTCTTCTGTTATTTTGATGCTATAGGTGAGGCATACAGGGTTTATGGCGGCTCTGCTTGGTTAAGGTACAATGAGCAGTTATGGCAGAGGAGAGCTATCTGCCCGTACTTGAGGTGGGACCACAAGGACATTAGCCTGTGGATGCGACTTATGACCTCTGCACGGGCCCCTAATCAGTGATGCATCTACCCCCGGACAAACGGCCACAAAGAGGCGGGGTTTCTGCTGGCAGTTTAACAAGGGCTCCTGTAAGTTTGGGGGGGCTTGCCGTTTCAGGCACAAATGCTCCGGTTGCAGAGGTTCGCATCCCTTGTCCCTCTGCTGCATGCCGGCGAGTCTGCAAACAAAAGGGAGGAAAGGGTGAATCCTTTCCTAGATACTGTAGATATCCTGATCGTGCGGCTGCTCGGCTATTAGGGGTGGGTTTCTCTGAGGGATTTTGCATACCTTATTCTTTGGCCATTATTCCACCAGTGGCCCAGAATTTGCGTTCGGCCTTGCAGCATCCTGGGGTGGTTTCTGAGAAACTGCAGAAGGAAGTAGCGTTGGGACATAAGGGCCCTTTCCCTTTGCAGTCTTTATCAGATTTGGTGATTTCGTCTCTGGGGGTTGTGCCTAAGAAGGAGCCCAATAAGTTTTGCCTTGTTCACCATCTTTCCTTTACTAAGGGTGGGTCGGTCAATGATGCGATTGATCCAGAGGCGTGTACGGTGTCTTACACTTCCTTTGATGATGCAGTTTTCTGGGTCCGACACTATGGGCAAGGAGCTCTCATGGCCAAGTCTGATATTGAATCGGCTATTCATCCAGATAATTTTCGCTTGCTGGGCTGTCGTTGGCAAGAGGAGTACTATGTTGATCGTTGCCTTCCTATGGGCTGTTCTATATCCTGCACATTGTTTGAGGCATTCAGCTCCTTTATAGAGTGGGTGATGCGGGATGTCTCGGGAGTGAATTCCATCATTCATTATGTGAGGGGGTTAGCTCGGCAGCGGGTGTGTGTGACCCCCTGGATGGGCTCCCCACACAAAAACAGGCCCAGCAGACGGAGGTTGTGGTTTTCAAGAAAAAAAAAGTTCGGTTTATTTCTCTATTTACAGTGACAAAAACACAGCAAAGCAAAAAGAAACATAAACAAAATAAACCCTGGTCAGCTTGACCTCTGACTAAACATGCAGGTTTCCTAACTAACAACTGGGATCAGCCTGGTGCTGTCCTAGTCCCTAAGTCCCTGGTTTAGTAAATGTCCAAACAAATAGCCACACAGGCTTTTTCTCACCGCACAGGGGTTCACTCTCCCTAGATAGTCCATGCAGGTCTGGTTCCAGGCATGAGCAAACACCTAATGAATCTGGGAGTTTTTATAGAGGCCTTAAACGAGCTGACAAGCTTCAGCTGGTCTCATCAACTCCCTGCCTGCACGACGCCCAGCCCTCTCCCTAGAGGTATGAATCATCCATGAGCCCACTAGCCTCAGCTGGGCTTCATCAACTCCCTCCCTAGTTGTATAAGTCGGCATAAAGCCTGAATCTGGGAGAAATATATCTACCCCCCTGGATGCAACCAGGTGACTTTACCTTCCTGCTGTCACATACCCCCCCCTCTTGTTTTAACCTTGGGGTTGGAACACCAGCAATCAGGCATTCATGTACTCGAGACAAAGCATCCACATTCCCCATTTGAACGCCAGGGCGATGCTTTACTGTGAAGTTGAATTCCTGTAGGGCCAGGAACCACCTATTCACTCTTCTATTTGTCTCCTTGTTTTGAGCCATCCACTTTAACGGAGCGTGATCCGTAACCATGTCAAAGTGCCTACCTAGCAGATAGTACCGAAGGGAATCTAGAGCCCACTTCACCGCTAAACACTCCTTTTCAACCGTGGCGTAATTTACCTCATGGGACTTCAACTTCCTGCTGAGGTAAATGACTGGGTGCTCTTCCCCGTTCCAGACCTGGGACAATACTGCTCCTAACCCCACATCTGACGCATCACTTTGTACGACAAAGTCTTTAGAGAAGTCGGGTGAGTACAACACTGGCTGGCTACATAAGGCTTGTTTCAAGAATTGGAATGCTGCCTCAGCCTCGGGGGTCCATTTAATCATGACCGCCCCTTTCCCTTTCGTCAGGTTGGTTAGGGGCACAGCCTTAGAAGCAAAGTGGGGAATGAAGCGCCGATAATACCCCGCGATTCCCAGAAAGGCTCGTACCTGCTTCTTGCTGTTGGGACGTGGCCAACTCTGGATGGCCTCGACTTTGTTGAGTTGGGGTTTTATTACTCCCCTCCCAATGGTGTACCCAAGATATTTGGCCTCCTCCTGCCCAATGGTACACTTCTTGGGGTTAGCCGTAAACCCTGCTTCCCGGATAGAGTTTAGGACTGCTTGCACCTTTGGCAGATGTGAGGCCCAATCTGTGCTATGGACAATTACGTCATCCAGGTAAGCCGCAGCATACTTCCGATGGGGCCTCAGTATCTGGTCCATTTTCCGCTGGAATGTGGCTGGCGCATTCTGTAACCCGAACGGCATTCTCTTATATTGGAACGCCCCGTCTGGGGTTACAAATGCGGTTTTCTCTTTGGCCGACTTGGCCAGGGGAATTTGCCAATACCCTTTTGTGAGGTCAAGAGTCGTCATGTATCGGGCTGTTCCCAGCCGGTCGATCAACTCATCTATACGTGGCATGGGGTAGGTGTCAAATTTTGTAACTTTGTTCAACTGACGAAAATCGGTACAAAATCGCCAGCTCCCATCCGGTTTAGGCACCAACACAATGGGACTAGACCAATCACTTTGGGACTCCTCTATCACCCCTAAGTTCAGCATTTTCTGTACTTCCTCCCGTATTGCCTCCCGTCGGGCCTCTGGGATCCGATAGGGTTTTAACTTCACCCTTTCACCGGGCGGGGTAATAATATCATGCTCTACCCCAGATGTTTGTCCCGGCAGCTCAGAGAACACCTCCTTGTTGCGAAGCACAAACTCCTTAACCTCCTGTTGTTGGGGTTGTGACAAGGTGGCTGCTATTCCAACCTCCGGAATCACGCAACCAGTTTGAGCTGGTGACCAAGTTTCTGCGACTAGGGACTCTCTATCCCTCCAGGCTTTCAACAGATTAACGTGATAGATCTGTTCGGGCTTTCGCCTTCCTGGTTGTCTGACCTTGTAATTCACTTCGCTCACTTTTTCCATTATCTCGTAGGGGCCTTGCCATTTGGCAAGGAATTTACTTTCAACCGTAGGGACAAGTACCAATATCCTATCCCCCGGGGAAAAGGTACGGGTCTTGGCTCCACGGTTGTACACTCTCTGCTGTGCCAACTGCGCTTGGGCCAAATGTTCCTTCACGATGGGCATTACCTGTGCAATTCGATCTTGCATCAGGGCGACATGCTCAATCACACTCCTGTGGGGAGAACTCTCACTTTCCCAAGTTTCCTTAGCAATATCCAACAGCCCTCTTGGGTGTCTCCCATACAGTAACTCAAAGGGGGAGAATCCCGTAGAGGATTGGGGCACCTCCCTAATAGCAAACATCAAATAAGGAAGTAGACAGTCCCAATCCTTTCCATCTCTATCCACCACTTTCTTCAACATTTGTTTTAGGGTTTTGTTGAATCTTTCAACCAGCCCATCGGTTTGGGGGTGATACACAGATGTACGCAATTGCGTCACTTTGAACAATTTACACAGCTCTTTCATAACCCGGGACATAAAGGGTGTACCTTGGTCCGTAAGCAGTTCTTTACAAATACCCACCCGGCTAAAAACAAGAGATAGCTCTTTGGCTATGGTTTTGGCCGAGGTATTTCGGAGAGGGATCGCTTCTGGATAACGGGTGGCATAGTCCATTATAACTAATATGTACTGGTGCCCCCTAGCGGACTTGATTATAGGACCTACCAAATCCATTGCGATCCTCTCAAACGGGACCTCAATGATGGGTAGAGGGACCAGCGGGCTACGGAAATGTGGCATCGGGGCCGACCTCTGACACACAGGGCAGGAGGAACAATAATTTTCTATGTCCTTCATCACCCCAGGCCAATAGAATCTCTGTAATACCCTCTCTCGGGTTTTCTCTGTCCCCAGATAACCTCCAAGAATGTGCCCATGGGCCAACTCCAACACCAACTTCCTGTAAGGTTTGGGCACCACAAGCTGCTCAACGATTTCTTCTGCCCTTTTTGCCACCCGATACAGTAGGTCCTTCTCTACGCTGAAGTATGGGTAAGTGCAGGTATTATCTGGGTTCACTAACTCGCCATCTATTTCCACTACGTTTTCCCGTGCCTTTATTAGGGCGGGGTCTTTTAACTGTTCTGTGGCAAAATTTTCCCTGTGAACCTCAAGATCAGAAAACTCCACAGACGGTAGGTTTTCGTCTGAGGAGGTGGGCTCCTCTCCAGTTTCTTGAGTCTCCCCTGCCAATACTGACAAGGGAAATTCGGGAGAGTCCTCACCACTCTCAGAGGAGTTCTGGCTATCACATTCCTGGTACATAGGGGCACCAGTGGGGGGCTCAGGATCATCCCACAGTTCCCAGAACTTCGGAAAATCCCTTCCCACAATGGCATCATGCGGTAATTGAGATACTAGCCCCACTGGATGAGAGAGGGTACCTTTGGGGGTCTCGAAACACACTGTAGTCACTGGATACTCTCGGGTGTCCCCATGCACACAAATAACAGCTACCTTGCTATTCCCAGAGACCTCTGTTTTAACTAATTCAGCCTTTATCAGGGTCACAAGGCTACCTGAATCCAGCAATACCACAACATTTCTACCATTAATACACATTTTGCATAAATGTTTCTCAGTTCCCCGAATGGCAGTGCATGCGACTGTCGCACACAGCGACTGACGTCTGTCCGTCAGAAAGTCACATTGCATGGGTTCCTCCACAACCGGGCAATTTGCTGCAATATGTCCCGCTTGCTGGCAGCGGTAGCAAACAATCCTTTTGGCTGCCTCTTGAGCCCCTGACTTCCCAGGCTGTTCTCGCCAAACTTTGGGTAGAGCTCCCACCCTCTCACTCTCTCCACCCTCACCCCTTGGAATCCTCTTATCCGCCCCTGGGGATGGTCTGGTCTTAGGGTGGAAAGTCCGAGAGTCTCTGGAAGAGGCCGTCAGGTTCTCTGTAGCCAAGTATTTCTCTACACGATCCACAAGACCATCGGCCGTCTCTGGGTCTCCATGGCTTACCCACTTTTGGATGGCAGTAGGAAGAGCTCTCAAAAACCGATCCATTACAACACGTTCCACAATCTCTGGTGCGGACAAAGTCTCTGGCTGTAGCCACTTCCTGCTCAGGTGAATGAGATCATACATTTGAGACCTGGGGGGTTTTCCAAGCTGGAAAGTCCAGTTATGCACACGCTGAGCCCGGACAGCCAGGGTGACACCCAGCCTTGCCAATATTTCAGCTTTTAGCATCACATAGTCTTTTGCTTGGTCAGACTCTAGGTCATAGTAAGCTTTCTGCGATTCACCAGTTAACAGAGGAGCCACCAGTCCAGCCCACTGCTCCTCAGGCCACTTTTCCCTTTCAGCAGTCCTTTCAAATGTGGTCAAAAATACCTCTGGATCATCCTCTCCAGTCATTTTTGTCAATAAACGACTCACCCCAAAGGACGCGGTATTAGTGGGACGGCTTTCCTCACTGGTCTGCGGACGTTGCTGCATTACTGCTTCCATCTGTTGTTGTAGTCTCTGCTCTTGCTTCTGCAATAGGTCTATGAAGCGGGCCTCAGATTGCTGCTGGGCTTGTTGCTGAGCCTCCAGACTCTGTTGCAAATTTGCAAGGCTCTGTTGATGAGCTTGCTGCTGGGCTGCAAGGCTCTGTTGATGAGCTTGCTGCTGGGCTGCAAGGCTCTGTTGATGAGCTTGCTGCTGGGCTGCGAAGCTCTGTTGTTGAGCTGCAAGGCTCTTTTGAAAACCTGCATTTGTCTGCTGTTGATTGGCATTTGCTAGAGCCAGCTGTTTCAGTATCTCCTCCATGCTGGCCTAAAAAAAACTGCCACTGGTTCTCCACCAACTGTGAGGGGGTTAGCTCGGCAGCGGGTGTGTGTGACCCCCTGGATGGGCTCCCCACACAAAAACAGGCCCAGCAGACGGAGGTTGTGGTTTTCAAGAAAAAAAAGGTGCGGTTTATTTCTCTATTTACAGTGACAAAAACACAGCAAAGCAAAAAGAAACATAAACAAAATAAACCCTGGTCAGCTTGACCTCTGACTAAACATGCAGGTTTCCTAACTAACAACTGGGATCAGCCTGGTGCTGTCCTAGTCCCTAAGTCCCTGGTTTAGTAAATGTCCAAACAAATAGCCACACAGGCTTTTTCTCACCGCACAGGTGTTCACTCTCCCTAGATAGTCCATGCAGGTCTGGTTCCAGGCATGAGCAAACACCTAATGAATCTGGGAGTTTTTATAGAGGCCTTAAACGAGCTGACAAGCTTCAGCTGGTCTCATCAACTCCCTGCCTGCACGACGCCCAGCCCTCTCCCTAGAGGTATGAATCATCCATGAGCCCACTAGCCTCAGCTGGGCTTCATCAACTCCCTCCCTAGTTGTATAAGTCGGCATAAAGCCTGAATCTGGGAGAAATATATCTACCCCCCTGGATGCAACCAGGTGACTTTACCTTCCTGCTGTCACAATTACTTGATTTCCTTTGCGTAGGCCCGCCCTCCTCCAAGGTATGTGCAGTTCTCCTCGCCACGTTGCAGCATATCGCTGTTTGCTTTGAGATCCCCTTAGCACCAGAAAAGACTGAAGGCCCGACCACCAAACTTAGTTTCCTTGGCATAGTTCTGGACTCTCATGCCATGGAGTGTCACCTGCCGGAAGACAAGCTTGTGGTCCTTAAAGGATCAGTAAAGGAATTTTTTTTTTTTTAACAAACATGTTATACTTACCTCAGCTGTGCAGCTCGTTTTACACACAGTGGCCCTGATCCTGGTCTTCTGGGGTCCCTCAGCGGCCATCTCGGCTCCTCCCCGCAAGGACTCCATGCCTTTATGTGAACGAGCTCGCATGGTGTAGAGTTATTGCGGGCGCACTCCCATGATACAGCGGCGGCCATAGCCGCCGACTGTATCACTCGGCCCCGCCCCCCTGTGATTGACAGCAGTGCCAGCCAATGGCTGCGCTCCTTTCAATCCATCCAGTGTAGGCAATCGACGGCCAGGCTGAGAACCGAGGAGGATGACAGGGACGAGCGCAGGACTTTCGAGGGGTAAGGTAAGTAAAATGGGGGCTCGGGGGGGGGGCATAGGATGCATTAAGGTGAAAAAACATTTACCTTTACAACCCCTTTAAGGCTGAGATTCATGGGATCCTGGGACTGCGTAAGATTCAACTCCGTGAACAGCAGTCGTTGTTGGGTAAGTTGACTTTTGTGTGTTGCATTATGCCCATTAGCAGGGTTTTTTGTCGACGACTGTTGGCAGCTATGAATGGGGCTAAGTCACCCACTCACTTTGTGCACCTTACTAAGGATCATCGGGACGACTTGAGAGCATGGCACATTGTGGATGTCTGGGCCGGTGAGTAATTTTGACCTGGAATTTTACACAGACCCAGCTGGTTCTACTGGTTATGGGGCATTTTTTCAAGGGCGCTGGAGTGCAGGGCCCTGGCCGCGTTTGTGGAAAGAGGCGGGTTTTCTCCGTAATTTGGTGCTCCTGGAATTGTTTCCTGTGGTGCTGGCTGTGGAGTAGGGATGAGCCGAACACCCCCCTTTTCGGTTCGCACCAGAACCTGCGAACAGCCAGAATGTCCGCGTGAACTTTAGAACCCTATTAAATACAATGGACTCGAACGTTCAAAATCAAAAGTGCTAATTATAAAGGCTAATATGCAAGTTATTGTCCTAAAAAGTGTTTGGGGACCCAGGTCCTGCCCCAGGGGACATGTATCAATGCAAAAAAAGTTTTAAAACCGGCCGTTTTTTCGGGAGCAGTAATTTTAATAATGCTTAAAGTGAAACAATAAAAGTGAAATATTCCTTTAAATTTCATACCTAGGGTGTGTGTATAGTATGCCTGTAAAGTCACACTTGTTTCCCGTGCTTAGAACTGTCCCTGCACAAAGTGTCATTTCTGAAGGAAAAATAGTCATTTAAAACTCACCCGCGGCTATAATGAATTGTCGGCTCCCGGCAATACAGAGAAAAGTCATTGATAAAAAATAAAAAAAAATGCGTGGGGGTCCCCCCAAATTCAATTACCAGGCCCTTCAGGTCTGGAATGGATATTAAGGGGAACCCTGCCGCAAATTTAAAAAAAAATGCGTGAAGTTCCCCCAAATATCCATACCAGGCCCTTCAGGTCTGGTATGGATTTTAAGAAAAATGCATGAAGTTCCCCCAAAAATCCATACCAGACCCTTTATCTGAGCACGCAACCTGGCAGGCCGCAGGAAAAGAGGGGGGGATGAGAGAGCGTCCCCCCCCCCTGAACCATACAAGGCCACATGCCCTCAACATGGAGAGGATGTCCCCATGTTGATGGGGACAAGGGCCTCATCCCCACAACCCTTGCCCGGTGGTTGTGGGGGTCTGCGGGCGGGGGGCTTATCGGAATCTGGAAGACCCATTTAACAAAGGGGACCCCCAGATCCCGGCCCCCCCTATGTGAATTGGTAAGGGGTACATTGTACCCCTACCATTTCACAAAGAAAGTGTAAAAAAAATGTAAAAAAAACACACAGACACTTTGGAAAAGTCCTTTATTAAAAAGAAAAAAAGAAAAAAAAACATTCCAGCGATGAAATCCAGTGTCCCGCGGCGATCCGATGTCCAGCGCTGTCCACGCGAAACGTCATTGGCTGAGCCTGAGCGGACCTGATGGGGAACTTCCTCGGCAGTGTATTAAATGAATAGACCCGCCCCTTCTAAAGTTCCCCATCAGGTCCGCTCAGCCAATGACGTAGGTGTAAGGCTAAGCGGACCAGATGTGGAACGTGAGAAGGGGCGGGTCTATTCATTTATTACACTGTGGAGAAAGTTCCCCATCAGGTCCACCCCCTCGTATGTCAGACCCCGCCTATGTCATTGGCTGAGCGGACCTGATGGGGAACTGCCTCCGCAGTGTAATAAATGAATAGATTCGCCCCTTCTCACGTTCCGCATCTGGTCCGCTTAGCCTTACACCTACGTCATTGGCTGAGCGGACCTGATGGGGAACTTTAGAAGGGGCTGGTCTATTCATTTAATACACTGCCGAGGAAGTTCCCCATCAGGTCCGCTCAGGCTCAGCCAATGACGTTTCGTGTGGACAGCGCTGGACATCGGATCGCCACGGGACACTGCATTTCACCGCTGGAATGTTTTTTTTTTTGTTTTTTTTTTAATAAAGGACTTTTCCAAGGTGTCTGTGTGTGTTTTTTTTTTCATTTTTTACACTTTCTTTGTGAAATGGTAAGGGAACAATGTACCCCATTACCAATTCAAATGGGGGGGCCGGGATCTGGGGTCCCCTTTGTTAAAGGGGTCTTCCATATTCCGATAAGCCCCCTGCCCGCAGACCCCCACAACCACCGGGCAAGGGTTGTGGGGATGAGGCCCTTGTCATCCTCCCCATGTTGAGGGCATGTGGCCTGGTACGGTTCAGGGGGGGGGACGCTCTCTCGTCCTCCCCTCTTTTCCTGCGGCCTGCCAGGTTGCATGCTCAGATAAGGGTCTGGTATGGATTTTTGGGGGAACTCCACGCAATTTTTTTTTAAAATTTGGTGTGGAGTTCCCCTTAAAATCCATACCAGACCTGAAGGGCCTGGTATGGATATTTGGGGGAACTCCACGCATTTTTTTTTAAATTTGCGGCAGGGTTCCCCTTAATATCCATACCAGACCTGAAGGGCCTGGTAATTGAATTTGGGGGGACCCCCACGCTTTTTTTTTTTTTTCAATGACTTTTCTATGTATTGCCGGGAGCCGACAATTCATTATAGCCGCGAGTGGGTTTTAGATTACTTTTTTCCTTCAGAAATGACACTTTGTGCAGGGTCAGTTCTAAGCACGGGAAACAAGCGCGACTTTACATGCATACTATACACACACCCTAGGTATGAAATTTAAAGGAATAGTTCACTTTTATTGTTTCACTTTAAGCATTATTAAAATCACTGCTCCCGATAAAACTGCCGTTTTTAAAACTTTTTTTTGCATTGATACATGTCCCCTGGGGCAGGACCCGGGTCCCCAAACACTTTTTATGACAATAACTTGCATATAAGCCTTAAAAATTAGCACTTTAGATTTCTCCCATAGACTTTTCGAATTTGCACCCCAAATTGTTCGCTGTTCGAGTCGAACATGAGTTCGACTCGAACTCGAAGCTCATCCCTACTGTGGAGGTGTGGGGAGAGTCTTTCCGGGATTTCAAAATGCATTTTCATGGTGACAATCTTGGGGTGGTACAGGTCATTAACCGTATCACGGCATCATCGCCACCCGTGGTTCGGCTTCTGCAGCACCTTGTTTTACGTTGTATTCAGTTGAACGTTTTTCTTTATGCTGTACACCTCCCGGGGGTATATAGCTGTTTAGCTGATGCATTGTCTCGATTTCAGTGGGGCAGATTCCGGGAGTTGGTGCCGGCAGTGGAGCAATGCGGGGTCCCTTGTCCCCAATGGCTGTGGGAGATTGCCTTGGGGTCGTCTCTGGATGGATCAGACGGTCACTGAGTGACATGACATGGGCGGGGTATGAAAAGGTATGGCGGGAGTGGATGGATTTGTTGCAGCTGGCCGAGGTGGAGCAAGATGGCCCAAAGGTGAGGTTGTTGGTATTGTACTTTGTTTCTCGGAAACCTTGAGAATGGGGTGTCAGTGTCAGTCATTCAGCGGAAGTTGGCAGGTTTAGCGTTTTTCTTTAAATTACAGGGCTGTTGTGATTTCACTAAAGATTTTTGGCTTCGTCAGGCTCTCAAAGGGTATTGCCGGTACCATAAGCGCAGGGATCGCAGGCGCCCTGTATCAGTTGCTCTTCTGCAAAACATTTTATCTAAGTTGGTTTCACTGTGTTCTTTGGCCTACGAGGTCTCTTTGTTCAAAGCAGCGTTCTCTCTTGCCTTTTTTGGAGCTTTTCGGATTGGCGAGCTTGTCAGTCCAGTCCTTCTAAAAGAGTGCAAGGAGGCATGTTGGATCAGGATGTCAAATGTGGGGAGGACAGGGTCTCTTTGCTTCTCCGAAGGTCAAAAGCGGATCAGGCTGGCAGGGGCACCAGAATTCAGCTGTTTGCTTTGACTACTTCACCCTTGTGTCCGGTGGGTGCGGTGAAGGAGTTCCTCTTGGTGCACCCTGCTTTGCCTGGGTCCTTTTTTATACATGCTTTATCTAGATTCCAATTTGTATCTGTTTTCCAGAAATGTTTGAGGGCATTGGGTTTGGGGAGAAACTACTCCTCGCTCTCCTTCCACAGAGGCTGCATTGTGGGGGTTAGACGAGGAAGCGATGAAGCGGATTGGTAGGTGGCAATCTAATAGATTCCTGCTCTACGTGCATCCACATCTGTTCATGGCTTAAGGAGTGAGGGGGTTTCTGGGTGTGTGTTTCTTGTTCGGTAAGTTTGCCTTTGCGTGCCTGTTTTGGTGTTATTTGTGGTTTTTGTTCTTCTCTTTCAGGTGGCTTGCTGGGCCTCGTCTGGATAATCAGCCACTCCTATGACTTTTGGGGAGCCAGGCGAGCAGACGTTAGGCCTAATGGTAGTCAACTGGGCATTCCAAGGCAGGAGGCATGTGTCTGCTGGTTAGGGGTGCCGAGCATGATGTGGAGCAGGATGGTTCCGGAAGTGCAACGTTTTGCACGCCTGGATAGATCGCCAGATGTGATACTGCTCCACGTTGGTGGAAATGATTTTGGAGTTATGTCTATTTTGGAGATCATTCAGGATATCAAGTTCGATTTTCTGCAGCTCCGCATGGCCTTTCCAGACATGATTGTCGTGTGGTCCAACATTGATGCTCGGACGGCTTGGAGCTTGGCAAGGTCGGTGGGCAGATTTGGCGTTAGGAATGGGGACCTGGTTATCCGGCATTTAGAATTGGAGACAGATACCTGGCGGTACCTTAGAGGTGATGGGGTACACCTCAATGCTGTGGGGATTGATTTATGGGCCCTTGGGTTGCAGGGGGGCAGTCAGAGAGCTTTGAGGGTGTGGAGGGGCACTCAAGGGTAGGGGCTTCCCCTTGTGTGCTGTGGCAGTTGTTGGTCTTTGCTGGTGGATGAAAACCTAGGATAAGGTAGGGTTCGGGACCCATCGGTGGTATGGTATGGGTCCCTCTGGTGTATTCCAGTTAACGTCGGTTTAGCTGGAATATGTTACTGGTTGTACTGCGGTTAGTGGGTTGTCTCCGAGCCAGTGTGTTGCGGCTGGAGGCCTATTATGTTAAAAGGTACCGCAGTGCATAATTGGAACATACAATAGTTTGGGGGTGCCTTCAAAGACCAACACGATTAGTGACCTATTTGGTTTTGCTTAAGGCATGTTTTTCTCGTAAACAAAATGTTAATTTAAGTTTATTTTTAATAAAGAGGCTGCTACGGCCATTTTTTACTCCATTCAATGTGTGGTCTCTATTAAAGTGGTTGTAAACCCACTTTTTCAACTTGCACCTACAGGTAAGCCTAGATTAAGGCTTACCTGTAGGTGCAAGAAATATCTCCTAAACCTACACGGTTTAGGAGATATTTAGTAAAAATGACATTGCTCCGTGTCTACGGCGCATGCGCGCCGTAGAGAACGGCGCATTCATGGGGTTAATCCCATTCACAAAATCGGCTACTTCCCAGCAATAGCTGGGCGTAGTCGATTGTGATGGCTCTTGCGCGCATGTGCAGAGTGACGTCACCGCCGCTCCGGCCAATCACAGCGCCGGAGCGGCGCTGTGATTGGCTGCAGCGGCGATACCCGGAAGTAACCTTCCGGCTATCGCCGCAGCGATGGATGCGGCTAGATGGAGGGACGCGGACGGCTTCGGGGGCCCCGATCTAAGGTAAGTGGTACATAATGAGCTAATATGCTAGTCATACTAGCTCATTATGCCTTTCTCTTACAGGTGGGGTAAAAAAAAAAAAAAACTAAATGTGGGTTTACAACCACTTTGATTGCAGATAACGGTATGGGTTGGGGTGAAGTATTGGTTTGGCCTGGCAGTCATTGGTTAAGGCGGGACATCTGTTCTATGCTGGTCAAGAGAGGCCTGGAGCAAAAAAATAAAAAATTACGGAGGGTAGGCATGACAGTGTGAATAGGGTAACAGTCACCAAACAAACCACTTGTAACACAATACGCCACAATAGATTGAAATCCTGCAGCACCCGCAAGGTCCCCCTCCTCAAGAAGGCACATGTACAGGCCTGTCTGAAGTTTGCCAATGAACATCTAAATGATTCAGAGAAGGATTAGGAGAAGGTGCTGTGGTCAGATGAGACCACAATTAAGCTCTTTGTCATTAACTCAACTCGCAACGTTTGGAGAAAAAAAAAATGCTGACTATGACCCTAAAAACACCATCCCTACAGTCAAGCACAGAGGTGGAAACATTTTGTTTTGGGGCTGTTTCTCTGCTAAAGGTACAGGCTGACTTTCCTGCATTGAGGGGCCAATGAATGGGGTCATGTATTGTAAAATCTTGGATGAGAACCTTCTTCCCTCAGCTAGAACACTGAAGATGGGTCGTGGATGGGTCTTCCAGCATGACAATGACCCAAAACATACCACCAAGGCAACAAAGGAGTGGCTCAAGAAAAAGCATATTAACGGGGTTGTAAAGGATAATTTTTTTATTTTATTTAAATAACAAACATGTTATACTTACCTCCACTGTGCAGCTCGTTTTGCACAGAGTGGCCCCGAACCTGGTCTTCTGGGGTCCCTCGGCGGCTGTCTCGGCTCCTACCCGCAAGAACTAACCCTCTATATGCAAGCTCTCTCCCATGGGGTTAGTTCTTGCAGGCGCGCTCCCGTAATACAGCCGGCGGCTATTGCCGCTCACTGTATCACTTGGGCCCCGCCCCCTGGCGCGCCGCGTCATTGGATGTGATTGACAGCAGCGCGAGCCAATGGCTGTGCTGCTTTCAATCCATCCACTCTAGCCAATCAACGGACAGACTGAGCGGAGAAGAGGACGTCGAGGGCGAGCGCAGCAGGTGAACGGGCTCAGGTAAGTAAAACGGGGGGGCTGGGGGGGGCCTTAACTGTCAGATGTTTTTTCACCTTAATGCATAGGATACATTTGCCAAGGGACAGTCAAGAAACCTTAAGGATTTAGAGAAGATCTGTAAAGAAGAGTGGATCAAAATCCCTCCAGAGATGTGTGCAAATCTGGTAACCAGCTTCATGAAACCTCTTACCTCTGTGCTTGCCAACACGTGTTTCTCCAACTACTAAGTCCTAAGTACTAAGTCATGTTTTGCTTGAGGATCAAATACTTATTTTACTCACTGAACTGCAACTCAATTTATAACATTTGTATCATGTGTTTGTAGCGGGTACTTACTTTCCCGGGGTAATTTTTGAATTTTTCAGTGACACCAGTGGTGTGTCTCCGGCGGTCCACTGGATGGCACTGTCACCATGGGCCGACGGATGGATATCGCTGTGTGCTGAGCCTACTTTTTGTCCTCTCTGGGGCGGGGAACCCGCCGTGCTTGCTGGGAGAGGGGATAAAGGGGGCCGGCCATCTTGGTCACGGGAGACTTGGTCCCTGGCACCTTTAGCCTGCGGACGGAGTTCGTGCTTGTCCTCTAGGCGGACTAGGCCTAGAGGACCACCGGAGATCGTGTTCCATCTCAGGCACCTTTAGCCTGAGGTGAGGTACTCGGACGGCGGTCCGGAGCTCAGTGCCCAACACTGAGTTCCGCGAGGGAAGGAGCCTAAGGTACTCCGGAGATGGATGCCTGAATCCAAGGTGGGCGTAATGGACCGGGGAGAGCTCCTCATCTGAAGACCCGGTGCAGCATACTGCCGGTGACGGGTGAGTCTCTTGTCGGAGACCGTCCGGAAGGTGAATTTCCCTCGTGCGGAGACCATAACCCACTCTTTGGAGAAAAGTGGAGGATCAAACTTGTGTCTGGGCCTATTCGCACTCACACCTCCTTTTCTGTTCTATAGCCAAGGGAGTCCATGTTATGTGTTAAATAAAGGAGTGTTGGACCTTAACGGTGTGGGGCTCAGTTCCTGGCAGACGAGGTTCTTGGAGACTCTTGGAGGGAGGATCCGATGCACAACACAGGCCCGAAGGTAACGAAAGACATTGCCGATACCACTTATACACCTGTGGTGGAAGCCTGGCGTAGCGCACCCTCTTTCCCCCCTCTCATACCCCTAGACCAGAGACATTGTAAGCAGAACTTTAATAGAGGGGACGGAATGAGAGCCGCTACATGTTTTTTCTGGATTTTTGGTTGATATTCTGGGGTTGATTTACTAATGGCAAACAGTTGCTCCAGAGCTTAGTAAATGAGCAGAAGCTCTGCTGACTTCCATCATCCTATCATGTGGAAGCAAAAATATATATATTTTTTTCTTGCACGTGATTGGGGTATTCTTTACAAAGTAAAGCTTTGCCTCATTTACTAAGCTTTGGAACAACTGCAATTTGCAAAGTGCACAGTCTAGTTGCCTTTAGTAAATCAACCCCATTGCGCTTTCCTGCTCCTATTATCCCACTGCATGATGGGGTCCAACATAAAACCGTAGACTCTCAGAATGTAAAACACTGGCAATGCTTCTGTGATCTAGGCTGCTTAGGCTTTAGGACAGTAGTTCTCAACTCCTGTCCTCAGGACCCACTAACAGGCCAGATTTTACGGCGGTGTTCTGGCCAGAATTTTGTTTTTTCCATACTCAAATTTGTTATGTTATATATGCAGTAAAAGATAGCAATACTTCCCAATCTGTTCATTAATCAATTCAAAAACATACATAATATGTTATAATCGATCTTCTGGCCGTTTCCATCTTAACTATGGGCATGTGAAGCCCAGTTGATTTATCTTCCTTGTTTTACTGTGAGAGGTGCATGCACCTCTCGATCTCGCGCATGCGCAGTTAAACGGCACTCGTAGCGCCGTAAGTTTGTATAGTTGCCATAACAACGGGCGGCGACTGAGGAAGTTACCGCCCCGTTGTTATGACAACGGAGATAACAGAATTACCCCGACAGAATCCGCCTTAAATCGCATCATTTCCTTTTTCAACAAAATAATGCCCACAGACTCCTGGGAAATGATGACACTCATTTCCCAGGGGGCCAGGCGATTCAGGAAGAGAAGTAGGTCCACCGTGGACTAGGAACTAGGCAGATTATGAAATCTGCCTAGTAACGGGCATTTAAAAAAATGTTTTTAAACAAAATGTTTTTTTTTTGATTAAAAGGAATCTACTAATTTGAAGTTTATTTTTAGGACGGACCTCCGCTTTAAGTATTACCTTGGGGGGATGCAGACTAGAAAACTGCAATCACTGATCAGCAAATTATATTACCTGTGATGTATTTCAGTTATCATGCGAACCTGGCCTGTTAGTGGGTCCTGAGGACAGGGTTGATGACCACTGCTCTAGGACATGAAAGGCCGCACTTTCCGATCTGGCTTTGTAATGCTGACATGTGCCCTACTGACCCATGTGAAGTGTAATTTTCAATGGGTCTACATTAAGGCTATTATCTTCATTTTTAAATTGAATTGGATACTTTTGGGCAGGCTGTAACAGTAATTGCATGAGAAAAAAAGGAAAAATAAGAATTCTTTTTCTTGAAGAGAGATTTCATTGACTCTCATGGGGACAATAAGTGTCCTAGGTTATATAGGTGGAATGCGTCCCTCCTTTGCTAACGAGAGGAAGCAGTGTCACAATTAATCGTAGTCACCTCTTTCATTCAAAACAGGTTTGTATTTATTGAGATTGTGACCTCGCAGAATGTTACATCCTACTAATCCTGACACTGACATTGCCTGACTAATGAGAGTTGATACAGATGTCTGAGATCCCCCAAGGAAGCCTCCAATAACTTTTTCCCAGCTGTTCACAGAAAACAATTTAATTCTTGTGTTTATTTCTCTCTGCCGTTATCTGATATTGCTTGTCTTAAGAGATCTTTACAAATGATGTTTTGGATCCTGCCTACAACATGGGAGAACGCCTAGAACTGGCCTATTGCAGTTGGATTGAAGAGCGTTTGTATGTTTGCAGACCCTTCCACAACCTTGACCGATGTTCTCTAGTCGAGCTTGTTTGGGGGTCGAGGGATATTGTTTGGTCAGGATAGTTTTAAATTCTGTGTAGAGATGTAGTATTTTTTTTTTTTTTACTAAACTTCTTTTCATATTTTTGTGAATTCTCTAGTCAGCAGTGGGTTTTTAGGTCAGCCTAAAGGCCCGTGCACACAATCGGACTTTTTGACAAGAAACCTCTTTTTGCAGACAATCCGACCGTGTGTACGCTCCATCGGACAAACTTTTTCGCTTTTTCATCGGACAAATGTTCGCTGTGAGAACAGACAAACAGACAAGTGTTTTCAGCCACTTGTTGTTTGAAGTTTCCCGTGCAGGGTGTTCTGGAACAGTGGTTCTCAACTCTGTCCTCAGGTACCCCCAACAGGCCATGTTTGCAGGTTTTAAGAGTCAATGGCTTGGTATTTTGGACAGCTATTTTATCTTAAGCCTCATACCTGAAGGACTCTCAGATCATGATAAACAAAATTCTTTGGTCTGATGAAACAAAGATTGAACACTTTGGCCGGAATGGCATCATCATATCTAGAGGAAACCAGGAACCGCTTATCACCTGGCCAATACCATCCCTACAGTGAAGCATGGTGGTATCATCATCATGCTGTGGGGATGTTTTTCAGCGGCAGGAACTGGGAGACTACTCAGGATCAAGGGAAAGATGAATGCAGCAATGTACAGAGACAATCTTGATGGAAACCTGCTCCAGAGCGCTCTGGACCTCAGACTGGAGTGAAGGTTCATCTTCCAACAGGACAACGACCCGAAGCACACAGCCAAGACAACAAATGAGTGGCTATGGGACAACTCTGTGAATGTCCTTGAGTGACCCAGCCAGAGCCTGATTGATCATCTTTTGAGAGACCTGAAAATGGCTGTGCACCGACGCTCCCCATCCAACCTGATGGAGCTTCAGAGGTCCTGCAAAGAGGAATGGGAGAAACTGCCCAAAAATAGGTGTGCCAAGCTTGTAGCATCATACTCAAAAAGACTGGAGGCTGTAATTGGTGCCCAAGGTGGTTCAACAAAGTACTGAGCAAAGGCTGTGAATACTTATGTACATGGGATTCTTTCATTTTTTTTTTTTATAAATTTGCAAAGATTTCAAACTTATTTCAGGTTGTCATTATGGTGTATTGTTTGTAGAATTTAGAGGAAAATAATTATTTAAATCCATGTCGGAATAAGGCTGTAACATAACAAAATGTGGAAAAATTGAAGCGCCATTTTTTGCGATTCAGCACTGCGTCGCTTTAACTGATAATTGCGCGGTCGTGCGACATGGTATCCAAACAAAATTTACATCCTTTTTTTCCCCCACAAATAGAGCTTTCTTTTGGGGGTATTTGATCACCTCTGCTGTTTTTATTTTTTGCGCTATAAACAAAAAAAGCAATATTTTTTACTTTTTTCTATAATAAATATCCCCAAAAAATATATTAAAACACATATTTTTTCCTCAGTTTAGGCCGATATGTATTCTTCTACATATTTTTGGTAAAAAAAATTGCAATAAGCATATATATATGTAGCGCACAGACCCCAGTCTTTACCTGCCTTTGGCTCCTCCACAGAAAAGAACAAGGGCACACCGCACCACAAGCCCGTACCCTCCTTAATGGGGAGGTTGAGCGGTGTTGTTTTCTCAGGCCTGTCTGCAGTGGGTGTCAGACTCCTCCCAAGCAGATCTCGCTTCTGCGGTAGCCAGAAACAAGTCCTTTAGTTCTCCCCAGTAAGCGGCTGTCCACACCAACTGAAAGTCCAACTCAATGTTTATTTTAGGAGAACGATAAACACCGAAGATCGCTGGATCCCTGGCCTCCTTGAAAGTACCTCACCCCCAGACCTAAGATGTCTGGAGATGGAACAGCCGATCGGCCTCCGGGCCTAGGAGCACCCGAAGACCATCCTCACACACCCGCCCAAGCCGAAGGTGCCGGGGCGGAGCCTCGAACCAGGCCTCCGGGCCTAGGGCACCCGGAGCGACACGCACATGCACCCAGGCTGAAGGTGCCTGGGCGCGGACCTTGGACAGAAGATGGCCGCCCCCTTTTATACCCTCTCCCGACAGGCACAGCGGGTTCCCCGCCCCGCCGTACTACCGCCGAGAGGGGACACAAAAAGACACAGCCTTACAACCGTGGTTCAAGCCCAGTCCATGGTGACAGCGCCACCTATAGACCGCAGGGAAATAAACACCATTTATCTCCTCCATAACAATAATGGTCCATAGTCCCTAACAATTAGTGTACCTGAGTCTTTCTAACACTCAGGTACTTCCCCTAAATGTAACCACCCGCAACATAAATATTTAGCATCTACAAAATAGGGAATAGTTTTATGGCATTTTTATTATTATTATTATTTTTTACTAGTAATGGCGGCGATCAGCGATTTTTATCATGACTGTGATATTGCGGCGGACACATCGGACACTTTTGATGCTATTTTGGGACCATTGTCATTAATACAGCGATCAGTGCTATAAAAATGCACTGATTACGGTGTAAATGACACTGTCAGTGAAGGGGTTACCTGTAGGGGGCGGGGAAGGGGTTAAGTGTGTCCTAAGGAGTGATTCTAACTGTGAGGGGGCTGGGCTACCAGTGACACGACACTGATCACTGCTCCTGATTACAGGGAGCAGTAGATCACTGTCCTGTCACTAGGCAGAACATTGAAATGCCTTGTTTACAAAGGCATCTCCCCATTCTGCTGCTCAGTGACACGATCGCGGGACACCGGCGGACATCGAGTCCGCGGGTCCCACGGGCACGGTCATGGAAACCACGCCTTGGAGGCGGATTCAAAGCAACGTACCTGTACGTTGCTTTGCCAACGTATATCTACGTGAGGCAGTCGGCAAGCGGTTAAAAGAGTACTAAAGTCACATCCATTACAATAAGTATTAATAAAAAGCATTAGTCACTGACTTAAAAATGCTGTATTAGTATTGTTAAAATTTTTTTATTTTTTTTACTTTATTTAAAATTGTGTGAATATCTTAAGTCTACACCTGCAGCTGCAGCTGCTCTTTTTTTATTTATTTATAACAGCCAGCAGGAGGAGTGATAAATCAACTTCCGGCTGATTGCAGAAGTGAAAGAACACATTCCCAGCACGCTTTAGATGTGTATGTTACAGGGAGGAAGCTGGACAGTGCATGGTTTAGACTAGGGATGAGCTTCGTGTTCGAGTCGAACATACGTTCGACTCGAACATCGGCTGTTCGATCGTTCGACGAAGATCGAACGATTTGGGCCGTTCGCGCCAAATTCGAGTGACGCGAACGGCCCACAATGCACTACGCCATCGCAGTGTCATCCAGGCGCTGTGATTGGCCAAGCATGCACTGTGACCCCGCATGCTTGGCCAATCACAGCGCCGGCAGCGAGGAGAGCAATGATTGGCCACAGGCAGGATGCCTGTGGCCAATTATTGCTGAGGGTGTTTAGTACACGCCCCACACTATAAAAGGCCGCCAGCACGGCAGCCTAGTGTAGTGTGTTCCGGAGCAGGGAAAGACAAGCATAGGCAGGGACAGTGACATTTATTTCTTTCTTGCTTAACCTGGATTCCTTTAGTTTAGGGAAAGAGAAGGATAGGTAGGGAGAGTGTCAGTGTGTTTTACTGTGCGAGTCCTTGTTTCTAGGGACAAAGAAGGAAAGTGAGGGGAATTCTCCTTGTGCTATAGTGTGCTTTAAAAAAACATTTTTTCTAGGGACAGAAAACTCTAGGTAGGGAGAGTGTCAGTTTCTTTCACTGTGCCAGTCCTTGTTTCTAGGGACAAAGAAGGAAAGTGAGGGGAATTCTCCTTGTGCTATAGTGTGCTTTAAAAAAACATTTTTTCTAGGGACAGAAAACTCTAGGTAGGGAGAGTGTCAGTTTCTTTCACTGTGCCAGTCCTTGTTTCTAGGGACAAAGAAGGAAAGTGAGGGGAATTCTCCTTGTGCTATAGTGTGCTTTAAAAAAACATTTTTTCTAGGGACAGAAAACTCTAGGTAGGGAGAGTGTCAGTTTCTTTCACTGTGCCAGTCCTTGTTTCTAGGGACAAAGAAGGAAAGTGAGGGGAATTCTCCTTGTGCTATAGTGTGCTCTAAAAAAACATTTTTTCTAGTGTGACAGCAGGAAGGTAAAGTCACCTGGTTGCATCCAGGGGGGTAGATATATTTCGCCCAGATTCAGGCTTTACGCCGACTTATACAACTAGGTGGAGAGTTGTATAAGCCCAGCTAAGGCTAGTGGGCTCATGGATGACTCATACCTCTAGGGAGAGTGTGGGGCGTCGTGCAGACAGGGAGTTGATGAGACCAGCTGAAGCTTGTCAGCTCATTTAGGCCTCTATAAGAACTCCCAGCTTCATTAGATGTAAGCTCATGCCTGGACCCAGACCTGTGTGGACTGTCTAGGGAGAGTGAACCCCTGTGCGGTGAGACAAAGCCTGTGTGGCTATTTGCTTGGACATTTAAAACCAGGGACTTAGGGACTAGGACAGCACTAGGCTGATCCCAGTTGTTAGTTAGGAAACCTGTATGTTTAGTCAGAGGTCAAGTTGACCAGGATTTATTTTGTTTATGTTTCTTTTGGCTTTGCTGTGTTTTGTCACTGTAAATAGAAAATAAACCGCACCTTTTTTTGATTTTGAAAACCACAACCTCCGTTTGCTGGGCCTGTTTTTGTGTGGGGAGCCCATCCCGGGGGTCACACACACCCGCTGCCGAGCTAACCCCCTCACAG
Source organism: Rana muscosa (assembly GCA_029206835.1). Lineage (NCBI taxonomy): Eukaryota > Metazoa > Chordata > Amphibia > Anura > Ranidae > Rana > Rana muscosa. The sequence continues at coordinate 60,736,520 of JARGYO010000094.1, forward strand.
TTGGTGGAGAACCAGTGGCAGTTTTTTTTAAGCCAGCATGGAGGAGATACTGAAGCAGCTGGCTCTAGCAAATGCCAATCAACAGCAGACAAATGCAGGTTTGCAAAAGAGCCTTGCAGCTCAACAACAGAACTTCGCAGCCCAGCAGCAAGCTCATCAACAGAGCCTTGCAGCCCAGCAGCAAGCTCACCAACAGAGTCTGGAAGCTCAGCAACAAGCCCAGCAGCAATCTGAGGCCCGCTTCATAGACCTGTTACAGAAGCAAGAGCAGAGACTACAACAAATGGAAGCAGTAATGCAGCAACGTCCGCAGACCAGTGAGGAAAGCCGTCCCACTAATACCGCGTCCTTTGGGGTGAGTCGTTTATTGACAAAAATGACTGGAGAGGATGATCCAGAGGTATTTTTGACCACATTTGAAAGGACTGCTGAAAGAGAAAAGTGGCCTGAGGAGCAGTGGGCTGGACTGGTGGCTCCTCTGTTAACTGGTGAATCGCAGAAAGCTTACTATGACCTAGAGCCTGACCAAGCAAAAGACTATGTGATGCTAAAAGCTGAGATATTGGCAAGGCTGGGTGTCACCCAGGCTGTCCGGGCTCAGCGTGTGCATAACTGGACTTTCCAGCTTGGAAAACCCCCCAGGTCTCAAATGTATGATCTCATTCACCTGAGCAGAAAGTGGCTACAGCCAGAGACTTTGTCCGCACCAAAGATTGTGGAACGTGTTGTAATGGATCGGTTTTTGAGAGCTCTTCCTACTGCCATCCAAAAGTGGGTAAGCCATGGAGACCCAGAGACGGCCGATGGTCTTGTGGAACGTGTGGAGAAATACTTGGCTACAGAGAACCTGACGGCCTCTTCCAGAGACACTCGGACTTTCCACCCTAAGACCAGACCATCCCCAGGGGCGGATAAGAGGATTCCAAGGGGTAAGGGTGGAGAGAGTGAGAGGGTGGGAGCTCTACCCCAAGTTTGGCGAGAACAGCCTGGGAAATCAGCGGCTCAAGAGGCGGCAAGAAGGATCGTTTGCTACCGCTGCCGGCAAGCGGGACATATTGCAGCCAATTGCCCGGTTGTGGAGGAACCCATGCAGTGTGACTTTCTGACGGGCAGACGTCAGTCGCTGTGTGCGACAGTCGCATGCACTGCCATTCGAGGAACTGAGAAACATTTATGCAAAATGTGTGTTAATGGTAGAAATGTTGTGGTATTGCTGGATTCAGGTAGCCTTGTGACCCTGATAAAGGCTGAGTTAGTTAAAACAGAGGTCTCTGGGAATAGCAAGGTAGCTGTTATTTGTGTGCATGGGGACACCCGAGAGTATCCAGTGACTACAGTGTGTTTCGAGACCCCCAAAGGTACCCTCTCTCATCCAGTGGGCTTAGTATCTCAGTTACCGTATGACGCCATTGTGGGAAGGGATTTTCCGAAGTTCTGGGAACTGTGGGATGATCCTGAGCCCCCCACTGGTGCCCCTATGTACCAGGAATGTGATAGCCAGAACTCCCCTGAGAGTGGTGAGGACTCTCCGGAATTTCCCTTATCAGTATTGGCAGGGGAGACTCAAGAAACTGGAGAGGAGCCCACCTCCTCAGACGAAAACCTACCGTCTGTGGAGTTTTCTGATCTTGAGGTTCACAGGGAAAACTTTGCCACAGAACAATTGAAAGACCCCGCCCTAATAAAGGCACGGGAAAACGTAGTGAAAATAGATGGCGAGTTAGTGAACCCAGATAATACCTGCACTTACCCATACTTCAGCGTAGAGAAGGACCTACTGTATCGGGTGGCAAAAAGGGCAGAAGAAACCGTTGAGCAGCTTGTGGTGCCCAAACCTTACAGGAAGTTGGTGTTGGAGTTGGCCCATGGGCACATTCTTGGAGGTCATCTGGGGACAGAGAAAACCCGAGAGAGGGTATTACAGAGATTCTATTGGCCGGGGGTGATGAAGGACATAGAAAATTATTGTTCCTCCTGCCCTGTGTGTCAGAGGTCGGCCCCGATGCCACATTTCCGTAGCCCGCTGGTCCCTCTACCCATCATTGAGGTCCCGTTTGAGAGGATCGCCATGGATTTGGTAGGTCCTATAATCAAGTCCGCTAGGGGGCACCAGTACATATTAGTTATAATGGACTATGCCACCCGTTATCCAGAAGCGATCCCTCTCCGAAATACCTCGGCCAAAACCATAGCCAAAGAGCTATCTCTTGTGTTTAGCCGGGTGGGTATTTGTAAAGAACTGCTTACGGACCAAGGTACACCCTTTATGTCCCGGGTTATGAAGGAGCTGTGTAAATTGTTCAAAGTGACGCAATTACGTACATCTGTGTATCACCCCCAAACCGATGGGCTGGTTGAAAGATTCAACAAAACCCTAAAACAAATGTTGAAGAAAGTGGTGGATAGAGATGGAAAGGATTGGGACTGTCTACTTCCTTATCTGATGTTTGCTATTAGGGAGGTGCCCCAATCCTCTATGGGATTCTCCCCCTTTGAGTTACTGTATGGGAGACACCCAAGAGGGCTGTTGGATATTGCCAAGGAAACTTGGGAAAGTGAGAGTTCTCCCCACAGGAGTGTGATTGAGCATGTCGCCCTGATGCAAGACCGAATTGCACAGGTAATGCCCATCGTGAAGGAACATTTGGCCCAAGCGCAGTTAGCACAGCAGAGAGTGTACAACCGTGGAGCCAAGACCCGTACCTTTTCCCCGGGGGATAGGATACTGGTACTTGTCCCTACGGTTGAAAGTAAATTCCTTGCCAAATGGCAAGGCCCCTACGAGATAATGGAAAAAGTGAGCGAAGTGAATTACAAGGTCAGACAACCAGGAAGGCGAAAGCCCGAACAGATCTATCACGTTAATCTGTTGAAAGCCTGGAGGGATAGAGAGTCCCTAGTCGCAGACACTTGGTCACCAGCTCAAACTGGTTGCGTGATTCCTGAGGTTGGAATAGCAGCCACCTTGTCACAACCCCAACAACAGGAGGTTAAGGAGTTTGTGCTTCGCAACAAGGAGGTATTCTCTGAGCTGCCGGGACAAACATTTGGGGTAGAGCATGACATCATTACCCCGCCCGGTGAAAGGGTGAAGTTAAAACCCTATCGGATCCCAGAGGCCCGACGGGAGGCAATACGGGAGGAAGTACAGAAAATGCTGAACTTAGGGGTGATAGAGGAGTCCCAAAGTGATTGGTCTAGTCCCATTGTGTTGGTGCCTAAACCGGATGGGAGCTGGCGATTTTGTAACGATTTTCGTCAGTTGAACAAAGTTACAAAATTTGACACCTACCCCATGCCACGTATAGATGAGTTGATCGACCGGCTGGGAACAGCCCGATACATGACGACTCTTGACCTCACAAAAGGGTATTGGCAAATCCCCCTGGCCAAATTGGCCAAAGAGAAAACCGCATTTGTAACCCCAGACGGGGCGTTCCAATATAAAAGAATGCCGTTCGGGTTACAGAATGCGCCGGCCACATTCCAGCGGAAAATGGACCAGATGCTGAGGCCCCATCGGAAGTATGCTGCGGCTTACCTGGATGACGTAATTGTCCATAGCACAGATTGGGCCTCACATCTGCCAAAAGTGCAAGCAGTCCTGGACTCTGTTCGGGAAGCGGGGTTTACGGCTAACCCCAAGAAGTGTACCATTGGGCAGGAGGAGGCCAAATATCTTGGGTACACCATTGGGAGGGGAGTAATAAAACCCCAACTCAACAAAGTCGAGGCCATCCAGAGTTGGCCACGTCCCAACAGCAAGAAGCAGGTACGAGCCTTTCTGGGAATCGCTGGGTATTATCAGCGATTCATTCCCCACTTTGCTTCTAAGGCTGTGCCCCTAACCAACCTAACGAAGGGGAAAGGGTCGGTCATGATTAAATGGACCCCCGAGGCTGAGGCAGCATTCCAATTCTTGAAACAAGCCTTATGTAGCCAGCCAGTGTTGTACTCACCCGACTTCTCTAAAGACTTTGTCGTACAAAGTGATGCGTCAGATGTGGGGTTAGGAGCAGTATTGTCCCAGGTCTGGAACGGGGAAGAGCACCCAGTCATTTACCTCAGCAGGAAGTTGAAGTCCCATGAGGTAAATTACGCCACCGTTGAAAAGGAGTGTTTAGCGGTGAAGTGGGCTCTAGATTCCCTTCGGTACTACCTGCTAGGTAGGCACTTTGACATGGTTACGGATCACGCTCCGTTAAAGTGGATGGCTCAAAACAAGGAAACAAATAGAAGAGTGAATAGGTGGTTCCTGGCCCTCCAGGAATTCAACTTCACAGTAAAGCATCGCCCTGGCGTTCAAATGGGGAATGTGGATGCTTTGTCTCGAGTACATGAATGCCTGATTGCTGGTGTTCCAACCCCGAGGTTAAAACAAGAGGGGGGGGTATGTGACAGCAGGAAGGTAAAGTCACCTGGTTGCATCCAGGGGGGTAGATATATTTCGCCCAGATTCAGGCTTTACGCCGACTTATACAACTAGGTGGAGAGTTGTATAAGCCCAGCTAAGGCTAGTGGGCTCATGGATGACTCATACCTCTAGGGAGAGTGTGGGGCGTCGTGCAGACAGGGAGTTGATGAGACCAGCTGAAGCTTGTCAGCTCATTTAGGCCTCTATAAGAACTCCCAGCTTCATTAGATGTAAGCTCATGCCTGGACCCAGACCTGTGTGGACTGTCTAGGGAGAGTGAACCCCTGTGCGGTGAGACAAAGCCTGTGTGGCTATTTGCTTGGACATTTAAAACCAGGGACTTAGGGACTAGGACAGCACTAGGCTGATCCCAGTTGTTAGTTAGGAAACCTGTATGTTTAGTCAGAGGTCAAGTTGACCAGGATTTATTTTGTTTATGTTTCTTTTGGCTTTGCTGTGTTTTGTCACTGTAAATAGAAAATAAACCGCACCTTTTTTTGATTTTGAAAACCACAACCTCCGTTTGCTGGGCCTGTTTTTGTGTGGGGAGCCCATCCCGGGGGTCACACACACCCGCTGCCGAGCTAACCCCCTCACACTAGGGACAGAAAACTCTAGGTAGGGAGAGTGTCAGTTTCTTTCACTGTGCCAGTCCTTGTTTCTAGGGACAAAGAAGGAAAGTGAGGGGAATTCTCCTTGTGCTATAGTGTGCTTTAAAAAAACATTTTTTCTAGGGACAGAAAACTCTAGGTAGGGAGAGTGTCAGTTTCTTTCACTGTGCCAGTCCTTGTTTCTAGGGACAAAGAAGGAAAGTGAGGGGAATTCTCCTTGTGCTATAGTGTGCTTTAAAAAAAATTTTTTTCTAGGGACAGAAAACTCTAGGTAGGGAGAGTGTCAGTTTCTTTCACTGTGCCAGTCCTTGTTTCTAGGGACAAAGAAGGAAAGTGAGGGGAATTCTCCTTGTGCTATAGTGTGCTTTAAAAAAACATTTTTTCTAGGGACAGAAAACTCTAGGTAGGGAGAGTGTCAGTTTCTTTCACTGTGCCAGTCCTTGTTTCTAGGGACAAAGAAGGAAAGTGAGGGGAATTCTCCTTGTGCTATAGTGTGCTTTAAAAAAACATTTTTTCTAGGGACAGAAAACTCTAGGTAGGGAGAGTGTCAGTTTCTTTCACTGTGCCAGTCCTTGTTTCTAGGGACAAAGAAGGAAAGTGAGGGGAATTCTCCTTGTGCTATAGTGTGCTTTAAAAAAACATTTTTTCTAGGGACAGAAAACTCTAGGTAGGGAGAGTGTCAGTTTCTTTCACTGTGCCAGTCCTTGTTTCTAGGGACAAAGAAGGAAAGTGAGGGGAATTCTCCTTGTGCTATAGTGTGCTTTAAAAAAACATTTTTTCTAGGGACAGAAAACTCTAGGTAGGGAGAGTGTCAGTTTCTTTCACTGTGCCAGTCCTTGTTTCTAGGGACAAAGAAGGAAAGTGAGGGGAATTCTCCTTGTGCTATAGTGTGCTTTAAAAAAACATTTTTTCTAGGGACAGAAAACTCTAGGTAGGGAGAGTGTCAGTTTCTTTCACTGTGCCAGTCCTTGTTTCTAGGGACAAAGAAGGAAAGTGAGGGGAATTCTCCTTGTGCTATAGTGTGCTTTAAAAAAACATTTTTTCTAGGGACAGAAAACTCTAGGTAGGGAGAGTTTCAGTTTCTTTCACTGTGCCAGTCCTTGTTTCTAGGGACAAAGAAGGAAAGTGAGGGGAATTCTCCTTGTGCTATAGTGTGCTTTAAAAAAACATTTTTTCTAGGGACAGAAAACTCTAGGTAGGGAGAGTGTCAGTTTCTTTCACTGTGCCAGTCCTTGTTTCTAGGGACAAAGAAGGAAAGTGAGGGGAATTCTCCTTGTGCTATAGTGTGCTTTAAAAAAACATTTTTTCTAGGGACAGAAAACTCTAGGTAGGGAGAGTGTCAGTTTCTTTCACTGTGCCAGTCCTTGTTTCTAGGGACAAAGAAGGAAAGTGAGGGGAATTCTCCTTGTGCTATAGTGTGCTTTAAAAAAACATTTTTTCTAGGGACAGAAAACTCTAGGTAGGGAGAGTGTCAGTTTCTTTCACTGTGCCAGTCCTTGTTTCTAGGGACAAAGAAGGAAAGTGAGGGGAATTCTCCTTGTGCTATAGTGTGCTTTAAAAAAACATTTTTTCTAGGGACAGAAAACTCTAGGTAGGGAGAGTGTCAGTTTCTTTCACTGTGCCAGTCCTTGTTTCTAGGGACAAAGAAGGAAAGTGAGGGGAATTCTCCTTGTGCTATAGTGTGCTTTAAAAAAACATTTTTTCTAGGGACAGAAAACTCTAGGTAGGGAGAGTGTCAGTTTCTTTCACTGTGCCAGTCCTTGTTTCTAGGGACAAAGAAGGAAAGTGAGGGGAATTCTCCTTGTGCTATAGTGTGCTTTAAAAAAACATTTTTTCTAGGGACAGAAAACTCTAGGTAGGGAGAGTGTCAGTTTCTTTCACTGTGCCAGTCCTTGTTTCTAGGGACAAAGAAGGAAAGTGAGGGGAATTCTCCTTGTGCTATAGTGTGCTAAAGCATTCCTCATCAACCATCTTTGAAATCCTTGTTTTTTGGACAGTCAGGGAAATTGTCGTTGTGCTATTCTGTGCAAAAGCAATCATCCTCAACCATATTTAGAAATCCTTAAGTAAAGGGACAGAGAAGGACACCTGAAGGTAGCCCTTATTGCTTTTTTCCCATCTCCCTGCAGGCCATCTATTAGAATGTCTGGAAGGCAAACAAGGAGAGGCAGACAGTCAGGAGGCAATAAAAGAGGGCAAGCAGGCTCTGTGTCTGGGGGCAACAGTGCTGGTCGTGGACGCGGTGCATTGTCATCAGCACATGGCCATGGGACACGCTTGTCCTTCTTTTCGGCAGCTGGACATGTTGAGCCACATCATGCCGAAGACTTGGTAGAGTGGATGACCAAGCCCTCCTCCTCCTCCTCATCCTCTCTCACCCAGGCTCAGGGTACTGGCAAAGCAGCTGCCAAAGCGTCCTCTTCCCTGGTATCAATGTCAGACTCATCATCAGTCACTCCTTCCCTAGACCCACCATGTCCTCCTCCTGAGGAGTCCCCCGAACTGTTTGAGCACAGTGTTGGGTACATGCTCCAGGAGGATGCCCAGCGTTTCGAAGGGTCTGATGATGAAACCCAGCTACAGGAAGGCAGTAGCGTGAGAGCAGACAGAGGGGATGCTCAAGAAGGACACCAATCTGGCAGTCATGTTCCAGCAGCTGCAGCATACTGCCAGATTGGCTCCAGTGATGAGGAGGGAGGGGATGATGAGGTCACTGACTCCACGTGGGTGCCTAATAGGAGAGAGGAGGAGGAGGAGGATGAGGAGGAGGCACATCTCCAACGAGGCAGGATGCCCTTTGGTGGCCAGCGTAAGGGCAGTACACCGACGGAATCACACCGCAGAGCTCCGCCTGTGCAGGGCGCTGCCTCTGCCCGTCATTCAAAAAGTTCCTTGGTGTGGGCCTTTTTTGAGGCTAGTGCATCAGATCGCACAGCTGCTGTTTGCAACATATGTCTCAAGAGTATATCGCGTGGCCAAAACATCAGCCGCTTGGGTACCACATGCCTGACCAGACATATGTTGACCTGCCATGCAGCTCGTTGGCAAGCCTACCTCAAAGACCCACACCAAAGAACAAAGCGGACCTCTCCTTGCACCGCATCAGCTGGGATCTCCAACCCCACTATAACTTCAGTCCTCTCTGAAACATGCACTGAGAGGAATGAAGGTGTAGAATTAGGTGTGTCACAGCCAAGTACTTGCGGCCACTCTGCTAGCAGTACACCGACATCCGATTCTAGCAGGCAAATTTCCCTGCCCCAGCTGCTGGACCGTCGAAAGAAGTTCACTCCCAGCCATCCACATGCCCAGCGGTTGAATGCTAGCTTGGCTAAATTGCTAGCGCTTCAACTGCTGCCTTTTCAGTTGGTAGACTCGGCCCCCTTCCGTGAGTTTGTGCAATGTGCGGTTCCTCAGTGGCAGGTTCCCAAACGCCACTTTTTCTCACGGAAGGCTATTCCGGCTCTCTACCGGCATGTGGAAGGCAATGTCTTGGCCTCGCTGGACAGGGCGGTCAGCGGTAAGGTGCATATTACCGCTGACTCATGGTCCAGCAGGCATGGACAGGGACGTTACCTTTCTTTCACGGCCCATTGGGTCACTCTTTTGGCAGCTGGGAAGGATGCAGGACAAGGTGCAGTAGTGTTGGAGGTTGTTCCACCGCCACGCCTCCAAAATGCTACTACTGGTTGTGACACACCTCTCTCCTCCACCCCCTCCTCTTCTTCTTCCTCCATGGCCTCTTCCTGTGGTTTGTCCTATGAACCAGCGGTGCTCCGTAGCCGTTCACGGGGCTACGCAAGTACGCAGGCAAAAAGATGCCATGCCGTGCTTGCGCTGGTGTGTTTGGGGGACAGAAGCCACACTGGGGCAGAGGTCCTGTCTGCTCTGCAGGGCCAGGCCGAGAGGTGGTTGACGCCACGCCAGCTTAAGCCAGGAATGGTGGTTTGCGACAATGGCACCAACCTCCTCTCCGCCCTCCGACAGGGACAACTGACCCATGTGCCCTGTGTGGCTCACGTCCTTAGCCTGGTGGTGCAGCGGTTCTTGGGCAGGTACCCGGGCTTACAGGATGTCCTGAGGCAGGCCAGGAAAGTCTGTGTGCATTTCCGCAGATCTTATAATGCCAGTGCTCGCCTGGCTGAGCTGCAAAAGGAGTTGAACCTGCCCAAGAACCGCCTTATATGTGACATGCCCACCAGGTGGAACTCAACGTTGGCCATGCTGCAGCGGCTGCACACGCAGCAGAGGGCCATTAATGAGTACCTGTGCGACTACGGCACCAGGACAGGGTCAGGGGAGCTTGGTTTTTTTTCTCCACGCCAGTGGGGCATGATCAGGGATGCATGCACTGTCCTGGCACCATTTGAGGAGGCCACGAGGATGGTGAGCAGTGACAGTGCATGCATCAGTGACACTGTACCTCTTGTCCACCTGTTGGAGCACACGCTGCGTGGAATAATGGACAGGGCACTTGAGGCAGAACAGAGGCAGGAAGAGGAGGACTTCCTTGCCTCTCAAGGCCCCCTTTACCCAGACAGTGTTCCTTCTGTCCCACCCATCGCACAGGAAGAGGAGGAGGAGGAGGAGGAGGATTGTGTCAGCATGGAGGTGGAGGCTGGCACTCAGCATCATCAGCAGCAGTCTTTTAGGGATGATTTACAGTCCCAAGAAACCAGTGGACTTGTACGTGGCTGGGAGGAGGTGGCTGCGGATCATGTCGTCCTTAGTGACCCAGAGGACTCCGGACCGAATGCCTCAGCAAACCTACGCTGCATGGCCTCCCTGATCCTGCAAAGTCTGCAGAAGGATCCTCGTATTCTTCGGAACAAGGAGAGGGACCATTACTGGCTGGCCACTCTCCTTGATCCACGGTACAAGGGTAAGGTTGCGGACCTTATGTTACCGTCGCAGAGGGAGCAGAGGATGAGACAACTCCGGGAGGCCTTGCAGAAAGGTCTGTGCAACGCGTTCCCAGAGACTGGGAGGTTACAAACTCCTGGTCCTGGACAACGAGTTGCTGAGGCTTCGGCCAGTCAAAGAAGGAGCGGTGGGGAAGGTGGCCGTCTGACCGATGCGTTCATACAATTCTTTAGTCCGCAGCCCCAAAGTATGATCGGTTCCAGCAACCATCGCCAGCGTCTGATAAACATGGTGCAGGAATATCTAGGGGCAAGGTCAGACTTGGACACCTTCCCCACCGAAAATCCTCTGACTTACTGGGTCTTGAGGATGGATCACTGGCCAGAGCTTGCACAGTATGCAATTGAGCTACTGGCCTGTCCTGCATCCAGCGTTCTTTCGGAACGCACATTCAGTGCTGCTGGAGGATTTGTCACGGATCACAGGGTGCGCCTGTCCACCGACTCGGTTGATCGACTGACTTTCATCAAGATGAACCAGTCTTGGATCACCACCAGCTACCACACACCTGATGCTGATATAACAGACTAATTGATTTTAACATGTCACATCCCTTCAAGACTGATGCTGATGCTGAGTGCCTGTGCTGTTATGTTGACTGGCTATCCTCCTCCTCCGAGTCCTCAATGATACGATTGATGATGATAGCTTGGAAGATCATTTTTGTTTACGGGTGCCGCCACCAGTGGCTAAGGCCCAATTTTTCAGCCCCTGTTTTACAGGGGCGTGTAATTACAATTTTTTTAGCAATAATTTGCCATAGGGCTCATTGCTGTGCTCCAAGTACAGTATCTGTGAGGGGTTGGAGTGTTGTGGCACCAGTGCCTAAGGCCCAATTTTTCAGCCCCTGTTTAACAGGGGCGTGTCATTACAATTTTTGAAGCAATACTTTGCAACAGGGCTCATTGCTGTGCTCCAAGTACAGTATCTGTGAGGGGTTGTAGTGTTGTGCCACCAGTGCCTAAGGCCCAATTTTTCAGCCCCTGTTTAACAGGGGCGTGTCATTACAATTTTTGAAGCAATACTTTGCAACAGGGCTCATTGCTGTGCTCCAAGTACAGTATCTGTGAGGGGTTGTAGTGTTGTGCCACCAGTGCCTAAGGCCCAATTTTTCAGCCCCTGTTCAACAGGGGCATGCAATTACAATTCTTGATCTAATAATTCACAGCAGGGCCCATTGCTGCACCCACCAAGAATAACTCTGAGGGCTTACAGTGTTGTGGCAACGCCACCACCACCACCACCACCACGAAAGGCCCAATTTTTCAGCCCCTGTTCAAAAGGGGCATGTAATTACAATTCTTGATCTAATAATTCACAGCAGGGCCCATTCCTGCACCCACCAAGAGTAACTCTGAGGGCTTACAGTGTTGTGGCAACACCACCACCACCACCACCACCACGAAAGGCCCAATTTTTCAGCCCCTGTTCAACAGGGGCATGCAATTACAATTCTTGATCTAATAATTCACAGCAGGGCCCATTGCTGCACCCACCAAGAGTAACTGTCAGGGCTTACAGTGTTGTGGCACCAGCACCACCATCAAAGGCCCAATTTTTACTACCACTGTTCAACAATTATATGTAATTAAAATTCCTGATATAATAGTTGACAGCAGGGCGTTCCAGCACCAACCAAGAGTAACTGTGAGTGCTTACAGTGTTGTGCCAACACCAACAACTAAGGGGCCTATTTCTGCAGAGTATATACGGCAGGTCCCTACTTTCAAACATCCAACTTACAAACGACTCCTACTTGCAAACGCAAGAAGACAACAGGAAGTGAGAGGAAATCTACCCCTAGGAAGGAAAATTCTCTCCTGTAAGAATAAATATGGGAGAAAGGTGTCTCCTCTGTACTGATGCTTTATCAGCAATCCTTGTTTCAAGAAAAACACCACATTTTAAAAACAGTTGTCATTGGGACGGAAAGTGAGGTGAAATGTTCTGAACAGGGGCACAGACAGCAAAACAAATGTTACAGGGGTGATAACCCTTACCTATGTTTTCCAAAAAGTTTAAAAATAGATTTTTGGGCTGGAGCTACACTTCAACAATGTACCTGTTCAAAATTACAAACAGATTCTACATAAGAACAAACCTACAGTCCCTGTCTTGTATGCACCGCCTGTATACGGCTGTTCAGAGTATATAGGGCCTTTTTTATTTTATGTGCGGGGTTCCCCTTAATATCCATACAAGACCCAAAGGGGCTGGTAATGGGCTGGGGTAGGGGGGGGGTCATGGGGTAGCTATGCCATTTTTCTTAAAGATTTTCATCCATATTACCGGGACCAGACATTACATTAAAGCCGCAAGCAGTTTTAAATGGCTTTTTTTTCCTTTAGAAGTGTCATTTTGTGCAGGGACAGTTCTAAACACGGGAAACACGTGGCACTTCACAGGCATACTTTAGACACCCCCCAGGTACGATATTTAAAGGAATATTTGACTTTTTTTTTTTCACTTTATGCATCATTAAAATGACTGCTCCCGAAAAACGACCGTTTTTAAAACTTCTTTTTGCATTGATACATGTCCCCTGGTGCAGAACCCGGGTTCCCAAACCCTTTTTAGGACAATAACATGCATAATAGTTGTTATAATTAGCACTTTAGAATTCGAACGTTCGCATCCATTGTATTTAATAGGGTTCTAATGTTCGTACGAACTTTCGGTCCGTTCGCAGGTTCTGGTGCGAACCGAACCCGGGGGTGTTCGGCTCATCACTAGTTTAGACTTTAACTAGGCAGTCTGCTAATCAGTAGCTTGATTACATTCTCAGACCAGCTTTTAGAACTGTAATCACAGTGCAGCTAAAGTCTAGCATGGAAGAATATGCTAGTCTAGTGTTCTTTCACTCAGGTTCATTACTTGCCCTCACTTATACTCTCTGTTCCTAGTGCATCTGAATGGCAGACTACACAGATAGATATTGAGAGAGCAGAATGTATTGTAGCCACAGACATAATGGAAATGGATGCATAGGGTATCTCTGGAATAATTCTAAGGTATTTGTGGGGACTAAATGTACACAGAATTTTAAAGAAACAACTGAGCATTGAAACTTGAAGCATATGTAATTTTAGTTTTTTTACTTTAGTTACTCTTTAACCACTTCAGCCCCAGAGGATTTGGCTGCCCAATGACCAGGCCATTTTTTTCTGATTTGGCACTGCGTAACTTTAACTGTCAATTGTGCGGTCGTGCGACTTTGCGCCCAAATAAATTTTACATCCATTTTTTTCCAGAAATAGAGCTTTCTTTTGGTGGTATTTGATCATCTCTGCGTTTTTTTTTTTTTGCGCTATAAACAAAAAAAAAAGGGACAATTTAAAAAAAAAACAATATTTTTTACTTGTTGCTATAATAAATTTCCCCCAAAAATATATAAAAAAACTATTTTTTTCATCAGTTTAGGCCGATATGTATTCTTCTACATATTTTTGGTAAAAAAAATCGCAATCAGCATATATTGATTGGTTTGCGCAAAAGTTATAGCATCTACAAAATAGGGGATAGATTTATGGCATTTTTTTTATTAATTTGTTTTTTATTAGAAATGGCGGACATTTTTTCTTTTTTTTGGGGGGGGGAGGGGTTTTGTTCTTTTCCTTTTCCTCTGTGAGAGAGAGGGAAGGGGAAAGAAAATAAAAGAAGGGAAGGGGAAAGGGAAAAGGGAAAAGAAAAGGGGGAAAAAATAAAAAGAAGGGGAAAAATATAGAGAGATCATCAAGTAATAACTCTTCAGGCCAGAAGTACATGGCAATGAGGAAAGTAAGAAATACAATTAAATAGGGATGAGCCGAACACCCCCCGGTTCGGTTCGCACCAGAACCTGCAAACGGACCAAAAGTTTGCGCGAACTTTAGAACCCTATTAAATACTATGGGACTTGAATGTTCAAAATGTGCTAATTATGAAGACTTATATGTAAGTTATTGTTCTAAAAAGGGTTTGGGGACCTGGGTCCTGCCCCAGGGGACATGTATCGATGCAAAAATAACGTTTTTTCGGGAGCAGTGATTTTAATGATGCTTAAAGTGAAAAAAAAAAAGTGAAATATTCCTTTAAATTTCGTACCTGGGGGTGTCTAACGTATGCCTGTGAAGTGGCGCGTGTTTCCCATGTTTAGAACTGTCCCTGCACAAAATGACATTTCTAAAGGACAAAAAGTCATTTTAAACTGCTTGCGGCTTTAATGTAATGTCTGGTCCCAGCAATGTGGATGGAAATCATTGAGAAAAATGGCATGGGTACCCCCCCACCCCCCCCAGCCCATTACCAGCCCCTTTGGGTCTTGTATGGATATTACGGGAAACCCCGCACCCAAATTAAAAAAAGGCCCTATATACAGTGTACTCTGAACAGCAGTATACAGGCGGTGCAAACAAGACAGGGACTGTAGGTTTGTTCTTAAGTAGAGTCTGTTTGTAATTTGGAACAGCTACATTTTTTAAATGTAGCTCCAGCCAAAAAATCTATTTTTAAGCTTTTTGGAAAACATAGGGAAGGGTTATCACCTCTGTAACATTTGTTTTGCTGTCTGTGCATGTTGTGTTACACTATGTGATTATTCTTGCTCTGTGTCTTTAACATCTGTCCCCTTCTTTCTAGCTGAACTCTCTCTCTCACCGTAGTTCTTTATATATCTCCTCCACTTCCTGATTCTGGTCATTACTCCTGTATATCTTCCATGCTAAACATCTTACATGTGGCTTACAACTGCAACGTTTTTCTACCTATGAATATCCATCATTAAACGGAACATTCAAAAGGATTCATCGTCTGTCGTCCTAACTGTGAGTTTATTCATTGAGTTAAACTGCCTGTATCGATGCAAGGGATGAATATCAAACCAGCTTGAGTAAGGCCTACTTAAACCTGGAGATGAACTTTATCGCTTTGTAGTTGAGACAGAACAGTAGAAAAACGGAGTTTCACAGCCTAATTACAAGATTTCTGCATGTCAGTACTGAAACAGACAAGATTTACTGCCCTCATAGCAAGACAGAAGGGACAGAGCAGCACATGGCAGCCTTATAGCCTGAGACAATCTGCACAGTGTCATATTTCAGCACACAGATCCTGCCTGCTTTCACAGTCAGTCTGCTATCATGAGTGACCAAGCTTCTGCATGTGAACTCACATCTACCTCCCCACAAGTTCCTGAAGAAACTGAGTTACCCAAACGCTCAGTTAAACCCACTTGGAAAGTAATGGAGAATTATGAAGCTTCAAGGACTGAATTGTCAAATAGCTTGGAATTAGTCTGGGAGAAAATCCTTGCTGAAGCCAATACAGTGTCTGTTGAATGTGAACTACTGACACTAGAGGGCGCCATTAAACAACTTTCTGCCTCATATGAGCTTTATCAGCTTACCAGCATCAAATTCACTAATGTCTTACAAAACATGAAGTCAGAAAATGCGATGAGGCAGTTAAAGCGTGTCAACATTCTTAATATTGAAAGAGACAGTTTTATCCAGCAAACCAGATTAAAGGCAGAAGCAAAAATAAAGCTGTTACAGGACACTGCATCTCACAGATCTGTTTCCACCAGACGTTCTAAAAACTCGTCAAGATCCCATAGTTCAAGATACTCAACACTCAGTGAGCGACTTATTAATGCCCGCGCTGAAGTGGAAGCCAGCAAAGTGCAGGTGGTATATGCAGAAAAAAGAGCAGAGTTGGAAGCGCAGTCAGCACGACAAAGAGCAACAATGGAAACCTTAAATGAACAGTGTAAACATGATGCAGCTATGGCAAAGCTAAGGGTCCTACAGCAAGCTATCAGTGCAGACGAAGGTGCAAGTGAGAAAGACAGCATTAACCTAAACATAGCAGATATGGAAGACCCCCTCAAACACACTAAAGACTATGTCCTAAGCCACTGCAGTGCACACTCCATTGTCTCCAATGCTCCCGGCTACATAGAGACTCCTTCACAGCTTCAAGTTAAAGAGGTTCCAGCAACTTCCTGCACTCAAAATCACTCCACTGCATTTCCTACCTGCCTACCTTGCCTGCCTTCATACGTCACAGAGCATCAGCGCAAGCTTCAAGCAAGTCATCAATCTCCAGTCATCGGTACAGCCTTGAATCAACGTACCATTGGAACAACTGACTTCAAGCAAGCAACTCACCTGGATGCATCTGCTGCACCATATTTCCCTGTGTCCTTTAACAACAAACAAAGATAACGCAATCAGCACCATACAGCCAACAGCATCTCACATAAAGGCGGAGACAACTGAGACAGAAGAGTTTGTAAGGTACATGCTTCGCAGAGAGCTCACAAAGACTGGTCTTACAAGTTTTGATGACCAACCTGAGAACTACAGAAGTTGGAAATGTGCCTTCAGAACTACAATCAGCAATATTGGCATTACAGCTGATCAAGAATTGAATCTGCTGATCAAATGGCTTGGTCCTCTATCTGCTGCACGTGTTAAGCCATTAAGATCGGTTTTCATGGACAATCCTACTGCAGGCCTCACAGCTGCATGGGAGCGACTAGAGCAAAGTTATGGCAGTCCAGAAGCTATAGAAAATGCTTTGTTCATGCGTCTGGAAACTTTCCCAAAGATATCCGGTAAGGACAACAAGGAGTTCCAGAGACTGAGTGACCTTCTCCTTGAGCTTCAGCTAGCCAAGACAGACCCAAAACTACCTGGACTCAGTTACCTTGACACTCCAAGAGGGGTAAACCCAATTGTCTCCAAGCTCCCGTATGGTTTGCAAGAGAAATGGACTGCACTAGGGTCATCATACAAAAGAGAGAACAAGGTTTCCTTCCCTCCATTCTCTTTCTTCTGTGAATTCATCAGGGAAATTGCAGAGACCAAGAATGATCCAAGTTTTTTCTACGATGAGTATAGCCTCCTCTCACCCTTTCCTAAGAGTACCAGTCTTCAGGGCAACTATAGAAATCATAGAGGCCCAGTGTCCGTGAAAAAGACTGACATCCTTCCCACTCCTACCACAGTTCTGGCCACGAACAGAGTAGGAAGATTGAAAACCCTAACAGAGAGTGTCCCATACACAAGAAGCCACACCCCCTCAATAAATGTATCGGCTTTAGGAAAAAGCCTCTGGAAAAGCGCAAGAAGCTTTTAAAGACATTTAGGGTATGTTTCAGGTGCTGTGCTTCTACAGAACATTTTGCAAGGGACTGTAATGTGTCCATCAAGTGCATAGAGTGTTGCTCTGAAGAACATGTGCAAGCCCTCCATCCTCTTGAGCCCAGCTCTGCACAACCTGCCAACACTCCTCCCAGGTTAACGCATGGCAGGGAGAATACAGACCAAGTGCCTAATTCTACCATCATTTCTTTATCCTGCACTGAAGTTTGTGGAGAAGACCGCTGTGGTAAGTCCTGTGCTAAGATATGCTTGGTGAACATATACCACAAGGATCAACCAGAAAAGTCTCTAAAGGCATATGCTATCTTAGACGATCAGAGCAATCGATCACTTGCAAAATCGGAATTGTTCAATCTATTTGAAATAAAAGGCGAAGCTCATCCTTACACCTTGGGTACCTGTAGTGGAACTATGGAGGTTTCTGGAAGAAGGGCTCATGGACTCATGGTATCTTCTCTCAAAGGTAACTTGCAATTTCCCTTACCTACACTTGTTGAGTGCAATCAGATACCTGCTAACAGGGAAGAAATCCCTACTCCAGCTGCTGCTTTCCATCACCCTCACCTCAAGGTAATAGCAAATGAGATACCGCCGCTTGACAAAGATGCTCAGATCCTTCTTCTGTTAGGAAGAGACATTCTAAGAGTTCACAAGGTACACAGACAAGTCAGTGGACCCCCAGATGCCCCATTTGCCCAGCGCACAGATCTAGGGTGGGTCATCAGAGGCAATGTCTGCATAGGCAAAATGAAAAGACCTACCAACATTTCGTCATTCAAGACAAATGTTCTGCCAAATGGCCGAAACACTTACTTTGAGCCATGCCCACATCACTACTGGGTGAAAGAGAAGATAGCCAGCCACGAATGGCAACATGGTATCTCAGGTGACACAAGCCCTTTCTCCTGCCATGATGGCGACTTCGGCTCTACAGTGTTTAATGCAACCAGTGAAGATGACATACTGGCTCCTTCAATGGAAGACAAAGAATTCATCAAGGTAATGGACAATGAGTTCTTTCAAGATGACTCCAATAACTGGGTAGCACCCATACCCTTTCGTCTCCCAAGAGAGAGATTGCCCAACAACTTACAGCAGGCCATCAGTAGATTCTCCTCCTTAAAGCGAAACTTAAGCAGGAAACCAGAGATGCAAAAGCACTTTGTGGACTTTATGCAAAATGTATTTGACAGAGATCATGCAGAGCCTGCTCCCCCACTAAAGGAGGGAGAAGAATGCTGGTACCTTCCATCCTTTGGCGTGTATCACCCACGCAAACCAGACCAAATCAGAGTTGTCTTTGATTCCAGTGCTCAGCACGAAGGTGTTTCTCTTAACAACATGCTCCTTACTGGACCCAACTTAAACAACAGTCTAATAGGAGTCTTGATTAGTTTCAGACAAGAGCCTGTAGCAGTAATGGCCGACATTCAACAGATGTTTCACTGCTTCATCGTCAGAGAAGACAACAGAAACTACCTCAGGTTTCTATGGCACAAGGACAATGACCTCAACAAGGAAGTTATAGATTATCGCATGAAGGTACATGTCTTCGGTAACAGTCCTTCCCCAGCAGTGGCAACTTATGGGCTAAGGAGAACAGCTCAGACTGGAGAAGTTGAATATGGATCTGATGCCCGTCAATTTGTTGAAAGAAACTTCTACGTTGACGACGCACTTAAGTCCTTTCCAACTGCTAAAGAAGCAATTGATCTTCTCACCAGAACAAAGGAGATGCTGTCTGTAGCAAACCTTAGACTGCACAAGATTATATCCAACAGCCAGGAACTTATGAATGCCTTTCACTCTGAGGACTATGCCACTAGTCTAAAAAACCTTGACTTAGGTACAGATGTGCCTCCTGTACAGCGAAGTCTGGGTTTGTTGTGGAACATCAAGCAAGACAAATTCACCTTCCAAGTGTCAACTTGTGACAAACCCTTCACTAAGAGAGGAGTCCTGTCCATGGTGAATAGCATCTATGACCCACTGGGTTTCCTTGCTCCAGTTACCATTCAAGGTAAGATTTTACTAAGACAGTTGTCTACTGAGAACATAGACTGGGATACTCCCTTGCCTAGTGAGAATCAACACAAGTGGGAAAGGTGGAGATATTCTTTGAAGTCACTAGAAAAACTTCAGATTCCCCGTTGCTATGTTCCAGGATCCACTTCAACTGCTAACCGGAGAGAGATTCATATTTTCTCTGATGCATCAGTTGAAGCTATTGCTGCAGTAGCCTATTTGAAGACCTCTGAACTGAATGGAGATTCACACTGTAGTTTTGTCCTAGGCAAGGCAAAACTCACACCCAAGCCTGCACATACCATACCAAGACTTGAACTTTGTGCAGCCGTGCTAGCAGTAGAAATTGCCGAGGTCATACGAAGTGAAATGGACACTAGAATTGATTCTTTCACCTTCTATACAGACAGTAAGGTAGTACTTGGTTACATAAACAACCAAACAAAACAATTTTATGTGTACGTCAGCAACAGGGTTGAACGTATCAAGAGATTCTCTCTACCAAGTCAATGGCATCACGTTCCCACTGAACTCAACCCAGCTGACTGTGGGACCAGAGCCGTGTCACCTGCTGCTCTTCAGGACAGCTTATGGCTGTCACCTCCAAGGTTTCTGTGTGAGGACTCTTACTTACTCCCTATTGACACCACCTATGGGCTAGTAAACCCTGAAGATGATAAGGAAATAAGAACTGTGAACATCTCACTACACACTTCTGTAAGTACAAAACAGAAGCTGCGGTCACACCGTTTTGAGCGTTTTTCCACCTGGTCATCCGCTGTACGAGCTATTGCTCGCCTAATTTATATTGCTCGTTGCTTTGGGAAGAATTCCGCCGCAGGGTGTCATGGTTGGCACAACTGTTCTGGACACTTTACAGCAGCAGATGTTTCACACGCAGAAGAGGTAATTATCCGTTGTGTGCAACAAGAGGTGTATCAGGAGGAATTCGGGAGAATCAGAAATGGAACCGAATTGTCTAAAAACAGTCCACTTTTCAATCTAAACCCCGTAGTCGACGCCAATCAGCTGCTGAGAGTTGGTGGCCGTATAACAAAATCCGACTTATGCAGCAAAGAACAGAATCCTATAATCATACCAGGTCAACATCATGTTACTACTCTTCTGGTTCACCACCACCATTAACTGGTACATCATCAAGGCCGTCAGTTTACAGAAGGTGCCATCAGGTCAGCCGGCCTTTGGATCATTGGTATGAAGAGGTGTGTCTCCTCCTTGCTCTTCAGATGCGTTAAGTGCCACAAGTTAAGAGGAAAACATCAACAGCAACAAATGACAAGTCTTCCAGCTGATCGCCTAAGTACCGATCCACCCTTTACCTACGTTGGGGTAGATGTTTTCGGCCCATGGTCCGTCATCACTCGGAGAACTCGTGGTGGAGCTGCCAATAGTAAAAGGTGGGATGTATTGTTTACCTGTCTCAGCATCCGAGCTATACACATAGAAGTGATCGAGTCTATGGATTCTTCTTCCTTCATCTGTGCCCTACGAAGATTCTTCTCTGTCAGAGGACCAGTTAAGCAACTGAGATCCGACTGTGGTACCAACTTTGTTGGAGCATGTAAAGAGCTACAATTGGACAATTTCCTGGCCAACAATGGATGTACTTGGTTGTTTAATCCTCCACATTCTTCACACATGGGAGGATCCTGGGAACGAATGATAGGAGTAGCACGAAGAATTCTTGACTCCATGTTGCAGACTCACAAGTCTTTACCACTCACCCATGATACTTTGTCTACCTTTCTCGCTGAAGTGTCTGCCATAATGAACGCAAGACCCTTAGTGCCAGTATCTTCAGATCCTGATGCTCCAGTGATCCTTACTCCAGCCTCGCTTCTTACTCAAAAGATTGGGACTGCTGTAATATCTTCAAGTGAAATAGAACCCAAGGATATCTACAGGCATCAATGGAAGCAGGTTCAGCACCTAGCCAATGTGTTCTGGCATCGCTGGAGGAAGGAGTATCTTCACCACCTTCAAGGTCGTAACAAATGGCAAGCATCTAAGCCGAATCTTAAGGTTGGAGACCTCATCCTTCTAAAAGACAAGGAAGTTTGTCGGAATGAGTGGCCTATGGGTCTTATTACTAAAGTTATGCCCAGCGACGATAACAAAGTCCGGAAGGTAGAAGTCAAGGTAACCAAGGGAGGATCGACACGAACCTTTAGTCGACCAATTACAGAGTTAGTACTCCTTTTGCCAGGTGAGTGACTTGTGCAAGGACTAGCCATGCTGTCGGCACGGCGGGGAGTACATTGCTGCCATCTACAGGTTCTACTCAGAACTTTGGAATTATTTGAAGACATCATACTGTGACTTTATGTTCTTCATCCTGTTGAACTTACGTTTATTATTTGCTTGTTGCATGTTTTTCATTACAGGTTCCAGGACATTTATCAGTATTGGACTTATTGAAAATATATATTTTAGTTTAAGGTTATGAAATCTAAAGATTTCAGACGGGGAGTGTTGTGTTACACTATGTGATTATTCTTGCTCTGTGTCTTTAAGATCTGTCCCCTTCTTTCTAGCTGAACTCTCTCTCTCACCGTAGTTCTTTATATATCTCCTCCACTTCCTGATTCTGGTCATTACTCCTGTATATCTTCCATGCTAAACATCTTACATGTGGCTTACAACTGCAACGTTTTTCTACCTATGAATATCCATCATTAAACGGAACATTCGAAAGGATTCATCGTCTGTCATCCTAACTGTGAGTTTATTCATTGAGTTAAACTGCCTGTATCGATGCAAGGGATGAATATCAAACCAGCTTGAGTAGGGCCTACTTAAACCTGGAGATGAACTTTATCGCTTTGTAGTTGAGACAGAACAGTGCACCTGTTCAGAACATTTCACCTCACTTTCCGTCCCAATGACAAATGTTTCTTGACAATTTTGGGTTTTTATTGAAACAAGGATTGGTGATAAAGCATCAGTGGAGAGGAGACCCTTTTTTTCCCATATTAACTCTTACAGGAGAGAATTTTCCTTCCTAGGGGTAGATTTATTCACACTTCCTGTTGTCTCCTTCCGTTTGCAAGTAGGAGTCGTTTGTAAGTTGGATGTTTGAAAGTAGGGGCCTGCCGTATATACTCTGCAGAAATTTGGCCCTTAGGTGTTGGTGTTGCCACAACACTGTAAGCCCTCACAGTTACTCTTGGTGGGCGCTGGAATGGGCCCTGCTGTGAATTATTAGATCAAGAATTGTAATTACATGCCCCTGTTGAACAGAGGCATAAAAATTGGGCCTTAGGCACTGGTGCCACAACACTGCAACCCCTCACAGATACTGTAGTTGGAGCACAGCAATGAGCTCTGCTGCAAAGTATTGCATCAAAAATTGTAATTACACGCCCCTGTTAAACAGGGGCTGAAAAATTGGGCCTTAGGCACTGGTGCTGGTGCCACAACACTGCAACCCCTCACAGATACTCTAGTTGGAGCGCAGGAATGAGCCCTGCTGCAAAGTAATGCATTAAAAATTGTAATTACACGCCCCTGTTAAGCAGGGGCTGAAAAATTGGGCCTTAGGCACTGGTGCTGGTACCACAACACTGTAGTTGGAGCACAGCAATGAGCCCTGCTGCAAAGTATTGCATCAAAAATTGTAATTACACGCCCCTGTTAAACAGGGGCAGAAAAATTGGGCCTTAGGCACTGGTGCTGGTGCCACAACACTGCAACCCCTCACAGATACTCTAGTTGGAGCGCAGGAATGAGCCCTGCTGCAAAGTAATGCATTAAAAATTGTAATTACACGCCCCTGTTAAGCAGGGGCTGAAAAATTGGGCCTTAGGCACTGGTGCTGGTACCACAACACTGTAGTTGGAGCACAGCAATGAGCCCTGCTGCAAAGTATTGCATCAAAAATTGTAATTACACGCCCCTGTTAAACAGGGGCAGAAAAATTGGGCCTTAGGCACTGGTGCTGGTGCCACAACACTGCAACCCCTCACAGATACTCTAGTTGGAGCGCAGGAATGAGCCCTGCTGCAAAGTAATGCATTAAAAATTGTAATTACACGCCCCTGTTAAACAGTGGCTGAAAAATTGGGCCTTATCCACTGGTGGCGGTGCCCAGAAACAAAAATTTTCTTACATGCTATCAGCATGATCATTGAGGAGGAAGAGGATAGTCACTCAGCATAACAGGATAGTCACTCTGCATCAGCATAGGCAGTCTTCAAGGGATCTGACATTTCAAAGAAAATTATTCTGTTACATCAGCATCAGGTGCTTGGTAGCTGGTGGTGATCCAAGACTGTTTCTTTTTTATGAAGGTCAGTCGATCAACCGAGTCGGTGGACAGGCGCACCCTGTGATCGGTTACAAAGCCTCCAGCAGCACTGAATCTGCGTTCCAAAAGAACGCTGGATGCAGGAAAGGCCAGTAGCTCAATTTCATACTGTGCAAGCTCTGGCCAGTGATTCATCATCAAGACCCAGTAACCCAGAGGATTTTCGGTGGGAAAGGTGTCCAAGTCTGATCTTGCCCCAAGGTATTTCTGCACCATGTAAACCAGACGCTGGCGATGGTTGCTGGAACTGATCATACCTTGGGGCTGCGGACTAAAAAATTGTCTGAACGCATCGGTCAGATGGCCACCTTCTCCACCGCTTCTTCTTTGACTGATCGAAGCCTCAGCAACATGTTGTCCAGGACCAGGAATTTTTAACCTCCCAGTCTCCTGGAACGCGTTGCACAGACCTTTCTGCAAGGCCTCTTGAAGATGCTTCATCCTCTGCTCTCTCTGCGACGGCAAGATAAGGTCCGCAACCTTACCCTTGTACCATGGTTCAAGGAGGGTTGCCAGCCAGTAATGATCCCTCTCCTTGATAGCACGAATACGAGGATCCTTCCGCAGGATTTGCAGGATCAGGGAGGCCATGTAGCGTAGGTTTTCTGAGGCATTCGGTCCAGAGTCCTCTGGGTCACTCAGGACGACATGATCCGCAGCCACCTCCTCCCAGCCACGTACAAGTCCATGGGTGTCTTGGGACTGTAATTGATCCCTTGAAGACTGCTGCTGATGCTGAGTGCTAGGCTCCACCTCCATGCTGACACAATCATCCTCCTCCTCCTCCTCGTCCTCTTCCTGTGTGATAGGCGGGCCAGCAGGAACACTGTCTGGAAAAAGAGGGCCTTGAGAGGTAAGGAAGTCCTCCTCTTCCTCCCTCTGTTCTGCCTCAAGTGCCCTGTCCATTATTCCACGCAGCGTGTGCTCCAACAGGTGGAAAAGAGGGTTAGTGTCACTGATGCATGCACTGTCACTGCTCACCATCCTCGTGGCCTCCTCAAATGGTGCCAGGACAGTGCATGCATCCCTGATCATGGCCCACTGGCGTGGGGAAAAAAATCCAAGCTCCCCTGACCCTGTCCTGGTGCCATATTGCAACAGATACTCATTGATGGCCCTCTGCTGCGTGTGCAGCCGCTGCAGCATGGCCAACGTAGAGTTCCACCTGGTGAGCATTTCACAGATTAGGCGGTTCTTGGGCAGGTTGTATTCCTTTTGCAGGTCAGCCAGCCGAGTACTGGAATTATATGACCAGCGGAAATGCCCACAGAGTTTCCTGGCCTGCTTCAGGACCTCCTGTAAGCCTGGGTACCTGCCCAAAACCGCTGCACCACCAAGTTAAGGACGCAAGCCAAACAGGGCACATGGGTCAGTTGTCCCTGTCGGAGGGCGGAGAGGAGGTTGGTGCCATTGTCGAAAAAAACCTTTCCTGGCTTAAGCTGGCGTGGCGTCAACCACCTCTGAGCCTGCCCCTACAGAGCTGACAGAATCTCTGCCCCAGTGTGGCTCCTGTCCCCCAAGCACACCAGCTCAAGCACCCCCTGGCATCTTTTTGCCTGCGTACTTGCATAGCCCCTTGAACGCCTACGGAGCACCGCTGGTTCCGAGGACAAAGCACAGGAAGAGGCCATGGAGGAAGAAGAAGAGGAGGGGGTGGAGTAGAGAGGTGTGTCAGAATTACCAGTAGTAGCATTTTGGAGGCATGGTGGCGGAACAACCTCCAACACTACTGCATCTTGTCCTGAATCCTTCCCAGCTGCCAGCAGAGTCACCCAATGCGCCATGAAAGATAGGTAACGTCCCTGTCCATGCCTGCTGGACCATGAGTCAGCGGTAATATGCACCTTACCGCTGACCGCCCTGTCCAGCGAGGCCAAGACATTGCCTTCCACATGCTGGTGGAGAGCCGGAATCGCCTTCCGTGAGAAAAAGTGGCGTTTGGGAACCTGCCACTGAGGAACCGCACATTCCACAAACTCACGGAAGGGGGCAGAGTCTACCAACTGAAAAGGCAGCAGTTGAAGTGCTAGCAATTGAGCCAAGCTAGCATTCAACCGCTGGGCATGTGGATGGCTGGGAGCGAACTTCTTTCGGCGGTGCAGCAGCTGGGGCAGGGAAATTTGCCTGGTACAATCTGACGTCGGTGTACTGCAAGTACTTGGCTGTGACGCACCTAATTCTACACCTTCATTCCTCTCAGTGCAGGTTTCAGAGAGGACTGAAGGTATAGTGGGGTTGGAGATCCCAGCTGATGAGGAGCAAGGAGAGGTCCGCTTTGTTCTTTGGTGTGGGTCTTTTTTGTATGCTTGCCAATGGACTGCATGGCAGGTCGACATATGTCTGGTCAAGCACGTGGTGCCCAAGCGGCTCATGTTTTGGCCACGCGAGATAGGCTTCAGACATATGTTGCAAATAGCAACGGTGCGATCTGCTGCACACGTCTCAAAAGAGGCCCACACCAAAGAACTTTTGGAATAACGCACAGACAGCAGCGTCCTGAACATGCGGAACACTACGGTGTGATGCAGTCGGTTGACTGCCTCCAAGCTGGCCCCTGGAGGGCATCCTGCCTCGTTGGAGATGTGCCTCCTCCTCCTCATCCTCCTCCTTTCTACTATCAGGCACCCACGTGGAGTCAGTGACTTCATCATCCCCTCCCTCCTCATCACTGGAGCAAATCTGGCAGTATGCTGCAGCTGGGTGAACATGACTGCCAGATTGCTGTCCTTGTTGGGCACCCCCTCTCTCTGGGCTCACGTTACTGCCTTCCTCTAGCTGGGTACCATCATCGGAGCCTTCAAAACGCTGGGCATCCTCCTGGAGCATGTACCCAACACTGTGGTCAAACAGTTCGGGGGACTCCTCAGGAGGACATTGTGGGCCTAGGGAAGGAGTGACTGATGCCATTGAGCCGAGGGAAGAGGCCGCTTTGGCAGCTGCTTTGCCAGACAAAGTATCCTGAGCCTGGGTGAGAGAGGATAAGGAGGATGAGGACGGCTTGGTCATCCACTCTACCAAGTCTTCAGCATGTTGTGGCTCAACACGGCCAGCTTCTGAAAAGAAGGACAAGCGTGTCCCACGGCCTTGTGCTGATGAGGATGCACCGTGTCCACGACCAGCACTGTTGCCTCTAGACACAGAGCCTGCTTGCCCTCTTTTATTGGCTCATGGCTGTCTGCCTCTCCTTGTTTGCCTTCCAGACATACTTATGGCCTGCAGTGAGATGTAGCTGCACAAAGGTGGGATGTATATATATAGATCTATAGTGATTATACTGCAGCTAGCACAATCAACTGCCTGCTGTGGTATTAGTATGAGAAAAGCAGCAATTGTCTTCAATTGTTAGTGTTAGTTTTAGGTGCACACTGTGCAGAGGACACAGTACACTAACTGAAAATACTTGCAGCTCCCTGCCTGTGGTATTTGTATGAGAACACCAGAAATTGTATTGAGGTAAGCTTTAGGTGCACACTGTGCAAAGGACACTAAAGCAAAATACTGCAGCTCCCTGCCTGTATTTGTATCAGAACACCAACAATTGTATTGAGGTAAGCTTTTGGTGCACACTGTGCAAAGGACACAAAAGAAAAATACTGCAGCTCCCTGCCTGTATTTGTGTCAGAACACCAGCAATTGTATTGAGGTAAGTTTTTGGTGCACACTGTGCAAAGGACACTAAAGCAAAATACTGCAGCTCCCTGCCTGTATTTGTATCAGAACACCAGCAATTGTATTGAGGTAAGCTTTAGGTGCACACTGTGCAAAGGACACTAAAGCAAAATACTGCAGCTCCCTGCCTGTATTTGTATCAGGACACCAGCAATTGTATTGAGGTAAGCTTTAGGTGCACACTGTGCAAAGGAAACTAAAGCAAAATACTGCAGCTCCCTGCCTGTATTTGAATCAGAACACCAGCAATTGTATTCAGGTAAGCTTTTGGTGCACACTGTGCAGAGGACACTAAAGCAAAATACTGCAGCTTCTTGCCTGTATTTGTATCAGGACACCAGCAATTGTATTCAGGTAAGCTTTTGGTGCACACTGTGCATAGGACACTAAAGCAAAATACTGCAGCTCCCTGCCTGTATTTGTATCAGAACACCAGCAGTTGTATTGAGGTAAGCTTTTGGTGCACACTCTGCAAAGGACACTAAAGCAAAATACAACAGCTCCCTGCCTGTATTTGTATTAGAACACCAGCAATTGTATTCAGGACAGCTTTAGGTGCACACTGTGCAAAGGACACAAAAGAAAAACACTGCAGCTCCCTGCCTGTATTTGTGTCAGAACACCAGCAATTGTATTGAGGTAAGCTTTTGGTGCACACTGTGCAAATGACACTAAAGCAAAATACTGCAGCTCCCTGCCTGTATTTCTATCAGAACACCAGCAATTGTATTGAGGTAAGCTTTTGGTGCACACTGTGCAAAGGACACTAAAGCAAAATACTGCAGCTCCCTGCCTGTATTTGTATCAGAACACCAGCAATTGTATTGAGGTAAGCTTTTGGTGCACACTGTGCAAAGGACACTAAAGCAAAATACTGCAGCTCCCTGCCTGTATTTGTATCAGAACACCAGCAATTGTATTGAGGTAAGCTTTTGGTGCACACTGTGCAAAGGACACTAAAGCAAAATACTGCAGCTTCTTGCCTGTATTTGTATCAGAACACCAGCAATTGTATTCAGGTAAGCTTTTGGTGCACACTGTGCATAGGACACTAAAGCAAAATACTGCACCTCGCTGCCTGTATTTGTGTCAGAACACCAGCAGTTGTATTGAGGTAAGCTTTTGGTGCACACTCTGCAAAGGACACTAAAGCAAAATACTGCAGCTCCCTGCCTGTATTTGTATCAGAACACCAGCAATTGTATTCAGGTAAGCTTTAGGTGCACACTGTGCAAAGGACACTAAAGCAAAATACTGCAGCTCCCTGCCTGTATTTGTATCAGAACACCAGCAATTGAATTCAGGTAAGCTTTTGGTGCACACTGTGCAAAGGACACTAAAGCAAAATACTGCAGCTCCCTGCCTGTATGTGTATCATAACACCAGCAATTTTATTTAGGTAAGCTTTTGGTGCACACTGTGCAAAGGACACTAAAACAAAATAATGCAGCTCCCTGCCTATATTTGCATCAGAACACCAGCAATTGTATTCAGGTAAACTTTTGGTGCACACTGTGAAAAGGACACAGTACACTAAGTGAAACACTGCAGCTAGCACAATCACCTGCCTGCCTGTCAGTATAGAGAATAACAGGAACGGATCTAGCTAAACTGAATACAGTGTGTAAATATATATACAACACCTAGGATGCATATATATCCTCTACACACTGTAACTGCAGCTAACTGACTCGCCTGCCTGCTCTATCTAACTCAAATCAAATTTCACTGTCTCTCTCTCTCTGTCTGTCTTTTAACAAACGCCGCAACTCACTACACAAGGCCGCCAAGCCGGCGGCCCTATATAGTGTGGGGCATGTACCTACTCCTCTGAGCCATGATTGGCCAAAGCCATGTTCGACTCAAACTCGAAGCTCATCCCTACAATTAAATAAAATTGAATGTAAAGGTATAATTATGATGGATTGCCAGTGTGATTTAAATGTACTAAGGCGGGGGGGAAGTAAATGTAAATGTACGCATACTTGATGGATTATAATGGTGATGAATATGTTTGTTGATATTTGTCCTTTTTGATAAAATAAAGAATATAAAAGAAATGGCGGCGATCTGCGATTTTTATCGTGACTGCGACACTATGGCGGACACATCGGACACTTTTGACGCTATTTTGGGACCATTGTCCTTTATACAGCGATCAGTGCTATAAAAATGCACTGATTACTGAAATGACACTGGCAGGGAATGGGTTAACCACTAGGGGGCGAGGAAGGGGTTAAGTGTGTCCTAGGGAGTGATTCTAACTGTAGGGGGGCTGGGCTACGAGTGACACGACACTGATCACTGCTCCCAATGACAGGGAGCAGTAGATCACTGTCCTGTCATTAGGGAGAACAGGAAAATGCCTTGTTTACATAGGCATCTCCCTGTTCTGCAGCTCCGTGACACGATCGCGGGACACCGGCGGACATCGAGTCCGCGGGTCCCCGCAGGCACGGTCACGGAGCTCGCGGCAGGGGGCGCGTGCCCGCACGGTGGCAAATTCAAAGCAACGTACAGGTATGTTGCTTTGCGCAGCTGTGCCATTCTGCCGACGTATAAGTACAGGAGGTGGTCAGCAAGCGGTTAAGAGTTTTGATAGCCTAGCTAACCAGTAGGCCTGAAGAACCTGCTGTGCATAGTGGGAGGACTATTAAATACCTCAGGAACATCCTGTTCCATCTCTTCCCTCATTCAAGCCCTACGAGGATGTCAGCCCAGTTGGTCTCTCCCAGACTAAACACATGGCAAGATGCAGGTAACTCCCCACCAGGAGGAACCCCTGAAGGTGTTGGCTGCTGAAGAAGGGAGACTAAGACTGCATTCACACCTGAGCGTAGCGTTTAGAGCATTTTTACCGTCGTTTTTACCGTTGTTTTGTCGCGTGAATTTGCGCTCGTTGTCGCGCTAGACGCTTGAATCGGGCATTTCCATTACATTCTATGACTCCTAAAACGCCCAAATCCGCCCGATTCGCGCGACAAAAAAGGGTCCGGAACTTGTTTGAGCTTCAGGCGTTCGGCTTCAGGCGTTTTGGAGTGGAGATGTGAACCATCTCCATAGAGAATAATGGATTTTTTTCCCTCTAGCGTTTTGTAGCTTAAGGCTTAGGGCTACAAAACGCTCAGGTGTGAATGCAGCCTTTAGCCTAGGTGGAAGTGAGCTTCAGCTGTCCCTACACATATGGAGATGTGGAGAGGTATGGGTGAGTTGGAAGTTATTTATAGGAACCTTTTCATTCTGGAAGAAAAGATTGAGATATCACTTGAACCTTAGTCACCAGAGAGTTCTAATCGAGTCCAGCAAGTACAGTCTCTCAAGGTAACAACCAAAGACTTGGAGCAATCTAGAACAGATTGTGGTCTAGCTGATGTATGTGATCCAGAGTATTTTTGGGGAGATCACTCTCACTCGCCTCACTCTCCTTCCCATATTGCTCTGTGCAGTAAACCATTTTCTATTTAAAATGCAATAAACTGACTGGCAAGCATCCAAAGAAAAGAACCAAACCAGAGATGAGTGTGTCTGGTACTTTACTGTAAGTAACGGACTTAGAGCATTAATTGATGTAGCTTTTTGATAGCTGAAGATCAATACATATGCATGTAGCGCACAGATCCCTTTCTTTACCTGCATTAACATTGGCTCCTTGCAGGAAGAGAGAGGCACACCGCACTAACAGCCCGTATCCTCCTGTGCAAAGAGGTTGAGCGGTGTTGTTGTTGGGTCTTTCTACGGTCAGAACATGGAAACCTCCAGAGCCTGATTCCCATCTCTATGTTAATTAGAGACAAGTCCTTAACTTCCCATTAAAGTGAATGTCAACACAAGCTGAAATTCCAACTCAGAGTTTATTTTCTCTTAGCAATAACACAGTCTCTGATAGAAGAAAGGTTGGAGTAAGAAACAGGATAGCACAAGATGTGGATCAGGTCCAGGCACAAACGTCACGGATGTTCGCTCAGCTTATCGAGCAAAGTTAACTAGGTGCACAGTCTCTGCCACAGACCTGGTGAAAACTGATTCCCTTCTTTAGCTATGGCCCTTGTTTAGGAGAAGACATCCCTCCGGAGAGTTACCGGGCCCCTACCGCTAACCATGACGCTGCACTGGGTCTTCGGAGAGTTCCTTCCCGGCCTCCTCATCCTAGATACGGGTCCCCTCGCAAGGCGGCACCCTGAGATTCCTCGATCCCTGGCGGACCCCAGCTGAAGGTGCTGGGCCCCAGGCCTCCACTGCGGTTCCTGGGCTTACATGCCCAGGGCGGACAGGAACATCACGATAGTACCTCACCCTGAGCTAAAGGTGCCCAGGATGGAACCGGAACACTCCCTGGGAGTAGGACTCCCGACAACCGAACCAACGACAACCCGCCCCCGGGCCAAAGGTGCCCGGGGCAGACAGGAACAACACCCGGGGTAGGACCCCGCTGACAGAACAGAACCCCGAACAGGCAGCGTCTGCCACTTTTATATCCTCTCCCAGCATGCCCAGCAGGTAGAACACACCCACCGTATGGCTGCCGAGAGGGGACACACAAGGCACAGCACTGTATCAGTGGTTCAACCCTAGCCTACTATAGTCATGGGAGCCGTCAAAATTTGTTTTGTTTCGTTCCGTTCCATTTCGTATTAAAAAAAAATCGTAATTCATAATTCGTGTACGGAATTCACTTTGGATTCGTACGAAATACGAATTTCCTACGACACGTATAACGAACGATTCGACCGGAACGAACGAATGATTTCGACCGGAAATGTACGATTGCGGCGTCGTATGTCGAATCTTTTCTCTCTATAATGTCGAATTTTTTCTCTCTATAATGTCGAATCTTTTCTGTCTATGTCAAATCTTTTCTCTCTATAATGTTGAATCTTTTCTGTCTATGTCGAATCTTTTCTCTCTATAATGTCGAATCTTTTCTGTCTATGTCGAATCTTTTCTCTCTATAATGTCGAATCTTTTCTCTCTATAATGTCGAATCTTTTCTGTCTATGTCGAATCTTTTCTCTCTATAATGTCGAATCTTTTCTCTCTATAATGTCGAATCTTTTCTCTCTATAATGTCGATTCTTTTCTCTCTATGTCGAATCTTTTCTCTCTATAATGTCAAATCTTTTCTCTCTATAATGTCAAATCTTTTCTCTCTATAATGTCAAATCTTTTCTCTCTATAATGTCGATTCTTTTCTCTCTATGTCGAATCTTTTCTCTCTATAATGTCGAATTTTTTCTCTCTATAATGTCGAATCTTTTCTGTCTATGTCAAATCTTTTCTCTCTATAATGTCGAATCTTTTCTGTCTATGTCGAATCTTTTCTCTCTATAATGTCGAATCTTTTCTCTCTATAAGGTCGAATCTTTTCTGTCTATGTCGAATCTTTTCTCTCTATAATGTCGAATCTTTTCTCTCTATAATGTCGAATCTTTTCTCTCTACAATGTCGATTCTTTTCTCTCTATGTCAAATCTTTTCTCTCTATAATGTCAAATCTTTTCTCTCTATAATGTCAAATCTTTTCTCTCTATAATGTCAAATCTTTTCTCTCTATAATGTCGATTCTTTTCTCTCTATGTCGAATCTTTTCTCTCTATAATGTCAAATCTTTTCTGTCTATGTCAAATCTTTTCTCTCTATAATGTCGAATCTTTTCTCTCTATGTCGAATCTTTTCTCTCTATGTAGAATAATCTTGGACTAATAAGAGTAGAGTTAAGGTTAGTCACATTCGACCAAAAAATATTTACCTATTGCTTTGTCGAATCTTCATGTCTTATTTGGTAGTTTGATAATTTGGAGCCGAAATTCGTAAATGAAACTTCGTAAACGAAACTTCGTATTTTGTACAGAATTCGACTCCGTAAAAATTCGTAATTCGGATTCGTACAAATGTACGAATTTCGAAAAATTCGCACAAATTTTCGATTCGTATGAAACTAATCACATATGTCTAGCCTACTATGGCAGCGCCACCTGTAGGCCACAGGGAACTACACACCGATACTCTCCCTGTGGATAGAAATGGTTGTAAAATCCCTGACAAATTAGGATGTTTGAGCAAACTACCTCTCAAACACTTCCCTTAAATTGAGGACCCCGCTACATGCATAACTATTGAAGTTCAATACAAAGTGGATGACAGCTGTTTTCCGTGAGACACTAGAAATCTCCAGTGCTCCCCCTACCTGCTTCGTAGTCAAAAACTTGCAGGTTTGCCTAATACAAATGTTTTTGTTTGTTGAAAGCTCTTCAGTTGTAAGATTCATTTGGGTTAGGCATGCATGGTCAACTGCTGTTCAATGTCTTAACTCTTTTACTGCCATCACCGTAGCTATTATGAGGGCATGTAAATTAACTATATGCGGATGTAGTGATCACTTCAGAAATGATCGGAAACATGCTGCCCAGGCTTATCTGTCTCTACTCAGTGCCTAGGGACCATCAGAGTGGGTGTCAGGAGGGAGAGTTGCAAGATTCATTGATTTCCCCAGGGAAGTATGAACCTGAATGCACTCAATTTTGAGCACTTTCGGGTTCAGATGGTTGGAGAAGAGGCTAATTGAGCACTGCCTGTTACCTGCACTATGCTTGCATATAGCAAGCTTTTTACTCCCTTTGTGTTAGCAGTAATGTTAAGTAAAGAATAATAATAATTAAAAAAAAATGTTTATTATATTAAAAACAAAACAAAAGAATGTCCCACTGAACCGATATCTAAATAACAAACGAGTGTGTAGGGTGTGTACACAGTGCCGGGACAAGGTCATCCGGTGCCCAGGGTGAAAACAAACTGCGCCCCCTCCCCATTTCATAAGGAGGTGAGTGTGCATAATACACTGTAAAATTTTCAATATCTTGCTTTATGTTTTGCCACGAGGCACACTGACAGGGAAGTAGGAGTAAAATATGAACACAATAATAACCCCCAGCATTGGTGTCAGTTTCCACAATTATAACCCCAGTATTGGTGCCAGTTTCCACAAATTTAATCCCCAACATTGGTGCCAGTTTCCACATTTATAACCCCCAGCATCACATGACTCCTGATGACGTCAGACCTGCTGACAAAACACGTCGGGTTACGCAATACGTGATACGTCACTTCCGCCGCTGTGTTGGAGCGCAGGTAGAGCGAAGCTTGACGTGCCAGCTCCATTTTATGTTCTTTTTTACTGTAATTAATTTTTACGAATAAATGGCTATAAGTTACGCTATGAGGAGCTCTTCTTTTTTCTAATACTTATGAATCCCATCTGGTTACAACACTAGTGAAAGGTGTCTGCATCGGTGGATACATCTTGATTTACCTCTCTGTTTAACTGACACCTGTCATGGGTGTCTGATCAATCTGGTGAGTAGGATGTTTGCCTAAAACTGGTGGAAGACTGCACTTTCTATTTCCTGTAACTGAATTTATTCATCACTGTGCACTTGATTGAGAAATTGTCGGTGGTGGCTTATGGACTTTATTATTGAAAATTTACATTTGAACACTATTTGATTGTATTATTATTCATGTTTTATTGTTTATACACATTTGTATGAAATGAATTATTAATTTTCATTTCACATAAAACAATCACACAGCAAATATCCTTTTAATGTTTTAATTTTCCGGGGGGGTAACAGCAGAATTCCACTTTATTTTATAGTATAAAAGAAGGATGACCTGCGTATTTTGGAATGTTACAAAGTGTTCCTTTACATAAAGGAACATTTAATATCTGGTACACATTTCTATCTATAAACTGTTTTACATAAAGAATGTTCCACTGCAAACATGGTTGAGCATTAGATCGTCGTGCTCTCCTCATTTCTTGGCTATGATTCCTCATATCATGGCTCTGCATACACAGAATGCACAGATTACCTCCATGTTTACTTCCTGACAAGCACATCAGGGAACGCTGGCAGACGGCACAAGTGAATCATTTCTTCGGCCAACTGGAGTTCCAAACGCTTCCAAGTCAGAAACATGAGATAAAAACAGCAGGAACAGGTTCAGCTCTCTGAAAGTGAATGTGAACCACAAAGACAAGGAAAAATAAAAACTTTCTGGGTAGAATACCTTTAAGGACTTAAAGCATACTGTACCTCCCAACCGTCCCTGATTCGCCGGGACCATCCCGGAATTTGATCCATGTCCCGGCGAATCATGGCTGAGTCCTGAAAAGCCTGCAGCATGTGTTGGTTTCTTAGTTCCCGCACGTGACGAGCTATACTTTGCATAGCAGCCGGCATCTCTCCCTGGCTGCCTCTGACACAGTGCAGAGCGGAGTGCACTGAACTGCCCCTTCTCCTCCTGTGTTTTCCTGTACACAGAGGATGAGGCGAGGAGCAGCACCCCACTCTGCCAAAAGGGGGCTGATCTGAGGTCTGTCATGATTTCTATGTACATGAGACTTGCAGAGGAGGGAGGCATGGGGAAGAGGGTGAGGGGGAGAATGGATAGAGTTGGGATAGAATCGGGGGATGGATGGAGCCGGAATGGGATCAGGGTAATGGATAGAGTTGGGATGGGATTGGGGGATAGAAAGAGTTGGGATGGGATTGGGGGTGGAAGGAGCCAGGATGGAATCAGGGGGAATGGATGGAGATGGGATTGGATTGAGGTGGTGGTTGGAGCCGGGAATAGGATTGGGGGAATGGATGGAGCCAGAATGGGATCGGGGTAATAGATGGAGCCAGGATGGGATTGGGGGAATGGATGGAGCATTTATGGCATTGGGGGAATGGATGGAGCTGGAATGGGATCGGGAGGAATGGATGGAGCCAGGATGGGATTGGGGGAATGGATGGAGCCAGATTGGGATCGGGGGAATTGGATTAAATCCCAATAAAAACCAAGAAAATAAAGATATATACAACCCAATTTTCCACCAAATTAAAGTATTATCTGTCTACCTCCGAAAAAAACAATGTATAGTATGTTGAGGTAACCTAAAAAAGCCAAACATTATAATATACAGAACTGAGACATCGCCAAATGAAAAATAAAAATGCTCTGGGACTCAAAGGGATTTGGAGATAAAACAAGCCTGGGACTCAAGTGGTTAGGAAACCGGTAATTATGAAAGTCTGGGAAATGCCTCTGGCAACTACAATCATGGCCTCCAGTATGTGTGGCCTTATGGATTAATCTTGATGTAAATCTATTGGGTTGGGATGTTTTATCCTACTCATGTGTAGCGCTACTTCTAAAGGAGCCCCTGAATTGTTTTGTGATTTCTCTACACGCCTGAAGATGACACACCTCAATCACCCAGCACTTACCAACACACCTTATTTATTAGGCTGAGCATAGCCTAAAAAAACAAAAGGATTAGCAAGTGTACTTATACAATCAATAGGACAATACTGTTATCCTGAGAGATATGGTTAAACACCTGCAGTATTCACACTAGGAGTTCCCAAATAAAGATGAGTTAAGGTAGCCCCATTGGGGCAGATTTATTTTCTGAGACCAAGAAACAAGAAAAGTCAGTGGCCAATAGGGATGAGCTTCGTGTTCGAGTCGAACATACGTTCGACTCGAACATTGGCTGTTCGATCGTTCGACGAAGATCGAACGATTTGGGCCGTTCGCGCCAAATTCGAGTGACGCGAACGGCCCACAATGCACTACGCCATCGCAGTGTCATCCAGGCGCTGTGATTGGCCAAGCATGCACTGTGACCCCGCATGCTTGGCCAATCACAGCGCCGGCAGCGAGGAGAGCAATGATTGGCCACAGGCAGGATGCCTGTGGCCAATTATTGCTGAGGGTGTTTAGTACACGCCCCACACTATAAAAGGCCGCCAGCACGGCGGCCTAGTGTAGTGTGTTCCGGAGCAGGGATAGAGTAGCATAGGCAGGGACAGTGACTGTTATTTCTTTCTTGCTTAACCTGGATTCCTTTAGTTTAGGGAAAGAGAAGGATAGGTAGGGAGAGTGTCAGTGTGTTTTGTGCTTCTGCTATAGTGTGCTTAAAAAAAAACATTTATTCTAGGGACAGAAAACTCTAGGTAGGGACAGTGTCAGTTTCTTTCACTCTGCAAGTCCTTGTTTCCAGGGACCTGGAAGGACAGTGAGTGAATTGTCCTTTTGCTATATTGTGATTAAAAAAAACATTTATTCTAGGGACAGAAAACTCTAGGTAGGGACAGTGTCAGTTTCTTTCACTCTGCAAGTCCTTGTTTCCAGGGACCTGGAAGGACAGTGAGTGAATTGTCCTTTTGCTATATTGTGATTAAAAAAAACATTTATTCTAGGGACAGAAAACTCTAGGTAGGGACAGTGTCAGTTTCTTTCACTCTGCAAGTCCTTGTTTCCAGGGACCTGGAAGGACAGTGAGTGAATTGTCCTTTTGCTATATTGTGATTAAAAAAAACATTTATTCTAGGGACAGAAAACTCTAGGTAGGGACAGTGTCAGTTTCTTTCACTCTGCAAGTCCTTGTTTCCAGGGACCTGGAAGGACAGTGAGTGAATTGTCCTTTTGCTATATTGTGATTAAAAAAAACATTTTTTTCTAGGGACAGAAAACTGTAGGTAGGGAGAGTATTTTTTTTCTTTCACTCTGCAAGTCCTTGTTTCCAGGGACCTGTAAGGACAGTGAGTTAATTGTCCTTGTGCTATATTGTGCTGAAAAAAACATTTATTCCAGGGACAGAAAACTCTAGGTAGGGACAGTGTCAGTTTCTTTCACTCTGCAAGTCCTTGTTTCCAGGGACCTGGAAGGACAGTGAGTGAATTGTCCTTTTGCTATATTGTGATTAAAAAAAACATTTTTTTCTAGGGACAGAAAACTGTAGGTAGGGAGAGTGTTTTTTTTCTTTCACTCTGCAAGTCCTTGTTTCCAGGGACCTGTAAGGACAGTGAGTTAATTTTCCTTGTGCTATATTGTGATTAAAAAAAACATTTATTCTAGGGACAGAAAACTCTAGGTAGGGACAGTGTCAGTTTCTTTCACTCTGCAAGTCCTTGTTTCCAGGGACCTGGAAGGACAGTGAGTGAATTGTCCTTTTGCTATATTGTGATTAAAAAAAACATTTATTCTAGGGACAGAAAACTCTAGGTAGGGACAGTGTCAGTTTCTTTCACTCTGCAAGTCCTTGTTTCCAGGGACCTGGAAGGACAGTGAGTGAATTGTCCTTTTGCTATATTGTGATTAAAAAAAACATTTTTTTCTAGGGACAGAAAACTGTAGGTAGGGAGAGTATTTTTTTTCTTTCACTCTGCAAGTCCTTGTTTCCAGGGACCTGTAAGGACAGTGAGTTAATTGTCCTTGTGCTATATTGTGCTGAAAAAAACATTTATTCCAGGGACAGAAAACTCTAGGTAGGGACAGTGTCAGTTTCTTTCACTCTGCAAGTCCTTGTTTCCAGGGACCTGGAAGGACAGTGAGTGAATTGTCCTTTTGCTATATTGTGATTAAAAAAAACATTTTTTTCTAGGGACAGAAAACTGTAGGTAGGGAGAGTATTTTTTTTCTTTCACTCTGCAAGTCCTTGTTTCCAGGGACCTGTAAGGACAGTGAGTTAATTTTCCTTGTGCTATATTGTGATTAAAAAAAACATTTATTCTAGGGACAGAAAACTCTAGGTAGGGACAGTGTCAGTTTCTTTCACTCTGCAAGTCCTTGTTTCCAGGGACCTGGAAGGACAGTGAGTGAATTGTCCTTTTGCTATATTGTGATTAAAAAAAACATTTTTTTCTAGGGACAGAAAACTGTAGGTAGGGAGAGTATTTTTTTTCTTTCACTCTGCAAGTCCTTGTTTCCAGGGACCTGTAAGGACAGTGAGTTAATTGTCCTTGTGCTATATTGTGCTGAAAAAAACATTTATTCCAGGGACAGAAAACTCTAGGTAGGGACAGTGTCAGTTTCTTTCACTCTGCAAGTCCTTGTTTCCAGGGACCTGGAAGGACAGTGAGTGAATTGTCCTTTTGCTATATTGTGATAAAAAAAAACATTTTTTTCTAGGGACAGAAAACTGTAGGTAGGGAGAGTGTTTTTTTTCTTTCACTCTGCAAGTCCTTGTTTCCAGGGACCTGTAAGGACAGTGAGTTAATTTTCCTTGTGCTATATTGTGATTAAAAAAAACATTTATTCTAGGGACAGAAAACTCTAGGTAGGGACAGTGTCAGTTTCTTTCACTCTGCAAGTCCTTGTTTCCAGGGACCTGGAAGGACAGTGAGTGAATTGTCCTTTTGCTATATTGTGATTAAAAAAAACATTTTTTTCTAGGGACAGAAAACTGTAGGTAGGGAGAGTGTTTTTTTTCTTTCACTCTGCAAGTCCTTGTTTCCAGGGACCTGTAAGGACAGTGAGTTAATTTTCCTTGTGCTATATTGTGATTAAAAAAAACATTTATTCTAGGGACAGAAAACTCTAGGTAGGGACAGTGTCAGTTTCTTTCACTCTGCAAGTCCTTGTTTCCAGGGACCTGGAAGGACAGTGAGTGAATTGTCCTTTTGCTATATTGTGATTAAAAAAAACATTTATTCTAGGGACAGAAAACTCTAGGTAGGGACAGTGTCAGTTTCTTTCACTCTGCAAGTCCTTGTTTCCAGGGACCTGGAAGGACAGTGAGTGAATTGTCCTTTTGCTATATTGTGATTAAAAAAAACATTTTTTTCTAGGGACAGAAAACTGTAGGTAGGGAGAGTATTTTTTTTCTTTCACTCTGCAAGTCCTTGTTTCCAGGGACCTGTAAGGACAGTGAGTTAATTGTCCTTGTGCTATATTGTGCTGAAAAAAACATTTATTCCAGGGACAGAAAACTCTAGGTAGGGACAGTGTCAGTTTCTTTCACTCTGCAAGTCCTTGTTTCCAGGGACCTGGAAGGACAGTGAGTGAATTGTCCTTTTGCTATATTGTGATAAAAAAAAACATTTTTTTCTAGGGACAGAAAACTGTAGGTAGGGAGAGTGTTTTTTTTCTTTCACTCTGCAAGTCCTTGTTTCCAGGGACCTGTAAGGACAGTGAGTTAATTTTCCTTGTGCTATATTGTGATTAAAAAAAACATTTATTCTAGGGACAGAAAACTCTAGGTAGGGACAGTGTCAGTTTCTTTCACTCTGCAAGTCCTTGTTTCCAGGGACCTGGAAGGACAGTGAGTGAATTGTCCTTTTGCTATATTGTGATTAAAAAAAACATTTTTTTCTAGGGACAGAAAACTGTAGGTAGGGAGAGTGTTTTTTTTCTTTCACTCTGCAAGTCCTTGTTTCCAGGGACCTGTAAGGACAGTGAGTTAATTTTCCTTGTGCTATATTGTGATTAAAAAAAACATTTATTCTAGGGACAGAAAACTCTAGGTAGGGACAGTGTCAGTTTCTTTCACTCTGCAAGTCCTTGTTTCCAGGGACCTGGAAGGACAGTGAGTGAATTGTCCTTTTGCTATATTGTGATTAAAAAAAACATTTATTCTAGGGACAGAAAACTCTAGGTAGGGACAGTGTCAGTTTCTTTCACTCTGCAAGTCCTTGTTTCCAGGGACCTGGAAGGACAGTGAGTGAATTGTCCTTTTGCTATATTGTGATTAAAAAAAACATTTTTTTCTAGGGACAGAAAACTGTAGGTAGGGAGAGTATTTTTTTTCTTTCACTCTGCAAGTCCTTGTTTCCAGGGACCTGTAAGGACAGTGAGTTAATTGTCCTTGTGCTATATTGTGCTGAAAAAAACATTTATTCCAGGGACAGAAAACTCTAGGTAGGGACAGTGTCAGTTTCTTTCACTCTGCAAGTCCTTGTTTCCAGGGACCTGGAAGGACAGTGAGTGAATTGTCCTTTTGCTATATTGTGATTAAAAAAAACATTTTTTTCTAGGGACAGAAAACTGTAGGTAGGGAGAGTATTTTTTTTCTTTCACTCTGCAAGTCCTTGTTTCCAGGGACCTGTAAGGACAGTGAGTTAATTGTCCTTGTGCTATATTGTGCTGAAAAAAACATTTATTCCAGGGACAGAAAACTCTAGGTAGGGACAGTGTCAGTTTCTTTCACTCTGCAAGTCCTTGTTTCCAGGGACCTGGAAGGACAGTGAGTGAATTGTCCTTTTGCTATATTGTGATTAAAAAAAACATTTTTTTCTAGGGACAGAAAACTGTAGGTAGGGAGAGTGTTTTTTTTCTTTCACTCTGCAAGTCCTTGTTTCCAGGGACCTGTAAGGACAGTGAGTTAATTTTCCTTGTGCTATATTGTGATTAAAAAAAACATTTATTCTAGGGACAGAAAACTCTAGGTAGGGACAGTGTCAGTTTCTTTCACTCTGCAAGTCCTTGTTTCCAGGGACCTGGAAGGACAGTGAGTGAATTGTCCTTTTGCTATATTGTGATTAAAAAAAACATTTTTTTCTAGGGACAGAAAACTGTAGGTAGGGAGAGTATTTTTTTTCTTTCACTCTGCAAGTCCTTGTTTCCAGGGACCTGTAAGGACAGTGAGTTAATTGTCCTTGTGCTATATTGTGCTGAAAAAAACATTTATTCCAGGGACAGAAAACTCTAGGTAGGGACAGTGTCAGTTTCTTTCACTCTGCAAGTCCTTGTTTCCAGGGACCTGGAAGGACAGTGAGTGAATTGTCCTTTTGCTATATTGTGATAAAAAAAAACATTTTTTTCTAGGGACAGAAAACTGTAGGTAGGGAGAGTGTTTTTTTTTCTTTCACTCTGCAAGTCCTTGTTTCCAGGGACCTGTAAGGACAGTGAGTTAATTTTCCTTGTGCTATATTGTGATTAAAAAAAACATTTATTCTAGGGACAGAAAACTCTAGGTAGGGACAGTGTCAGTTTCTTTCACTCTGCAAGTCCTTGTTTCCAGGGACCTGGAAGGACAGTGAGTGAATTGTCCTTTTGCTATATTGTGATTAAAAAAAACATTTATTCTAGGGACAGAAAACTCTAGGTAGGGACAGTGTCAGTTTCTTTCACTCTGCAAGTCCTTGTTTCCAGGGACCTGGAAGGACAGTGAGTGAATTGTCCTTTTGCTATATTGTGATTAAAAAAAACATTTATTCTAGGGACAGAAAACTCTAGGTAGGGACAGTGTCAGTTTCTTTCACTCTGCAAGTCCTTGTTTCCAGGGAC
This sequence comes from Rana muscosa, assembly GCA_029206835.1. Lineage (NCBI taxonomy): Eukaryota > Metazoa > Chordata > Amphibia > Anura > Ranidae > Rana > Rana muscosa. The sequence goes on from JARGYO010000094.1 coordinate 60,778,690, forward strand.
CTGGAAGGACAGTGAGTGAATTGTCCTTTTGCTATATTGTGATTAAAAAAAACATTTATTCTAGGGACAGAAAACTCTAGGTAGGGACAGTGTCAGTTTCTTTCACTCTGCAAGTCCTTGTTTCCAGGGACCTGGAAGGACAGTGAGTGAATTGTCCTTTTGCTATATTGTGATTAAAAAAAACATTTATTCTAGGGACAGAAAACTCTAGGTAGGGACAGTGTCAGTTTCTTTCACTCTGCAAGTCCTTGTTTCCAGGGACCTGGAAGGACAGTGAGTGAATTGTCCTTTTGCTATATTGTGATTAAAAAAAACATTTATTCTAGGGACAGAAAACTCTAGGTAGGGACAGTGTCAGTTTCTTTCACTCTGCAAGTCCTTGTTTCCAGGGACCTGGAAGGACAGTGAGTGAATTGTCCTTTTGCTATATTGTGATTAAAAAAAACATTTTTTTCTAGGGACAGAAAACTGTAGGTAGGGAGAGTATTTTTTTTCTTTCACTCTGCAAGTCCTTGTTTCCAGGGACCTGTAAGGACAGTGAGTTAATTGTCCTTGTGCTATATTGTGCTGAAAAAAACATTTATTCCAGGGACAGAAAACTCTAGGTAGGGACAGTGTCAGTTTCTTTCACTCTGCAAGTCCTTGTTTCCAGGGACCTGGAAGGACAGTGAGTGAATTGTCCTTTTGCTATATTGTGATTAAAAAAAAAATTTTTTTCTAGGGACAGAAAACTGTAGGTAGGGAGAGTGTTTTTTTTCTTTCACTCTGCAAGTCCTTGTTTCCAGGGACCTGTAAGGACAGTGAGTTAATTTTCCTTGTGCTATATTGTGATTAAAAAAAACATTTTTTCTAGGGACAGAAAACTGTAGGTAGGGAGAGTGTTTTTTTTCTTTCACTCTGCAAGTCCTTGTTTCCAGGGACAGAGAAGGACACCTGAAGGTAGCCCTTATTGCTTTTTTCCCATCTCCCTGCAGGCCATCTATTAGAATGTCTGGAAGGCAAACAAGGAGAGGCAGACAGTCAGGAGGCAATAAAAGAGGGCAAGCAGGCTCTGTGTCTGGGGGCAACAGTGCTGGTCGTGGACGCGGTGCATTGTCATCAGCACATGGCCATGGGACACGCTTGTCCTTCTTTTCGGCAGCTGGACATGTTGAGCCACATCATGCCGAAGACTTGGTAGAGTGGATGACCAAGCCCTCCTCCTCCTCCTCCTCATCCTCTCTCACCCAGGCTCAGGGTACTGGAAAAGCAGCTGCCAAAGCGTCGTCTTCCCTGGTATCAATGTCAGACAAATCATCAGTCACTCCTTCCCTAGACCCACCATGTCCTCCTCCTGAGGAGTCCCCCGAACTGTTTCAGCACAGTGTTGGGTACATGCTCCAGGAGGATGCCCAGCGTTTCGAAGGGTCTGATGATGAAACCCAGCTAGAGGAAGGCAGTAGCGTGAGAGCAGACAGAGGGGATGCTCAAGAAGGACACCAATCTGGCAGTCATGTTCCAGCAGCTGCAGCATACTGCCAGATTGGCTCCAGTGATGAGGAGGGAGGGGATGATGAGGTCAATGACTCCACGTGGGTGCCTAATAGGAGAGAGGAGGAGGAGGAGGATGAGGAGGAGGCACATCTCCAACGAGGCAGGATGCCCTTTGGTGGCCAGCGTAAGGGCAGTACACCGACGGAATCACACCGCAGAGCTCCGCCTGTGCAGGGCGCTGCCTCTGCCCGTCATTCAAAAAGTTCTTTGGTGTGGGCCTTTTTTGAGGCTAGTGCATCAGATCGCACAGCTGCTGTTTGCAACATATGTCTCAAGCGTATATCGCGTGGCCAAAACATCAGCCGCTTGGGTACCACATGCCTGACCAGACATATGTTGACCTGCCATGCAGCTCGTTGGCAAGCCTACCTCAAAGACCCACACCAAAGAACAAAGCGGACCTCTCCTTGCACCGCATCAGCTGGGATCTCCAACCCCACTATAACTTCAGTCCTCTCTGAAACATGCACTGAGAGGAATGAAGGTGTAGAATTAGGTGTGTCACAGCCAAGTACTTGCGCCCACTCTGCTAGCAGTACACCGACGTCCGATTCTAGCAGGCAAATTTCCCTGCCCCAGCTGCTGGACCGTCGAAAGAAGTTCACTCCCAGCCATCCACATGCCCAGCGGTTGAATGCTAGCTTGGCTAAATTGCTAGCGCTTCAACTGCTGCCTTTTCAGTTGGTAGACTCGGCCCCCTTCCGTGAGTTTGTGCAATGTGCGGTTCCTCAGTGGCAGGTTCCCAAACGCCACTTTTTCTCACGGAAGGCTATTCCGGCTCTCTACCGGCATGTGGAAGGCAATGTCTTGGCCTCGCTGGACAGGGCGGTCAGCGGTAAGGTGCATATTACCGCTGACTCATGGTCCAGCAGGCATGGACAGGGACGTTACCTTTCTTTCACGGCCCATTGGGTCACTCTTTTGGCAGCTGGGAAGGATTCAGGACAAGGTGCAGTAGTGTTGGAGGTTGTCCCACCGCCACGCCTCCAAAATGCTACTACTGGTTGTGACACACCTCTCTCCTCCACCCCCTCCTCTTCTTCTTCCTCCATGGCCTCTTCCTGTGGTTTGTCCTATGAACCAGCGGTGCTCCGTAGCCGTTCACGGGGCTACGCAAGTACGCAGGCAAAAAGATGCCATGCCGTGCTTGCGCTGGTGTGTTTGGGGGACAGAAGCCACACTGGGGCAGAGGTCCTGTCTGCTCTGCAGGGCCAGGCCGAGAGGTGGTTGACGCCACGCCAGCTTAAGCCAGGAATGGTGGTTTGCGACAATGGCACCAACCTCCTCTCCGCCCTCCGACAGGGACAACTGACCCATGTGCCCTGTGTGGCTCACGTCCTTAACCTGGTGGTGCAGCGGTTCTTGGGCAGGTACCCGGGCTTACAGGATGTCCTGAGGCAGGCCAGGAAAGTCTGTGTGCATTTCCGCAGATCTTATAATGCCAGTGCTCGCCTGGCTGAGCTGCAAAAGGAGTTGAACCTGCCCAAGAACCGCCTTATATGTGACATGCCCACCAGGTGGAACTCAACGTTGGCCATGCTGCAGCGGCTGCACACGCAGCAGAGGGCCATCAATGAGTACCTGTGCGACTACGGCACCAGGACAGGGTCAGGGGAGCTTGGTTTTTTTTCTCCACGCCAGTGGGGCATGATCAGGGATGCATGCACTGTCCTGGCACCATTTGAGGAGGCCACGAGGATGGTGAGCAGTGACAGTGCATGCATCAGTGACACTGTACCTCTTGTCCACCTGTTGGAGCACACGCTGCGTGGAATAATGGACAGGGCACTTGAGGCAGAACAGAGGCAGGAAGAGGAGGACTTCCTTGCCTCTCAAGGCCCCCTTTACCCAGACAGTGTTCCTTCTGTCCCACCCATCGCACAGGAAGAGGAGGAGGAGGAGGAGGAGGAGGAGGAGGAGGATTGTGTCAGCATGGAGGTGGAGGCTGGCACTCAGCATCATCAGCAGCAGTCTTTTAGGGATGATTTACAGTCCCAAGAAACCAGTGGACTTGTACGTGGCTGGGAGGAGGTGGCTGCGGATCATGTCGTCCTTAGTGACCCAGAGGACTCCGGAGCGAATGCCTCAGCAAACCTACGCTGCATGGCCTCCCTGATCCTGCAAAGTCTGCGGAAGGATCCTCGTATTCTTCGGATCAAGGAGAGGGACCATTACTGGCTGGCCACTCTCCTTGATCCACGGTACAAGGGTAAGGTTGCGGACCTTATGTTACCGTCGCAGAGGGAGCAGAGGATGAGACAACTCCGGGAGGCCTTGCAGAAAGGTCTGTGCAACGCGTTCCCAGAGACTGGGAGGTTGCAAACTCCTGGTCCTGGACAACGAGTTGCTGAGGCTTCGGCCAGTCAAAGAAGGAGCGGTGGGGAAGGTGGCCGTCTGACCGATGCGTTCAGACAATTCTTTAGTCCGCAGCCCCAAAGTATGATTGGTTCCAGCAACCATCGCCAGCGTCTGATAAACATGGTGCAGGAATATCTAGGGGCAAGGTCAGACTTGGACACCTTCCCCACCGAAAATCCTCTGGCTTACTGGGTCTTGAGGATGGATCACTGGCCAGAGCTTGCACAGTATGCAATTGAGCTACTGGCCTGTCCTGCATCCAGCGTTCTTTCGGAACGCACATTCAGTGCTGCTGGAGGATTTGTCACGGATCACAGGGTGCGCCTGTCCACCGACTCGGTTGATCGACTGACTTTCATCAAGATGAACCAGTCTTGGATCACCACCAGCTACCACACACCTGATGCTGATATAACAGACTAATTGATTTTAAAATGTCACATCCCTTCAAGACTGATGCTGATGCTGAGTGCCTGTGCTGTTATGTTGACTGGCTATCCTCCTCCTCCGAGTCCTCAATGATACGATTGATGATGATAGCTTGGAAGATCATTTTTGTTTATGGGTGCCGCCACCAGTGCCTAACGCCCAATTTTTCAGCCCCTGTTTAACAGGGGCGTGTAATTACAATTTTTGAAGCAATACTTTGCAACAGGGCTCATTGCTGTGCTCCAAGTACAGTATCTGTGAGGAGTTGCAGTGTTGTGCCACCAGTGCCTAAGGCCCAATTTTTCAGCCCCTGTTTAACAGGGGCGTGTCATTACAATTTTTGAAGCAATACTTTGCAACAGGGCTCATTGCTGTGCTCCAAGTACAGTATCTGTGAGGGGTTGCAGTGTTGTGCCACCAGTGCCTAAGGCCCAATTTTTCAGCCCCTGTTCAACAGGGGCATGTAATTACAATTCTTGATCTAATAATTCACAGCAGGGCCCATTGCTGCACCCACCAAGAGTAACTGTCAGGGCTTACAGTGTTGTGGCACCAGCACCACCATCAAAGGCCCAATTTTTACTACCACTGTTCAACAATTATATGTAATTAAAATTCCTGATATAATAGTTGACAGCAGGGCGTTCCAGCACCAACCAAGAGTAACTGTGAGTGCTTACAGTGTTGTGCCAACACCAACAACTAAGGGGCCTATTTCTGCAGAGTATATACGGCAGGTCCCTACTTTCAAACATCCAACTTACAAACGACTCCTACTTGCAAACGCAAGAAGACAACAGGAAGTGAGAGGAAATCTACCACTAGGAAGGAAAATTCTCTCCTGTAAGAATAAATATGGGAGAAAGGTGTCTCCTCTGTACTGATGCTTTATCAGCAATCCTTGTTTCAAGAAAAACACCACATTTCAAAAACAGTTGTCATTGGGACGGAAAGTGAGGTGAAATGTTCTGAACAGGGGCACAGACAGCAAAACAAATGTTACAGGGGTGATAACCCTTACCTATGTTTTCCAAAAAGTTTAAAAATAGATTTTTGGGCTGGAGCTACACTTCAACAATGTACCTGTTCAAAATTACAAACAGATTCTACATAAGAACAAACCTACAGTCCCTGTCTTGTATGCACCGCCTGTATACGGCTGTTCAGAGTATATAGGGCCTTTTTTATTTTATGTGCGGGGTTCCCCTTAATATCCATACAAGACCCAAAGGGGCTGGTAATGGGCTGGGGTAGGGGGGGGGGGGTCATGGGGTAGCTATGCCATTTTTCTTAAAGAATTTCATCCATATTACCGGGACCAGACATTACATTAAAGCCGCAAGCAGTTTTAAATGGCTTTTTTTTCCTTTAGAAGTGTCATTTTGTGCAGGGACAGTTCTAAACACGGGAAACACGTGGCACTTCACAGGCATACTTTAGACACCCCCCAGGTACGATATTTAAAGGAATATTTGACTTTTTTTTTTTCACTTTATGCATCATTAAAATGACTGCTCCCGAAAAACGACCGTTTTTAAAACTTCTTTTTGCATTGATACATGTCCCCTGGTGCAGAACCCGGGTTCCCAAACCCTTTTTAGGACAATAACATGCATAATAGTTGTTATAATTAGCACTTTAGAATTCGAACGTTCGCATCCATTGTATTTAATAGGGTTCTAATGTTCGTTCGAACTTCCGGTCCGTTCGCGGGTTCTGGTGCGAACCGAACCCGGGGGTGTTCGGCTCATCACTAGTGGCCAAGAGGCCTCTCATCCCAGTAAGCACTCTCCAAACTCCAGGTGGTTCTATAGGTGTGTGAAAGGGTCCTCCTTCACAAGCTAGCACCAAATAGTAGTAGAAAGTGGTCTTCTCCTGATGGTCAGGAGTCAGCTCATGGACAGAGTGGTCTCCTTAAAAATGGCTGCTGCACTTCTGCATTAATGAATATTCAGTTAAACCCCATCCACACTGTAGAAGGATAATACAGAGGCAACAATGGAAGAAGTTCCACAGCAGTTTTCAGCTATAGTCCACGTTACCTACTCCCCCACCAAAGACTCTTGGTCCTCCAAATGTGTATCGGGGGTGAAGCAAGGGTCTCTCTACTATGGTGATGTTATGGGTAACAGTAGTGTCAGAGGACCAATGCAGTCGGGATCATCTCTTCGGAACTGTTGTCCTGTGAGTCATATGTAAGTCTTTGTGGGGGTTGCACCATTCTCTTGACCTGCTCTTCTCTGGGTTCAGACTCTGGAAACTCCAACATCTCTGCACCTGAAGTGGATGGAGTGGCAGTCTGGAAATGTTTGACCATTCTTCCAGAAGTGAATTTGTGAGGTCAGGCACTAATGTGGATGAAAAGAGAATAGAAAAAAGAGGGCACACCAGCCTTGTGCATTATCCTTTGATGTATTTGTTAAAAGAAAAAGTATTAAAAACTACTCACAAGCATGGAAAGAAAACCACAATGTAACAGTCTTTGGCTTATGACAAACTCGTCTACTCGTAGCAGTCTCCAGATCCTAGAGAGAGGATGTGCAAACCACTGCTGGCTTGTGGACAAAAAGGCCTGGCTCACAATCTCCGCTCTAATTCATCCCAAAGGTGTTCTTTTGGAATGAGGTCAGGATGCTATGCAGGCCAGTCAAATTCCTCCACCCCAAATTCGCTCATCCATACTATATTGCCGAAAGTTATGTAGCGCCCTGCTACTTTTGAACAGGTGCTATTCTGTAAATTTAGGGGTATCTGAGCTGTAAATAGCTCAGAGTGATTATGTAAATTGTTGGTTTCTGTTCCAGCTTTAGCTGTTTGTGCGCATTTCCCACTGTTGCCAGTAGATGTCACTGTTGTCACAGGCCAGTGTGAGAAATACAGCCAGCTGAAGTGTATTGGATATTCTTTCTCCAGAAAACAGCCCAATCAGGAGCTTCTTTGTAGCTGGGCATGCTGGGAAAGGATATTTAAGGGGCAGTGTCATGTGCTTCGTGGTTTGTTCCTGCCTCATGGTCCTCCAGACCTGAGGCCACGCTGCTGGCTCTTCTACCTCGTGCCCTGCTGGCTCGAGGCTATGCTGCTGCTGCAAGTAGGCCCAGAAGTCTGTCTGGGGCCTACTTAACTGAAGGTTGTCCTGTGCTGTCTGTCTTGCGGGAAGAAGCCACTCAAGCGGACAATATTCCAGGGGAGGACCTTACTGGAGAGGACCGAGCTGATGACTGGTATCTCAGGAAGGGCCTGGTGACTCGTTTGGAGGATGTACCCAAGTTACCCTACCTCACAGTACTGCCGGATGGCTTAAAGGTTCAGGTACTGTGCAGCTGATCTAACTAACAGACTACTGGCTAAACAATCCAGTGGCAGGGGATTATCCAGGAGTTTCCACTTTTCAACCAAGTCTGTGACAGAGACTTTGTCCGTGCTTCATACCGGCTGCTAGGTCGGTGTGAGAGGCCTATCCGGTTGTCGCAAGAACCAGAGACAGAAATCTGTTGTCCTCTGGATTCAAGAACCGCATTAGTGACCTTCAAAACCAAGGTTTCTGAACTTCCCCTAACCCTCTATCCTCCTTCCTGAAGTTGTTTAATAAAGCAATTGAGAAAAGGACTGACGTGACTGGCAATCACCTCTATTCTGATTACTTAACATAGATTCTTAAGTTCTGGGACGGTGAAATGTGGGGTAACGGCAGGACCCAAAATTAATCCAGCAGCCCCTTCAGGGGTATCGCTACATGTGGGGGCTCATCCAGGATTGCCGTTACCCCTAGCAACCTAAGGCAAGTCATTCAACGAGAGTCTACACTAAAGAGGGCCTTGGACTTTGTTACTTTTCCGGGACAATAGGGGTTAAGCTCAGATCAACTTCCTAACTGCGTAGGCGAAGAAAGCCCGGGGACTACGTGACTAAAAGAACAAGGGGGAGGAGTTCCCGCCTGTTGCTGCTTGAGACGCGTGTGTGTGTCTGGCGCTGAAGAGTTGAAGCTATTATAGCTGTAAAGGGTGAGTCAACTCAATATTGAACTTCACGGACTAAGACTGGAATACCATTAATGTTCATGTGCCTGTAAAGGCAGGCGTCCTAATCCTTTTGGTAATATAGTATATAAGCTATAATCACTGTCTTCTTCTTGTTCTGGTTCAGCAGGTGGCATTGATTGAGGCCTAGTGACTGAAATTCACCTGGAAGAAGACAGTCTGGGTGATAGCATCTCAGTAATAGCCAGTGGTCTTTTCCTGATGGTCAGGGTTCAGCCGATGGTCACGGTTTCTTTCCAAGTCCAGCAAGTCAAACACTGATCCCCAGTGTGGGCTCCTAGGATCCATGTCCCCTCACATGTAGCATTGCACAGAGTTTAATGACCTCAGCAGTCTCTGATCAGAACTCTTCTCCTGGGTAGCAACAAACTCTGGCCACACATCACTGTTCCCCCTTCACTGCAACTTTGTGGTGCTTTCTCCCTTTTCCTCTCTGCAACCTCCATACTATACTTGCCCTGTTGCATCAGTCAATCACCATCCTCCAGACCCAGCCAAGATGGCTGCCCCCTGCACTGGAGATACTCCATGGATGAGAATTGCATAGTGATCCCTTTAAAAATGGCTGCTACACTTCTGAATTATTGAATCTTCAGTTTAACCCTGTCCATACTGCAGAAGGATACAACAATATAGCAACAACAAAAGAAGTTCCACGACAGTTATCAGCTACAGTTAGGGTTGCCACCTGTCCAGGATTAACCCGGACAGTCCAGGTTTTGAAACCTGTGTCCGGGTTCCAGCAAACTGAAACCCGGACACATTATTCAAACTGGGCTGTGGCTCCCCAAAGAACCAAGAACACACAAATCTGTTGCTATCTGGGAGCTGTCGGCAGCTGTTTTGGGGCAGGTTCGGCATCACTGGGAGGCAGGGAGATGATGTCAGCAAGAGCAATTTGGCTACACCCACTGTTTGCTGCGGCACGCTATGTATACCGCATTATTACTCTCCTTGGGGCCCCCAAAGGTGTCCCATGCCGCTAAAGTGTTCGGGTTTGGCTTGAAGAAAAGGTGGCAACCCTAGCTACAGTCCAGGTTTCACATGTATGGGTTTACCATATTCCAATGCACTTCACAGGAAACAATAAATGACTCACATCAGTCCCAGTCCCCGCCTGAAGTTCAATAGCCATCTCAACCCTTCAGTAGGTGCGTGGCATTTATCAGGATAACCATTTCTATCCCTGCTCCCAAAGGACACCCCTATATGTAGGGAAAATGCAGTTATGCTCTGAGCTGGAATAGTCATCTCTTTGAAACCTGTGCAATCAACTAGTACACTCGTTTTGTGTCAGTTGTTGGGTGCCATATTATACTCGGGGGTACATTCTACACTATATTGCCAAAACTATATAGGCCACTCTCCAAATGATTCATTCAGGTGTTTCCAACAAAGAATACTACTAACACTAAAGCATTCAGACATTGTAGACAATAGGGAGCTTCCAACCTTGGGGTAACAGTTTGGTGAAGGTTATTTTCTGTTCCAGTATGATTGTGTCCTGGGCACAAAGCCAGCTCCATGAAGACATGCTTTGGACTTTTTGATGTGGAGAAACTCAAGTGTTCTGCACAGAGCCCTAAACTCAACACTACTGAAGACCTTTGGGAAGAACTGGAACACCTATTAAGAGTCAAGTGTTTATGATCAACATCAGTACTTGACCTCAACCATGCTGAAAACCATCTGGATAAAGTGGAAAATTGATTGTGAGTCAGGTCTTTTTTTCCAAAATCAGTACTTAACCTCACAAACGCTCTTTTGACTAAATAGGTGAAAATCAACACACATTCCAAAATCTTGTGAAAAGTCTTCCCAGAAGAGTGAAGACTGTTAAAGCCACAAAAAGAATGGAGAGGGGAAGGGGAGGGGAGGGCAACACAATATGAATGCCCATGGTTATGAAATGGGACGTCCAACAAGCTCATATAGGTGTAATGGTCAGGTGTCCACGAAACTTTGGCCATATTGACACACTTGCTATTCCTGGAATACAGCGCCAGAGTATTCCTTCCAACATGTGGCCACTGCCACTTTAAGGTTTTTCCCAGGGCACCAATGGCACAGCGATCTAGGAGATAGCTCTCTATACTGGCACTGCATTAGTTGCTCATCACTACACATCACTACGCTTTAGCCAAGCCCCCCTCCCCCCAGTACTTACCTGTAACTAAATGCGTCCTGATGTGCCTAGCTCCCGCTTCTGGTACTCTGTGCCTTTAAGTATGTGCAACATGTTTCCAAGTGCACCCCATGTCATCTAGTTACTCCAAATTCATTTTAGGCACCCTGTGTAATCTAATGACCTCAAGTGCACCCTATGTGCCTTGTGGCTCCACGTGTAACCCATTGTTCTCTGTGTGCCTCCAATTGTGCCTCATGTCATTTGCAATTCCAAGTGCACCCTTGCACCCTGTACCTCCTGTGTCATCTAGTGACCCCAAGTGCACCCTATATGCCTGTTATCTCCAAGTCCACCCCCATGCTGCCCGTTTCATCTAGTGACTGCAAGTAAAGTAGAGATCGGTAGTTTGGTCCCCAACCAAAAAACCCAGAGAGCAGGGGCAATTGGACTATTGCGGTACGGGTCGAATTAAAGTAAATTCAAATGTAGATACACATATATAGAAAAACATACAAACGGTTTATGATTAATACAAAATCAATAGAACAAATTTTATTTGTATATGATTATGTGTTGTGTTCTATTAACTTTGTTTTAATCATAAACCTTTTGTATATTTTTCTATATATGTGTATCTACATTTGAATTTACTTTAAATCAACCCGTACCGCAATAGTCCAATTGCCCCTGCTCTCCAGGTTTTTTGGTTGGGGACCAAACTCCCGATCTCTACATTATTAATTTTCTGGATGATGGTACTACTACCCATATTTATTTTACTTAATTTAAGTATTGCTTTAGAGGCTACATTCAATCTTAGTGACTGCAAGTATACCCTGTCCCTAAGTGTGCCTAAGTGTGCCCTGTGTCATCTAGTGACTCCAAGTGCACCCCATGCACCCCTGTTTCTTCAAGTGCATTCCTGTGTTTCCAATGCGCTCTCATGTGCCTCTGTGACACGTGTCTCCATGTAGGCTCCTATATGCTCCTGCATCAGCGAAACAGTCTTTCTCTCAATGGATAAAGACAACCGTCTGTGACACGAATAGTGAATCTTTATTACATCTTCAGAATGTCTCATGATGGAAGACTGAGGTAAGGTTAGAAGACTGCACATAACAATAAAAAAGGGGTCCTCTAAAGATTTCTACAAATCATATTACAAAGTGACACTATTATTTAGCGTGTAATGAGCTGCAATTTCCCTTTAAAGCCAAATCCGATGATCTCATAAAGGGCTGTGACCACTAGAACTGTCACATCTGTAAATTGTGGATGGATTGGAATAAAATAAAACAATATGCAGTAAAAAGAAGAAAAAAACATTTCCAAACATAACTCCAACATCTGTTGTGAGGACAGTGTCAGAAATAATCTAATTGTCCATTGACCCAACTCAATTTCCTGAAATCTGAGTTTTATTGAGCCTCAGATTAATATAACTCAGTGATGGCGGTTCCAGCGGGCCAATTACGTCACTTGCCACTGATCCTCTCCTCACGTCATGTCAATCACTCTGAGTCTCCACATAGCTTAGCACAGATGTGCATGCGGATTAAAGTGCTAATTTCCATATACAGTGATATATATATATATATATATATATATATATATATATATATATGTAGCGGGTATGTACTTTTCAGAGTGTTTAAACCTGGTGAAGACATCAGTGATGTCCAGTTGACTGCGGCCCAGCAGGTGGCGCTGTCACTTTGGGCTGGGGTTGAACCATTACTGCAGTGCCGTACCCTTTGTGACCTCTCGCAGCAGTTGTACGGCGGGGCGGGGAACCCGCTGTGCTTGCTGGGAGAGGGTATAAAGGGGGCGGACATCTTCGCCACGAGGTTCAAGTCCCAGGCACCTTCAGCCTGAGGGCTGCTGTTCGTGGTCGGTGTCCAGGCGGCCTAGGCCTGGACACTTGGAGTTCATGTTCCATCCCAGACACCTTCAGTCTGGGGTGAGGTACTCAGCCGGAGGCCTGGGGCCCAGTACCTTCCGCTGGGTCCCGCAAGGGAGGGATTGTCCTAGGGTGCCCCGGGTGTTGGGCACCCAAATCCAGAGACGTAAAGGACCAGTGGAAGGATTCATCCAAAGACCTGGTGCAGCATATTGCCAGTGCCGGGTGAACCTCTGGAGACCGCCCGGAGGGATATCTTTCCCGAACAGCTGCCAAGTTCATCGAGGAAGGTGGTTCATGTTCTATGACCGGTGGCAGCGGTCCAACAAGTGAACTCAGGTCGGTGGCAGAGACCTGCTATTAGGCCTGTGGCAGGGGCCTCAACAGTTTACCCGGTCGGTGGCAGCGTCCAATCTCACGGTCGGTGGCAGAGACCGTGCGCCAGGCCTATTCGCTTGCAAAGGGATAGGAGAATTCATTTGTGCCTGGGCCTACTCGTATCCACACTCCAGTCTGTCTGTTACTGAAAGTTCAACTATTATGTTCACCCTGCAATGGAGAAATAAAAGAGTGTTGGACTTTTACTTGGTGTGGGGCTCTGTTACTGGCAGACACATCTCCATGGAACAAGCAGAAGCTTCGTATGCAGTGAGCAGACCCGGAGGTAATTAAGTGACTTTGCTCAACCCTCATACACATACGAGGTGAGAGCTTGGCGTAGTGTTCCTGCACTCTCCTCTCCCAGGTACCCCTAGACCACACCAGCCAACCAGGCGATAGAAGCGGAGAGGGAGAGTGAGGCCCGCTACACGTGGGGGCTTGGGTCCGGGATGTGTTCGTGCTACAATGGAGCTGGAGTTGTTGGAATTTGAATGTGTCTGCCCGAATGAGTTCTGAGTAGGTCGGCCATATTGGCCACTGCGCCACGAGGCACACCCTCCCTGCTCAGTTCATGGGCGTGACCCAGGGAAGGAGAAAGCCCGCGAAATGGGGCGCAAGAGGGGAGGAGTCCAATCGTGTGAAGGACTACACGTGGGGACTTTGGCGCCAACAATGCAGTGCGCAATGGATCAGCAGAGAGTCACCATGTTCAGTAACGCATCGTGGATTCCACTTCATCCTACTACCACGAGTCTGACTACTACTGCTGCTCCGATAACGGATACGGGGATTCGGCTAAAGCCCCGGGGACGATTCACCCTGTACTCATGCATGGACGTTGAGGCCCTGGGCTTGATTTGTCCCAGCTGTTCGGGACTGGTGTGTCAGCTGAAGCCATTCGGGCGCTGCGAGGCCTGCAGAGAGTTCTTATTTGAGGTGGAACCACCTATCGAGAAACCCAGAACCATCCACCTCAACCGCGCAACAGGCAACACCACTCAAGAAGGAGGAATCGCTGCTTTGACAGCCATCCCTGTGCGCACTGCAGTGACCGCAGGGGAGGTCGCAATCACAGAGATACGGGAGAAATCCGAGGATGCTGACTCGGTCACCACTGTTTCCCAGCGTCCACCGCCAAAGAAGAAGACCGGCTTGGTTGCCCCGTCCAGCGGTTGTGGTGGAACACCCTGCTCGCCTACGCCCGGCCCGGATGGATCTGGTAGAAAGAGTCCCGGACATCCCTTCTCAACTTTGGGCCGAGGTAAGCCGGGCGGAGGGACTTGGTGTTGGGGCGGAGGTGTCGGGGATTCACGGCCCTGTGGGGGTAGCAATTCAGCCTCCACTACAGGCTACCAGCCCGCGGAGGAGTGTGACACCTCCGAAGGGGAGTCGCTCTCCGATCCGGGAGACGACGTCGTCATTGACAAACTTTTTGCTAAGAAGGGTTGGGACAAGATGCCTCTCTCCTCGTCCCGCAGAGTCAGGGATCCACCCATGTCTACAGGGGATAGTACACCCCGGGTGGAGGCACCAGCGCCTGAGGAGGGATCCCGTCCCCAGTCTGCCCTTCTACCTCCGGTGCCACCTGCATCTAGCACCGGGGAAAGAGACTGTTGCTGTGGGCGCCTATGCCCAGAATGGAGGTGATCAAGGCACCTCGTTACCCGGATGCCATTGTCCTACCGGGTGAGGGAGACCGCAATACTATGCCTCCGCTGGCGAGACTACAATGCCTCTTCTGCCAAAAAGTTGCCAATGAGTACGGGTGGGAGTACCCGTACCTACCCAAGGAACTTTTGTATGAAGTGGAAGTCAGTCGGGAACGCTGGTACAACAATTTTGTGTGGACGCACATTCAGGTACCACATGCCCGCAGGTACCTCGCGTGTTCCCCCAAAGCCTCTCAACGGTTCAAGGACTGCAAGGCAGAATGGATGCTGGGTCGGCACATCCACGCAGACAAGGTGTTGATTCGGCGCAAAGAGGGGGAGGATGTCGAATACCATGTAGAGACAATGGACCAGCACTTAAAACCCCTTGTCTTGCCGCACCCAAAATTCTATTTGTAGGAGGAAAAAAAAAAGACTCCGTTCTTGCTTTACCTTGTTGCTGCTGAACTTTTCAGGGTTGTTTTCCCGGAAAACCCAGTGACTGTACCCGAGTTAATGGGTGTTTGTGCTCTTTGGAGGAATTGAAGGACTGTTGGCGTTGTTTGTTCTTCATTCTTCCATCCCACAAAGTGATCATGGACTTTGGGGTAGTTAGAGCTACAGAAGAAGATGGGAAAAATAAATCTTCAAGTGCAGTTACCGCGGCACTGTCACCAGGTGACAGTGTTGCGCATCGATAATCACTGTTCACTCACACACTTAGCCCAGGTTCACACTGGGGCTGCGGGAGTGAGCCGTGCGAGTTCAGCTGAACTCACACGGCTCACTCCTGCCTGTCAGTCCCTGATTTTAGCTCGATTTCAGAGACATCTGAAACAGATGTCAATGTAAATCGCGGCTGAAATCGCAAATAGTACAAAAACGACTTTTTGTAATCGGTGCAGCGCTGCAGATGCGGCGTCGCACCGATTAGGACGGTGCCATTGGCCGCAATTTGCGGCAAATTTCGCCGATTTGACATGTCAAATTGCATGTCAAATCGCACCAGTGTGAACCAGGGCTTATAGAAGGAAATTATTTCTCTGCGGAGAAGTTTTTTCGTTCTCACACGAACATATGTGTCAGGGATTTCTGTGTTTAACATTTCTTTTCCCCTCTGCAGGAGAGCATCCCATCAAGACCACTGAGAATGGGGTGGGTCTTAGCCAGGATGGGTGGTGAAAAGTGTTATGTGAACATGTGATTTCAAATGTTGTTGTTATGTGTTGTTTGTTTTCCTTCCCTTCCCTTTCATGTCAGGTTCAGGCACAACTGTTTTAGTTAGTTTTTCAAAAAAACTTTTATATTTTTGGAATTTTTAGTCGGTTTCTGGATCAGGCTATGTCGGCCCCTTTTGGGCATGGTTTGCTCCAGACACTGGGGACCAGTGTCCAATAACCAGGGGGAGAGTGTAGCGGGTATGTACTTTTCAGAGTGTTTAAATCTGGTGAAGACATCAGTGATGTCCAGTTCCCTGCGGCCCAGCAGGTGGCGCTGTCACTTTGGGCTGGGGTTGAACCATCACTGCAGTGCCGTACCCTTTGTGACCTCTCGCAGCAGTTGTACAGCGGGGCAGGGAACCCGCTGTGCTTGCTGGGAGAGGGTATAAAGGGGGCGGACATCTTCGCCACGAGGTTCGAGTCCCAGGCACCTTCAGCCTGAGGGCTGCTGTCCGTGGTCGGTGTCCAGGCGGCCTAGGCCTAGACACATGGAGTTCGTGTTCCATCCCAGACACCTTCAGTCTGGGGTGAGGTACTCAGCCGGAGGCCTGGGGCCCAGTACCTTCCGCTGGGTCCCGCAAGGGAGGGATTGTCCTAGGGTGCCCCGGGTGTTGGGCACCAGAATCCAGAGGCGTAAGGGACCGGAGGAGGGATTCATCCGAAGACCTGGTGCAGCATATTGCCAGTGCCGGGTGAACCTCTGGAGACCGCCCGGAGGGATATCTTCCCGAACAGGGGCCAAGTTCATCGAGGAAGGTGGTTCATGTTCTATGACCGGTGGCAGCGGTCCAACTAGTCAACTGTGGTCGGTGGCAGAGGACCTGCTATTAGGCCTGTGGCAGAGGCCTCAACAGTTCACCCGGTCGGTGGCAGAGACCGTGCGACAGGCCTATTCGCTTGCAAAGGGATAGGAGAATTCATTTGTGCCTGGGCCTACTCGTATCCACACCCCTGTCTGTCTGTTACTGAAAGTTCAACTATTATGTTCACCCTGCAATGGAGAAATAAGAGTGTTGGACTTTTACTTGGTGTGGGGCTCTGTTACTGGCAGACACATCTCCACGGAACAAGCGGAAGCTTCGTATGTAGTGAGCAGACCCAGAGGTAATTAAGTGACTTTGCTCAATCCTCATACACATACGAGGTGAGAGCTTGGCGTAGTGTTCCTGCACTCTCCTCTCCCAGGTACCCTTAGACCACACCAGCCAACCAGGCGATAGAAGCGGAGAGGGAGAGTGAGGCCCGCTACATATATATATATATATATATATATATATATATACTGAATATGTATATATATACTGAATATGTATATACTGTATATATGTAATGTTCTACTTTTTTTCATATTTGCTTGAATTCTTCTACTTTTTCTTATTCTTCTCCACTTTCTTACAATTCTCCACTTTGCGGTTTCCTTCCAGTCTTCAAAAAAGTGTCCATGAGTACAGAACTAAATGCCCACTGTAATCACGATTGAATGTACCTGTCTGGCTAGTTGACCTAAAAGTACTCAACCATCTAACCCGTACCTAAAAGCATCACTGCCTGACCTGAGAAGCACTCAAATGTCGATGGCTACTGAAGTTCTGTCATTGAGGCTGGCCAAGGGAATGGCATCATAATAGCTAGCCTTCAACGTTGGAGTGTTCCTCAGGTGCTAATACATTCAAGTAGTCCATCCTCCAGTTCCTTAACACAGTGTCACTATTAGACATGTGCAATTCGTTTCGTTCCGAATTAGTTTTTTAACGAATTTCGACAAATTCGTTAATTCGGAAATATCCGAATTAACGAATACTCATTTAACGAATTTTAACGAATATTCGTAAATTTGAATATCCGAAAATTCGTACATTCGTAAATTCGTACAGTACATTCGTAAATTCGTACATTCGTAAATTTGTACATTCGTAAATTCGTACATTCGTAAATTTGTACATTCGTACATTCGGAAATTAGTAAATTAGTAAATTCGGAAATCTGAAATAATAATTAACTAATAATAACTTAACTATTACTAACTATTAAATTATAGGTATTGTAATTTCCTTTCAAATTTGGCTGTTAGTGAACTTAACGAAGTTACGAATTGTTTTCCGAAATAATGAATGCCGTATCTAAACGAATGGAACGTAATGAATTAATAATAATAATAAATAATAATAATAATAAAAAACGTTTTATTATTATTATTAATTATTAATTTGTTCCGTTCCAGCGTGTACCTGAATACAAAAGTTGAATTGTGTCTTGCATACTGCACTCTTTTGAAAAACTTTGATTGCGTTATATATGCATCCTAAGTGTTGTATATATATTTACACACTGTATTCAGTTTAGCTAGATCCGTTCCTGTTATTCTCTATACTGACAGGAGGCAGGTTATTGTGCTAGCTGCAGTGTTTCACTTAGTGTCCTTTGCACAGCGTGTACCTGAATACAATTGGTGGTGTTCTTATACCAATACCACAGGCAGGGAGCTGCATTAATTTCATTTAGTGTACTTCTGTCCTTTGCACAGCATTCACCTAAAGGTACCTCAATACAATTAGTGGTGTTCTCATACTAAAACCACAGGCAGGGAGCTGGATTGATTTCATTTAGTGTACTGTCACTGTGTCCCTTGCACAGCGTTCACCTAAAGGTACCTGAATACAATTGGTGGTGTTCTCATACCAATACCACAGGCAGGGATATGCTTTATTTTCACTTAGTGTACTTCTGTCCTTTGCACAGCGTTCACCTAAAGGTACCTCAATACAATTAGTGGTGTTCTCATACTAAAACCACAGGCAGGGATCTGCTTTATTTTCACTTAGTGTACGGTGTCCTTTGCACAGCGTTCACCTAAAGGTACCTGAATACAATTGGTGGTGTTCTTATACCAATACCACAGGCAGGGAGCTGCTGTATTTTCAGTTAGTGTACTGTGTCCTCTGCACAGTGTGCACCTAAAACTAACTGAAAACAATTGCTGCTTTTCTCATACTAATACCACAGCAGGCAGTTGATTGTGCTAGCTGCAGTATAATCACTATAGATCTATATATATACTGTACATCCCACCTTTGTGCAGCTACATCTCACTGCAGGCCATTAGTATGTCTGGAAGGCAAACAAGGAGAGGCAGACAGTCACGAGCCAATAAAAGAGGGCAAGCAGGCTCTGTGTCTAGAGGCAACAGTGCTGGTCGTGGACATGGTGCATCCTCATCAGCACGTGGCCGTGGGACACGCTTGTCCTTCTTTTCAGGAGCTGGCCATGTTGAGCCGCAACATGCCGAAGACTTGGTAGAGTGGATGACCAAGCCATCCTCATCCTCCTCATCCTCTCTCACCCAGGCTCAGGGTACTTTGTTTGGCAAAGCAGCTGCCAAAGCGGCCTCTTCCCTTGGCTCAATGGCACCAGTCACTCCTTCCCTAGCCCCACCATGTCCTCCTGAGGAGTCCCCCGAACTGTTTGACAACATTGTTGGGTACATGCTCCAGGAGGATGCCCTGCGTTTTGAAGGCTCCGATGATGGTACCCAGCTAGAGGAAGGCAGTAACGTGAGCCCAGAGAGAGGGGGTGCCCAACAAGGACAGCAATCTGGCAGTCATGTTCCCCCAGCTGCAGCATACTGCCAGATTTTCTCCAGTGATGAGGAGGGAGGGGGTGATGAGGTCACTGACTCCATGTGGGTGCCTGATAGGAGAGAGGAGGAGGAGGAGGCACATCTCCAACGAGGCAGGATGCCCTCCAGGGGCCAGCTTAAGGGCAGCCAACCGACTGCATCACACCGCAGTGTTCCGCATGTTCAGGGCGCTGCTGTCTGCGCGTTATTCCATAAGTTATTTGGTGTGGGCCTACTTTGAGACGTGTGCAGCAGATTGCACCGTTGCTATTTGCAACACATGTCTGAAGCGTATCTCGCGTGGCCAAAACATGAGCCGCTAGGGCACCATGTACTTGACCAGACATATGTCTACCTGCCATGCATTCCATTGGCAAGCATACAAAAAAGACCCACACCAAAGAACAACGCGGACCTCTCCTTGCTCCTCATCAGCTGGGATCTCCAACCCCACTATACCTTCAGTCCTCTCTAAATTCTGCACTGAGAGGAATGAATGTGTAGAATTAGGTGTGTCACAGCCAAGTACATGCGGGCAATCTGCTATCGGTACACCGACGTCAGATTGTACCAGGCAAATTTCCCTGCCCCAGCTGCTGCACCGCCGAAAGAAGTTCGCTCCCAGCCATCCACATGCCCAGCGGTTGAATGCTAGCTTGGCTAAATTGCTAGCACTTCAACTGCTGCCTTTTCAGTTGGTAGACTCTGCCCCCTTCCGTGAGTTTGTGGAATGTGCGGTTCCTCAGTGGCAAGTTCCCAAACGTCACTTTTTCTCATGGAAGGCGATTCCGGCTCTCTACCGGCATGTGGAAGGCAATGTCTTGGCCTCGCTGGACAGGGCGGTCAGCGGTAAGGTGCATATTACCGCTGACTCATGGTCCAGCAGGCATGGACAGGGACGTTACCTATCTTTCACGGCGCATTGAGTGACTCTGCTGGCAGCTGGGAAGGATGCAGGACAAGGTGCAGTAGTGTTGGAGGTTGTTCCGCCACCACGCCTCCAAAATGCTACTACTGGTGATTCTGACACACCTCTCTCCTCCACCCCCTCCTCTTCTTCTTCCTCCATGGCCTCTTCCTGTGCTTTGTCCTCGGAACCAGCGGTGCTCCGTAGGCGTTCAAGGGGCTACGCAAGTATGCAGGCAAAAAGATGCCATGCGGTGCTTGAGCTAGAGTGCTTGGGGGACAGGAGCCACACTGGGGCAGAGATTCTGTTTGCTCTGCAGGGGCAGGCTCAGAGGTGGTTGACGCCACGCCAGCTTAAGCCAGGAATGGTGGTTTCCGACAATGGCACCAACCTCCTCTCCGCCCTCCGACAGGGACAACTGACCCATGTGCCCTGTCTGGCTCAAGTCCTTAACTTGGTGGTGCAGTGGTTCTTGGGCAGGTACCCGGGCTTACAGGAGGTCCTGAAGCAGGCCAGGAAACTGGGGCATTTCCGCCGGTCATATAATACCAGTGCTCGGCTGGCTGACCTGCAAAAGGAATACAACCTGCCCAAGAACCGCCTAATCTGTGACATGCCCACCAGGTGGAACTCTACGTTAGCCATGCTGCAGCGGCTGCACATGCAGCAGAGGGCCATCAATGAGTATCTGTTACAATATGGCACCAGGACAGGGTCAGGGGAGCTTGGATTTTTTCCCCACGCCAGTGGGCCATGATCAGGGATGCATGTACTGTCCTGGCACCATTCGAGGAGACCACGAGGATGGTGAGCAGTGACAGTGCATGCATCAGTGACACTGTCCCTCTTGTCCACCTGTTGGAGCACACGCTGCATGGAATAATGGACAGGGCACTTGAGGCAGAACAGAGGGAGGAAGAGGAGGACTTCCTTACCTCTCAAGGCCCCCCTTATCCAGACAGTGTTCCTGTTGGCCCGCCTATCACACAGGAAGAGGAGGAGGAGGAGGATTGTGTCAGCATGGAGGTGGAGCCTAACACTCAGCATAAGCAGCAGTCTTCAAGGGATCAATTACAGTCCCAAGACACCCATGGACTTGTACATAGCTGGGAGGAGGTGGCTGCGGATCATGTCGTCCTGAGTGACCCAGAGGACTCTGGACCGAATGCCTCAGCAAACCTATGCTGCATGGCCTCCCTGATCCTGCAAAGCCTGCGGAAGGATGCTCTTTTTCGTGCTATCAAGGAGAGGTATCATTACTGGCTGGCAACCCTCCTTGATCTACGGTACAAGGGTAAGATTGCGGACCTTATCTTGCCGTCGCAGAGGGAGCATAGGATGAAGCATCTTCGGGAGGCCTTGTAGAAAGGTTTGTGCAATGCGTTCCCAGAGACTTGGAGGTTACAAATTCCTGGTACTGGACAACGTGTTGCTGAGGCTTCGGTCAGTCAAAGAAGGAGCGGTGGAGAAGGTGGCCGTCTGACCGATGCGGTCAGACAATTTTTTTAGTCCGCAGCCCCAAGGTATGATCGGTTCCAGCAACCATCGCCAACGTCTGGTTTACATGGTGCAGGAATACCTAGAGGCAAGATCAGACTTGGACACCTTTCCCACCGAAAATCCTCTGGGTTACTGGGTCTTGAGGATGGATCACTGGCCAGAGCTTGCACAGTATGCAATTGAGCTACTGGCCTGTCCTGCATCCAGCTTTCTTTCGGAACGCACGTTCAGTGCTGCTGGAACTTTGTAACCGATCACAGGGTGCGCCTGTCCACCGACTCAGTCGATCGACTGACCTTCATAAACATGAATCAGTCTTGGATCACCACCAGCTACCAAGCACCTGATGCTGATGTAACAGAATAATTTTCTTTGAAATGTCAGATCCCTTCAAGACTGCCTATGCTGATGCAGAGTGACTATCCTGTTACGCTGAGTGACTATCCTCTTCCTCCTCAATGATCATGCTGATAGCATGTAAGAAATTTTTTGTTTCTGGGCACCGCCACCAGTGGCTAAGGCCCAATTTTTCAGCCCCTGTTTAACAGGGGCATGTAATTACAATTTTTAATGCAATACTTTGCAGCAGGGCTCATTCCTGCACTCCAACTAGAGTATCTGTGAGGGGTTGCAGTGTTGTTGCACCAGCACCAGTGCCTAAGGCCCAATTTTTCTGCCCCTGTTTAACAGGGGCATGTAATTACAATTCTTGATCTAATAATTCACATCAGGGCCTATTCCTGCGCCCACCAAGAGTAACTGTGAGGGCTTACAGTGTTGTGGCAACACCACCACCACCACCAAAGACCCAATTTTTCCTACCACTGTTCAACAATGGCATGTAATTACAATTCTTGATATAATAGTTCACAGCAGGGCGTTCCAGCGCCCACCAAGAGTAACTGTGAGGGCTTACAGTGTTGTAGCAACACCAACACCTAAGGGCCAAATTTCTGCAGAGTATATAGTACCCATGCCATTTTTCTCAATGATTTTCATCCATATTGCCGGGACCAGACATTACATTGAAGCCGAAAGCAGTTTTAAATTACTTTTTTTCCTTTAGAAATTTCATTTTGTGCAGGGACAGTTCTAAACACGGGATACACGCGCCACTTCACAGGCATACAATAGACACCCCCCAGGTACGATATTTAAAGGAATATTTCACTTTTTTTTTTTACTTTAAGCATCATTAAAATCACTGCTCCCGAAAAAACTGTAGTTTTTAAAACTTTTTTTTGCATTGATACATGTCCCCTGGGGCAGGACCCGGGTCCCCAAACCCTTTTTAGGACAATAACTTACATATTAGCCTTTCAAATTTAGCACTTTTGATTTTGAACGTTCGAGTCCCATAGTATTGAATAGGGTTCTAAAGTTTGCGCGAACTTTCGGTCCGTTCGCAGGTTCTGGTGCGAACCGAACCGGGGGGTGTTTGGCTCATCCCTAGTCAGCACTGATGTTGCACTGATGTTGTTGAAGGGCAGGATAAAGAAGACCATATTGTTGTGGAGGTTTACCTCCTTCTTTTTAATAACAGTTAGATTTTTTTTTTTAAATGTCAAAGCTTTAAACCAATGATACCACCTGTGTAGTACTATGTACCACTTGCTTTGGAGCCAAACTGCCAAAGAGACAAGATGATCAGTTCTTTGGATACCTGACAAAAATGAAGCTGCCGTGTCTTTCTCCAGTTGATGCAGATAAGGCAAAGGAAGAGTTCACTGCATTCATTGACACTGCCATTAGGTACTGTGACAGCAGGCAGGTAAAATCACCAGGTTGCATCCAGGATGGGAGATATATATGTCCTAGATTCAGGCTTTATGCCAATTTATACCACTAGGGGGAGTGCTACGAGTCTTGCAGGGGAAGAGTTAATGAGCCCTGCTGAAGCAAGTGGGCTCATTAGGGCCTCTACAAGAACTCCCAGCATGCTAAGGGAGATGCTCCATCCTGGAACCAGTTCTGTGTTGTGTAGACTAGGGAGTTTGCTTTCTGTCCTGTGCGGTGAGACAAAGCCTGTGTGGCTTAAACTTCTAAAACAGGGAGATAGGGGCTGGGGCAGCACAAGGCTGCACCTAGTTGTTAGATAGGGAAATTACGTGTGTAGTAAGCGGTCAAGCTAACCAGGATTTCTTTTCATGTTTCTTTTTGTTTTGTTATATTTTACACTGTATATAGTTTAAATAAACCGCACCTTTTTGTTTTTCACCTACAACTCCATCTGCTGTGCCTGTTTTTGTGTGGTGAACCCATCCAGGGGGTCACACACACCCGCTGCTGAGCTAACCCCCTCACAGTTGGTGGAGAACCAGTGGCAGTTTTTTTAAGGGCCAGCATGGAGGAGATACTGAAACAGCTGGCTCTAGCAAATGCCAATCAGCAGCAGACAAATGCAGGTTTGCAAAAGAGCCCTGCAGCTCAACAACAGACTAGTGATGAGCCGAACACCCCCGGGTTCGGTTCGCACCAGAACCCGCGAACGGACCGAAAGTTCGTACGAACATTAGAACCCTATTAAATACAATGGATGCGAACGTTCGAATTCTAAAGTGCTAATTATAACAACTATTATGCATGTTATTGTCCTAAAAAGGGTTTGGGAACCCGGGTTGTGCACCAGGGGACATGTATCAATGCAAAAAGAAGTTTAAAAACGGTCGTTTTTCGGGAGCAGTCATTTTAATGATGCATAAAGTGAAAAAAAAAAGTCAAATATTCCTTTAAATATCGTACCTGGGGGGTGTCTAAAGTATGCCTGTGAAGTGCCACGTGTTTCCCGTGTTTAGAACTGTCCCTGCACAAAATGACACTTCTAAAGGAAAAAAAAGCCATTTAAAACTGCTTGCGGCTTTAATGTAATGTCTGGTCCTGGTAATATGGATGAAAATCTTTAAGAAAAATGGCATAGCTACCCCATGACCCCCCCCCCCCTACCCCAGCCCATTACCAGCCCCTTTGGGTCTTGTATGGATATTAACCACTTAAGCCCCGGACCATTTCGGGCCATTAGGACCAAGCCTGTTTTTGGGATTCGGCACTGCGCTGCTTTAACTGTAAATTGTGCGGACATGCAATGTTGTACCCAAATGAAATTTGCGTCCTTTTCTTCCCACAAATAGAGCTTTCTTTTAATGGTATTTGATTGCCTCTGCGATTTTTATTTTTTGCGATATAAACAGAAAAAGACCGAAAATCTTGAAAAAAAATGATATTTTCTACTTTTTGTTATAAGAAAAATCGAATAAAATGTATTTTAGTCATACATTTAGGCCAAAATGTATTCAGCCACATGTCTTTAGTAAAAAAAATGTCAATAAGCGTATATTTATTGGTTTGCGCAAAAGTTATAGCGTTTACAAACTAGGGTACATTTTCTGAAATTTACACAGCTTTAAATTTATGACTGCCTATCTCATTTCTTGAGGTGCTAAAATGGCAGGGCAGTACAAAACCCCCCCAAATGACCCCATTTTGGAAAGTAGACACCCCAAGGAAATTGCTGAGAGGCATGTTGAGCCCATTGAATATTTTTTTTTTTTGTCCCAAGTGATTGAATAATGACAAAAAAAAAAAATTACAAAAAGTTGTCACTAAATGATATATTGCTCACACATGCCATGGTTATATGTGGAATTGCACCCCAAAATACATTCTGCTGCTTCTCCTGAGTACGGGGATACCACATGTGTGGGACTTTTTAGGAGCCTAGCCACGTACGGGACCCCGGAAACCAAGCACCGCCTTCAGGATTTCTAAGGGCGCAAATTTTTGATTTCACTCCTCACTACCTATCACAGTTTCGAAGGCCATAAAATGCCAAAATAGCACAAAACCCCCCCAAATGACCCCATTTTGGAAAGTAGACACCCCAAGCTATTTACTGAGAGGCATGTTCAGTCCATGGAATATTTTATATTTTGCCACAAGTTGCGGGAATATGACAAACTGTTTTTTTTTTGCACAAAGTTGTCACTAAATGATATATTGCTCACACATGCCATGGGCATATGTGAAATTACACCCCAAAATACATTCTGCTGCTTCTCCTGAGTACGGGGATACCACATGTGTGGGACTTTTTGGGAGCCTAGCCGCGTACGGGACCCCAAAAACCAAGCACCGCCTTCAAGGTTTCTAAGGGCATAAATTTTTGATTTCGCTCCTCAGTCCTCACTACCTATCACAGTTTTGAAGGCCATAAAATGCCAAGATGGCACAAAACCCCCCCCAAATGACCCCATTTTGGAAAGTAGACACCCCAAGCTATTTGCTGAGAGGCATGTTGAGCCCATTGAATATTTTTTTTTGTCCCAAATGATTGAATAATGACAAAAAGAAAAAAAAAATGTACAAAAAGTTGTCACTAAATGATATATTGCTCACACATGCCATGGTTATATGTGAAATTACACCCCAAAATACATTCTGCTGCTTCTCCTGAGTACGGGGATACCACATGTGTGGGACTTTTTGGGAGCCTAGCCGCGTACGGGACCCCAAAAACCAAGCACCGCCTTCAAGGTTTCTAAGGGCATAAATTTTTGATTTCACTCCTCACTACCTATCACAGTTTTGAAGGCCATAAAATGTCAAAATAGCCCAAAACCCCCACAAATGACCCCATTTTGGAAAGTAGACACCCCAAGCTATTTGCTGAGAGGCATGGTGAGTATTTTACAGCTCTCATTTGTTTTTGAAAATTAAGAAAGACATTTTTTTTTCTTTTTTTTTTCTTTTTTTACATTTTCAAAACTTTGTGACAAAAAGCGAGATCTGCAAAATACTCAACATACCTCTCAGCAAATAGCTTGGGGTGTCTACTTTCCAAAATGGGGTCACTTGGGGGGGTTTTGTGCCATCTGGGCATTCCATGGCAGTGAGGAGTGAAATCAAAAATTTACACCCATAGAAATCCTGAAGGCGGTGCTTGGTTTTTGGGGTCCCGTACGCGACTAGGCTCCCAAAAAGTCCCACACATGTGGTATCCCCGTACTCAGGAGAAGCAACAGAATGTATTTTGGGGTGTAATTCCACATATGCCCATGGCATGTTTGAGCAATATATCATTTAGTGACAACTTTTTGTACATTTTTTTTTTTTTTTGGTCATTATTCAATCACTTGGGACAAAAAAAAAAATATTCAATGGGCTCAACATGCCTCTCAGCAAATAGCTTGAGGTGTCTACTTTACAAAATGGGGTCATTTGGGGGGGTTTTGAACTGTCCTGGCATTTTATGCACAACATTAGGAAGCTTATGTCACACATCATCCACTCTTCTAACCACTTGAAGACAAAGCCCTTTCTGACACTTTTTGTTTACATGAAAAAAAAAAAATTTTTGCAAGAAAATTATGTTGAACCCCCAAACATTATATATTTTTTTAAAGCAAAGGCCCTACAGATTAAAATAGTGGGTGTTGCATTTTTTTTTCCACACAGTATTTGCGCAGCGATTTTTCAAACGCATTTTTTGGGGGAAAAACACACTTTTTTTATTTTTAATGCACTAAAAAACACTATATTGCCCAAATGTTTGATGAAATAAAAAAGATGATCATAGGCCGAGTACATGGATACCAAACACGACATGCTTTAAAATTGCGCACAAACGCGCAGCGGCGACAAACTACATTCATTTTTAAAAGCATTTAAAAGCCTTTACAGGTTACCACGTTAGATTTACAGAGGAGGTCTACTGCTAAAATGACTGCCCTTGATCTGACCTTCGCGGTGATACCTCACATGCATGATGCAATTGCTGTTTACATATGACGCTAGACCGGCGCTTGCGTTCGCCTTTGCGCAATAGCAGGGGGGGACAGCGGTGCTTTTTTTTTTTATTATTTATTTGGCTTTTTTATTTTATTTTTAAACTGTGCCTTCCATATTTTATTTTTTTACCATTTTTATCGTTATCTCAGGGAATGTAAATATCCCCTATGATAGCAATAGGTAGTGACAGGTACTCTTTTTTTGAAAAAAATTGGGGGGTTAGACCCTAGATCTTTCCTCTGCCCTCAAAGCATCTGACCACACCAAGATCGGTGTGATAAAATGCTTTCCCAATTTCCCAATGGCGCTTTTTATATCCGGGGGGGGGGGACATTCCCTCCCACTGCTTGTAAAAGCAGTCTAGAGGCTAATTATCTGCTAGAATTGCTTTTACATGAAAGCCGGCTGCTGGCTGAAAAGAATGATACCAAGATGATACCTAAACCCGCAGGCATCATTCTGGTATAAACATTCAAAGTCCAGCAACATACCAGTACGTTGCTGGTCCTTGTTGGACATGTATTGTAATCTTTTTTTTCATACAGCCTATTGGCTGAACGAAAAAAAGAGATTGATTGGTGGGTATGCCCACCATTAGAATACCTCCCTTCATCCACCCACTTCTAATGATGGGCATATATGCCGAAGCATGGGGGCATCCTCCCGCAAAAAAGTTATGCCGCGTACACACGGTCAAGCCTTCGTCGGAATTTCGACCATATGTACGTGGCATAAAAGGTTATGCCGCGTACACACGGTCGGACTTTTCCACGGGCAAGCCTCCGTTGGAATTTCGACCGTATATACGCGGCATTAGGAGCAAAATCGCTCCTCCGCCCCTGCTGCCCCCATGTTTCGGCATATATGCTCTTTTTTTTAACTGTGGTGGTGAAATCACCTCCTACAGCGTTGGAGTCACGGCTTTATGTATCGTGGGAGCAAACGCTGTTGCTGTCAAGATAAATAGATCCGCGCTGCAACTGAATGGCGTACCTGCTAAGCAAATGGTGGTTAACATTAAAACAAAGTAACATTACAGTACAACAGTAAGACCTTACCATGCCATACCTGCAAAGCAAATACCAAAACAAAACCTAGTAAAAAATAAAAAAATGTTTTAATGCAACCTGTGCCTAAAATATATATATGCCGAAGCATGGGGGCATCCTCCCGCAAAAAAGTTATGCCGCGTACACACGGTCGGAATTTTCCACGGGCAGGCCTCCGTCGGAATTTCGACCGTATGTACGCGGCATTAGGAGCAAAATCGCTCCTCCGCCCCTGCTGCCCCCATGCTTCGGCATATATGCTCTTTTTTTTAACTGTGGTGGTGAAATCACCTCCTACAGCGTTGGAGTCACGGCTTTATGTATCGTGGGAGCAAACGCTGTTGCTGTCAAGATAAATAGATCCGCGCTGCAACTGAATGGCGTACCTGCTAAGCAAATGGTGGTTAACATTAAAACAAAGTAACATTACAGTACAACAGTAAGACCTTACCATGTGTGAGGGAGTTAGCTCGGCAGCGGGTGTGTGTGACCCCCGAGATGGGCTCCCCACACAAAAACAGGCCCAGCAAACGGAGGTTGTGGTTTTCAAAATCAAAAAGGTGCGGTTTATTTTCTATTTACAGTGACAAAACACAGCAAAGAAAAAGAAACATAAACAAAATAAATCCTGGTCAACTTGACCTCTGACTAAACATACAGGTTTCCTAACTAACAACTGGGATCAGCCTAGTGCTGTCCTAGTCCCTAAGTCCCTGGTTTTAAATGTCCAAGCAAATAGCCACACAGGCTTTGTCTCACCGCACAGGGGTTCACTCTCCCTAGACAGTCCACACAGGTCTGGTTCCAGGCATGAGCTAACATCTAATGAAGCTGGGAGTTCTTATAGAGGCCTAAATGAGCTGACAAGCTTCAGCTGGTCTCATCAACTCCCTGTCTGCACGACGCCCCACACTCTCCCTAGACAGTATGAGTCATCCATGAGCCCACTAGCCTCAGCTGGGCTTATACAACTCTCCACCTAGTTGTATAAGTCGGCGTAAAGCCTGAATCTGGGCGAAATATATCTACCCCCCTGGATGCAACCAGGTGACTTTACCTTCCTGCTGTCACATACCCCCCCCTCTTGTTTTAACCTCGGGGTTGGAACACCAGCAATCAGGCATTCATGTACTCGAGACAAAGCATCCACATTCCCCATTTGAACGCCAGGGCGATGCTTTACTGTGAAGTTGAATTCCTGGAGGGCCAGGAACCACCTATTCACTCTTCTATTTGTTTCCTTGTTTTGAGCCATCCACTTTAACGGAGCGTGATCCGTAGCCAAGTCAAAGTGCCTACCTAGCAGGTAGTACCGAAGGGAATCTAGAGCCCACTTCACCGCTAAACACTCCTTTTCAACGGTGGCGTAATTTACCTCATGGGACTTCAACTTCCTGCTGAGGTAAATGACTGGGTGCTCTTCCCCGTTCCAGACCTGGGACAATACTGCTCCTAACCCCACATCTGACGCATCACTTTGTACGACAAAGTCTTTAGAGAAGTCGGGTGAGTACAACACTGGCTGGCTACATAAGGCTTGTTTCAAGAATTGGAATGCTGCCTCAGCCTCGGGGGTCCATTTAATCATGACCGACCCTTTCCCCTTCGTCAGGTTGGTTAGGGGCACAGCCCTAGAAGCAAAGTGGGGAATGAATCGCCGATAATACCCAGCGATTCCCAGAAAGGCTTGTACCTGCTTCTTGCTGTTGGGACGTGGCCAACTCTGGATGGCCTCGACTTTGTTGAGTTGGGGTTTTATTACTCCCCTCCCAATGGTGTACCCAAGATATTTGGCCTCCTCCTGCCCAATGGTACACTTCTTGGGGTTAGCCGTAAACCCCGCTTCCCGAACAGAGTCCAGGACTGCTTGCACTTTTGGCAGATGTGAGGCCCAATCTGTGCTATGGACAATTACGTCATCCAGGTAAGCCGCAGCATACTTCCGATGGGGCCTCAGCATCTGGTCCATTTTCCGCTGGAATGTGGCCGGCGCATTCTGTAACCCGAACGGCATTCTTTTATATTGGAACGCCCCGTCTGGGGTTACAAATGCGGTTTTCTCTTTGGCCGACTTGGCCAGGGGGATTTGCCAATACCCTTTTGTGAGGTCAAGAGTCGTCATGTATCGGGCTGTTCCCAGCCGGTCGATCAACTCATCTATACGTGGCATGGGGTAGGTGTCAAATTTTGTAACTTTGTTCAACTGACGAAAATCGTTACAAAATCGCCAGCTCCCATCCGGTTTAGGCACCAACACAATGGGACTAGACCAATCACTTTGGGACTCCTCTATCACCCCTAAGTTCAGCATTTTCTGTACTTCCTCCCGTATTGCCTCCCGTCGGGCCTCTGGGATCCGATAGGGTTTTAACTTCACCCTTTCACCGGGCGGGGTAATGATGTCATGCTCTACCCCAGATGTTTGTCCCGGCAGCTCAGAGAATACCTCCTTGTTGCGAAGCACAAACTCCTTAACCTCCTGTTGTTGGGGTTGTGACAAGGTGGCTGCTATTCCAACCTCAGGAATCACGCAACCAGTTTGAGCTGGTGACCAAGTGTCTGCGACTAGGGACTCTCTATCCCTCCAGGCTTTCAACAGATTAACGTGATAGATCTGTTCGGGCTTTCGCCTTCCTGGTTGTCTGACCTTGTAATTCACTTCGCTCACTTTTTCCATTATCTCGTAGGGGCCTTGCCATTTGGCAAGGAATTTACTTTCAACCGTAGGGACAAGTACCAGTATCCTATCCCCCGGGGAAAAGGTACGGGTCTTGGCTCCACGGTTGTACACTCTCTGCTGTGCTAACTGCGCTTGGGCCAAATGTTCCTTCACGATGGGCATTACCTGTGCAATTCGGTCTTGCATCAGGG
Source organism: Rana muscosa (assembly GCA_029206835.1). NCBI lineage: Eukaryota > Metazoa > Chordata > Amphibia > Anura > Ranidae > Rana > Rana muscosa. The sequence goes on from JARGYO010000094.1 coordinate 60,810,052, forward strand.
CGACATGCTCAATCACACTCCTGTGGGGAGAACTCTCACTTTCCCAAGTTTCCTTGGCAATATCCAACAGCCCTCTTGGGTGTCTCCCATACAGTAACTCAAAGGGGGAGAAACCCGTAGAGGATTGGGGCACCTCCCTAATAGCAAACATCAGATAAGCAAGTAGACAGTCCCAATCCTTTCCATCTCTATCCACCACTTTCTTCAACATTTGTTTTAGGGTTTTGTTGAATCTTTCAACCAGCCCATCGGTTTGGGGGTGATACACAGATGTACGTAATTGCGTCACTTTGAACAATTTACACAGCTCCTTCATAACCCGGGACATAAAGGGTGTACCTTGGTCCGTAAGCAGTTCTTTACAAATACCCACCCGGCTAAACACAAGAGATAGCTCTTTGGCTATGGTTTTGGCCGAGGTATTTCGGAGAGGGATCGCTTCTGGATAACGGGTGGCATAGTCCATTATAACTAATATGTACTGGTGCCCCCTAGCGGACTTGATTATAGGACCTACCAAATCCATGGCGATCCTCTCAAACGGGACCTCAATGATGAGTAGAGGGACCAGCGGGCTACGGAAATGTGGCATCGGGGCCGACCTCTGACACACAGGGCAGGAGGAACAATAATTTTCTATGTCCTTCATCACCCCCGGCCAATAGAATCTCTGTAATACCCTCTCTCGGGTTTTCTCTGTCCCCAGATGACCTCCAAGAATGTGCCCATGGGCCAAATCCAACACCAACTTCCTGTAAGGTTTGGGCACCACAAGCTGCTCAACGGTTTCTTCTGCCCTTTTTGCCACCCGATACAGTAGGTCCTTCTCTACGCTGAAGTATGGGTAAGTGCAGGTATTATCTGGGTTCACTAACTCGCCATCTATTTTCACTACGTTTTCCCGTGCCTTTATTAGGGCGGGGTCTTTCAACTGTTCTGTGGCAAAGTTTTCCCTGTGAACCTCAAGATCAGAAAACTCCACAGACGGTAGGTTTTCGTCTGAGGAGGTGGGCTCCTCTCCAGTTTCTTGAGTCTCCCCTGCCAATACTGATAAGGGAAATTCTGGAGAGTCCTCATCACTCTCAGGGGAGTTCTGGCTATCACATTCCTGGTACATAGGGGCACCAGTGGGGGGCTCAGGATCATCCCACAGTTCCCAGAACTTCGGAAAATCCCTTCCCAGAATGGCGTCATGCGGTAACTGAGATACTAAGCCCACTGGATGAGAGAGGGTACCTTTGGGGGTCTCGAAACACACTGTAGTCACTGGATACTCTCGGGTGTCCCCATGCACACAAATAACAGCTACCTTGTTATTCCCAGAGACCTCTGTTTTAACTAACTCAGCCTTTATCAGGGTCACAAGGCTACCTGAATCCAGCAATACCACAACATTTCTACCATTAACACACATTTTGCATAAATGTTTCTCAGTTCCTCGAATGGCAGTGCATGCGACTGTCGCACACAGCGACTGACGTCTGCCCGTCAGAAAGTCACACTGCATGGGTTCCTCCACAACCGGGCAATTGGCTGCAATATGTCCCGCTTGCCGGCAGCGGTAGCAAACGATCCTTCTTGCGGCCTCTTGAGCCGCTGATTTCCCAGGCTGTTCTCGCCAAACTTGGGGTAGAGCTCCCACCCTCTCACTCTCTCCACCCTCACCCCTTGGAATCCTCTTATCCGCCCCTGGGGATGGTCTGGTCTTAGGGTGGAAAGTCCGAGTGTCTCTGGAAGAGGCCGTCAGGTTCTCTGTAGCCAAGTATTTCTCCACACGATCCACAAGACCATCGGCCGTCTCTGGGTCTCCATGGCTTACCCACTTTTGGATGGCAGTAGGAAGAGCTCTCAAAAACCGATCCATTACAACACGTTCCACAATCTTTGGTGCGGACAAAGTCTCTGGCTGTAGCCACTTTCTGCTCAGGTGAATGAGATCATACATTTGAGACCTGGGGGGTTTTCCAAGCTGGAAAGTCCAGTTATGCACACGCTGAGCCCGGACAGCCTGGGTGACACCCAGCCTTGCCAATATTTCAGCTTTTAGCATCACATAGTCTTTTGCTTGGTTAGGCTCTAGGTCATAGTAAGCTTTCTGCGATTCACCAGTTAACAGAGGAGCCACCAGTCCAGCCCACTGCTCCTCAGGCCACTTTTCTCTTTCAGCGGTCCTTTCAAATGTGGTCAAAAATACCTCTGGATCATCCTCTCCAGTCATTTTTGTCAATAAACGACTCACCCCAAAGGACGCGGTATTAGTGGGACGGCTTTCCTCACTGGTCTGCGGACGTTGCTGCATTACTGCTTCCATCTGTTGTTGTAGTCTCTGCTCTTGCTTCTGCAACAGGTCTATGAAGCGGGCCTCAGATTGCTGCTGGGCTTGTTGCTGAGCCTCCAGACTCTGTTGCAAAGTTGCGTTTGTCTGCTGCTGGGCTGCAAGGCTCTGTTGATGAGCTTGCTGCTGGGCTGCGAAGTTCTTTTGCAAACCTGCATTTGTCTGCTGTTGATTGGCATTTGCTAGAGCCAGCTGCTTCAGTATCTCCTCCATGCTGGCTTAAAAAAAAACTGCCACTGGTTCTCCACCAACTGTGAGGGAGTTAGCTCGGCAGCGGGTGTGTGTGACCCCCGAGATGGGCTCCCCACACAAAAACAGGCCCAGCAAACGGAGGTTGTGGTTTTCAAAATCAAAAAGGTGCGGTTTATTTTCTATTTACAGTGACAAAACACAGCAAAGAAAAAGAAACATAAACAAAATAAATCCTGGTCAACTTGACCTCTGACTAAACATACAGGTTTCCTAACTAACAACTGGGATCAGCCTAGTGCTGTCCTAGTCCCTAAGTCCCTGGTTTTAAATGTCCAAGCAAATAGCCACACAGGCTTTGTCTCACCGCACAGGGGTTCACTCTCCCTAGACAGTCCACACAGGTCTGGTTCCAGGCATGAGCTAACATCTAATGAAGCTGGGAGTTCTTATAGAGGCCTAAATGAGCTGACAAGCTTCAGCTGGTCTCATCAACTCCCTGTCTGCACGACGCCCCACACTCTCCCTAGACAGTATGAGTCATCCATGAGCCCACTAGCCTCAGCTGGGCTTATACAACTCTCCACCTAGTTGTATAAGTCGGCGTAAAGCCTGAATCTGGGCGAAATATATCTACCCCCCTGGATGCAACCAGGTGACTTTACCTTCCTGCTGTCACACATGCCATACCTGCAAAGCAAATACCAAAACAAAACCTAGTAAAAAATAAAAAAATGTTTTAACGCAACCTGTGCCTAAAATATATATATGCCGAAGCATGGGGGCATCCTCCCGCAAAAAAGTTATGCCGCGTACACACGGTCGGAATTTTCCACGGGCAGGCCTCCGTCGGAATTTCGACCGTATGTACGCGGCATTAGGAGCAAAATCGCTCCTCCGCCCCTGCTGCCCCCATGCTTCGGCATATATGCTCTTTTTTTTAACTGTGGTGGTGAAATCACCTCCTACAGCACTGGAGTCACGGCTTTATGTATCGTGGGAGCAAACGCTGTTGCTGTCAAGATAAATAATTCCGCGCTGCAGTTGAATGGCGCACCTGAAAACAAAAAATGACATACCTGAAAAGCAAGCATGATAAAACATTGCAGAATAGAATACAGTAAAAAAGAGCAGAACAATAGAGAGAAAATAGAGAGAGAGAGAACAATAAAACGACAACTATTTTTGGTTTTTTTCTTTTATATTTTTTTGTGTTTTGTTTTTTACGTTTTTTTTTTCTTTTTTACACTTTTTTTTGTAACTTTACAACTGTAATGGTTCGGGTCTCTCAAAATGTAATGGCGTCTTGGGAGACCCTGTGTAAGTGTGTCCTTGTCTGTGAAATGCTGTACCCTACGCTAAAACTTCACTTTTGAGTGGTAGCGTTCAAAACATTCACCTTGGCAAAGACCAGGCTTGTCAGGACAGAGTGGACAAAAACTACGGGTGTCACGCCTAAATCCGCGCTTGCTACAGACACGACATCTTTTTTGGGGGTGGCTTTGGGTAGGGGTACTCGGGAGGACATACGAATAATGCCTCTCATGCAGCCGGCTTACTGCATTTGGTTGGGGATGGTGAGGTGCAGAACCGCCTGGATACAGGAGTTCTGTGACTATCTCATTCTGGAATTTTAGAAGAGATAACGTCCCGCCTGAAGCTCTGTATAGCACATGAGCGTTCAGCAAAGCCAATTGGAATAATGATAGAGACACTTTTTTGTACCAGCGTCTCGCCTTACGGTCAATTAGATACGGCGCCATCAACTGGTCGTTGAGGTCCACCCCTCCCATATTTTGGTTATATTCGTGGACACAGAGGGGTTTCTCCACAACACCAGTCGCCGTACGAATTTGGACTGTCGTGTCTGCATGAAGGGAGGTAAGAAGGAAAACATTCTTATTGTCCCTCCACTTCATAGCGAGCAAGTTATTACACTTCAAGCAGGCTCTCTCCCCCAGCCTAAGACGGGCATCTACAAGCCGCTGGGGAAAGCCCCGGCGATTAGGTCGCACGGTGCCACATGCTCCAATCTTATGATCAAACAAGTGACTAAACAGTGGCACGCTCGTGTAATAATTGTCCACATACAAGTGGTACCCCTTTCCGAATAAGGGTGACACCAAGTTCCACACTATCTTGCCAGCGCTCCCTATGTAATCCGGGCAGTTGACCGACTCAATCTGACTGTCTTTTCCCTCATAAACCGTAAAGTTCACTACATAGCCTGTTGCCCTGTCACAGAACTTGTAGAGCTTGACCCCGTATCTGGCACGCTTGCTGGGAAGGTACTGCTTGAAAGACAAGCGGCCAGAAAATTTAATCAGGGACTCATCAACGCAGACAACTTGATCGGGAGTAAACAAGGCTGCAAAACGTTCGTTGAAGTGGTTTATGAGGGGCCGAATTTTATAGAGCCGGTCGTATTCAGGGTCCCCACGTGGATGACAAAGTTCATTGTCGTTGAAGTGCATGAACCGCAAAATCTGCTCGTATCGTGCCCTGGACATGGAGGCAGAGAACACGGGCATGTGGTCAATTGGGTGCGTGGACCAATAAGCACGCAATGACGGAAATTTATGTGTGCCCATGTTGAGGGAAAGGCCCAGAAAGGTCTTAAATTCGGAAACCGTAATTGGTTTCCAATTTCTGGCAATTTTAGGCAACTGGGGGTTAGCGGCGATAAATTGACCAGCATATAAATTACTCTGGTCCACAATAGATCTATAGAGATCTTCCGTGAAAAACAGCGAATAAAAATCAATTGGAATAAAATCAGCTGTTTCCACCTGAATACCGGGTTGGGCAGTGAATGGGGGAAGTACGGGTTCTGCAGAAGTGGTGGGGACCCAATCAGGATAGGCGAATTCTGCAGGAAGGGCAGTATGGGCACGACGGGCCTGCCTTTGTCTTCTTGGTGGCAGCGGGACACTACTTGTGCTTGCCACCTCGCCAGCTTGAACTGCACTTATGGGACTCGCCACGTCACCAAGTGTTACTGCAGTGCTGGATGTACGTCCAGGCTGTACTAGGCCGCTGGTGCTTGCCAGTTCACCAGAAGGAATAGCGGCGCTAGTACTACTCTGCTCCATGATACGAGAGACCTGCGGTTCTTGCTCCTCAACAACCTCAGAAGATCGGGATCGGGTACGCCTGACCTTAGCAGGGACCTCAACTTCGTCGTCAGAGCTATCTGACGTGGGGCCGCTGACGTCACTGTCTTCTACGGGAAGATATTCTGAGCCTGAATCTGACAGATACGTGACCTCCTCTTCACTATCTGTCATGCTCAGAATCTCGTAGGCCTCTTTACTAGTGTACCTTCGTCTTGCCATTTTGGGCTCTAAATTTAGGGGTACACTAGTAAGATTCACAGGAAAAAAAGCACCTGACTGTCGTCAGCAAATATATCAAACGCTACAAAAAAACTGTTAGCGATCGCAGGGATCAGGCCTGTCTCTGCGAACGCTGCAGTTATGTGTGTTGTGTTTGGTAAGTGACAGTGATCGATCGATACTGCACTTGGGTGGGCTGGGCTGGGCTGGGCGGAGGGGCTAAACGCAGGCGCTAGCAGGTATCTGGGCTGATCCCGCTAACACTGCGTTTTTGGGAACCCTAAACCGCTGGGGATGCTAGTATAGATCTGATCAGATACTATACCACTAAGGGGGGTGTATGCTTTGCGCGTGGGTGTTAGCGTTACTGGCACTAACCTAACACTGCCTGGGGCGACGCAGACCCTCTCTGGCGCTAAAACCTAATTGATCTCACCCGCCGGGCGATCAGGGGGGTTAAACCTTTATTGGGTTATATACGGCGGGTGCCCTGATGCTATAAAAAGCAAACTAATCAACCAGCGTCACCCGTAACCTTTATATGGTGATCACTGGTGAAAGGGTTAACTAGGGGCAATCAGGGGGTTAAAACCTTTATTAGGTTAAATATGGGGGTACCTGACACTATATAAAAACCTGACGGGTAACCTAAATAACTAAATAACTTACTGGCTAACCAGTGACACCAGTGACGCTTATACGGTGATCACTGGTGAAAGGGTTAACTCTAGGGGCAATCAGGGGGTTAAAATAATATATGGGGGTACCTGACACCAATAAAAACCTGCGGCGAACCTAAAAAAAAAATAACTGCCTATCTAAAACACCAGCGACACGAATACAGCGATCGGAAATACAATCGCTTAGTGACGCTGAAGTTAGGGGGTGAAAGGGTTACCTGGGGGGTGATCAAGGGGTTAAACCTTTATTAGGGGGGGTTAGGGGGCTACCCTGGACCTAAAGGGGCCTAATCCTAACTGCCCTGCAACTTTTTACAATCACAGATGACACTAAATGCAGTGATCAGTAAAATAAATGATCACTGCAATCAGTGACACTGTGATTGGGGGCTTTGGGGTGACCTGGGGGGTGATCTGGGGGTGACTGGGGGGTGATTTGTGTGCCTATGTGTACCTACGTGTCAGTGGACTGTTGGAGCACTAACCTCTGTCTTCACTCCTCGGCGCCGGGAACGAAAAGACCGCGGCGAGGGAGATGACATCACTTCCTCCAGCCTGTGTTTACATCACATGGCGGAGGAAGCAATTTCATTGGCCGGGAGCGATCGCGAGGGGGGGGCGGAATCGAGCGGCCGCCCCCTCATGCCTGATCGCTCCCGAACACTTAACGGCCGCTCACTGCAGTGATGGACCCCCCAACTGCACAAAGGCGATCACGTAGATCTACGTGATTCTGCCTGTCCGTGCCATTCTGCCGACGTAAATCGGCGGTGGGCGGTCGTTAAGTGGTTAAGGGGAACCCCGCACATAAAATAAAAAAGGCCCTATATACTCTGAACAGCCGTATACAGGCGGTGCATACAAGACAGGGACTGTAGGTTTGTTCTTATGTAGAATCTGTTTGTAATTTTGAACAGGTACATTGTTTTAGCTCCAGCCCAAAAATCTATTTTTAAACTTTTTGGAAAACATAGGTAAGGGTTATCACCCCTGTAACATTTGTTTTGCTGTCTGTGCCCCTTTTCAGAACATTTCACCTCACTTTCCGTCCCAATGACAACTGTTTTTGAAATGTGGTGTTTTTCTTGAAACAAGGATTGCTGATAAAGCATCAGTACAGAGGAGACACCTTTCTCCCATATTAATTCTTACAGGAGAGAATTTTCCTTCCAAGGGGTAGATTTCCTCTCACTTCCTGTTGTCTTCTTGCGTTTGCAAGTAGGAGTCGTTTGTAAGTTGGATGTTTGAAAGTAGGGACCTGCCGTATATACTCTGCAGAAATAGGCCCCTTAGTTGTTGGTGTTGGCACAACACTGTAAGCACTCACAGTTACTCTTGGTTGGTGCTGGAACGCCCTGCTGTCAACTATTATATTAGGAATTTTAATTACATATAATTGTTGAACAGTGGTAGTAAAAATTGGGCCTTTGATGGTGGTGCTGGTGCCACAACACTGTAAGCCCTGACAGTTACTCTTGGTGGGTGCAGCAATGGGCCCTGCTGTGAATTATTAGATCAAGAATTGTAATTGCATGCCCCTGTTGAACAGGGGCTGAAAAATTGGGCCTTTCGTGGTGGTGGTGGTGGTGGTGGTGTTGCCACAACACTGTAAACCCTCAGAGTTACTCTTGGTGGGTGCAGGAATGGGCCCTGCTGTGAATTATTAGATCAAGAATTGTAATTACATGCCCCTTTTGAACAGGGGCTGAAAAATTGGGCCTTTCGTGGTGGTGGTGGTGGTGGCGTTGCCACAACACTGTAAGCCCTCAGAGTTACTCTTGGTGGGTGCAGGAATGGGCCCTGCTGTGAATTATTAGATCAAGAATTGTAATTACATGCCCCTTTTGAACAGGGGCTGAAAAATTGGGCCTTTCGTGGTGGTGGTGGTGGTGGCGTTGCCACAACACTGTAAGCCCTCAGAGTTACTCTTGGTGGGTGCAGGAATGGGCCCTGCTGTGAATTATTAGATCAAGAATTGTAATTACATGCCCCTTTTGAACAGGGGCTGAAAAATTGGGCCTTTCGTGGTGGTGGTGGTGGTGGCGTTGCCACAACACTGTAAGCCCTCAGAGTTACTCTTGGTGGGTGCAGCAATGGGCCCTGCTGTGAATTATTAGATCAAGAATTGTAATTACATGCCCCTGTTGAACAGGGGCTGAAAAATTGGGCCTTAGGCACTGGTGGCACAACACTACAACCCCTCACAGATACTGTACTTGGAGCACAGCAATGAGCCCTATTGCAAAGTATTGCTTCAAAAATTGTAATGACACGCCCCTGTTAAACAGGGGCTGAAAAATTGGGCCTTAGGCACTGGTGCCACAACACTCCAACCCCTCACAGATACTGTACTTGGAGCACAGCAATGAGCCCTATGGCAAATTATTGCTAAAAAAATTGTAATTACACGCCCCTGTAAAACAGGGGCTGAAAAATTGGGCCTTAGCCACTGGTGGCGGCACCCATAAACAAAAATGATCTTCCAAGCTATCATCATCAATCGTATCATTGAGGACTCGGAGGAGGAGGATAGCCAGTCAACATAACAGCACAGGCACTCAGCATCAGCATCAGTCTTGAAGGGATGTGACATGTTAAAATCAATTAGTCTGTTATATCAGCATCAGGTGTGTGGTAGCTGGTGGTGATCCAAGACTGGTTCATCTTGATGAAAGTCAGTCGATCAACCGAGTCGGTGGACAGGCGCACCCTGTGATCCGTGACAAATCCTCCAGCAGCACTGAATGTACGTTCCGAAAGAACGCTGGATGCAGGACAGGCCAGTAGCTCAATTGCATACTGTGCAAGCTCTGGCCAGTGATCCATCCTCAAGACCCAGTAAGCCAGAGGATTTTCGGTGGGGAAGGTGTCCAAGTCTGACCTTGCCCCTAGATATTCCTGCACCATGTTTATCAGACGCTGGCGATGGTTGCTGGAACCGATCATACTTTGGGGCTGCGGAATAAAGAATTGTCTGAACGCATCGGTCAGACGGCCACCTTCCCCACCGCTCCTTCTTTGACTGGCCGAAGCCTCAGCAACTCGTTGTCCAGGACCAGGAGTTTGTAACCTCCCAGTCTCTGGGAACGCGTTGCACAGACCTTTCTGCAAGGCCTCCCGGAGTTGTCTCATCCTCTGCTCCCTCTGCGACGGTAACATAAGGTCCGCAACCTTACCCTTGTACCGTGGATCAAGGAGAGTGGCCAGCCAGTAATGGTCCCTCTCCTTGATCCGAAGAATACGAGGATCCTTCCGCAGACTTTGCAGGATCAGGGAGGCCATGCAGCGTAGGTTTGCTGAGGCATTCGCTCCGGAGTCCTCTGGGTCACTAAGGACGACATGATCCGCAGCCACCTCCTCCCAGCCACGTACAAGTCCACTGGTTTCTTGGGACTGTAAATCATCCCTAAAAGACTGCTGCTGATGATGCTGAGTGCCAGCCTCCACCTCCATGCTGACACAATCCTCCTCCTCCTCCTCCTCCTCCTCCTCTTCCTGTGCGATGGGTGGGACAGAAGGAACACTGTCTGGGTAAAGGGGGCCTTGAGAGGCAAGGAAGTCCTCCTCTTCCTGCCTCTGTTCTGCCTCAAGTGCCCTGTCCATTATTCCACGCAGCGTGTGCTCCAACAGGTGGACAAGAGGTACAGTGTCACTGATGCATGCACTGTCACTGCTCACCATCCTCGTGGCCTCCTCAAATGGTGCCAGGACAGTGCATGCATCCCTGATCATGCCCCACTGGCGTGGAGAAAAAAAACCAAGCTCCCCTGACCCTGTCCTGGTGCCGTAGTCGCACAGGTACTCATTGATGGCCCTCTGCTGCGTGTGCAGCCGCTGCAGCATGGCCAACGTTGAGTTCCACCTGGTGGGCATGTCACATATAAGGCGGTTCTTGGGCAGGTTCAACTCCTTTTGCAGCTCAGCCAGGCGAGCACTGGCATTATAAGATCTGCGGAAATGCACACAGACTTTCCTGGCCTGCCTCAGGACATCCTGTAAGCCCGGGTACCTGCCCAAGAACCGCTGCACCACCAGGTTAAGGACATGAGCCACACAGGGCACATGGGTCAGTTGTCCCTGTCGGAGGGCGGAGAGGAGGTTGGTGCCATTGTCGCAAACCACCATTCCTGGCTTAAGCTGGCGTGGCGTCAACCACCTCTCGGCCTGGCCCTGCAGAGCAGACAGGACCTCTGCCCCAGTGTGGCTTCTGTCCCCCAAACACACCAGCGCAAGCACGGCATGGCATCTTTTTGCCTGCGTACTTGCGTAGCCCCTTGAACGCCTACGGAGCACCGCTGGTTCCGAGGACAAACCACAGGAAGAGGCCATGGAGGAAGAAGAAGAGGAGGGGGTGGAGGAGAGAGGTGTGTCACAACCAGTAGTAGCATTTTGGAGGCGTGGCGGTGGAACAACCTCCAACACTACTGCACCTTGTCCTGCATCCTTCCCAGCTGCCAAAAGAGTGACCCAATGGGCCGTGAAAGAAAGGTAACGTCCCTGTCCATGCCTGCTGGACCATGAGTCAGCGGTAATATGCACCTTACCGCTGACCGCCCTGTCCAGCGAGGCCAAGACATTGCCTTCCACATGCCGGTAGAGAGCCGGAATAGCCTTCCGTGAGAAAAAGTGGCGTTTGGGAACCTGCCACTGAGGAACCGCACATTGCACAAACTCACGGAAGGGGGCCGAGTCTACCAACTGAAAAGGCAGCAGTTGAAGCGCTAGCAATTTAGCCAAGCTAGCATTCAACCGCTGGGCATGTGGATGGCTGGGAGTGAACTTCTTTCGACGGTCCAGCAGCTGGGGCAGGGAAATTTGCCTGCTAGAATCGGACGTCGGTGTACTGCTAGCAGAGTGGCCGCAAGTACTTGGCTGTGACACACCTAATTCTACACCTTCATTCCTCTCAGTGCATGTTTCAGAGAGGACTGAAGTTATAGTGGGGTTGGAGATCCCAGCTGATGCGGTGCAAGGAGAGGTCCGCTTTGTTCTTTGGTGTGGGTCTTTGAGGTAGGCTTGCCAACGAGCTGCATGGCAGGTCAACATATGTCTGGTCAGGCATGTGGTACCCAAGCGGCTGATGTTTTGGCCATGCGATATACGCTTGAGACATATGTTGCAAACAGCAGCTGTGCGATCTGATGCACTAGCCTCAAAAAAGGCCCACACCAAAGAACTTTTTGAATGACGGGCAGAGGCAGCGCCCTGCACAGGCGGAGCTCTGCGGTGTGATTCCGTCGGTGTACTGCCCTTACGCTGGCCACCAAAGGGCATCCTGCCTCGTTGGAGATGTGCCTCCTCCTCATCCTCCTCCTCCTCCTCTCTCCTATTAGGCACCCACGTGGAGTCAGTGACCTCATCATCCCCTCCCTCCTCATCACTGGAGCCAATCTGGCAGTATGCTGCAGCTGCTGGAACATGACTGCCAGATTGGTGTCCTTCTTGAGCATCCCCTCTGTCTGCTCTCACGCTACTGCCTTCCTGTAGCTGGGTTTCATCATCAGACCCTTCGAAACGCTGGGCATCCTCCTGGAGCATGTACCCAACACTGTGCTCAAACAGTTCGGGGGACTCCTCAGGAGGAGGACATGGTGGGTCTAGGGAAGGAGTGACTGATGATGAGTCTGACATTGATACCAGGGAAGAGGACGCTTTGGCAGCTGCTTTGCCAGTACCCTGAGCCTGGGTGAGAGAGGATGAGGAGGAGGAGGAGGGCTTGGTCATCCACTCTACCAAGTCTTCGGCATGATGTGGCTCAACATGTCCAGCTGCCGAAAAGAAGGACAAGCGTGTCCCATGGCCATGTGCTGATGACAATGCACCGCGTCCACGACCAGCACTGTTGCCCCCAGACACAGAGCCTGCTTGCCCTCTTTTATTGCCTCCTGACTGTCTGCCTCTCCTTGTTTGCCTTCCAGACATTCTAATAGATGGCCTGCAGGGAGATGGAAAAAAAAGCAATAAGGGCTACCTTCAGGTGTCCTTCTCTGTCCCTTTACTTAAGGATTTCTAAATATGGTTGAGGATGATTGCTTTTGCACAGAATAGCACAACGACAATTTCCCTGACTGTCCAAAAAACAAGGATTTCAAAGATGGTTGATGAGGAATGCTTTAGCACACTATAGCACAAGGAGAATTTCCCTCACTGTCCTTCCCTGTCCCTAGAAACAAGGATTATCACAGTGAAAGAAACTGACACTCTTCCTACCTATAGTTTTCTGTCCCTAGAAAAAATGTTTTTTTAAAGCACACTATAGCACAAGGAGAATTTCCCTCACTGTCCTTCCCTGTCCCTAGAAACAAGGATTATCACAGTGAAAGAAACTGACACTCTTCCTACCTATAGTTTTCTGTCCCTAGAAAAAATGTTTTTTTAAAGCACACTATAGCACAAGGAGAATTTCCCTCACTGTCCTTCCCTGTCCCTAGAAACAAGGATTATCACAGTGAAAGAAACTGACACTCTTCCTACCTATAGTTTTCTGTCCCTAGAAAAAATGTTTTTTTAAAGCACACTATAGCACAAGGAGAATTTCCCTCACTGTCCTTCTCTGTCCCTAGAAACAAGGATTATCACAGTGAAAGAAACTGACACTCTTCCTACCTATAGTTTTCTGTCCCTAGAAAAAATGTTTTTTTAAAGCACACTATAGCACAAGGAGAATTTCCCTCACTGTCCTTCCCTGTCCCTAGAAACAAGGATTCGCACAGTAAAACACACTGACACTCTCCCTACCTATAGTTTTCTGTCCCTAGAAAAAATATTTTTTTAAAGCACACTATAGCACAAGGAGAATTTCCCTCACTGTCCTTCCCTGTCCCTAGAAACAAGGATTATCACAGTGAAAGAAACTGACACTCTTCCTACCTATAGTTTTCTGTCCCTAGAAAAAATGTTTTTTTAAAGCACACTATAGCACAAGGAGAATTTCCCTCACTGTCCTTCCCTGTCCCTAGAAACAAGGATTCGCACAGTAAAACACACTGACACTCTTCCTACCTATAGTTTTCTGTCCCTAGAAAAAATGTTTTTTTAAAGCACACTATAGCACAAGGAGAATTTCCCTCACTGTCCTTCCCTGTCCCTAGAAACAAGGATTATCACAGTGAAAGAAACTGACACTCTTCCTACCTATAGTTTTCTGTCCCTAGAAAAAATGTTTTTTTAAAGCACACTATAGCACAAGGAGAATTTCCCTCACTGTCCTTCCCTGTCCCTAGAAACAAGGATTATCACAGTGAAAGAAACTGACACTCTTCCTACCTATAGTTTTCTGTCCCTAGTGTGACAGCAGGAAGGTAAAGTCACCTGGTTGCATCCAGGGGGGTAGATATATTTCGCCCAGATTCAGGCTTTACGCCGACTTATACAACTAGGTGGAGAGTTGTATAAGCCCAGCTGAGGCTAGTGGGTTCATGGATGACTCATACCTCTAGGGAGAGGGCTGGGCGTCGTGCAGGCAGGGAGTTGATGAGACCAGCTGAAGCCTGTCAGTTCGTTTAAGGCTCCCAGATTCATTAGGTGTTTGCTCATGCCTGGAACCAGACCTGTGTGGACTGTCTAGGGAGAGTGAACCCCTGTGCGGTGAGACAAAGCCTGTGTGGCTATTTGCTTGGACATTTAAAACCAGGGACTTAGGGACTAGGACAGCACTAGGCTGATCCCAGTTGTTAGTTAGGAAACCTGTATGTTTAGTCAGAGGTCAAGTTGACCAGGATTTATTTTGTTTATGTTTCTTTTTCTTTGCTGTGTTTTGTCACTGTAAATAGAAAATAAACCACACCTTTTTGATTTTGAAAACCACAACCTCCGTTTGCTGGGCCTGTTTTTGTGTGGGGAGCCCACCTCGGGGGTCACACACACCCGCTGCCGAGCCAACCCCCTCACAGTTGGTGGAGAATGCGGGCAGTTTTTTTTTAAGCCAGCATGGAGGAGATACTGAAGCAGCTGGCTCTAGCAAATGCCAATCAACAGCAGACAAATGCAGGTTTGCAAAAGAACTTCGCAGCCCAGCAGCAAGCTCATCAACAGAGCCTTGCAGCCCAGCAGCAGACAAACGCAACTTTGCAACAGAGTCTGGAGGCTCAGCAACAAGCCCAGCAGCAATCTGAGGCCCGCTTCATAGACCTGTTGCAGAAGCAAGAGCAGAGACTACAACAACAGATGGAAGCAGTAATGCAGCAACGTCCGCAGACCAGTGAGGAAAGCCGTCCCACTAATACCGCGTCCTTTGGGGTGAGTCGGTTATTGACAAAAATGACTGGAGAGGATGATCCAGAGGTATTTTTGACCACATTTGAAAGGACCGCTGAAAGAGAAAAGTGGCCTGAGGAGCAGTGGGCTGGACTGGTGGCTCCTCTGTTAACTGGTGAATCGCAGAAAGCTTACTATGACCTGGAGCCTAACCAAGCAAAAGACTATGTGATGCTAAAAGCTGAAATATTGGCAAGGCTGGGTGTCACCCAGGCTGTCCGGGCTCAGCGTGTGCATAACTGGACTTTCCAGCTTGGAAAACCCCCCAGGTCTCAAATGTATGATCTCATTCACCTGAGCAGAAAGTGGCTACAGCCAGAGACTTTGTCCGCACCAAAGATTGTGGAACGTGTTGTAATGGATCGGTTTTTGAGAGCTCTTCCTACTGCCATCCAAAAGTGGGTAAGCCATGGAGACCCAGAGACGGCCGATGGTCTTGTGGATCGTGTGGAGAAATACTTGGCTACAGAGAACCTGACGGCCTCTTCCAGAGACACTCGGACTTTCCACCCTAAGACCAGACCATCCCCAGGGGCGGATAAGAGGATTCCAAGGGGTGAGGGTGGAGAGAGTGAGAGGGTGGGAGCTCTACCCCAAGTTTGGCGAGAACAGCCTGGGAAATCAGCGGCTCAAGAGGCCGCAAGAAGGATCGTTTGCTACCGCTGCCGGCAAGCGGGACATATTGCAGCCAATTGCCCAGTTGTGGAGGAACCCATTCAGTGTGACTTTCTGACGGGCAGACGTCAGTCGCTGTGTGCGACAGTCGCATGCACTGCCATTCGAGGAACTGAGAAACATTTATGCAAAATGTGTGTTAATGGTAGAAATGTTGTGGTATTGCTGGATTCAGGTAGCCTTGTGACCCTGATAAAGGCTGAGTTAGTTAAAACAGAGGTCTCTGGGAATAGCAAGGTAGCTGTTATTTGTGTGCATGGGGACACCCGAGAGTATCCAGTGACTACAGTGTGTTTCGAGACCCCCAAAGGTACCCTCTCTCATCCAGTGGGCTTAGTATCTCAGTTACCGCATGACGCCATTGTGGGAAGGGATTTTCCGAAGTTCTGGGAACTGTGGGATGATCCTGAGCCCCCCACTGGTGCCCCTATGTACCAGGAATGTGATAGCCAGAACTCCCCTGAGAGTGGTGAGGACTCTCCGGAATTTCCCTTATCAGTATTGGCAGGGGAGACTCAAGAAACTGGAGAGGAGCCCACCTCCTCAGACAAAAACCTACCGTCTGTGGAGTTTTCTGATCTTGAGGTTCACAGGGAAAACTTTGCCACAGAACAGTTGAAAGACCCCGCCCTAATAAAGGCACGGGAAAACGTAGTGAAAATAGATGGCGAGTTAGTGAACCCAGATAATACCTGCACTTACCCATACTTCAGCGTAGAGAAGGACCTACTGTATCGGGTGGCAAAAAGGGCAGAAGAAACCGTTGAGCAGCTTGTGGTGCCCAAACCTTACAGGAAGTTGGTGTTGGAGTTGGCCCATGGGCACATTCTTGGAGGTCATCTGGGGACAGAGAAAACCCGAGAGAGGGTATTACAGAGATTCTATTGGCCGGGGGTGATGAAGGACATAGAAAATTATTGTTCCTCCTGCCCTGTGTGTCAGAGGTCGGCCCCGATGCCACATTTCCGTAGCCCGCTGGTCCCTCTACCCATCATTGAGGTCCCGTTTGAGAGGATCGCCATGGATTTGGTAGGTCCTATAATCAAGTCCGCTAGGGGGCACCAGTACATATTAGTTATAATGGACTATGCCACCCGTTATCCAGAAGCGATCCCTCTCCGAAATACCTCGGCCAAAACCATAGCCAAAGAGCTATCTCTTGTGTTTAGCCGGGTGGGTATTTGTAAAGAACTGCTTACGGACCAAGGTACACCCTTTATGTCCCGGGTTATGAAGGAGCTGTGTAAATTGTTCAAAGTGACGCAATTACGTACATCTGTGTATCACCCCCAAACCGATGGGCTGGTTGAAAGATTCAACAAAACCCTAAAACAAATGTTGAAGAAAGTGGTGGATAGAGATGGAAAGGATTGGGACTGTCTACTTCCTTATCTGATGTTTGCTATTAGGGAGGTGCCCCAATCCTCTACGGGATTCTCCCCCTTTGAGTTACTGTATGGGAGACACCCAAGAGGGCTGTTGGATATTGCCAAGGAAACTTGGGAAAGTGAGAGTTCTCCCCACAGGAGTGTGATTGAGCATGTCGCCCTGATGCAAGACCGAATTGCACAGGTAATGCCCATCGTGAAGGAACATTTGGCCCAAGCGCAGTTAGCACAGCAGAGAGTGTACAACCGTGGAGCCAAGACCCGTACCTTTTCCCCGGGGGATAGGATACTGGTACTTGTCCCTACGGTTGAAAGTAAATTCCTTGCCAAATGGCAAGGCCCCTACGAGATAATGGAAAAAGTGAGCGAAGTGAATTACAAGGTCAGACAACCAGGAAGGCGAAAGCCCGAACAGATCTATCACGTTAATCTGTTGAAAGCCTGGAGGGATAGAGAGTCCCTAGTCGCAGACACTTGGTCACCAGCTCAAACTGGTTGCGTGATTCCTGAGGTTGGAATAGCAGCCACCTTGTCACAACCCCAACAACAGGAGGTTAAGGAGTTTGTGCTTCGCAACAAGGAGGTATTCTCTGAGCTGCCGGGACAAACATCTGGGGTAGAGCATGACATCATTACCCCGCCCGGTGAAAGGGTGAAGTTAAAACCCTATCGGATCCCAGAGGCCCGACGGGAGGCAATACGGGAGGAAGTACAGAAAATGCTGAACTTAGGGGTGATAGAGGAGTCCCAAAGTGATTGGTCTAGTCCCATTGTGTTGGTGCCTAAACCGGATGGGAGCTGGCGATTTTGTAACGATTTTCGTCAGTTGAACAAAGTTACAAAATTTGACACCTACCCCATGCCACGTATAGATGAGTTGATCGACCGGCTGGGAACAGCCCGATACATGACGACTCTTGACCTCACAAAAGGGTATTGGCAAATCCCCCTGGCCAAGTCGGCCAAAGAGAAAACCGCATTTGTAACCCCAGACGGGGCGTTCCAATATAAAAGAATGCCGTTCGGGTTACAGAATGCGCCGGCCACATTCCAGCGGAAAATGGACCAGATGCTGAGGCCCCATCGGAAGTATGCTGCGGCTTACCTGGATGACGTAATTGTCCATAGCACAGATTGGGCCTCACATCTGCCAAAAGTGCAAGCAGTCCTGGACTCTGTTCGGGAAGCGGGGTTTACGGCTAACCCCAAGAAGTGTACCATTGGGCAGGAGGAGGCCAAATATCTTGGGTACACCATTGGGAGGGGAGTAATAAAACCCCAACTCAACAAAGTCGAGGCCATCCAGAGTTGGCCACGTCCCAACAGCAAGAAGCAGGTACGAGCCTTTCTGGGAATTGCTGGGTATTATCGGCGATTCATTCCCCACTTTGCTTCTAAGGCTGTGCCCCTAACCAACCTGACGAAGGGGAAAGGGTCGGTCATGATTAAATGGACCCCCGAGGCTGAGGCAGCATTCCAATTCTTGAAACAAGCCTTATGTAGCCAGCCAGTGTTGTACTCACCCGACTTCTCTAAAGACTTTGTCGTACAAAGTGATGCGTCAGATGTGGGGTTAGGAGCAGTATTGTCCCAGGTCTGGAACAGGGAAGAGCACCCAGTCATTTACCTCAGCAGGAAGTTGAAGTCCCATGAGGTAAATTACGCCACCGTTGAAAAGGAGTGTTTAGCGGTGAAGTGGGCTCTAGATTCCCTTCGGTACTACCTGCTAGGTAGGCACTTTGACTTGGTTACGGATCACGCTCCGTTAAAGTGGATGGCTCAAAACAAGGAAACAAATAGAAGAGTGAATAGGTGGTTCCTGGCCCTCCAGGAATTCAACTTCACAGTAAAGCATCGCCCTGGCGTTCAAATGGGGAATGTGGATGCTTTGTCTCGAGTACATGAATGCCTGATTGCTGGTGTTCCAACCCCGAGGTTAAAACAAGAGGGGGGGTATGTGACAGCAGGAAGGTAAAGTCACCTGGTTGCATCCAGGGGGGTAGATATATTTCGCCCAGATTCAGGCTTTACGCCGACTTATACAACTAGGTGGAGAGTTGTATAAGCCCAGCTGAGGCTAGTGGGTTCATGGATGACTCATACCTCTAGGGAGAGGGCTGGGCGTCGTGCAGGCAGGGAGTTGATGAGACCAGCTGAAGCCTGTCAGTTCGTTTAAGGCCTCTATAAAAACTCCCAGATTCATTAGGTGTTTGCTCATGCCTGGAACCAGACCTGTGTGGACTGTCTAGGGAGAGTGAACCCCTGTGCGGTGAGACAAAGCCTGTGTGGCTATTTGCTTGGACATTTAAAACCAGGGACTTAGGGACTAGGACAGCACTAGGCTGATCCCAGTTGTTAGTTAGGAAACCTGTATGTTTAGTCAGAGGTCAAGTTGACCAGGATTTATTTTGTTTATGTTTCTTTTTCTTTGCTGTGTTTTGTCACTGTAAATAGAAAATAAACCGCACCTTTTTGATTTTGAAAACCACAACCTCCGTTTGCTGGGCCTGTTTTTGTGTGGGGAGCCCACCTCGGGGGTCACACACACCCGCTGCCGAGCCAACCCCCTCACACTAGAAAAAAAGTTTTTTTAAAGCACACTATAGCACAAGGAGAATTTCCCTCACTGTCCTTCCCTGTCCCTAGAAACAAGGATTATCACAGTGAAAGAAACTGACACTCTTCCTACCTATAGTTTTCTGTCCCTAGAAAAAATGTTTTTTTAAAGCACACTATAGCACAAGGAGAATTTCCCTCACTGTCCTTCCCTGTCCCTAGAAACAAGGATTATCACAGTGAAAGAAACTGACACTCTTCCTACCTATAGTTTTCTGTCCCTAGAAAAAATGTTTTTTTAAAGCACACTATAGCACAAGGAGAATTTCCCTCACTGTCCTTCCCTGTCCCTAGAAACAAGGATTATCACAGTGAAAGAAACTGACACTCTTCCTACCTATAGTTTTCTGTCCCTAGAAAAAATGTTTTTTTAAAGCACACTATAGCACAAGGAGAATTTCCCTCACTGTCCTTCCCTGTCCCTAGAAACAAGGATTCGCACAGTAAAACACACTGACACTCTCCCTACCTATAGTTTTCTGTCCCTAGAAAAAATGTTTTTTTAAAGCACACTATAGCACAAGGAGAATTTCCCTCACTGTCCTTCCCTGTCCCTAGAAACAAGGATTCGCACAGTAAAACACACTGACACTCTCCCTACCTATCCTTCTCTTTCCCTAAACTAAAGGAATCCAGGTTAAGCAAGAAAAAATAAATGTCACTGTCCCTGCCTATGCTTCTCTTTCCCTGCTCCGGAACACACTACACTAGGCCGCCGTGCTGGCGGCCTTTTATAGTGTGGGGCGTGTACTAAACACCCTCAGCAATAATTGGCCACAGGCATCCTGCCTGTGGCCAATCATTGCTCTCCTCGCTGCCGGCGCTGTGATTGGCCAAGCATGCGGGGTCACAGTGCATGCTTGGCCAATCACAGCGCCTGGATGACACTGCGATGGCGTAGTGCATTGTGGGCCGTTCGCGTCACTCGAATTAGGCGCGAACGGCCCAAATCGTTCGATCTTCGTCGAACGATCGAACAGCCGATGTTCGAGTCGAACGTATGTTCGACTCGAACACCGAGCTCATCCCTACAACAGACAAATGCAAATTTGCAACAGAGCCTCGCAGCCCAGCAACAAGCTCATCAACAGAGTCTGGCAGCCCAGCAACAAGCCCAGCAGCAATCTGAGGCCCGCTTCATAGACCTGAGAGACTACAGCAACAAATGGAGACATTAATGCAGCAACGTCCGCAGACCAGTGAGGCAAGTAGTTCCACTAATACTGCATCCTTTGGGGTGAGTCGTTTACTGACAAAAATGACTGGAGAGGATGATCCAGAGGTGTTTTTGACCACATTTGAAAGGACTGCTGAAAGGGAAAAGTGGCCTAAGGAGCAGTGGGCTGGACTGGTGGCCCCTCTGTTAACTGGTGAATCGCAGAAAGCTTACTATGACCTAGAGTCTGACCAAGCAAAAGACTATGTGATGTTAAAAAATTAAATATTGGCACGGCTGGGTGTCACCCTGGCCGTCCGGGCTCAGTGTGTGCATAACTCGACTTTCCGGCTTGGAAGACCCCCCAGGTCTCAAATGTATGATCTCATTCACCTGAGCAGGAAGTGGCTACAGCCAGAGACTTTGTCCGCACCAAAGATTGTGGAACGTGTTGTGATGGATCGTTTCCTGAGAGCTCTTCCTACTACCATCCAAAAGTGGGTAAGCCATGGAGACCCAGAAACGGCCGATAATCTTGTGGATCGTGTAGAGAAGTATTTGGCTACAGAGAACCTGACTGCCTCTTCCAGAGACTCGCGGACTTTCCACCCTAATGCCGCGTACACACGATCATTATTCACAACGGTTAAAAAACCGCCGTGAATAATGACATTAAAAACGAGGGAACGGCTTGTTCCCCACACACGGTCGTTTTTCACGTAATTTTTTCTCTTGTCGAGAAAAAACGACCGTGTGTGGGCTACGCGGCAGTGTTTCCCTATGGGAAACACTGCCGCAGAAAAAATGTTGGAAAAAACGACGAGAAAAATTAGAACATGTTCTAATTTTTCTCGTCGTTTTTAATGCCGTTTTTCTCGTCGAGAAAAACGACAAAATGCCCACAAACGATCGTTTTTCTCGTCAAAAGGAAAAAATTTCATTTTTCTCAACGAGAAAAACGGTCGTGTGTACACGGCATTAGACCAGACCATTCCCAGTGGCGGGTAAGATGATTCCAAGGGGTGAGGGTGGAGAGAATGAGAGGGTGAGAGTTCTACCTAATGTCTGGCGAGAACAGCCTGGGAAGTAAGGGGCTCAAGAGGCAGCAAAAAGGATTGTTTTCTACCGCTGCCGGCAAGAGGGACATAGTGCAGCAAATTGTCCGGTTGTGGATGAACCCATGCAACTTTCTAAGGGACAGACGTCAGTCGCTGTTTGCGACAGTTACATGCACTGCCATTCGGGGAACTGAGAAACATTTATGCAAAATGTGTATTAATGGTAAAAATGTTGTTGTGTTGCTGGATTCAGGTAGCCTGGTGACACTGATAAAAGCTGAATTAGTCACTACAGAGGTCTTAGGGAATAACAAGGTAGCTGTTATTTGTGTGCATGGGGACACCCGAGAGTATCCTGTGACGACAGTGTGTTTTGAGACCTCCAAAGGTAACCTCTCTCATCAGGTGGGGTTAGTGTCTCAGTTACCACATGATGCCATTGTGGGAAGGGATTTTTCAAAGTTTTCGGAACTCTGGGATCGTCCTGAGCCCCCCACTGGTGCCCCTATATACCAGGAATGTGATAGCCAGAATTCCTCTGAGAGTGGTGAGGACTCTCCAGAATTCCCCTTGTCTGTATTGGCAGGGGAGACTCGAGAAACTGGGGAGGAGCCAACATCCTCAGATGAAAACGTGCCGTCTGTGGAGTTTTCTGATCTCGAGGTTCACAAGGAAAATTTTGCCACAGAACAGTTAAAAGACCCCACCCTAATAAAGGCACGGGAAAACGTAGTGAAAATAGATGGCGAGTTAGTGAACCCAGATGAGACCTGCACTTACCCGTACTTCATCGTGGAAAAGGACCTACTGTATCGGGTGGCTAAAAGGGAAGAAGAAACCATTAAGCAGCTTGTGGTCCCCAAACCTTACAGGAAGTTGGTGTTAGAGTTGGCCCATGGGCACATTCTTGGAGGTCATCTGGGGACAGAGAAAACCCAAGAGAGAGTATTGCAAAGATTCTATTGGCCTGGGGTCATGAAGAAAACAGAAAATTATTGTTCCTCCTGCCCTGTGTGTCAGAGGTCGGCACCGATGCCACATTTCCGTAACCCGCTGGTACCTCTTCCCATCATTGAGGTCCCCTTTGAGAGGATCGCAATGGATTTGGTAGGTCAGATAATGAAGTCCGCTAGGGGGCATCAGTACATTTTGGTTATATTGGACTATGCCACCCGTTATCCGCAAGCGATTCCTCTCCGAAATACCTCGGCCAAAACCATAGCCAAAGAGCTATTTTTTTTTTTTTTAGCCGTGTGGGTATTTGTAAGGAACTGCTTACGGACCAAGGTACACCCTTTATGTCCCGGGTTATGAAAGAGCTGTGCAAGTTGTTCAAAGTGACACAATTGCGTACATCTGTGTATCACCCCCAAACAGATGGGTTGGTTGAAAGATTCAACAAAACCCTAAAACAAATGTTAAAGAAGGTGGTGGATAGAGATGGAAAGGATTGGGACTGTCTAATTCCCTATTTAATGTTTGCCATTAGGGAGGTACCCTAATCCTCTACGGTTTTCTCACCCTTTGAGTTACTCTATGGGAGACACCCAAGAGGGCTGTTGGATATCGCCAAGGAAACTTGGGAAAGTGAGAGTTCTCCCCACAGGAGTGTGATTGAGCATGTCGCCCTGATGCAAGATAGAATTGCACAGGTAATGCCAATCGTAAAGGAACATTTGGGCCAAGCGCAGTTGGCACAGCAGAGAGTGTACAACCGTGGGGCCAAGACCCGTACCTTTTCCCCGGGGGATAGGGTATTGGTACTTGTCCCTACTGTTGAAAGCAAATTCCTCGCCAAATGGCAAGGCCCCTACGAGATAATGGAAAAAGTGAATTACAAGGTCAGACAACCAGGAAGGCGAAAGCCCGAACAGATCTATCACATTAATCTGTTGAAAGCCTGGAGGGATAGGGAATCCCTAGTCGCAGAAACGTTGTCACCAGCTCAGTCTGATTGCGTGATTCCTGAGGTTGGAATAGCAGTCACCTTGTCAAACCCCCAACAACAGGAGGTTAAGGAGTTTGTGCTTCGCAACAAGGAGGTTTTCCCTGAGCTGCCGGGACAAACGTCTGGGGTAGAGCATGATATTATTACCCCGCCCGGTGAAAGGGTGAAGCTAAAACCCTATCGGATCCCAGAGGCCCGACGGAAGGCAATACGTGAGGAAGTACAGAAAATGCTTAAGTTGGGGGTGATAGAGGAATCCCAAAGTGATTGGTCCAGTCCCATAGTGTTAGTGCCTAAACCGGATGGGAGCTGGCGATTTTGTAACGATTTTCGACAACTGAACAAAGTTACAAAATTTGACACCTACCCCATGCCATGTATAGATGAGTTGATCGACCGGCTGGGAACAGCCCGATACATGACAACCCTTGATCTCACAAAAGGGTATTGGCAAATTCCCCTGGCCAAATCGGCCAAGGAGAAAACCGCGTTTGTAACCCCAGACGGGGCATTCCAATATAAAAGAATGCCGTTTGGATTACAGAATGCACCGGCAACATTCCAGAAAATGGACCAGATACTGAGGCCCCATCAGAAGTATGCCGCGGCTTACCTGGATGATGTAATTATCTATAGCACAGATTGGGCCTCACATCTGCCAAAAGTGCAAGCAGTCCTAGACTCTCTCCGGGAAGCTGGGTTTACGGCCAACCCCAAGAAGTGTACCATTGGACAGGAGGAGGCCAAATATTTTGGTTACACCATTGGGAGGGGAGTAATAAAACCCCAGGTCAATAAAGTCGAGGCCATACAGAATTGGCCACGTCCCAACAGCAAGAAGCAGGTACGAGCCTTTCTGGGAATCGCTGGTTATTATCGGCGATTCATTCCCCACTTTGCTTCTCAGGCTGTGCCCCTAACCAACCTGACAAAAGGGAAAGAGTCTGTCATGGTTAAATGGACCCCAGAGGCTGAGGCAGCATTCCAATTCTTAAAAAAAAGCCTTATGTAGCCAGCCAGTGTTGTACTCACCAGACTTCTCTAGGGACTTTGTCGTACAAAGTGATGCATCAGACGTTGGGTTAGGAGCAGTATTGTCCCAGGTCTGGAACGGGGAAGAGCACCCAGTCATTTACCTCAGCAGGAGATTGAAGTCCCATGAGGTAAATTACGCCACAATTGAGAAGGAGTGTTTAGCGGTGAAGTGGGCTCTAGATTCCCTTCGGTACTATCTGCTAGGTAGGCACTTTGACATGATTGGAATGAAGATGTAGCGCTAAGTGAAGAAATGAAGCCCAATAATTTGGGCCTCCAATCAAACCAAAGTGATAAATAATATCAATATAATGAGTCCATACAGTGTCCATAGAGAATTTTCGTGTTGTGAGGAAAGAACATGTAGCACTAAAGGGTCATCACATAACTCTTGTAGAAAAAGAGAGGTAGAATACTCTTACCGGAACATTAGACCTGTGGTTTAGGCAGGTCAAATAGGCATACGAAATCCCAGTGGCACTCCTCATTAGTTAGTCTGGAAACTGGATCAGATGGGTCCCCAATGTAGACTGTCCGGTAGGCTCCCCGACTTGACAGCAGACTCTGGGTTTCACACCGATCCAGGTGGTCCTCCGATGGAACTGGAACCACCACTCAGCAAGGAGACTCTTTACCACGGTGAATATTAGTAACCAGTGGCTAAAGGAAGCTATTACTTGACCAACCACCCATGTGAGGAGAAAAGAAGGGAAGGAATGCTCCAATGGTGCAGGTCAATGAGGGTTTATTCAACCAACATAAAAGTGATCACAAACAATAAAAACGTTTAAAAAGGGGCAGTGAATGAGGTAGTGTACCAAGTCCTAAGGGTTTCGGGGCCCTGCTGAAGAACATTTGTTCGAAACGCGTAGGTCTTGTTCTTTCTTCACAACACGAAAATTCTCTATGGACACTGTATGGACTCATTATATTGATATTATTTATCACTTTGGTTTGATTAGAGGCCCAAATTATTGGGCTTCATTTCTTCACTTAGCGCTACATCTTCATTCCATGTTTATTAATTTTAGTCACATTTTATGTAGCAGCTTTATTTTTATTCACTTATTCATAAAGATGGGAGATATATATGTCCTAGATTCAGGCTTTATGCCAATTTATACCACTAGGGGGAGTGCTGGGAGTCTTGCAGGGGAAGAGTTAATGAGCCCAGCTGAAGCAAGTGGGCTCATTAGGGCCTCTACAAGAACTCCCAGCATGCTAAGGGAGATGCTCCATCCTGGAACCAGTTCTGTGTTGTGTAGACTGGGGAGTTTGCTTTCTGTCCTGTGCGGTGAGACAAAGCCTGTGTGGCTAAAACTTCTAAAACAGGGAGATAGGGGCTGGGGCAGCACAAGGCTGCACCTAGTTGTTAGATAGGGAAACTACGTGTGTAGTAAGCGGTCAAGCTGACCAGGATTTATTTTCATGTTTCTTTTTGTTTTGCTGTTATATTTTACACTGTATATAGTTTAAATAAACCACACTTTTTTTGTTTTTCACCTACAACTCCGTCTGCTGTGCCTGTTTTTGTGTGGTGAACCCATCCAGGGGGTCACACACACCCGCTGCTGAGCTAACCCCCTCACAGTACACTGAAAAATGTTTTGATTTTTCGATCAACAACTGGCTATACTCTCTTCAATAACCTTAAAAAGGAGTGTAATTGGAATGGGAAAAATAAATGAACTGTAGCTTATGAGGCAATGACATTGCTAAATCCCTTATTCTGACCCACAAGATGTCCTTTGCCATTCATACCCAGGAAAGAAACTTTAAAATACGAACTAGGTGGTAATATTACCCTTCCAGAATCCACATCATTTTTTCCCAAGTACCTGACTGCTAGTGATGCCATAATCATCCAGAAACACTGCATATCTGGTGCTCATTCCCATGCCTTATCTCTTTTTTGGACATCATTTTTGATATTTATGTCCTCATAAAATCTAACAAAGTATCCCACTTCCTCCATTTGCCCTTGTTACAGTTCTCTCAGGCTCTGAGCCTTCTACAACAAAGACTTTCTCTGGTTCTTTCTCAGTTGTTAAGAAGACAACATGTCTATACCTGGTTTGTCTGTAAGCTATGGTTATCTCTTTCTCGTTTTTCTGATTCTTAAATTACTGTTCAGTACATTCTAGCTGATGGACTCAGTATTACTTTGATTTTTTTTTCCCAAAAAACATAATATTTAAAAAAAAAAAAAAGGACTGTGAAAACCTCAATGTCTTAAGTGGCGTCAACATGGATGAGCTGTATAATGAGAGCACTACAGTCAACTGCCTTTTTGGTCAGCTTCAGAAGAATCAGTGGTCAATAGATCAATGGATGAGAAAAGGTGTGGCAAGCTGGATGACGATATTTAAAGTATCTGATCTATCAAATATGCTCCCAGTCATTTCATACACTCTGAGCAATCCAGCCTCAACAGGATATTTGGAGAGGATCTTCTTCATGGTGGCAAACAAATGTACCCATGTTCAGAACAGCTGCTCTGTCGAAGCAATCATTAATAAGGGGTAAGCTCCTGATCTCGCTCATCCTAAACCTGTCCTGTGCTGACTTCCTGTCATGTACCTGGGTGTATTCGAACCAGGATGTTCCTGATCCCACAGCTGCGGTCTTACCTGTTGTGCCATGGAGGAGCTCTTGAGTTATGCCTATGTTCTCTCAGTTTGATGCATTACCTTGGACACACTAGCCCCACCTGCTGCCAGCTGTGGACAATCTACAATCAAAGCAGCCCATAAATAGCAGCACTTCCTGTCTCTCAGTACCCGTTTGTGTGGACGAGCTCCCTGGGTGTTGTGGCTGCTTTGTGACTCTGAATACCGTATATGAACTTCTGCCTGAATTCCTGACTACTCTCTAGCCTGCTGATTTTGTACTTCACCGCCAGCTCGTGTATGACCTTTAAAATTAAATAAATTCAGCGCTAAGACATGGAAAACACCCTAAAGGTATATCAAATGAAAAAAATCCACGTGTGTATGTGTGTGAGGATAATGAGAAACAACCTATGAGGTAGTGACAACTGTACAGGGTGCATAAACACCGATCCACAAAATAATCTTATAGCAAGTGAATACGTGTAGAGTTGAGCGGATACCTGGATGTTCGGGTTCGACGGGTTCGGCCGAACTTCGGAAAACAGTTCGGGTTCGGGACCGAACTTTAACCCGAACCCGAACCCGAACCCGAACCCCATTGAAGTCAATGGGGACCCGGACTTCTAAGGACTAAAAAGGCTCTAAAAAAGTAATGGAAGGGGCTAGAGGGCTGCAAATGGCAGCAAAATGTTGTTAAGAGCATGGCAAGTGCTCTGCAAACAAATGTGGATAGGGAAATAACTTAAAATAACATAAAAAAAATAAAAAAATAAAAAAATATGCTGGAGGCCCCCTTTTCAGCAGAAGAGGTACGGGAAGTCATTAAGAACCTCAGAAACTCAACGGCACGATGCCACACATATGGTGGGAATGCCCCAGAATACGCCCTTTCTGGAATAAATTATTCAATTTAATGGATAAGCTAGTGAGAAAATAAAATACTTTGAAATAAAAATGTAGCGGGGTGCTAAATTTAAGGGAAGTGTTTGAGTGGTAAATAGGCTCAAACACCCTAATTCTGTAGGATTCATGGACCATTTTGTCCTCGGGGGACAGTATTGGTGTGCAGTTCCCTGCGGCCTACAGGTGGCGCTGTCATGGTAGGCTAGGGTTGAACCGCCGATACAGTGCTGTGCCTTTTGTGTCCCCTCTTGGCAGTAGTACAGCGGGGCGGGGAACCTGCTGTGCATGCCGGGAGAGCATATAAAAGGGGCAGACCTTTGGCCTGGGGGCTGATGTCCAGTGGGGTCCACGCCCAGGTGCCTTCGGCCTGGGTGCATGTGTTCCTGTTCCATCTCGGGTACCTTTAGCCCGGGGTGAAGTACTATCCTGGAGTTCCTGCTGCCCTGGGTATGGAGGCCTAGGTGCGGGAGTAAAGCCTGGAGTCCAGAGCCTTCGTCTGGAGTCCACTAAGGGTCGAGGAGTCTTAGGGTGCCGCCTCGTGTAGGGGACCATGTTCCAGGGAAGGGAGGATCATTCTGATGGACCGATGCGGGAGTCACGGTGAAGGAAGGGTCTGTTGACTCCCTGGAGAGATGTCTTCCCCTTGATATGGGCTAGGTTCGTAGAAGGAGAAGCTCAAGGTCATCTTGACTGTATCAGAGGCCTTATTCACCCGGCCCGTGGCAGGGGCCTTATACACCCTGGTCTGTGGCAGAGACCAAAGTTCTCCAGGTCCGTGGCAGGGGCCTTGTACACCCGGTCTGTGGCAGAGACCAACCTCAAGGTCTGTGGCAGAGACCGTGCACCTAAAACTGTTTGAGAAACCTAAGCAGTGAAGTGAATGTGCTACATTTGTGCCTGGACCTCCTCCACACCTTAAGCTGTCCTTTTTCTTTGCTCTAACCTTTTCTATCCGAGTAGAGTTTATTTTGCCATGAGAGAATAAGAGTTGTAATTTCAGCTGGTGTGGACATTGACTTTACTGGGAATTAAAGGACTTGCCTCTGCCTACAGTAGAGGTGAGAATCATCCTCTGGAGGAGTTTTGACTCCGGCTGTGGACACGGCCCGTCAAGTACACCGCTCAACCTCTTTATATAGGAGGGTACGGGCTAATAGTGCAGTGTGCCTTTCTCCCTCCTGCGAGGAGCCAACAAAATAAAGGCAGGTAAGGGGGAAAGGATCTGTGCGTTACAAAAAAATAAAATAAAAATTATAATCTTGACCTAGGAGGACGAGGTCCATATGGAGTAGGAGGTTAAGGTGGCGGTGGTGGAGGAGGACGAGGTAGCCAACACTGGTTCAAAAATACAACAATGGCTGGGTAAGGCCGTGTCATGGATATGCATTAATGTCTTAATTGTTTATTTCACACACCTCCACATATGTATAACACACTGCAAAATATTTTTTGTGGCCCTAAATGGCGTTTTTTGGAAGACCACAACACACCCACAGTACGTAACCGCTG
Organism: Rana muscosa; assembly: GCA_029206835.1. Lineage (NCBI taxonomy): Eukaryota > Metazoa > Chordata > Amphibia > Anura > Ranidae > Rana > Rana muscosa. Next base: position 60,839,747 of record JARGYO010000094.1, read on the forward strand.
AATCGCACAGCTACAGAACTGCAGAAAATGCTATTAAAAAAAATGTTTTTTTTTAGTATAGCACAGTAGAAGAAAACTATATAGAAATAGTTTATTTCACACACCTCCACATATGTATAACACACTGCAAAATATTTTTTGTGGCCCTAAATGGCGTTTTTTGGAAGACCACAACACACCCACAGTACGTAACCGCTGAATCGCACAGCTACAGAACTGCAGAAAATGCTATTAAAAAAAATGTTGTTTTTTTAGTATAGCACAGTAGAAGACAAATATATAGAAATGGTTTATTTCACATGCCTCCACATATGTATAACACACTGCAAAATATTTTTTGTGCCCCTAAATGGGTCTTTTTGCAAGCGTACATTAAAGTGGAGCTCCACCCTAATTTTTCACTTCTGCGGATCGGATTCCTCCCCCCCTCCGGTGTCACAATTGACACCTTTCAGGGGGGAGGGGGGTGAAGATACCTGTCTAAGACAGGTATTTTCACCCACATCCGGGAGTCCTCTCTCCGGGAATCTGCGGGAGTTACGTCACTTCCCGCAGACTTCCCTTGGTGTTCTGGGAGACACTCGGCTCCCAGAACACAGGAGCACCAATCAGAACGGCGCAGCGCGACTCGCGCATGCGCCGTAGGGAACCGGGCATGAAGCCGCAGGGCTTCACTTCCTGGTTCCCTCAGCGAGGATGGCGGAGGGAGCAGCAGAGCGACGAGCGGTCGCTCGTCCTCTGCTGCGGACGTCGCTGGACTCCAGGACAGGTAAGTGTCCATATATTAAAAGCCAGCAGCTGCTGTAGCTGTAGCTGCTGGCTTTTAATATTTTTTTTCCCGGCGGAGCTCCGCTTTAAAGTGCAAATTTTTATTTTATTTTTTTTGCCCTAAACGGGTCTTTTTTTGCACGAGCAAAATAAAATGCAAATTTTTTATTTTTTTTTGCCCTTAATGGGTCTTTTGGAAAAGAGCACAATAAAGTGCCTTTTTTTTTGTTCCCCTAAATGGATCTTTTTCCAAGAGCAGAATACACCCACAGTATGGAAACGGTGTATCTCTCAATGTAATTTATGCAGTGCTGGTGCACTGAGCTTGCAGATAAAAGTTAGATTTTCTCTGACACTGGGCTCATGGCAGTGTAAAAAGACTGCACTGCAACACAAACAGGTAAACCTATGCAGATCGCTGAGTTATATCTCTGAATCTGGACTCCTATTCCTATATAATATTCTCTCTCCCTGAAAGCACCAACAGGAACCTGGCCCTACACTACACTGTCTCTCTATCTTTTCCCTCAGATTCCAGAATCAGGACTAACTCATGTATTTTTCAATCTGTCCCTAAAAGCAGCAGCAGACAAGATCCTCTCCCTATCTATTCTGAAGCAGAGTGACATGTGTGCTGTGTGCCTCTAGCTTATATAGAAGCTGGGTCACATGTTGCACTGACCAATCACAGCCATGCCATTAGTAGGCATGGCTATGATGGCTTCTAAGGGCACACCAGCTAATCAAAAGGTGATTGGCTGGCCCCTGAAGCATTTCTAACTGCGCCATTAGATTGCCGAACCCGAACCTGAACACGGACTTTCGCGCAAAGTCCGGGTTCGGGTTCGGGAAAAAGCTAAAGTTCGGTACGGACCCGAACTTTACAGTTCGGGTTCGCTCAACCCTAAATACGTGTAATATAGACATCAAAAGGTAAATCACAGTGTATATGAAACACAAAACATATAATAAGATGGGTATGTAAATTCCACAGGATAGTAATGTGCATCCAAACAAAGGAACCACTATAGAAGGAGAACGTGCATATAAAGATGTATAAATATGCAATGTCCCAATTCATCCACTGTATGGCAACGATAACATTTCTATGGATATTATTAATCAGCGACCATAGCACCCACAGACGTGATACCAACACCAGGGGAGGGGGGAGAAATGGATACTCTTACCCCCTATAGTAGATATACAGGCACCGAAACTGATCCACTCAGGCATCCTTGTAGGTAGGAACTCTTATGCAGAGCGACTTCTTATTTCTGCATCAGACCGGGTGTTCATGGAACGTATCAGCCTCTTCAGCATTAGTAACACTGAGCTCCAGACATCCAGACACAAGTATAAGCCATGAAAAGGAATGAGAAAAGCCTCCACATAGTGCAGATGAATCGGATGGTTTGTTTGTAAAAAGGGCTTAGTTTATTCCAAGTAAAAAAATGAACATATAGAAACAATAAAATAGTACAAGCATCCTGGAAGGTGCATGTAAAAAGGTGATCACAGGAGAAAGTTCGTTGAAGGCGTAGTGAAGCTTCTAGCAGGCTATGTACCCAAAATGTACCCATGTATGACCTTTGCCTACCTGACCACTCTCTGGATTTCGATCGTGTACCGCTTTGCCTGATCTGTTGCCCACCTGATCTGCCTGACTACGTTTTCGCCTAAATCCTCAGCACACAAGCTCCACTTCAGACACTACCTATCACAGGTACCTTACACTTCCACACAAGAATTTTGAAGGACAAACTACTGCCTAATGCCGCGTACACACGATCCCGTCGGGAAAAATGACATTTTTTTTTTCGCCGAGAAAAACGATCGTCTGTGGGCTTTATGCCGTTTTTCTCGTTGAGAAAAACGGCAGGAAAAACGACGAGAAGAATTAGAACATGTTCTAAATTTTCTCATCGTTTTTTCCATCATTTTTTTCCACGGCAGTTTTCCCATAGGGAGACACTGCCGCGGAGCCCACAGACGGTCGTTTTTCTCGTCAAAGAAAAAAATGACGGGAAAAACGGTCGTGTGTGGGGGAACATGCCGTTCCCTCGTTTTTCATTTTTTTTCATGCCGTGATTCACGGCGGTGTTTTCACCGCCGTGAATCACGATCGTGTGTACGCGGCATAAGAGCCTTTTCACACGGGCACCTCCATGGAACAGAATTCGCTTGATCACAGCTGAGCAGCTGGATGATAGGTCCATCTCTGCTCACTGTGTAAAGCAGAGACGGACACAGTCCTGCTCTCCTCTATGGGGAAATCGGGTGAAAACAGACCGCCTGTCCTTTTTCATCTGATCATATCTGATCTGCCAGACGAATGGAAAATAGGGCCACCATCCTTCTGGATTTTGAGGATAGGATCGGATTGGATAGTGGACATGTCACTGCTGACATCCGCCACTCCATAGGGGAGACTGGAGGGTCAGATCAGGTCTACCTGAAAAACTGACTGGCGGACCTGATCGGACAGCCCACATGAAAGGGCCCTAATGCAGAAAGGAGTAGAAAAAAAATATTCACGGAAAGTCAAGTAGAGGGAAAGAGAGAAAGATTATTGGCTCAACACAGAGTGACATACTGAACAGAACAAAGATTTTATTTTTGTTTTATTCGTTTTCATTATTGTTATTGGAATGTTTGTTGCTACTCATAGTCTTCATTTTGTTGGAATGGGCACCATGTTCTTTTCACAGATCTACAGCAAAGCGATTTGGAGATTTATTGTTGATTTCATATGTAGCGGGGTGCTATATTTAAGGGGAGTATATGAGTGGTAGTTAGGCTCAGATATACTAATTGTTAGGTTTCTTGGACCATTTCTGTCCTTGGGAGATAGTGTTGGTGTGCTGTTCCCTGTGGCCTACAGGTGGCGCTGTTGCCATGGGCCAGGGTTGAACCACTGATACAAGGTTGTGCCTTTTCTTGTCCCCTCTCGGCAGCAGTACGGCAGAGCGGGAAACCTGCTGTGCCTGTCAGGAGAGGGTATAAAAAGGGGTGGCCATCTTCCAGGGGGGTTCGCGCCCAGGCACCTTCAGTCTGGGTGGTGGTGTGTCATCTCTGGGTGCCCTAGGCCCGGAGGCCTGAGTTCCTGTTCCACCCCAGGCACCTTCAGTCTGGGGTGAGGTACTAGTTTGGAGGCCCGGGGCCCAGCGGCTTCGGCTGGGTTCCGCCCAGGATTGAGGGCTCCCAGGGTGCCGCCTTGCGAGGGGACCCATATCCAGGATCGAGGAGGCCAGGGAGGTGACCCCTTCTGAAGACCCAGTCGTGGTGACAGAGGGGGCCTCTGGTAACTCTCCGGAGTTCTTCTCCTTAAAGCGGAAGTAAACCCATCGATTTGATAGTTTAAAAAAACTGTTAACATTTCCGGCATGCCGGAAATGCTAGCTGTCACATTGGTTGTGCTCTCAACCAAACTGTCAAACCATCCAATGGCTGGTGTCATAACAGATCACATGTGCAGCATCATGGCAGTTGCAAATTAAACAGAGGCTAAGATGGCAGCTTCCTTGGCTGAAAATGATAGGAGGGTTTACTTCCACTTTAACAAGGGCCAACTTTCTTCAGAAGGAAGTGCATGTTCTGTAAGTCATAGTGTCAGTGACTCTACGCACACCAGGTCAGTGGCAGTGACCAAATAGGGCAAGGCCCTGTTTACCAGGTCAGTGGCAGTGACCAACTTCAACAAATCAGTGGCAGTGACTTTTCATATTCACCCGGTCTGTGGCAGAGACCTTGCGCCCAAGCCTGTTCGTGAAATCAGAACAGTAAGAGAAGCCTATATTGAGTTTGTGCCTGGACCTCCTCCCACCTTATCTGACCTGTGTCTCGTATCAACCAGTCTGCTCTCATAGAGACTATTTGTTATCCGTGGTGAAATAAATACTAAGGTTGGACTTTCAGTTGGTGTGGACAGTTACTTTACTGGGGAGAATGAAGGACTTGTCTCTGGCTAATGCAGAGATGAGATCAGCTCGGGAGGATTCTAATGCCCCATACACACGATCGTTTTTCTTGCCATTTTTTTTCTTGCCGTTTTTCACGTCGTTTTTTTTCATGTTTCCTCTCAAGCCTGTCTTGCGTACACACGATCATTTTAAAAAACGATCAAGCAAAGCGCAGTGACGTACAACACGTACGACGGCACTATAAAGGGGAAGTTCCGTTCGAATGGCGCCACCCTTCATGTTAGTAAAGTTTGTTGAGCGACGATTCGCTCTTTTCAGTCTCGTGCTTTTCAGTCCGTGACTGCGTGACGAATGTGCTATCTCCATTACGAACGCTAGTTTTACCAGAACGAGCGCTCCTGTCTCATACTTGATTCTGAGCATGCGCATTTTTTTTCACGTCGTTAAAGCATACACACTATCGTTTTTCACGTCGTTAAAAAAAACGACATGAAAAACGACGTGAAAAAAAGAGAGCATGTTCGAAATTTTTAATGCCCGTTTTTCACGTCGTTAAAAATGCTCTGGAGCATACACACGATCATTTTTAATGGCCATTTTTTTTAATGGCATTTTTAACGGCATGAAAAACGATCGTGTGTATGGGGCATTACACTAGCGGCGGGCAGACCCAAAAACTAACACCGCTCAACCTCCTCATCTAGGAGGGTACGGGCTGCTGGTGCGGTGTGCCTCATTCTTTTCCTGCGGAGAAGCCAAGTAAAGAAATAAAAGCAGGTAATGTCTGGGGTGAGTGCACTAGACATACAAAAGAGTGATATCTATAGGTGATACCATAGTCCACAGCCACTTTCGCAATTGACAGTCTAAATTTTGTTCACTTACAGACACGTGCAAGTGCAGTTCTTGCACTATGTGCAAATATACACTATATTGTCCACAGTATCGGGACACCTGCCTTTACCCCACATGAATTTGGGCATGCCAGTCTTAAGGCCCGTACACATAATCGGATTTTCCGACGGGAATTGTGTGATGGAAGTCTTTTGTCGGAAAATCTGACCATTTGTATGCCCCCATCGGATAATTGTTGTTGGATTTCCTGACAACAAATGTTGGATAGCATGCTTTAAAATTTTCCGACAACAAATGTGTGATGTCGGATTATCCGATCGTGTGTACACAAGTCTGTCGGAAAAAAATCCAAAGTACAAACATGCATGCTCGGAAGCAATGCTAACCATAAGACAACATTAGCAGAAGTTGCCCAAAGGGTGGCGCTAAAGAGCTGAAAAACCACGTTGTTTCGTGCTTGTTGGACAACAATTCTTTGCCGTTTGTAAGCAAGACAAGTTCACGGCCAACGCCCTTCGGACAAAAAGTCCTACGCTTTGTCTGCAGAAAATCCGATCGTGTGTACAAGGCTTTAGTCTGTAGGGTTCAATATTGAGTTGGCCCACCTTTTTTTTTTTTTTTTTTTTAACAAAATTTTTATTAGGATGTATGAAAAATAACAGCAGTTACAAGACATGTTATAAAGTAATTTTCAATTTTTTCAAATAGAGAAAAAGAGAAGGAGAGAGGCATATTAAGGGCAAGACTAAGCGTACTGTATGCGCAGCTTAATCTCGGACTCTTATAGGATAGAATCAGCGTGGTATAACATTGAAAAACATATAGTGAAAGCAGAGGAACAAAAGACCTACGTACTTTATCTGTTGTCTACTAGAGGATAACTGGATGGATCAAATAGAGTATCTACCTAGAGTCTCAAGTATTACAGCAGAATAACCAACCAAAAAAATAAAAATAAAAATGTCTGGGAACAACCAGGGGAGAAGGGAGGGAGGAGGAAGGGAGGGAGGGGGGGAGGGCATTAGCCAAGTCCAGAGAGAAGTAAGTATGAGTAAGCTTATTTTGGGTAACAGTTAGAGATCGTTGGTGGCGGATTGACCGTCTGGGGAGATTTCCTCTCCTGGGCTTGAAGAATGGGGGGTAGATTTGAGGTAGGAGAAAGAGTACTGATCAAAGCTGGCTATATCCTCCGGAGATAAAGCTGAGCGCATGAAGGGTTCCCAAACGGAGTAGAAACGGCTCTTAGAGACTGCAGATGTGAAGTCTGCATTAGCTCTTTCTTTAAATAGGAGAAGAAGGAGGTCCCGTTTGATTTGAGTGGTAGCAGGGCAGTGGGAAGAAATCCATTGCTTTAGTATGGTTCTCCGTGCGATCAGGAGGCAGATCAAGGACCAATCTTTGTGAGTGTGACCAAGGTTTGGGTGAACAGTGTTCGTTGAGTTCGTCACTCGGGACCAAGGCAGTAGTTGGGGGTCCCAGTAACCAAAGATGAGGAGGAGCGGATCCTTCGGAAGCTTCAGTAGAGTTATTTCGAAAATGTAGTTTAGAACCTGATCCCAAAAGGAGGAGATGAAAGAGCACGCCCAAAAACGGTGGGTTAGGGAGGGTCTCATATGGTGGCAGAGGGGGCATTTAGCACAGTTTTGATCCGTATCGGAGTAAATGAAGGGTATATGTGCACGGTGGACTATTTTCAGTTGAGATTCTCTCCAAATTCCATTGGGTGTTAGTCGTTGCACTTTGTTGAGTCCGATTAGAATTTTGTCTATCAGGTCATCATCTGGGAAGTCTTTTCCCCAATTGGCTGCAGATGAGAATGCCAGCGGAGGGGTGGACTTTTGAAGTAATGGTTTGTATATGTCCGATATCGTATATGATCTTTCCATGAGTAGCAGGTCTGTGAAACTTGGTGTGAACCGCTTATAGTCCTCTTTGCATGCAGTTCTTAAGTAGCTGGTACATTGCCAAAAGTGAAAGGCATGTGATCGTGGGAGTGAATAAATTTCAGCAACGGTTGAAAAGGATAAAGGACGACCCGTTTTAGTGTCGCATAAAGATGCAAATTTTGTGAGACCGTTTTCTTGCCAAATCTTGAAAGGTTTATGTTCCAAGCCAGGTGGAAAGTTTGGGTTTCCTTGTATTGGCAGATGGCTTGACATGAAAGGGGAGAGCTTGAGGCTCTTTCTGGTTTCTCTCCAGGCGATGGCCGTGTCTCTCAGTAGTAAGTTGTGTTGATACAAAGGTGGGACCGATTTCCACTTGCAGTGAAGAAGAGCTGTTAGCGAGAAGGGATGTGCCATTGCGGATTCCAAGGAGTAGTTGGAATACCTCGAGGACTGTGAAATCCAGTCTAGACTAGTTCTTAATAAACATGCTAGGTTATAGGTTCTGACATTCGGGAGACTTATACCCCCTTCGCTTCTGGGAAGATATAGTTTCTTTAAAGCTATGCGTGGTCTTTTGCCATGCCATAGAAATTTTGAGATGGCCGTATTGATGAGTTTAACATCTTTGTGGTGAAGTAGCAAGGGGATAGTTTGCAGTGGATATAGTAGTCTGGCAAAACTGACCATTTTTATCAAGTGGCATCTTCCCAGGAGCGAGAGGGGCAGATCCATCCAGTTAACCATTTCCTGAGAGAGCCTAGAGAGCAAGGGAGGATAATTGAGGTGGTACAGGGAGGAAGGCAGTTTGCCTATTTTGATGCCAAGATAGGTGATATGGGATCTAGCAACAGAAAAAATGGAGTGTTGGACCCAGGTAGGGTTGGATAGAGTACCTATGGGGAGGATTTCGCTTTTGCCGTAATTTATGCGGAGGCCAGAACAGGATCTAAAATCATCAAATACCTCTTTGATGGTGAACATGTCTGAGGAGGGGTTCGCTGAAAAGATAAGTACATCATCGGCAAAGAGGGATGAGCGGAGATCGTGATTTCCTATTTTTATGCCATGCAAGGGGGCTTTTTGGGTAAGGTGTCTGGATAAGGGTTCTAGTGCAATGTTGAAGAGGAGGGGGGATAGGGGGCAGCCTTGTCATGTACCTTTGTGGAGGCGGAAGTCATCTGAGAGTAGGCCCGCTGCCACCAGCTTAGCTGAGGGGGTTGTGTACATGGCGTTTATTAGATGGCAGAAGGGGCCTGTAAAGCCCATCTTTGTCATGGTCATGGAGAGCCAATCGAAGCTGACATTATCGAAGGCTTTCTCCGCATCTAACGTAATGATGGCAAAATCGCCGCCGGGATTTTGTTTGGCGTGTTCCAAGGCCAACATGACCTTACGAATGTTTAGGGTGGCCGTTCTGCCTTTCACAAAACCAGATTGCGCTGGATGTATCAGAGATGGGATGATGGCAGCAAGCCTAGAGGCGACAATCTTGGATAGGATTTTGACATCCAGGTTTAAAAGGGAGATGGGCCTATAAGATCCTGGTTCCTGGGGGTCCTTGCCTTTTTTTGCGAGTAATTTAATAGTGGCCTGGTTTCCCGAGGGTAGGTAGGGGCCGCCCGTCCATATGCCGTTATAGACCTTGTGGAGGGTGGGTTCTATTATGTTTTGGAGGGTCTTGTAGAATTCGCTAGTGAGTCCATCGGGGCCCGGGGCCTTAGAGGGGGTCAACTTTCGTATGGTGTTTGAGACTTCGGAAAGGGAGATGGGAGCATTAAGGTACTCAAGTTGTGAGGGAGTGACTTTGGGAATGGCTAAGTTCTCTAGGAAAAAGCCGGCTGCCTGTTTGTTTATAGGGTCTGGGGCATAAAGCGTAGCGTAGTATTGAAGCATAGCTTTATTTATCGTTTGCGGTGTGGTGTTCACTTTGCCTTTAGCATCTTTTAGAGATGTAATGTGAGTTGGGCGAAAGGGCCCCTTGCAGAGCCTGGCTAGTAATTTGCCTGATTTATTTCCGAATTTATGGAAGGTGGCATCTGAGTGTGCTTTCTTAGTTAGTTCAAGTGTGTCTGCCCAAGTATCAAAAGATCTCTTGGCTGCATGCCATTCGTTTCTATTATCAGTGAAGTCCATGGTGTATAAAGATCTTTGCGCCTGGTGGAGCCGGGAGCTAGCCAACTTGTACTTTGATAAGGTATTTCTCTTGAAAGAGGTCGCATAAGAGATGATCCGACCCCTGAGGAACGCTTTACCGGCGTCCCAGAAGAGGTTCGGGACATCAGAGTGTGGAGCATTGGCCGTGGAATATTCTGTCCATGACCTTGCCATGAATTGCTGGAAATCAGAGTTGTTGTATAGGTATGAGGGAAAGCGCCAAATCTTGGGATGTGGAGGTAGGTCGAGGTTGTCAAATTGGGCCGAGATTGGTGCGTGGTCAGATATGGCAATGTCGAGGATGTCTACATCAGTTAACATGGGTACTAGGTTGTCAGAGCCAAAAAAATAATCTATTCTGGTGAATACGTTATGTGGGTTGGAGTAGAAGGTAAATTCCCTGTCCGCTGGATGTTTTAACCGCCAGAGGTCCTGAAAGTGAAGGGATTCCATGGTGGATGCAAAGAGTGTGGGGGAGACAGGGTCAAGGCCTGGCGAGGGGCGTCTAGGGGATGATCTGTCATCAGTTTGGTGTATAACGTCGTTGAAATCACCTCCTATTAAGTGGGGGAGGTGGGTGTTATGAAGCAACCATGCCGAAAGTTCACTATAAAAGGTCGTGCCAGGGCTGTTGGGGGCGTATATGTTGGAAATTACCAATTCCGTGGAACCTAGTTGGACATGAGCTGTGACAAGCCGTCCGTGATCGTCTGAATTTACCGATAGGACCGTGCAGGGAAGGTTCTTATGAATCAGGAGAAGGACTCCAGCTTTACGGCCGTAGGCCCCCGAACCTAGGACCGTGCCTACCCAGAGTTTTTTCATGCGATGAAAATCAGGAGCTGATAAGTGGGTTTCCTGGAGTAGGGCGATATCAGTGTTGAGTCGTTTTAGATGACGGAGGATCTTCATTCTTTTATTGGGGGACCTAAGCCCTTTCACGTTCCAAGAAACTATTTTCATGTTGGGGATATTGGGAAATGGAATTTTGAGGAAGTTATAGCTAATCTAAGCGGCATTTTAAGGTAAATACCGGATGAAGAGGAAAGGTGTTATATCTGTCTTGGGAGACAGGTGACAGGAGGACTGTTACCACGGATGTTCCTAGGCTAAAGGGGGGAAGGGAGGGGGAGGAGATAAGAGGTGGGACCTGAAAGAAAAGCAAAAATAACATAAACAACATAAGCAAGCGCAAGAACTTCGCTTTTTTCCGCAAGGAGTCACTGTGTAAGTCGGTTCCCAAAAGCACGGCTCTGATGTAGGGCGGCCGAGAGCCCGCGTTAGGAGAGGGGTTTTTTATGCGACCGGCGAGGGACTCAAACGGAGGGGGGGATGTTGCGGCTATACACAGTGAGGCCGGGAAGAGTACACATAAAATAATGAACACCGTTTGGAGAGCATCCAAAAAAAAAGCTGATCCTATCTGGGCAAGGATATCATAGAAAGCATAACTAGTTGAGCAGTCATCTGTAGGGTACAAATGTATATAACTGTGTAGCTGTGTAAAACTGCCACTGCGTTGTAAGCAGCATCGAGGATTTGAGGAATAAGTGCAAGAGTCACTTCCACCATTTTAACGCTGGGTTAGCTGTAATTGGACTGGGGCAGAAGCTCTGAAGCGTTTGGGGGAGTCCTTTCGTGGGCTTCTTTGGTCCAGAGGACGGATGAGTGGTGCGGCTTTCGATGGAGTGTGAGGGTGCGAGTCGTGCCGGGAGGCCCGCAGGAAGGCTTCCGCCTCGGAGGGGTCATGGAAAGTCAGTTGTTCGCCAGTAGAGGCTTTGAGGCGGAGAACTGCTGGAAAAGCCAGAGTGAATTTGATTTGCTGATTATAGAGTTCCGTGCAGATCTGCTGAAAAGCTTTCCTCTTTTTTGAGACCTCTATGGAGTAATCAGCAAATATGAGGACTCTTATTCCGTCAATTTGAAGTGAGCGGGTTTGTCTGAACTTTTGTAGAATGAGGGCCTTGTCAGAGTAGTTAAGGTATTTGGCAATTATTGGCCGGGGATTTTTGCGGTCAGAATTGAAAGCTCCCATGCGATGTGCCCTTTCCACTGTGCAGGGGCCCGAGAGGCCTAGGGCTTCCGGAATGCGCACAGCGCAGAAATCTGAAATGGCAGAGGCCTGCAGCGATTCCGGGATACCTACGAATCGCAGGTTACTCCTCCTGGCCCTGTTCTCTAAATCATCCAACTTTTGGATGATGTATTGATTAGTCTTATCCTGGGCTTGCTCTGTGGCCTGTGCCTGGTATAACTCCTCTTCCACGCTGGATAGGCGGTGCTCCAGCTCATTGAGTCTGGTGCTGTGTTCCCCTAACTGGGACTTGATCTGGGCCATCCCCGCATTTACTGCCTTCTCCACAGATGCTGCTATCATGGGGGACAAGAGAGCAGCCACAGCCTGTGCTATGCGGTCTGTTGTGTTGTCACAAGGTGGCTGGGATGCTGAGGCATGAGGGGAGGTAGGAGGACTAGGGCAGCTGCTTACCTCCATCCCTGTCGGCGGTAGTGGTGGAGAAGGAGCCGTGTAGGCCAAGACCGGGGCCTCGATTTGCGGCTGGGCCGTCGGCGCCGTCAGGGCCGTTTGCGACCGCGCCCCGGATTTTTCCACGAATCGGTCCATATAGAAGGCGGGGAGTGCCCTGAGGTGTAGGGGTGACCGTCGGGCATCTCAGGCCGGTTTTATAGGCCGTTTTGTTGCCGTGATGCGGGAGCCGAGGAGAGAAGCAGTCACTCCATGCGGCGCCGGAACCGGAAGTGGCCCACCTTTTTTTAGCTAGAACAGCTTTAACTCTTTTGGGAAGGCTGTGCACAAGTTTTAGGAGCGTGTCTATGAGAATGTTTTTTCTTTTTTGCATTCTTTTATTTAAGAATATTAAAGTATTACAATGGAAAGAAAACATATGAAAAGCACCCACTACAAACATCAGTAATATATAAATATTTGAATAATAAAATAATTTAAGGAAATAAATAGTAATAATAATGAAATAAATAAAATAATAATAGAAAATAATAAATACATATTTAAATAACAATTTAAAATTTTCCTCTCCTTGTCAAAATATGGGCACAAATATTAATAAATGCAGTGTTAAAAATATATATTACTTGACATGAGATTACACAATTAATGATAAGGTAATAGACTGTATATCTGAGGAGAATATTACAAAAGAAAAAAAAAAGTAAAATAAATAAATAAATATAATTTATACATAATAAAATATCAAGTAGGATAGTGATGAGATGGAGGGTGGAGAGAGGGCAGTGTTGGGTGGAATATTATCCCTGATCCAACTGTGAAGAATATTTATGGCATTGGTTTTAATAATTCTCTCCTGTAAGAGTTAATATGGGAAAAAAAAGTGTCTCCTCTCCACTGATGCTTTATCACCAATTCTTGTTTCAATAAAAACCCCAAATTTTCAAAAAACATTTGTCATTAGGACGGAAAGTGAGGTGAACTGTTCTGAACAGGTGCACACTGCACAGACAGCAAAACAAATGTTACAGGGGTGATAACCCTTCCCTATGTTTTCCAAAAAGCTTAAAAATAGATTTTTTGCCTGGAGCTACACTTAAACAATGTACCTGTTCAAAATTACAAACAGATTCTACATAAGAACAAACCTAAAGTCCCTGTCTTGTATGCACCGCCTGTATACGGCTGTTCAGAGTATATAGGGCCTTTTTTTAGTTTGGGTGTGGGGTTCCCCTTAATATCCATACAAGACCCAAAGGGGCTGGTAATGGGCTTGGGTAGGGGGGGGGGGGTGATGGGGTAGCTATGCCATTTTTCTCAAAGATTTTCATCCATATTACCAGGACAAGACATGACATTAAAGCCACAAGCAGTTTGTGCAGGGACAGTTCTAAACACGGGAAACATGTGCCAATGCACAGGCATACTTTAGACACCCCCCAGGTACGATATTTAAAGGAATATTTCACTTTATGCATCATTAAAATCACTGCTCCCGAAAAAACTGCCGTTTTTAAAACTTCTTTTTGCATTGATACATGTCCCCTGGGGCAGGACCTGGGTCCCCAAACCCTTTTTAGGACAATAACATGCATATTAGCCGTTATAATTAGCACTTTTGATTTTGAACATTCGCGTCCATTGTATTTAATAGGGTTCTAAAGTTCGCGCAAACTTTCGGTCCGTTCACAGGTTCTGGTGCAAACGAACCAGGAGGTGTTCGGCTCATCCCTAGTGCCAAGGGAGGGTTCGAGCCAAGTTCTTGGGGTTGAGAGCCAGAGTACAGACCCAAAACAAAACCAGCAGCTCCCTTAACCTGGGGGTAGTGCTACATGTATGTTTTAAGAGGAATGTCATTATGGTGTAGAAGGAAGAAACGTGGGTCTTTAGGAATTGGATGATCTGTCAACTTTTGGGTAACAGTGTGAACCTGAGTCCAAAAATTATGAAGATAGGGACAAGTCCAGAAAATATGTAGTAAGTCTGCCTTTGGTTTGTCGCATCGCCAACAGGAATCTGAAACAAGCGGGTAAATAGAGTGTAATAATTTAGGGGTACGATAACAGCGAGAGAGCAATTTATAACCAGATTCCTGGTATCGATTACATATGGAAGAGCGAGTCGATAATGTAAATATTTTGGATCTAGCCTGAGGAGTAAATTTAATATCCAGATCTTGTTCCCATGTATCTACAAATCTTGGAACTGATTGTATTGTATCTAAAAGCAAGAGTTTATAGGAGAATGAAAGTGCGTGAGAAAAAGGGCCCGAAGTTCTACATATTTGTACAAAAGTTGTAAGAGATTGTCGGAATGAGTCTGGTAAAGTGCGTAGAAAATTCTAAATATGAAGGATTTGTAATGGCCCAATCGAAGAGAAAGAAAGGTCAGATGACATTTGTTGAGTAGTTAACCGTTCTGAATTTTGGAAAAAATGAAAAGCGAATGTGAAAAGTTTGATCTCGGTTTCCTTTAGTAAAATTAGGATGATCTATAATCGGTAGGAGTGGAGAGCCCACTTTATTAAAAGCGTGTCTACAATTTTTCCACGTACAGTGGAACCTCAGATTACGAGCATAATCCGTTCCAGGAGAATGCTCGTAATCCAAAGTACTCGCATAACAAAGTGAGTTTCCCCATTGAAGTCAATGGAAATGAAAATAATTTGTTCCGCATTGACTTTAATGGCATGCAATACTGCATGCGGCCAGAGGTGGGGGGGGCGCTGGAGAGCCTCGGAAACAGCCGGAAAGGCCCGAGGACAGCTTGGCTGACCTTGGCAAACCTTGGAAAGGCTGGGGAACGCAGTATTTCCGTGTCTTTCCGAGCATTTCCAAAAGGTGCCGATCGGCTGGGATCGGCGCCCTTTGGCTCCTCTCAGCTTCTCTCAGCAGTACTGCACACCGCTTTGGCCTGAATACTGCTCGTTTTGCGAAACAACACTCGCAAACCGAGTTAGGATTTTTTAAAAATACAGTGCTTGTATTGCGAAACGCTCGTTAACCGCGTTACTCGCAATCCAGGTTTCCACTGTAGTTGCTATAGTAGGATGGGACCGTAGGGTGGAAAGTGGAAGTTTTGGTCTCCAGAGAAGAGCAGAGAGAGGTATGGAAGAAAAGGATTGTTTTGTGGAAACCCATTGTTTATTAGCAGAATGTCAACACCCAATCAATAGCTCTTGAGAGATGAGTGGCCAAATAATAAAGTTTAATATGAGAAAGGCTCAGTCCACCTTGGTTTTTTGGTCTTCTGCCTTTTAACACTACTTCCAAACTGCATCCACTGAGAAATAAATACATTATATTACCAAAAGTATCGGGACGCTTGCCTTTACACGCACATGAACTTTAATGGCATCCCAGTCTTAGTCCGTAGGGTTCAATATTGAGTTGGCCCACTCTTTGCAGCTTTAACAGCTTCAACTCTTCTGGGAAGGCTGTCCATAGGAACGTTTGACCATTCTTCCAGAAGCACATTTGTGAGTTGAGGCACTGATGTTGGACTAGAAGGCCCGGCTCTAATTCATCCCAAGGGTGTTCTATCGGGTTGAAATCAGGACTCTGTGCAGGCCAGTCAAGATCCTTCACCCCAAACTCACTAATCCATGTCTTTTTGGACTTTATTGTGCACTGATGTGCAGTCATGTTGGAACTGGAAGGGACCATCCCCAAACTGTTCCCACAAAGTTGGGAGCATGAAATTGTCCAAAATGTCTTGGTATGCTGACGCCTTAAGAGTTTCCTTGACTGGAACTAAGGGGCCTGGAAACCAACCCCACACCATAATACCCCCTCCAATAAATTATTTGTACCAGTGCACAAAGCAAGTTCCATAAAGACATGGATGAGTGAGTTTGGGTCACAGGAACTTGACTGGCCTGACCTCAACCCGATAGAACACCTTTGGGATATTTAGAGCGGAGACTGCGAGCCAGACCTTCCCATCCAACATCATTACAAACGAATCATCTTTTGGTTGTATCTAATATTGTTACCCTACAGTGAATTGGGCAATTTACACCCCCTTTTTTGCATATAATACAGGATTACCTTATAATCCCCTTTTTTTGTCTGGATCCGAGGGTTTTGGACTCTGTTGGTTGAATGCAGTTTCATTTCCTGTGGCATATACATCATTACCTTTCACATTGTTTATATGTCAGTAGTTTAGGATTTTTTTAGTTTATTAGGAATGGCATTTGTACTGAGTGAGGACCTTGACAGTGAAATCAGGGCCATCTTCAATGAGGATACAGCAGTTCCTGACCCCACAATTAAAGATGATATAAAACTTCTGTTCAGGGAACATAAGAAACTAATTATACGCTCCCTTAATCGTAAATGGGATATTCTATCCCTAGAATCATATGTGGAGAAAGGTATCATCCCTAGGGGCTTACGGGAACGAGTTGTGCCCGCAGTGCACCTACATACCAAAAACTTTTTGGATAAATGGCAGAAACAATGCATCACCGATGGCATTGAGGTGATGAAATTAATTATAGAAGAGGAGAGGGAACAACTAGTGACACTACAGAGTGCTATCATTGAAAGTGGTCAGAAACTTGAGCCTTTCAAGGATAGTTTGGACTTTGAAAGACTCAATGACTCTTTGAGGAGGGAGGTAGAGAAAATACAAAAAAATCTTAAATCCACCAAACAAGGGAAGTTTAGGCGGGATTTAGAAGACTGGGCCAAGGGGGAAATATTTGATCTAACCCCCAAAAGCCAGCGAGGTCGATCCCGCCAAAGGAGACCCCAGTCACAGTCAGGTACAGAAGCAAGTACACACTCATCAGGAAGTGAAGACGAAAAGCCAAGATCCGTGTCTTTTTTAGAGAGGGATCTTCTGGCACAGGAGGGACCACCATTAAACAAGGGAATCCTCAAAGGAGACAAAGTAGGGGGAACAGGAGACGGCAGAAATCTAGGAAAGGGAAACAGGCTCAAAAACGATCAAACAATAAGGAGAAGCAAGCGAAAACAGAGATCAGCGCCTTGACCCCTACACAAACAGAGGATCTACGAATAATAAACCTGTCAGAATTTAAGTTGGAACAAAATCATATAGATCTTCTAGGAAAGGGCCTCTCCTTTTCCCCCTCCTCGGATATGGACCAGTTTGAGACAGTTAAAGATCTCAATCTCTTCCTTAGGAGAGTTTTTTATAGGTCACTCTATTTAGAGAGAAACAAGCAGGAAATACCCCAAGAACAACTAAGTGCAGAGGAAAAACAAGCACTCAGCTGTCTGGAATCATTACTACAGGAGGAAACATCTACCTACAGTGATGAAGATAATGATGATTCTCTTTCCGCCAAACGCAAAGCCATGCTGAACATTAAGTCAACAAATATGCCTCAATTTAAAACCAATAAACGTATAGGAGTCTTCCTGGACCTGGTCCAGGAAGACTTACAAAAACTTAACTGGCATACAAAACCCATAGGTAATTTATCTAAAGCAGAACGCAAGGGTTTGGAAGAGCTGCGCAAGGCGGATAAAGTAATCATAAAACCCAGTGATAAAGGTGGGAATGTGGTCCTTATGTCCGCAGCTTCCTATGAGAAGGAAGCACTTCGCCTCCTCTCGGATCAACTCACATATAAAAAACTCACTTATAATCCCTTTGTAGACTTGGTACCACTCATCAATGATAAACTTAAATGGGCAGCAGATGAGGGTCTTCTGACAAGACGGGAATTAGAGTACCTCAAGGTGGATGACTACAATGTCCCTACGTTTTATATTATACCCAAGATCCATAAGAACAGGGACAACCCACCAGGTAGACCAATTGTGTCGGCCATCAGAGGCCCCATGGAGAGGATAGGCAAATATGTGGACACCCTTATCAAGGACTTAGTTAAACAACTCCCGTCCTATGTACGTGATACAGGTGATGTCCTAAAACATATAAAGGATATGCCCATCCCAGAGGGAGCCCTATTGGTCAGTGTGGATGTCGAGTCCTTATATACATCTATCCCCCATGAATGGGGTATTTTGGCAGTCTACCACTTTCTGGAACTCACCTTTCCTCACATGGCAGCACAAAATGAATTTATCCTGGAGCTGCTGGAAATGGCACTAAAGAACAATTATTTTCAATTTGCCACAAAGTTTTTCCAGCAGCTCCAGGGTACCTCGATGGGAGCCCCATGGGCCCCATCATATGCATGCCTCCATCTCGGCTGGTGGGAGGAAGACACGGTGTTCACCTCCTCGTTGTACCTCAGCTACGCATGCGCCTGGCTGAGGTACATCGATGACGTGTTCATGGTGTGGAAGGGGACCCCCACACAGCTGAACCAATTCATTGATGAGCTGAACCAAAATATGCGGAATCTACGCTTTACGTTTGTCTCCAGTCCCTTAGAGATTTCTTTTTTGGATTTAAAAATAAGTATCCATGAGGGACATCTAATCACGGAGACATTCAGAAAGGCATCAGCAGCTAACACCTTACTGAGGGCAGATAGCCACCACCCGGTTTCCCTCAAACGAGGTATCCCGGTGGGACAATTTCTTAGAATCCGCAGAAACTGCTCCAGTGAGGAAAGCTACCGTAAAGAGTCAGAATCCCTCTATCAAAGATTTAGAGAAAGAGGATATGCACATAGGACCCTTCGTAGGGCTAAAAGCATAGCGAGCCAACGCTCGCGTGAAGAATTACTTCAACCCAAATCCAAACAGCAGTTTAATCAAGTTCAGCCAGTCAGGTTCATCACACCGTTTGGTTCCCAGTGGCACCAGTTACGTGTAGTACTATCAGAACACTGGCACATCCTGACAGGTAGTAAACTACTCAAAGAAATAGTAGGAGACAGACCCCTAATTACAGCCAAAAGAGCTAGGAACCTCAGGGACGAATTAGTCAGTAGCGAATACATACGCCCAGTGGATAGGAATTGGCTAACAGACATGCCACGCACAGTGGGCATGTATGCATGTGGCCATTGTGGCACTTGCAAGTATGTGGATAAAACCAAAAACTTTAGAAATTCACTCTCTAGCAATACATACCCAATCAAGTCTTTTATTAACTGCAGTACAGCACGTGTACTGTATATCCTGGAATGCCCATGCCATCTCTTGTATGTTGGCAAAACCAAGCGCCAACTCAGAGTGCGGTTCGCAGAACATTTAAAGAGCATTCGTCTCAAGGAGGAAACTCCAGTAGCTCAACATTTTTTAAAATTCCACGAGGGAAAAACACAAGGTCTACGAGTCAAGGGCTTTTATGCCCTAAATCTATCAGAAAGACGTGGGGATTTTGACACGGTTCTGATTAGATACGAAAAATCGTGGATTTTTAGACTACAAACACTCCAACCTAAAGGGTTAAATACAGAAATGAGCCTGAAAATATTTCTAGAACCCTGAAGTCATTTTGTCCCTGACTAGTGACATTTGCTGTCTGACTTTTGATCGGGGTCCTACTCAGTATAAACCAAGTGTGCGATTTCTTTGAGTATTGTGTAATATATACTCCACATCAATAGGGGTTATTTAGCAACAAACAAACAGGTGGGGTAGTTTGGCTGGAACTCTGCTATACTTATAGAATTTAAATTTTGGATTTAAATTTAGGTTTAAATTTGGATTTAAAAACATGAATTTGAATTTAATTTGGATTTATATTTCAGTCTTGAATCTTTACCTACTTCTGTCTCTACAAATCATCCAAAATTAAAATAGAATATAGTAATCTTAGTCCTATTCTTTCATGACACAATGTGAAAGTACTCTTTACATGATTTTTTAGCACTTTCTGTTATTCACCACAAGATGGCGCTACTACGTCCACCAGTGGGACCAGGCTTTTGATTGGCTGAATTATGCTATTTAATAAGGGTATTAACTGACCACTGACACATCAGGAAGAAGTGACATCACGGTCACGAAACGCGTCATGTCCGACGCAGTGGTCCAGAGCTAGGACTTGTTCCCCCATGTCCTCTCCTATCTTCCAGTAAACATCCCCGTTACAATGGCCGGGAAACCTGCATAGAGATCTCCAAGGAATCTTGAGGAATATGCCTATTGCCCCCAGTGGCAGAATCAAGTACTACACCAACTCTAAAGCCTCTCTTCATGTGTGGATCTAAACGCTGTTTCCAGCTGATGAGATTTCAAGCACCGCGTAGCCAGTCAGCGTCGGCAACATGTGACTGAATGAGAGACGCTCTCCACGCGGCACATGATCCGAGGATCCCTCCTTCACAAGCGGGGCACAGATACAGCTGAAGCAGACAGTGAGTGACGGTCGGAACTTTTCACTGAACTACAGGACGGGTAAGCCAATGAGCAACTACATGGTTACCCACTGTACCAATTACACCGTATCACTCACCTGTACTGAACATAATTTCAGTTTCTAGGCATAAATTCTCCTCACTCAGGAAACCCAGGACTAATTTCTAGTCCCCATGTAGAGATATTTTACCAAAGGACATACCCTACGGATATCTCTCTATGCAATCCTCTGAATGTTCGTCTCCTATGTCAGTCTATTTAGACATAATAAGCACATATATCTAGGATACTTACATCCATACGCAGTGCTTTTCTGACATGCTATATATATATTGGCCCTTTTGAGACTTTCTAGAACGCGCAGGATTATTTACAGCATTTCCAGCAATTATTTATGCGGACTACCATTGAGTTTGATTTCCATGATGATGCAGGAACTGTCATGCTGACATCTCATCTAGGATTTTTCTAGTATTAGTTCCGCATACATCTTTCTTGGTTCTCTTCTATACATCCAGCAGGTTTTCCAGGTTCTGTCATAAATTTATGCCCGGGCATATGCTGTTAACAGCTCATAGAGAGCTTAGATAGGTTAAGTGGGGGGTAATAGTCCTCTCTGCCATCTTTTTTAGATAATTGTTTTCTTACAGTGCACAGTGTATATGTATTATGTAAAGTTTTAATATAGTATTGTGTAGCCACGGGAGAAACTCCTTTCTCCTCTATGACCTAGGTCATTTAGATAGGATGATAAGTGTACTCTCTATTTTTGTAGCATCCAACCAATAAAGTCTTTTTTCATTATTACCCATTAGAATGGTAGCTGAATCTCCATTTAACCTTAGCTGGGAACTTTCCCAACATTTCCCTCCCCCCCCCCCCCCAGCCCAGTTCCCTTTTCCCTTTATTTTCCCTTTTTCCTATAAAACAGAATTTATGGTTAGGAGGATCCCGTTTTTACAAACGAATCATCTTTTGGTTGTATCTAATATTGTTACCCTACAGTGAATTGGGCAATTTACACCCCCTTTTTTGCATCCAACATCAGTGCCTGACCTCACAAATGCGCTTTTGTAAGAATGGTCAAACATTTCCACAGACACACACCTAAACCTTGTGGACAGCCTTCCCAGAAGAGTTGAAGCTGTTATAGGGTGGGCCAACTCAATATTGAACCCTACGGACGAAAACTAGGATGCCATTAAAGTTCATGTGCGTGTGAAGCTAGGTGTCCCAATACTTTTGGCAATATAGTGTATGTATTCCAGTAACAATTGAAAGAAGTTACATTCTAGACCAGGGGTGTTCAACCTGTGGCCCAAGATGGCTATGAATGAGGCCCCAGGTCAGGTGACCATCAATTAGCAAACCCCACCCCTCGAGCTTGGCTAATCCAACCCATATGGGTGGGACTTACACTAGCCCACCCCCATGGGAGGCAGCCCAGTGGCTGACCATAGTGGCTAGGGAGGGGGCACCGTAGCGCCACCCCCTAATGATGCTGGCCCTTAGTGTAACAATATGCATCCCCCATAGGCATGGCCGGCTATGATGTAAACCCCCATATACAGGGGGAGCGCGCCGGGGGGGGGGGAGAAAGGAGCAATATCGTGGGCAGAAATACATACAAATGGAAGCCAAGGGTTCTTACCCCGAGAGCGCAGCTCCTCACAGGTCGACGTGGGCCGTGGCTGTACAATAAACAGCAGACATCTCCGCAAGTCTGTAGGAATCTGACCCATTCTTGAAGACATGCCTCCCGCCCCATCCGAACTTAGTCTTTAGGAGGCCCAAAGACTTGAGGAGCATTATTGCCCCGAGCAGGGTGAAGAAGAGCAAGAATAAAGGGTTGAACAGCCTTTGGACGATCATCTTCGACCAAAAGGGTAGCTACAGATGTGGAGGGGGCAACTGTGGGAACTGTGTACATATGTGTCACAGGAAAAAAGATGTGACCGGTGAAGGAGCCATAATATCAAGCAATTTATAAATTGCGGCACCCCATACGTCATCTACGGTATACTCTGCCCGTGTGGCCTCATGTACATTGGTCGTACCAATGAGGACTAGGATGAATGAACAGAGAAGCAATATCCTGACGGAGAAAGATAAATGTTCAGTGCCCAGACATTTTAAGGAAGTCCACGATAGCAGCACAGATGGTCTTAAGGTGTTTGGTATAGAAGCCATATCAAGCAATCTGGATAGTGGCAAGAAATATCAGATTCTGTGTAGGAGAGAGGCCTTCTGAATTTTCACCCCGAAAACTATGGCCCCACAGGGCCTAAACTAGGAAATTGAGCTGCATTATATAGTGTGACCACAGTGAGATCAGTGGGGACAGTATAGGAATGGGGTTTGGCCCCTGTCCCCTGGTGTAGGAGTATCACCACACTTGGCATGAGCGAATGGGCTTGCCCCTTTGCGTCATGGGTTACTCCCCCATCAGCTCGCATTTAGGTGGTGCCCTATATGGCAGCCCATGCGATTAGTCTTAATAGATGAGCAAAGTTCTAGTTGGTTAGGCTTTAGGGTCTCATATAGGGATTCTGTCAGGGAGCCATCCTTTGTGTATTGGGAATTTGTTCAGTGTAATGGGGGGATGCATTGTAACAATTTAATACACTTGACTGTATCATTATCTGGATGTAGGTGGAAAGTGGGCTCTCTACAGACTCATGGGATTTCGGGCCTTGATTGATTAATCGATTGATTTACAACATTTTTTAAGGCCAACGAGATTTGTGCCTCTAGTGATTCATCTAGGGCACATATTTGTGCTTGATTGGACGTGAGTCCAAGCAGGATTACATCCCGTGGGTCTGGCGCACCGTTGGTTGGTTTAATATGCAATATATTTATGTATATATTATACATTTATATTTCCTAGGAGCAATACCGTTGGTCTATTGTTTTAAGCATATAATCCTTTTTATTTATTTATTTATATAAAAATATGTATTGTACTATATCTTTATATACCCTTTTATCCATTTATGGTTCCACTAGAATTTTACGTATATAGACTTTTTAGTGTATTTTTTCCCTCATTTTGTATGCATTTAGGCAACTTTAGGTTTTACCAGTATTTATCCTGGTTGCTGGCTATTGGGAACCAAAATCCCCAACTTCTGGGTTAGTATAGATTTAATCACTTGCCCTAAACCCCCTCAGGGGGTCCCACCCACTGTGTGTACCTATTGTCTGTCTATGTGTGTGGTCGTGTCCTGTGGGCTATCCAGCCAGCTCAATTTTGTGACTGCTAGCGTACATCCACTCTAACTTACAAGTTCTTGTCCCTTTAGTCTTTGTCCACTAGAGGGAGTGACGCTGTTGCGTTGGGCGGGTGTACGTACTGGCCACCCATTGAGTGATTAGCGGTGGGAGGTTCACAGACGGACCGGAAGTGGTGGGTGGAACGCAAATACACCCGCGCATCCTGGTGCTGTGCTTTGATATGCGCCGCACACCATGGGTGCGTGCGCGGAAGCGTAAATGACGTCTCGGCTCAACCGGAAGTGCGGGTTGGAATGCAGGAGGTACCCGAACTTCCTGGTTGTGAGAAGGTGTGTGTCCCAACAGACTTGCGGAGATGTCTGCTGTTTATTGTACAGCCACCGCCCATGTCGCCCTGTGAGGAGCTGCGCTCAGGGTTGCCAACTTTCAGTAAATTTACAAACAGTTTGTAAAATCCATAATTGTTTCATCTGTCCATGAATGTCAGTTACGGACATGCAGCCTACATGTCCACAATGGACATTCAAGGACAGATGCAAAAAGTACAGATTTTACAAACTGTTTTTATATTTACTGAAAGTTGGCAACTCTGGCTGCGCTCTTGTGGTGAGAACCCTTGGCTTTCATTTGTATGTATTTCTGCCCACGATATTGCTCCTTTCACTCTCCCCCCCCCCCGGCGTGTGTTTACATCATAGCCGGCCATGCCTATGGGGGATGCATACTGTTACACTAATGGCCAGCATCATTAGGGGGTGGCGCTATGGTGCCCCCTCCCTAGCCTCTATGGTCAGCCACTGGGCTGCCTCCCATGGGGTGGGCTAGTGCAAGTCCCAACCATATGGGTGGGATTAGCCAAGCTCGAGGGGTGGGGTTTGCTAATTGATGGTCACCTGAGCTGCGGCCCCTTTGTACATGTACACACATATACAGCTGAGGGCATATTAGGCTGAGAGCTACCATGGATCATCTAGGCTCTGAGAAAAAGGGGTGCACCCCAGAAAAGCCTCAGCCGTCCAGACGTTTGAGGTATTGTCCGATCCTCTCTGTCATCGAGTCCTGTCGGCAGGTGCCAAGAATTCTAGCTCAACTGTCAGAAAAGCGTTTACCTAAGCTCCTTTTGTGAGTAGGATCATTGCTTTTTATCTTTTTTTAAATAAAACTTTTAAGTGGTAATGCACTAGGTCGTGCGCCCTTTTTTTTTTTCTTTCTTTCTCTAGCCGTATTAACACCCATTGTTCTGAGGAGGGCTGCATGACTATAGACCTTGCCTTAAGACGGAACCACACTACCCGTGTTTGACGAAACACCAGAGCGCAGGAGATTTTTGTTTTACTATGAATGAGGCCCAACACAAAATCGTAAACTTACTTAAAATTATTTTTATTTTTGGGGGAATTATTTGTAAGAATGTGTTTGTACTTAGCGAACACAGTTTCTCTTTACTGAACTTTTATATGTTTTATCTTATCTCCCCACTCTTCACAATCACACCTTATTCATGTCATTTGGCAACACCTATATTTGTGAGCAACTATTTTTAAGTAAGAAGCACACAAAGGGCAAAATTAGAACCAAAATATGTGATGAGCACCTTTAGAATTAATTGAGAATTGCTCCTCCATCCATCCAACAAACCAGATATTGATGGGTTAGTTTATCAAAAACTGTCAAATATCACACTAGTTTTACATTGCCCTCTTTTACTTTTATAAAAATAAATATTACACAAAAAGGTTTTATTACTCAGATAGGTACAGTACATTATCTATATCAGTGATCATTAACTTTTGATCTGCCCGACTTTTTATGCTCATCAGTAGAGATGGCCTTGCGGTTCGCCCCCCCGCGGACGGTTCGCGGCGAACTTTGCGCGTTCGCTATTCGCCAAACCGGCGGACCTATGGCGCTGTTCGCGACCGCCATATTCTTTTACATTGTGAAGAACTTTGACCCATGACACATCCATCATGTGGTACATGACAGCTAATTGAGACATTTCAGCACATGGACATACCCCCTACCTTATAAATAGACCTGATCTGGCTGCCATTTTACATTCTGTCTTTTGACAGTGTAGGGAGAGGTTGCTGTGTGGAGCAGGGACAGACTGTATCACTAGCTATTAGGTCCACAAAAGTCCTTTTAAGGACTGGTATAGGTGTACTATTGTTTGGTGTGCAGTATATAGGTGTGTAATACACTTATGCCGCGTACACACGATCGTGATTCACGGCGGTTAAAAAAACGCCGTGAATCATGACATGAAAAACGAGGGAACGGCTTGTTCCCCCACACACGGTAGTTTTTCCCGTCATTTTTTCTCTTGTCGAGAAAAACGACCGTGTGTAGGCTCCGTGACAGTGTTTCCCTATGGGAAAACTGCCGCGGAAAAAAATGACGGGAAAAACGACGAGAAAAATTAGAGCATGTTCTAATTTTTCTCGTCATTTTTAATGCCGTTTTTCACGTCGAGAAAAATGACAAAAAGACCACGCACGGTCGTTTTTCTTGTTGAAAAAAAAAATGTAATTTTTCACGACGTGAAAAATGATCGTGTGTACGCGCCATCATAATATACTTTCAAATATAGAAAGCATATTACAGTGCATTTGTATTGTGCAGCATTGTGGCTGTAGTGCTGAGCGATTCTGCAGCTGTCTTTTGTCAGTGTAGGGAGAGGTTGCTGTGTGTAGCAGGGACAGACTGTAGTGACACAAATCACTAACTAATATAGGTCCACAAAAGTCCTTTTAAGGACTAGTATAGGTGTACTATTAGGTGTGCATCATATAGGGGTGTAATACACATATAAAATACTTTCAAATATAGAAAGCATATTATAGTGCATTTCTATTGTGCAGCATTGTGACTGCTGAGCGGTTCTGCAGCGATACTACAACTACTAAGAGTGACAAACGCAATTAGAAAAAAGTATTATAACTGGTGTGATAGACCAGTGGCCCCCCAAAACGACAGATTGAAGCGGGGTGTTATATACCTTCTTCCACATATACAAATAACTTATAAAAAATAAATAAAAAATAAATTATGGCAACTTTTCCAATAGCAGGATCATCTCCTGCACCCCCTTCATAGCCTGGCCTTGTCTCTCCTCCATGGCCTTCATGCTCTGCTGAATTGATGAAATTTTGCAGATAAAAAAAGAATGCTTGTCGTTGTCGATCGCAGATTCGCTTAATACTTCTGGTATCTCAGTGTCCATGTTGTGGGACTATGTTTGCACAGCTAGTAAGTATTTTGTGGTTGCAAATATGACCTGGAGGTTTTTAATGTTCGCCTGCCATTAAAATGAATGAGACCCGCCGCGAACCTACAGTTCGCGAACATTTGTGCGCGTCCGCGCGATCGCGTTCGTGAACCGTCCCGTTAGATGTTAGTCCATCACTACTCATCAGCTATCCTTATTGTTAGTGTATTTTATGTGCGGCTCAAAACCATTCCTCTTCTTCCAATGTAGCCCAGGAAGGTCAAAAGGTTGGACACCCCAGTTCTAGACATTTTGCAAATGGCCATACTGAGGGGGTGATTTATCTTCTTAGCTGGGATTTCAGAACTTTAAGTAAGTAAGACAAAATTAGAATGTCGAACCATGTATCTGACATCGCATATGCTCATTTTCAACTATTACTACAACGCTTGCATCGCCAAAAGCTCAACATGCTCATTTTCAACAATTACTACAACGCGTGATAAAGTCACGTGGTGCTGACGAAACACATTGGGGTGGAGCCAATGACATCATTACGTCATCTGAAGTGGCGTTAGCGATTACTAAGAGGTGATTCCGATGGTTTATGCTCATTAAAGAGGAAGTAAACCCTGATGGGTTTTGCTTCCTCTTTATTTCCCTGCAAAGCTAAAGCATAATGGGCTACTATGCATTGCATAGTAGCCCATTATGTGTCACTTACCTGAAACCGAAACCTGCAATGTCACTGCTGTCCCCGCTGGCTGGATGCATCCATCTTCACCCCTCTTCCTTCTGGGGCCGCAGACTCCAACTCTGTGACTGGCAGGAGTCGCGTGACGTCACTCCACCAGTCACGGCATGACACCTTTCGAAACTGCACGATCGTGCCCTGTCTAAAGTGTGCATGCGTCGAAGACATCGGCGCACGGTTACATTTTAATATAGGCTTACCTGTAGGTGAAAGGGGTTGTACAGGGTAAACAACCACTTTAAGGTGCTAGTGTTCCATATTCTGCTGTTACATCTATGTGCACTGAATTCAATGCACAAAAATATGTGTCTTCTGGACCGCCCACTGTATATACAGTGGGTACGAAAAGTATTCAGACCCCCTTCAATTTTTCACTATTTGTTATATTGCAGCTATTTGCTAAAATCATTTAAGTTCATTTTTTCCCCATTAATGTACACACAGCACCCCATATTGACAGAAAAACACAGAATTGTTGACATTTTTGCAGATTTATTAAAAAATAAAAACTGAAATATCACATAAACCTAAGTATTCAGACCCTTTGCTGTGACACTCATATATATAACTCAGGTGCTGTCCATTTCTTCTGATCATCCTTGGGATGGTTCTACATCTTCATTTGAGTCCAACTGTGATTGATTATACTGATTGGACTTGATTAGGAAAGCCACACACCTGTCTATATAAGGCCTTACAGCTCACAGTGCATGTCAGAGCAAATGAGAATCATGAGGTCAAAGGAACTGCCTGAAGAGCTCAGAGACAGAATTGTGGCAAGGCACAGATTTGGCCAAGGTTACGAAAAAATTTCTGCTGCACTTAAGGTTCCTAAGAGCACAGTGGCCTCCATAATCCTTAAATGGAAGACGTTTGGAATTGCCAGAACCCTTCCTAGAGCTGGCCGTCCGGCCAGACTGAGCTATCGGGGGAGAAGAGCCTTGGTGAGAGAGGTAAAGAAGAACCCAAAGATCACTGTGGCTGAGCTCCAGAGATGTAGTCAGGAGATGGGAGAAAGTTGTAGAAAGTCAACCATCACTGCAGCCCTCCACCAGTCGGGGCTTTATGGCAGAGTGGCCCGATGGAAGCCTCTCCTCGGTGCAAGACACATGAAAGCCTGAATGGAGTTTGCTAATAAACACCTGAAGGACTCCAAGATGGTGAGAAATAAGATTCTCTGGTCTGATGGGACCAATATATAACTTTTTGGCCTTACAGGGGGTCCCCGGGTTACAAACAAGATAGGAACTGTAGGTTTGTTCTTAAGTTGAATTTGTTTGTAAGTCGGAACAGGTACATTTTTTAGGGGTAGCCCCAGCCAAAAAAATTGTTTTATACTTTTTGGATAACATAGGGAAGGGTTATCACCCCTGTAACATTTGTTTTGCTGTCTGTGCCCCTGTTCAGAAGATTCACCTCACTTTCCATCCCAATGACAAATGGATTTAGAAGATTTTTGGTTGTTAGGGAAACATGGACTGGTGATAAAGCTCCAGTGGAGACACCTTTTTCCCATAAAAATGCTTACAGGAGTGAATTTCTCTTCCTAGGGGTAGATTTCCTCTCACTTCCTGTTGTCTTCCTCTGTTTTTAAGTAGGAGTCGTTTGTAAGTCGGATGTTTGTAAGTAGGGGATCGCCTGTAATTGTAAGCGGTATATGTGGAGAAAACCAGGCACTGCTCATCACCTGTCCAATACAGTCCCAACAGTGAAGCATGGTGGTGGCAGCATCATGCTGTGGGTGTGTTTTTTATCTGCAGGGACAGGGCGACTGGTTGCAATCGAGGAAAAGATGAATTCGGCCAAGTACAGGGATATCCTGGACGAAAACCTTCTCCAGAGTGCTCAGGACCTCAGACTGGGCCGAAGGTTTACCTTCCAACAAGACAATGACCATGAGCACACAGCTAAAATAAGGAAGGAGTGGCTTCACAACAACTCCGTGACTGTTCTTGAATGGCCCAGCCAGAGCCCTGACTTAAACCCAATTGAGCATCTCTGGGGAGACCTAAAAATGGCTGTCCACCAACGTTTACCATCCAACCTGACAGAACTGGAGAGGATCTGCAAGGAGGAATGGCAGAGGATCCCCAAATCCAGGTGTGAAAAACTTGTTGCATCTTTCCCAAAAAGACTCATGGCTGTATTAGATCAAAAGGGTGCAAATACTAAATACTGAGCAAAGGGTCTGAATACTTAGGACCATGTGATATTTCAGTTTTTCTTTTTTAATAAATCTGCAAAAATGTAAACAATTCTGTGTTTTTCTGTCAATATGGGGTGCTGTGTGTACATTAATGAGGAAAAAAATGAACTTAAATGATTTTAGCAAATAGCTGCAATATAACAAAGAGTGAAAAATTTAAGGGGGTCTGAATACTTTCCGTACCAACTGTATACGTCATTAGTTTGATGTTATATACTGTTGGTATTTTTTTATACAGCGGATGATCCTCTTTCACATAAAACTGGTCCCGGCGGCAGATTCACCACGAGATCACTTTTATGGGCAGCGGGAGAGGTGCACCTCTCCTGCTGCTTCCCAGTCGTTTACCTTCTTACCGGAGACGTCGTAAAGGGGGAAACGATCAGATCCCCCAATAGCGATGGGCAGGAAGTCGAGTGAGGGCAATATGGCCCCCACTCGACTCTATGCCCTTGGAGGACCGGAGCGACGTCTGACGTCACTTCCGCCTCTAGGCCTTAAACAGCCCCCTTCTTTCTTTTTTTTTGAGTAAATGTAAAATAACATTCTTTTTTTGCTTTTAAGTGTAAGGCCCCTTTCACACTGGGGCGGGCAGGAGCGGTGGCGGTATAGCAGCGCGATTTGCAGCGCTGCTATACCGTCGTTCTTACTGCGGTATGCGGTCGCTAGGGGGGTGAATTTAACCCCCGCTAGCGGCCGAAAAAGGGTTAATACCGCCCGCAAACCGCGGCTATTGCCGCGGTTTGCGTGCGGTATTACCGCGCTGTCCCATTGATTTCAATGTGAAAGGGGCCTCTATGTGAGATCTGAGGTCTTTTTGACCCCAGATCTCACAATAGAGAGGACCTGCCATGCTTATTTCTATTACAAGGGATGTTTAAATTCCTTGTAATAGAAATAAAAGTGATAAAAAAAAAACATTTAGAGGGACAGTGTAAACATAAAAAATAAGTAAAATTAATAAGAACATTTTATTTATTTTTTTAAAGCGCTCCGTCCCTCCGAGCTCGTGTGCAGAAGCGAACGCATACCTTAATGTCGCATATGTAAACGGTGTTCAAACCACACATGTGAGGTATCGACATGATCGGTAGAGCGAGAGCAATAATTCTAGCACTAAACCTCCTCTGTAACTCTAAACAGGTAACCTGTAAAACAAAATTAAATGTTGCCTATGTAGATTTTTAAGTACAGTAGTCGCCATTCCACAAGCATGTGCAATATTAATGAAACAAGAAAAGCCGCTCCATGTGAGTGAGTCTATGGTTAATCCATACACACACTAGTCAGGTGCTAGCCCAGCTCGCATGCTGTGCAACATAAGGAAATGATTCTGGACAGCTGCACTTCCAAAAATCCTTTTATTGAAGCTTCATATAACAAGTGGTTTCGCGCAAATGTTAGCGCTTAGTCATTACCTGTTAATGACTAACATTTGCGCGATACGCATCTACATTTTTGTCCCCTGCTCCATCTGTCAACCACTTGTCATATGAAGCTTCAATAAAAGGATTTTTGGAAGTGCAGCCGTCCGGAATCATTTCCTTATGTGCAATATTAAGGCGTGACATGTTAGGTATCTATTTACTTAACGTAACGTCATCTTTCACATTATACAAAAAAAAATTGGGCTAATTTTACTGTTTTCTTGGACAAATATGGACTGGACTGGACAAATATGCTGTAGCCGTCATTTGGCTATAGTGCGGTCGGTGGTTAAAATAGCACCTGGTGACCTGCCTTGAAGGTCCTTGTTCATGGTGTCGGGTGATAACTCTCTGTTCCCGTTTCCCAGTTGTGCTTCTGCATTGTCACTCTGTCACACGGGCTTCAAGTGTCCATTATAACACACTTATTTTCAGAGCCGTCTAATGTTGATTGGACCCTGGGCAAAAAAATTCTTGGGGCCGCCCATGCAATTTTGTTCTCCACCTGCTCTGAGACATACAATAAATATCAGCTAGACTTAAAATCTGTTTACTGTATCAGATCAGGCAGGGATTGCGATTGGTTGCCAGAGGTTACAGCATATCATTACCACTTACTGACTGGTTGCTAGAGGTTACAGCACACATTATGGCTCACTGATTAGTTGCTAGAGGTTACAGCACATGATTTCTTCTTATTGATTGGTTGCTAGAGATTACTGTAATTCTTCTCACTGATTGGTTGCTAGAGGTTACAGCACATCATCTCTTCACTGTAGAGGGGCATGATATACATATGAATGCCGCCTTTATTTACATATGAATGCCGCCGGCCTCAGCTATTTACATATGAATGCTGCCGCTCTTTACATATGAATGCTCCCGTTATTTACATATTAATGATGGTTATTTACATGTAAACAAAGGGTCTGCAGTTGAGTCATCTGTACGCAACAATAGGGCAGAGCTGGGCAGCATTAGTAGCAGCACTTCACACTGAGATATCAGGACACAGCAAAGGACTAAAATTTCAAGGGACAAGGGAATTTAAACTGTGATAGTTGGCAAGTATGAGGCAGCTGCTTTGGGCCCCACAACAATGACAGGGCCCAGGACAGCTGCCCCTTTTGCCCTGCCTTAAAGATGGCCCTGCTTATTATGCAGGCATGATGCACTGTTGTCGCCATCAGGAAACCTGTCCCGAGAAATGCTATGCAGCCATCGCTAGAGTACATAGAAAAGACTCTCTTATCACTATATACATCCTCTCATGCAATGATGAAGAAATGCTGACGCTCACTGGAGCTGGTAAAGAAATATATCATTGATTTGATACAAGTCACCCCAGGTAATCAAACAATAAGCAACCGCAGTGAAGCTCATGGCCTCAGTGGCGGCCGATGCGCTGACACATTCTTGGGTCAGGAATATGTTTCCCGCTGAGGCGATCCTGACAGTTTTATTCACTTAATTATTATAAAGTTGTAAAACAAACAGCAAGGAGTCCAAGGATTGCTAAATATGAAACGCCATGAGGATTAGATGTACATAAACTGAATATTTCCTATCATCATACAAGGCTGATAATGAAAGAATTATGTATAGGGTATGGCTGTGCAATCCAAGCATGGTTAGCTCCGTACGCAGTGTAACGGGTGAACAAATAACCTCAACTGGGTGGAAATGTACAGACAACTCAAAACATATGAATGCATTAAAGTAGAACTTAAAGGGTGTGTCCAAGCATTACCCAAATTTACCTTGCAAACCTCCCTCTCCCCCTCTAGATCACATCCCAGTTTTGAGTCTTCTACCTTGTTCTTGTAGAAAGAAACAACTTCTTGGTGTTTATCCATGTGACACCATCACCAGGCTTGTAAAATTCTTACAGGGGCTGCTGCTGAGAATTTACTTGCTAGTGATGTAGATACTGTGTTTACTATGCTTTGGTCTGTGAATGAACAGGAAGACTGTTCTGTTCATTCATTTTGTGCAGTTGAGGCTGCAGAGATAGAGATTGAAGACTGTGTCCTCAATTACTTCCTCTGTCTCAAAGGTGATATGAGGACGGATGATCTGATGACTGGCGGGTTAATGATGAAGCAATAGCAGGAAATGTGGAGGAAGCATAGATCTACCGAATGAATGAAGCAGAAGTAGGAAAATCATTGCATGTCGGGTGCTAAGGTACAGCTTCCCCTCCAGCTAGGAGGACAGTGATCAGCACCGTGGTGACATCACCAAATCTCACTCCAAATCTCCAGAGACTATCAATCATAGGCAGCAGTGCCTTAGATGATCTTACACTGCAGATATACAGCTATAAGGTTACAGAACAGGAGTGTGTAGACACCCCCATTTACCAGGAGGTGCACTGTTATTTTTAGGAGGAATTTCAAACAAAAGGTAAATTTTTCAGTGTACTGTTTTGGCACAATTAAGATATTTGGTTTTTTTTTTAACCGCTCGCCGACCACATAACATTATACGGCAGTAAAGTGGCTCTCCTGTGAATGATCCAGCACTTTTGGATGGGGAGGGGGCGCACGTGCCGGCTGTGCTGCAATTAGACACAGCAGATTCTGATCAACGGGTGCCGACCAATGGATGACCGTCGGCACCCGCTGATCGGTGAGCAGACAGGCAGGACGGAGCTCTGCATATGTAAACAATGCAGAACTCTGTCCAGTCAACGGGGCTGGATTTTATTTCCCTGGAAAGCAGGGAATAAATACTTGCACGTCCCTTAGTGAATGCAGCACATAGTACACACATTTAACCCTTTGATCACCCTTCCCAGTCAGTGTCATTAGTACAGTGATAGTGCATATTTTTAGCACGAATCACTGTATTAAGCCTCATACACATAAACTTTTCCGTGGATTTTTGTCCGAAGGGAGTTGGCCGGGCACACCCATAGCATACACACGGCAGGACTTTTCTGCAAACTTTCCCAAAACTTTCCCAACATCACGTGGTTTTTCTGCTCTTTTCTGCTGTTTACCGCCACCCTTTGGTCAGCTTCTGCTATTGTTGGTTGATTTTAACATTGGTTCTGGGCATGCGTATTTGTACTTCAAACTAAAGTCCTATGGATTTCTGTACACATGATAGTACTTTGCATCGTAGGACTTTTGTTGCTGAAAGGTTTGTCCGTTTGCAGAGCGAACTTTTGTCCGATGAAAACCGAAAAACTTTGTCCGATGGAGCGTACACACGGTCGGATTTTTGGGAAAACCTGCTCATTTTGAAGTTTGTTGGCAAAAAGTCAGACCGTGTGTACGGGGCTTTAGTGTCACTGGTTCCCACAAAGAGTCAGTTAGTGTCAGACTGTCCGCCATACTATTGCAGTCCCACTATAAGTCGCCGATCGCCGCAATTACTAGTAAAAAATAAATAAATAAATAAAAAAGTCAATAAATATATCCCATAGTTTGTAGAAGCTAAAACTTTCGCGTAAACCAATCTATATACAGTATGCTTCTTGGTATTTTGTAGCAGAATACATATTGGACTAAATTTATGAAGAAATTTGATTAAAAAAAAAAAAATTGTATTACATATGTTTTATAGCAGAAAGTAAAAAATATTGTTAGTTTTTTAAAATGTTCGATCTTTTTTTTTTTTTACTTTAGAGCAAAAAAACAAAACCAAAACAGTGGTGATCAAATACCACCAAAAGAAAGCTCTATTTGTGGCAAAAAATTATATAAATGTAATTTATATACAGCGTTGCATGACCGTGAAATTGTCAGTTAAAGTAACGCAATGCCAAAAAGCAAAATACGGCCTGGTCATGAAGGGGGTAAAACTTCCGGGGGTCAAGTATAGCATATTTTCACTTTTTTTAATTCAGGAGCTCTTGAAAGTAAATGTAAACCCTAAATACATTATATTCATCTTATTAAGGTGATATGTTACCATAAACAATAGTTTTTTTTTTTTTTTTTTATAAAATACTTGTCTTCATCTTTATTTGCACCTTAGTGTTTATGATCTCCTGCAGTCTCTTTGCAACAACTTCCTATATCCATGCATTTTTCAGGGTATGTCTTCTAATGGTGACAAAAATAAACCAATGGCAGAGCAATGTGCATTGAAATGGCCACTTGTAGATCCCACTGGAATCCTATGAGAGAACGCAGGGGGCTCACCCGAGAGACAAGAGACAGAGCGTTGTCACCCTATACCTGGAAGTACCTGCACAAGGACCTTCATGGCAGGGTCAATGGATAGTGTTTTAATAAAAGTTGCAGATTTAAAAATATTAAAAACAACTTTTGAAATTATGTTAACCCGATACAGCTTATTTGAGGTTTGAGGGATTGGATGCTACTTTGTTTCATAAACAGTTGCGTTTTTTTATTACATTTTTTGGAAAATACAATTTTCACCTTGCTCATCATGTTTTGTGTTCCATGTATGTCATTTCTCACAGCGAGTTTCCTGATGGTGCGTAATGTACATCAGCTGGGCTGCTTTTAGCCTCCATTGGAGGCACATGTGGCATGGTGAGAATGAGAGATGACCCTAAAAGACCTTAAATTTAGGCCAAATTTCATGGATTCGTGTGGCAGGGTGACAACTAGAGATGACTCTAAATGTCCCTAAAATTGGGCCAGATTTAAGGACAATTAGAGATGACTCTTAACCTTAAATTTGGGCCAGACCTCATAAATTCGTGTGGCAGGGTGACAACTAGAGATGTCCCTAAATGACCATGAAGTATATTTAAAGGCAGTTCGTTTTGGATAAAGTGGATTAGAATCCTGTCTCTGTTTGTCCTGGTTACAGTTATCACTGAAAGTGAACAGGTATTGATAGGACTATTCCGCAAATCCAGGTGCCGGATGGCTCCATCGCTTCAGACCCTAGGACCATTAATCTAACTTTTAAATCCTATGAGGACCTATATTCGTCCCAGCCCTCTCCACTTGAATGGGAAACTATGGGTTTCTTCGAGTCTCTCCGGTTCCCTGTAGTGGAGGACTCACACAGATCCATCTTAAATGAACCTTTGACGGTAGAAGAAATTACCACTGCCATATACTCACTCCCCCCGAACAAAACTCCTGGATTGGACGGTTTGCCCGCTGAATGGTACAAACACTATGCTAGGGACTTGGCACAGAGGTTGCACTCTCAGTTTGGGCAGGCAATGGAGGAGGGCGTTCTCCCCTCCTCCATGTGTAAGGCCCTGATTGTGGTGATCCCCAAGCCTGATAAAAATCCAACGCTATGCGGCTCATACCGTCCAATCTCCTTACTCAATAGCGATGTTAAGATACTGGCCAAGGTACTGGCAGTGAGACTACAAAAGATTATCCTACACCTTATCCATAGGGACCAAACTGGATTCATGCCTGGAAAGAGTACATATGACAACATTAGACGATTGTTCATACATATCCATAGAGCTGACACTGAGCATAAAAGTGGCCTGGTGTTGTCACTGGATGTAATGAAGGCCTTTGATACTGTGAAATGGACCTTTTTGTGGGAAGTCATGCACCGAATGGGTTTTAGTCACCAATTTATAAAATGGGTTCGCCTGCTATATATCAATCCCAGGGCAAGAATATGTACTAACAAGGATGTATCGGATGTCTTTTCTTTACACAGGGGAACACGGCAGGGCTGCCCGCTCTCGCCACTCCTGTTCGCACTTGCCATAGAGCCTTTGGCTCTGGCGGTGCGACAGACGGCGTCGGTGGGCGGCATATGTTATGGTAATCTTACAGAGAAGATCTCATTATATGCTGATGACGCATTAATATACCTTGATGGCACAGAACAGTCCTTTAAATCTTTAATGGAAGTGGTGGAGGAGTTCGGGAGGGTCTCGGGACTAAAGGTGGGCTGGGACAAGTCTTTTGCTTTTCCCATAGGCCCCAAACAGGACTATACTTACTTATCTCACTCTAAACTGTCAGTCAGATCCACATTTAAATATTTGGGCATTCACATTAATGCAGACCTGGCCCTCTTTGAATCTCTTAACATTGCCCCAGTTGTTACACACATGGAGACCAGGTTGCAAACTTGGGCCTCATTACCTTTGAATTTGATAGGGCGGTGAACATATTTAAAATGATATACCTACCTAAATTTTTATATGCCTTTAGGGCATCCCCTATTTTTCTCTACAAAAAGCTCTTCAAAAGAATAGACTCGTTATTATCCTCCTTCCTATGGCAGGGGACCAATCCCAGAATAGCGAAGGCTTCCCTCCAGGCCTCTAAGGGTGATGGGGGACTGGCCTGCCCCAACTTGCGACACTATTTTATAGCAGCCCAATTAACCTATGTCTATGAATGGTTCCAGGGGGCCTCCGCATCCTGCTCTACCTATCTACTGCAGGCACTTGCTGGCCTAGAGGCCCAATTGGTAGATATTATGCATAGATCTTTACCAAAACGATGCTCCCGCGGCTCCCCGATAGAAGTGAGTTGGTTGGCCTGGCATGAAGGGAATAAGACGATTTCAGAATTGGGGGGGTCTCACCGAAAACCCCCCTATGGCATAACCCCAATCTTCTGGAGCTCATGGGTCACCCCGATGCATTGTGGTGGACACGGCTGGGCATTACCCACGCTGCCCACATTTTTCTCAATGGTGAATTTATCTCTTTTGAAGTCCTAAAAGCTACAAGTGGATTATCAAATAAATTCTATTTTAAATATCTTCTCATACGACACGCTGTCCGTGCGCAGTTTCATGGCCTGACTCTTGAGCTCGCTGAATCCCCGCTTGAGGCATTGATGTCGTGTTCTGGCATTACGAAATTAGCCACGACCATTTACTCCCGACTGCAGACGGGTGGGAGTTCTCCCTTCCGTGCTGCACAGCGGAAGTGGATGGTCGACATCCCTGGGCTTTCAGAGGAGGGGTGGGAGGAGGCCTCTGGGGCCTGTTTCTTGGATATTGTTGGGTCTAACGACCAATATATACAGTTCAAATTTATTCATCAACTACATTACACGCCGGCTCGTCTGGCTCGCATGGGTTATGTTTCAGGGGCCCTCTGCCCTAGATGTAAGTGCACCAATGCTGGTTATGTACGCATGTTTTGGTCCTGCCCGGCCCTCTTGGGGTTCTGGGTGGACCTATTCTCTTTTTTTGAAAACAATCTATGCCTAGTGACCCCCCACACTGTTGAAGTGGGGCTCCTGGGCATCCTTAATGACCACATACCCAGAACCCACGAACGGACCCTAGTCCGCTTGATACTCTTTTATGCCAGAAAACTGATATTACTACAATGGAAGTGTGAATCTGCTCCCAACATCCAACTGCTGTACCGCATGATAAACAAAGTCGTACCAACCTTTAAACTAATCTATAAAGGAAGGGCCTGTATACAGAAATTCTACAAGATCTGGCAACCTTGGCTGGATATAGACAGCTCCTTTTGGAAGGATACCCCTCTGTCTCAGCAGTAGTGGGCCCTGATTCAGCCCCTCCTGTTTGATGGGGGGGGGGGGAGAACTACCTCCTATCCTAAATAAAGAAGCTGGGGACATGAAACATATCCCACATAAATGTGGGGGGGAGTAGGAGGAGTGCCCCCCCCCCAGCTGTAGTTTCGGCTGGGGAAATGGGTGGAAGTGCTGGGTGAATGGGTATGAGTGTTGTGTGAGTGAATGCAAGCACTTAAGTATTACTGAATAAGGATAACCGAATGAGTCCTGTGAAAATCACAGTTAAATACTCTCGATACACCTTTGGTATTAGGGTTTTGTGTTTCTTTTTTTTTTTTTTTCTTCTCCTCCGTTGAGGAACTGGGACACCTATGTGGCCATGTGGCCACAAGCTGTAGGCCTTATTAGGCTTGAATGTTATTTCGAGACTATATTGTTTATGCTCCCGCTTCACGGTGTAATACTGGTATATTGCTACTGAATACAAGAAAATAATGTGTAAGCGTGTATGTTGATATGCTCTGTAATTTTTCTCTGTTCAATGGAAAAATCAATAAACATAAATAAAAAAAAAAAAAGAAAGTGAACAGGTACCCCAATTTTCACCAGGGGGAAATCGTCCAATTGGAACACCAGTTCTGGTGACCCTGGTCACTATTAAGGATTCCCTCTCACTTCTTGTTTTGGTTGTGGGACAGTGAAGGAAATCTCCCCAATTGGGACCCAGATGGTGTTAGGATAATTCTTCCCCTGTGATCAGTCAAACTCCAGGTGTTTAAAAGTGAAGACAATCCATTCAAAATGCACCGGTACATTTTGTGTGAAGCTTACAAGGTAAAGATTTCAGAAAAAGTGAGACAGAGAGGAATAGCCTGTTTGTCATAGCCCCCCTCCTCATACTTACAATGAAACAACGATAAAACTTCTCATTGGCTAAGGAAAACACTGAAGTGTCTGGTACAGCATGGTACTTTATTTCTTACCAGCGTTTCCTGTGTAGCGGGGTCCTCAATTTAGGGGTAGGGTTTGAGTGGTAGTTATGCTCAAACATCTAAATTGTTAGGACATTATCAACCATTTTGTCTGCAGGAAGAGTATCCTTGTACTGTTCCCTATGGCCTGCAGGTGGCGCTTCCATAGTGGGCCAAGGTTGAACTGCTGATACAGTGCTGTGCCTTGTGTGTCCCCTCTCGGCAACCATACAGTGGCAGTGGTCGGCCTGCTGTGTATGCTGGGTGAGGATATAAAAGGGGCAGACGCTGCCTGTTTAGGGGTTCGTCGTCGGGAGTCCTACTCCCAGGGAGTGTGTGTTCCTGTCCACCCTGGGCACCTTTGGCCTTGGGCCCAGCACCTTCGGCTGGGGCCCGTCAAGGATCGAGGAATCTCAGGGTGCCGCCTTGCGAGGGGACCCGCATCTTAGACGAGGAGCCCAGGGAAAGACCGTTCCGAGGGACTGGTGAGAAGTCACAGTGAAGGAAGGGGCCCGTAACTCTCTGTAGGGATGTCTTCTCCTTACAAAGAGGCCAAGCTTTAAAGAAACCAAGTTCACCAGGTCTGTGACAGAGACCAAGTTCACCAGGTCTGTGGCAGAGACCAGTGTACCAGTTTGTGTAGTGATTGTGCAGTTAGTTCGAGTACCATTTTGGCTGCTAGTCCCTATCTAGGGAGACTATCCAAATGGGCTAAGTCTGCTTGAGGAGCCAAGCAGTGAAGTGTATTACGTTTCTGCCTGGACCTCTCCCACACCTTATGCTGTCCTGTTCCCTCTCCAACCTTTATTATCAGAGACTGTCGTTTAAAGAGAAATAAACTCTACGTTGGAGTTACAGGTGATGTGGACATTGAAGTCATTGGGGGAAATAGAGACTTGTCTTTATTGACTATAGAGATAAGAACCATTCTCTGGAGAATCTGGTTGTGGAGACCCATCACAACACCGCTCAACCTCTTCACACAGGAGGGTACGGGCATATAGAGCTGGGTGTGCCCTTTCCTCCTGCGAGGAGCCTTAGACAAGGAGGAAAGGGTGGTAAGCGCTATACGTGGGGGCTCGAGTCTGGGATTTCTGCAGCCAGAAAGAAGAAGAAAACCCCCCAGAGTTTGGACTTTATTCCCCCTGTGAGGCTCCGTGGAGGTCGGCCATCTTTGAGAGAAAGTGACTGCGCCACGAGGAGAGCCCAAGCTGCGTAGTTCGTGGGCGTGTCAAGAGTAAGAAAGCCTGCGAACATTGCAGAAGATGGGAGGAGCCTCGCCATGTGATGAGTTGCACGTAGTGACTTTGCCGCAAAAAGCACAGTGCGCAATGAATCAGCAAGTGGAGAACATGGCGTCTAATGCCCCATGGATTCCAGTTCCTTCTACCATGAATGTATCTTCGTTTGCTGCTTCTTTGATGGATACAGGGATACGACTGAAGCCTTGGGGTCGCTTCGCCCTCTACGTTCACAGAGATGTGGAGGCCCTTGGAGTGGTTTGTCCCGGATGCCAGGGACTGGTGGTGCACCTTCGGCCTTTTGGAATATGTGAAAGATGCAAGTAGTTCTTGTTCGAGGTAGAGCAACCCACAGAAAAGCTTAGCGCTTTCTGGCTGAATTGCCTTACGGGTGCCACTACTCTTGAGGAGGAAACCAGCGCTTCTACAGTCACCCCTACGCGCACTGTCGAGACTTCGGAGGAAGTCGTTATTGAGAATGTTCCGGTAGTTGAGGAACCGGAGACGGAGAAACCGGAGGATGCTGCCTCGGTTGTTACAGAATCCTCGCTCCCACCGCCCAAGTGAAAGGTCGGCTACATGAAAGCCTCCTGCGGTCGTGGTCGAGCTATACCCCAGCGTTTACCTGTGTCGGATTGCCTAGTCGGAGGGACCTCCAGACGATCTGCGACAGCTACAGGTCGAGGTAAGCCGGGGAAGGGAGCAGAGAAAAGCGTCCAGAGTGTTGGGGAGGCTTGGGTCCTGGACCCCAAAGAATTTGAACTTGCTAGAGATAGTGATTCCCCTGCTACAAAGAATTACATACTAGCAGAGGACTGTGATACCTCGGGTCTAGTATCGTCTTCTGATGTGGGAGAAGACACCAAGATAGATGAAATATTCATCAAAAAGGGCTGGGACAGAATGCCCCTATCCTCCGCCAGAAGTAGAAGGGACTCACCCAAGTCTGCTGGGGATGTTACACCCCGGGTGGAAGTCCATGTGTCTGAGGAAGGACCTGACCCCATGCCTGAGTCGTCCGGACCTGTGGTGCCCATGCACTAGGGATGAGCTTCGTGTTCGAGTCGAACATACGTTCGACTCGAACATCGGCTGTTCGATCGTTCGACGAAGATCGAACGATTTGGACCGTTTGCGCCAAATTCGAGTGACGCGAACGGCCCACAATGCACTACGCCATCGCAGTGTCATCCAGGCGCTGTGATTGGCCAAGCATGCACTGTGACCCCGCATGCTTGGCCAATCACAGCGCCGGCAGCGAGGAGAGCAATGATTGGCCACAGGCAGGATGCCTGTGGCCAATTATTGCTGATGGGGTTTAGTACACGCCCCACACTATAAAAGGCCGCCAGCGCGGCGGCCTTGTGTAGTGTGTTCCGGAGCAGGGAAAGAGAAGCATAGGCAGGGACAGTGTCATTTTTTTTCCTTTACTAATCCTGGATTCCTTGTGTTTAGGGACGAATAAGGATAGGTAGGGAGAGTGTCAGTGACAGTGTGCTATTCTGTGCTAATCCTTGTT
Organism: Rana muscosa; assembly: GCA_029206835.1. Classification (NCBI taxonomy): domain Eukaryota; kingdom Metazoa; phylum Chordata; class Amphibia; order Anura; family Ranidae; genus Rana; species Rana muscosa. The sequence goes on from JARGYO010000094.1 coordinate 60,882,063, forward strand.
TGTAGGGACAGAGAGGTACAGTGAGAGAAACTGACAGTGTGCTATTCTGTTCTAAAACTATTTTGCTGAACCATATTTTCAATCCTTGAGTTGAGGGACAGAGAGGTACAGTGAGGGAAAGTGTCAGTGTGCTATTGTGTTCTAAAACTATTTTGCTGAACCATATTTTCAATCCTTGAGTTGAGGGACAGAGAGGTACAGTGAGGGAAAGTGTCAGTGTGCTATTGTGTTCTAAAACTATTTTGCTGAACCATATTTTCAATCCTTGAGTTGAGGGACAGAGAGGTACAGTGAGGGAAAGTGTCAGTGTGCTATTGTGTTCTAAAACTATTTTGCTGAACCATATTTTCAATCCTTCAGTTGAGGGACAGAGAGGTACAGTGAGTGAAACTGATAGTGTGCTATTCTGTTCTAAAGCAATTTTGCTGTTCCATATTTTCAATCCTTGAGTTGAGGGACAGAGAGGTACAGTGAGGGAAAGTGTCAGTGTGCTATTGTGTTCTAAAACTATTTTGCTGAACCATATTTTCAATCCTTGAGTTGAGGGACAGAGAGGTACAGTGAGTGAAACTGATAGTGTGCTATTCTGTTCTAAAGCAATTTTGCTGAAACATATTTTCAATCCTTGAGTTGAGGGACAGAGAGGTACAGTGAGGGAAAGTGTCAGTGTGCTATTGTGTTCTAAAACTATTTTGCTGAACCATATTTTCAATCCTTGAGTTGAGGGACAGAGAGGTACAGTGAGGGAAAGTGTCAGTGTGCTATTGTGTTCTAAAACTATTTTGCTGAACCATATTTTCAATCCTTGAGTTGAGGGACAGAGAGGTACAGTGAGGGAAAGTGTCAGTGTGCTATTGTGTTCTAAAACTATTTTGCTGAACCATATTTTCAATCCTTGAGTTGAGGGACAGAGAGGTACAGTGAGTGAAACTGACAGTGTGCTATTCTGTTCTAAAGCAATTTTGCTGTTCCATATTTTCAATCCTTGAGTTGAGGGACAGAGAGGTACAGTGAGGGAAACTGACAGTGTGCTATTCTGTTCTAAAACTATTTTGCTGAACCATATTTTCAATCCTTGAGTTGAGGGACAGAGAGGTACAGTGAGGGAAACTGACAGTGTGCTATTCTGTTCTAAAACTATTTTGCTGAACCATATTTTCAATCCTTGAGTTGAGGGACAGAGAGGTACAGTGAGTGAAACTGACAGTGTGCTATTCTGTTCTAAAGCAATTTTGCTGTTCCATATTTTCAATCCTTGAGTTGAGGGACAGAGAGGTACAGTGAGGGAAAGTGTCAGTGTGCTATTGTGTTCTAAAACTATTTTGCTGAACCATATTTTCAATCCTTGAGTTGAGGGACAGAGAGGTACAGTGAGTGAAACTGACAGTGTGCTATTCTGTTCTAAACCAATTTTGCTGTTCCATATTTTCAATCCTTGAGTTGAGGGACAGAGAGGTACAGTGAGGGAAACTGACAGTGTGCTATTCTGTTCTAAAACTATTTTGCTGAACCATATTTTCAATCCTTGAGTTGAGGGACAGAGAGGTACAGTGAGGGAAACTGACAGTGTGCTATTCTGTTCTAAAACTATTTTGCTGTTCCATATTTTCAATCCTTGAGTTGAGGGACAGAGAGGTACAGTGAGGGAAAGTGTCAGTGTGCTATTGTGTTCTAAAACTATTTTGCTGAACCATATTTTCAATCCTTGAGTTGAGGGACAGAGAGGTACAGTGAGGGAAAGTGTCAGTGTGCTATTGTGTTCTAAAACTATTTTGCTGAACCATATTTTCAATCCTTGAGTTGAGGGACAGAGAGGTACAGTGAGGGAAAGTGCCAGTGTGCTATTGTGTTCTAAAACTATTTTGCTGAACCATATTTTCAATCCTTGAGTTGAGGGACAGAGAAGGACACTCGTAGAAATTATCAGTGTGCTATTCTGTGCTAAATCTTGTTTGTAGGGAGGGACAGAGTAGGACAGTGAGGGAAAGTGTCAGTGTGCTATTCTGTTCTAAAACTTTTTTGCTGAACCATATTTTCAATCCTTGTGTTTAGGGACAGAGAAGGATAGGCAGGGGACAGTGTCAGTGTCATTGTTGCTAAGCCTCCTGCACAATATACACCTGAAGGTAGCCCTTATTGCTGTTTTTCCCATCTCCCTGCAGGCCATCCATTAAAATGTCTGGAAGGCAACCAAGGAGAGGCAGACAGTCAGGAGGCAAAAAAAGAGAGCAAGCAGGCTCTGTGTCTGGGGGCAACAGTGCTGGTCGTGTACGCGGTGCATTGTCATCAGCACATGGCCATGGGACACGCTTGTCCTTGTTTTCGGCAGCTGGACATGTTGAGCCACATCATGCCGAAGACTTGGTAGAGTGGATGACCAAGCCCACCTCATCCTCCTCATCCTCTCTCACCCAGGCTCAGGGTAGTGGCAAAGCAGCTGCCAAAGCGTCCTCTTCTCTGGTTTTATTATCTTCATTAGTCAATCCTTCCCTAGACCCACCATGCCCTCCTCCTGAGGAGTCCCCCGAACTGTTTGAGCACAGTGTTGGGTACATGCTCCAGGAGGGTGCCCAGCGTTTGGAAGGATCTGATGATGATACCCAGCTAGAGGAAGGCAGCAGCGTGAGAGCAGAGAGAGGGGATGCTCAAGAAGGACACCAATCTGGCAGTCATGTTCCAGCAGCTGCAGCATACTGCCAGATTGGCTCCAGTGATGAGGAGGGAGGGGATGATGAGGTCACTGACTCCACGTGGGTGCCTAATAGGAGAGAGGAGGAGGAGGAGGATGAGGAGGAGGCACATCTCCAACGAGGCAGGATGCCCTTGAGTGGCCAGCGTATGGGCAGCACACCGACGGAATCACACCGCAGAGCTCCGCCTGTGCAGGGCGCTGCCTCTGCCCGTCATTCAAAAAGTTCTTTGGTGTGGGCCTTTTTTGAGGCGAGTGCATCAGATCGCACAGCTGCTGTTTGCAACATATGTCTCAAGCGTATATCGCGTGGCCAAAACATCAGCCGCTTGGGCACCACATGCTTGATCAGACATATGTTGACCTGCCATGCAGCTCGTTGGCAAGCCTACCTTAAAGACCCACACCAAAAAACAAAGCTGACCTCTTCTTGCACCGCATCAGCTGGGATCTCCAACCCCACTATACCTTCACTCCTCTCTGAAACCTGCTCTGAGAGGAATGAAGGTGTAGAATTAGGTGTGTCACAGGCAAGTACTTGCGGGCACTCTGCTAGCAGTACACCAACGTCCGATTCTAGCAGGCAAATTTCCCTGCCCCAGCTGCTGGACCGTCGAAAGAAGTTCACTCCCAGCCATCCACATGCCCAGCGGTTGAATGCTAGCTTGGCTAAATTGCTAGCGCTTCAACTGCTGCCTTTTCAGTTGGTAGACTCGGCCCCCTTCCGTGAGTTTGTGCAATGTGCGGTTCCTCAGTGGCAGGTTCCCAAACGACACTTTTTCGCACGGAAGGCTATTCCGGCTCTCTACAGGCATGTGGAAGGCAATGTCTTGGCCTCGCTGGACAGGGCGGTCAGCGGTAAGGTGCATATTACCGCTGACTCATGGTCCAGCAGGCATGGACAGGGACGTTACCTTTCGTTCACGGCCCATTGGGTCACTGTTTTGGCAGCTGGGAAGGATGCAGGACAAGGTGCAGTAGTGTTGGAGGTTGTTCCACCGCCACGCCTCCAAAATGCTACTACTGGTTGTGACACACCTCTCTCCTCCACCCCCTCCTCTTCTTCTTCCTCCATGGCCTCTTCCTGTGGTTTGTCCTCGGAACCAGCGGTGCTCCGTAGGCGTTCAAGGGGCTACGCAAGTACGCAGGCAAAAAGATGCCATGCCGTGCTTGCGCTGGTGTGTTTGGGGGACAGGAGCCACACAGGGGCAGGCCGAGAGGTGGTTGACGCCACGCCAGCTTAAGCCAGGAATGGTGGTTTGCGACAATGGCACCAACCTCCTCTCCGCCCTCCGACAGGGACAACTGACCCATGTGCCCTGTATGGCTCACGTCCTTAACCTGGTGGTGCAGCGGTTCTTGGGCAGGTACCCGGGCTTACAGGATGTCCTGAGGCAGGCCAGGAAAGTCTGTGTGCATTTCCGCAGATCTTATAATGCCAGTGCTCGCCTGGCTGAGCTTCAAAAGGAGTTGAACCTGCCCAAGAACCGCCTTATATGTGACATGCCCACCAGGTGGAACTCAACGTTGACCATGCTGCAGCGGCTGCACACGCAGCAGAGGGCCATCAATGAGTACCTGTGCGACTACGGCACCAGGACAGGGTCAGGGGAGCTCGGGTTTTTTTCACCACGCCAGTGGGGCATGATCAGGGATGAATGCACTGTCCTGGCACCATTTGAGAAGGCCACGAGGATGGTGAGCAGTGACAGTGCATGCATCAGTGACACTGTACCTCTTGTCCACCTGTTGGAGCACACGCTGCGTGGAATAATGGACAGGGCACTTGAGGCAGAACAGAGGCAGGAAGAGGAGGACTTCCTTGCCTCTCAAGGCCCCCTTTACCCAGACAGTGTTCCTTCTGTCCCACCCATCGCACAGGAAGAGGAGGAGGAGGAGGAGGATTGTGTCAGCATGGAGGTGGAGGCTGGCACTCAGCATCATCAGCAGCAGTCTTTTAGGGATGATTTACAGTCCCAAGAAACCAGTGGACTTGTACGTGGCTGGGAGGAGGTGGCTGCGGATCATGTCGTCCTTAGTGACCCAGAGGACTCCGGACTGAATGCCTCAGCTAACCTACGCTGCATGGCCTCCCTGATCCTGCAAAGTCTGCGGAAGGATCCTCGTATTCTTCGAATCAAGGAGAGGGACCATTACTGGCTGGCCACTCTCCTTGATCCACGGTACAAGGGTAAGGTTGCGGACCTTATCGTACCGTTGCAGAGGGAGCAGAGGATGAGACAACTCCGGGAGGCCTTGCAGAAAGGTCTGTGCAACGCGTTCCCAGAGACTGGGAGGTTACAAACTCCTGGTCCTGGACAACGAGTTGCTGAGGCTTCGGGCAGTCAAAGAAGGAGCGGTGGGGAAGGTGGCCGTCTGACCGATGCGTTCAGACAATTCTTTAGTCCACAGCCCCAAAGTATGATCGGTTCCAGCAACCATCGCCAGCGTCTGATATACATGGTGCAGGAATACCTAGGGGCAAGGTCAGACTTGGACACCTTCCCCACCGAAAATCCTCTGGCTTACTGGGTCTTGAGGATGGATCACTGGCCAGAGCTTGCACAGTATGCAATTGAGCTACTGGCCTGTCCTGCATCCAGCGTTCTTTCAGAACGCACATTCAGTGCTGCTGGAGGATTTGTCACGGATCACAGGGTGCGCCTGTCCACCGACTCGGTTGATCGACTGACTTTCATCAAGATGAACCAGTCTTGGATCACCACCAGCTACCACACACCAGATGCTGATATAACAGACTAATTGATTTTAAAATGTCCCATCCCTTCAAGACTGATGCTGATGCTGAGTGCCTGTGCTGTTATGTTGTCTGGCTATCCTCCTCCTCCTCCTCAATGATACGATTAACGATGATAGCTTGGAAGATCATTTTGGTTTATGGGTGACGCCACCAGTGGCTAAGGCCCAATTTTTCAGCCCCTGTTTAACAGGGGCGTGTAATTAAAATTTTTGATGCAATACTTTGCAACAGGCCTCATTGCTGTGCTCCAAGTACAGTATCTGTGAGGGGTTGCAGTGTTGTGCCACCAGTGCCTAAGGCCCAATTTTTCAGCCCCTGTTCAACAGGGGCATGCAATTATAATTATTGATCTAATAATTCACAGCAGGGCCCATTGCTGCGCCCACCAAGAGTAACTGTCAGGCCTTACAGTGTTGTGGCACCAGCACCACCATCACCACCACCACCACCACCAAAGGCCCAATTTTTCAGCCCCTGTTCAACAGGGGCATGCAATTATAATTATTGATCTAATAATTCACAGCAGGGACCATTGCTGCGCCCACCAAGAGTAACTGTCAGGCCTTACAGTGTTGTGGCACCAGCACCACCATCACCACCACCACCACCACCAAAGGCCCAATTTTTCAGCCCCTGTACAACAGGGGCATGCAATTATAATTATTGATCTAATAATTCACAGCAGGGACCATTGCTGCGCCCACCAAGAGTAACTGTCAGGCCTTACAGTGTTGTGGCACCAGCACCACCATCAAAGGCCCAATTTTTACTACCACTGATCAACAATTATATGTTATTACAATTCCTGATATTATACTTGACAGCAGGGCGTTCCAGCACCCACCAAGAATAACTGTGAGTGCTTTCAGTGTTGTGCCAACACCAACACCTAAGGGGCCAATTTCTGCAGAGTATATACGGAAGGTCCCTACTTTCAAACATCCAACTTACAAACTACTACTACTTGCAAACGGAAGAAGACAACAGGAAGTGAGAGGAAATCTACCCCATGGAAGGAAAATTCTCTCCTGTAAGAATTAATATGGGAGAAAGGTGTCTCCTCTCTACTGATGCTTTATCACCAATCCTTGTTTCAATAAAAACACCACATTTCAAAAACAGTTGTCATTGGGACGCAAAGTGAGGTGAAATGTTCTGAACAGGGGCACAGACAGCAAAAAAAATGTGACAGGGGTGATAACCGTTCCCTATGTTTTACAAAAAGCTAAAAAAAAGGAATTTGCCATGGAGCTCCACTTAAACAATGCAGCTGTTCAAAATTATAAACAGATTCTACATAAGAACAAACCTACAGTCCCTGTCTTGTATGCACCGCCTGTATACGGCTGTTTAGAGTATATAGGTCCTTTCTTATTTTGTGTGCGGGGTTCCCCTTAATATCCATACAAGACCCAAAGGGGCTGGTAATGGGCTGGGGTAGGGGGGGGGGGGGGGGTTGATGGGGTAGCTATGCCATTTTTCCTAAAGATTTTCATCCATATTACCGGGACCAGACATTGCATTAAAGCCGCAAGCAGTTTTAAATGACTTTTTTCCCTTTAGAAATGTTATTTTGTGCAGGGACAGTTCTAAACACGGGAAACACGTGGCACTTCACAGGCATACTTTAGACACCCCCCAGGTACAATATTTAAAGGAATATTTGACTTTTTTTTTTCACTTTATGCATCATTAAAATGACTGCTCCCGGAAAACGTCCGTTTTTAAAACTTCTTTTTGCATTGATACATGTCCCCTGGTGCAGAAGCCGGGTTCCCAAACTCTGTTTCGGACAATAACATGGATAATAGTCGTTATAATTAGCACTTTAGAATCCGAACGTTCGCATCCATTGTATTTAATAGGGTTCTAATGTTCGCAGCGAACTTTCGGTCCGTTCGCGGGTTCTGGTGCGAACCGAACCCGGGGGTGTTTGGCTCATCACTACCATGCACATTACCACGGATGACTGTATATTGCTATGTGCTGCTGTAATGGGTCCCAGGGCAGTGAAAGTGCCCAGGCATCCAGAAGCCATTGTTTTGCCAGGTGCTGGAAACCGTGCCACACTTCCACCACTCTCCAGGCTGCAGCGGCTGTTTAACCAAAAGGTGGCTGCTGATTACGGATGGGAGTACCCATGTGTCACCAGATACCTACTGTTCGAGGTGGAGGCCTACAGAGAGAGATGGTACGCGGACTTCCTGTGGAATCACTTGAAAGTCCAACACGCCCGCAGGTATCTCTCTTGTTCCGCGGCTGTTGCCGAGAGATATCGGGAGTGCAAGAAAGAATGGATGTTGGGTCGGCACATTCATGCAGATCGGGTAGTTGTGTGTCGGAAGGAGCGTGAAGATGCAGTCTATTCCATAGAGACCTTTGACAAAACCCGGAAGCTCCTCATTCTACCTGATCCAAAGTTTTATTTGTGAGAGACTGAACTCTGTGTTTTTTTGTTCTTTTGTTCCAGAGTGTACTCGCTTGGAGTTCAGGAACTTTGCCCTTGCAAATTGGGGTAGTCTACTCAGCTGGAGAGCAGGGGAGCTGTTGATTTTTTTTCTCTTCGCTCACAGCGTAGAAAAGACAAAGACTTTGGGGTAGAAATAGTTCAGGGCCACAGCCAAATTCAAGAAGAAGAGGAAGATTTGCCTTCAAAGAAAGAAAAGTTTTTATGGGACAAGTGTCTTGACGGTGGCACTTCCACTAGGTGGCGGTGTTGCTTAAGTTTAAACTACATTTTTAAGTGTTTTACTTTTTAGAAGGAAAGGATTTTTCCCTCGGGGAGAGTCTTTTCTCTTCTAATGAACATAGAAGGTTTAGGATGTCTAATTTGTTGGTTATGTGTGTGTGTTTTTCTCCCTCTGCAGGTGGATACCAAGCGGCCACTGAGAATGGGTGGGTTTAGTTATTGCAGGAGGGGAGGGAAATGTGAATGATAAAAATGTGTTTGCTTTTAAATATGTGACATTTGAGAATGGGATGTACACATTTGTTTTCTACTACTCTTTCTTCATCTCTTATTTTAACTCCCTTTCCCCATGTTCAGGTTCCGGCACAAACAAACATTTTTCCAAATTGTTTTTTTGTACATAGTTTCTGGAATAGGTCTATGTTGACTCAGGCTTGAGAGGCATAGGTTTGCTCCAGACACAGGGGACAGTGTCTATTTAAGTGGGGGGAGTGTGTAGCGGGGTCCTCAATTTAGGGGTAGTGTTTGAGTGGTAGTTATGCTCAAACACCTAAATTGTTAGGACATTTTGTCTGCAGGAAGAGTATCGGTGTACTGTTCCCTATGGCCTTCAGGTGGCGCTGCCATAGTGGGCCAGGGTTGAACCGCTGATACAGTGCTGTGCCTTGTGTGTCCCCTCTCGGCAACCATACAGTGGGAGTGGTTGGCCTGCTGTGTATGCTGGGAGAGGATATAAAAGGGTCAGACGCTGCCTGTTTAGGGGTTCGTCGTCGGGAGTCCTACTCCCAGGGAGTGTGTGTTCCTGTCCGCCCTGGGCACCTTTGGTCCAGGAGCGGTGGTCGTGAATCAGTCCCAGGCACCTTTAGCCCTGGGGTTGCAACTAAAGGCCTTGGGCCCAGCACCTTCGGCTGGGGCCCGTCAAGGATCGAGGAATCTCAGGGTGCCGCCTTGCGAGGGGACCCGCATCTTAGACGAGGAGCCCGGGGAAAGACCATTCCGAGGGACTGGTGAGAAGTCACAGTGAAGGAAGGGGCCCGGTAACTCTCTGGAGGGATGTCTTCTCCTTACAAAGAGGCCAAGCTTTACAGAAACCAAGTTCACCAGGTCTGTGGCAGAGACCAAGTTCACCAGGTCTGTGGCAGAGACCAGTGTACCAGTTTGTGTAGTGATTGTGCGGTTGGTTCGAGTACCATTTTGAGTGCTAGTCCCTATCTAGGGAGACTATCCAAATGGGCTAAGTCTGCTTGAGGAGCCAAGCAGTGAAGTGTATTACGTTTGTGCCTGGACCTCTCCGACACCTTATGCTGTCCTGTTCTCTCTCCAATCTTTCCTATCAGAGACTGTCGTTTAAAGAGAAATAAACTCTATGTTGGAGTTACAGCTGGTGTGGACATTGTCGTCATTGGGGGAAATAGAGACTTGTCTTTATTGACTATAGAGATAAGAACCATTCTCTGGAGAATCTGGTTGTGGAGACCCATCACAACACCACTCAACCTCCTCACACAGGAGGGTACGGGCATATAGAGCTGGGTGTGCCCTTTCCTCCTGCGAGGAGCCTTAGACAAGGAGGAGAGGGTGGTAAGCGCTATACCTGTACAACCTGTTAACCATATGTAGCGATACCCCCAGCTAAGAGGGCCGCTGGTATGATTTGTTTCGGCCCTGTAGCACTCACTGTCAACCACCGGCTATTGGCTCTACCCTCCCTTGGCACAGTTAGTAGGGGATGATGGGGTTGTGTAACCTGTGATTCTTGGCAGCGCAATCCCACAATGAAGGCACACAACAGTATGGTGTAGCTATCACTAACTGTTTCTCCTGCACAGTAAATGACACCAACAACTGATATACTTAACCCTGGTACTTTACTGAAAATAATGGTTAAGCAGGCAAAACAGTATACATAGACACATGCAGAGCCCTGCAATGAAAGAGTGTTTTAGCATACAATACTATAACAAGAAACTAATGGACCCCGCTGCAGCTCTTCTCCCTCGTGGGCAAGATGGCGCACAGCAATGTCACTACTACTAAGTCAGGTCTGACTGTACTATGTGAAAGTTCTGCAGAGAAAGATCTTCGCTAGCAAACGGTGGTGCACTTCTGGAACTTTTTGTAATCCACAAGAATAAAGGAATTTGATAACTTGGTGAACCCAGAATAACTCTACTAGCGTTATTCAATGCACTGTCCCTCCGGTGTGCAACTGCAACACTAACGTTAGTTCCAAACAACAGTTATTGGGTCTAGAGATCCTGTATTATTCTCATGAGCAAGTGCTCTCTCACCCAACCGGAACAGTTCATGTCTGTATCTTCCGTTGCTGTGTCTTGATACACAGATTCCACGACACCCGGGTCTTTGGTCCTCGTGGCAGCAGCAGAACAGCAGCAGGATGCAACGTCCCTCAGGCTCCTCAGTGGGTACGGAAGGCTCTTTGAAGTAATACAGGCCTTGGCTTCAGGCCCTGTAATTTCAGCAGACTCAGCACAGAGTTCCACCTGCTAGGCGGGCGGTGTCCAAAGAGAAAGTTCTCAGAGCCGCCCCCTGGTTAAATACCCCGCCCCAGCAGTCCTTGCGCGGGGAAATGCATCCTGGGTATGGTAGTCTCTGGGCCTTAAAGCAAACACCCACTACACATATATGGTTAAGCCTAATATCTCTATATTTTACATATGGGGTTAGTTAGAACAAAAGATATAACAAGTTAATTCAACATGTGCTCGGAAGCCATCTTAAAAATCAGTGTCAGCTCTATTTTAATAGACACACAAACAGAAACTTAGATGGAAAATAAATCAGATGGGTTATAATCTTCCCTTAATCTATCCAAAATGAAAAAAAAAAACTTTGCCTTTAGTTCTACTTTAAATTTGGGAAACATTTAATGGATTCACGTGGCAGCGTGACAGCTAGAGATGACACTAAATTACCTTAAATTTGGGGCAAATTTATTGGATTCATGTGGCAGGGTGACATCTAGAGATGTCCCTAAATGACCATAAAGTATATTTAAAGGCAAACTTTTTTTAGTTTTTGATAGAGTGGAGGGGGATTAGAATCCTGTCTCTATTTGTCCTTGTTACTGTTATCACTGAAAGTGAAAAGGTACCCCCAATTGTCACCAGGGGAAATCTTCCAATTGGGACACCAGTTCTTGTGATCCTGGTCACTACTATGGAATCTCTCCTTTTGAAAGCGTTTCCTCTCACTTCTTGTTTTGGCTGTGGGACATTGAAGGAATTCTCCCCAATTGGGACACAGATGGCAAATAAACCCGACAGGGGCAATAATCTTCCCTTACTCTATCCAAAATGAAATAAAAAGCTTTGCCTTTAGTTCTACTTTACATTTGGGCCACATTTCATGGATTCATGTTGCAGGGTGAAGCTAGAGATGACCCTAAAGGACCTCAAATTTGGGCCAAATTTAATGGATTCATGTGGCAGGGTGACAGTCAGAGATGACCCTAAATGGCATTAAATTTGAGTAAAATTTTGTGGGTAAGATCTACATTTCAATCTTATTTTTGGTGGTTTGGATTTGGGAAGCATGTCATGGATTCGGATGGCCAAATAATATCTGAATGTCAATGTTATATTTGGGGGTATGGATTTGGGACAAATTTCAATATTATTTTTGGTGGATTGGATCTCCAAAAGGATTTTTCAAAGGCTGCTCCAATAGCTGCTTCTGTCTTGAATTTGTGTCTTTTGTTGGCTGAGCACCCTTTGCCTGGCTTCCAGTACCACCAGTCCCCACACTTCTATCTTAGTATCCCTCAAATATTTAAAAGGAAGTGTCTCAGGTGGCTTTTTGGTCCCATCATCTCTTCAGGCTACCAGAAGCTACTCAAAACATTTTGCACAATTTTGCAATGTTTGTTGCTCTGTAAAATGCAACATTTTTGGTGGGTCTGGTTTGGAAGTTCATTGACTTCAATGGGACTTCCAGTTGAGAAATTTGGAATATTGGAATTTTGAATATTGGAAGCAGATCACCCAATGATATGACCACCATGTAGTATTTTAATGAAAGGTTGGTTTTTAAAAACCTGTTAATGATTTTTTTTTTTACATCTGTAGCTAGGTGGAGGTTCCCTCTCATGGTTGTATTTGAATTAATTGTTTTATTTGTATTTATTTTTGGGAGGAGATTATACAGCTAAGATGTCAGCAACAGAACCAAGAACTATAGCAGTGGGATCTCACCACAGGGTTCCCCAAGCAATATGGGAAGCCATTGGATGACCCATCAAGCTCCAGCTATAACTGTGTAGTTAGGTCTGTGACCTCTAGAGGCCTAATGGTGACCTCCAGGGTCAGGAACAGCTGACATCCTTCTGTGTAGAGTGGGTTACAAGGCATAGTGGGTGTACTGCAAGATGAAAAGGTGGGCACCAGACACTTTTTGAATGTAAAGTGATTTAATGTCTCTTGAAGAGAACTGTGTGAGAGAGGGTTAGGGCCAGGACACCCTTAAGTAGATGCAATGATAGTTGGCAGACTCCGAGGCTTCTATAGGAAGACAGCTATACAGGTGAAGGCCTCCAGCCAGACACCACTTCTGTATAGGTAGGATCGCTGTCTCATATGGCAACAATCTTGTAGCAGTTACTAACGGTAGTTGTATTCAACTATTGGAAACACAAACAGTTCCCTGTTTACTCCACAGTCACTCACTATGGGTCTTTACTCAATGAACTCCCAGTCTTTCACTAGACTTTGGATCCAATAGCCACTAGATAGCCTGCACTCTTCCACTTTAGTGCTCAGTATCTTCCTCAAGCGTCACCCCGATTCCCTGCTGGGTCCCTGGCTTGACACTCACAGATACTCTTCAAGTGTCACCCCTGCTGACCTGCTAGGTCCCTGGCTTGGCACCCACTGATGCTCCACAAGCATCACCTCTGTTGTCTTGCTGGGTCCCTGGCTTGGTTCCCACTGATGCTCCGCAAGCATCACCTCTGCTGTCTTGCTGGGTCCCTGGCTTGGCACCCACTGATGCTCCGCAAGCATCACCTCTGCTGTCTTGCTGGGTCCCTGGCTTGGCACCCACTGATGCTCCGCAAGCATCACCTCTGCTGTCTTGCTGGGTCCCTGGCTTGGCACTCACTGAAGTTTTCCCACTTCTTCACCGTCCCCGGCTGGTGAGAAGACTGCTCTGGTACTGGCTTCAGATTACTCACAGTGGTCTCCGGTAACAAGGCGTTTGGTCCCTTAGTGGCAACAGCTTCCCCTTCTACCTCCGACCACAACTGATTCCCCGTCCGGCGGAACCACTACTTCTGGTTGGATTGCAAGCCAGCAGTCCCAAACCTACGCTGCTTTCCCGCTCCTGGAAAGGCCCTGAGGCAGCCTAGCAGCTAAATGTCTCCGGGATAGGCCTCAGGTTTCCTGCCTAACAGCCCGGGGCAGCACCTCACACATCCACCCAGACAGCTGTCCAGGTGGCACAGAACCCTGATCACCTGACTCCACCCAAAGAAATAGGCTATCCCAGCAATCCAAGGGACCAAGAACATCCCTGCCCATTGGCTGAGACACCCCATTTATTCATGTCTAAGCTGGCAAAGCCCCTGTCTTATCTAATGTCACTAGCATAGAGCCACCTAGTGACAGAAGAGAAAGGGTGCAACAAGTCAAGATTTAGAGAGGAATCAATTGATCTCCTAACAATTGGCCAAGGCAACTATTGCCTGTCAACTAAGTTTGATAGCCACCCTGCCTACACATACGGGTGCTACATCTGAAATATTACTTTTTGGGGGTGAAATACTAATTTGCACTGACCTTTAAACCAGGCTACAGACTGAGATATGTTAAACCAGCCATACTATCTGAATCTTCGTGTGACGTAACAATACAATCTGTTTGTTTTGTAAACCTCTTATTGGGATTTTAAAGGCAATTAAACAGAATTAATTGTTTTAAAAAAAAAGATGTCTTTCATTATTATTAAAGTTTTAATAGGATATTATTCAAAACAGTAAACCATCTTTGCAAAGTATTCCATCACATTATGTGGTAATAATAAGGTCCACTACAGGTGCCCAGAATGCAACACCTATCATGAGGTTGCATAGGAGGGGGTGTCTATCCAGATGTTTATCCTTAACTATCAAGTTTCAGACCGTTCCTTGAGGGTTTCACCTCGGAGAAGACAGATTATTTAATATCAATGCATTTAACTTTCTTGCAGAATTTTTCATTTTTTTCTTTTTTTTTTGGATTTCATTTATTGGTAGTTAAAGCGGAGCTCCACCCTAAAGTAGAACTTCCGCTCATTGGATTCCTCCCCCTCCTGTGCCACAATTGGCACCTTTCGGGGGGAGGGGGGACAGGATACCTGTCAAAGACAGGTATCCTTTCCCACTTCTAGGAGTCTGGCCGCGGCCGTGACGTCACCGCGGGACTCCCTCCTCCTCCCCTGGCCGCCGGGCTAATAGGAGAGAGGAGCGGGGCCTCGCGCATGCGCAGTAGGGTTCCCGGCGTGAAGTCGAAAGGCTACACTGCCGGGTTCCCTTACCCGCAATGGTGACGGCAGCACCCGACAGCTGATGGGAAACATCAGCTGCGCTGCCAACATCGAGGGTAAGGTAAGTCTCCATTTATTAAAAGCCAGCACCTTTAAGGATAAACATCTGGACAGACACCCCCTCCTATGCACCCTCATGATAGGTGTTGCATTCTGGGCACCTGTATACTATATTGTTGTTGTTTTTCTTTTCTTTGTTTTCTTTTCTTGTACATATGTACTGGTACGAGTGTCCTCCTAGATTCAGATCTCCCAGGTCTATGTGTTCTTGTGTACATACCCGCACAGAAAGGCCCCTACAATTTTGTCTGGGGCTTACTTTTCTCTCCAAAATGCACTGAGGGTGATGGAAGATTTCTCCATACTCAGACACGGTTGACACACTGTGTCTGCGGCTTTTTGTCCCCAATATGGCTACTATACCGGTCTCTGGATGTTATCATCACAGAGACCGGATATGACGCGGCAACGCATGACGTCACCACGATGCGCATGCGCAATATAGAGGGACGCCGGGGATTTCAGTCTGCACCGTTGCTCTCTCCACAGCCATTGCTACAGATGCTATGAATGAAACCATTTAGCTGTAGCTGTATACCTGGATGATTGGGGAAACAGCCTGAGACCAAAGAGGAGTGTACTTCTTTCAACAGTTTGGATTTTGGCTGCGTAAAGGTGATTAGTAAGTAGCTTTGCTGGCTACGTTTGGCAGACTCTGAGATGAGTTGACATTCTTGTCTATCTTGTATATGAAGCCTCCTATGCGGATAGATTATCCAACATGTTTATTTCCTCTCTTTTTGCCTGTTTTTTCCTCTCTATTCTCCAGTCATAAATCCTTCTTGGTGCCAAAAGCTTTGGATAAATATCCAACAGTCCTTGTATTATACGAATGTAGCGGGGTGGTCAATTTAAGGGAAGTCTCTGAGTGGTAATTAGGCTCAGACACCTTGATTGCTAGTGGCTATGGACCATTTTTGTCCTTAGGGGATAATGCTGGTGATGAGTTCCCTGTGGCCTGCGGCTGGCGCTGCCATTCTGGGCCGGGGTTGAACCACGAGCGTAGTGCTGTGCCTTTTGTGTCCCCTCTCGGCAGCCGTACGGTGGGGCGGGGAACCTGCTGCGAATGCCGGGGGAGGGTATAAAAGGGGCAGACATCTCCTGATCGGGGTCCACCCCCAGGCACCTTCAGCCTGGGAGTGAGTGCGGTTCATCTCCGGGTGCCCTAGGCCCGGAGTCTGTGTTCCTGTTCCGTCTCAGGCACCTTTAGCCTGGGATGAGGTACTACCCTGCTGTCCTGATCGCCTGGGTATTAAGACCCAGGGGATGCAGAGAAGGCCCGGGGCCCAGCACTTTCGGCTGGGGTCCGCTAAGGATTGAGGAGTCCAGAGTGCCGCCTTGCGAGGGGACCCGCACTCTCAGAGAAGGGAGGATCATTCCGAAGGACCAATGCGAGAGTCACGGTGAAGGAAGGGTCTGTTGACTCTCTGGGGGGACATCTTCTCCTTGAAAGGGGCCATGTTATAAGAAGGAAGTTCACATTCATCAGGTCAGTGGCAGTGGCCTTATTCACCGGGTCTGTGGCAGAGACCAAACTCATGGTCTGTGGCAGAGACTGTGCGCCTAGTATACTGCTTGAGAATCTGAGTAGTACAGTAAAGAGCTACGTTTGTGCCTGGACCTCCTCCACACCTTGAGCTGTTCTGTTTCCTTTGCTCCAACCTCTTTTTCCTATCCAAGAGACTGTGTATTGTAAAGCGAGAATAAATCTTAAGTTGGAGCTTCAGCTGGTGTGGACATTCATGTTACTGGGGAAGTTAAGGACTTGCCTCTACTTACAGTAGAGGCGAGAATCATTCTCAGGAGGATTTTGGCCTGGCTGCAGACAAGACCCAACAATAACACCGCTCAACCTTTTGCACAAGAGGGTACGGGCTGATAGCGAGGAGCCGAGTTAAATGCAGGAGGGGGATAGGTGGGTGCACTAGACGAAGAATAAGCCACATGCGACGTCGGAGTTTCTTTTGGAAATCGCTTTAGCCAAGGTTGGAATGTAATGTAAATGTAAAATGTATGCATTGTGGTTTAAAATTTATATTTAGGAAGCATTGATGCTAAAATATAATTACTATGTACCGTATTTGCCGGCGTAAAAGGCGACTGGGCGTATAAGATGACCCCTTAATTTTCCAGCTAAAAGGTTGGTTTTGGGATATACTCGCTGTATAAGACGACCCCCCTTCCAACACACCTCACTGTGCCCATTGCATACCTCACTGTGCTCATTACAACCTCACTGTGCTCATTGCCTACCTCACTGTGTCGATCTCCAGATCTCCATACCTTATCCCTGTATGCAGAGTCAGACTTCGGGCGTCCATTGTTCAAAAGCCGAGCCTCCTCCTTGTCCTGTTCCGTGATAGGCGGAACACTCAGTTTCCAAGCAGAGCCTGTGTTCGGTGTTCCGCCTATCACGGAGGTCCTCTCGTCCGAGGCTGAGGATGAGAGGATCTCTGTGATAGGTGGAGTGTTCCGCCTATCACGGAACAGGACGAGGAGGAGGCGCGGCTTTTGAACAATAGACGCCCGCAGTCTGACTGACTCTGCATCCGGCGTATAAGACGACCCCCGACTTTTGGGGGATATTTTTAAGTACAAAAGGTCGTCTTATACACTGGAAAATACGGTATTTTAGAGGCGGTAATTTCCCTGAAGAAGAATTTTTTATGCTTACACTTTGAAACGCGTTGACATCCCCACCTACTGGAAACCATCTCTATTGCACAATTGATGGCGGAACAGCAAGTAGCTGGAGAATACCACTTCAACATGCTCTGATACTGTTGTAACCTTAATATTACCACATAATGTGATGGAATACTTTGCAAAGATGGTTTACTTTTTTTTAACAATATCCTATTAAAACTCTTTTAATTAATAAGACATCTTCTTTTAAAAAAAATATTATTCTGTTTAATTGCCTTTAAAATCCCAACACGAGGTTTACAAAACAAACATAATTAAAGGGATGATGACAATCACACGCTCAGTCACATGAGTCTCTTTTTGTAACAATACAATCTTGTCTTCATTAAGGGGTAAGGTCCAGTAACAGAAATTCTGCACAATGGTAAAATGTGAGGCCACACAGATGAAGTACATCTGCCAAGAGCTGACACGATGACAGAACGCTGGCTGGGGCTCCTAGATGGCCCGACTGTTTCTTGACAGTTTTATGTCAGGCTTTCACAATAAAGTTTCCTGTAAATGTGAATAAAGCTCAGCTAAATTCTTAGGAAGGAATGAATGTCTTTGTGTTGTAAGACACATTGTAAGAAGTAACTTGAGCTTCATTGATGTTGTATCTATCTACAGTATCTATCTATCTATTTATCTACACTATATTACCAAAAGTTTTGGGACGCCTGCCTTTACACGCACATGAACTTTAATGGCATCCCAGTCTTAGTCCGTAGGGTTCAACATTGAGTTGGCCCACCCTTTGCCGCTATAACAGCTTCAACTCTTCTGGGAAGGCTGTCCACAAGGTTTAGGAGTGTCACTCTGTGCAGGCCAGTCAAGTTCCTCCATTGTAAGTGGTAGGGTAAATACTGCGCTAATGAAAAAGTGAGCAAAAATGCTAATGGAAGCTAAGCAAGTGAAACTATGCAATAAAATTGTAAAAGGGGGGGAGATAGTCGCGCTAAATATACAATGGATTAAATCATGTGCTAGTAACCAAAAGTCAGGTGATACAACCAAATAAACAAGTGTATCCGACAACAAATGCAATTACTGACGGATGGTGATTATAGCGGTATAGATGAATGAAAAAAGAGAGATTCACACTGAAAAATAAAATAAAAGGACCCTGTGAAGGGAAAAAATACTGGGATGCTCTATTGTACTCCAGTAGATAAACCTCAAAGCAAGCAGTGCATACAAATCAAATATATGTACCAATATTAACGACTATATATATATGCAAAAAACAGAGTGGATGAAACTTGAGCCTGAAATTCACATTAATAAACACATACATGTGCTAGACATTATAGCAATAAAGGAAAAAATGCAAAAATGTAAAAGTTCAAGGTGAATGAAAAACTGAAGTGGGTATAGAAAGTCCACTATTAGCAGAAAAAAGTCCAATTCCAAAGTGTTAGGGAAGAGGGGGGTGAGGGAGAGGTTGCGTTGAAAGGAAGTTGTGATTGAGGTGATAGATGTTTGTTCACCGACAACGCAGATTAAACTTCTCCCCGTGATGAACACCAGAGGCAATGGGTAACCTTACCGGATGGAATGGACCTCCACTAGTGGCAAGGTCAACAGCGCCTGCAGATACAACCCTCTTCGGGGTCTTGAGTCTGTCACAGGCCGTCACAGCACCAAGGCTCGATCTCCTTCCTTGCCGCTGGCATCTCTCCTCCGTCAGGTGAAAAAGCGGGGTCTCCTTGCCAATGCAAGGGCCAAGTACTCCTGTGGATGATCGGTCCTAGAGGCAGACGGTTAATCCAGGGCTGATCCTCTGCTGGTAAAGCATACTTTTTTTGCAATGGTACTCATTATAGCTGAGCCATTGCTGTATTTCCTAGAAAGCTTCATCACTTCCTGGTATGTAGACATGTTTTTTGTTGGATACACTGTTTATTTGGTTGTATCACCTGACTTTTAGTTACTAGCACATGGTTTAATCCATCGTCTATTTAGCGTGACTATCTCCCCCCCTTTTACAAGTTTCTTCATTCCAAACTCACTCCTCCAAACTATATTGCCGAAAGTATTGGGCCACCCCTTCAAATTATTTGGTGGAGGGTGGATTATGGTGTGGAGTTGTTATTCGGGGGTTGGGCTTGGCCCCTTAGTTCCAGTGAAGGGAACTCTTAAGCCCTGTACACACAATCGGTTTTCCTATGGATTTTAAACCGATGGATTTTTCCATCGGTAATCCGATGAAGCTGACTTCCATCAGTCTTGCCTACACACCATCAGTCAAAAATCCGACCGTCCCAAACGCCGTGACGTAAAACACTCCGACAAGCCGAGAAAAATTAAGTTCAATGCTTCTGAGCATGCGTCGACTTGATTCTGAGCATGCGTGGGTTTTTTGTCCGATGGAGTTCCACACAGACGATCGGAAATTGCTATCGTTTTTTTTCCCATCGGATAAATTTAAAACATGTTCTATTTTTTCTCACCGATGGAAAAAAGACGGAAAGGGGCCCATACACGATCGGTTTGTCCGATAAGAAAAGTCCATCGGACTGTTTTCATCGGTAAAACCGATCGTGTGTACACAGCTTTAATGTATCAGCATACCAAGTCAGGTTCCTCCACCCCAAACTCACTCATCCATGTCTCTATGGACCTTGCTTTGTTCACTGGTGGAGGGGGGGTCATGGTGTGGGGTTGTTTTTCAGGGGTTGGGCTTTGCCCCTTCGTTCCAGTGAAGGGAACTCTTAAGGCGTCGGCATACCAAGACATTTTGGACAATTTCATGCTCCCAATTTTGTGGGAACAGTTTGGGGATGGCCCCTTCCTGTTCCCACATGACTGCGCACCAGTGCACAAACAAGGTCCATAAAGACATGGATGAGCGAGTTTGGAGTGGAGGAAATTGACTGGCCTGCACAAAGTCCTGACCTTAACCTGATAGAACACCTTTGGGATGAATTAGAGCGGAGACTGTGAGCCAGGCCTTCTCGTCCACATCAGTGCCTGACCTCACAAATGTGCTTCTGGAAGAATGGTCAAACATTCCCATAGACACACTCCTAAACCTTGTGGACAGCCTTCCCAGAAGAGTTGAAGCTGTTATAGCTGCAAAGGGTGGGCTAACTGATTATTGAATCCTACGGACTAAGAGTGGGTTTCTATTAAAGTTCATGAGCATGTAAAGGCAGGCATCCCAATACTTTTGGTAATATAGTGTATCTATCTATCCCAAGACGTCTCGTATGACGAAACATGTCGGGCGGAGATACGTGCTGACGTCATCACTCCCCACGTGACCCCGGACGTGCAGGCGTTTCAATTTTTAATCCTTTGCCGGCAAATACATTTTACTTGTACTTGATTTTTAGCAATAAAAGCATATTATTTTTGGTAATACACTATTGGAGCCTTCATATTTTATACATGCTCTGTGCCATCCGGTGGACCTGACTGGGTAAGAGGAGAGTTTGGATGCGAGTCAGTTTCCAAGGAGAACCGCTTCAGACCGCCAGCGAGTCCTGTGGACAGGACACATCTTTAGACCCCGCAGAGGACTATTTTTTCAGGCGTTTCTGACCTCGCTAATGTAGGAGGTCCACTCCTTCCGGTAAGAGTCCCCACTTATTGAATTTTCTTCACACGGAGATCTCAATCTTTTCTCAGTTGTGGTGAAAGCCTTGGAATATCTCATCCTGCTGGATTTGTCATATTTGTGAACATTGTTATACTTTATTCCTTTATTCTTTAGAAACTTTCACTTGACAATTTATTATACTCATCTCTCGTTTATGTTATATTTTTATCAATTTTGCTTCAAACGTGTGTAATTGATTTTACACATATATCCATAGTGTAATTTTTTGTTTATATATATATATATATATATATATATATATATATATATACGGTATATAAATATACTTCATCTTTATTTATTAAGAGCCCATTCACACAGGGGCAACACGACTTCCAGCGCGATTTTATGAGGCAACTCAGACACGACTTGAGAATGAATCACAGGGCGACCTGGAGCTATTTACAAGGCAACTTCAAGTTGCCTGCAGGACAGGAGACATTCCAGTGGCCAATCAAACAAGAATCAGCTCTGTGGGAGGGAGGGGGGAGAGAGAGGTTTGCCAGATAAATGTATGTTTTCTTCCTGGAGAGTTGCTCCTATTAAGACAGTGAGAGGCGACTCCCATTGAAATGAATGGTTACAGGTCGCCTAGGAGTCGGATTGAAGTAGTACAGGGACCTTTTTTGAAGTCGGAGTGACTGCAGTAGTGTGCATAAGGACGGCTCCATTAACTTACATTGATTTCTTCAGCCAGCGCGACCTGAGGCGACTAGGGGCGACCTGGGGCGATTTGGAGTCGGATCCAAAGACGCCCCTGTGTGAATGGGCTCTAAGCGTGACTTTTCCTGCGGATTATTTATGTTTGCATTATTATATCTCATGTTTTTGTGTCGCTGCTATTTGTATCCTATTTGAGCTATTAGCGCGGAATACCACTTCCACTTTTTATCTATCTATTTTGAAGCACCACATAGCAAGCTTCACTTTGCATGTGTTTTAGGTGCATTACTATCAAAACTCTATAGAAGATGTGTTTTGATTGAAAGCATGCACCGCAGCTACAAACACGCAGGCACCTAAAGACACACAGGTTTGACCTGAGGTTTCAGCTGGGCTTTAAAAACAACATTTTATATGTACAGTGGGTACAGTGGGTATATAAAAGAATCACCCCCCCCCTTTAGAATAATCATATTTTGTTCCTTTGAAGCCTTAAATGAAGACAGACACAGTTGTTGTCTTATCCAGCTATACTTACTTAGTGCAACCTATAAAATCCAAGTGAAAGATGTAACACCAACATGTCGGAAAAAATAAAACGCCAATTTAAACTATGGGCCCCAACGATGACTTAAGCACTCGGCCATCCTTCTCACTATGTGGCAAAGGACATCTGAGGAAACCATAATGAAATTTACAATGGAGGGGATCAGTGCAGATGGGCTGTTCTCCTTTCCATGATAATTCTACCATTTTCACATTAGAGAAAAACAGTTCAGGTGGGCCATTACCTATCTCAAGTATGTCTACCATTCACAACAGGGATTTGCTCTGAGGAGTTTTTTTTTTTCTCAATGGGATTACGAAACTCCAACGTAGACTTTGGGCCCCAACACTAATTTAACCACTCGGCCATCCTTCTTGCTATGTGGCAAAGGACATCTGAAGAAATAATAATGATTTTCACAATGGAGGTGATCGGTGCGGGTGGGCTGTTATTCTTTCCATGATGATTCTACCATGAAGCACAGGGATATGATCTGGGCAGTGTTTTTTTTCCTCGATGGGATGACAAAACTCCAACGTAGACTTTGGGCCCCAACACTGATTAAACCACTCGGCCATCCTTCTTGCTATGTGGCAAAGGACATCTGAAGAAATAATAATGATTTTCACAATGGAGGTGATCGGTGCGGGTGGGCTGTTATTCTTTCCATGATGATTCTACCATGAAGCACAGGGATATGATCTGGGCAGTGTTTTTTTTCCTCGATGGGATGACAAAACTCCAACATAGACTTTGGGCCCTACTGGCGGTTGCCGTCCTCTATTTACCACTGGCCAGTTAGGGGTGATAAGGAGGGATTGTGTTGTTTTTTTTTTAGCCCCTGTGTGCATCTCCCTTTTTTAGGGTATCCCCTTAGGTCACATTCTGAGAGGTCTAAACTTTGCCCCCTTGAACCAGGTTTTGGTACCATTATAGGTAATTCTGATATAATTTTGTTTGCAAGTTGTGTTATTGTATACACTGTTGATTGCTTTTGTTTTGCCACTGTTTATAGGTATTGCTTTTGACATCTTATTCCCCAATATACAAAGCTTCTTTCGACCTTGGTGTGTCAGAGAGTGTGGTATTCTCCTATTACCAAATTTCTGGCAGACGTCACCATTAAGTTCCTGGCTCTGAACTTTTGCTATTGTTTAAGGTTTGCAAAGTTGCATTTATTAGCACTGGATGGACATCTTGTCGGTGCCAAGTAACAGGTTTCAGCACAGTTGTTTGACCTTCTAATCTCAAGTGTGTACAAATGTCTTATATGGTACTTTAAGCAGATGATGTGACTTCTTGCCTTGACCGGCAGTATTTGTTGGCTGCCAAGTGCAGCCTACATTTTATTCTCATATGAGGTTTTTCAAACCTTTTTGAACACGTTGCTAGAGATCCTTCAATTGCCACAGCCACTATAAATGTTTACCAGGAGTGGGGATCAAACCCACATGGATATTCATCCATTGGATCCTAAGTCCAACGCCTTAACCACTCGGCTATCCTGGTCCCAATGTGGCATAGAGTAACCAAAAAAGAAGTGCTGATTTTCTGAGAGTCTCCTATTACTAAATTTCTGGCAGAGAACACCATTTTGTTCCTGGCTCTGAACTTTTGCTATTTTTTTTAAGTTTGCAAAGCACTGGATGGACATCTTGTCGGTACCAAGTAACAGGTTTCAGTATAGTTTTTTGACCGTCTAAGCTCAAATGTGTTCAACTGGCTCATATGGTGATATTACTTTAAGTAGATGATGTGACTTCTTGCTTTGACCAGGAGCATTTGTTGGTTGCCAAGAGCAGCCTAGATTTTATTCTCATGTTTTGTTTTTTCAAACCATTTTGAACATGTTGTTAGAGAGAGACTTCAATTAAATATTTACCAGGAGTGGGGGTCAAACCCAAACAGATATTCATCCATGGAATCTTAAGTCCAATGCCTTAACCACTCGCACTTGGCCATCCTGGTCCCTATGTAGCTCAAAATAACAGAGAAAGGGGTGCTGATTTTCACATTGGAGAAAAACAGTTCAGCTGGGCCGTTTCCTGTATCAGGAAATTCTACCATTCACAACAGGGATTTGCTCTGAGAAGTATTTTTTTTTTTAATCGATGGGATTAAAAAACTCCAATCACTGAAGTTGGAAAAAGGATCACCCCCTTGTGTCAGTATTTTGTTGAACCACCTTTAGCTTTAATTACAGTCTTTAGTCTGTTGGGATTTGCCTCTACTAACTTTGCACATCTAGACTTTGCAATGTTTGCCCACTCTTCTTTGCAGAACTGCTCAAGTTCAGTTACATTTGATGGTGACAGTTTGTGGACTGCAGTCTTCAAGTCATTCCACAGATTTTTAATGGGGTTTGACTAGGCCATGCAAGGACATTCACCTTTTTCCCCTTTAACCATTTTGTGGTAATTTTTGCTGTGTGCTGTGGGTCATTGTCATATTGGAAGGTAAACCTTCTTCCCATTGACAATTTTCTGACAGAGGGCAGCAGATCTTCCTCAAGAATTTTAAGTTTTTTTTTGCCCCATCCATTTCTCCTTCTATCCTGAAAAGTGCTCCAGTCCCTGCTGCAGAGAAACACCCCCATAACAAGATATTACCACCTCAATGCTTTACTGTAGGAATGGTGTTATTTGGATGTTGAGCTGTATTGGATTTCTTTCAGACATATTGTTTGGTGTTGAGGCAAAATAATTCAATTTTAGTCTCATCTGACCATAACACCTTTTTCCACGTGGCCTCAGAATCTTCAAGGAGCGTTTTGGCCTTACTTGAGGAGTGAGTTTTTTCTTGCAACCCTCTCATAAAAGCCACATTTGTGGAGAATTTGTGATATTGTTGTCACATGAACACAATAAACGCTTTGTCATAAATTCCTGCAACAGCTTCAGAGTTGCTATAGGCCTCTTGGTAGCCTCTCTGACCAGTTCCCTCCTCTTTCTTCCAGTTTTGATCCAGGGAGGGTCTGTGTTGTACCAAATATCCTCCACTTCTCAATAATAGATTTCAATGTGCTTCTAGGCATTAATGAAGCCTTTAAAAAAAATTGTATCCATCTCCTGACTTGTGCCTGTCCTAAATTTTTATCCCAAAGATCTTTAGACAGTGCCTTGCCACCCATAGTTGACCATTTTTTTCAGTTGCTCTACCATGGACTGAATGCTCCAGGAAAGCTCTTTTCATTGTGAGCTAATCAAAATGATCACATCTGAAAGTCAAATTGCTTTGTGTGCCCTTGAGAAGGTTATTAGCTACACCTGATTGAGTTTACAAGTAATTTTTATGAGGCGGGTGATCCTTTTTACAACTCATTGATTTTGTTTTTGATTTTTTATGACATACAGTCAGGTCCATAAATATTGGGACATCGACACAATTCTAATCTTTTTTGTCTCTGTACACCACCACAATGGATTTGAAATGAAACAAACAAGATGTGCTCTAACTGCAGACTTTCAGCTTTAATTTGAGGGTATTTACATCCAAATCAGGTGAACGGTGTAGGAATTACAACAGTTTGTATATGTGCCTCCCACTTTTTAAGGGACCAAAAGTAATGGGACAATTGGCTGCTCAGCTGTTCCATGGCCAGGTGTGTGTTGTTATCTCATTATCCCATTTACAAGGAGCAGATAAAAGGTCCAGAGTTCACTTCAAGTGTGCTATTTGCATTTGGAATCTGTTGCTGTCAACTCTCAATATGAGATCCAAAGAGCTGTCACTATCAGTGAAGCAAGCCATCATTAGGCTGAAAAAAACAAAACAAACCCATCAGAGAGATAGCAAAAACATTAGGTGTGGCCAAATCAACTGTTTGGAACATCCTTAAAAAGAAAGAACGCACCGGTGAGCTCAGCAACACCAAAAGACCCGGAAGACCACGGAAAACAACTGTGGTGGATGAGCGAAGAATTCTTTCCCTGGTGAAGAAAACACCCTTCACAACAGTTGGCCAGATCAAGAACACTCTCCAGGAGGTAGGTGTATGTGTGTCAAAGTCAACAATCAAGAGAAGACTTCACCAGAGTGAATACAGAGTGTTCACCACAAGATGTAAACCATTGGTGAGCCTCAAAAACAGGAAGGCCAGATTAGAGTTTGCCAAACAACATCTAAAAAAGCCTTCACAGTTCTGGAACAACATCCTATGGACAGATGAGACCAAGATCAACTTGTACCAGAGTGATGGGAAGAGAAGAGTATGGAGAAGGAAAGGAACTGCTCATGATCCAAAGCATACCACCTCATCAGTGAAGCATGGTGGTGCTAGTGTCATGGCGTGGGCATGTATGGCTGCCAATGGAACTGGTTCTCTTGTATTTATTGATGATGTGACTGCTGACAAAAGCAGCAGGATGAATTCTGAAGTGTTTCGGGAAATATTATTATCTGCTCATATTCAGCCAAATGCTTCTGAACTCATTGGACGGCGCTTCACAGTGCAGATGGACAATGACCCGAAGCATACTGCGAAAGCAACCAAAGAGTTTTTTAAGGGAAAGCAGTGGAATGTTATGCAATGGCAATCAATCACCTGACCTGAATCTGATTGAGCATGCATTTCACTTGCTGAAGACAAAATGCCCCAAGAACAAGCAGGAACTGAAGACACTTGCAGTAGAGGCGTGGCAGAGCATCACCAGGGATGAAACCCAGCATCTGGTAATGTCTATGCGTTCCAGACTTCAGGCTGTAATTGACTGCAAAGGATTTGAAACCAAGTATTAAAAAGTGAAAGTTTGATTGATGATTGTTAATCTGTCCCATTACTTTTGGTCCCTTAAAAAGTGGGAGGCACATATACAAACTGTTGTAATTCCTACACCGTTCACCTGATTTGGATGTAAATACCCTCAAATTAAAGCTGAAAGTCTGCAGTTAAAGCACATTTTGTTTGTTTCATTTCAAATCCATTGTGGTGATGTATAGAGCCAAAAAGATTAGAATTGTGTCGGTGTCCCAATATTTATGGACCTGACTGTATTGGTGTTATATCTTTCACTTGGATGTTATAAGTTGCACTGAGTATATGCAGCTGGATAAAACAGAAGCTGAGTATGTCTTAAAGTGGTTCTAAAGGTTCCTCAAAAAACAAAAAACAAACATATACCTCCACTGTGCAGTTCGTTTTGTACAGAGTGGCCCCGATCGTCCTCTTCTGGGGTCCCACGGGGGCTCTCTCGGCTCCTCCCTGCAATAACTAACCCCCTCTGGGAAGCGTTCTCCCGAGGGTGTTACCTTGCGGGCGCGCTCCCGTGTCATACACTCGGCGTCCATTGGATTTGATTGACAGCAGCGGGAGCCAATGGCTGCGCTGCTATCAAGTTATCCAATCAACGCCGGGACTCCGTGGGGAAGAGGACGCCGGGGACGAGCCGAGCAGGTGAACGGGCTCAGGTAAGTAAAATGGGGGACCCGTGACAGCCAGTTTTTTTTTTATCTTAATGCGAAGGATGCATTAAGGTGAAAAAAACACAAACCTTTACAACCCATTTAATTTCAGAGTACAAAGCAACAAAATGTGATTATTGTAAAGGGGGTGGTTCTTTTCTATACCCACTGTACATACATATGTAACTATTTAAATCTTTACTGGTGGTAAAAAAAATTAAGGTCAGAAAGATTTAAAAAAATGATGGTACACTACATCAGGCTAAATGTCAAACATTCTATTTAGGCACTCCTAATGAGACAGGTGTGCTCTGCAGAGACATGAGCTGCAGTGCTGAGCAATGACCAGCAGATGGCAAAGGCTTAATTACACTGCAGATACACTTACAAAAACATGGTTATTTCAACTTTTTTTTTTCTGGTTATGTTTTGGTATGCCGATCAATTAAAGCTATAATTTACATTTTTAAGCATGATTACGATTTTGGGGTATATACGGCAAGAGTACTATTACTTAATCAAGGGGAAAGAACAGACTTTGGGAATTTTGTAATGTGCGGATCCTGGCCGGTAATGTCAAACTAATAGCAGCCCCGGAGGGTTTAGCTGAACCATCAGTTTAGAAACATCATTCCTGGTAATTTGCAGAGCTGGATGATAGTTTACATAATTGCTTTATTTGTCTTGTACAAGTAATCATAACACAAAGATTACAAACCCAGAGGAATGCTGGAAGGACCCAGAGATACAATTACAATTGGGAAATCAGCTTACTAGACAGTAGTAAATAAAACTTTACAATTCTGAATATTTGTTACAAGGACACAGCCTGTAGTTATTCTTTTTTTTATTGTTTGCACACATCTTAATATCAGAATTTTTGGTTTAAAAATGACCTAAGGACCAGAACGTTCAACATTTTTTCAATGCAGAGGCCTTGTAGCGTAAAAATATGGTGGTTGCAATTTTTTTATGTTGCATGATATTAGCACAACTGTTTGTCAAATCTATATTTTCTGAAAAAAATACACTTATAATGAATTTTGATGCACGAAAAAACACAATTTAATCCCAGTTAGCGTTGAGTAAATAGATACCAAATATGTAAAATCTCAAAACTGCATGAGCCTGTAAAATGGTGAGAATTACAGTAAATAATAATATCGGTCAGTAAAGCTTTTACTACCTTTTCAGCTCACTCATTTAGAATTCCCCAATCCCCGCAATCATTTACACACACATAGACGCTCTGGCATTCTTTTGTGTGTGCGTGGTGCCGTAAGGGTGCTTTGAATGTATTTATTTTATTTATTTAATTACACTTTATTTTTATTTTATTTTTTTTTAACATTTAACTTCATATAAAACCCCTATATGATATCATTGGGCAGATACTTTTTACAGAGACATTAGGGGTCTGCTAGATGCCTAATATCTCCCCTGCACTCCACTCGATCTGTTGTGTACCCAGCTTCCGTGTTCACTGTATTCGTTTGTGTTTCCGTTTGTATGTGTGTGCACAGGGTAATAGGGTTTTGTATATTTAAAAAAAAAAATATTTTTATTATGTTCTAATACTTTTTTTTTTTTCACATTTAACATTATTCCTATAACAAATGGCTAACAAGCCTCCCATGTGGTCGCTTTGGGAAGGTGACAGGTACTCTTTTTGGAGACATCAGGGGTCTATTGGACCCCTAATGTCTTCCCTACCACTCCATTCAAGTGTACCAGGCTTCCTACCTGGGGTTCTGACAGCAGTAAAACTGGAAATGCTAAGAGCTCAGCCCAGATGATCTCTTTCCGTTCACCATCCTTATCCCATCTGTTGTGATCAGAAGCTCTTGGGAGAGCAAATGAACCACTGAGTTGGGTTGCAGTAGATGGGGGAATGGGGTCAAGTACAGCTGTAGCGGACACCTTCTCCCCAGTCCCCTCTATTAAAGTTCAACTCGCACTGTCTCTGGTCTAGGGGTATGATAGGGGAGGGAGAGGGTGAG
Source organism: Rana muscosa (assembly GCA_029206835.1). Taxonomy (NCBI): domain Eukaryota; kingdom Metazoa; phylum Chordata; class Amphibia; order Anura; family Ranidae; genus Rana; species Rana muscosa. The sequence continues at coordinate 60,911,701 of JARGYO010000094.1, forward strand.
CTACGCCAGGCTTCTACCACAGGTGTGATGTGGTATCAGCAATGTCTCTGTTGTTTTTACCTTCGGGTCTGTGCTGTGCATCTGGATCCTCCCTCCGAGAGTCTCCGTGAACCTCGTCTGCCAGAAATTGAGCCCCACACCGTTAAAGTCCAACACACCTTTATTGTAGAACATAACATGGACTCCCTTGGCTTCAGAACAGAAAAGGAGGTGTGGGTGCGAACAGGCCCAGACACAAATTCTTCGTCCTCCACTCTCCTCCCCGAGAGTGGGCTATGGTCTCCGCATGAGGGGAATTCACCTTCCGGACGGCCTCCGACAAGAGACTCACCCGTCACCGGCAGTCTGCTGCACCGGGTCTTCAGATGAGGAGCTCTTCCCGGTCCATTACGCCCACCTTGGATTCAGGCATCCATCCCCGGAGTGCCTTAGGATCCTTCCCTCCCTCGCGGAACTCAGTGTTGGGCACTGAGCTCCGGACCTCCATCCAAGTACCTCACCCCAGGGCTAAAGGTGCCTGGGGTGGAACACGATCTCCGGTGGTCCTCTAGGCCTAGGCCGCCTAGAGGACAAACACGAACCACCGTCCGCAAGCTGAAGGTGCTTGGGACTAAGACCCCGTGACCAAGATGGCCGGCCCCTTTATACCCCCTCCCAGCAAGCACGGCGGGCTCCCCGCCCCACCATACCGCTGCCGAGAGAGGACAAAAAGGAGGCTCAGCACACAGCGATGTCCGTCTGTCGGTCCATGGTGACATCGCCACCTGGTGGACCGCCAAGAACACACCACTGGTGTCACTTGAAAAAATTCTAAATTTACCCCAGGGAAAAGTAAGTACCCGCTACACAGCTAACAGCTCTGATAAGTGTAGCATTCCGTTGGTTAAAAGAGAGCTTGGTTTCAAACACAAAACACTCCACTTTCTAATAAAATATAAGAAAATAGAGATGCCCCACTCATGTTCTTCTTCAATGCTATTCATCCCCTGTTGGGGCTTTGTTGTAGAGCAGGGGTAGGCAACCTGGGGCCCTCCAGCTGTTGTGGAACTACATTTCCCATGACGATAAAAGCAACATATGCGGCAGGGGGCAGCAAGTGATGCAAACGGGGAGATGGGACTTTATATGAAGCTCAAGATGACAAAATGAATATATGGTGGAAAATATACAATTTATTGATATATAAAAAACATGTTTACATATAGAGTTGAGCAGACACCTGGATGTTGACCCGAACTTGACCCCGAACCCAAACCCTATTGAAGTCAATGGGGACCCAAACTTTTGAGGACTAAAATGGCTCTAAAAAAGTAATGGAAAGGGCTAGAGGGCTGCAAATGGCAACAAAATGTTGTTAAGAGCATGGCAAGTGCTCTGTAAACAAATGTGGATAGGGAAATAACTTAAAATAACATAAAATACATAAAAATAAAAAATAATAATCTTGACCTAGGAGGACGAGGTCCATATGTGTCAGGACCTGGGCTCGAACCTGGGACCTCGTCTGTGTCCGGTATTGACTCTTCTCACTGAGCTATTAGGGATGCTGGACAAACCTGATCTGCTGGATAAACCTGATCCAATGGACAACCCTGGCTTGAGTCTTGATTACTGTTGAACCTTGATCTCCTTGCTCCTCCCATGAACTTCCTATAAAACCTTGTCTCAGCACTTCCTCTTTGCCAGGTTATTGTGCCTTCCCTGCCAGTGCCTTGCTGTTGTCTTTCCTGCTGTCATCTGTACCTACAGCCACTCGTGATTGACCCTTGGCTTGTTCCTGGACTTCTCTACTGCCTGATCCCAATCTGCAACCACCCGTGTTTGACCCTCGGCCTGTTCTTTGACCACTCTACTGCTTGATCCCAACCTGCAGCCACTTGTGATTGATTCCTTGGCTTGTTTTCTGACCACGTTGCTGTTTCATCCTTGTCTGTTTATCCCGGCTTGCTCACACCCTGGTGGGGCAAACTTGAGGACCGCGACCTGGTACTAGCCTGCAGCTAAATCCATCTCCACCATCAGGAGCTCTGGGGAAAACCAGCTAGTACTTAGACTCCGCACCTCAGGTGAGCCTGTGTCATCTGCCAGAAGTGACTGCCTGTATGCCTGTCCTGCCACTGCTATTGCAATTGGTCTTCAAGCCCGACGCCTGATCGTGACAATATGGAGTAGGAGGTTGAGGTGGCGGTGGATGTGGTAGTGTAGGTGGAAGCGACGGTGGAGAAGGACGAGGTAGCCAACACTGGTTTTTGTTTTAATTTTTTTTTTTTTTAATTAGGGTACACCCCAAAAGAGTGAGAAAGATCAAAAATACAACAATGGCTGGGTAAGGCCGGTATACATGTCTATTCTGCACAAGGTACGGACAAGTCCTGTGGGATCCATGCCTGGTTCATTTTAATGAACGTGAGCTTGTCCATATTGGCTCTGGTCAGGCAGCTGCGCTTGTCAGTGATAACGCCCCCTGCCGTGCTAAATACACGTTCAGATAATACACTGGCTGCAGGGCAGGCCAGCACCTCCAAGGCGTAAAGGAAAAATGGAAATCATATCCACCCAGAGTGGTACTGGGGATACGATGTAATAGAAAATTGCCACGTCCCGAGATTGTAAATTTAATAAATTAGGATGAAAAGATGAACTTTATGGGCACGACAAAATTGATATAAAATTACTCAAGTTTTTTTAAAAAATGACAAAAGAAAATAACAAATCATACAAATAAAAATGAATAGTATACAGAACTATTCATCAACCTAATATTGACACACTTGAACACATCACCCAATGACCAAAATTCAATAAAGAAATAGGGTTATACTAAGTAAAATGACAGCAAGGTCAATTCTTTCAGTATATTGGATACCAATAGACGCTAGTGGCATTGATTGGTGATGTGTCGTCAGAAATTCATTCCTAAACCCGACATGTTGCGCGACATAGATCGCTTCTTCAGGAGTTTTTTGAATGTCTATGAATACAAATACATAACATAAGAACAGTATAAATAAATTACAAAACAAAACAAGAGAACCTGTATGTCTGGCCAAGTGCTTCCAGAAACATATGATCCCCCAACAGCAATACCACTATTGGAAACAGAGCAGAACAGAACAAGACCAGAAACAAACCAGGAAAATAGGAAAACCTCACAGATTGGAGAAGTCCACTGGATGGTTAAATCGTTTACCATAACTTACATGAGTTCAAAGGTTTTCCAAGTAAAAACGGAGGTTATAGATGGTCAAGATGGCAGTAGTAGTAGAAAAATGCCTCTGGGTATCTTGAGCAAACTAAGCATGAACAAACACATGTGGATCAATCATATGATTATATCCAAATATACAACATGTATATAATTTAGAGGCATTGCCAGCATACTGAAAGCTGACCAATTCAATATATACAGGCTTACTTCTGCTTACCTGGATAGCATAATATATAGCTACGGTGTAAAGCCCAATATCCGTATTTAAACCCCAATTGTAGAGGAGAAAATAAATTGGTACACGGATATAGGTGCTGGCAGTTTCAATTATGCTAGCAGGAATTCGGTATTGTCATGACTTGCAGTTTTGCCCAGTCTGGACTAAAAAAAAAAAAAAAAAAAAATTCTCATACCTACACATTTCATTAATATTATTCATTTTTTTTTTTTAATCCAGACTGGGCAAAACTGCAAGTCATGACAATACCGAATTCCTGCTAGCATAATTGAAACTGCCAGCACCTATATCCTTGTACCAATTTATTTTCTCCTCTACAATTGGGGTTTAAATACGGATATTGGGCTTTACACCGTAGCTATATATTATGCTATCCAGGTAAGCAGAAGTAAGCCTGTATATATTGAATTGGTCAGCTTTCAGTATGCTGGCAATGCCTCTAAATTATATACATGTTGTATATTTGGATATAATCATATGATTGATCCACATGTGTTTGTTCATGCTTAGTTTGTTCAAGATACCCAGAGGCATTTTTCTACTACTACTGCCATCTTGACCATCTATAACCTCCGTTTTTACTTGGAAAACCTTTGAACTCATGTAAGTTATGGTAAACGATTTAACCATCCAGTGGACTTCTCCAATCTGTGAGGTTTTCCTATTTTCCTGGTTTGTTTCTGGTCTTGTTCTGTTCTGCTCTGTTTCCAATAGTGGTATTGCTGTTGGGGGATCATATGTTTCTGGAAGCACTTGGCCAGACATACAGGTTCTCTTGTTTTGTTTTGTAATTTATTTATACTGTTCTTATGTTATGTATTTGTACTCATAGACATTCAAAAAACTCCTGAAGAAGCGATCTATGTCGCGCAACATGTCGGGTTTAGGAATGAATTTCTGACGACACATCACCAATCAATGCCACTAGCGTCTATTGGTATCCAATATACTGAAAGAATTGACCTTGCTGTCATTTTACTTAGTATAACCCTATTTCTTTATTGAATTTTGGTCATTGGGTGATGTGTTCAAGTGTGTCAATATTAGGTTGATGAATAGTTCTGTATACTATTCATTTTTATTTGTATGATTTGTTATTTTCTTTTGTCATTTTTTAATAAAACTTGAGTAATTTTATATCAATTTTGTCGTGCCCATAAAGTCCATCTTTTCATCCTAATTTATTCAATCCAAGGCGTAAAGGGCAAGCTCAGGCCATGTGCCCAATTTGGAGACCCAGAAGTTGAAGGGGGCAGACCCATCATTCAATACGTGTAGGCGTGTGCACACATACTGCTCCACCATGTTGGTGAAATGCTGCCTCCGGCTAAGACGTTCCATATCAGCTGGTGGTGCTGGTTGTTGTGGCGTGCTGACAAAGCTTTTCCACATTTCGGCCATGCTAACCCTGCCTTCTGAGGTGCTGGCGGTGCCCCGGCTGCGTTGGCGACCTCTTCCTCCTCTTCTGCCTTCGCCTTGTGCTTCCACTGTGCCCCCGCTGTCAGGTGGGAATGCCACCAGCAGCGCGTCTACCAGCGTGCGCTTGTACTCGCGCATCTTACGTTCACGCTCCAGTGAGGGAATTACGGACGGTACGTTGTCCTTGTAACGGGGATCCAGTAGCGTGGCCACCCAGTAATCAGCACCTGTTAGAATGTGGGCAACTCGGCGGTCGTTGCGGAGACACTGCAGCATGTAATCGCTCATGTGTGCCAGGCTGCCCAGAGGCAACGAAAAGCTGTCCTCTGTGGGAGCGGTATCGTCTGTGTCCTCTGTATCCCCCCAGCCACGCACCAGTGATGGCCATGAGCTGGTCTGGGTGCCACCCTGCTGTGATTCAAGTAATTTTGGACCGACTCTCGTTACAAGTCAAGATATTTTATTGCATATGCAAGAGAAATGGTTAAATGTATATCTTCTGCTTCAGAGATCCATTTCTGCCTGTCATAGATTTACATTCAGCTTTTATAACCCTTAAACCTTCCCTTTTCCTGCTCGTAACGTCCTGACCATGTATAATTTCAACCTTTATTCTGACGTCAGCAGGAAATAGGGAAATATCCTTTTTCAGCCAACACCTTATGACAGGATATTTCATACAATGGATACATAGATCATCTCATGGTTCGCAGCCCATATTTGACAGATGTAAGAGTCAGCACATCTTTGCACAATAGAATATGGTCATATGACTTATTCCAGTAATTAGGGTTATTAGAGCTTATTCAGCATATTTAAGTATTAATAGAGTTATATAAAGCAAACATTTTAACTTTAGAAGATATAGTCATATTAATATGCATATTCATAGTTGACATTTAAAGTATAATTTCTAATTTCTCTAACAGCTGCTCCCTTTTATACTTATAATGTCAATAATTCAAATATCCAGGTTCTTTATTTTACCAGGTATTATCATTTAGACAAATAAGTCTTTTGAAAGGACTGTAAGTTCATCTTCATCAGGTTCCGGGTATAGTTCAGTGTTGTTCTGAAAAAACATAGTCTTTGTTAGTGATGTGTCAATCAGTCTTTGAAGAATTCCTCTAATACAAGGAATGCAGCAACATCCACACAGCGTAAGGACCGTGGCTGCCATGACAACAGAGATGAGCAAACCTTTTGCAAGATCACCCCATTTACCAAACCATTTTTCAAAGAGTCCTGTTAAGGGGTTCTCTACACCAGAGTTCTCAGTTAGTTCCTGGGATAACATTTGTAGGCCTTGCAAAGCCTTGGTGATACTTCCATCAGGTGCCGTATTATTTGGAATAAAAGTGCAGCAGAAGGTGCCGAACATTTCGCATACTCCGCCCCTTTCTGCCAGCAACATATCCAATGCTATACGGTTCTGCCACGCTGTCAAAGAGGTGGCGTCCAATTGTGCTGCTATACCTTTGATAGCATCTCTGGTGTAATTCACAAACCTCTGCTGGTTGTAGTAAATGTAGTTTATCCAGTCGACATTCTTATTGGGCTGTACCCATAGGAAGAGTGAGGTGAGTCCTGCTGTTACTTGATTCTGTGCTTTAAATTCATCCGGAACTCCTCGTGGAACACCTATTGAGTCTATATATACCTGGTTGTCAAAATGATTCTGGACACTTAAGTCTCTTAAAATAGTGTTTACCTGTTAGTCTCATCAATTTATTAGTCATAGGAACAATATAAAAGGGAAGCAACAGGCGGGTAAGGGCACAACTACCCTCCCATCTAGGTGGCAGTCTAGGTCTTAGTTTCATGTCCCCACACAGCAACCAAACATCAGCCAGTTGCCGTTTCTGTTCCTGAAACCATTTTAGTTTGTACTTAATGTCTGTAGTTGATGTTGTGGTCGCACAGTATTCAGGAGATAGGGTGCCAACCTTTGAACCATCCTTGTCTATGTTAGAGAAACAAGAAAAATTTCCTGGTAATGCTTGTACTGAAGGGGGTATACTTCGCATTTTAGTTTTAGGGTATCTTTTTTTTCATTTGCACATTCAGACCCAGTAATATTTTCTGAAAACAGTCTTATTATACAAGCTAAATCTGTTTCCTCTTCAGGGAGAGGAATGGTAACTAGTTGTGGTCTTGGGTTTGCACAAGAAATACAATCACTTAACCCCTTAGATTGAGTTGTGTATCTGACCCATTCTATCCACTAATTTTTGTCTCCAAATCCTGTTTCTATACTTAATTGCTCCTTGTAAGTAAAATCTGTTTTAAACAAGGAGGGATTAAGTTGAAACTGAGTGGGCTCTGGGACTGTGGTGTTCTGACCAGGGAGTACAACCTTAATAGTAATTCTTCCTAGTAGATCACTCAGGCTGGGCCTATATACTCCTAGACCATAAACTCCAGCATCTGATACCTGCAGGTTTTTTATTGTCAAGGAGATTGGATTACATTTATTAGGTGTAAGCCAATCACGGGACTGGCAATCACCAGTCCACCCTCTTCGACTGTATATAGATATACGTTCTACCTGATCCTTCCTTTGTTTAGGGATCACGGCAGAACTAGCAAGCCAACCATTATCATCTGTTGACCACCACACATCAGCCCACGCACTGCATTCTGGAGTAGAACATAAGTATTTGCCCGTAAAAACATATCTTTGATTCCCAATGTCTATGACTTGACTTAGATCAAATTGTATTGTGGTGGTCTTACCCTGTATAACATTTATGGTGACACCATCTGGCCCCTTCATTATCTGTCTTTCCCCTCTATGACCCATTATGTTCAGTATTGGAATGAGGTCAAAAAGCATATAAATCCCCACAACTATGCCCCCTACTATTAATGTGATCAAAAGGATTCTCCCTGTCCATGTTTTAGTAAAATACCCTGGTTCAAACATTAGTCTCTCTCTGGGTCTTCCCTCCACCCCTATGAGTCCATAATGTACCATTATGTCTTTCCACTGTGCCTGCAGATTGTGGGTGGTAGACACAGTGGTTTTTCAGGTCAATATTATACCATTTACCAATCTGTTGTATTGTTCGATTCACAAAATGGGAGCCATTGTCACTGTAAATTACCGAGGGGATCCCTTGTCGTGGAATCACCTCTTTGATTAGTACTTTGGCTACTGACTGCCCATCCGGGTGTGTCATAGGAAAAGCTTCCACCCACTTTGTAAACATATCAACAATAACCAGACAGTACTTTTTATTCTCACATTTGTTCAATTCAATAAAATCCATGCATATTGTGTGAAAGGGATAAGGGGGTTGTGGGAAATGACCCCTTAAGGCTCTTAGGGCACCTTGTGCATGGTATCTGTTACAGATCGGATATGTGAGACAAAATTTTAGTTTTGTAAACCCATATGTTGTGTACACCCAGTACCATCCCTCCTTTTGAGGTATGGGCCTACCCATGACTCAATAACACAGCATACGTGAATAGTGATGTAGATAAGTTAGGTTTACCTTCTGTACATGTGTATATACCATTGACCAGTGTTGACCCTGTATATAACCACTTTGATTTTCACCTGCCGGTGATGTTTTCTGCATTTCTGATAACCATGTTTCATCAATAGCTCTCTGTACCTCATCATTTACTTGGGAAACTGTATATGTTTGTCATTGCTGTCCTTCAGAAGCTTCCTTTGCTGTCTTGTCTGCTAGTGCATTCCCTAGGGTAATTGGATCTGTTCCCTTTCTATGTGCCGCACATTTACAAATAGCCACTTGTGCTGGTTTTTGTACATATTCTAGAAGGGCAAGAATGAGATCTCTGTGTGATCGGTTTCCCATGGCAACGTAATCATACCCCTTTTTTCCATTGCTGGGCAAATATGTGTAGAGAAAGCGTATTGGCTGTCAGTATAAATATCTATTTATTTTTCCCTTCCCCTAGACTGCAGGCCCTTGACAGGGCTATAATGTCAGCTTGTTGTGCAGAATAGGAACTGGGAAAAGGTCTTGCTTCAATGACCTGGTCATGTGTTACTATAGCATAAGCCGTTTGATTTATCGTTTTTTCTACACGACCCATCAACAAAAATGTCAGCATCTAGAAAGGGAACATCAGTGAGATCCTTCCTAGGGAGTACCCGTTCATCAATTTTGAGCTGCACAATCATGTGGATCCCCATCACCAGGTGTTGGCATTAGTGTAGCAGGATTCAATGTAGTACACTTCTTGATTGTAACGTGTGGTTGTCCCAGAAGTGTAGTCATACATGATAAATGCCTGACTGGAGATAAATAGGAGATTCTGTCTTAAAGTAAGATCACCTAAATAACATGTGAGACCTTTAAGTACCAGGGGTGGAACAATACTATCAATGCAGATGACCGTATGGCCAATGAGGCTGCTACTACAGCTTGTACACAGTGGGGCAAATTAGTTAAGTAAAATGCAACTAGTTTGTGTTCGTTCTCATAAACCTGAGTGAGAGCAGAAGTCATGTACCCCTCTTTACAATCTACAGTCTGCTAAAGGGTTTCTACTGTAATTGGGTAGGCTAAGCACAGTAGAACCCACAATGAGGTGCTTCACCTTTGTAAATGCATCCTCTGCTTGCACATTCCACTGGATGGAACCTTTTGCAGACATTTGTGTACCATAGATGAGATCAGAAAGAGGCACCACCTCCGTAGCATAATTAGCTATCCATGCTCTACAAAAATTTGCCATGCCAAGAAATTACATCATTTCTTTATTTTTACGTGGTTTGGGGGCTTGAAGGATGGCCTCTTTTCGGATCTCATCTGGATGTCTGCCTTTTTGAGATATAATGTAACCCTGGTATTTCACCTTGTTTTTCAAAAGTTGTATTTTATTTTGCTAACCTTGTGACCTTGTTCTGCGAGGAAATGCATCAGAGCCAAGGTGTCAATTTTACATTGTCGCTCCAGAGGAGCCGCTACCAGAATGTCATCCACATACAAGAGAATTTGACTCCCACTGGGAGGTACAACTCGAGACAAAGCATTAAACATTTCTTGTGAGTTTTCCCTTGTACATAAGTGCAAACCAGAACTGACTGTCTGTCTTAATTAGCCCTACGTCTGTCTTTCCTTTTGATCACAAGAAATCGGGGACGTCTTTTAAGGCATCTCCTTCCCCTCGGGTCAAAAAGTGTCAGTCACTGTCTTTTGTCAAAACTTCAATCACGCAAGTTCTGGTTGTACATTCAACAAACCACGCTAATCTGTACCTCTGATTCCCTCTGGATTTCAGTTCCTCATCTGTTAATTTGACCCAGTCTGTGATAAGTTCTCCCAGCTCATGCCATGATACCTCGGAGTTCCGCGTGACCGAAACATGAGGTACAGTATCCTGCCTGTATATTTGCAGAATAGGCTGTGGTAGGAGACAAGTAGCCATGTTATTTCCTTCCTTATCACAGTACAGGTATCTTAAGAGCACTTCAGTGTTAGTGCAACTCATTAACTGTTTCTCATAAGACCTATCAGGCCCAGTGGTCCTTTTGTAGTAGATAGTGCAATAGAGGTTCGTCTGGACCTTGTACCTTTCCTCACAGGCTCTTCAATTATTTCTGTCAGGGTTTTGGGCATCTTTAATCCCTCAGTTTGTAAATCCAAGCTGTACCAGTATCAGGGCTCATTATCCACAGCTGTGATTTGTTTTTCACACAGCCGATGGGCTTTGAGGCCCCCCTCCACTGGTACGACAGAAATATCAAGAGCATGCAACATGTCTCTACCCAACGAATTAACAGGACATTTAGTTGACATTACAATTTTACACTGAGCCTTTTTACCTGTCTGTGGATTTTCCACAGTAAGGCCTTCAGACACGGCCTCCTGGTGCATCAACCCATTTGCAGATTTTACATATACTAAACCTTTTCCCTTTACCCCTGGTGGCATATCCAGCGGGTGTATCAGGGTCCTACAAGCCCCAGTGTCACAGAGAAATGTTACCCAACTACTCTTTGCAACCCAGGTTATTTCTGGCTTGGCTTCAGCATGCAAACAAGTTTCAACATTACACACATCCAAAATATCAGATTCTTTCCCATCCTTCTGCTTCTCTCTCTGCAGACACACTTTTACCATACAGGAAACACTCCCCCCTCATCCTTTTCTTTACTTTCTTTTTTGGTTGGAAGTGCCCCTCAGCATGCCTCACATACTTGATTAGCTCCTAGAGTCTGCAGATCCTATGGTTAATCATGTGTTCGTTAACAAAACTTGATATAAGGACTAGCAGCCCCTTCAGGATTGCATTCTTTAGCTGTTGTTCATATGGGCTATCGTTCACTTGATCTACTGGGATTTCTATCCCAGAGTGGTTTTTAAAATTCTTCTTTATCCTAACAATGAAATTATCCACTGTTTCCTCTTCTCCCCATATACACTGATTTATAATGGACCAGTCGACTTGACGTATCCATCTATCCTCTCTCTATCTTTGCTATAAGAGCATTTCTTCTGTTTTTGAGTGCTGCATCATCCTGAGGCAACACCCCTCCCTGGTTGTTTAATCCACTCCAATCTCCCACTACATGATGCCAGTCAGGTCCCAGTACCTGTCTGGTGACCTGCTCTATTTCCCTCACATTGAGATGATAGCTAGCAACCATTCCCATGATACCATCCCTGAATTGAGCTATGTGGACCTTGGGATTGCTGTAAGGAGGGTCAGCGGGGTAACTTGTTGCATACCTCTGTCCCATCTGGTGGTGGGGACTGCAGGTCTGCAATAGGGAATTGGGAGCGGGTGGTGAAGTCAGAGGGGGAGCAGCGTCTGTCGGTGGGATTGGAGAGTCCTCTAAAGGGTGTGTAGGGGCTGTCGGGTGCATTAGGTTTGTCGCATTTTGTTCAGTCAATACTTGCTGCACTAAACTTCGGAGGACGGTCATATTATTGTCCTCATCTTTGTCTAAAAACATAGTCTTTTTATGATTTTTTTTTTTATGATTTTAACCTACAGTTAGCCTCCTCAAGCCATTTCTTTGCCTGGGGATGACCTAATTTATTCTGTTTCCTTATTTTTCTTTTCTTTTTTTTTATATATATATATATATATATATATATATACACATATATACACATACATACATGCCGGCATAATTTTTATTTATTTTTTAAGCTTTCTACACAACACAGTATTACACAACAATCCTTATTTAAAAATGCATCAAAATCATACTTTGTTTTTCATGTCTTAAGGAGTTTCACATTCTCTTTGTCTAGACTACACATATACTTTGCATCATCATTCAAACCATCAGACTTTCCATGGATCATACTCATTTTAACGTGCACACGGAGTTTTTTTTTTTGTAAGGTCTTCTCACACTGACACAATACCTGCACACAGTATCTTATCACTTCTGCAGCTACTCACAAACTTTCTAGTCGTGACATATCACTTCTAGATTATTGTTCTTGTGTGCTGCTATAATACTGGTGTCTTGTCTTCTTACTTAATGTTTTTTTTCTTTTATAGGGAGAATGAACAGAATTACAAGGCGAACGTAAATTCACCTGACTGGTCAACCCCCCCTGATCAAAACATTAATATTTCAGTAAACTGTAGGGAGCATGAACAGAATTACAAAAGAGACTTCATTTCTCTCGACTGTTGTTCCCACACTTTATCAAAACATTAATATTTGTTGATTCAACGGTATTTATAAATGCCTGTACAGGTTTTTTACACAACATACGAGGCTGGCTGAGCGCAAGGGCTCGTCAAATTACCTCTATTTGTTACCTGGAAATCTATCAGGCCATACCTTTGTATCAACAGGGGTTCATGTTTTTGATGTAGGAATATTTATGTGTCCCCCACGGGAATTCCTGCAGTTTACAAGGCTGTCAGGACCTAGGTCCTTTGTCGACAAATTTCCTTTATCTGCACCCGGGTATTGGAATGGGACCATACTCCTATATCAAAGGGATTTAAACTACGGACGTATCTACTTATATTCCCTCAACTTGGATAAAGCAAAACATATACACAACAGATAAACATTCAATTAATCTCTATATTAGATGTATGTAACAAAATCCCTTAATTCATTAAATCCCTAATCACATTTAGGCCTAAAAGTATAATATAATAAATGAAAATATCTTACCTTGCCCCGAGAGCGGTCTCTTGTGCTGATCCGGTAAGTCGCTGCCCGGGAGGCACTAGTTCAGTGAGCCGGCCTCTGTTAACGTCAAATTTAAGACGGAGGACTTACAGTTTTTTGCCGTACGGACATCGGTTCACTGGGTTGTTGGCTAGTGCTTTCCAGGAATTTGGACTTCCGTTTTCGAAGGACCAAAATGTCAAGTAATTTTGGACCGACTCTCGTTACAAGTCAAGATATTTTATTGCATATGCAAGAGAAATGGTTAAATGTATATCTTCTGCTTCAGAGATCCATTTCTGCCTGTCATAGATTTACATTCAGCTTTTATAACCCTTAAACCTTCCCTTTTCCTGCTCGTAACGTCCTGACCATGTATAATTTCAACCTTTATTCTGACGTCAGCAGGAAATAGGGAAATATCCTTTTTCAGCCAACACCTTATGACAGGATATTTCATACAATGGATACATAGATCATCTCATGGTTCGCAGCCCATATTTGACAGATGTAAGAGTCAGCACATCTTTGCACAATAGAATATGGTCATATGACTTATTCCAGTAATTAGGGTTATTAGAGCTTATTCAGCATATTTAAGTATTAATAGAGTTATATAAAGCAAACATTTTAACTTTAGAAGATATAGTCATATTAATATGCATATTCATAGTTGACATTTAAAGTATAATTTCTAATTTCTCTAACAGAACATGGTTCCTCCTCCTCCATCTCTTCCTCCTCATCCTCCACCTCGTCATCCTCCAGAACTGTGCCCTTGCTGGACAATTGTGTACCTGGCGTTTGTTGGTGCAGGAACCCACCCTCAGAGCCACTTGTGAATGACTGCCCTGAAAGCTTTGGAAATGATCCCTCTTCCTCCTCCTCCTGTGCCACATCCTCTTGCATCATCGCCCGAAGCGTTTTTTCAAGGAGGCATAGAACTGGCATAGTAACGCTGAGAACGGCGTCATCGGCACTGGCCATGTTGGTGGAGTACTCGAAACAGCGCAACAAGGCACACAGGTCTCGCATGGAGGCCCAGTTATTGGTGGTGAAGTGGTGCTGTTCCGCAGAGCGACTCATGCGTGCGTGCTGCAGCTGAAACACCACTATCGCCTGCTGCTGCTCGCACAGTCTGGCCAGCATGTGCAAGGTGGAGTTCCACCTTGTGGGCACGTCACATATGAGGCGGTGAGCGAGAAGGCTGAAGTTACGCTGCAGCGCTGACAGGCGAACAGCAGCAGGGTGAGAATGCCGAAAGTGCGCACAGACGGCCCGCACTTTCCCGCAGCAGCTCTGGCATATCGGGGTAATTTTTATGGAACCTCTGCACCACCAAATTCAGCATATGCGCCAGGCAAGGGATTTGCGTCAAACCGGCTAGGCCCAGAGCTGCTACAAAATTTCGTAAATTATCGCACACCACCAGGCCGGGCTTGAGGCTCACTGCCACCAACCACTCATCGGTCTGTTGTTCCATGTCCCTCCACAACTCCTGCGCGGTGTGGCGTTTTTCCCCCAAACAGGAAAGTTTTAAAACTGCCTGCTGTCGTTTACCCATGGCTGTGCTGAAGTTGGTGGTGAAGGTGTTACGCTGACCGGATGAGGAGGCGGTAGAGGATGAGGAAGCGGAGTAAGAGGAGTTAGCAACAGGAGGCAAACTGAAGCGCCCTGCAATCCGCGGTGGTGGAAGGACATGCGCCAAACTGCTATCTGCCTCAGGCCCAGCCACCACTGCATTTACCCAGTGTGCTGTTAGGGAGATACAACGTCCCTGACCATGCTTACTGGTCCACGTATGCATAGTTAGGTGGACCTTGCCACAGATGGCGTTGTGCATTGCACGCCTAATTTTGTCCCCCACTTGGTTGTGCAGGGAAGGGATGGCTCGCCTGGAAAAGTAGTGGCGGCTGGGCACGACGTACTGTGGGACAGCCAATGCCATCAGGCTTTTAAAACTCTGCGTCTCCACCAGACGGTATGACAGCATTTCAAAGGGCAGGAATTTTGAAATGCTGGCATTCAGGGCCAGGGATCGCGGGTGGGTAGGGGGGTACTTCCTCTTCCGCTCCAGTGTTTGGGAGATAGAGAGCTGGACGCTTCCATGGGACATTGTGGAGATGGTTGGTGACCCAGGTGGTAGTGTTGCTGGCAGATCCTCTGTTTGCGGGGTGGCAGGTGCCACTGTCACTACAGAGGTGGATGAAGAGGCCGAGACTGCAGCAGAAGAGGAAGCAGGAGGAGCCAGAGACCTTTCTTGGTTTTTGAGGTGTCTACTCCACTGCAGCTCGTGCTTTGCACTTAGATGCCTGGTCATACAGGTCGTGCTCAGGTTGAGAACATTTATGCCTCGCTTCAGGCTCTGATTGCACAACGTGCAAACCACTCGTGTCTTATCATCAGCACATTGTCTGAAGAGCTGCCATGCTAGGGAACTCCTTGGACCTGGCTTTGGTGTGCTCGGTCCCTTGCTGCGTTGGGCAGTAGCAGGCGTACTTTCTAGGGAACGGAAGCTCCGCTTTTGCACCCTGCTCCCTCTTCTGCTGTGCTGGTGGCTCTGTGCGACCACCGCCTCTTCCTCCGAACTACACAGGTCACCTGCATGACTAGGGATGAGCTTCGTGTTCGAGTCGAACATACGTTCGACTCGAACATCGGCTCTTCGATCGTTCGACGAAGATCGAACGATTTCGGCCGTTCGCGCCAAATTCGAGTGACGCGAATGGCCCACAATGCACTACGCCATCGCAGTGTCATCCAGGCGCTGTGATTGGCCAAGCATGCACTGTGACCCCGCATGCTTGGCCAATCACAGCGCCGGCAGCGAGGAGAGCAATGATTGGCCACAGGCAGGATGCCTGTGGCCAATTATTGCTGAGGGTGTTTAGTACATGCCCCACACTATAAAAGGCCGCCAGCACGGCGGCCTAGTGTAGTGTGTTCCGGAGCAGGGAAAGAGCAGCATAGGCAGGGACAGTGACATTTATTTATTTCTTGCTTAACCTGGATTCCTTTAGTTTAGGGAAAGAGAAGGATAGGTAGGGAGAGTGTCAGTGTGTTTTACTGTTCGAGTCCTTGTTTCTAGGGACAGGGAAGGACAGTGAGTGAATTCTCCTTGTGCTATAGTGTGCTTTAAAAAAACATTTTTTCTAGGGACAGAAAACTCTAGGTAGGGAGAGTGTCAGTTTCTTTCACTGTGCAAGTCCTTGTTTCTAGGGACAGGGAAGGACAGTGAGTGAATTCTCCTTGTGCTATAGTGTGCTTTAAAAAAACATTTTTTCTAGGGACAGAAAACTCTAGGTAGGGAGAGTGTCAGTTTCTTTCACTGTGCAAGTCCTTGTTTCTAGGGACAGGGAAGGACAGTGAGTGAATTCTCCTTGTGCTATAGTGTGCTTTAAAAAAACATTTTTTCTAGGGACAGAAAACTCTAGGTAGGGAGAGTGTCAGTTTCTTTCACTGTGCGAGTCCTTGTTTCTAGGGACAGGGAAGGACAGTGAGTGAATTCTCCTTGTGCTATAGTGTGCTTTAAAAAAACATTTTTTCTAGGGACAGAAAACTCTAGATAGGGAGAGTGTCAGTTTCTTTCACTGTGCGAGTCCTTGTTTCTAGGGACAGGGAAGGACAGTGAGTGAATTCTCCTTGTGCTATAGTGTGCATTAAAAAAACATTTTTTCTAGGGACAGAAAACTCTAGGTAGGGAGAGTGTCAGTTTCTTTCACTGTGCAAGTCCTTGTTTCTAGGGACAGGGAAGGACAGTGAGTGAATTCTCCTTGTGCTATAGTGTGCTTTAAAAAAACATTTTTTCTAGGGACAGAAAACTCTAGGTAGGGAGAGTGTCAGTTTCTTTCACTGTGCAAGTCCTTGTTTCTAGGGACAGGGAAGGACAGTGAGTGAATTCTCCTTGTGCTATAGTGTGCTTTAAAAAACATTTTTTCTAGGGACAGAAAACTCTAGGTAGGGAGAGTGTCAGTTTCTTTCACTGTGCAAGTCCTTGTTTCTAGGGACAGGGAAGGACAGTGAGTGAATTCTCCTTGTGCTATAGTGTGCTTTAAAAAAACATTGTTTCTAGGGACAGAAAACTCTAGGTAGGGAGAGTGTCAGTTTCTTTCACTGTGCAAGTCCTTGTTTCTAGGGACAGGGAAGGACAGTGAGTGAATTCTCCTTGTGCTATAGTGTGCTTTAAAAAAACATTTTTTCTAGGGACAGAAAACTCTAGGTAGGGAGAGTGTCAGTTTCTTTCACTGTGCAAGTCCTTGTTTCTAGGGACAGGGAAGGACAGTGAGTGAATTCTCCTTGTGGTATAGTGTGCTTTAAAAAAAATTTTTTTCTAGGGACAGAAAACTCTAGGTAGGGAGAGTGTCAGTTTCTTTCACTGTGCAAGTCCTTGTTTCTAGGGACAAGGAAGGACAGTGAGTGAATTCTCCTTGTGCTATAGTGTGCTTTAAAAAAACATTTTTTCTAGGGACAGAAAACTCTAGGTAGGGAGAGTGTCAGTTTCTTTCACTGTGCGAGTCCTTGTTTCTAGGGACAGGGAAGGACAGTGAGTGAATTCTCCTTGTGCTATAGTGTGCTTTAAAAAAACATTTTTTCTAGGGACAGAAAACTCTAGGTAGGGAGAGTGTCAGTTTCTTTCACTGTGCAAGTCCTTGTTTCTAGGGACAGGGAAGGACAGTGAGTGAATTCTCCTTGTGCTATAGTGTGCTTTAAAAAAACATTTTTTCTAGGGACAGAAAACTCTAGGTAGGGAGAGTGTCAGTTTCTTTCACTGTGCAAGTCCTTGTTTCTAGGGACAGGGAAGGACAGTGAGTGAATTCTCCTTGTGCTATAGTGTGCTTTAAAAAAACATTTTTTCTAGGGACAGAAAACTCTAGGTAGGGAGAGTGTCAGTTTCTTTCACTGTGCAAGTCCTTGTTTCTAGGGACAGGGAAGGACAGTGAGTGAATTCTCCTTGTGCTATAGTGTGCTTTAAAAAACATTTTTTCTAGGGACAGAAAACTCTAGGTAGGGAGAGTGTCAGTTTCTTTCACTGTGCAAGTCCTTGTTTCTAGGGACAGGGAAGGACAGTGAGTGAATTCTCCTTGTGCTATAGTGTGCTTTAAAAAAACATTGTTTCTAGGGACAGAAAACTCTAGGTAGGGAGAGTGTCAGTTTCTTTCACTGTGCAAGTCCTTGTTTCTAGGGACAGGGAAGGACAGTGAGTGAATTCTCCTTGTGCTATAGTGTGCTTTAAAAAAACATTTTTTCTAGGGACAGAAAACTCTAGGTAGGGAGAGTGTCAGTTTCTTTCACTGTGCAAGTCCTTGTTTCTAGGGACAGGGAAGGACAGTGAGTGAATTCTCCTTGTGCTATAGTGTGCTTTAAAAAAACATTTTTTCTAGGGACAGAAAACTCTAGGTAGGGAGAGTGTCAGTTTCTTTCACTGTGCAAGTCCTTGTTTCTAGGGACAAGGAAGGACAGTGAGTGAATTCTCCTTGTGCTATAGTGTGCTTTAAAAAAACATTTTTTCTAGGGACAGAAAACTCTAGGTAGGGAGAGTGTCAGTTTCTTTCACTGTGCGAGTCCTTGTTTCTAGGGACAGGGAAGGACAGTGAGTGAATTCTCCTTGTGCTATAGTGTGCTTTAAAAAAACATTTTTTCTAGGGACAGAAAACTCTAGGTAGGGAGAGTGTCAGTTTCTTTCACTGTGCAAGTCCTTGTTTCTAGGGACAGGGAAGGACAGTGAGTGAATTCTCCTTGTGCTATAGTGTGCTTTAAAAAAACATTTTTTCTAGGGACAGAAAACTCTAGGTAGGGAGAGTGTCAGTTTCTTTCACTGTGCAAGTCCTTGTTTCTAGGGACAGGGAAGGACAGTGAGTGAATTCTCCTTGTGCTATAGTGTGCTTTAAAAAAACATTTTTTCTAGGGACAGAAAACTCTAGGTAGGGAGAGTGTCAGTTTCTTTCACTGTGCAAGTCCTTGTTTCTAGGGACAGGGAAGGACAGTGAGTGAATTCTCCTTGTGCTATAGTGTGCTTTAAAAAAACATTTTTTCTAGTGACAGAAAACTCTAGGTAGGGAGAGTGTCAGTTTCTTTCACTGTGCAAGTCCTTGTTTCTAGGGACAGGGAAGGACAGTGAGTGAATTCTCCTTGTGCTATAGTGTGCTTTAAAAAAACATTTTTTCTAGGGACAGAAAACTCTAGGTAGGGAGAGTGTCAGTTTCTTTCACTGTGCAAGTCCTTGTTTCTAGGGACAGGGAAGGACAGTGAGTGAATTCTCCTTGTGCTATAGTGTGCTTTAAAAAAACATTTTTTCTAGGGACAGAAAACTCTAGGTAGGGAGAGTGTCAGTTTCTTTCACTGTGCAAGTCCTTGTTTCTAGGGACAGGGAAGGACAGTGAGTGAATTCTCCTTGTGCTATAGTGTGCTTTAAAAAAACATTTTTTCTAGGGACAGAAAACTCTAGGTAGGGAGAGTGTCAGTTTCTTTCACTGTGCAAGTCCTTGTTTCTAGGGACAGGGAAGGACAGTGAGTGAATTCTCCTTGTGCTATAGTGTGCTTTAAAAAAACATTTTTTCTAGGGACAGAAAACTCTAGGTAGGGAGAGTGTCAGTTTCTTTCACTGTGCAAGTCCTTGTTTCTAGGGACAGGGAAGGACAGTGAGTGAATTCTCCTTGTGCTATAGTGTGCTTTAAAAAAACATTTTTTCTAGGGACAGAAAACTCTAGGTAGGGAGAGTGTCAGTTTCTTTCACTGTGCGAGTCCTTGTTTCTAGGGACAGGGAAGGACAGTGAGTGAATTCTCCTTGTGCTATAGTGTGCTTTAAAAAAACATTTTTTCTAGGGACAGAAAACTCTAGGTAGGGAGAGTGTCAGTTTCTTTCACTGTGCAAGTCCTTGTTTCTAGGGACAGGGAAGGACAGTGAGTGAATTCTCCTTGTGCTATAGTGTGCTTTAAAAAAACATTTTTTCTAGGGACAGAAAACTCTAGGTAGGGAGAGTGTCAGTTTCTTTCACTGTGCAAGTCCTTGTTTCTAGGGACAGGGAAGGACAGTGAGTGAATTCTCCTTGTGCTATAGTGTGCTTTAAAAAAACATTTTTTCTAGGGACAGAAAACTCTAGGTAGGGAGAGTGTCAGTTTCTTTCACTGTGCAAGTCCTTGTTTCTAGGGACAGGGAAGGACAGTGAGTGAATTCTCCTTGTGCTATAGTGTGCTTTAAAAAAACATTTTTTCTAGGGACAGAAAACTCTAGGTAGGGAGAGTGTCAGTTTCTTTCACTGTGCAAGTCCTTGTTTCTAGGGACAGGGAAGGACAGTGAGTGAATTCTCCTTGTGCTATAGTGTGCTTTAAAAAAACATTTTTTCTAGGGACAGAAAACTCTAGGTAGGGAGAGTGTCAGTTTCTTTCACTGTGCAAGTCCTTGTTTCTAGGGACAGGGAAGGACAGTGAGTGAATTCTCCTTGTGCTATAGTGTGCTTTAAAAAAACCTTTTTTCTAGGGACAGAAAACTCTAGGTAGGGAGAGTGTCAGTTTCTTTCACTGTGCAAGTCCTTGTTTCTAGGGACAGGGAAGGACAGTGAGTGAATTCTCCTTGTGCTATAGTGTGCTTTAAAAAAACATTTTTTCTAGGGACAGAAAACTCTAGGTAGGGAGAGTGTCAGTTTCTTTCACTGTGCAAGTCCTTGTTTCTAGGGACAGGGAAGGACAGTGAGTGAATTCTCCTTGTGCTATAGTGTGCTTTAAAAAAACATTTTTTCTAGGGACAGAAAACTCTAGGTAGGGAGAGTGTCAGTTTCTTTCACTGTGCAAGTCCTTGTTTCTAGGGACAGGGAAGGACAGTGAGTGAATTCTCCTTGTGCTATAGTGTGCTTTAAAAAAACATTTTTTCTAGGGACAGAAAACTCTAGGTAGGGAGAGTGTCAGTTTCTTTCACTGTGCGAGTCCTTGTTTCTAGGGACAGGGAAGGACAGTGAGTGAATTCTCCTTGTGCTATAGTGTGCTTTAAAAAAACATTTTTTCTAGGGACAGAAAACTCTAGGTAGGGAGAGTGTCAGTTTCTTTCACTGTGCAAGTCCTTGTTTCTAGGGACAGGGAAGGACAGTGAGTGAATTCTCCTTGTGCTATAGTGTGCTTTAAAAAAACATTTTTTCTAGGGACAGAAAACTCTAGGTAGGGAGAGTGTCAGTTTCTTTCACTGTGCAAGTCCTTGTTTCTAGGGACAGGGAAGGACAGTGAGTGAATTCTCCTTGTGCTATAGTGTGCTTTAAAAAAACATTTTTTCTAGGGACAGAAAACTCTAGGTAGGGAGAGTGTCAGTTTCTTTCACTGTGCAAGTCCTTGTTTCTAGGGACAGGGAAGGACAGTGAGTGAATTCTCCTTGTGCTATAGTGTGCTTTAAAAAACATTTTTTCTAGGGACAGAAAACTCTAGGTAGGGAGAGTGTCAGTTTCTTTCACTGTGCAAGTCCTTGTTTCTAGGGACAGGGAAGGACAGTGAGTGAATTCTCCTTGTGCTATAGTGTGCTTTAAAAAAACATTTTTTCTAGGGACAGAAAACTCTAGGTAGGGAGAGTGTCAGTTTCTTTCACTGTGCAAGTCCTTGTTTCTAGGGACAGGGAAGGACAGTGAGTGAATTCTCCTTGTGCTATAGTGTGCTTTAAAAAAACATTTTTTCTAGGGACAGAAAACTCTAGGTAGGGAGAGTGTCAGTTTCTTTCACTGTGCAAGTCCTTGTTTCTAGGGACAGGGAAGGACAGTGAGTGAATTCTCCTTGTGCTATAGTGTGCTTTAAAAAAACATTTTTTCTAGGGATAGAAAACTCTAGGTAGGGAGAGTGTCAGTTTCTTTCACTGTGCGAGTCCTTGTTTCTAGGGACAGGGAAGGACAGTGAGTGAATTCTCCTTGTGCTATAGTGTGCTTTAAAAAAACATTTTTTCTAGGGACAGAAAACTCTAGGTAGGGAGAGTGTCAGTTTCTTTCACTGTGCAAGTCCTTGTTTCTAGGGACAGGGAAGGACAGTGAGTGAATTCTCCTTGTGCTATAGTGTGCTTTAAAAAAACATTTTTTCTAGGGACAGAAAACTCTAGGTAGGGAGAGTGTCAGTTTCTTTCACTGTGCAAGTCCTTGTTTCTAGGGACAGGGAAGGACAGTGAGTGAATTCTCCTTGTGCTATAGTGTGCTTTAAAAAAACATTTTTTCTAGGGACAGAAAACTCTAGGTAGGGAGAGTGTCAGTTTCTTTCACTGTGCAAGTCCTTGTTTCTAGGGACAGGGAAGGACAGTGAGTGAATTCTCCTTGTGCTATAGTGTGCTTTAAAAAAACATTTTTTCTAGGGACAGAAAACTCTAGGTAGGGAGAGTGTCAGTTTCTTTCACTGTGCAAGTCCTTGTTTCTAGGGACAGGGAAGGACAGTGAGTGAATTCTCCTTGTGCTATAGTGTGCTTTAAAAAAACATTTTTTCTAGGGACAGAAAACTCTAGGTAGGGAGAGTGTCAGTTTCTTTCACTGTGCAAGTCCTTGTTTCTAGGGACAGGGAAGGACAGTGAGTGAATTCTCCTTGTGCTATAGTGTGCTTTAAAAAAACATTTTTTCTAGGGACAGAAAACTCTAGGTAGGGAGAGTGTCAGTTTCTTTCACTGTGCAAGTCCTTGTTTCTAGGGACAGGGAAGGACAGTGAGTGAATTCTCCTTGTGCTATAGTGTGCTTTAAAAAAACATTTTTTCTAGGGACAGAAAACTCTAGGTAGGGAGAGTGTCAGTTTCTTTCACTGTGCAAGTCCTTGTTTCTAGGGACAGGGAAGGACAGTGAGTGAATTCTCCTTGTGCTATAGTGTGCTTTAAAAAAACATTTTTTCTAGGGACAGAAAACTCTAGGTAGGGAGAGTGTCAGTTTCTTTCACTGTGCAAGTCCTTGTTTCTAGGGACAGGGAAGGACAGTGAGTGAATTCTCCTTGTGCTATAGTGTGCTTTAAAAAAACATTTTTTCTAGGGACAGAAAACTCTAGGTAGGGAGAGTGTCAGTTTCTTTCACTGTGCGAGTCCTTGTTTCTAGGGACAGGGAAGGACAGTGAGTGAATTCTCCTTGTGCTATAGTGTGCTTTAAAAAAACATTTTTTCTAGGGACAGAAAACTCTAGGTAGGGAGAGTGTCAGTTTCTTTCACTGTGCAAGTCCTTGTTTCTAGGGACAGGGAAGGACAGTGAGTGAATTCTCCTTGTGCTATAGTGTGCTTTAAAAAAACATTTTTTCTAGGGACAGAAAACTCTAGGTAGGGAGAGTGTCAGTTTCTTTCACTGTGCAAGTCCTTGTTTCTAGGGACAGGGAAGGACAGTGAGTGAATTCTCCTTGTGCTATAGTGTGCTTTAAAAAAACATTTTTTCTAGGGACAGAAAACTCTAGGTAGGGAGAGTGTCAGTTTCTTTCACTGTGCAAGTCCTTGTTTCTAGGGACAGGGAAGGACAGTGAGTGAATTCTCCTTGTGCTATAGTGTGCTTTAAAAAAACATTTTTTCTAGGGACAGAAAACTCTAGGTAGGGAGAGTGTCAGTTTCTTTCACTGTGCAAGTCCTTGTTTCTAGGGACAGGGAAGGACAGTGAGTGAATTCTCCTTGTGCTATATAGTGTGCTTTAAAAAAACATTTTTTCTAGGGACAGAAAACTCTAGGTAGGGAGAGTGTCAGTTTCTTTCACTGTGCAAGTCCTTGTTTCTAGGGACAGGGAAGGACAGTGAGTGAATTCTCCTTGTGCTATAGTGTGCTTTAAAAAAACATTTTTTCTAGGGACAGAAAACTCTAGGTAGGGAGAGTGTCAGTTTCTTTCACTGTGCGAGTCCTTGTTTCTAGGGACAAAGAAGGAAAGTGAGGGGAATTCTCCTTGTGCTATAGTGTGCTAAAGCATTCCTCATCAACCATCTTTGAAATCCTTGTTTTTTGGACAGTCAGGGAAATTGTCGTTGTGCTATTCTGTGCGAAAGCAATCATCCTCAACCATATTTAGAAATCCTTAAGTAAAGGGACAGAGAAGGACACCTGAAGGTAGCCCTTATTGCTTTTTTCCCATCTCCCTGCAGGCCATCTATTAGAATGTCTGGAAGGCAAACAAGGAGAGGCAGACAGTCAGGAGGCAATAAAAGAGGGCAAGCAGGCTCTGTGTCTGGGGGCAACAGTGCTGGTCGTGGACGCGGTGCATTGTCATCAGCACATGGCCATGGGACACGCTTGTCCTTCTTTTCGGCAGCTGGACATGTTGAGCCACATCATGCCGAAGACTTGGTAGAGTGGATGACCAAGCCCTCCTCCTCCTCCTCATCCTCTCTCACCCAGGCTCAGGGTACTGGCAAAGCAGCTGCCAAAGCGTCCTCTTCCCTGGTATCAATGTCAGACTCATCATCAGTCACTCCTTCCCTAGACCCACCATGTCCTCCTCCTGAGGAGTCCCCCGAACTGTTTGAGCACAGTGTTGGGTACATGCTCCAGGAGGATGCCCAGCGTTTCGAAGGGTCTGATGATGAAACCCAGCTACAGGAAGGCAGTAGGGTGAGAGCAGACAGAGGGGATGCTCAAGAAGGACACCAATCTGGCAGTCATGTTCCAGCAGCTGCAGCATACTGCCAGATTGGCTCCAGTGATGAGGAGGGAGGGGATGATGAGGTCACTGACTCCACGTGGGTGCCTAATAGGAGAGAGGAGGAGGAGGAGGATGAGGAGGAGGCACATCTCCAACGAGGCAGGATGCCCTTTGGTGGCCAGCGTAAGGGCAGTACACCGACGGAATCACACCGCAGAGCTCCGCCTGTGCAGGGCGCTGCCTCTGCCCGTCATTCAAAAAGTTCCTTGGTGTGGGCCTTTTTTGAGGCTAGTGCATCAGATCGCACAGCTGCTGTTTGCAACATATGTCTCAAGCGTATATCGCGTGGCCAAAACATCAGCCGCTTGGGTACCACATGCCTGACCAGACATATGTTGACCTGCTATGCAGCTCGTTGGCAAGCCTACCTCAAAGACCCACACCAAAGAACAAAGCGGACCTCTCCTTGCACCGCATCAGCTGGGATCTCCAACCCCACTATAACTTCAGTCCTCTGAAACATGCACTGAGAGGAATAAAGGTGTAGAATTAGGTGTGTCACAGCCAAGTACTTGCGGCCACTCTGCTAGCAGTACACCGACGTCCGATTCTAGCAGGCAAATTTCCCTGCCCCAGCTGCTGGACCGTCGAAAGAAGTTCACTCCCAGCCATCCACATGCCCAGCGGTTGAATGCTAGCTTGGCTAAATTGCTAGCGCTTCAACTGCTGCCTTTTCAGTTGGTAGACTCGGCCCCCTTCCGTGAGTTTGTGCAATGTGCGGTTCCTCAGTGGCAGGTTCCCAAACGCCACTTTTTCTCACGGAAGGCTATTCCGGCTCTCTACCGGCATGTGGAAGGCAATGTCTTGGCCTCGCTGGACAGGGCGGTCAGCGGTAAGGTGCATATTACCGCTGACTCATGGTCCAGCAGGCATGGACAGGGACGTTACCTTTCTTTCACGGCCCATTGGGTCACTCTTTTGGCAGCTGGGAATGATGCAGGACAAGGTGCAGTAGTGTTGGAGGTTGTCCCACCGCCACGCCTCCAAAATGCTACTACTGGTTGTGACACACCTCTCTCCTCCACCCCCTCCTCTTCTTCTTCCTCCATGGCCTCTTCCTGTGGTTTGTCCTATGAACCAGCGGTGCTCCGTAGCCGTTCACGGGGCTACGCAAGTACGCAGGCAAAAAGATGCCATGCCGTGCTTGCGCTGGTGTGTTTGGGGGACAGAAGCCACACTGGGGCAGAGGTCCTGTCTGCTCTGCAGGGCCAGGCCGAGAGGTGGTTGACGCCACGCCAGCTTAAGCCAGGAATGGTGGTTTGCGACAATGGCACCAACCTCCTCTCCGCCCTTCGACAGGGACAACTGACCCATGTGCCCTGTGTGGCTCACGTCCTTAACCTGGTGGTGCAGCGGTTCTTGGGCAGGTACCCGGGCTTACAGGATGTCCTGAGGCAGGCCAGGAAAGTCTGTGTGCATTTCCGCAGATCTTATAATGCCAGTGCTCGCCTGGCTGAGCTGCAAAAGGAGTTGAACCTGCCCAAGAACCGCCTTATATGTGACATGCCCACCAGGTGGAACTCAACGTTGGCCATGCTGCAGCGGCTGCACACGCAGCAGAGGGCCATCAATGAGTACCTGTGCGACTACGGCACCAGGACAGGGTCAGGGGAGCTTGTTTTTTTTTCTCCACGCCAGTGGGGCATGATCAGGGATGCATGCACTGTCCTGGCACCATTTGAGGAGGCCACGAGGATGGTGAGCAGTGACAGTGCATGCATCAGTGACACTGTACCTCTTGTCCACCTGTTGGAGCACACGCTGCGTGGAATAATGGACAGGGCACTTGAGGCAGAACAGAGGCAGGAAGAGGAGGACTTCCTTGCCTCTCAAGGCCCCCTTTACCCAGACAGTGTTCCTTCTGTCCCACCCATCGCACAGGAAGAGGAGGAGGAGGAGGAGGAGGAGGAGGATTGTGTCAGCATGGAGGTGGAGGTTGGCACTCAGCATCATCAGCAGCAGTCTTTTAGGGATGATTTACAGTCCCAAGAAACCAGTGGACTTGTACGTGGCTGGGAGGAGGTGACTGCGGATCATGTCGTCCTTAGTGACCCAGAGGACTCCGGAGCGAATGCCTCAGCAAACCTACGCTGCATGGCCTCCCTGATCCTGCAAAGTCTGCGGAAGGATCCTCGTATTCTTCGGATCAAGGAGAGGGACCATTACTGGCTGGCCACTCTCCTTGATCCACGGTACAAGGGTAAGGTTGCGGACCTTATGTTACCGTCGCAGAGGGAGCAGAGGATGAGACAACTCCGGGAGGCCTTGCAGAAAGGTCTGTGCAACGCGTTCCCAGAGACTGGGAGGTTACAAACTCCTGGTCCTGGACAACGAGTTGCTGAGGCTTCGGCCAGTCAAAGAAGGAGCGGTGGGGAAGGTGGCCGTCTGACCGATGCGTTCAGACAATTCTTTAGTCCGCAGCCCCAAAGTATGATCGGTTCCAGCAACCATCGCCAGCGTCTGATAAACATGGTGCAGGAATATCTAGGGGCAAGGTCAGACTTGGACACCTTCCCCACCGAAAATCCTCTGGCTTACTGGGTCTTGAGGATGGATCACTGGCCAGAGCTTGCACAGTATGCAATTGAGCTACTGGCCTGTCCTGCATCCAGCGTTCTTTCGGAACGCACATTCGGTGCTGCTGGAGGATTTGTCACGGATCACAGGGTGCGCCTGTCCACCGACTCGGTTGATCGACTGACTTTCATCAAGATGAACCAGTCTTGGATCACCACCAGCTACCACACACCTGATGCTGATATAACAGACTAATTGATTTTAACATGTCACATCCCTTCAAGACTGATGCTGATGCTGAGTGCCTGTGCTGTTATGTTGACTGGCTATCCTCCTCCTCCGAGTCCTCAATGATACGATTGATGATGATAGCTTGGAAGATCATTTTTGTTTATGGGTGCCGCCACCAGTGGCTAAGGCCCAATTTTTCAGCCCCTGTTTTACAGGGGCGTGTAATTACAATTTTTTTAGCAATAATTTGCCATAGGGCTCATTGCTGTGCTCCAAGTACAGTATCTGTGAGGGGTTGGAGTCTTGTGGCACCAGTGCCTAAGGCCCAATTTTTCAGCCCCTGTTTAACAGGGGCGTGTCATTACAATTTTTGAAGCAATACTTTGCAACAGGGCTCATTGCTGTGCTCCAAGTACAGTATCTGTGAGGGGTTGTAGTGTTGTGCCACCAGTGCCTAAGGCCCAATTTTTCAGCCCCTGTTTAACAGGGGCGTGTCATTACAATTTTTGAAGCAATACTTTGCAACAGGGCTCATTGCTGTGCTCCAAGTACAGTATCTGTGAGGGGTTGTAGTGTTGTGCCACCAGTGCCTAAGGCCCAATTTTTCAGCCCCTGTTCAACAGGGGCATGCAATTACAATTCTTGATGTAATAATTCACAGCAGGGCCCATTGCTGCACCCACCAAGAGTAACTCTGAGGGCTTACAGTGTTGTTGCAACACCACCACCACCACCACCACCACGAAAGGCCCAATTTTTCAGCCCCTGTTCAACAGGGGCATGCAATTACAATTCTTGATCTAATAATTCACAGCAGGGCCCATTGCTGCACCCACCAAGAGTAACTGTCAGGGCTTACAGTGTTGTGGCACCAGCACCACCATCAAAGCCCCAATTTTTACTACCACTGTTCAACAATTATATGTAATTAAAATTCCTGATATAATAGTTGACAGCAGGGCGTTCCAGCACCAACCAAGAGTAACTGTGAGTGCTTACAGTGTTGTGCCAACACCAACAACTAAGGGGCCTATTTCTGCAGAGTATATACGGCAGGTCCCTACTTTCAAACATCCAACTTACAAACGACTCCTACTTGCAAACGCAAGAAGACAACAGGAAGTGAGAGGAAATCTACCACTAGGAAGGAAAATTCTCTCCTGTAAGAATAAATATGGGAGAAAGGTGTCTCCTCTGTACTGATGCTTTATCAGCAATCCTTGTTTCAAGAAAAACACCACATTTCAAAAACAGTTGTCATTGGGACGGAAAGTGAGGTGAAATGTTCTGAACAGGGGCACAGACAGCAAAACAAATGTTACAGGGGTGATAACCCTTACCTATGTTTTCCAAAAAGTTTAAAAATAGATTTTTGGGCTGGAGCTACACTTCAACAATGTACCTGTTCAAAATTACAAACAGATTCTACATAAGAACAAACCTACAGTCCCTGTCTTGTATGCACCGCCTGTATACGGCTGTTCAGAGTATATAGGGCCTTTTTTATTTTATGTGCGGGGTTCCCCTTAATATCCATACAAGACCCAAAGGGGCTGGTAATGGGCTGGGGTGGGGGGGGGGGGGTCATGGGGTAGCTATGCCATTTTTCTTAAAGATTTTCATCCATATTACCGGGACCAGACATTACATTAAAGCCGCAAGCAGTTTTAAATGGCTTTTTTTTCCTTTAGAAGTGTCATTTTGTGCAGGGACAGTTCTAAACACGGGAAACACGTGGCACTTCACAGGCATACTTTAGACACCCCCCAGGTACGATATTTAAAGGAATATTTGACTTTTTTTTTTTCACTTTATGCATCATTAAAATGACTGCTCCCGAAAAACGACCGTTTTTAAAACTTCTTTTTGCATTGATACATGTCCCCTGGTGCAGAACCCGGGTTCCCAAACCCTTTTTAGGACAATAACATGCATAATAGTTGTTATAATTAGCACTTTAGAATTCGAACGTTCGCATCCATTGTATTTAATAGGGTTCTAATGTTCGTACGAACTTTCGGTCCGTTCGCGGGTTCTGGTGCGAACCGAACCCGGGGGTGTTCGGCTCATCACTATGCATGACGTTGATTCCATGTGGGGTCGAGGACCTCATCGTCCTCCACATCATCTTCCACCCAGTCTTCACCCCTGCCCTCCTTGTCGGTCTGCACAATTGCGAAAGCAGCAGCAGTTGCCACCTGTGTTTCTTCATCATCCGAGACGTGCTGCGATGGTCCTCCCATGTACTCATCTTGAAACATAAGTGGTTGGTCATCGGTGCACTCAATCTCTTCCACTTCTGGGGCAGGGCTAGGTGGATGGCCCTGGGAAACCCTGCTAACAGAGTCATCAAAAAGCAGAAGAGACTGCTGCATGATTTGGGGCTCAGACTGCTTGGCTGATTTGCAAGGGGGTGAGGTGAAAGACTGATGGACATCGGCTGCAGGTGTCAACTCTGATATTTCAGCAGGAGACTGGATGGGAGACAATGTGATGGAACTGGAGGCACTGTCAGCAACCCAATCTACTATTGCCTGTACTTGTCCTGGCCTCAACATTCTTAGAGCCGCATTAGCCTCGACTAAATACCGCTGCAGGCTCTGTCGCCTACTCGCACCTGAGGAAGGTGTTTCATTTGTGCGTGTAGCTGGCATAGATCGACCACGTCCTCTCCCTGCAACAGGAGCTTCACCAGCAGCACCATGACCGGGGCCACATCCCTTATTTGACGTTCTCCTCATATTTCTCAAAATTAGGCTCTTGCCCTAAATGGGTGTTTTTTGAATAGCAGAATAGAAGAACAGTATCTAAAGTGTGTATCTCACATGTACAGATATGCAGGAAACACTGCAAAATATCTTTTTTTTTGCCCTAAATGGGTGTTTTTTGAATAGCAGAATAGAGCAATAGTATCTAAAGGGTGTATCTCACAGTAACATATGCAGTGCTGGTGCACTGAGCTTGCATAAAATGCCCGCCGACGCCAACCTAACAGACGGATAAAAGTTATCTTTTCTCCGGCACTGGGCTCAGGGCAGGGTAAAAAGATTGTGCACTGCACCCACACAACAAAAGCAAGGTAGATCGCTGAGTAATTTGATTTCTGAATCAGGACTCCTATCTAATTCTTTCCCTACACTATCTAAAGCAGAGTGACGTGCTGTGCTATGTAGATCGCTGAGTAATTTGATTTCTGAATCAGGACTCCTATGATAATTCTCTCCCTCAAAGCAGCAGCAGCAACCTTTCCCTGCACTGGAGGTGAAAAAACGAACTGCAAAGTGTCCAAGAAAACCTAAGAAGAACTTAGGTTTCGCAAGTGCAAAAAATATTAATAAATCTGGAACCAATTACAGTCCACATAAATGTGATGAGTGACCAATAATGTCCATAACACAAAATATATATATAATGAGTGAGTGATGAAAACTGGGTTGGAAACCAAGTAGATCATTAGACAACTCTTCAAAAGTATAGATGAATGGGGTACTCTTACCAGAGCCGGTGGACCCACTTGTCAGCGACAGTGGGTCATAAAGGCATAAGAATTCCACGGAGCGGACTCTGCAGCTTGTCTGGAGACTTTCCCCTGAGAGATCCTGGATCGAAATCCAAAGACAGACGATATTGGTCACGGTCACCGTGTCTTGAATCGTAGTAAGATTCTCAAAGAACCCACCATCCCGGTGGTCCTACCGCTATTAGAGGAATGGCCCGTGGAGGAAGGCTCATTCAGATCATAAAGAGCCAATGCAGGCCAAACAAACCAATATTGCAACAACAAGCCATGTAAAAAGGCTTTCCCTACACTATCTAAAGCAGAGTGACGTGCTGTGCTATGGGCCTCTAGCTTATATAGAGGCTGGGTCACATACTGCACTGGCCAATCACAGCCATGCCATTAGTAGGCATGGCTGTGATGGCTTCTAAGGGCACACGAGTTAAACGAATGTTGATTGGCTGCCCTGCAGCGCGCCATTACATTGCCGAACCCGAACATACAGTAAATTGTTCGGGTACCAAAAACCCAAAAGTCCGGTACAAACCCGAACTTTACAGTTCGGGTTCGCTCAACCCTATTTACATATGTAGCACACGGACCTTTTCCTGCCTTCGGCTCACTTGCAGGTCAAGGCACACCGTGCTATATGCCCGTACCCTCCTATTTGAGGAGGTTGAGCGGTGTTAACAATTTTGGGTCCTACAGCAGGTTCTCCCAGCAGACTGGTTCTCATCCCCTAGAGTATTGGGACAAGTCTCTATTATTCCCCAGTAAGGCCAATGTCCACACCACTTTAACTCCAACGCTGAGTTTATTTCACAAGCAAGTTCAAGTTCAGCAGATAGGAAAGGTGGATGAGAGAAAGGACAGCAAGGTTTGGGAGATAGGTCCAGGCACAAATGGGTATGATAGTCGCTACTCGATCCCGAGTAGGTTTAGTTCACCCGGATAGTCCCCTGTAAGAGCGGATCCTAGCAGCCGGAGTGATGCTCGAACGTTCACTTTAGGTTTTCCTTGAGATACGATCAGGAGATCCTCTGCCACAGAATCTTTAAATCCCAAACTTCTCAGCTGTTGCAACACAAGGACAGGTGCCAGTGATAGCACGTTGCAAGGCCTTTGGTGAATCTGTGAATCCCTCCAGAAGGTAACCAGGCCTCTCTTTCACCGGTCCTCTTCTTAGAGCGGGTCCACCCATTCTTCTTTTGAAGATCGGCCCCAGCTAAAGGTGCTTGGCCTACTAGTGGAGTTGCAGCCCCAGGCTAAAGGTGCCTGAGACCCATGCATGCGTGCACCCCTGGCCTGGAGGGCCGGGTGGCGCGAACCGCTCACACTCCAGACTCCCACCGACTCCCCAAAAGAATGTAGTCTGCCCCTTATGTATCCCCTCCCAGCATGCACAGCAGGCCAACCACGCCCACCGCACTGCTGCCGAGAGAGGACACCCTAAGGCAGTGTTTCTCAAGTCCAGTCCTCAAGGCGCCCCAACAGGTCATGTTTTCAGGATTTCCCTCAGATGAAACGGCTGTGGTAATTACTAAGGCAGTGAAACTGATCAAATCACCTGTGCAAAATAATGGAGAGCCTGAACACATGACCTGTTGGGGCGCCTTGAGGACTGGAGTTGAGAAACACTGCCCTAAGGCATAGCAATGTCACCCACGGTTCAACCCTGACCTGATATGGCAGTGCCACCTACAGGCCACAGGGAACTGTGCGTCAGGCTACATCACACAGGCAGAAGCGAATACTAACAAATCAAAGTAGTGTGAGCCTGGCTACTAGCTCAGACCTACCCCTAAATTTAAGCACATAGCACCCCTGAAAAGTAAAGGGGCGCTACACATACATTGAAGTCCATGTACACAGAAATGCACCCATAACAAGGCGCCAATTTCTAACCTGGCACTCACTGGTAATAACATGTTTGCAACCATTTAATGTTCACAGTTAAATAAAAGGGGGCCACCATATTCATAGTTGGATAATTATATTTAAAATAATAACATCTGCATGATCAATGTTCTTGGGATCCCTATCAGGTAAAACATTAAGGACACATATTCAGGTAGGTGTGTGGTGGGTACACCATAGCTAGTAGCTTGGCGCGTTTCGTGGCTTATAACCGCTCTTCAGGAGCAGACATGGTAGGTATCTGCAATGGGAATATAATTTTACTTTACATTTCCCATGAGGCATTGCAAGGCTGGCAGTTGCAATTACTCCCAGAGGCATGATGGGACTTTTGCAACAGCTGGAGGGCCCAAGGTTGCCTACCCCTGTTGTAGAGCTTTCTAACGAAGCCCGAACAGGAAGGAGAATGCAGCAAGGAGGCCATTAGGTTGATTTACTAAAATTGGAGAGTGCAAAATCTGTTGCAGCTCTGCATGGTAGCCAATCAGCTTCTAACTTCAGCTTGTTCAATTAAGTTTTGACAAAAAAAAAACTGGAAGCTGGTTGATTTCTATGCAAAGCGACACCAGTTTTTGCACACTACAGTTTTAGTAAATCAACCCCTATGTGTTGAGTGTGGTTGCTTCTGGAACAATAAAGCCATTTGGTTTGAATCTCCTTGATGAGGGGAGGTGAGGAAACTTGGAGATCATATGGCATCCATGGCTGGAGCAAGGCATGATACCTGGTGTGGTCAGTAAAGGTTAAAGGTGAGCTCCAGAATATGGGAGCCTGGGAACCATCTGGCTTTTGGCCAGAGACTCCGGCTAATCATTGTGATTAGTGGAACTCCAGGTCAGCTGCTCTATTTTTTTGGCCCAGCATTCAGCTGATTGAGAGTAGTTAGAGAAGAGTGAGGTCAATCAGCAGACTGCACAACATGGAGCTTCTCCTTGCACAAAGACTTCTCAACTCTCTCCTCCTATTTTCTGGCTCTTTACTGTATGGAGACCAATAAGAGCGCACGGAGTGGTTCCACAGGTTGCCATTTGTTTAAGTGTAAGACTGTGGTGCCATGTGTGAGACCAAGTGTTGCTTGTATAGAGGAGCATATTACTGTAATTTAAATCCCAACTCTGGAAAAACTTGAAAGATATCAGTTGCAGTGGTGCTGCAGTCAAACAGCAAAAGTTTTTTGCTTGTAGGTCTAGGGAACTTGTTAAGGAAGTTAACTAACCCGGTCCTTCAATCCTAGGTGCTGCTAGAGTTTTCGCTCCTACGCTCCAGATCCTGAAGTCATCAAAGCCAATGCAGGATTGACATCAAGGGACAGTGCTTCTTCTCTCCCATAGATTAAAAAGAAAATAAACCCTTGCAGTGTGGTTGCAACCACACTGCAAGGGATAATTTTCCTAGTTTCCTGGATTTGGGCTCTAATCATCTGCAAGCCTGTTCCTATCAAGCTATGGCACTATTACACTCACATTTGTCCACCACACACTACTACATTGCTATTAAAATAATGCTTCCACTAACTTCAATGTAGCACACTCTGTAAGCACCATAGGTGTGCGCAAGGGGTGTGCCAGGTGTGCCTGGGCACACCCTTATTCTGGAGTAGGCAACCTGTCAATTGTGAGCTCCCAAGGTATGGTAATGTGGCTGGTGTACAAGTCTACAGGTCCAACCCCATGCAGCAACTTATTCCATTCATAAAATAGCAGGAATGAGGAGAAAAATTGTATGTTAAAATATAAAGCAATAGTCAGTGTTGGATTAATACGCAAACCTAAAAAGTAAATCAAATAAGTATTGTGCAGCACCAATATTGATAGTCAGTGCCTA
Source organism: Rana muscosa (assembly GCA_029206835.1). Taxonomy (NCBI): domain Eukaryota; kingdom Metazoa; phylum Chordata; class Amphibia; order Anura; family Ranidae; genus Rana; species Rana muscosa. The sequence goes on from JARGYO010000094.1 coordinate 60,946,285, forward strand.
TATACAGTATATTATCCAAATAACATAAACAAAAGGTCCATCCAATGTTGCAATAACAATCTACTGTATATTGTTATAAAGAGATGCAGTCACCACAGTGTCCAAACGATGAAATGCAGCCTTCCAAAATGTGCCACACACCATCCATAAATGAAGTAAAAACTCACCAGAAATTGTGGCTACAGCTTAATCAGCTCAAAACAGCACTTCCCAGCTCACTCCTGCCTTTTCTGAAGACACAGACCCATATCACAGGCACTGCCTCAATACTGCTCCCTATGCAATTCATCTCCTGAAGATGCCCTAGTGGATGAAATGCATAGAAGCGGAACCTTTAATGTTGATGTCACACCACTGCATTTGGATGCCGAGCAGCGGCTTGCGTCCCCCAGGCCACAGTTTGGAGACCACTGGTCTATAGGCATCAACAACACAGATATCATTACTGAAAAGGAGATTTCTGCCAAAGGATGTGACATCTTAGTGGACCTTTTGGTAAGTCTGTATGAATAAATTCCTGACATGACAAATCTACATTTTCAAAAGCTGCACCTTTTATTAAAAAAAAAGCCATCTTTTGTGGCCATTAGCAAATATATTTAAATTAAAGTTTCCGTGCCCTGAGTTCAGCTTTAAGAACAGAATTTTGAAAGGGCTTTATAAAATGGATGGAACAGCTGAAATGATGCATCAGTTGGTATATATGGTGCAAGTTGAATGAACCTAAATCTGGGAAAAGATCCCCATCAACATGCATTTAGACTCATTGCACAGTGACCCAGGAAGTGGCTAAAGTCATGGGCGTAGCATAAGGGGTTGCAGGGGTCACAAACGCAACCCCGCCCCTAGCTCCAGGGGGCCTAAGCAGCCTCCCTGTCATATTATCATATTCTCCACAAAATCCAGCTCCGATCTGCCCTAGGGCCCCACAGCCATGCTCCAGTACTGGGCTACTTTGCCTTCCACAGTCCACACCCCTCCAATCTCATTGGCTGGGGAGAAGCTATGAGGCATTTCCTGAATGGAGAGGAGCACGAGGTGAGAACAGCCCAGGATGGAGAAGTGGTGTGCTGGCAACATGGAATGGAAACCAAGTTCAGCGAGTAAAGAGGAGGAGAGTGCCGTCCTGTAGCCACGATGAGACCGATGTCACTGGTGAGGTAAGACACCACTCAATGTCTCCTAGTCACCAGCTGGGATTCTCTGTATCACCCCACCCGGGGATGTCCGCTTACCCCACTTACCTGACAACTGGGGAAATAACACACACCTCCGGGAGGTTAAACTTCCCCCAACACCTGCCAACACAGAGAACCTTCAGAAATTTCTGAAACAAATCCCTTAACACCTCCTCAAGGGACTCCCGAAGGGCTGCAGGCTCCAGATTTTGTGGCACATGGCTTTGTCTTCCCAGATCTAAGTTGCACCCACCCAAAAGCCCCCTGACCACCCCCTCAGCCCTGGATACTGAGCTCCTTTCCCATTACAGGACTCTATACAGCTCCTCCTCTGCAGGGCTGAAATCACATTCCTTTACAACACAGCCAGTTAGCCACGATCTGCACATCATGTATCTGCCTACTGCAACTACACTGCCGTTCTGACCGGAGAATTTCACAGGTCAGAAGGGCAACATAAAAGCCAGAAACACCCTGTGAAGGCTGACAGACTGTGTGTAATGGAATGTGATTTCAGCCCTGTGTATAGGGATGAGCTTCATGTTCGAGTCGAACATACGTTCGACTCGAACATCAGCTGTTCGATCGTTCGACGAAGATCGAATGATTTGGGCCGTTCGCGCCAAATTCGAGTGACGCGAACGGCCCACAATGCACTACGCCATCGCAGTGTCATCCAGGCGCTGTGATTGGCCAAGCATGCACTGTGACCCCGCATGCTTGGCCAATCACAGCGCCGGCAGCGAGGAGAGCAATGATTGGCCACAGGCAGGATGCCTGTGGCCAATTATTGCTGATGGGGTTTAGTACACGCCCCACACTATAAAAGGCCGCCAGCGCGGCGGCCTTGTGTAGTGTGTTCCGGAGCAGGGAAAGAGAAGCATAGGCAGGGACAGTGTCATTATTTTTCCTTTACTATTCCAGGATTCCTTGTGTTTAGGGACAAATTAGGATAGGTAGGGAGAGTGTCAGTGACAGTGTGCTATTCTGTGCTAATCCTTGTTTGTAGGGACAGAGAGGTACAGTGAGGGAAAGTGTCAGTGTGCTATTCTGTTCTAAAACTATTTTGCTGAACCATATTTTCAATCCTTGAGTTTAGGGACAGAGAGGTACAGTGAGGGAAAGTGTCAGTGTGCTATTCTGTTCTAAAACTATTTTGCTGAACCATATTTTCAATCCTTGAGTTGAGGGACAGAGAGGTACAGTGAGTGAAACTGACAGTGTGCTATTCTGTTCTAAACCAATTTTGCTGTTCCATATTTTCAATCCTTGAGTTGAGGGACAGAGAGGTACAGTGAGTGAAACTGACAGTGTGCTATTCTGTTCTAAACCAATTTTGCTGTTCCATATTTTCAATCCTTGAGTTGAGGGACAGAGAGGTACAGTGAGTGAAACTGACAGTGTGCTATTCTGTTCTAAACCAATTTTGCTGTTCCATATTTTCAATCCTTGAGTTGAGGGACAGAGAGGTACAGTGAGTGAAACTGACAGTGTGCTATTCTGTTCTAAACCAATTTTGCTGTTCCATATTTTCAATCCTTGAGTTGAGGGACAGAGAGGTACAGTGAGTGAAACTGACAGTGTGCTATTCTGTTCTAAACCAATTTTGCTGTTCCATATTTTCAATCCTTGAGTTGAGGGACAGAGAGGTACAGTGAGTGAAACTGACAGTGTGCTATTCTGTTCTAAACCAATTTTGCTGTTCCATATTTTCAATCCTTGAGTTGAGGGACAGAGAGGTACAGTGAGTGAAACTGACAGTGTGCTATTCTGTTCTAAACCAATTTTGCTGTTCCATATTTTCAATCCTTGAGTTGAGGGACAGAGAGGTACAGTGAGTGAAACTGACAGTGTGCTATTCTGTTCAAAACCAATTTTGCTGTTCCATATTTTCAATCCTTGAGTTGAGGGACAGAGAGGTACAGTGAGTGAAACTGACAGTGTGCTATTCTGTTCTAAACCAATTTTGCTGTTCCATATTTTCAATCCTTGAGTTGAGGGACAGAGAGGTACAGTGAGTGAAACTGACAGTGTGCTATTCTGTTCTAAACCAATTTTGCTGTTCCATATTTTCAATCCTTGAGTTGAGGGACAGAGAGGTACAGTGAGTGAAACTGACAGTGTGCTATTCTGTTCTAAACCAATTTTGCTGTTCCATATTTTCAATCCTTGAGTTGAGGGACAGAGAGGTACAGTGAGTGAAACTGACAGTGTGCTATTCTGTTCTAAACCAATTTTGCTGTTCCATATTTTCAATCCTTGAGTTGAGGGACAGAGAAGTACAGTGAGTGAAACTGACAGTGTGCTATTCTGTTCTAAACCAATTTTGCTGTTCCATATTTTCAATCCTTGAGTTGAGGGACAGAGAGGTACAGTGAGTGAAACTGACAGTGTGCTATTCTGTTCTAAACCAATTTTGCTGTTCCATATTTTCAATCCTTGAGTTGAGGGACAGAGAGGTACAGTGAGTGAAACTGACAGTGTGCTATTCTGTTCTAAACCAATTTTGCTGTTCCATATTTTCAATCCTTGAGTTGAGGGACAGAGAGGTACAGTGAGTGAAACTGACAGTGTGCTATTCTGTTCTAAACCAATTTTGCTGTTCCATATTTTCAATCCTTGAGTTGAGGGACAGAGAGGTACAGTGAGTGAAACTGACAGTGTGCTATTCTGTTCTAAACCAATTTTGCTGTTCCATATTTTCAATCCTTGAGTTGAGGGACAGAGAGGTACAGTGAGTGAAACTGACAGTGTGCTATTCTGTTCTAAACCAATTTTGCTGTTCCATATTTTCAATCCTTGAGTTGAGGGACAGAGAGGTACAGTGAGTGAAACTGACAGTGTGCTATTCTGTTCTAAACCAATTTTGCTGTTCCATATTTTCAATCCTTGAGTTGAGGGACAGAGAGGTACAGTGAGTGAAACTGACAGTGTGCTATTCTGTTCTAAACCAATTTTGCTGTTCCATATTTTCAATCCTTGAGTTGAGGGACAGAGAGGTACAGTGAGTGAAACTGACAGTGTGCTATTCTGTTCTAAACCAATTTTGCTGTTCCATATTTTCAATCCTTGAGTTGAGGGACAGAGAGGTACAGTGAGTGAAACTGACAGTGTGCTATTCTGTTCTAAACCAATTTTGCTGTTCCATATTTTCAATCCTTGAGTTGAGGGACAGAGAGGTACAGTGAGTGAAACTGACAGTGTGCTATTCTGTTCTAAACCAATTTTGCTGTTCCATATTTTCAATCCTTGAGTTGAGGGACAGAGAGGTACAGTGAGTGAAACTGACAGTGTGCTATTCTGTTCTAAACCAATTTTGCTGTTCCATATTTTCAATCCTTGAGTTGAGGGACAGAGAGGTACAGTGAGTGAAACTGACAGTGTGCTATTCTGTTCTAAACCAATTTTGCTGTTCCATATTTTCAATCCTTGAGTTGAGGGACAGAGAGGTACAGTGAGTGAAACTGACAGTGTGCTATTCTGTTCTAAACCAATTTTGCTGTTCCATATTTTCAATCCTTGAGTTGAGGGACAGAGAGGTACAGTGAGTGAAACTGACAGTGTGCTATTCTGTTCTAAACCAATTTTGCTGTTCCATATTTTCAATCCTTGAGTTGAGGGACAGAGAAGGACACTCGTAGAAATTATCAGTGTGCTATTCTGTGCTAAATCTTGTTTGTAGGGAGTGACAGAGTAGGACAGTGAGGGAAAGTGTCAGTGTGCTATTCTGTTCTAAAACTTTTTTGCTGAACCATATTTTCAATCCTTGAGTTTAGGGACAGAGAAGGATAGGCAGGGGACAGTGTCAGTGTCATTGTTGCTAAGCCTCCTGCACAATATACACCTGAAGGTAGCCCTTATTGCTGTTTTTCCCATCTCCCTGCAGGCCATCCATGAAAATGTCTGGAAGGCAACCAAGGAGAGGCAGACAGTCAGGAGGCAAAAAAAGAGGGCAAGCAGGCTCTGTGTCTGGGGGCAACAGTGCTGGTCGTGTACGCGGTGCATTGTCATCAGCACATGGCCATGGGACACGCTTGTCCTTGTTTACGGCAGCTGGACATGTTGAGCCACATCATGCCGAAGACTTGGTAGAGTGGATGACCAGTGGATGACCAAGCCCACCTCATCCTCCTCATCCTCTCTCACCCAGGCTCAGGGTACTGGCAAAGCAGCTGCCAAAGCGTCCTCTTCTCTGGTATCATTATCTTCATTAGTCAATCCTTCCCTAGACCCACCATGCCCTCCTCCTGAGGAGTCCCCCGAACTGTTTGAGCACAGTGTTGGGTACATGCTCCAGGAGGATGCCCAGCGTTTGGAAGGATCTGATGATGATACCCAGCTAGAGGAAGGCAGCAGCGTGAGAGCAGAGAGAGAGGATGCTCAAGAAGGACACCAATCTGGCAGTCATGTTCCAGCAGCTGCAGCATACTGCCAGATTGGCTCCAGTGATGAGGAGGGAGGGGATGATGAGGTCACTGACTCCACGTGGGTGCCTAATAGGAGAGAGGAGGAGGAGGAGGATGAGGAGGAGGCACATCTCCAACGAGGCAGGATGCCCTTGAGTGGCCAGCGCACACCGACGGAATCACACCGCAGAGCTCCGCCTGTGCAGGGCGCTGCCTCTGCCCGTCATTCAAAAAGTTCTTTGGTGTGGGCCTTTTTTGAGGCGAGTGCATCAGATCGCACAGCTGCTGTTTGCAACATACGTCTCAAGCGTATATCGCGTGGCCAAAACATCAGCCGCTTGGGCACCACATGCTTGATCAGACATATGTTGACCTGCCATGCAGCTCGTTGGCAAGCCTACCTTAAAGACCCACACCAAAGAACAAAGCTGACCTCTTCTTGCACCGCATCAGCTGGGATCTCCAACCCCACTATACCTTCACTCCTCTCTGAAACCTGCTCTGAGAGGAATGAAGGTGTAGAATTAGGTGTGTCACAGGCAAGTACTTGCGGGCACTCTGCTAGCAGTACACCAACGTCCGATTCTAGCAGGCAAATTTCCCTGCCCCAGCTGCTGGACCGTCGAAAGAAGTTCACTCCCAGCCATCCACATGCCCAGCGGTTGAATGCTAGCTTGGCTAAATTGCTAGCGCTTCAACTGCTGCCTTTTCAGTTGGTAGACTCGGCCCCCTTCCGTGAGTTTGTGCAATGTGCGGTTCCTCAGTGGCAGGTTCCCAAACGACACTTTTTCGCACGGAAGGCTATTCCGGCTCTCTACAGGCATGTGGAAGGCAATGTCTTGGCCTCGCTGGACAGGGCGGTCAGCGGTAAGGTGCATATTACCGCTGACTCATGGTCCAGCAGGCATGGACAGGGACGTTACCTTTCTTTCACGGCCCATTGGGTCACTCTTTTGGCAGCTGGGAAGGATGCAGGACAAGGTGCAGTAGTGTTGGAGGTTGTTCCACCGCCACGCCTCCAAAATGCTACTACTGGTTGTGACACACCTCTCTCCTCCACCCCCTCCTCTTCTTCTTCCTCCATGGCCTCTTCCTGTGGTTTGTCCTCGGAACCAGCGGTGCTCCGTAGGCGTTCAAGGGGCTACGCAAGTACGCAGGCAAAAAGATGCCATGCCGTGCTTGCGCTGGTGTGTTTGGGGGACAGGAGCCACACTGGGGCAGAGGTCCTGTCTGCTCTGCAGGGGCAGGCCGAGAGGTGGTTGACGCCACGCCAGCTTAAGCCAGGAATGGTGGTTTGCGACAATGGCACCAACCTCCTCTCCGCCCTCCGACAGGGACAACTGACCCATGTGCCCTGTATGGCTCACGTCCTTAACCTGGTGGTGCAGCGGTTCTTGGGCAGGTACCCGGGCTTTACAGGATGTCCTGAGGCAGGCCAGGAAAGTCTGTGTGCATTTCCGCAGATCTTATAATGCCAGTGCTCGCCTGGCTGAGCTTCAAAAGGAGTTGAACCTGCCCAAGAACCGCCTTATATGTGACATGCCCACCAGGTGGAACTCAACGTTGGCCATGCTGCAGCGGCTGCACATGCAGCAGAGGGCCATCAATGAGTACCTGTGCGACTACGGCACCAGGACAGGGTCAGGGGAGCTCGGGTTTTTTTCACCACGCCAGTGGGGCATGATCAGGGATGCATGCACTGTCCTGGCACCATTTGAGGAGGCCACGAGGATGGTGAGCAGTGACAGTGCATGCATCAGTGACACTGTACCTCTTGTCCACCTGTTGGAGCACACGCTGCGTGGAATAATGGACAGGGCACTTGAGGCAGAACAGAGGCAGGAAGAGGAGGACTTCCTTGCCTCTCAAGGCCCCCTTTACCCAGACAGTGTTCCTTCTGTCCCACCCATCGCACAGGAAGAGGAGGAGGAGGAGGAGGAGGATTGTGTCAGCATGGAGGTGGAGGCTGGCACTCAGCATCATCAGCAGCAGTCTTTTAGGGATGATTTACAGTCCCAAGAAACCAGTGGACTTGTACGTGGCTGGGAGGAGGTGGCTGCGGATCATGTCGTCCTTAGTGACCCAGAGGACTCCGGACTGAATGCCTCAGCTAACCTACGCTGCATGGCCTCCCTGATCCTGCAAAGTCTGCAGAAGGATCCTCGTATTCTTCGGATCAAGGAGAGGGACCATTACTGGCTGGCCACTCTCCTTGATCCACGGTACAAGGGTAAGGTTGCGGACCTTATCGTACCGTCGCAGAGGGAGCAGAGGATGAGACAACTCCGGGAGGCCTTGCAGAAAGGTCTGTGCAACGCGTTCCCAGAGACTGGGAGGTTACAAACTCCTGGTCCTGGACAACGAGTTGCTGAGGCTTCGGGCAGTCAAAGAAGGAGCGGTGGGGAAGGTGGCCGTCTGACCGATGCGTTCAGACAATTCTTTAGTCCGCAGCCCCAAAGTATGATCGGTTCCAGCAACCATCGCCAGCGTCTGATATACATGGTCCAGGAATACCTAGGGGCAAGGTCAGACTTGGACACCTTTACCACCGAAAATCCTCTGGCTTACTGGGTCTTGAGGATGGATGACTGGCCAGAGCTTGCACAGTATGCAATTGAGCTACTGGCCTGTCCTGCATCCAGCGTTCTTTCAGAACGCACATTCAGTGCTGCTGGAGGATTTGTCACGGATCACAGGGTGCGCCTGTCCACCGACTCGGTTGATCGACTGACTTTCATCAAGATGAACCAGTCTTGGATCACCACCAGCTACCACACACCAGATGCTGATATAACAGACTAATTGATTTTAAAATGTCACATCCCTTCAAGACTGATGCTGATGCTGAGTGCCTGTGCTGTTATGTTGACTGGCTATCCTCCTCCTCCTCCTCAATGATACGATTAACGATGATAGCTTGGAAGATCATTTTGGTTTATGGGTGACGCCACCAGTGGCTAAGGCCCAATTTTTCAGCCCCTGTTTAACAGGGGCGTGTAATTAAAATTTTTGATGCAATACTTTGCAACAGGCCTCATTGCTGTGCTCCAAGTACAGTATCTGTGAGGGGTTGCAGTGTTGTTCCACCAGTGCCTAAGGCCCAATTTTTCAGCCCCTGTTCAACAGGGGCATGCAATTATAATTATTGATCTAATAATTCACAGCAGGGCCCATTGCTGCGCCCACCAAGAGTAACTGTCAGGCCTTACAGTGTTGTGGCACCAGCAACACCATCACCACCACCACCAAAGGCCCAATTTTTCAGCCCCTGTTCAACAGGGGCATGCAATTATAATTATTGATCTAATAATTCACAGCAGGGCCCATTGCTGCGCCCACCAAGAGTAACTGTCAGGCCTTACAGTGTTGTGGCACCAGCACCACCATCACCACCACCAAAGGCCCAATTTTTCAGCCCCTGTTCAACAGGGGCATGCAATTATAATTATTGATCTAATAATTCACAGCAGGGACCATTGCTGCGCCCACCAAGAGTAACTGTCAGGCCTTACAGTGTTGTGGCACCAGCACCACCATCACCACCACCACCAAAGGCCCAATTTTTCAGCCCCTGTTCAACAGGGGCATGCAATTATAATTATTGATCTAATAATTCACAGCAGGGACCATTGCTGCGCCCACCAAGAGTAACTGTCAGGCCTTACAGTGTTGTGGCACCAGCACCACCATCACCACCACCACCACCACCAAAGGCCCAATTTTTCAGCCCCTGTTCAACAGGGGCATGCAATTATAATTATTGATCTAATAATTCACAGCAGGGACCATTGCTGCGCCCACCAAGAGTAACTGTCAGGCCTTACAGTGTTGTGGCACCAGCACCACCATCAAAGGCCCAATTTTTACTACCACTGATCAACAATTATATTTTATTACAATTCCTGATATTATACTTGACAGCAGGGCGTTCCAGCACCCACCAAGAATAACTGTGAGTGCTTTCAGTGTTGTGCCAACACCAACACCTAAGGGGCCAATTTCTGCAGAGTATATACGGAAGGTCCCTACTTTCAAACATCCAACTTACAAACTACTACTACTTGCAAACGGAAGAAGACAACAGGAAGTGAGAGGAAATCTACCCCTTGGAAGGAAAATTCTCTCCTGTAAGAATTAATATGGGAGAAAGGTGTCTCCTCTCTACTGATGCTTTATCACCAATCCTTGTTTCAATAAAAACACCACATTTCAAAAACAGTTGTCATTGGGACGCAAAGTGAGGTGAAATGTTCTGAACAGGGGCACAGACAGCAAAAAAAATGTGACAGGGGTGATAACCGTTCCCTATGTTTTACAAAAAGCTAAAAAAAAGGAATTTGCCATGGAGCTACACTTAAACAATGCAGCTGTTCAAAATTATAAACAGATTCTACATAAGAACAAACCTACAGTCCCTGTCTTGTATGCACCGCCTGTATACGGCTGTTTAGAGTATATAGGTCCTTTTTTATTTTGTGTGCGGGGTTCCCCTTAATATCCATACAAGACCCAAAGGGGCTGGTAATGGGCTGGGGTAGGGGGGGGCTGTTGATGGGGTAGCTATGCCATTTTTCCTAAAGATTTTAATCCATATTACCGGGACCAGACATTACATTAAAGCCGCAAGCAGTTTTAAATGGCTTTTTTTTCTTTTAGAAGTGTTATTTTGTGCAGGGACAGTTCTAAACACGGGAAACACGTGGCACTTCACAGGCATACTTTAGACACCCCCCAGGTACGATATTTAAAGGAATATTTGACTTTTTTTTTTTCACTTTATGCATCATTAAAATGACTGCTCCTGGAAAACGTCCGTTTTTAAAACTTCTTTTTGCATTGATACATGTCCCCTGGTGCAGAAGCCGGGTTCCCAAACTCTGTTTCGGACAATAACATGGATAATAGTCGTTATAATTAGCACTTTAGAATCCGAACGTTCGCATCCATTGTATTTAATAGGGTTCTAATGTTCGTGCGAACTTTCGGTCCGTTCGGGGGTTCTGGTGCGAACCGAACCCGGGGGTGTTCGGCTCATCACTACCTGTGTAGTGTGGAGGGGGAGCTGTATACCGTGCTGGGATAGGAAAGGAGCTCTGCCAAGTAACCTGCCAGGGTCCCTGTCCTCTGATTCTCCAGCGGTGATCCCTGTTCTCTGATGTAAAGAGGAACTCTGGGAACTCAAAACTCTTAAGACACTTTGAGTATATTGGCGTGCAGTGGATGTATCTGCACGCACGGTGGAAGTCATGGGTGGTAATGGGGGGGGGGGGCCCAGGTCAACTTTTGCATCGGGCCCACAAGCTTCAAGCTACGCCTCTGGCTAAAGTGTTGGGTGTTGTGGATAGCTGTGGGGGAACAGTGATGGAGCGCTGGTAAGGTGAGTAAAGTGGGTTGGGGGGCCCGTTCTAGACATGCAATCACTTTTAGACATGTGCAATTCGTTTAGTTCCGAATTCGTTTTTTAACGAATTTCGACAAATTCGTTAATTCGGAAATATCCGAATTAACGAAAACGAATTTAACGAATTTTAACGAATATTCATAAATTCGAATATCCGAAAATTCGTACATTCGTAAATGCGTACATTCGTAAATTCGTACATTCGTAAATTTGTACATTCGTAAATTCGTAAATTAGTAAAATTCGGAAATCTGAAATAATTAACTAATAATAACGTAACTATTACTAACTATTAAATTATAGGTATTGGAATTTCCTTTCAAATTTGGCTGTTAGTGAACTTAACGAAGTTACGAATTGTTTTCCGAAATAATGAATGCCGTATCTAAACGAATGGAACGTAATGAATTAATAATAATAATAATAAATAACAATAATAATAATAATAATAATAAAAACGTTTTATTATTATTAATTTGTTCCGTTCCATTTGTTTAGATGTGGCATTTGTTATTTCAGGTTATGCGTAACAGTGGATAAATTTGTATTCGTTACGTTCGCTAACAGCCAAATTTGAAAGGAAATTACAATACCTATAATAGTTATTTTTTCAGATTTTCGAATTTTTGGGTTTTCGGATTTTCGAATTTCCAAATTTCCAAATTTACGAATGTATGAATTTACGAATGTATATATTTACGAATTTACGAATGTATATATTTACGAATGTACAAATGTATATATTTACGAATGTACGAATTTACAAATGTATAAATTTACGAATGTATAAATTTACGAATGTACGAATTTACGAATGTACATATTTACGAATGTACGAATTTACGAATGTACGAATTTACGAATTGCAATCATAACGAATGACCCGAAAAACGAAAAAAGAAACGAAACGAAAACTAACAAATTTTTTGGCAGTGCACATGTTGGCCTGAATGACCTAGGTGACAGTGTCTTCTAAACAGAGCAATGCTTGTCCAGCTACTAAAAAGCAGCAACCGTGAAAATAAACTCTAGGCATTTTTAAAGTCTGCTTCCACAACATGTAGCTGGTAATGTCTAAAATAATCAAATCCGCATGTAAGATCTTAAGTCCTTTTGAAGAGCTTTATCAAATAAAACGATGCTTTCATTGGAAAATATGGTGCGAGTTCTTGAAAAAACACATGTCTGGGTTGTTCTGTCACACTTATATGTATTGTAAAGGAAATTTGTAAGTTCTGTATACAATTGTATTCTATTTTGTATGGTTTGCCTATGTATTGCACACTACACTCATGGCATGAATAATGTTTTCATTACATGTTCTTTCGAGTCCTGATTAGAATTAGCCTGCCTATGTTACGCCCCTTGTTACCATACAAGTACAATTGTAATAATAATGTGATAACTACGTAATCATGTGTATAAAAACCTTCGATTGCATCAAAATAATCAGAACAGTTATGTTGGAAAGATGTGGAGTGTATCTTTTGTGTCTGTTCCCTACTGCAGTAGTTATTATTCATTTAGAACCACAATATGAGGATAGGAGTTGCCTATCTATAAAATTTCCAGAACAGTATCTACATCAGGTTATCATTGTTCTGTAGTATGCAAAAAAAAATGATGGGAATATAGGGGCAGTTGCTGAGGCTGTCCATACACATATACCCACCCCGAGGGGTTATAATGGACTATCTTGGTACTGATACACCACAACGTATTTTTATATAAAATATACTGTTTAATACATATAAAATAACATACAGAAGATCAATAAAATATCAACCACAAACAACTACTAACGGGTTCCCCCGTGAGATATCTGTTGAAGTGGAGTACAGACTGGTCTTTCCTCACTAGTTTCGCGGTGTGGAACAGCTTCCTCAGGAGGAGTTGTCTAGGAAACAAATAGTACAGTAAGGCATATAATAAATGCAATATAACACAGCCAGTTCAAATATGATAATACAGCCAATATTGTAATAAGAAGATCTGCTCACCCAACCAGTCAAGACCGACTGCACAACCGAGCCACTCGAAAAGTTTCCCTGCCGCGGCGAACAGAGGGGATTATACGTGACACATTCTAATTGAAAGAATATGTTCTGTAGTATGTTGATATATAGTGACACTTTTGGGCCACTACAACTTGTTTACTATGCGATTTGGTTTCTCCCACTGTCCTCCCCTTTCTGTTTAGTGTTAGTTCAGTCATAGCTAGACCCTGCATGTTTCTTCCACATTCTCTTAGTCAGTGTACTTTGCAGAGACAGGTCTTATGCCCCGTAGACACAATAGTTTTTAATGTCATTTTTTAAACCGACGTTTTTCTCCTCGTTTTTTTTTCATGTTTCCTCTCAAGCCTGCCTTGCGTACACACCATCATTAAAAAAAACGATCAAGCAAAGCGCAGTGACGTTCAACACGTACGACGGCACTATAAAGGGGAAGTTCCGTTCGAATGACGCCACCCTTCATGTTAGTAAAGTTTGTTGAGCGACGATTCGCGCTTTTCAGTCCGTTACTGTGTAATGAATGTGCTATCTCCATTACGAACGCTAGTTTTACCAGAACGAGCGCTCCCGTCTCATACTTGATTCTGAGCATGCGCGTTTTTTTTCACGTCGTGAAAGCATACACACTATCGTTTTTCACGTCGTTAAAAAAAACGACATGAAAAACTACGTGAAAAAAGAGAGCATGTCCGGAATTTTTAATGGCCGTTTTTCACGTCGTTAAAAATGCTCTGGAGCCTACACACGATCATTTTTAATGGCCATTTTTTAAAATGGCATTTTTAACGGCATGAAAAACGATCGTGTGTATGGGGCATAAGGGAAGTAATTTTAACACTTCAAAAGACTGAAAATACATCCTCTGTACTGCTATTATCTGAAGTACAATTGTGTTTCAATTCAACTTCTGTGCCTTTTTGGAGAGTTCAAGTTTTACTAAACCCAGGACCCTGCGTTCACTTTATCTGTTCTCCCGCAGTACACAGAACATGGAAATGCAGGTATTTTAGTAAATATAAAATCTTTTCTCATCAGCAGCATATAGTCTTGTGACTTCTATCAGTGCCTGGTTCAGTGTTTCTCAACCTTTTTTCAGTCAAGGCACCCTTTAAAATTATGGACAGTCTCGAGTCACCCTATTCTAAAATGTAAAAAACGATTCTAATAGTTTTACATAATGCAACACCAAAGCAAATACACTTTTGCGCACTGGTACTGACTAGTATTCCAATGTTTCTCTTCTCCCTCAATTTCTCTCCATCAGTCTGCTAATGTGAGCCCAGTGCTGAGGGAGAAGGGCAGAGGAGGATCTAGCAAGGATGCTGTGGAGGCGACTGACATCCTCCTTATTAACTGATGACAACACTGGTTGTTAGGATGACAGTATCTAGAAAGTGGTAATGGTTCACAATGAAAACCTGTGGCTTTGTATAACTTAACTACTTGAGAGCCGGGCCATAGACAAATGATGGCCTCAAGGTGGCTCTACAAATCCGGGAGGCCGTCAATTGACGGCCTCGGCTCCTCCAGCCCCTGCCGGCGCGCGCGCCCGGCGAGTCACTGAGATGCCGATGCGCGTGCCTGGCGGCTGCGATGTCCGCCACGCACCCGCGATCGGCCGGTACACAGACAAGGACGTGGATCTCTGTGTGTAAACACAGAGATCCACGTCCTGTCAGGGATAGGCGACCGATGTTGTGTCCCTTGTACATAGGAACACAGATCGGTCACCTCCCCCAGTCAGTCCCCTCCCCCCACAGTAGTAATCACTCCCAGGTTACACATTTAACCCCTTCCTCGCCCCCTAGTGTTAACCCCTTCCCTGCCAGTGTCATTTTTACAGTAACCAGTGCATTTTTATAGCACTGATCACTGTAAAAATTACAATGGTCCCAAAATGGTGTCAAAAGTGTCCGATGTGTCCGCTATAATGTCGCAGTCACAATAAAAAAATCGCTGATCGCCGCCATTACTAGTAAAAAAAAATTATTAATAAAAATGCTATAAAACTATGCCCTATTTTGTAGACGCTATAACTTTTGCGCAAACCAATCAATAAACGCTTATTGCGATTTTTTTTTACCAAAAATATGTAGAAGAATACGTATCGGTCTAAACTGAGAAAAAAAAAATTCAAAAAAATTGGGATATTTATTATAGCAAAAAGTTAAAAATATAGTGTTTTTTTCAAAATCGTCGCTCTTTTTTTGTTTATAGCGCAAAAAATAAAAACCGCAGAGATGATCAAATACCACCAAAAGAAAGCTCTATTTGTGGGAAAAAAAGGACGTCAATTTTGTTTGGGAGCCACGTCACACGACCGCGCAATTGTCATTCAAAGCGTGACAGCGCTAAAAGCTGAAAATTGGCCAGGGCAGGAAGGGGGTTTAAGTGCCCAGTAAGCAAGTGGTTAAAGGCAGGTGTCATGCACCTGCTGGCTGTATACAATTTTGATACATTTTTAGGTATTTTGCCAAGGTACCCCAGGGTTTAAAAAGGCTGGTCTGGTTAAAGCTTGTAGGAGGAGTTTTCATTATTTTCTGATTGTCCTATGAGGCTGCAGGACCCCTGACCCTCTGACTAGACAGTGCTGATGGCCCTGTGCTGATCACATGCACCCTCCCCCATAAAAACTAAGAACCTCTCTAGCAATACACACCAAACTGAGCATGTGCAGCGTGCCCCCCAAGGCTCTGTTCTAGCAGGAGATGGATTGGGGACTGTGGAAGAAGGGAAGGGTCAGAGAAGCTCAAACAGCCTTTTCACACAATGCAGAGGATTAACCCCTTAGGTTCCACGGTGAGTATAACAAACATGTTTTACTGCATATACAGACTGATTTTACTGTTATGGGTTTAGCAACTTTAAAAGCGGAAGTAAACCCATCGATTTAACAGTTTCAAAAAGCAGTTACATTCCCGGCATGCCGGGAATGCCAACTATCACATTGGTTGTGCTCTCAACCAAACTGTCAAACCATCCAATGGCTGGTGTCATAACTGATCACACGTGCAGCATTATGGCAGTTGAAGATTAAACAGAGGCCAAGATGGCAGCTTCCTTGCCTGAAAATGATAGGAGGGTTTACTTCCACTTTAAGCTGCCAATGGATGATGCCAAGTCAGCTGGTGGACATACTGTCTGAACAGATTGGTTTTAAAGGGGCATGTCAATGCTTAAAGCAACACTTGAAGCAGATCATGGGCAAAGATCATCATCAACATTTGTTAGACTCATTGCATGGTGCTAAGGCCACTTTCACACCGAGGCGCTTCTAAACTGCCAATAAAAACACTGAGCGCTTTTGAAGAGCTTTCCATTCATTTTAATGGAGAGGGGAGTTTTTCACAGCCCTGCCAGCAACACTGCCCCAGTGTGAAAGCATTCATTGATTTCAATAGAAATAGGTTTTCGTGAGCTTTTTAGGTGCTGTTTTTAGCGTGAAAGCACCTGAAAAGCGCCTCAGTAGAATTCATCTTGAAGGGGATGCCGCCATCTTGCCCTTGCAGCAGAATCTCTGAAAAGTCTCCCACTCCACCCATACTCTCCTTACCAGTAATCCCTCACTGGTCCTTAATCGTCCTCAGCTTGCTTTAAAACAGGTGTCGGCAACCCAGGGGGGTGGTTACTGTGGATGCTGTGTGAAGAAGCGGTGGTGGAGCAATGACTACATGAGTAAACTGGATTGGTGTAGCCTTTTCCAGAGATGCTCCCAATTTGCCTTGAATGGCCAAGGTAGCAATGTTCCCAAGCAGTAATGGCAAAAGTGAACTCCTTCCACAGCTGGTAGGGTCAACAATAATCAAATCCATATTTAAAATAGAATTCAATCATACGACTAACTAATCTTAAAAATGCTCTCCTCCCCCCTCCTAACCCAGATTCTGACTAACTTGTGTAAGAAAGATCTGTACTTGCCTATTTTTAAGCCGCTCTGGTCCGGTAACATGATCTGGCTTCCCTGTGTCAGCCAGCAGCAGCTGCAGGGGAGAAGAGGGAGTGTCAGCAATGGATAGGTCATAGGAGCCTATTGGTGGTTTCCCCACTCCCAGGCATTCCTGGGCGTTGTCAAGTGTTTTCTTTTTTCGCCCCTGCAGCCAACACGGACTGACACCCAAGATCATGTGACCATACCGGAACAGGCTGAAAAAAGGAGAGGATGAGGGAGGGGAAAAAATGTAAGATTAGTTAGGTCTATCCTGGAATTCTAATTTGAGTTCTCAATGCTAGATCACGTGATTAATTGATTAATTGGTGGCATGTTTTAGAACGGTTCCGTGGCAATCTATACAACGGTTTTAGAGTTACTAAAACCCGCAACAGTAAAATCAGTCTATATATCCAGTAAAGCATGCATGCTATGCTCAGGGCCGTTTGAAGGAACGGGGAGGGGGGGGGGGTTCTACAAATTTTTTGGAGAAGCAGGGGGGGTGTTACATATTTTTTTTTACGTTGAGAAGCGGGGGGGTGGTGTTTTTAGGCGCAGATCCTGGGAGGAGGGGGCCCCGCTGATCGCGGGAGGGGGGGAGGGGGGGCCGCTCTGCTGGGGCCCATGTTGGTGGCAATGGTGAGTGAGCAATGCATTTTACTTGGCTTTCTACTCTGTTACACTAACACAGCTGGCTGGCTGCAATCTGTCTCTCTGTCACGTGTTTCTGTGTTCTGCGCAGCAGCATGCCGCTGCCTGAGTGCCTGGCTGGACAGTGGACTCGAGGACATACAGGGAGCGGAAGTCGGGAGGAGGTGGGTGGAGCTAGCTAGATGATCTTCCTGATTCTTCCGAGTCCTCCGCTGTGATAGGCACAACTCTGCCTCTCTCCTGCTCCGCTCGTGTCGTCACTGGTTGCTACACGCCAAGCGGGCCTCACGTAGCAACCAGCACAGACAGTGCCAGCTAGGCTAGGGGGTTCCGCTGTCAAATCGATCATGCACCAGGGCGGAAATCACGGACAGTGACAGGCAGCAGGCAGGCACCCTAGGCTGGGGCCCCAGGCCAGCTCGGGGCCCCAAGCAGTTGCTTGGTTTGCCTGTCCTGTTCCGACGGCCCTGGTTATACTCACTGTGGAATATAAGGGGTTAATCCTGCGCATTGTGTAAAAAGGCTGTTTGAGCCTGTCTTCTCTGTTCCTCCCCTTCTTCCACTGTCCCCAATCAATCTCCTGATAAGACAGAGCCTTGGGAGTCACTCTGCACATGCTCAGTTTGGTTTGTATTGTTAGAGAAATGCATGTGGTCAGCACGGGGTCGATCAGCACTGCCCAAACATAGGGTCAGGGGTCCTGCAGCCTCATAGGACAGTCAGATGAGAATGAAAACTCCTCCTACAAGCTTTAACCAGACACTGATAGAAGACACAAGACTGCTATATATACTGCGGTTGAGAAAAGGTATTTAGCAGTTTATAGTTACTAAAATAATTGCATGTTCTGTGTACTGTGTAGCGAATGCAGGCTCCTGGGTTTAGTAACACTTTAAGAAGGAGGATAAGGAAAATAAAGAGAGGCAGGGAAGGAAGAAGCTTAAATCAGCTGCCTCTAAAAAAGGTTTTGGAATATTCTTAACCTACCATATTCAACCAGTTCAGCTCTCACCCCGGTACACTCCCTATGGACCAGAGCAATTCTTACATTTCTGATAGGGGCCTCATGAGTCAGCAATCCCTTTGTCATTGCTTAACGGGTAACTCCACTTTTGTGGGGAAAAAAGAAATATAGTAAAAAAAATATATACATGTAGCGGGTGCTTACTTTCCCGTGGTAAATTTTGAATCTTTCGGTGACACCGGTGGTGTGTCCGGCGGCCCACTGGGTGGCGCTGTCGCCATGGGCTGACGGACGGATATCGCTGTGTGCCGAGTCTCCTTTTTGGCCTCTCTTGGCAGCGGTATGGTGGGGCGGGGAACCCGCCATGCTTGCTGGGAGAGGGTATAAAGGGGCCGGCCATCTTGGTCACTGGGTCTTCGTCCCAGGCACCTTCAGCCTGCGGACGGTGGTTCGTGTTCGTCCTCTAGGCGGCCTAGGCCTAGAGGACCACCGGAGATCGTGTTCCACCCCAGGCACCTTTAGCCCTGGGGTGAGGTACTTGGATGGAGGTCCGGAGCTCAGTGCCCAACACTGAGTTCCACGAGGGAAGGATCCTAAGGCACTCCGGAGATGGATGCCTGAATCCGAGGTGGGCGTAATGGACCGGGAAGAGCTCCTCATCTGAAGACCCGGTGCAGCAGACTGCCGGTGACGGGTGAGTCTCTTGTCGGAGACCGTCCGGAAGGAGAATTTCCCTCGTGCGGAGACCATAGCCCACTCTCAGGGAGGAGAGTGGAGGATTGAACTTGTGTCTGGGCCTATTTGTACACACACCTCCTTTTCTGTTCTAAAGCCAAGGGAGTCCATTTTATGTTCTAAAGTTCTAAATAAAGGAGTGTTGGACTTTGACGGTGTGTGGCTCAATTTCTGGCAGACGAGGTTTAAGGAGACTCTTGGAGGGAGGATCCGATGCACAGCACAGACCCGAAGGTAACAAGAGACATTGCTGAGACCACATACACAACTGTGGTGGAAGCCTGGCGTGGCCCACCCCTCTCCCTCCCCTATCATACCCCTAGACCAGAGACAGTGCGAGTTGGAAAACTTTAATAGAGGGGAGTGGGGAGAGGGTGTGCGCTACATACAATTGCTAAAAAAAGCAATATTGTAATTTAATACTAGTAAAAATCAATTTTCCTGTTCTTGCAACCAGTGTAATGTTCTGTAAAATTCATTGTAATATGGCAACCTGGAGGCGTTCTATACACTGTCAGTGTGCAGAACCCCCCCCCCCAGAAATGTTTGTTTCTTGATTGTGTGATTGGCTCACCAAGTCTGCTGTAAAATAGTCAGCTTTTAGGCATCCTCTGCAATAGGGATAATATTTTTTTGGTGAGATACTCCCAAAGGATTAATTACTTCTAAAGGGATGCTGACATTGTAACTCAAGTTCATCAGCTGATTACAATGAATACAGACACTCCCTTTCAGAAATCAGTCTTCCAAGGACATAGTGGAACATACAGCTTTTTCTTAAGAGTGGAAACAGGTAGGACTCTGTCACAAAGTTTGTTCAAATACTTGTAATATACAAGGATCAATCAAAGGGGATTGTTTTTTTTTCTAAACAAAGGTGGACTCTTTCAGTTAAAGTAATACAAATATAATTTTGTACAGACAAGCAAGTCTTTATTTTGGTGATATTAAATTGAAAAAAAAGGACAGAATTAGTAAGAAAATAATTAAAAAAATGTTTTCCTTCTTTGATCAGTGGTGGCTGATGGTATATTTTTTGGGGTGGCGGCAAACAATCCACCTGCCACCATGCCCCCCCACCCCCGGTCACAGGCAGCCCCGGTTGGTCATCAGCCCCCTGCACTTACCCCATCTAGGTCACAGGCAGCGCTTCCTCTGGGCGGCATATGGCTTCACCCTGCGTCTCCCCCTCCTCGGCTTCATCAGCCGCTTCCCCTGCATCTCCTCCCTCCTCCACGGCAGCCAATAGGATCGCTTCTCCTCTCGGCCAATCGGGTGACGCGTCTTAGGACCCACTTCCTGATCGGCTGGGATGAAAATTAGGAAGACAATAGCGAATATTAATTTGCTTTTGTCACACAACTGGGTAGGCTCTGCGCCCCGATCCAATCCTTTTTTTAAGCCAATTAGAGCCTCAGGCTCCAAAAAAAATCAAAAATAAATATTGGAATCCATGTGTCCGGCGCCCTGCATGTAGATTAGGGGCCGGGCGCCCCTGCGCCCAGTATGGACGGGCTGCAGCTCAGGTGGGAGAATCTGTTCACAGGACAACTATTAGTCGTGCACTCCACAAATCTGGCCTTTATGGAAGGGTGTCAAGAAGAAAGCCATTGTTGAAAGAAAGCCATAAGAAGTCCCATTTGCAGTTTGCGAGAAGCCACCTGGGGGACACAGCAAACATGTGGAAGAAGGTGCTCTGGTCAGATGAGACCAAATATTGAACATTTTGGCCTAAAAGCAAAATGCTATGTGTGGCAGAAAACTAACACTGCACATCACCCTGAAAACACCATCCCCACCGTGAAACATGGTGGTGGCAGCCTCATGTTGTGGGGATGCTTTTCTTCAGCAGGGACAGGGAAGCTTGTCAGAGTTGATGGGTAAATGGATGGAGCCAAATACAGGGCAATCTTAGAAGAAAACCTGTTGGAGTCTGCAAAAGACTTGAAACTGGGGCGGAGGTTCACCTTCCGGCAGGAAAACAACCCTAAACATACAGCCAGAGCTACAATCAAAGGGTTTATATCAAAGCATATTCATGTGTTAGAATGATGCAATGTGCTGTAAATGATGCAATGTGCTGTAAATGATGCAATTCGATGTGCTGTGGGTGATGCAATGTGCTGTAAATGATGCAATGTGCTGTAAATGATGCAATTCGATGTGCTGTGGGTGATGCAATGTGCTGTAAATGATGCAATGTGCTGTAAATGATGCGATTCGATGTGCTGGGGGTGATGCAATGTGCTGTAAATGATGCGATTCGATGTGCTGGGGGTGATGCAATGTGCTGTAAATGATGCGATGCAATGTGCTGTGATTGATGCGATTCGATGTGCTGTGGGTGATGCAATGTGCTGTAAATGATGCGATTCGATGAGCTGGGGGTGATGCAATGTGCTGTAAATGATGCGATTCGATGTGCTGTGGGTGATGCAATGTGCTGTAAATTATGCGATTCGATGTGCTGGGGGTGATGCAACGTGCTGTAAATGATGTGATTCGATGTGCTGGGGGTGATGCAACGTGCTGTAAATTATGCGATTCGATGTGCTGGGGGTGATGCAACGTGCTGTAAATGATGTGATTCGATGTGCTGGGGGTGATGCAATGTGCTGTAAATGATGCAATTCGATGTGCTGTGGGTGATGCAATGTGCTGTAAATGATGCAATGTGCTGTAAATGATGCGATTCAATGTGCTGTGGGTGATGCAATGTGCTGTAAATGATGCAATGTGCTGTAAATGATGCAATTCGATGTGCTGTGGGTGATGCAATGTGCTGTAAATGATGCAATGTGCTGTAAATGATGCGATTCGATGTGCTGGGGGTGATGCAATGTGCTGTAAATGATGCGATTCGATGTGCTGGGGGTGATGCAATGTGCTGTAAATGATGCGATGCAATGTGCTGTGATTGATGCGATTCGATGTGCTGGGGGTGATGCAATGTGCTGTAAATGATGCGATTCGATGTGCTGGGGGTGATGCAATGTGCTGTAAATGATGTGATTTGATGTGCTGTGGGTGATGCAATGTGCTGTAAATGATGCGATTCGATGTGCTGGGGGTGATGCAACGTGCTGTAAATGATGTGATTCGATGTGCTGGGGGTGATGCAACGTGCTGTAAATTATGCGATTCGATGTGCTGGGGGTGATGCAACGTGCTGTAAATGATGTGATTCGATGTGCTGGGGGTGATGCAATGTGCTGTAAATGATGCAATTCGATGTGCTGTGGGTGATGCAATGTGCTGTAAATGATGCAATGTGCTGTAAATGATGCGATTCGATGTGCTGGGGGTGATGCAATGTGCTGTAAATGATGTGATTCGATGTGCTGGGGGTGATGCAATGTGCTGTAAATGATGCGATGCAATGTGCTGTGATTGATGCGATTCGATGTGCTGGGGGTGATGCAATGTGCTGTAAATGATGCGATTCGATGTGCTGGGGGTGATGCAATGTGCTGTAAATGATGCGATTCGATGTGCTGTGGGTGATGCAATGTGCTGTAAATGATGTGATTCGATGTGCTGGGGGTGATGCAACGTGCTGTAAATGATGTGATTCGATGTGCTGGGGGTGATGCAACGTGCTGTAAATGATGCGATTCGATGTGCTGGGGGTGATGCAACGTGCTGTAAATGATGTGATTCGATGTGCTGGGGGTAATGCAACGTGCTGTAAATGATGCGATTCGATGTGCTGTGGGTGATGCAATGTGCTGTAAATGATGCGATTCGATGTGCTGGGGGTGATGCAACGTGCTGTAAAGGATGTGATTCGATGTGCTGGGGGTGATGCAATGTGCTGTAAATGATGCAATGCAATGTGCTGTGATTGATGCGATTCGATGTGCTGGGGGTGATGCAATGTGCTGTAAATGATGCGATTCGATGTGCTGTGGGTGATGCAATGTGCTGTAAATGATGCGATTCGATGTGCTGGGGGTGATGCAATGTGCTGTAAATGATGCGATTCGATGTGCTGTGGGTGATGCAATGTGCTGTAAATGATACGATTCGATGTGCTGTGGGTGATGCAATGTGCTGTAAATGATGCAATTCGATGTGCTGGGGGTGATGCAATGTGCTGTAAATGATGCGATTCGATGTGCTGGGGGTGATGCAATGTGCTGTAAATGATACAATTCGATGTGCTGGGGGTGATGCAATGTGCTGTAAATGATGCAATTCGATGTGCTGTGGGTTATGCAATGTGCTGTAAATGATGCAATGTGCTGTAAATGATGCGATTCGATGTGCTGGGGGTGATGCAATGTGCTGTAAATGATGCGATGCAATGTGCTGTGATTGATGCGATTCGATGTGCTGGGGGTGATGCAATGTGCTGTAAATTATGCGATTCGATGTGCTGGGGGTGATGCAATGTGCTGTAAATGATGCGATTCGATGTGCTGTGGGTGATGCAATGTGCTGTAAATGATGCGATTCGATGTGCTGGGGGTGATGCAATGTGCTGTAAATGATGCGATTCGATGTGCTGGGGGTGATGAAATGTGCTGTAAATGATGCGATTCGATGTGCTGCTGGTGATGCAATGTGCTGTAAATGATGCAATTCGATGTGCTGTGGGTGATGCAATGTGCTGTAAATGATGTGATGCAATGTGCTGTAAATGATGCGATTCGATGTGCTGGGGGTGATGCAATGTGCTGTAAATGATGCGATGCAATGTGCTGTAAATGATGCGATTCGATGTGCTGGGGGTGATGCAATGTGCTGTAAATGATGCGATTCGATGTGCTGTGGGTGATGCAATGTGCTGTAAATTATGCGATTCGATGTGCTGGGGGTGATGCAATGTGCTGTAAATGATGCGATCCGATGTGCTGGGGGTGATGCAATGTGCTGTAAATGATGCAATGCAATGTGCTGTGATTGATGCGATTCGATGTGCTGGGGGTGATGCAATGTGCTGTAAATGATGCGATTCGATGTGCTGGGGGTGATGCAATGTGCTGTAAATGATGCGATTCGATGTGCTGTGGGTGATGCAATGTGCTGTAAATGATGCGATTCGATGTGCTGGGGGTGATGCAACGTGCTGTAAATGATGTGATTCGATGTGCTGGGGGTGATGCAACGTGCTGTAAATGATGCGATTCGATGTGCTGGGGGTGATGCAACGTGCTGTAAATGATGTGATTCGATGTGCTGGGGATAATGCAACGTGCTGTAAATGATGCGATTCGATGTGCTGTGGGTGATGCAATGTGCTGTAAATGATGTGATTCGATGTGCTGGGGGTGATGCAACGTGCTGTAAAGGATGTGATTCGATGTGCTGGGGGTGATGCAATGTGCTGTAAATGATGCGATTCGATGTGCTGGGGGTGATGCAATGTGCTGTAAATGATGCAATTCGATGTGCTGGGGGTGATGCAATGTGCTGTAAATGATGCAATGTGCTGTAAATGATGCGATTCGATGTGCTGGGGGTGATGCAATGTGCTGTAAATGATGCGATTCGATGTGCTGGGGGTGATGCAATGTGCTGTAAATGATGCGATGCAATGTGCTGTGATTGATGCGATTCGATGTGCTGGGGGTGATGCAATGTGCTGTAAATGATGCGATTTGATGTGCTGGGGGTGATGCAATGTGCTGTAAATGATGCAATTCGATGTGCTGGGGGTGATGCAATGTGCTGTAAATGATGCGATTCGATGTGCTGTGGGTGATGCAATGTGCTGTAAATGATGCGATTCGATGTGCTGGGGGTGATGCAACGTGCTGTAAATGATGTGATTCAATGTGCTGGGGGTGATGCAACGTGCTGTAAATTATGCGATTCGATGTGCTGGGGGTGATGCAACGTGCTGTAAATGATGTGATTCGATGTGCTGGGGGTAATGCAACGTGCTGTAAATGATGCGATTCAATGTGCTGTGGGTGATGCAATGTGCTGTAAATGATGCGATTCGATGTGCTGGGGGGTGATGCAATGTGCTGTAAATGATGTGATTCGATGTTCTGTGGGCCATGCGAATCTAGATGCATAAATGAATTTTGTTGACGAGATTAGTATTTTTGTAAATGAAAAGCTGTACAGAAAAAAGTAGCCGCTGTGTGTGTGTGAGAGATATATATATATACACACACACACACACACACATAATTTTTTGAACATGCAGTATATTTACTTCCTCTGACACTACCGTTGCTATGGAAACCTGACCTGAAACTAGGGTGCCCACGTGTCCCGGATTGCCCGGGACATTCCCGCAATTAGCAGATCGGTCCCGGGCACCCTCATTGCGGGACAATATAGTATCCCAGAATGACTGATGCATCCCGTTCGCGATTTTCCATCGACTGCGGAATGTCGATGATGTCATCCTGGCCGGGCCAGCCCAGTAGTGTAGCGTGGGGGTGGCCAGCCAAGCCAGTGCTCTCTCCCCTGCGTGTAGGCGACCTTATTCCAATCCTGTGCTGCCACTGCTGTCCCAAGAGTGACTTCCTCCAGGCTTCAGCAGCCCATATTATCATCTTCAATGAGGCAGACTCCTCAGAAGTCAGCACCCGGGCCGCGCTTCCCCCCCCGCCCAGAGGGACTCCAGTGGTCCAGCCTGTCCTCCTGTGCCCCATGATGCCTTGCCATGGGCAGTCCGTGTGTGTGAGTGGGAGGGGCGGTGTTCGGTGTAGACGAGCGTGCAGCGGCTGCTGGCAGAGTTCTCGCCCTGCGGGGGATACCAAGGAGCGACTGGGAGATAGCAGTCATCTATGGATGATCTTCATGGATGGAGTCCTGGCCTGGAGTGGTGAGTGAAATCCACCGATCTACCTTGTGTTTGTGTGCGGGAGTAGTCAGTAGTGTGTGTACTGCAGAAAGGAGTGTAGTGGTCAGGGGGTTCAGGTAGGTCAGTGTAGAGGGCAGGTAGGTAATAGTGGTCAGGTTGGTCCGTGCAGGGTTCAGTGTAGTGGACAGGTCATTTTAGGGGTCAGGTAGGTCAGTGCAGGGGTCATTGTAGTGGAAAGGTCATTTTAGGTGTCAGGTAGGTCATTTTAGGGGGCAGGTAGGTCAGTGTAGTGGGCATGTAGGTCATTTTAGGGGTCAGGTAGGTTACAGTGGGCAGGTAGGTCAGTGTAGTGGACAGGTCATTTTAGGGGTCAGGTAGGTCAGTGTAGTGGGCAGGTAGGTAATTTTAGAGGTCAGTGTAGTGGGCAGGTAGGTCTTTTTTTGGGGTCAGGTAGATCATTTTAGGGGTCAGGTAGGTCAGTGTAGTGGGCAGGTAGGTAGGTCAGTGCAGTGGGCAGTTAGGTCATTTTAGAGGTCAGTGTAGTGGGCAGGTAGGTCAGCTGCCGCTCACTGTATAGGGTGCCCACTGCCCACGTGTCCCGGATTGCCCGGGACTATCCCGCAATTGCCATGTATGTCCCAGGTCCCAGGTCCCAGGCACCTTCATTCCAGGACAATACAGTATCCCGGAATGAAATGGAGGACATAGCCAGTGCAGCCACCCTACTAAATACATTTCCTGTACTGGTTGCTAGGGCCGAGCCTGCCTCGCGTCTAGCAACCAGTGATGTCACAGCCTATCAGACAGGCAAGGAGCGAAGCCCGCGCCTAGTGCTTCACAACTCTCTGCAGTCTGCATCCACCTCGGCACCCCCGCGGCCCCACCCCCCTGCCTCCAGTGCCCAGCGGCATTTAACAGGGAGTGGGACTGGTCTGCCTGGTGTGATCTTCACTCTCCAGTGTGTCAGCCGAGCCCCCCAGCTGTGTTGTCAGCCCGCCTGGTGCTAGCTGTGTCAGACTCAGCCCGCCTGCTGTCTGCTAGGAATGGATGTGTCGTGTCCAACTGCTGCTACTACTTCTCAAGTAACATGTGAAGGGTTCGGCGATGGCATGAGAAATGGCAGTTAGTCTGGCTGACCGAAGAGGAGCATCGCATGCAGTGTCCAGACTCCAGTCCCAGATCCTTTCCTCCCCCCTCCTCCCTGCACTTTACCGCAAAGACCGAGGAGAACATGTGCTGCAGGAAGTGAGTGACACCTACAAGGAACTGCAGTAATTCAGGTACAGATAACATGGGGACATACACCACAGGCTGGACTGGGCTTATGTCAGGGCTGTGGCAGGGAGAGAGCAAGCAGGACTGGAATAGAGCAGCTATGAGGTGGGTGGTGTGCTCTGCTTTTCCTAACATTGACCTGGCATGGATTAATGGCCATCACTCCTCAGGACTCTCTGCAGGGGACACTCTGGAGGTACTATCTGTGTGCCTCCAGAGTGCCCCCTTACTTCCCTTTACTTTCTCTAGAGTGCCCCTTTACTTCCTCCAGAGTGCTCCCTTACTTCCCTTTACTTTCTCCAGAGTGCCCCTTTACTTCCTCCAGAGTGCTTCCTTACTTCCTTTTACTTTCCCCAGAGTGCCCCTTTACATCCTCCAGAGTGCTCCCTTACCTCCCCTTACTTTACCTAGAGTGCACCTTTACTTCCTCCAGAGTGCTCCCTTACCTCCCCTTACTTTACGTAGAGTGCCCCTTTACTTCCTCCAGAGTGCTCCCTTACCTCCCCTTACTTTCTCCAGAGTGCCCCTTAGTACAGTAGTACTAAGGGGACACTCTGGAGGAGGATGCAAGGGGGCACTCTGGAGGAGAATGTAAGGGGGCACTCTGGAGGAGAATGTAAGGGGGCACTCTGGAGGAGAATGTAAGGGGGCAACCGCTAGAGCGCCCCCTTACATCCCCCCCTTACAACCTCCAGGGTGCCCCCTTAGTACCTCCAGAGTGCCCCCTTACATCCTTCGGAGTGCCCCACCACCAAGGTGGTATAGCAGTGGCTGACAGACTATCAGGAGGTGGTATTTCACTCCTCTTCCTCCTCTCTCCACTAACTACCCCCCGCCATACACTCCGCACTCCTCTCCTGTACATATTACCCCCCGCCATATACTCCGCACTCCTCTCCTGTACATATTACCCCCCGCCATACACTCCGCACTCCTCTCATATACATACTACCCACCGCCATACACTGCACTCCTCTCCTGTACATATTACCCCCCGCCATACACTCTGCACTCCTCTCCTGTACATATTACCCCCCACCATATACTCCGCACTCCTCTCCTGTACATATTACCCGCCGCCATGCACTCCTCTCCTGTACATATTACCCCCCGCCATACACTCTGCACTCCTCTCCTGTACATACTACTCAATCACCACCATACACTCTGCATTCCCTATTTAACATTACCACATTCTGCACTATATAAGTCATCACAGACTCTTTAACAACACCCCCTTTAAGCCACGCCCAATATTTAGCGCAATTTAAGACATGTCCACTGTTCACCACGATGCTCTTTGCGCGCCATATTGTTGTTCTTCTTGATGCCTAGGACCCACTTTTGATCTTGCACATGGGCCCGCTGATTTCATGATACACCCCTGCCCCAAAAATCTGCATTTTTTTTTGGGGGGGGGGGGTCCCTGAATGGCAGTTTGGAAATGTGGTCACCCTACCTGAAACCTATTACACTGCTTGTGCAGCACTGAGCATGTGCGAGATCTGCAATCATGAAATCCAGGAAGTAATACAGTCTGGCTTCAGATGCCCACACATAAGATGGCCACGGTCTATTTCTAGTTTATAAACTTTCAAAATGCTGTAATAACCTAACAAAACGGACCTCAGTTTACAGACTAACTTTACTAAAATACATTAAGCTTGTGTATTAGAGGGGTATTTTTATAAAAAAAAAAGTGTAATTTCGGCCGGAACACCACTTCAACTATCTACTGGAAAATATGCATAGCCATGGTTGCTAATTGTACCAGACAGTTGGCTAGGGGAGCAAATGCTTATAGTCCACCATGTCAAGTCCAGAATATTACATACAGCACTGTACTCCAATATTCAGACATGCACTAGATTCAGGTCACTTCCACACATGTTCATCATCTGTGTATCCTCCAGTATAGCAATTTGTCATGACATTGTTTTGTATGGAGGCCACACAGTAGACTGTGCAACACTTGGCAGATGCTATTAGACATACGCTTGGCTCAAATCTTTAACATACAGTGCCTTGAAAAAATATTCATACCCCTTGAAATTTTCCACATTTTGTCACGTTACAACCAAAAACTTAAATGTATTTTATTAGGATTTTATGTAATAGACCAACACAAAGTGGCACATCGTTGTGAAGTGGAAGGGAAATGATAAATGGTTTTCCAATTTTTTTACAAATTTGAAAACCATTTATTTCTACTTTCTGTTTAAAAACATATCCAATAGAAAAAGATAAAATTTCTTCATAAATTTAGGCCAAAATGTATTGTCTTTGGTAAAAAAAAAAAAAAAACAAAAAAAAAAAAAAAATTCCCAATGGGTGTATATTAAAACTTGCCGACCAGCGACTTACACGTATGTCGCTGGAATTCAAATGCTTATACCAGGAAGATGCCTGCAGTTGCAGGCATCATCCCAGTGCTATTTTTTAGAGCCAATGGTCAACTCTCTAGTAAAAGCAATCCTAGCGTCATGAGTGCCGTTGCGTAGTTCCACAATCTTCCGCCACAAGATCGTGTAACCACACTGACACTTTGCAAAAGTTCCTTCAAAAAGTACACAGCTCACGGTGCCAGAATCTTTCAGCCAGCTGGCAGCACCGTGAGGCAAACTGGCCAGGATGCGTCCTTCAATTGAGTCCCCAATTGTTCCGCTTCTTCCCGCAGGCAAGACCGCGTAGGACCATCACTGGACTAGTAGGCCCCAGCAACTCCTGGGCCTACTTCTCAATTGCAGAGCCTCGGGCCAGTAGGCCCCGAGGCCGAAAATGCCTCACACATGCCTGAGGCCAGGAGGGCCCTCAGGTCAGGATCTGGCAACGAACCCCGATAGAGCGGTCTCTGTCTCTTAAGTACCCCCTCCCAGCATGCACATC
This sequence comes from Rana muscosa, assembly GCA_029206835.1. Taxonomy (NCBI): domain Eukaryota; kingdom Metazoa; phylum Chordata; class Amphibia; order Anura; family Ranidae; genus Rana; species Rana muscosa. Next base: position 60,976,490 of record JARGYO010000094.1, read on the forward strand.
AGGTTGACCACGCCCCCTAAGCCAATTCTGGGAAAGGAATACCCAATACACCTAGCCAGCTGCATTTCCAACAACCCTGACCTGTGGTGACAGTGACACCTATTGCCAGGTGGAAAACGTGCAACCCAGCTAGACTGAAACAAAGCCAACAATTTAGCATAATCCTTCTGAGCTAAACTACAGCTCAGATAACTAAATTTAACACCTAGCGTCTACCCAACAGGAGTAGGGTGCTACACACTTTCCCCACCGCAAACAGACGATGTCCTCATCGTCGAGAAAAAAAAAATGACTCTCACTCCTGAGAGTCAGTACCTGAAACCCAAAAAAACTTGGACGGGAAGGGAGGGGGTAAAACAGTACAAGAAAATATGGGTTTAACATACACACGCAATGAAATCACATCAGTATACAGTAGGTGCCGCCGATATTGTGTCAATCTCGCCACTTCTAGCGGCGAGATTGACACCCTATGAGCTCCGTCGCGAGAGCCAGCGCCGAGCTGTCTCGTCATCAGGAAAGGAAAAAATTTTCCTTTCACGATGAGCGACACGCATTGCCGATAGGCGGGGATCCGATGCGGATTCCCGCCAATACCAGGCACTGCGTTTGGTATAAATCCGGAGCGGGAACTCCACGCCAATTTTTAAAGAAAAAAACGGCGTGGGTTCCCCCTCCAGGAGCATACCAGGCCCTTGGGTCTGGTCTGGATTTGAAGGGGAACCCTACGCCAAAAAAAGGCGTGGGGGTCCCCCTCAAGATCCAAACCAGACCCTTATCCGAGCACGCAACCTGGCAGGCCGCAGGGGAAGAGGGGGGACGAGAGAGCGGCCCCCCCTCCCTCCTGAACCGTACCAGGCCACATGCCCTCAACATGGGGGGTTTGGTGCTCTGGGGCAGGGGGGCGACCTGCGGCCCCCCCCCACCCCAGAGCACCCTGCCCCCATGTTGATGAGGACAGGGCCTCTTCCCGACAACCCTGGCCGTTGGTTGTCGGGGTCTGCGGGCGGGGGCTTATCGGAATCCGGGAGCCCCCTTTAATAAGGGGGCCCCCAGATCCCGGCCCCCCCACCCTATGTAAATGAGTATGGGGTACATCGTACCCCTACCCATTCACCTGGTGGAAAAAAAATGGCAATAAAAACACAACACAGTTTTTAAAAGTATTTTATTGCACAGCTCCGGAGGTCTTCTTCCGATTTCGGGGGTCTCCGATGTCGTCGCCGCGCTCTCCGGTTCTTTCTTCTGCCGGGCCACCGCTATCTTCTTCCAGCTCTTTTGCTAGCGGGGCCCGGTCTTCTCCGTCGCCTTCTCCCCTCCGGTTCTTTCTTTCTTCCGCCGGGCCTCCGCTAACTTCTTTTTAGCTCTTTTGCTAGCGGAGGCCCGGTCTTCTCCGTCGTCTCGTCCGGCTCTCCGGTGTCCTTCTGCCGGCCACTCCACTAACTTCTTGGTAGCTCTTTTGCTAGTGGAGGGGCCGGTCTTCTCCGTCGTCGCCGTCTTCTTCCCTCTTCTCCTCCTCGATGTTGACTCGACGCTTCCTCTCGCAGTAATGATAAATCTTCGGTCCGCAGAGATTAATATAGGCTTCTCATGACGTCACAGTCACATGTTCCCATGACGTCACAGTCACATGCTCCAGGGCCATGTGCCCCAGGAGCATGTGACTGTGACGTCATGGGAACATGTGACTGTGACGTCATGAGAAGCCTATATTAATCTCTGCGGACCGAAGATTTATCATTACTGCGAGAAAAAGCGTTGAGTCAACATCGAAGAGGGAAGAAGACGCCGACGGCGGAGCAGACCGGGCCTCCGCTAGCAAAAGAGCGAAAAAGAAGTTAACGGAGGCCCGGCGGAAGAAAGAACCGGAGAGCGGGAGAAGAACCGGAGAGCGGGAGAAGAAGAAGGCGACGGAGAAGACCGGGCCTCCGCTAGCAAAAGAGCTGGAAGAAGATAGCGGTGGCCCGGCAGAAGAAAGAACCGGAGAGCGCGGCGACGACACCGGAGACCCCCGAAGTCGGAAGAAGACCTCCGGAGCAGTGCAATAAAATACTTTTAAAAACTGTGTTGTGTTTTTATTGCCATTTTTTTCCACCAGGTGAATGGGTAGGGGTACGATGTACCCCATACTCGTTCACATAGGGTGGGGGGGGGGGCGGGATCTGGGGGCCTCCTTATTAAAGGGGGCTCCCGGATTCCGATAAGCCCCCCGCCCGCAGACCCCGACAACCAACGGCCAGGGTTGTCGGGAAGAGGCCCTGTCCTCATCAACATGGGGGCAGGGTGCTCTGGGGTGGGGGGGCCGCAGGTCGCCCCCCTGCCCCAGAGCACCAAACCCCCCATGTTGAGGGCATGTGGCCTGGTACGGTTCAGGAGGGAGGGGGGGCCGCTCTCTCTTCCCCCCCTCTTCCCCTGCCAGGTTGCGTGCTCGGATAAGGGTCTGGTTTGGATCTTGAGGGGGGACCCCCACGCCGTTTTTGCGGCGTAGGGTTCCCCTTCAAATCCAGACCAGACCCAAGGGCCTGGTATGCTCCTGGAGGGGGAACCCACGCCGGTTTTTTCTTTAAAAATTGGCGTGGAGTTCCCGCTCAGGATTCATACCAAACGCAGTGCCTGGTATTGGCGGGAATCCGCGTCGGATCCCCGCTCAATACAGTGTCGCGTCTCCTCGCTATTGCAGCGAGCGCGACACGTGTCGCCACCCTGCTGCCGAGATCTCGGCACTCCTGTCGCCGAGAATCTCAGCGATGGGAGCGCTATAGATATACAATATCGGCGGCACCTACTGTGTATATATATATATATATATATATATATATATATATATACACACACAGTATTCCTATCTCTCTCTCTCTATCTAACCCACCCATTCTCCGGTGGTTTTTGATAGAAGATTTCAATGCCTGGAAAAATAAATAAATAAAACAAGCAGACATATGCAATAATATAAAATATCTCCTGAGAAGCAAAGCCTCACTTCCTGGAGAAATGAGCCTCTCTCTCTCCACATATATGTATATACATTGGGTGTAGGTAGCTAAGGAAGAAAAAGTATGAGAGTCCAGTTTTGCTGAGTAAATTCCCACCACCTAGTGGCAGAAATATAACATAACACAGTTTTAAGTACTGGACCCATAGACGAAATCTTGACTCCAATATCTTCCGGTACCCTAGCACTACCTAGCTACATACCCACAGTCCTTTCAGAAAGAAAATCTTCTTTTCTTTTGGCAAGGTGTAAAACAAAAACCAGGACAGTCACCGTAACTTTTCACCAGTAAAATTGTGGATCAGGTAAAGTTAGGGATTTTCCCTGCTTGTCAATGGTGGTGATAAAGTAGACCACATCGTCCTTCCCTGGTCGGCAAATGACCACTTTGTCTACGTGAATATGTCTACCATAACTCCAGTGTAGCAGGCACCCCTACTGTCAGGTGGAAAACGCGCAACCCAGCTAGACTGAAACAAAGCCAACAATTTAGCATAATACTTCTGAGCTAAACTACAGCTCAGATAACTAAATTTAACACATAGCGTCTACCCAACAGGAGTAGGGCGCTACATAAGTTTATTTTGTTACACGATATGATACACGTTTAATTTTGTGCTGCTATTTACCTGTGATAGTTTTGGTGAATTTTTGACCCTTTGCATATATTTATAATGGCTGCATTATGTATTTTTAATTTACATCATTCACGGTTTGATTATATCACACTTCTTTGTGGCTCAGTGGTAGTATGGGTTTATATAATTTTTTAGATTTTTGGTTTCACTTATCTAGGTAGTCTTTATGCCCGGGGGGACAGGAAGGACTGCCCAATCACGTAGCCACTGTGATTGACTTTCATAATGGTCACATGATCGAGAAACAGTCCTGGCAGCTCGGTCACTGTGCTGGAAGCGTGCAGTGAGCACTTTCTCACAGAAACCTTGATTAAGCTCTTGGAACGCAAAACATGTCAACGCTGTTCCTGTCCTTGTAGATGCTGTATATGTGTCTGTTGTGATGGACTATTTCTAATAAACTCCTGCCATCTTCTGCATATTTGAGTGCGGTCATCCACTTTTCCTTCTAAGCAATTTACGGTTGCGAGCCAGCCGGACCTGCACCTCTTCATGTGGATTTAGAGACTAGTATTGAGGTGGATGGAGCTGTAATAGTGCAGCTACTTTATTTCAACCATGAATACATTTGTGCGGCATGCATATGCGTTACATGCGTGGCAAGAGGATAATATTATTCTTCCCAGATATGCAAAAACCTTCATAATTTAGGATAAGGTAATATCTACCCCCGATAACCCACCTCTCCAGGACAGCAGGTGCACTTTAAAAGGCATTTGTGATTATGTTGAACAGCGGTGGTTGAAACATATGGAGCAGTGGCGGCTGGTGCCCAAATTTTTTTTTTTGGGGGGGGGGGCGCAAACTAACTAAAAAATAAAAATAAAAATTGCAGCCACTGTGCCCATCAAACGCAGCTACTGTGCCAAACGCAGCCACTGTTCCCATCAATTGCCTATACTGTGCCCCATCAGATGCTGCCAGTGTGCCCATCAATTGTCGCTACTGTGCCCCATCAAAAGCTGCCAGTGTGCCGATCAATTGCCGCTACTGTGCCCCATCAGATGCTGCAAGAGTGCCCATCAATTGCCGCTACTGTGCCCCATCAGATTCTGCAAGAGTGCCCATCAATTGTCACTACTGTGCCCCATCAGATGCTGCCAGTGTGCCCATCAATTGTCGCTACTGTGCCCCATAAGATGCTGCCAGTGTGCCCATCAATTGTTGCTACTGTGCCCCATCAGATGCTGCCAGTGTGCCCATCAATTGTCGCTACTGTGCCCCATCAAATGCTGCCAGTGTGCCCATCAATTGCCGCTACTGTGCCCCATCAGATGCTGCAAGAGTGCCCATCAATTGTCGCTACTGTGCCCCATCAGATGCTGCCAGTGTGCCCATCAATTGCCGCTACTGTGCCCCATCAGATGCTGCAAGAGTGCCCATCAATTGTCGCTACTGTGCCCCATCAGATGCTGCCAGTGTGCCCATCAATTGTCGCTACTGTGCCCCATCAAATGCTGCCAGTGTGCCGATCAATTGCTGCTACTGTGCCCCATCAGATGCTGCCTGCACTTACCTGTCTCCAGCGGGACCCTCAGTGGTGGTCGCCTCCATGTCTTCTTCCGTCCTCTTCTTCCGTCCTCTCTCAGGTGCTGTGATTGATCCAATCACAGCGCCTGACGTTTCAGCCAATCAGGCGACCGGTAACAGACCGGGAATCGGATTGACTGAGAGGCGGGTTAATGTTAGCAAAACAAATTCCTTCAGCTTTGCTTACATTGAGCTGAGTGAGAAGCGAACGCACAGCGTTGCGCCCGCTTCTCACTTTTTTGGGCGCCCATTAGAGCCTTTGGCTCTAATCAGGTGCTTCCAAAAAAACACCCCCACCCCGCTGCAATTCAGGTGCCGGGTGACCGAAAAGGGGCCAGACACCTGAATAGGGGGTGTCAGCAGCGAATCTATCTATGGTGATTAGAGAGTGACAGGAGATGGGGGGCGGCGCTCCTGCGCCCTTTATGGACGCACCACCATTGATATGGAGGAAGGCTTTGCATGAATTCTGGAAACTATTATTGAGTGTAAATAAAGCCACCGACAAAAGATACTTCTGCAGTTTCATGTGTAGCTCCACAGCCCGTCCAAAAGCCGGAGCTCAAATGGTACAATAAGAAAAACATGCCAGGAAATCCAAAGCAGATGTTCCATGATAAGACTCAGCTTTGCCCCGTGTTACCAGGATAGCAAGTGGGATGTACAAACTTTGTTCCAAATAGACACTTTAATAGTGCTGGCTGAATATACATTTCCTTTTTAGAAGAGATATGCAATCATAAGCAACTCTTGTCCTCTCATGGGTCACAATACCCTTCTGGAGACCTGGGATAACCTCTTATTAGGTTTAATGTACAGTTTAGAGGTGATTTTGTCGGTTTAGTGAACTAACCTTCCTGCATGTGCCATCAAGGGTGGCTTCACACCCATGTTTTGTGTTATTATGCATGATACAACAATAAGCTATATACACTCACCACTTTATTAGATACACCTTGCTAGTACTGGGTTGGACCCCCCCTTTTGCCTTTAGAACTGCCTTGATTCTTCGTGGAATATATACAACAAGGTGATGGAAACATTCCTCAGACGTTTTGGTCCATATTGACATGGTAGCATCACACAGTTGCTGCAGGTTTGTCAGCTGCACCATATCCAAGGGGGCTCTACTGGATCAAGATCTGTTGACTGTGGAGGCCATTGGAGTACAGTGAACTCAATGTCATGTTCAAGAAACCAGTTTGAGATGATTGGAGCTTTGTGACATGGTGCATTATCCTGCTGGAAGGAGCCACCAGAAGATGGGGACACTGTAGTCATAAATGGATGGACATGGTCAGCAACAATACTCAGGTAGGTAGTGGGCGGCGTTTAAATGATTCTCAATTAGTATTAAGGGGCCCAAAATGTGTCAAGAAAATATCCCCCACACCATTACACCACCACCACCAGCCTGAACTGTTGATACAAGGCAGGATGGATCCATGCTTTCATGTTTACACCAAATTCTGACCCTACCATCTGAATGTCGCAGCTCAAAATCGAGACTCATCAGACCAGGTAACGTTTTTCCAATCTTCTAATTTTGGTGAGCCTTTGTATGGTCTTCAGCTGCTGTAGCCCATCTGCTTCAAGGTTCGATGTGTTGTGCATTCAGAGATGTTATTCTGCATACCTTGGTTGTAACGAGTGGTTATTTGAGTTACTGTTGCTCTTCTATCATCTTGATCCAGTCTGCCCATTCTCCTCTGACCTCTGACATTAAAAGGGACGCTAAAGGGTTCATGTTTTTTCACCTTAATGCATCCTATGCCAGGGTCTGCCTGTGTTTTCAGAAGAGGTGGGTCTTGAGCATCTTTCTGAAGGCCAAATGTTTTTCTTCCGTGCGGATGTTCGCGGGTAGAGCGTTCAATAGCCGGGGGCCGTGGACTATGAACCTTTGTTCGCCTTTTGATTTATAGCCGGTCTTGGGGATGTGGAGGAGGTTCTGGTTAGTTGACCGGAGGGAGCGACTAAGGGTGTAGTGCTTTATTTTGTTGCAGAGGTATTGCGGGGCTTTTCCTTGTGTACATTTGTGAGTGAGGCAGAGGGTCTTGAATGTAACCCGATCCTTCACAGCTAGCCCATGGGAGGGTCCTCAGAGACGGGGTGATTGATTCCCAGGGTTTTTTTTCCAGTTACCAGTCTGGCTGCTGTGTTCTGGACAACTTGTAGACGTGAAACTTGGTATTTGGGAAGTCCGAGGTAGAGGGAGTTTGCGTAGTCGAGTCGGGAATTGATGGTTGTTCCAACTACTGCTGCTGTGTCTCCTTCCGAGATGAAGGGGATGAGTCTACGCAACAGGCGAAGAAGGTGGTGGGATTCGCTGACTACTGATCCTATTTCTGCATCCATAGTCATGTCTGAGTCAAAGATGACTCCGAGGCTTTTGGTGCTGGGGGTGATGGTTTGTCCAAGGATGGTGGGTGGTGTGGACGTCGTGCTAGGGTTTTTGTTTCGGTTTGCATTGAGAAAGAGGAGTCATATAGAGGTTTTTAAACCATGAATACAACAGTCCATGGATAAACGGTGAAAAAAAAACTGTGAAGCCAGAAAGAGGATTCCACGTGCCATCAGTGTTGGAGTGAAGACACAGACAATAAAACCACCACCGGTTAGTAGGAGGCTTACCAGAGTAAGAAGACTCAGATAGGCATATGCTCAGTGAGTCAACAGGGCATGTGGTGTAATCACCAGTATATGGGACCTCCAAATCTGGACTCCAGATCAGGATTGAAGATGGTCCAATTGGTCAGGAGATATCACAGAGAAGCAGTCCCCAGAAGCAGACAACTTGTCAGACCAAATCCTCTCAAGTGTTTAAAATAGCATAACTGCATCAAAGTACCCCAATATCAGCGGGTCCTACGCTATCCATAGAATGGAAGATCCTGCTTCTGCTTCTACTTGTCCTAGTGTTGTGCTGGCTGCTATTTGATATACGTTTGCATGTCAGTGCGATATACACCAATTTTTCTCTAGAACAGGGTGACCAGACATCCCCGGTTTTCGGGGACAGTCCCCGGATTGAGGATACTGTCCCCAGACCAAGTCTGTCCCCAGTTTTGTCCCCGGATTGGATTTGAACAGGAGCTGGGGCAATTTCAAAGATAGTCAGTGCAGAATAAAAATAAAAATCTGAATTACACCCCCCCCCCCGCTCCACCGCTCCTACTAGCTTAGGGGGGTGTATTTTTTTCCATTATCTGTGCCCCTTTCTGATGATCATGTGCTTGTCGAAGCGAAGGGAATATTTCTTCAGTTTCGGGTGCATGACCATTCAGCTCCTCTCACAAGTTTTTCAGCCTTGGCTCAAGTCCCAGTCAGCCGCCTGCCTGCTTATCTCCTTGCCTTCGCTAGCAGAGTGAACTTCCTCCTCTCCCCACCCAGTAGTAGCCGGGGCCCAGAGAGTAAGACTTGACAGGCTGTGAGGCGGGCAGGGGCGGCGACGAGTCGCTGATTTGACGCCATTACTAGTAAAAAAAAAAAAAAAAAAGATGTCCCCGGATTTCATTTTAAAAATCTGGTCACCTTACTCAAGAAGAGAGCGAGCAAGGAAAATTGTCTGGTCCCCAGGGCAAGATATTATAGCCTTAATCATAGAGGAAACTGTTACTTTGATCCGTAACATAACTTTCTTCAACTTTTATGCTCCAAGGGGTAGGAAAGGTCACCTTAATGGTGAGAAGCACATTTGTCCACACTGATGCTTGTAAGAACAAGCAAGCAGATACACTGATCAGCCATAACATTTTCAACACTCACCTAATATTGAGTAGGTCCTCCTTTTGACACCAAAACAGCCTGGACCCATCGTGGCATGGACACCACTAGACCTCTGAAGGTATACTGTGGTATCTGGCACCAAGCTATCTGTAGCAGACCTTTTGACTCACTAACTTTGATTGACAGCAGCGGGAGCCAATGGGAGAGTCCCGGACACTGGTGTCTCTCGCGCAATTGCTGGATCGAGAAGGGGCTGAGGGGTACTGCCACACATAGAAGGTTTTTTTACGTCGTATAATGTCGGCTGTTTGAAGAGGGATATCATTGTTATGGCAGCAGCTAGCTACCATAATCCCGGTATCCTCCTCTTCAGCGGGCGGTCTGCTTTCAGATAAAAGTGGTCTCTGCGGCGGATTCACCGCAAAATCACTTTTAATCGGCCGTGGGAGAGGGGCCCACCGCTCGCCGGTGCCCTCCGCCGCTTACCGGAGCCGCCGGCAGCAGCGGAGGCGATTGCGTCCTCTCCCTGGCTTGGTATGGATACGAGTGAGGGGAAGATGGCCCCCACCCGTCTCCATATTACTGCAGGGCGGAAGCGACATCAAAACTTTACTTACGCCCATAGCTCTTAAAAGGGACTTTATTTTACTTTTTTTTTTTCAAATTACATGTAATTTTTATTTATTTTCTTATTGCATTTTAGTGTAAATATGAGATCTAAGGTCTTTTTGACCCCAGATCTCATATTTAAGAGGTCCTGTCATGCTTTTTTTCTATTATGCCGCGTACACACGATCGTGATTCACGGCGGTTAAAAAAACGCCGTGAATCATGACATGAAAAACAAGGGAACGGCTTGTTCCCCCACACACGGTCGTTTTTCCCGTCATTTTTTCTCTTGTCGAGAAAAACGACCGTGTGTAGGCTCCGTGGCAGTGTTTCCCTATGGGAAAACTGCCGCGAAAAAAAATGACGGGAAAAACGACGAGAAAAATTAGAGCATGTTCTAATTTTTCTCTGCGTTTTTAATGCCGTTTTTCACGTCGGGAAAAATGACAAAAAGACCACACACGGTCGCTTTTCTTGTTGAAAAAAAAAAGGCATTTTTCACAACGTGAAAAATGATCGTGTGTACGCGGCATTAGAAGGGATGTTTACATTCCTTGTAATACGAATAAAAGTGACACTATTTTTTTTTTTAAAGAACAGTGTAAAAATTTTAAATAAAAAGGTAAAATAAATAAGAAAAAATGTAAACGCACCCGTCCCGTCAAGCTCACGTGCAGAAGCGAGCGCATACGTGAGCAGCGACCGCATATGAAAACGGTGTTCAAACCACACATGTGAGGTAACGCCACAATCATTAGCGCAAGAGCAATAATTCTAGCCCTAAACCTCCTCTAACTCAAAACATGCAACCTATAGAATTTTTCAAACATTGCATGCGGAGATTTTTAAGGGTAAAAGTTTGTCGCCATTCCACGAGCGGGTGCAACTTTGAAGCGCGACATGTTGGGTATCAATTTACTTGGCGTAACATTATCTTTCACAATATAAAAATAAATTGGACTAACTTTACTGTTTTATTTTTTAACCACTTCATTACCCAGCCATAGTCATTTGACGTCCGCAGATGGGATCTCCCATCCTGGGTGGACGTCATATGATGTCCTGGATTTGTAGGGGGATATCTGAATGACGCCAGCAGCTAGAGGCATCATTCAGATATCCTTCTCTTCTGCCAGCGATTCTGTGCACAATAAGAACGATCATATCGGCAGTTCCGCCGCTTTGTTCGTTCTTCTAGGCGGCGGGAGGGGACATTCCCCCCCCCTCCCGCCGCCATCCGGTGCTTCTCCGGGCTCTCCCGTGCCATCGGAGGCCCGGAGAATGAAACGTCCGGCGCCGGATGCTACAGTGGGGATCGAAAGTTTGGGCACCCCAGGTAAAAATGTGTATTAATGTGCTTAACGAAGCCAAGGAAAGATGGAAAAATCTCCAAATGGCATCAAATTACAGATTAGACATTCTTATAATATGTCAAAAAAGTTAGATTTTATTTCAATCATTTACACTTTCAAAATTACAGAAAACAAAAAAAATGGCATCTACAAAAGTTTGGGCACCCCGCAGAGTTAATATCTTGTACTGCCCCCTTTGGCAAGTATCACAGCTTGTAAACGCTTTTTGTAGCCAGCCAAGAGTCTTTCAATTCTTGTTTGAGGTATCTTTGCCCATTCTTCCTTACAAAAGTCTTCCAGTTCTTTGAGATTTCTGGTCTGTCTGTCACGCACTGCTCTTTTAAGGTCTATCCATAGGTTTTCAATAATGTTGAGGTCAGGAGATTGTGAAGGCCATGGCAAAACCTTCAGTTTACGCCTCTTGATGGTCACCAGTCATCTCTATGACCGTCGGAGGCCCGGCCGCGATGTGATGACGGCACGCCCGGGTTCTCACTCAGAAGTAAACAAAGCCGCGATTGTGGCTAGTAAGCATGAGATTGGTGATTTTTTTTTCCGATCTCATGCTTTCCAGCCTGGAGGAGAGATGTGGGGTCTTATTGACCCAGTCCTGAGCTCCGTGACCGCGCCTGCAGGACCCGATCGCCGCCGGTGTCCCGTGATCGGGTCACAGAGCTGAAGAACGGGGAGAGGTAAGTGTAAACAAACCTCTCCAAGTGCTTCCTAGTGAGCCTGTCACTGATCGTCTGTTCCCTGTCATAGGGAACGACGATCAGTGACGTCACACGCCAAGCCACGCCCCCCTACAGTAAGAAACACACATTAGGTCACACTTAACCCCTTCAGCGCCCCCTACAGGTTAACCCCTTCACTGCCAGTGTAATTTTCACAGTAACAGTGCATTTTTATAGCACGGATCGCTGTAAAAATGACAATGGTCCCAAAATAGTGTCAAAAGTGTCCGCCATAATGTCGCAGTCATGATAAAAATTGCTGATCGCCGCCATTACTAGAAAAAAAAATATTAATAAAAATGCCATAAAACAGTCCCCTATTTTGTAGACGCTATAACTTTTGCGCAAACCAATCAATAAACGCTTATTGTGATTTTTCTTTACCAAAAATATGTAGAAGAATACGTATCGGCCTAAACTGAGGAAAAAAAAAGGTTTTTTTTTATATATTTTTGGGGGATATTTATTCTAGCAAAAAGTAAAAAATATTGAATTTTTTTCAAAATTGTCGCTCTATTTTTGTTTATAGCGCAAAAAATAAAAACCGCAGAGGTGATCAAATACCACCAAAAGAAAGCTCTATTTGTGGGGAAAAAAAAAAAGGACGTCAATTTTGTTTGGGAGCCACGTCGCACGACCGCGCAGTTGTCAGTTAAAGCGTCGCAGTGCCGAAACGCAAAAAGGGGCCTGGTCCTTTAGCTGCAAAATGGTTCGGGGCTGAAGTGGTTAAACTTACATTTTTTGTCTGATGAACTGCAAGGGCTTGGATGTCTCAGAAGTATTTTATTGTTATTTTTGACTCTCTTTTCTTGTGTAGAAAGTTTGCATTTTAGTTAACAGGCTGTTTAATTTTTATCTCCAAGTTGATCAATTCTTTATTGAATGATTAATCTATTTTCAAGCTTTACCGCCCACAGATTCAGGCAATAAATGTCAAATTGTAACTCAGGGGTATGCAAATATTTTAGAAAGAAAACAGCATTCAGCATCTATTCCTGTCGTATAAAAAATCTATTTTTTATTGTGCAATCAGTTTCCAATTAATGTGACTATTGGGAACAGAATTACACCAGGCTATTTTTGCAAGCGGGTCACATGATGATGAAAAAAATAACTTTCAGGTCAGAGTTCGATATCTTACACAACAGCGCTCTCTAGTGGTGCAAAAGGGTTTACCAAAAAAATAAATATGTTTTACGTAGCAATGTGATCAACCTAATGTAATGAATTTTATCAATACGTCTTTATATTGGAAAAACTTTCTATGTATGATTTCTAAAGATATAATAAAATATGTGCGGCATGCTGCTTTTTTATATATGCAGGTTTTTATTTTTTTATTTAGCACTGTGTCATAGTGACAATGGAGTTTATTTGCTAAAGGAAATAGGATGTTCACTTTGCATGAGAAGTTATATTTTTTAAGGGAATTTCTTTCCCCAAAACTTAGCGAATTTGGTGAAATTTCACTTTGCAAGGAATACCCAATCACATGTAAGGAAAATTGTGGCTTGCACTTGATTGGATGATGGACGTCAGCAGAGCTTCACCTGATTTCTACACCTTGAGGAAACTTTGCTTGCAAATTGAACAGTCTATTTACTTTTAGTAAATCAACCCCGTTATCTTTACTGTTTCCCTCTTCGATTTCATTCCTGATTGAAAGGAGGCCCTCCATGTGGGTTATCCTGTGATTTCAGCAGTTCTGCAAGGATGAACACTACACTGCTGATATATTAAAATTAGGGCTGTGGAAATTAACTACTAATTCCTCGATTAATCGATTCATTTTTTTGATCGATCAAAATTCTTTTGATCGGTACTCACCTCTCCGCCGGCTTCCGGGTCTTCAGGGAGTTCCATCGGAGATCCAGTGACGTCACGTACACCGGCGGGCTTGCCGTGTCCATCTGAAGGGCTCTTTTGCTGTGCCTTTATATCTGCATGCCGGCAGGACCTTACTATCTGCCACACGCAAGGGCTGTTACACTTCCCTCTATCAACCTGGGATTCTACAACCATCCACTGGGAGTTGTGATAGTTTCCTTCACGGGACATCTACATGCCGACGGACTGATGTTAACCCTTCCTCATCTGGATTCAGCAGTGGTATCGTTGTACACATTTTTATACCAGTATCATACTTAGCTACATGTTTTTATGACTGCTTTTGCTACCGTTTGGTATTACTCGCACCATTTTTACAGTTTATGGAGCTACATCGATTTTATCTCCAGTGCAATATTTATTTTGTTACCTACTTGAAGACTATAAAAGTTTTAATGCTATTCCTTTGTGCGTTTTTTGTATCCTGCTATCCATTTTTCCAGTGGTTGGTAGCTGCACTGGGAATCGGCCTGCAAGGAGATCAGCTAAAAGTAGTTGGATCTGTATGTACATTATAATTAATCGAAATTAGTCGATTAAACGATTAAAAAAAATCAATTAACCGAACACGAAAATTTTAATCAGTAACAGCCCTAATTAATATATATATATTAATGTGACACTATAGGCCAGCATCCATATGTGTATAGATAAACCAAAAAAAACAAACAAAAAAAAACCAAAGTTGGACTATATAGGCCAAAACTGGAGTCTTATATAAAATCCCGTGCATATAAAACAATGCCCCTGTTGAAGAACATTTGTTCGAAACGCGTAGGGCTTGGTACACTACCTCATTCACTGCCCCTTTTTAAACATTTTTATTGTTTGTGATCACTTTTATGTTGGTTGAATAAACCCTCATTGACCTGCACCATTGGAGCATTCCTTCCCTTCTTTTCTCCTCACATGGGTGGTTGGTCAAGTAATAGCTTCCTTTGGCCACTGGTTACTAATATTCACTGTGGTAAAGAGTCTCCTTGCTGAGTGGCGGTTCCAGTTCCATCGGAGGACCACCTGGATCGGTGTGAAACCCAGAGTCTGCTGTCAAGTCGGGGAGCCTACCGGACAGTCTACATTGGGGACCCATCTGATCCAGTTTCCAGACTAACTGATGAGGAGTGCCACTGGGATTTCGTATGCCTATTTGACCTGCCTAAACCACAGGTCTAATGTTCCGGTAAGAGTATTCTACCTCTCTTTTTCTACAAGAGTTATGTGATGACCCTTCAGTGCTACATGTTCTTTCTTCACAACGCGAAAATTTTCTATGGACACTGTATGGACTCATTATATTGATATTATTTATCACTTGGGTTTGATTGGAGGCCCAAATTATTGGGCTTCATTTCTTCACTTAGCGCTACATCTTCATTCCATGTTTATATAAAATCCCAAATTTTTCTCATACAAAATATTTTAAAACAAGGAAATTTCATAAAAGCAAATATCATGGTGCTTATCGGATTAACTGGACATATATAAGTGATTAAAGTGGTCTTGCTTTATAATTCCAATGGTAATAAAGAGGTCTTTGTGTGTTAACGCGTTTCGCCAATATTTCGCTTCATCAGGACGCATGAGCACAGTACATCAATATATTTTCAGTGACCCTTGAGAAAGATCTCATGAGCAAATGCAAAATAAATATATATATATATATATATATATATATATATATATATATATATATATATATATATAGAAAAACACATTTTGTATTTTTTTAATTAACCACATCCCACCCGGCCTATAGCAAAATGACGGCCAGGCTGTGGCTCTCCCATTCTGACTGGACATCATATGACATCCTTCAGCACAAGCCACGATCGGTAGTGCGGTGTGTGGTTCTGACACACTGCATCTCCGATCACGGTAAGGCACCTATGACATAGGCTCTTTACCATGTGATCAGCTGTGTTCAATCACAGCGTAACTAGGAAGTGCCAGATATCGGCATTCTTCTATTCACACTGGCAGCATGTGAGTAGATGAGATTGGATAAGCAGCTCTCCTTACAGGGGGATCTGCACTGATAATCAAGTGCAGTGATTATCAGTGCAGCTCTATCAGTGATGCCTGCCAGGGCCCACCAGTGATGCCCACCAGTATATAGTGCAGCTTGTGTAGTATTTATAATACAGTTCAGAGTATATAGTGCAGTCCGTATAGTATATATAATACAGTTCATTACTACACTAAAAAGGGGCCAGTGGTCCCTGCCTGCAAAAGGCAGTTGTTATATAAAATACAGTTCAGAGTAGATAATGCAGTCAGTGTAGTATATGTAGCACACGGAATCCTTACCTGCCCTTGACTCACTAGCAGGAAAGGCACACCATGCTATGTGCCCGTACCCTCTTGTGTGAAGAAGTTGAGCGGTGTCATAAACTAGGGTCCTGCAGCAAGGTTCTCTATAAAGTTGGTTCTTGTCTCTTAGGATGTAAGGACAAGTCTTTATATCCCCAAGTAACTTCAAGGTCCACACCAGTAGTAAACTCCAACGTAGAGTTTATTTCTTTATATGCAAATGTCAATAGATAGTAAAGGGTGGATAGAGGACAGGACAGCAGGAGTTTGGATAGAAGTCCAGGCACAAGACAGATTATTGATTCACTACTCGTTCCTCAAGTGGGTTTAGCTCCCCCAGGTAATTCCCTATGAAAGCGGATCCTAGCAGCCGAAGTGATGCTCGGACGTTTCTTTAGTTTTCCCTTTAGATGCGACTGGGAGATTCTCTGCCACAGAACCGTTATTCCCAATCCTCTGGTGTTGGATGGATCTAATCCCTCCAGAGAGTTAACAGGCCCTTCTTTCTCCATGAACTTTTCACCGGTCCTTCAGAAGGGTCCTCCCCCGGCCTCCTCATCTTAGAACGGGTCCCCATGCCAGAGGCACCCTGGGATGTCTCCTTCCAGGACACGGGCCCCAGCTAAAGGTGCTGGGCCCAAGGCTGTTGCTGCAGCCCCAGGGCTAAAGGTGCCTGGGACTGATGTGGACATGGGCCCCTGGCCAGGAGGGCTAGGTACCACACTCCACGGTGGCCCCCTGGGCTCGAACCGGAACCCTGGACTCTGGACTTGGACTCGGACTCCCGACCTACAGGCAGCGTCTGCCCCTTTTATATCCTCTCCCGGCATGCACATCAGGTTGACCACGCCCACTGTACCGCCGCCGAGAGGGGACACCCAAGGCACAGCACTATACCAGTGGTTCAACCCTGGCCCATTATGGCAGTGCCACCTACAGGCCACAGGGAACTATACACCAGTATACAATGTTAGAAAGTGGGGGCACTTTTGGTCAAATCTTGTAGCACCACATCCCATGTATTTTGAAATTAGAGAAAGAAGGGGGCAGTGGGTATACTCAGTACCCTGGGATTTTCAAATACGGTGCTAAGTAGAGATTGACAACAAGATCAAATCTTAAAAAGTTTTATCATTTTATTAACATAAGAAAGACAAAAAATACACAAAATAAAATAACCATCCTTGAAGACGTGTAACTCAATGATCAAGGTGCAATTTGCTAGGTCGCCACTCTACTAGTTTCGCTAAAATAGCTTCCTCAGGAGTGATTGTGACAGTAGCAGAATTATACTGAAAGCACAAAATACATGTGGTTAACACAGAAGATGGTTAAAGATTAATGTTGCATCAACATAAAACATTGTTTAAATTCTCTCGCGGAAGTTAACGCATCAATATTGACATGATAGTGGGGAAGAGTATGAATGAACAAATAAACAAACATGCATAGTTGATCAAGACCCATGCTGAGCACCAAACATACATATGTATACACATGCACTCACCAGTTTGCAATAAAACTCATCTAATGTAAAAGGAGGAAGGATTCTCTCAAAGCCACACAGTTCAAACGAGACAGCAATGTTCCATTGCTCCACTCAACCACCTAGCAGAGTCCAGTGACCCACCTATTAGTATACGCAACCATAGGGGTATATTAGGCAGCATGAAATGGATACCTATAAACGGTAAGTAAAATGTGTTATAAGTACCAAGGCTGCACAAACACATTCTAATTGTGTAATACTTAATATAATAACCTCTTACCTTTGTAAAGTAGGTATGCCAATAGATTGTCGGTAAGTATCTGGCATCTAGATTGCTCATGAAGAATACTAAGGCTAAGATGTTTGAATGGGGAATGAATGAGCCCGCGGGAGTGCTCATCAACCCAAAAAAGAGATAAGATGCACCGGAAGATATCTGTCAGCTATTAAAGCAAAAACAGAACATATGTATCAGAATAAAAGAGAATGAATCCTAAAGAAAAAGCATAAATCAAAAGGTCTGGGGACAAATCATCCATGCAATGCCTTACCTGGATGAATAAGCATACAGCATAGTCCGGCTGGGAGGAGTGCAGCCAGCCCCTTGGTGTGGGGAAGAATCCTGGCAGAAAGTGAGCGGTGCAAACCGCGCTTCATATACCCCCACCACGGCGGCGTCTGACCTCATCGCCGTGGTGCGGACGTCTGCTAAGAGGTCCATGTGGGACGCAAGCGCCGTCCAATGATTGGGACTGGTGCGTGCGTCAGTGAAGCAGCCAACCGGCGTGGCTCATCACACGTCAGAAGGCGTGCGTGTTGAAGCCCTCCGTGCTGCTGAAGTCCGCCGCGCCATCTTGAAAAAGGGAAAAGCCACACTATTACATAGGTAAAGTGGGAAAATAGTTGGTGAAACAATGGGAATGGAAAAATTGGATGGAAATTCGAGGCTGACTAAACAAGGACCTACTAATAAAGGGCGACCTAAGTAAACATAAGATTGGCAAAACAAATGAAATAAAACAAGGGCGCCCCGGGCGTCCGTATGGTTGCACTAAGGTGCGCCAAAGGATAAACTGGCAAGGGAGAAGTGCTGCATGGAGTTAGCTGAATTATATCAACACACAAAAATGTGTATTAATATGTTTGAACAATCATAAGAATATAATGATTGATAGAGAAATTACATCTCCAATAATTTCGATTGATTGAAAAATCGCAAAGAGATAAAGTGCTGTTTATGAGACATAGCCAGAGTTAATAAAAATATAGAAAAAAAGCAAACTGGTGAGATTGGAGGAGCACATAATGGGCCATGAGCATCACAATAGAAAAACAGTTTGTTATCTATAATGCCACCGACGCTGTGGCTACTATCAGTTCGAAATAAATACATCAACAAATTTCATATAAAGAAACGAACATACATAAGTAAAAAACAACAATGTATTCATGGTGAGGCCACAGACATCCTGCGGCTACTGTTCAATAAGAAGTAAATACATCAAAATTCATGTAGATTGTAAATAATGAAACCAATATATAAAGGTATCCAACAAATGCTGGGGGTAAATCAAATAAACAAACAAACACACACAAAGAAAAAGAAAAAGGAAAAAAGGTGGGGGGCCCTATAAAAAGGGCTTAAAACTGAATGCATCATTCAGACCAGGGTGCCTAAGGGCAGAAAGCCTATGGATCCACCTGGCCTCTTTTTGGAGCAGGATCCTGTCATAATTCCCCCCTCTATCTCCCGGGGGGACATGTTCCAAAGCAGAGAAGTGCATTACTGTACTGTCAAATTTATGGAAAAGGCCCACATGACGACTAATGGGGGTTTCCATTTTTTTCTTTTTAATCAAAGAGTCATGGTCTCTTATGCGATGGAAAAATGGTCGTTTGGTCTTCCCAATATAAAAGGCATCACATTGGCACTGCATGAGATATACTATGCCAATGGAATCACACGTAACAGAGAATGAGGGTCTATGTACCTGTCCATTAGGAAGAATGACAGTAGATGATGAATGCACATATCTGCAAAACTTGCATTTGTGACAGGGCCTGGTGCCCCTAAAGGGGATGGTATTGGATGATGATGAAGAAAAATGACTATGAACCAAGGTATCCCTCAGAGATCTGGCTCTCCTGTAGGTAATTTCAGGATAGGGTTTAATCCATTTGGAAATTTGTTCATCATTTGTTAGTAGGTGCCAGTGTTTTTGTAACATATGGCGGACTTCTCGATGTTGATTTGAGTATTTGGTTATTAGACGTATTCCCGGGTCAGGTTTAGCTCTCTTGGGGGGGTCCTTGTTTAGTCAGCCTCGAATTTCCATCCAATTTTTCCATTCCCATTGTTTCACCAACTATTTTCCCACTTTACCTATGTAATAGTGTGGCTTTTCCCTTTTTCAAGATGGCGCGGCGGACTTCAGCAGCACGGAGGGCTTCAACACACACGCCTTCTGACGTGTGATGAGCCACGCCGGTTGGCTGCTTCACTGACGCACGCACCAGTCCCAGTCAATGGACGGCGCTTGCGTCCTACACGGACCTCCTAGTAGACGTCCGCACCACGGCGATGAGGTCAGACGCCGCCGTGGTGGGGGTATATGAAGCGCGGTTTGCACCGCTCACTTTCTGCCAGGATTCTTCTCCACACCAAGGGGCTGGCTGCACTCCTCCCAGCCGGACTATGCTGTATGCTTATTCATCCAGGTAAGGCATTGCATGGATGATTTGTCCCCAGACCTTTTGATTTATGCTTTTTCTTTAGGATTCATTCTCTTTTATTCTGATACATATGTTCTGTTTTTGCTTTAATAGCTGACAGATATCTTCCGGTGCATCTTATCTCTTTTTTGGGTTGATGAGCACTCCCGCGGGCTCATTCATTCCCCATTCAAACATCTTAGCCTTAGTATTCTTCATGAGCAATCTAGATGCCAGATACTTACCGACAATCTATTGGCATACCTACTTTACAAAGGTAAGAGGTTATTATATTAAGTATTACACAATTAGAATGTGTTTGTGCAGCCTTGGTACTTATAACACATTTTACTTACCGTTTATAGGTATCCATTTCATGCTGCCTAATATACCCCTATGGTTGCGTATACTAATAGGTGGGTCACTGGACTCTGCTAGGTGGTTGAGTGGAGCAATGGAACATTGCTGTCTCGTTTGAACTGTGTGGCTTTGAGAGAATCCTTCCTCCTTTTACATTAGATGAGTTTTATTGCAAACTGGTGAGTGCATGTGTATACATATGTATGTTTGGTGCTCAGCATGGGTCTTGATCAACTATGCATGTTTGTTTATTTGTTCATTCATACTCTTCCCCACTATCATGTCAATATTGATGCGTTAACTTCCGCGAGTGAATTTAAACAATGTTTTATGTTGATGCAACATTAATCTTTAACCATCTTCTGTGTTAACCACATGTATTTTGTGCTTTCAGTATAATTCTGCTACTGTCACAATCACTCCTGAGGAAGCTATTTTAGCGAAACTAGTAGAGTGGCGCTAGCAAATTGCACCTTGATCATTGAGTTACACGTCTTCAAGGATGGTTATTTTATTTTATTTTGTGTATTTTTTGTCTTTCTTATGTTAATAAAATGATAAAACTTTTTAAGATTTGATCTTGTTGTCAATCTCTACTTAGCACCGTATTTGAAAATCCCAGGGTACTGAGTATACCCACTGCCCCCTTCTTTCTCTATATACACCAGTATACTACCTGCGGTGTAAAATAGAATGCCCTAACAATTAAGATGGTCTGAGCCTAACTACAACTCAGACCTTCCCCTAAATTTGGGTATAGCGGGGGTTAAATTTAGGGACCCCGCTACATATATATAATACAGTTCAGAGTATATAGTGCAGTCCTTTATAGTACATATAATACAGTTCAGCGTATATAGTGCCGTCTGTATAGTATATATAATACGGTTCATTACTACACTAAAAAGGGGCCAGTGGCCTGCAAAAAGCAGTTGCTATATATAATACAGTTCAGAGTATATAGTGCAGTCAGTGTAGTATACAGTATCTCACAAAAGTGAGTACACCCCTTACATTTTTGGAAATATTTTATTATATCTTTTCATGTGACAACACTGCAGAAATGACACTTTGCTCCAATGTAAAGTAGTGAGTGTACAGCTTGTATAACAGTGTAAATTAGCTGTCCCCTCAAAATAACTCAACACACAGCCAATAATGTCTAAAACGCTGGTAAAAAAAAGTAAGTACACCCCTAAGTGAAAATGTCCAAATTGGGCCCAAAGTGTCAATATTTTGAGTGGCCACCATTATTTTCCAGCACTGCCTTAACCCTCTTGGGCATGGAGTTCACCAGAGCTTCACAGGTTGCCACTGGAGTCCTCTACTACTCCTCCATGATGACATCACAGAGCTGGTGGATGTTAGAGACCTTTCGCTCCTCCACCTTCTGTCTAAACTACTGGCAACAAAAGTTAGTACACCCCTAAGTGAAAATGTCCAAATTGGGCCCAAAGTGTCAATATTAGCTGTCAGCTTTTACCTCTGTACAGAACTCCCTCCCTCCCTCCACTGCCCTCATCTTTTCCTCCACTCCCTAAAAGCTCCACCATCTTCCACTTATCCTACTTTTGTTGCCATAGTAAAGTGATTGTAAAGTCGAATTTAAAAATGAATAAAATTAAATAACAAACATGTTATACTTACCTCCTCTGTGCAGTTGGTTTTGCACAGAGCAGCCTGGATCCTCCTCTTCTCTGGTCCCTCTTTGCTGCTCCTGGCCCCTCCCTCCTATCGAGTGCCACCACAGTCAGCAGCTTCCTATGGGGGCACCTGAGCCGAGTCACAGCTCCTTGTGTCCATTCAGACACAGAGCCCTGACCTGGCCCCGCCCCCTCTCTCCCCTGATTGGCTGACTGTCTTTGAATGACAGCCGTGGGAGCCAATGGCACCGCTGCAGTGTCTCAGACAATCAGGAGGAGTGTCCCCAGGCGGCTTAGACATTTGTGGACATCACTGGGGAGAGATGGGGCTCAGGTAAGTAATTAGGGGGTGCTGGGGTGGCTGCTACACACAAAAGGTTTTTTATTTTAACCACTTCAATACCGGGCACTTATATACCTTCCTGCCCAGACCAATTTTCAGCTTTCAGCGCTATCACATCTTGAATGACAATTGTGCGGGCATGCGACGCTGTACCCAAACAACATTTTTATCATTTTTTTCCCACAAATATAATTTTTGGGGTGGTATTTGATCACCACTGGAGTTTTTATTTTTTGCGCTACAAAAATTCTGAAAAAAATTGTTTTTCTTTGTTTCTGTTACAAAATTTTGTAAATAAATATGTTTCCTCCTTCACTGATAGGCACGGATGAGGCTGCACTGACGGGCACTGATGAGGCAGTACTGATTGGCAATGATGAGGTGGCACTGATGATGAAGCACTTATATGCAGTACTGATAGGCACTGATAGGTGGCACTAATAAGCAGCACTGATGAGCACTGATAGGTGGCACTGATGGACACTCATAGGCAGCAATGATGGGCACACATAGGTGGCACTAATAGGTGGCACTGGAGGGCACTTATAGGCGGCACTGATCAGGAGGCACTGGCAGGCATCACTGATGGGGACTGATTGGAATCCCTGGTGGGCACTAGTGGGCATTAAATTATGATAAAAATACTAAAATTCACATATAGTGGGTTATGGGTGGGCATCCCTGGTGGTCATGAGTGGGCATCCTGGTGGCCATCCTCGATGGGTCTGCACTAATAATCAATACGCTGATTATCAGCACAGACTCCCCCCTGTTAGGAGAGCAACCGATCAGCTCTCCTCTACTCGTGCCTTGTCAGTGTAAGTAGAGGAAAAGCCGAAACCCGGCTTTTTCTTTTTACACTGTGATTGGACACAGCTGATCAGTTGTTAAAGAGCCTACGTCAGAGGCTCTTTACCTCGATCGGGCACACAATCGCAGCTTATCCTGCTGGACGTCATATGATGCCTGGCCAGGATAACAGTAGGGCTGCAACTAGCGATTATTTTCATAATCGATTAGTTGGCCGATTATTGTTTTGATTAATCGGTTAATAACCGTAAAAATAAAATAAAAAAAATTGTAATTTTGCTGCGATTTGCATTTTTACTTTTTTTTTTTTGGCCATTTTGTTGTTGGGCAGACTAAAAAACACAAATTGCTGCAAAAACACATTATTACATGCTTTTCTGCAGCTTCTCTATTGAAGTATATTGAACCAAAAAAACAAAATGGCACCGTTTTGTGTTAAAAAAAAAGTACTTGCCCTTTCCAAATACGCAGCAGCTGAAAAAATCATGGATGTGAACGTGTCCCATAGGAAACCATGTAAATGACCTGTAGTGCGTTTCTGCAAAAAGCACCCAAAAAACACAGAGGTGTGACCCAGGCCTGAGATGTTTAGTAAGATAATGGTGTTAAAAAAAAAAATTCGCGCAAAAAGAGCAAATAATCGCTGTAAGGAGTTCATTTTTTATTGTGGGACAGTGAAAGTAATATTTATAGTAGCGATTTGCTCTTTTTGTGCTGTAAAGGGCTCATTTTTAGTTTTTTTAACCCCATTATGTTACTGGACGATTAATCGATTATGAAAATAGTAATCGATTAATTTCATAATCGATTAGTTGACGATTAATCGATTAGTTGTTTCGGCCCTAGATAACAGAACCTCTTTCCGGCTGTCATTTTGCTATATGGTGGGCGGGAAGTGGTTAATGAATGGAATACATTAGGATTAAAAAACCTTCTGCCCTAGTTCCCAGGATGAACCCAATTGGCTCTAATACTTCCCCACACACTGCGAACATCGCCATCCGAGCACCAGGAGAAAAAAAAAAAAAAAAAAGTAGATCACAGAGGGTGCAGCCAAGCACACGACCTCTTCTGCCCATGACTGCACTGCACCCCGGGCACCTTGCTTGCCATCTCTTGCACTCAGTGGGATCTGCTCAGGATATCCGATCTGTGGAAACCACTGGTAGAAAAGCTATCACTTGTAAACACAAAAGCTTCAGCCAAGTTCCAGCTGAAAAAAAAGCCATTTATATGTATACCGTTTCTCCAAAAATAAGTCCGGGTCTTGTATAAATTTTTGCAAACAAAAACACACTAGGGCTTATTTTCGGGGTAGGGCTTGCAATTTAATTCCCAGTGTGAACAGCGTAAAAGTGCTTACAAACTGCCAGAATCCTCCCCACCACACCAGAATATAATGCAAAAGGTATGTGTCTCTCCAATCTAACCGTGTCACATACCTTCCCACAGCGCCGCTGGTGACCCTTGTGCCAGGGTCTTCCCTGGCACAAGCACTGCAGAGGGAGGGGGGTCCGAGATCCCCCGATGACAGCTGGCAAAAGAGGAGAGCAGCTGAGCACAGCTCGGCGCTGCCGTGACCTGCCTGAGCTCTTTACCCGCTCTGAGCCTTGCAGGGGGGGGGGGGGGGTGCGAAATCCCCTGCTGACAACTGGGGGAAGGGTAAGACTCCAACAGCAATAGAGAGGACTCCAGCAGCCCACAACCAGCCTAAGCTAGGGCTTATTTTCAGGGTAGGGCTTATATTGGAACCCATCTTGGAAAATCGGACTAGGTCTTATTTTCTGTGAAAAACACATGTGTGTGTGTGTATATATATATATATATATATATATATATATATACACACACACACACACACACACACACACATATACACACACACTACCTGTATTAGATAAATGTTAACTATAACCAATAATATTTTTTCCCCATAAATTTTTTTATTAGTGTGTAGCGGGGTGTTAGATTTAGGGGAAGTGTCTGAGTGGTAATTAGGCTCAGACACACTGATTGTTAGGGTTTATGGACCATTTCTGTTCATGGGAGATGGTGTTGGTGTGCAGTTCCCTGTGGCCTACAGGTGGCGCTGTTGCCGTAGGCCAGGGTTGAACCACTGATACAAGGCTGTGCCTTTTTTGTCGCCTCTTGGCAGTAGTATTGCGGGGCGGGGAATCTGCTGTGCCTGTCGGGAGAGGGTATAAAAGGGGGCGGCCATCTTCCATTGGGGTCTTCGTTCGTGGGTCCGTGCCCAGGCACCTTCAGCCTGGGTGCGTGTGTTATCTACGGGTGCCCTAGGCCCGGTTCCTGTTCCATCCCAGACACCTTCAGTCTGGGGTGAGGTACTATTTTCAAAGGCCCGGGGCCCAGCAACCTTCGGCTGGGGTCCGCTAGGGATCCAGAGCTCCCAGGGTGCCGCCTTGCGAGGGGACCCGTATCTGAGATGAGGAGGCCAGGGAGGTAACCCTTTCCGAAGGCCCAGCGCAGAGTCATGGTGACAGTAAGGGCCTCTGGTAACTCTCCGGGATGGTTTTCTCCTTTACATGGGCCAAATACTTCAAGGTAGTTCACCAAGTCATGGGCAGTGACTTCATAGGGCAAGGCCCTATTCACCAGGTCAGTGGCAGTGACCCGTTCACCAAGTCAAGGGCAGTGACTTCATAGGTCAAGGCCCTATTCACCAGGTCAGTGGCAGTGACTTTTATTCACCAGGTCTGTGGCAGAGACCAACCTCACGGGCTGTGGCAGAGATCGTGTGCCAAAACTGTTCGTGAAACCTGAACAGTCTGAAGAAATCATTTGAGTTTGTGCCTGGACCTCCTCCCACCTAAGCTGTCCTGTGTCTTGTTCCAACCTGTCTGCTGTTAAAGAGACTATTTGTTATCCAGTGTGAAATAAATATAGAAGTTGGACTTTCAGTTGGTGTGGACAGTTACATTACTGGGGAAAAATAAAGACTCGCATCTATTCAAGGTAGAGGTGAGAATCGTCCTCGGGAGGATTAAACTCCAGCTGCAGGCAGGCCCGAAAACTAACACCGCTCAACCTCCTCACACAGGAGGGTACGGGCTTGTAGTGCGGTGTGCCCCTCTCTGCCTGCGAGGAGCCAAATTAAATGCAGGTAAAGACAGGTGTGTGCGCTACAAGTGCATTACAAAAAAAAAAAAAAGATTAAAAAATTGAAAAAAAAAATCTGGAATAAAAATTTTACTTTGTATCTGTGGTAATGCTTTTTTAAACTAGCATTGAACAAAGTCGAAAAAAGGTGCATTTTTTTATTTTTGTTATTATTTTTGTCAATAGATTGCATAAAAAATTAATTTATGCAAGACAGTATTTTAACCAAATGCAAATCTTATTTGCCCTAAAAATTATTTATGCATTTGTTATTTTAAAGTTATATTAAACCATCAACTATTTGTTTAAATAACCAACATGAATATATAAACTAAAAAGCGCCTTTGGATATGAATGAGTAACCAAAGTACCTGATATCAGCTGCAAAATAAACTTGCTATGTGCCAACAGAGCAATATAGATTGAAAGAAAGAAAATTGCGCTAGAAATCAACTACTAGGATATATAACAAACTGGTAGACAAATATACGTATATGCAACATATATGATAACATATGATGGTCCCATATGGTGCTCGTGCTCAATAAAAGACTCCTATGGACTGGTGCTCAAACTGGGTGCCCCACATAGATGTGCAATCACCGCAATGTGTGGACCAACTATCGCTAGTATGGTCTATTAGGCTTGTGGGGATACCCCGAACTCAGATCTTTAGGATGACGTCTTGTTGATAGAATTGTTGCTCATAGGGATGAATGGGGATCAAGAGAGAAAGAGCCTTGGGCCGGGGTTGAACCACCACTGCAGTGCCGTACCCTTTGTGACCTCTCGCAGCAGTTGTACAGCGGGGCGGGGAATCCGCTGTGCTTGCTGAGAGAGGGTATAAAGGGGGCGGACATCTTGCGCACAAGGTCGAAGTCCCAGGCACCTTCAGCCTGTGGGCTGCTGTCCGCGGTTGGTGTCCAGGCGCCCTTGGCCTGGACACGTGGAGTTCGAGTTCCATCCCAGACACCTTAAGTCTGGGGTGAGGTACTTTACAGAAGGCCTGGGGCCCAGTACCTTCCACTGGGTCCCGCGAGGGATGGAACATGCCTAAGGTGCCCAAGGTACAGGTGCCTGAATCCAGGGCGTAAGGGACCGGAGATGTGTCCCTCCCGAAGACCCGGTGCAGCATATTGCCGGTGACGGGTGGGCCTCTGGAGATCGTCCGGATGGATGTCTTCCCTGGCAGGGGCCATTCTCTCAAGGAAGGTAGTTCACGTGCTTATGGTCGGTGGCAGCGACCCAACTAAACCCAGGTCGGTGGCATAGGCCTCAACGTTCACCAAGGTTTGTGGCAGGAACCAAATTTACAATCGGTGGCAGCGATTGTGCGCCAAGCCTATTTGCACTGTATGGAATGGCAGAGAGCTTGTGCCTGGACCTACTCGTACCCACACACTGTCTGTTTGTGTCAAGTTCAACCCGTACTGTTCATTGCTACAAGATAAATAAATAAGTGTTGGACTGTTCATGGTGTGGAACTCTATTACTGACAGCAAAGTGCTCCGTCTCTAGCGGTGGCAAATCAACCTCCACAGGAGAAGTAGAGGCTCCGTATGGAACGCAGACCAGAAGGTAAACTTGAACTTAGCTCAAACCTCACACACACATGAGGTGAGAGCTGGTATTAGTGTTCCTCACCCTCCTCCCTCAAACCCCTAGACAAGCCAGCCGTATTATATCAAGGAAGTACTGTTCACCCCCCCAATATAAAATCACCAGAGGTGTCTGCAGCATATCTTTCTCCATCTCAACATCCGAATCCTGAATGGTGCCAATTAGGTCTATGAAGGTACATACCCAGTGGCGGTGCGTCCATAGAGGGCGCCGGAGCGCCGCCCCCTCTCGCTCCCGCACCGCCACTGAAAAACAATACACAGATTCATGCATTGCATGAATCTGTGTATTGTCACCGCTGCCGC
This sequence comes from Rana muscosa, assembly GCA_029206835.1. Lineage (NCBI taxonomy): Eukaryota > Metazoa > Chordata > Amphibia > Anura > Ranidae > Rana > Rana muscosa. The sequence goes on from JARGYO010000094.1 coordinate 61,004,667, forward strand.
GCTGCCCACTATACATATGGCCGGCCTCCTGGTGAGCGCCGGCCATATGAATTAGAGCGGTGGCCGGTGGTGGGTGTAACTTGGAAGTGCCTATCAGAGCCAGCGGCTCTGATAGGCTTTCCGAATACAGCTCTCACGCTGTATTCGGCTTCCAAAAACTCCTCCCAGGTACGCACGGGGGTGCGTTCCTGGAAGAAGACTGTGTGGAGGTTTCAGCCAATCAGGTTCACCGGATCTGGTTACTGGTAACCTGATTGGCTGAAGCGACATCGAGGGCGGGAGAACACATCGAGGACGGCGCGGACCGAGGAAGGTAAGTGCAGGGCTGGGGGGGGACAGGCTGCATTTGGGGGACAAACTGGCTGAATATGGGGCACAAACTGGCTGAATATGGGGCACAAACTGGCTGAATATGGGGGACAAACTGGCTGCATATGGGGGGAACTGGCTGAATATGGGGGACAAACTGGCTGAATATGGGGGGAACTGGCTGAATATGGGGGACAAACTGGCTGAATATGGGGGGAACTGGCTGAATATGGGGGACAAACTGGCTGAATATGGGGGGAACTGGCTGAATATGGGGGACAAACTGGCTGAATATGGGGGGAACTGGCTGTATATGGGGGACACGCTGGCTGCATTTGGGGGGAACTGGCTGTATATGGGGGACAAACTGGCTGCATTTGGGGGGAACTGGCTGTATATGGGGGACACGCTGGCTGCATTTGGGGGAACTGGCTGTATATGGGGGACAAACTGGCTGCATTTGGGGGAACTGGCTGTATATGGGGGACAAACTGGCTGCATTTGGGGGGAACTGGCTGTATATGGGGGACACGCTGGCAGCATTTGGGGGGAACTGGCTGTATATGGGGGACAAACTGGCTGCATTTGGGGGGAACTGGCTGTATATGGGGGACACGCTGGCTGCATTTGGGGGGAACTGGCTGTATATGGGGGACAAACTGGCTGCATTTGGGGGGAACTGGCTGTATATGGGGGACACGCTGGCTGCATTTGGGGGGAACTGGCTGTATATGGGGGACAAACTGGCTGCATTTGGGGGAACTGGCTGTATATGGGGGACAAACTGGCTGCATTTGGGGGGAACTGGCTGTATAAGGGGGACACGCTGGCAGCATTTGGGGGAACTGGCTGTATATGGGGGACAAACTGGCTGCATTTGGGGGGAACTGGCTGTATATGGGGGGGAACTGGCTGCATTTGGGGGGAACTGGCTGTATATGGGGACAAACTGGCTGTATATGGGGGCACACTGGCTATATATATGGGGACACACTGGCTATATATATGGGGACAAACTGGCTGTATATGGGGGCACACTGGCTATATATATATATATGGGGGCACACTGGCTGTATATGGGGGCACACTGGCTGTATATATATATATATATATATGGGGGCACACTGGCTGTATATGGGGGCACACTGGCTGTATATGGGGGCACACTGGCTGTATATATATGGGGGCACACTGGTTATATATATATGGGGGCACACTGGCTGTATATGGGGGCACACTGGCTGTATATGGGGGCACACTGGCTGTATATATATGGGGGCACACTGGTTATATATATATGGGGGCACACTGGCTGTATATGGAAACAAACTGGCTGTATTTGAGGGGGCAAACTGGTGGCGTTTGGGCACAGTGGCTGCGTTTAATGGGCACAGTGGCGGCAATTGATTTATTTATTTTTTTCAGTTTGTTTGCGCCCCCCCAAAAATTTTGAGCACCAGCCGCCACTGTACATACCATCAAAGCTTGTACCTTGTTGCCTGCAATCAAGATCTGAGAAGTGGGCGGGAGATGGGAAGAGAAACTAAAGCCTCATACACACGATCAGATTTTCTGCAGACAAGGCCCCGGACTTTTGTCTGAAGGGCGTTGGCCAGGAACTTGTCTTGCATACAAACGGCACACAAGTGTCAGCCAACAAACATGAACGTAGTTACGTAGTACGTGCTTTTTCAGCTCTTTAGCGCCACCCTTTGGACACCTTCTGCTAATGTTGTTATTATGGTGAGCATTGCTTCCGAGCATGCGTGTTTGTACCTTGGACTTTTGTCCGACGGACTTGTGTACACACGATCGGAAAATCCGACAGCAGACCGCTGTCCACGGAAAATTTTAAAGCCTGCCATCCAACATTTGTCCGCAGAAAATCCGACAACAATTGTCCGATGGAGCATAAAAACGGTCGGATTTTCCGCCAACAGGCTGTCAACACACAATTCCGGTCGGAAAATCTGATCGTGTGTACAAATCTTAAGACAAGCAGGGGAGGGTAGCAAAGGCTTGCTTTAAAGAGAAACTGCACTTTGGAAGCTTTGCCCAAAAAAATACAGGCAATGGGTGGGGTCTAGTAACCAGCATTGGTTATGATCACTCTGCAGCTGATCTTTTCCCCATCGCTGAATGAATGACCCCACTTTGTTCCACATGGTGTCTCTATACGGAGGTGGCCATCTTGGTAGAGACAGGGATTTGCTTCAAAGCCTCCAGCAAGAATAGCAGTGAGCAGCACAGCAGTGTTATCACCCTGATATGCCTCTTAGTTTGGCATCCTTATGCGGGCATGCACGTAGGGTTGCCACCTGTCCAGGATTCACCCGGACAGTTCGGGTTTGGAATCATGCGTCCGGGTTTCAGACTGCCTGAAACCTGGACACATTATTTCGACTGGACTATGGCTTCCCAGCAGGGTTGCTGGCAGCAGTTGTCTGAGCTGAGAGTGTCCGTTACACTCTTTCACACTGCTCAAAGCCAGCACTAACAATTACCCCTCCCCAAACACACACACAGACAGGAGAGGAGAGAGGGCTCAATCTGCACCTCTTCCCCCCACCCCTACACCTCTGCCCACACTCCAATCCCCGGTGCTGTGCCTCAGAAAAGGAAAGTTAGGGCCGGAAATTTGAAGTCCAGCAGCCTCAGATACATCTGGATGAGAGGTGCTGACTGCTAGGGACATCTGGATGAGAGGTGATGACTGCTAGGGATGAGCTTTAGGTTCAAGTAGAAATTTGGGGTGTTCGTGGAAAATTCGAAAAGCCGCGGAACACCCTTTAAAAGTCTATGGGAGAAATCAAAAGTGCTCATTTTAAAGGTTAATATGCAAGTTATTGTCATAAAAAGGGTTTGGGGACCCGGGTCCTGCCCCAGGGGACATGTATCAATGCATAAAAAAAGTTTTAAAAACTGCAGTTTTTTCAGGAGCAGTGATTTTAATAATGCTTAAAGTGAAACAATAAAAGTGAAATATTCCTTTAAATTTCGTACCTGGGGGGTTTCTATAGTATGCCTGTAAAGTAGCGCAGGTTTCCCGTGCTTAGAACAGTCCCTGCACAATATTTAATTTCTAAAGGGAAAAAAGTCATTTAAAACTACTCGCGGCTATAATGAATTGTCGGGTCCCAGCAATACAGATCAAAGTCATTGAAAAAAATGGCAGGGGTCCCCCCCCCCAGTTCTTTACCAGGCCCTTTGGGTCTGGTATGAATATTAAGGGGAACCCCGAACCAAAAAAAAAAAAAGCATGGGGAGTCCCCCCCAAATATCCATACCAGACCCCTCAGGTCTGGTATGGATTTTAAGGGGAACCCCACACCAAAATAAAAAAAAATGGCGTGGGGCCCCCCAAAAATCAATACCAGACCCTTATCCAAGCACGCAACCTGGCAGGCCGCAGGAAAAGAGGGGGGACGAGAGAGCACCCCCCCGCTCCTGAACCGTACCAGGCCACATGCCCTCAACATGGGGGGGGTGTCCCTATGTCGATGGGGACAAGGGCCTCATCCCCACAACCCTTGCCCGGTGATTGTGGGGTCTACGGGCGAGGGGCTTATCAGAATCTGGAAGCCCCCTTTAACAAAGGGGACCCCCAGATTCCGGCCCCCTTCTATGTGAATTGGTAACGGGGTACATTGTACCCCTACCATTTCACAAAAGAAAGTGTCAAAAATGTTAAAAACCACGCAGACACAGTTGTGAAAAATCCTTTATTAAAAAATAAATAAATAAATAAAAAAAAAAACATTCCAGCATTGTAATGCAGTCTGTCCAGCGATGATCCATGAATCTCCAGCGATGCGAGTCTCCAGCGAGGAACAACGCACATCTTCCCTGCACCGGACGCGCAAGCAGTGACAGTTCTTTTATAACCGAGGTCAGGGCCACCCATGACGTGACGGGTAACCCTGCCCCCACTAACGCGTCACAGGGGTTTCCTGTGTTGCGTTAGAGGGGGCGGGGCTACCCGTCCTGCCCCCTCTAACGTGTCACGGGAAACCCCCGTGACGCGTTAGAGGGGGCGGGGTTATCCGCACGTCACGGGTGGCCCCGACCTCGGTTATAAAAGAACTGTCAAACACTGCTTGCGCGTCATTAGCCGGGAGGCTCCGGTGCAGGGAAGATGTGCGTCGTTCCTCGCTGGAGACTCGCATCGGTGGAGATTCATGGATCATCGCTGGACAGACTGCACTACAACGCTGGAATGGCTTTTTTTTTTTTAATAAAGGACTTTTCACAACTGTGTCTGTGTGGTTTTTAACATTTTTGACACTTTCTTTTGTGAAATGGTAGGAGTACAATGTACCCCGTTACCAATTCACATGGGGGGGCTGGAATCTGGGGGTCCCCTTTGTTAAAGGGGGCTTCCAGATTCCGATAAGCCCCCCGCACGCAGACCCCCACAACCACCGGGCAAGGGTTGTGGGGATGAGGCCCTTGTCCCCAACAACATGGGGACATCCTCCCCATGTTGGGGGCATGTGGCCTGGTACGGTTCAGGAGGGGGGGGGGGGCGCTCTCTCGTCCCCCCCTCTTTTCCTGCGGCCTGCCAGGTTGCGTGCTCGGATAAGGGTCTGGTATGGATTTTTGGGGGGACCCCACACCATTTTTTTTTTATTCTGGTGCGGGGTTCTCCTTAATATCCATACCAGACCTGAAGGGCCTGATATGGGATTTGGGGGGGACCCCCCACGCTTTTTTTTTTTTGGTTCAGGGTTCCCCTTAATATTCATACCAGACCCAAATGGCCTGGTGATGGACTGTGGGGTGGACCCCAGCCGCTTTTTTCAATGACTTTGATCTGTATTGCCAGGACCCGACAATTCATTATAGCCGCGATTAATTTTAAATGACTTTTTTTCCTTTGGAAATGACATTTTGTGCAGGGACAGTTCTAAGCACGGGAAACATGCGCTACTTTACAGGCATACTTTAGACACCCCCCACCCCCTCCCCCCCCCAGGTACAAAATTTAAAGGAATATTTCACTTCTATTTTTTTCGCTTTAAGCATTATTAAAATCACTACTCCCGAAAAAAAACTGCAGTTTTTAAAACTTTTTTTTGTATTGATACATGTCCCCTGGGGCAGGACCCGGATCCCCAAACACTTTTTATGACAATAACTTGCATATTAACCTTTAAAATGAGCATAGGCGTGCGCACGGGGGGGGGGGGGCTAATGCCCAGGAACACCCAACACACCCCATGGCTTTTTTGCTGCCAAAATGTGCGAGAATTCTTTTTCCCTCACCTCTGGTAGCTGAAAGTGGGACTATTTGTCATGGAGGATGTGTAACTCCTATGGGAACTGCAGCCACTGGCTGCGAAGTAATTAGTCAGTCAGCCACATTTTCCGATGCCGACTCTGTAGTTCCGGCTACATCATGCCTGTTAGCTGAATATCACTCCGCCGTAGGGTGAGCATGTGTCCCGGATTGCCCGGGACAGTCCCGCATTTTGCAGGTCTGTCCCGGGCACCTTCATTCCAGGACAATACAGTGTCCTGGAATGAAACTGACACAGCTACCAACCGGGCCAATCTGATGCCCCCAAAAAAGGCCGCCACCATCACTGCTTTACTCACCGACAGTACTTGCCCGGACGGGGAATGCCTGGAGGAGCACAATCCCCGCCCCCTGCTTGTGATTGGAGAAATCATAAATCCTGCCTCTTGTGTCCAATCACTGTGCTGTAATTCGTTACAGCACAAGCTGATTTTTGGGAAAGGGGGGTGTCCCTGAATGGTAGTTTGGAAATGTGGTCACCCTACTCCGTCGCAGTGTTGCCAACCCCCTGAAGTGAAATTTACTGGCAAGGATGCCAAAATTTCCGAACAGCACCAATTTTTTACTGACAAAAATCATGAAAATTGCTGGCAGAGCCGCATTTTTTACTGACGCTGCAAAAAAGGACCTCAAATCACTCTTTTTAGTACTAAACAGTGCAAATATCAATATTTGAACTATAAACACACAGCTAATGCTAATATCAATGTGTTTAACCCCTTGAGACCCGGGCCATTGATGAATGACGGCCTCAATGTGGATCTAGAAATATAGGAGGCCGTCATTATACGGCCTCGGGTATTCTGGCCACTAGGGGGCGCGCGCGTGACCAGCGCATCACTGAGATGCTGATGCGCGTGCCTGGCGGCCGCGATGTCCGCCAGGTACCCGCAATCGGCGTGTACACAGAGCAGGGATGTGGATCTCTGTGTGTAAACACAGAGATCCACATCCTGTCAGGGAGAGGGACCGATGCTGTGTCCCTTGTACATAGGGACACAGCTCAGTCACCTCCCCCAGTCAGTCCCCTCCCCCACACAGTAGTAATCACTCCTAGGGAATACATTTAACCCCTTCCTCACCCCCTAGTGTTAACCCCTTCCCTGCCAGTGTCATTTTTACAGTAACCAGTGCATTTTTATAGCACTGGTCCCTGTAAAAATGACAATGGTCCCAAAATGGTGTCAAAAGTGTCCGCCATAATGTCGCAGTCACAATAAAAATCGCTGATCGCCGCCATTACTAGTAAAAAAAAAAAAAATTAATAAAAATGCAATAAAACTATGCCCTATTTTGTAGACGCTATAACTTTTGCGCAAACCAATCAATAAACACTTATTGCGACTTTTTTTTACCAAAAATATGTAGAAGAATACGTATCGGACTAAACTGAGGGAAATAATTTTTATTTATTTTTTTAAAATTGGGATATTGTTATAGCAAAAAATAAAAAATATTGTGTTTTTTTCAAAATCGTCACTGTTTTTTTGTTTATAGCGCAAAAAATAAAAACCGCAGAGATGATCAAATACCACCAAAAGAAAGCTCTATTTGTGGGAAAAAAAGGGCGTCAATTTTGTTTGGGAGCCACGTCGCACGACTGCGCAATTGTCATTCAAATAGTGACAGCGCTGAAAGCTGAAAATTGGCCTGGGCAGGAAGGGGGTTTAAGTGCCCAGTAAGCAAGTGGTTAAGTTAAACAAAAGTAAAAAAATATATTTCTCAATTCACATGAAGGTTAGGTTACTATAACCCAGCCAGCACAGAGTTCCCTCTTACATCAGAGTCTGCAGGATGCCCCCTTACAGTGCAAGGGAACTCTTATGTAAAGGGGAATGCTGCAGATCATGATGTAAGGGGGAACTCTGATGTGGAGGGGGGCTCTGGTGAATAGAGACCACCTTCCACAGAGTGAATATACTAAGGTAAGGGGGGGGGTACTAATATAAGGGGGAAACCTTTATATCAGTGCCTCCTTACATTATTATATTCACTCACCTCCTTACATCAGTGACCCCCCCCCCCCTCAGAATGGCCTGGCGGCACTGTCACTGCAGAGTGTGGGGCTCAGTCAGACGGCTCCAGCTTGGTGGCTCTGATCTCCTCTCCCCAGTCCACATGTCTGTTTCTTCCCGGGCCGTAACCCCCATCCCGGCGCTCCCACTCTTGACTCCTTTCTAGGATCCCCTCAGAGACTGCAGACATGATAAAAGACAAGAGATGGTAAGAAGCTGCGGACACGATACAGGATGCGGACAGAGGCTGCGGACATACTACAGGAGGCGGACAGAGGCTGCGGGCATACTACAGGAGGCGGACAGAGGCTGCGGACATACTACAGGAGGCGGACAGAGGCTGCGGACATACTACAGGAGGCGGACAGAGGCTGCGGACATACTACAGGAGGCGGACAGAGGCTGCGGACATACTACAGGAGGCGGACAGAGACTGCGGACATACTACAGGAGGCGGACAGTGGCTGCGGACATACTACAGGAGGCGGACAGAGGCTGCGGACATACTACAGGAGGTGGACAGAGGCTGCGGACATACTACAGGAGGCGGACAGAGGCTGCGGACATACTACAGGAGGCGGACAGTGGCTGCGGACATACTACAGGAGGCGGACAGAGGCTGCGGACATACTACAGGAGGCGGACAGAGGCTGCGGACATACTACAGGAGGCGGACAGAGGCTGCGGACATACTACAGGAGGCGGACAGAGGCTGCGGACATACTACAGGAGGCGGACAGAGGCTGCGGACATACTACAGGAGGTGGACAGAGGCTGCGGACATACTACAGGAGGTGGACAGAGGCTGCGGACATACTACAGGAGGTGGACAGAGGCTGCGGACATACTACAGGAGGCGGACAGAGGCTGCGGACATACTACAGGAGGCGGACAGAGGCTGCGGACATACTACAGGAGGTGGACAGTGGCTGCGGACATACTACAGGAGGCGGACAGAGGCTGCGGACATACTACAGGAGGCGGACAGAGGCTGCGGACATACTACAGGAGGCAGACAGAGGCTGCGGACATACTACCGGAGGCGGACAGAGGCTGCGGACATACTACAGGAGGCGGACAGAGGCTGCGGGCATAGAAGGAGGCGGACAGAGGCTGCGGACATACTACAGGAGGCGGACAGAGGCTGCGGACATACTACAGGAGGCGGACAGAGGCTGCGGGCATACTACAGGAGGCGGACAGAGGCTGCGGACATACTACAGGAGGCGGACAGAGGCTGCGGACATACTACAGGAGGTGGACAGAGGCTGCGGACATACTACAGGAGGTGGACCGTGGACGTGGACATAATACAGGAGGTGGACCGTGGACGTGGACATAATACAGGAGGTGGACCGTGGACGTGGACATAATACAGGAGGTGGACCGTGGACAGAGGCTGCAGACATAATACAGGAGGAGAAAAAAATTGATTATAAAAACTTCCACGCTTAGGTATGAGCTTGGCTGCTGCTGCCTCCTCTAAGAAACTCCACGAAGTGAAGTAGTGACAATATGTAAAGATGTAGAGAGGTATATAGTCACTCACTCACATACACATAGTAGTATATACAGTCTAGTGTACACCGTCACTACCCCCCCTCCTCCTCCTCACTTGAGTGAGCACTGCACCGAGTCCTGACTGGAGTCAAGTGATGGGGGGGGAGAGACTTCTGCTGGCTGCCTGACTCTCTCTCTCTGAGTGAGTGTCCCGGCGGAAGGCACGGCGGCAGAGGCAGGACTCCACTCGTCACTCGGCTCAGCTTCGGATCTTCTTGGGGATTTCCGGAATTGCGCATGCGCAGTTCTGACCCGAGTCGATCACTGGCAAATTTCCCTTACTACGGACTTTAACGGACAGGAAAAAAAGTGCCCTGATTTTACGAACTGTCCGTAATTCTACGGACGGTTGGCAACACTGCTCCGCCGCCAGCTGTCAGAGATGAAGCACGTGAACTTCAGAGACAGCATCGGATACATCCTGACTGCTTACTTCACAGCTGTGTCTGCAGTCCTCACAGGAGTTACCCACCATCCTATAGGGCCCCTGTGTGCCACAAGACAGCTGCTTGCCGATCTCCTCTCTGATGCAGCATTTGGGAGGAAAATTGTCTCTCTCCTCGGGTTCCTGTCTGGCTGAGTCAGTCGGGGCTTTCACAGCTGAAGTACAGGTGGGAGGAACAGGAAGAGGAAGAGATCATCACATACAGTGCACCCTCCATCACTTTCCTCCTGTGCAGCACACAGCACAGCTCTCCCTGGGGATGACTGGAGATCTCAGAGGACAGATAGCAGCCATTTACCTGTGAGAACCGACCTCCTCTGCCTTTTCCACTATACAATTCTGTGCACTTTGCAGATTTACTGACAGAGAAAGTTACATTCTTGAACAGGTTAGGAATTCCTGGGACTTCTGAGGTGTTACATAAATGTATTCCACATACACATTACATCCTGGTAAAAAATGTTTTGTTTTTTTTAATAACATATAATGTGTGTGTTTATGGAATACATCTATGGAGCACCTCAGAAGTCCCAGGAATTCCTAACCCAGGGCTCGACGAAATTCAGGCGCCAGGTCACAATTGCGACTAGAAATCGCGACCTGGCACCTAAGGAAGGAAGCATAGGCCTGCAGAAGGCCGCAAAGCTGTGACCTCAATTAGCGGCGGTCCAACGCGATTGCGCGGCGGGGGAGGTGGGGGCGCACAGAGACACAGGATACCCCATCCTGTGTCTCCTTGCGCCCCCACCTCCCCCGCCACGCGATCGCGTCGGACCGCCCCGGCCGGTAATTGAGGCCGCGGCTTTGCGGCCTTCTGCAGGCCTATGCTTCCTTCTGTGATCTGGCGCCATCTTGTGGTGGCCGTTGGCATGACAAGACTAATGGAGCTTTCCCTGTCCCTGTTTTCACTGCCATCTCCTTCCCTCTAATTTAGAACCCCCAAACATTATATATATATTTTTTTATTCTAACACCCTAGAGAATAAAATGGCGGTCGTTGCAATACTTTCTGTCACACCGTATTTGCGCAGCGGTCTTACAAGCGCACTTTTTTGGGAAAAAATACACATTTTTTTCATTTAAAAAATAAGACGACAGTAAAGTTAGCCCAATTTTTTGTTTATATTGTGAAAGATAATGTTACGCCGAGTAAATTGATACCCAACATGTCACGCTTCAAAATTGCGTCCGCTCGTGGAATATCGACAAACTTTTACCCTTTAAAATCTCCATAGGCGACGTTTAAAAAATTCTACAGGTTGCATGTTTTGAGTTACAGAGGAGGTGTAGAATTATTACTCTCGCTCTACCAAACGTGGCGAAAACTCACATGTGTGGTTTGAACACCGCTTTCATATGCGGGCGCTACTCACGTATGCGTTCGCTTCTGCGCACGAGGTTGACTTGACTGGACGGGGCGTGTTCCTGGCTCCTAACTTTTTTAGCTGGCTCCTAGATTCTAAGCAAATTTGTCAAGCCCTGTCCTAACCTATCAAAAACTCTTATCATAATAATAATAATAATAATAATAATAATAATACCGCCCAAATCCAGGAAAGTAAAAAAGTCCAGCTTTGCAGTGTGTGGGGGGAGGGGGTAACCGCTTTCACTTACCTGATTCTAATTTCTCTTCCTTCACCCCAAAGCCGTGACATCATCACATACCATAGAGGGACATTAACCCTGTATGGTATGATGGGGAGGATGGAGTATGACCACAGCCAGTAATTTAAGACCCCTTTCACACTGAGGCGTTTTTCAGACATTTTAGCGCTAAAAATAAGGCCTGTAAAGCGCCTGAAAAATGCCTCCTCCAATGTGAAAGCCCGAGTGCTTTCACACTGGGGCGGTGCACTTGCAGGACGTTAGAAAAGGTCCCGCAAGCAGTATCTTTGGGGGTGGTTTGGTAGCGCTGTATACACCGCTCCTAAACCGCCCCATGCCCATTGGAATGAATGGGCAGTGCTGGCGAAGCAACTGCAAATAGCTTTTGGCAGCTCCGCAACACAGCCGGTTTTAACCCTTTCTTCAGCCGCTAGCGGGAGTTAAAAGTGGCCCGCTAGCACCTGAAAAGCGCCGCTTAAAACATCGGTAAAGCGCCGCTAAAAATAGCAGCACTTTTCCGCTAACGCAGCTATTCACCCCAGTGTGAAAGGGGTCTAAAAGCTGAGGGGACAAGTCGCAGTAGTGGAGGGGGCGCCCCTGCTGGAGCAAGTCCAGTTGAGCAGGCATGGCCTTAATTTCAGTTTGGGTGTAGCCCTCCCTGTTAGGCTCGATTCCCACTAATGCGTTTTCTGGTGCATTTTGCAGAAATGCAGGGAAATTTTTTAACATGGGTTCCTATGGAACATGTTCACATCAATGCATTTTTGTGCCTCTGCGTTTTTGAAAAGGGTCGGGGACTTTTTTTCCTGCAAAAAGCAGCGTTTTGCATGTAATAGAGTTCAATGGACCCGCTTCCAAAACGCAAGTACCGCGGTTTTGCCACGATTTGTGGTTTGCGTTTTTTTTAACCTGTTTATAGCTGGTTGTTAAAGGAAATGTATGTAGCGGCCTCACTCTCCCTCTCTACTTTATCGCTTACTTGGCTGGTGTCTAGGGGTACCTGGGAGAGGAGAGTGCAGGAACACTACGCCAAGCTCTCACCTCGTATATGTGCGAGGGTTGAGCAAAGTCACTTGAATTACCTTCGGGTCTGTTCTCTGCATACGGAGCCTCTGCTTGTTCCGTGGAGATGTGTCTGCCAGTAATAGAGCCCCACACCAATGAAAGTCCAACACTCTTTTATTTCTCCATTGCCAGGATGAACATAATCAGTTGAACTTTAGTAACAGACAGACAGGGGTGTGGATACGAGTAGGCCCAGGCACAAATTAACTCTCCTATTCCTTTTTCCGTGCGAATAGTCTTGGCGCACGGTCTCTGCCACCGGCCGTGAGATTGGTCGCTGCCACCGACCGGATGAACTGTTGAGGCCCCTGCCACAGGCCTAATAGCAGTTCTCTGCCACTGACCTGAGTTGACTAGTTGAACCGCTGCCACCGGTCATAGAACATGAACCACCTTCCTCCATGAATTGGCCCCTGTTCGGGAAAGATATCCATCTGGGCGGTCTCCAGAGGTTCATCCGGCACTGGCAATATGCTGCACCAGATCTTCGGTTGAATCCCTCCTCCGGTCCCTTACGCCTCTGGATTCGGGTGCCCAACACCCGGGGCACCCTAGGACAATCCCTCCCTTGTGGGACCCAGTGAAAGGTACTGGGTCCCAGGCCTCCAATTGAGTACCTCACCCCAGACTGAAGGTGTCTGGGATGGAACACAAACTCCAAGTGTCCAGGCCTAGGCCGCCTGGACACCGACCGCGGACAGCAGCCCTCAGGCTGATGGTGCCTGGGACTCGGAGCTCGTGGCGAAGATGTCCGCCCCGTTATACCCTCTCCCAGCAAGCACAGCGGGTTCCCTGCCCTGCAGTACAACTGCTGCGAGAGGTCACAAAGGGTACGGCACTGCAGTGATGGTTCAACCCCGGCCCAAAGTGACAGCGCCACCTGCTGAGCCGCAGGGAACTATGCATCGCTAGTGTCCTCACCAGAATTTAACACTCTGAAAAGTACACACCCGCTACATGTAAAAAAAAAAAATTGCCGGCTAAAAAAAAAAAAGAATAAAAAAGAAAAATGCAAATCGCGTTAAAAACGTGTGTAGAAAAACGCAGCAAGCACCGCAAAAAGCACTGCAAAAACGCTCAAAAGCAACATGCATAGGTGTGAATCGAGCCTTAGACAAAACCTTGTTCAATTAGTGGCTTGCAGCCAATCGGCTACAGCACTAATCAGTGTATTCTGACAGTGGGGTGTCCCCCCCCCCCATCAGAATCCAGTGTCCCAGCATCACTTGTATAGATGCACGCACCTGTCCACTAGTGATCTGAACAAAAAACCTGTGCACGTACAGCAACTTTAGGCCTGGTTCACACCTATGCATTTTTTTGTGCATTTTCAGTTTTGCAGAAACACACTACAGTCCATTTAACATGGTTTTCTATGGATGTAGTTCACATCTGTGCATTTTATGGAAAGTTTCAGGGACCAGTAGGTTGTGTTTTTGCTTCCATACAATAGCGTCCCTAGGGGGGGGGCCAGAGGGGGCCCTGCCCCCCCAACATTATGCTGTGCCCCACCATGTGCCCCCCCCCCCCCCAAAAAAAAAAAAAAAAATTATTTTTTTTTGTATTTTGCTCGGGCTGCTCCTGGGGTAACAGTCTCTCCTGAGAGGGAGAGTGTCCCCAGTCAGCTCCTGTGGGGGATTCCTCCCCCCTCCCTCTGCTCGCTGACACTGCATAATGAGAGCGCTCACACAACCACAGCCACCCGATCTGCTCCTTCCCCTGCATCCTCATTGGCACGGAGAAGAGCGAGTTGCAGGAAGGACTCCACGAGCACTGTGGGGGGGGGGGGGGCACAAGCCTTCATCTCAGTTACTGAAAAAACAGACTGATTTCTCCCGTCCTTAGGACAGGAGAACCAGCCTGTAAATTCCGAGAGTGGTGACTGCAAGCTGAGACGAGTGTCAGTCTATGACACTCTTTCACAGCCCATCGAGTCCAGCCCCCCCCCCCACTCTCCTCACATACGAGCAGGGAGGAATACAGCTCCTCCTTCCAGTCCCGCCCACACTATCCCGGCGTGCTGTATCTGAAGAGAGGGGATGTGTGGGCGGGAAATATGAAAATCAGCAGCATTCCTGGCTGTGTGTGAATGATGCCTGAGATTCTAGCCTGGACCGTGGGTAAGTGTGTGCACTGCAGACTGCAGTACACTGTAATCACTGAACTGCATTATCTCCATCCCTTCTCTCCCCCATCTGTCTCCCTCCCCCTCTTCTGTTCTTTTAAGACATTCACAATTTACTTTCACTTTCTGTTAGGCAGGTAATATACGGTGCAAATTTCTTTCCTGCATCCACAGATTGCAGGAAGAAACTTGCATAATTCCCCCATCAACACAGACAGTGCTGACAGGGGAATATCCCTCCTGCCCAGCAATTGTATTCTCCCGACAAACAGTGATTATCATTAGTGGCTATAGCAACCACTGGTGATAATCATAAGAGAATCTGCTCATTAATGGTTCGAATCTCAGCCAGTTCCTGCTAAACCAGCTGAGATTTAAACTGTCTATGTCTGGTCTTAGCTCTTAGGCCGGGTTCACACTGGTCTGACAAACGCTCCGACATTGGGAGCTCATGGTGCATGACGTGAAAATCAATGTTTCCCTACGAGAGCCGTCTTAACTGGTCCGACACAAGTCGGTCCGACTTTGAAAATGCTCCCTGCACTACTTTGGTCCACCATTGATCCTACTTCAGCCCATTGAATATCATTGAAGTCGGATCAAAGTAGGATACTTGTCCTAACCATCCGACTTTTGACATCCGACATGGTGATTACAGCAGCAGTAAAAGGAATTTATCTCACCCTGGGATTGTTTTGATTGGTCAAAGGACAAGTCAGACTAGCACAAAGTCGGATCAAAGTAGTATCCTGTTCATGAAAGTCGGATGGATGTCGGACCAATGTAGGATCAATGTAGGACTGATGTCGCAGAGCAAAGTAGGATGAAAGTTGTATGACTGTCGTGTCATACCAGTGTGAACCCAGCCTTAGGCAGCCCATACATTGATCACTTTTTTCATTCAATTATTAGGTTGAATGAAAAAAAAAAGAAATGATCCAATTCCCCCATCTACACATTATAGGTGGATGGGGGAATCCTCCCAGTGTGGACCAGTGCTGGAACAACCAGAGTTGCTGTCCTGTCCCGGCTATTCACAGCGCTGGTCTCTGTCTCCATGGTAGCGGCGGCAGCACATTGGAACCCAGTGCTGGTTACTTTATGGGGCTGATGTACAGTAAGGTGACCAGATTTTTAAAATGAAATCCGGGGACATATTTTATTTTTATTTTTTTATTGGCTAATGGTAAACTATTTTATAAGCATATTTTCCTCAAATGATATATGCAGTGTATGTGGTGTTTATGGAATGATTGTATGATATATACGTTCTTTCCCACATTTCGTCCATGAGATGAAAAAAAAAAAATACTTCTTAGAATTTTTTGGGATATGACTACCAAATGTTATGAAGAGAAGATAGAGAAAAACTTGGGAGGGATGGGGTCCCAAAATTTAAATCCAATCCAGGCAGGGGTGGCTCCAGACAATGTTTTTTTGGGGTGCTATGGTGGTGCTTGAAGTAAAACTGAGGGTGCTAATGCGGTGCGCTACCACACACCTGTGGGAGTGGCCAGCAAGTGACGGTTTCATCATGGCGTCCAATGATGATCAGTAGGTCCTGGCCTCTGTATACCAATAAAAAGCCAAAAAATGCAGCACAACCCTACACTTCATTTATACATTTCTACAAATGGACTTATAAGTGAAATGGTAAAACCTATAAATGAATATCCAAGGCAAATCAACCAATGTATTGCAATTTAGTAGTGATGGTGAAACCCCCTACATACAAAAATAATAACAGAGACGCAAATCAACCCATGTATTAGAATATAGTAGTGATGGTGTCACCCTCTCTGCAAAAGGTAAGAAATATTGCAGAGCTGCAATGTGCAAATAGTGGTAAAGCCACCTATATATAATCATAATAATGATAATAATAAAATGTACGCTTGATGTATATATTTTACATTTTATTATTCTGATTATATATAGGTGGTTTCACCACTATTTGCACATTGCAGCTCTGAAAAATGTATTACTTCTTGCAGAGAGGGTGACAACATCACTACTATGTTCTAATACATGGGTTGATTTGTGTCTTTGTTATTATTATTATTGTATGTAGGGGGTGTCACTGCTATTTGCACATTGAAGCTCTGCAATTTCTCAAAATATTTTTGCAGAGGGGGTGACACCATCACTACTATATTGCAATACATTGGTTGATTTTCACTGGATATTCATTTATAGGTTTTACTATTGCACTTATAAGTCCATTTGTACAATTTTATAGATGAAGTATAGGGCAGCGCTGCATTTTTTGCTTTTTATTGATTCGCGTTAGATGAGGGAACCAGCTAAAAAGATTCTCTTATTGCTTTTGAGATATTTTTAGTTGCATGGTAATTGATGTACCTGATTTGTTATGTCCTCTGTATACTGGTAACCACTGGCCATGCATTTTGGTGGTCAGTGTGCCCCCTGTATGCTGGTGCTACATGCAGAGTGCAGCAGGGTGCTGGATGCAGGGCTCAAGAGGATGCTATGTAGAGAGTGCAAGGTTCAGGAGTGCGTTTTGGAAAGAGTGATGGTCAGAGACTGCAGAGACATACTACAGGAGATGTTCAGAGACTGCGGATATTATACAGGAAACGGTCAGAGACTGCAGATATAATACAGGAGACGGTCAGAGACTGCGGATATTATACAGGAGAGAGACTGCGGATATTATACAGGAGAGAGACTGCGGATATAATATAGGAGACGGTCAGAGACTGCGGATATTATACAGGAGAGAGACTGCGGATATTATACAGGAGAGAGACTGCGGATATTATACAGGAGAGAGATTGCAGATATTATACAGGCGAGAGACTGCGGATATTATATAGGAGAGAGACTGCGGATATTATACAGGAGACGATCAGACTGCGGATATTATACAGGAGAGAGACTGTGGATATTATACAGGAGAGAGACTGCGGATATCATACAGGAGAGAGACTGCAGATATTATACAGGCGAGAGACTGCGGATATTATACAGGAGAGAGACTGCGGATATTATACAGGAGAGAGACTGCGGATATTATACAGGAGAGAGACTGCAGATATTATACAGGAGAGAGACTGCGGATATTATACAGGAGAGAGACTGCGGATATTATACAGGAGAGAGACTGCGGATATTATACAGGAGAGAGACTGCGGATATTATACAGGAGAGAGACTGCGGATATTATACAGGAGAGAGACTGCGGATATTATACAGGAGAGAGACTGCAGATATTATACAGGAGAGAGACTGCGGATATTATACAGGAGAGAGACTGCAGATATTATACAGGCGAGAGACTGCGGATATTATACAGGAGAGAGACTGCGGATATTATACAGGAGAGAGACTCTGGATATTATACAGGAGGGCCAGCACAATTTGTTGTTAGAGATGGGCTGGGCATGTTCAAAATTCCACATGCCAGAGCCTGCCAGGAAGCCCACACTGCACAGCGCTAATCACAGGCAGTGAGACATTTCCCGGCCCGCAGCTGCACAGATCAGGAAATGTCTCACTGGCTGTGATTAGCACTGTGGAGTGTCGGCTTCCTGGCGGGAGATCGGGCATGTGGGATTTCAAACACACCCGAGCCCATCTATTGGTTGTAGACAGTTGAGCTCCCTGCAGGTTGCTTAGCAGCAGTGGAGCCTTCTCTGACATGCTGATCGGGATGCAATCCAGGTGATGCTCCTAGTCAAATCCTAGTGTTAAATATCAGTGATTTTATTGATCAAAGCCCACACTCTTCAGGCATAGAGCCCACATGACTGCTGAACATACGGTTGATTATATATATGTGGTTGTACTCTTGATGCTAATAAATACTGTGTTTATTAGATCTGACTGGGAGCAATACCTGGATTACATCCCGATCAGCATGTCAACAGAGAAGGTTATACAGCATTACTGCTGCTAGGTGACCAGCTGGGGGCTCGGCTCTCTATAACCAATAGTGCCAGCCTTCCCCTGCATGCACCCATAATGTCACCAGCACTAGGTCCTAATAGACTGCCGCCGGTGCCAAGGAGACAGATGCCAGACCAGTGCTGTCAATAGCAGGGACAGGACAGCTGGGGAACCCCACAGTGGCAGAACACCAGGGCCCAGTGGCAAGACAACCTTTACAACCCTGAGGCCTCATGCCCACGGACGTTTTTACAGCCGCGTTTTTGAGCGTTTTTTACAGCTTAAAAACACCTGTCCATGTTAGTCTATAGCTTCATGCCCACCTAGGCGTTTTTGAGCTGCAAATAGCATAGGCGTTTTTAAGCTGTAAAAAAAAAACAGGACCAGTGCGTTCAGCAGCGTTGGCGTTAGGCATAAAAAGACGCGAAGCGTTAAACGCGCAAAAACGCTGCAATTGCGTTTTTAAGCTCCGGCGTTTTTTTTTTTTTTATTCAAAAAAAATACGGTCGAAAAATTTATACAATAACATGGACAGGCGTTTTTAAGCTGTAAAAAAACGCTCAAAAACGCGGCTGTAAAAACGTCCATGGGCATGAGGCCTGATAGTTCTCCCACTGCTTTGGACCCTTATATTTTCTTGGTGTGCTGGTGACATATATCTCTTGTTTTCTGCCACCCTGAGTGGCCCCAGTATAGTAGGAAGGGAGCTCACTGCAGAACATGTGAAAGGGCCCGTTGTGGGATCGTAGTAAAGGGCCCAGGATATATATATATATATATATATATATAAATAATTGCATTTTATAGTTGCCCCGCCTACTTTTGTCCCTGTCCCCCCATGTGCCGCCCTAAATATGAAAGCTGGAGACGCCACTGCTTCCATAGACTTCAATGGATCAAAAACGTGTATTGAAAAATGCACCTAAAATATGCATCAACTGCAACCTGCATAGGTGTGAACCAGGCCTAAAGGATGAGTTCACCTTTAAGAACATGTTGCATGTTACACCTGTATACAGGGTTTAACATGTTTTAGTTGACCCCTCCTCTGCACCCACACAGTCTCATCATTAAGGCTGGAGTCACACCTATGGCATTTTTAGTGCTTTTTGCATTTTGTAGATTTGCACTACAGAACGTGTTCCATAGGAAACCATGGTAAATGGACTGTAGTGCAAATCTTCAATATGCAAAAAGCGCTAAAAATGCCATAGGTGCGAATCCAGCCTTAGTCATAGGAATCTGCAAATGTATAAACGACAAGTTCAATCCAACACGGCAGCCGACACACTGATCAGCACCAGTGTTGCCAACCGTACGTATATTTACGTACAGCCCGCAAATTTAACCCCTTTTTCGGGGTGTACGTTAAAGTCCATTATGGGCACCGGCGCCCATAAAAAAGATGGGCGCGAGCCGGCCATACAACTGCGCATGCGCCGTTCCAAAGCCGGCCGAGCTCAGGGAAACTTGTTTGCGCTCGGCCGGGCGGCGCACACGCAGTAACGTGATGGCGCCGCTGGCGCCATTTTTGAAAAGGCCACAGCGGCTGGCTCAACACCTGCAGTGAGTGCATGCCATGCACTCATCATAGGTGGAGGACTCGGAGCACTGACAGGACCCAGGGGTGAGGAGGACGGACTTGAGGTCAGTGAAACTGGGGGGATACAAGGGGACAGCGAGTGAGAGCCTGGACATTACTGGGAGCCGTGCCATGCAGGGGAGAGACTGATGTGCCCTGTCCACCACCATATTACTTCTCGAAATCATCAGTGTGCTGTGTCCTCCAGGTTCCTGTGCCCCTTTCACCTCTCCACAGGTCAGGGCAGCACAGTGCTGCCCTGACCTGTGGAGTGGTGAAAGGGGCACAGGGGGAGGACACAGCACACTGATGATGTGGAGAAGTAATATGGAGGTGGACAGAGGAGGAGGCTACTGTGAGGGGGTGAGGAGGGCACCATCATGTCCACAGCCTGTCTCCACCGGCACCTCCTATAGTATGTCCGCAGCCTCTGTCCCCCTCCTGTAGTATGTCCGCAGCCTCTGTCCCCCTCCTGTAGTATGTCCGCAGCCTCTGTCCCCCTCCTGTAGTATGTCCGCAGCCTCTGTCCCCCTCCTGTAGTATGTCCGCAGCCTCTGTCCCCCACCTGTAGTATGTCCGCAGCCTCTGTCCACCTCCTGTAGTATGTCCGCAGCCTCTGTCCACCTCCTGTAGTATGTCCGCAGCCTCTGTCCACCTCCTGTAGTATGTCCGCAGCCACTGTCCACCTCCTGTAGTATGTCCGCAGCCTCTGTCCACCTCCTGTATCATGTTCGCAGCCTCTGTCCACCTCCTGTATCGTGTCCGCAGCCTCTGACCATCTCTTGTCTTTTATCATGTCCGCAGTCTCTGAGGGGATCCTAGAAAAGAGTCAAGAGTGGGAGCGCCGGGATGGGGGTTACGGCCCGGGAAGAAACAGACGTGTGGACTGGGGAGAGGAGATCAGAGCCACCAAGCTGGAGCCGTCTGACTGAGCCCCACACTGTGCACCTAAGAGGAGGTAAGTGACAGTGCCGCCAGGCCATTCTGAGGGGGGGGGTCACTGATGTAAGGATGTGAGTGAATATAATAATGTAAGGAGGCACTGATATAAAGGTTTCCCCCTTATATTAGTACCCCCCCTTACCTTAGTGTATTCACTCTGCGGAAGGTGGTCTCTATTCACCAGAGCCCCCCTCCACATCAGAGTTCCCCCTTACATCATGATCTGCAGCGTTCCCCTTTACATAAGAGTTCCCTTGCACTGTAAGGGGGCATCCTGCAGACTCTGATGTAAAAGGGAACTCTGTGCTGGCTGGGTTATAGTAACCTGACCTTCATGTGAATTGAGAAAAATGTTTTTTTTACTTTTGTTTAACTTAAACACATTGATAATAGCATTAGCTGTGTGTTTATAGTTCAAATATTGATATTTGCACTGTTTAGCACTAAAAAGAGTGATTTGAGGTCCTTTTTTGCAGCATCAGTAAAAAATGCGGCTCTGCCAGTAATTGTCATGATTTTTGTCAGCAAAAAATTGGTGCCGTTCGGAAATTTTGGCATCCTTGCCAGTAAATTTCACTTCAGGGGGTTGGCAACACTGATCAGCACACCTGCCTACAGCTCTGCAATGACAGCCATACAGAGGTACAGCAATAGAACTGTAGGCAGTGTCTGCAGGAGCCTGACACTTCAACCGCACTCTGCTGATTGCGGGCGCAATACTTTGCAGTCTCCAGTTTTAAAAAATAATAAATGCCCTAGCGAAAACCTATGCATTTTATTATTTTTTAATAAAAAGGTGAACGAAGGCACCTGGGTCAGGCAGGCACAAAAATGGGTAGTTTTATATACAGTGTGTGTGTGTGTGTGTGTGTGTGTATATAGTATATGTGGGTGGGAGTGTGTGTGTGTATGTATGTATGTATGTATGTATTGTGACAGCAGGAAGGTAAAGTCACCTGGTTGCATCCAGGGGGGTAGATATATTTCTCCCAGATTCAGGCTTTATGCCGACTTATACAACTAGGGAGGGAGTTGATGAAGCCCAGCTGAGGCTAGTGGGCTCATGGATGACTCATACCTCTAGGGAGAGGGCTGGGCGTCGTGCAGGCAGGGAGTTGATGAGACCAGCTGAAGCTTGTCAGCTCGTTTAAGGCCTCTATAAATAACTCCCAGATTCATTAGGTGTTTGCTCATGCCTGGACCCAGACCTGTGTGGACTGTCTAGGGAGAGTGAACCCCTGTGCGGTGAGAGAAAGCCTGTGTGGCTATTTGTTTGGACATTTACTAAACCAGGGACTTAGGGACAAGGACAGCACCAGGCTGATCCCAGTTGTTAGTTAGGAAACCTGTATGTTTAGTCAGAGGTCAAGCTGACCAGGATTTATTTTGTTTATGTTTCTTTTTGGCTTTGCTGTGTTTTTGTCACTGTACATAGAGAAATAAACCGCACCTTTTGATTTTGAAAACCACAACCTCCGTCTGCTGGGCCTGTTTTTGTGTGGGGAGCCCAACCAGGGGGTCACACACACCCGCTACCGAGTTAACCCCCTCACAGTTGGTGGAGAACCAGTGGCAGTTTTTTTAAGCCAGCATGGAGGAGATACTGAAACAGCTGGCTCTAGCAAATGCCAATCAACAGCAGACAAATGCAGGTTTGCAAAGGAGCCTTGCAGCTCACCAACAGAGTCTGGAAGCCCAGCAGCGATCTGAGGCCCGCTTCATAGACCTGTTACAGAAGCAAGAGCAGAGACTACAACAAATGGAAGCAGTAGTGCAGCAACGTCCGCAGACCAGTGAGGAAAGCCGTCCCACTAATACCGCGTCCTTTGGGGTGAGTCGTTTGTTGACAAAAATGACCGGAGAGGATGATCCAGAGGTATTTTTGACCACATTTGAAAGGACTGCTGAAAGAGAAAAGTGGCCTGAGGAGCAGTGGGCTGGACTGGTGGCTCCTCTGTTAACTGGTGAATCGCAGAAGGCTTACTATGACCTAGAGCCTGACCAAGCAAAAGACTATGTGATGCTAAAAGCTGAAATATTGGCAAGGCTGGGTGTCACCCTGGCTGTCCGGGCTCAGCGTGTGCATAACTGGACTTTCCAGCTTGGAAAACCCCCCAGGTCTCAAATGTATGATCTCATTCACCTGAGCAGGAAGTGGCTACAGCCAGAGACTTTGTCCGCACCAGAGATTGTGGAACGTGTTGTAATGGATCGGTTTTTGAGAGCTCTTCCTACTGCCATCCAAAAGTGGGTAAGCCATGGAGACCCAGAGACGGCCGGTGGTCTTGTGGATCGTGTAGAGAAATACTTGGCTACAGAGAACCTGACGGCCTCTTCCAGAGACTCTCGGACTTTCCACCCTAAGACCAGACCATCCCCAGGGGCGGATAAGAGGATTCCAAGGGGTGAGGGTGGAGAGAGTGAGAGGGTGGGAGCTCTACCCAAAGTTTGGCGGGAACAGCCTGGGAAGTCAGGGGCTCAAGAGGCAGCCAAATGGATTGTTTGCTACCGCTGCCGGCAAGCGGGACATATTGCAGCAAATTGCCCGGTTGTGGAGGAACCCATGCAATGTGACTTTCTGACGGACCGACGTCAGTCGCTGTGTGCGACAGTCGCATGCACTGCCATTCGGGGAACTGAGAAACATTTATGCAAAATGGGTATTAATGGTAGAAATGTTGTGGTATTGCTGGATTCAGGTAGCCTTGTGACCCTGATAAAGGCTGAACTAGTTAAAACAGAGGTCTCTGGGAATAGCAAGGTAGCTGTTATTTGTGTGCATGGGGACACCCGAGAGTATCCAGTGACTACAGTGTGTTTCGAGACCCCCAAAGGTACCCTCTCTCATCCAGTGGGGTTAGTATCTCAATTACCGCATGATGCCATTGTGGGAAGGGATTTTCCGAAGTTCTGGGAACTGTGGGATGATCCTGAGCCCCCCACTGGTGCCCCTATGTACCAGGAATGTGATAGCCAGAACTCCTCTGAGAGTGGTGAGGACTCTCCAGAATTTCCCTTGTCAGTATTGGCAGGGGAGACTCAAGAAACTGGAGAGGAGCCCACCTCCTCAGACGAAAACCTACCGTCTGTGGAGTTTTCTGATCTGGAGGTTCACAGGGAAAATTTTGCCACAGAACAGTTAAAAGACCCCGCCCTAATAAAGGCACGGGAAAACATAGTGGAAATAGATGGCGAGTTAGTGAACCCAGATAATACCTGCACTTACCCATACTTCAGCGTAGAGAAGGA
Organism: Rana muscosa; assembly: GCA_029206835.1. Taxonomy (NCBI): domain Eukaryota; kingdom Metazoa; phylum Chordata; class Amphibia; order Anura; family Ranidae; genus Rana; species Rana muscosa. The sequence continues at coordinate 61,028,772 of JARGYO010000094.1, forward strand.
CCTACTGTATCGGGTGGCAAAAAGGGCAGAAGAAACCGTTGAGCAGCTGGTGGTGCCCAAACCTTACAGGAAGTTGGTGTTGGAGTTGGCCCATGGGCACATTCTTGGAGGTCATCTGGGGACAGAGAAAACCCGAGAGAGGGTATTACAGAGATTCTATTGGCCTGGGGTGATGAAGGACATAGAAAATTATTGTTCCTCCTGCCCTGTGTGTCAGAGGTCGGCCCCGATGCCACATTTCCGTAGCCCGCTGGTCCCTCTACCCATCATTGAGGTCCCGTTTGAGAGAATCGCAATGGATTTGGTAGGTCCTATAATCAAGTCCGCTAGGGGGCACCAGTACATATTGGTTATAATGGACTATGCCACCCGTTATCCAGAAGCGATCCCTCTCAGAAATACCTCGGCCAAAACCATAGCCAAAGAGCTATCTCTTGTTTTTAGCCGGGTGGGTATTTGTAAAGAACTGCTTACGGACCAAGGTACACCCTTTATGTCCCGGGTTATGAAAGAGCTGTGTAAATTGTTCAAAGTGACGCAATTGCGTACATCTGTGTATCACCCCCAAACCGATGGGCTGGTTGAAAAATTCAACAAAACCCTAAAACAAATGTTGAAGAAAGTGGTGGATAGAGATGGAAAGGATTGGGACTGTCTACTTCCTTATTTGATGTTTGCTATTAGGGAGGTGCCCCAATCCTCTACGGGATTCTCCCCCTTTGAGTTACTGTATGGGAGACACCCAAGAGGGCTGTTGGATATTGCCAAGGAAACTTGGGAAAGTGAGAGTTCTCCCCACAGGAGTGTGATTGAGCATGTCGCCCTGATGCAAGATCGAATTGCACAGGTAATGCCCATCGTGAAGGAACATTTGGCCCAAGCGCAGTTGGCACAGCAGAGAGTGTACAACCGTGGAGCCAAGACCCAAACCTTTTCCCCGGGGGATAGGATATTGGTACTTGTCCCTATGGTTGAAAGTAAATTCCTTGCCAAATGGCAAGGCCCCTACGAGATAATGGAAAAAGTGAGCGAAGTGAATTACAAGGTCAGACAACCAGGAAGGCGAAAGCCCGAACAGATATATCACGTTAATCTGTTGAAAGCCTGGAGGGATAGAGAGTCCCTAGTCGCAGAAACTTGGTCACCAGCTCAAACGGGTTGCGTGATTCCGGAGGTTGGAATAGCAGCCACCTTGTCACAACCCCAACAACAGGAGGTTAAGGAGTTTGTGCTTCGCAACAAGGAGGTGTTCTCTGAGCTGCCGGGACAAACATCTGGGGTAGAGCATGATATTATTACCCCGCCCGGTGAAAGGGTGAAGTTAAAACCCTATCGGATCCCAGAGGCCCGACGGGAGGAAGTACAGAAAATGCTGAACTTAGGGGTGATAGAGGAGTCCCAAAGTGATTGGTCTAGTCCCATTGTGTTGGTGCCTAAACCGGATGGGAGCTGGCGATTTTGTAACGATTTTCGTCAGGTGAACAAAGTTACAAAATTTGACACCTACCCCATGCCACGTATAGATGAGTTGATCGACCGGCTGGGAACAGCCCGATACATGACGACTCTTGACCTCACAAAAGGGTATTGGCAAATTCCCCTGGCCAAGTCGGCCAAAGAGAAAACCGCATTTGTAACCCCAGACGGGGCGTTCCAATATAAGAGAATGCCGTTCGGGTTACAGAATGCGCCGGCCACATTCCAGCGGAAAATGGACCAGATACTGAGGCCCCATCGGAAGTATGCTGCGGCTTACCTGGATGACGTAATTGTCCATAGCACAGATTGGGCCTCACATCTGCCAAAAGTGCAAGCAGTCCTAGACTCTATCCGGGAAGCGGGGTTTACGGCTAACCCCAAGAAGTGTACCATTGGGCAGGAGGAGGCCAAATATCTTGGGTACACCATTGGCAGGGGAGTGATAAAACCCCAACTCAACAAAGTCGAGGCCATCCAGAGTTGGCCACGTCCCAACAGCAAGAAGCAGGTACGGGCCTTTCTGGGAATCGCGGGTTATTATCGGCGCTTCATTCCCCACTTCGCTTCTAAGGCTGTGCCCCTAACCAACCTGACGAAAGGGAAAGGGTCGGTCATGATTAAATGGACCCCCGAGGCTGAGGCAGCATTCCAATTCTTGAAACAAGCCTTATGTAGCCAGCCAGTGTTGTACTCACCCGACTTCTCTAAAGACTTTGTCGTACAAAGTGATACGTCAGATGTGGGGTTAGGAGCAGTATTGTCCCAGGTCTGGAACGGGGAAGAGCACCCAGTCATTTACCTCAGCAGGAAGTTGAAGTCCCATGAGGTAAATTACACCACGGTTGAAAAGGAGTGTTTAGCGGTGAAGTGGGCTCTAGATTCCCTTCGGTACTATCTGCTAGGTAGGCACTTTGACATGGTTACGGATCACGCTCCGTTAAAGTGGATGGCTCAAAACAAGGAGACAAATAGAAGAGTGAATAGGTGGTTCCTGGCCCTACAGGAATTCAACTTCACAGTAAAGCATCGCCCTGGCGTTCAAATGGGGAATGTGGATGCTTTGTCTCGAGTACATGAATGCCTGATTGCTGGTGTTCCAACCCCAAGGTTAAAACAAGAGGGGGGGGTATGTGACAGCAGGAAGGTAAAGTCACCTGGTTGCATCCAGGGGGGTAGATATATTTCTCCCAGATTCAGGCTTTATGCCGACTTATACAACTAGGGAGGGAGTTGATGAAGCCCAGCTGAGGCTAGTGGGCTCATGGATGACTCATACCTCTAGGGAGAGGGCTGGGCGTCGTGCAGGCAGGGAGTTGATGAGACCAGCTGAAGCTTGTCAGCTCGTTTAAGGCCTCTATAAATAACTCCCAGATTCATTAGGTGTTTGCTCATGCCTGGACCCAGACCTGTGTGGACTGTCTAGGGAGAGTGAACCCCTGTGCGGTGAGAGAAAGCCTGTGTGGCTATTTGTTTGGACATTTACTAAACCAGGGACTTAGGGACTAGGACAGCACCAGGCTGATCCCAGTTGTTAGTTAGGAAACCTGTATGTTTAGTCAGAGGTCAAGCTGACCAGGATTTATTTTGTTTATGTTTCTTTTTGGCTTTGCTGTGTTTTTGTCACTGTACATAGAGAAATAAACCGCACCTTTTGATTTTGAAAACCACAACCTCCGTCTGCTGGGCCTGCTTTTGTGTGGGGAGCCCAACCAGGGGGTCACACACACCCGCTACCGAGTTAACCCCCTCACAGTATGTATGTGTATATATATATATATATATATATATATATATATATATATATATATACATATACATACATACATACATACATACATACATACGCATTTGTTTGAGTTTTGGGGTGCACGCCTATGAAAATTAGAACTTTTGATTTTTCATGTTCGTGTCCCATAGACTTTAACAGTGTTTGCGTGTTCAAACACATTTTTTTCCTGTTCGCATGTTCTGGTGCGAACCGAACCGGGGGGTGTTCGGCTCATCCCTGCTGACTGCCAAGGGGTGAGTGGGCTCACCATCCATCCCTGTGACTGAAGTCTCTCCCCCCCCCCTTCTCTCTCCTGACTCTGAGTGAGTAGACTAAGGCAAATCAAGGTTCTCAGAGCACCCCTTACATCAGAGTTCCCCTTTACACCAGAGGCCACACACAGTGTTCCCCCTTACATCAGAGTCCTCTCTGTACAACAGGGTTTTTAGTGTTCCCCCTTAAATCAGGGTTCCCAGAGCATCCCTTATGTTAGAGGCCCCAGTGTTCTCCTTTACATCAGAGTCTGCAGAGTCACCCCTTAGGCCTCGTACACACGGCCGAGAATCTCGTCAAGAAAAAACACGTTGTTTTTCTTGACGAGATTCTTGGACAAGAAACTTGTCCCAGCCGAGTGTACACACGCTCCATTCAAAGAACCCGCGGTTCTTTGAATGGAGCAAACGCGGTGACGTCATCGACTACGAAGAGCGTGCGCTCGTCACATTCGATGCCGTCGCCGCCATCTTGCTACACCCTACCTATGCCTGGGAAGCTACCGCGCATGCGTAAAAGTCATTTCGAGCATGCGCAGGTTTCCACCGCGACAGGTAAGTGTACACACACTCGGGTTTCTCGTCGAGAGACAGGCCGATGAGAAACCCGACGAGATAATAGAGAGCAGGTTCTCTATTTTTCTCGTCGAGATTCTTGTCGGTTTTCTTGACGAGAAAACTGAAAGCCGCGTACACACGACCGATTCACTCGGCAAGAAGGCTCTGCCAGCAAGTTTCTTGCTGGTTCTTGCCGAGAAACTCGGTCGTGTGTACGAGGCTTCACAGTTAAAGGGAACTCTGCGAGTTCAGATGTAAAAGGGGTACTCTATGGACTCTGATGTAAAGGGGGACTCTTGTTAACTTCATATGATTAAAAATGTTATTTAATAGCAATATATATATATATATATATATATATATATATATATATATATAGTTTATACTATAAATAAAAATGGCTGTGCGCTGCTAAAGTGTTTGGGTTTGACTTGAAGAAAGGGTGGCAACCCTACGTGCACTCCTGCTATCAACTTGATTTGCAATGTCAATTCGTGTGCAGAGGATGATAGGTGATATTTTTCTCAACGTTAGGTTTATTTCATCTGCCAAAGTACACACATATACAAGAGTACCATGATTACAATGTCACAGTGAGTTGAAGAATACAGTATTGTTTCTGGATAAACAGAAATTTTAAACAGACCTGCATATCAGAATCAATTAGGGCAGAGGTCTCCAAACTGTCTAAAGAAAGGGCCAGTTTACTATCCTTCAGACTTTAGGGGGCTGGACTGTGGCCATCGGGAGTCAAATATGTCCAGTGGGAGTAAACAATACCATATCTTTGGTGTCAGTGGAAGGACTAGTGCCCCATAGTTGATGTCAATGGAAGGAATTGTGCCCTTTTGATGGTGTCAGTTAGAGAAATAGTGCCCCACTGTTGGTGTCAGCAACAAAAATGATTCCCCATTGTTGGTGTCAGTGGATGGACTAGTGCCCCAAGGGTCAGATGAAGGCAAGCAAAGGGCCACATCCGGCCCCAGGGCCGCAGTTTAGAGACCCCTGAATTAGGGTATAGAAGTGCTTCTATAAGAAAAAAAAGAACTGTAGAACAATAGGCATGACCATCTCCCCAAAAGCCTACCCCAACACAAAATGTCAGAAAAGCCTTAATTTCTTCAACCATACCAAGTAGAAAATTTACCCTTGCCTGTCTATACAACAGCCTATGTATCGGGGTTCAGCAAAGAGTGCAAAAAGAACGATGTGGATGGTCTTGTACAAAGGTCTTCCAAGGCCACCAGGTCTCATGAAAGACCACAAGCGTCTCTAATAATGTATTTTCTATCCCACGGCTTGATATACACTATGTTGTCAAAAGTATTGGGACACCTGCCTTTACACGCACATGAACTTTAATGGCTTCCCAGTCTTATGCCCCATACACACGAGCGGTTTTCTCGTCGGGAAAAAAAAAAAGATGGGTTTTCCCAACGGAATTCTTCTCAAGCCTGCCTTGCATACACACGGTCACACAAAAGTTTGGTGAACTTTTGACTGCCAAGAACGCGGTGACTTAAAAGACTAGAATGCCAAAAAAATTAAGTTCTATGCTTCTGAGCATGCGTCGATTTGTTTCCGAGCATGCGTGTTTTTTTTCCGCCTGTCGGAAAAGCATACAGATGAACGGTTTTCCCGCTAGGATTTTTTCCTGACGGGGAAAAAAAGAGATCCTGCTCTCCTTTTTATTTTTTTTTATTTTTTATTTTTCCGGTAGTTTTCCTGTTGGAAAAAGTCAGATGGGGCTTACACACGGTTGGGATTCCCGACGAAAAGCTCTCATCGGACTTTTTCTGATGGGAAAACCGGTCGTCTGTAGCATTCAATATTGAGTTGGCCCACCCTTTGCAGCTATAACAGCTTGAAATCTTCTGGAGGCTGTCCACAAGGTTTAGAAGTGTATCTATTGCAGCGATGGTGAACCTTGGAACTCCAGATGTTTTGGAACTATATCTATATCTATAGCGCACTGGTGTGCAGTCATGTTGGAACACGAAGGGGCCGTCCCCAAACTGTTTGCACAAAGTTGGGAGCATAAAATTGTCCAAAATGTCTTGGAATGCTGATGCCTTAAAGGGGTTGTAAACCCTTTACAAACACTTTTTGCTACAAGTAAGCCTATAATGGGGCTTACCTGTAGCTACCCCAGATATCTCCTAAACGGTTTAGGAGATATCCCCTGTATCTGCATGTGCAAATGTCATCGGCACATGGGCACTGAAGCAATGGCACGTACGTGCCGTTGCTTTGGTGAGTGTGCCGTTACTGGCGGCTCCCGCGCATATGACATAATTGCGGCTCCGGCCAATCACAGCGCCGGAGCCCCCGATACCCGGAAGTAACTCCGGGAGTGATGTCGCTGGCCAGACTATGCATACTAGCTCATTATGCCTTTACCTTGCAGAGTTTTTTTTTTTTTTCGTTTTTTCTAGGGTTTACAACTACTTTAATGCCCCGTACACACGATCGGATTTTCCTTGGATGGTTTTTCCGACGGAATTCCGTTCAAGCTTGGCTTGCATCCACACGGTCACACAAAAGTTCTCTGAACTTTCGACCGTCAAGAATGCGGTGACGTACAACACTATGACGAGCCAAGAAAATAAAGTTCAATGCTTCCGAGCATGTGTCGAATTGTTTCCGAGCATGCGTCAGAATTGCTACAGACGATCGGAATTTTCAATTTGAATTTTTTTCGTCTGAAAATTTGAGAACCAGCTCTCAATCTTTTGTTGGCGGAAATTCCAACAGCAAAAGTCCAATGGAGCCTACACACGGTTGGAATTTCCGTCCAAAAGCTCACATCGGACTTTTGCTGGCGGAATTTCCGACTGTGTGTACGCGGCATAAGAGTTCCCTTCACTGGAACTAAGGGGCCAAGCCCAACCCCTGAAAAAGAACCCCACATAAACAACACCAGAAAAACTACCCCACACCATCAGTGATAAAGTGGTTAGCACTTTCGCCTAGCGGCAAAAGGGTTGCTGGTTCAAATCCCAACCACAATGTTACCTGCATGGAGTTTGCATCTTCTCCCTGTCCCTGCATGGGTTTCCTCCCACACTCCAAATACATGCTGGTAGGTTAATTGGATCCTGTCTAAATTGGCCCTATTATGTGAATGTGAGTTAGGGACCTTAAGCCCCATACACACGGTCGGACTTCCATCAGACTTTTCCTTGGATTTTTGTCCGAACGGAGTTGGTTGGGAACACCCATAGCATACACACCACAGGACTTTTCTGCAAACTTTCCCAAAACTTTTTGCAACATCACGTGGTTTTTCTGCTCTTTTCTGCTCTTTACCGCCACCCTTTGGTCAACTTCTGCTATTGTTGGTTGATTTTAACATTAGTTGTTTTGTCCATCGGACAAAAGTCCGATGGTTTTCTGTACACACGGTAGGACTTTGCTCCATAGGACTTTTGTTGGGCAAAAGTTTGTCCGTTTGCAGACCCAACTTTTGTCCGATGAAAACAAAACCAAACTCAAAAAAGTTTGTCCGATGGAGCGTACACACGGTCGGATTGTTGGTCCAACTTGCTTAAAACTAAGTTTGTTGGGCAAAAGTCCGACCGTGTGTACGGGGCTTTAGATTGTAAGTTCCTAGAGGCTAGGGACTGATGTGAATGTACAATGTATATGTGAAGGGCTGTGTAAATAAATAAATAATCTCAGCCTCCACCAAATGATTTGGACCAGTGTACAAAGCAAGGTCCATAAAGACATGGATGAGTGAGTTTGGAGTGGAGGAACTTGACTAGTCTGCACAGAGTCCTGACCTCAGCCAGATAGAACACCTTTGGGATGAATTAGAGCGGAGACTGTGAGCCAGGCCTTTTTTTCCAACATCAGTGCCTAACCTCACAAACGCGTTTTTTGGAAGAATGGTCAAACATTCCCTTAGACCAGGGCTCTCAAACTGGAGGCCATCCAGCTGTTGCAGAACTACAAGTCCCATGAGGCATTGCAAGACTGACAGTTACAAGCATGACTCCCAGAGACTTGTAGTTCCGCAACAGCTAGAGGGCCGCCAGTTTGAGACCCCTGGCATAGACGCACTCCTAAACATTGTGGACAGCCTTCCCAGAAGAGTTGAAGCTGTTATAGCTGCAATGGGTGGGCCAAGTCCATATTGAACCCTACGGACTAAAGCCCCATACACACTATCAGTTTTCTTGCAGGTTTTTCTCTTCAGGTTTACCAAAACCATCTAATATGAGGTCAAACCTTAAGAGTTTCAATTCGTATGCAATCAGGCAGGCCCTTGCACTACATGGTTTTGGTAAACCTGAAGAGAAAAACCTGCAAGAAAACTGATAGTGTGTATGGGGCTTAAGACTGGGATGCCATTAAAGTTTATGTGCGTGTAAAGGCAGGTGTCCCAATACTTTTGACAATATAGTGTAGCGGCCTCACTCTCTCTCCATCTTTTCATCGGTTACACACCGGACTCATGTCTAGGGGTTCCTGGGTTGTGAGAGTGAGATGCGCCACGGCCCATGTCCTCCCCATTGTAGTAGGGAGGTGAAGGCCACTTACTGATGTTTCCTCGGGCCGGTGTGTTCTGTGAATGCACTGAGTCTGTAATTGCAAGCTCACCAGCCTCCCCTTTGCTTCCAGTAACTGGAGTTCACACACCGGAGAAAGGTCCAACACTTGTTTATTTGACACTCCAATAAGCAAAGCACAATAAACAGTTCTTCTGCAGCAAACTGGTTGGGACCTATAACCTTGCCAACGGTGGGGCGAGCAGATCGAGGCACTTCCTAAAGTTTAAGTTCTATGCCACTGTACTATGACCAGCGGCGCCTAAGCCAATCCGGCTGTTACAGAACAGGAAAGATGGGGTCTCTTCCAGCAACCCCTATGAACATTAATGGAGCCCTCTTCGATACGCTGTGGCCCCTATCAGGGGGATGTGTCCTCCCAAGAGAGAGTTCCCAGAGGCCCACTGTCACCGGGTTGGTGCTGCTCCGGGTCTCCAGTGGGTAACCTCTCTGGCCTCCTCACCTCAGATACGAGTCCCTCCGCTCAGGGACCCTCGGACAGTCCACCCTAGCGGGACCCAGTCGAAGGTACTGGGCCCCAGGCCTCCTTGATAGTACCTCACCCCAGGCTAAAGGTGCCTGGGATGGACGCCAACATGACTCCGGACCAGGCCATGGGCACCTGGACCAGACTCCTGGATCTCCAGCACCCAGGCCTAAGGTGCCTGGGTGCTGACCGCAACCCTCCTCCTCCGAGGACCTCCTTCTCCGCAAGACCTCGTGGTAAGGGCGTCTCCCCCTTTTATCTCCTCCCATCAACGGCCCGGCGGGTTCCCCGCCCCAGCCATACCATCTCCGGGAAGGGACAAAACAGGGAGCACTGCAGGAGATGATTCTACCTAAAGCCTGTGGGTACCCCGCCACCCACAGGCAAAGGAGAATACTACATCCTCCAATCCTCCACGAAACAAAAAGGGGTCTGAACCCTAACACAATTATACACCTGGGTCACACTATTCCCCAGGTGTATCCCATCAATTTGAGGACCCCGCTACACATTCCCCCCTGTGATTGGACGCTGGTCCCCAGCGTCAGGTGCACACCCATGCCTCCCATAAAGTGGTGACATGGAGTGAAACCCCTGAGGCAGTTCCTCTAAATTTTTCCCAAGTGCCAAGACCTGCTCAGGGAATGGGGAACATATAAAACAACTTATGTCATAAAACACTTTAAACATCTGCATAATCACAACCCCTCTCCCACACTGTCTAAGAGCCACCCACTCTCAATGATCTTGATTGACGATTCTCCTGCAGGGGAAGAAAAAAAAACAACATCCTAATATAATTTTGTGTCATTTGGCATGAGTGGGCCCGTCAGCCGAGAGACCCACTCACTCCAACAAGCAAGGTGATGTGTGTGTGAAACATTTTCAAACATTTGTTGCGCAACACTGCCACCTGGTGACAACGCCGCGGTCAATGACACTCAACGAGTCTTCGTTCTTCCAGCTTTTCCCTACTCTGCCACTATTCCCAAATGTCCTTGCCTTAGGCACATGAAGAAAAGGGGAAACACAAAAAAAAAACACAACAGCCCCAAGTCTCCAATGAGAAAAAGAAAAGCCCAAATAAAAACAAAAGCAGGGCACAGTCCTGGGTGTCTGGGAATGGCTCTTCCAGAAAGTTCAAGTGCACAAAGGAAATAAACAGGAGTTCTTTTCTCCTATAAATAAAACTTTGGATCCGGCAGATACAGGGGTTTCAGGTGTTTGTCAAATGCCTCTATCGAATACTCGACATCTTCTCCTTCTCTTCTGCAAATGACTATCTTGTCAGCATGGATATGGCGCCCCAATTTCCATTCAGCTCTGCAGTCCTCAAACCTCTTAGACACTGCCGGCACACATTCCAGGTACCTGCGAGCATGAGGCACCTTCAACTTGTCCCACACAAACTCGTCATACCATCTTGCTCTCCAGACTTCCACCTCAAACAGCAAGTCCCGGGGCAGATACGGGTATTCCCACCCATATTCCCGAGCTACTTTGTGGCAAAACAGTCTCTGCAAGCGGGCCAAAGGTGGCATAGTGGCTTTCTCTCCAGTTCCAGGCAGCACAATAGCTTCCGGATGCCGAGGTGCCTTTACCAGCTCCCTGAAACTGACTTTCGGCGCTCTCAGAGAAGCGCGGGGTGTCCCCACAACCAAAGCAGGTGAGGTAACAGTAGATGAGGACACCGGTGGAGGGGTAGGTTCCCTCGTAAGCTGCGGGTCTTCCACCCGAGGTGTGCTGTCTCCTGTGTACATAGGTGAATCCCGTACCGCACGGGAAGCAAGAAGTGGCATTCTATCCCAGCCCTTGCGGCTGAACAGTTCGTCTATCTCGCCATCTTCTCTGCAATCAGACAGCGACTCTAGGTCGGAGGTGTCATACATCTCCGCAGGCAGATATCTTCCGGTGGACACAGAATCATCTTCCCTGGGGGGCTCCACCTCCAATGGGCCCCCGACACCTCCAACCACCACCACAGTCCCAGCCCCTGGCTCACCTGACCCTTGTAGAGGACTGGGATGTCCGGGACTTCCTTCTCGACCGGCGCCATCCAGGCCAGGCAAGCAGCGGGGTGAAGCTCGACCACGTCCATAGGATGCCTGTACTAGGCCAACTTTCCTCTTCGGGGGTGGGAGCAGAGAACTTGTGGCGACCGAGGCAGCATCCTCGGATTTTTCTCTGTTGGGCAGTCCATCGCCCTGGTCAGCGCGCACGGGAACCTCGACAAAGGCCTTGATCTCCCCTTCCGGAGTAGCGGTACCCGTGAGGTGGTTGAGGCGAAGGGCCCGGGGCCTTGCTGTGGACGACTCGACCTCAAAAAGGAATTCTCTGCACTCCTCACATCGCCCGAATGGCTTCAGGGTGACCACCAGTCCCGAGCAGCCGGGACAGATCACACCGAGGGCCTCCGTGTCTCTGCAAGTGTACAGAGCCAACCGCCCTCGGAGCCTAAGTCTTATCCCCGTGTCTGTGATGGGGGCAGCAAAGGAAGTCATTCTCGTGGGGTGAGGAACCATTATCCACGGGCACTTGAGGTCATCCCGACTATCTGCTGCTCCATCATGCACTGACCCCGCGCCGGAGTCTCCACGTGTATCCCCACACTTGGCCAGACTCCTCCCATGAGCTGTACATTTTCGCGGGCTTCCTCTTGACTCCGCCCATGAACGATGTCGCCATGGGGTGCCTCGTGGCGCAGTGCGTTAACAGTCCCCACGTGCAGTACGTCACACGGCTGGACCTCTCCCTTTTTCCGCTCCTCCGCATGGGCCTTTCCCGTGTTAGGGTCATTTCCACAACTCCGAGCAGGGACGCACTTTGGCCAGTAATATGGCCGATCTGCTCGGAACTCCTCTGGGCAGCAAAGTTCAAATGTAGACATTCTCAAGTCCATCTTTAGAACACACTCTATCCCGGACTCACGAGCCCCCACGTGTAGCGGCCTCACTCTCTCTCCATCTTTTCATCGGTTACACACCGGACTCATGTCTAGGGGTTCCTGGGTTGTGAGAGTGAGATGCGCCACGGCCCATGTCCTCCCCATTGTAGTAGGGAGGTGAAGGCCACTTACTGATGTTTCCTCGGGCCGGTGTGTTCTGTGAATGCACTGAGTCTGTAATTGCAAGCTCACCAGCCTCCCCTTTGCTTCCAGTAACTGGAGTTCACACACCGGAGAAAGGTCCAACACTTGTTTATTTGACACTCCAATAAGCAAAGCACAATAAACAGTTCTTCTGCAGCAAACTGGTTGGGACCTATAACCTTGCCAACGGTGGGGCGAGCAGATCGAGGCACTTCCTAAAGTTTAAGTTCTATGCCACTGTACTATGACCAGCGGCGCCTAAGCCAATCCGGCTGTTACAGAACAGGAAAGATGGGGTCTCTTCCAGCAACCCCTATGAACATTAATGGAGCCCTCTTCGATACGCTGTGGCCCCTATCAGGGGGATGTGTCCTCCCAAGAGAGAGTTCCCAGAGGCCCACTGTCACCGGGTTGGTGCTGCTCCGGGTCTCCAGTGGGTAACCTCTCTGGCCTCCTCACCTCAGATACGAGTCCCTCCGCTCAGGGACCCTCGGACAGTCCACCCTAGCGGGACCCAGTCGAAGGTACTGGGCCCCAGGCCTCCTTGATAGTACCTCACCCCAGGCTAAAGGTGCCTGGGATGGACGCCAACATGACTCCGGACCAGGCCATGGGCACCTGGACCAGACTCCTGGATCTCCAGCACCCAGGCCTAAGGTGCCTGGGTGCTGACCGCAACCCTCCTCCTCCGAGGACCTCCTTCTCCGCAAGACCTCGTGGTAAGGGCGTCTCCCCCTTTTATCTCCTCCCATCAACGGCCCGGCGGGTTCCCCGCCCCAGCCATACCATCTCCGGGAAGGGACAAAACAGGGAGCACTGCAGGAGATGATTCTACCTAAAGCCTGTGGGTACCCCGCCACCCACAGGCAAAGGAGAATCCTCCAATCCTCCACGAAACAAAAAGGGGTCTGAACCCTAACACAATTATACACCTGGGTCACACTATTCCCCAGGTGTATCCCATCAATTTGAGGACCCCGCTACAATAGTGTAGATCACTGGTCTGCAAACTGCAGCCTGTGGCCTTTATCTGAACTTTGGGACTTTGTTTCTTCCACTGCTATGAGCCACTATATCTCCCACTGGCACCAACAATGAGGCACCATTCTTTCAATTGACACCAACACTGGGCCACAATGCTTCCCACTAACATCAGTGAAAGGGACATGATTCCTCCAACTGACACCAACAATGGGGCATGACTCTTCACACAGAAATAAATGATTGTGCCATATTCCTCCTGCTGACACCAGAGATGGGACATGATTCTTCCCGTGGATATAAATGATTGAGCAAAATCAGTCCCACTAACACCAAAGAGGGGGGCATTATTCCAAAACCATAACCATTGATATGGAAGGGGGACCACCCTATAACATCCTCCACACTTCTGCAAAGGCTTTCAACAAGATTTGGGGTCTGGGGGTAGTTGGTGTCTATTTGTGAGGTCAGGTACTGATGTTGTCTGCAATGACCTACAGTTGTGCTCATAAGTTTACATACCCTGGCAGAATTTATGATTTCTTGGCCATTTTTCAGAGAATATGAATGATAACACAAACTTTTCTTTCACTCATGGTTAGTGTTTAGCTGAAGCCATTTATTATAAATCAAATGTATTTACTCCTTTTAAGTCATAATGGCAACAGAAACTACCCAAATGGCCTTGTTTAAAAGTTTACATACCCTGGTGATTTTGGCCTGATAACATGCACACAAGTTGACACAAAAGGGGTTGAATGGCTATTAAAGGTAACCTTCCTCACCTGTGACCTGTTTGCTTGTAATTAGTGTGTGTGTATCAGGCTGGGTTCACACTGGGGCGACAAACGCTCCGACATTGGGAGCTCATGTCGCATGACGTGTGAAAATCAATGTTTCCCTATGAGAGCCGTCTTAACTGGTCTGACACAAGTCAATCCGACATTGAAAATGCTCCCTGCACTACTTTGGTCCGACTTTGATCCTACTTCAGCCCATTGATTATCATTGAAGTCGGATCAAAGTAAGATCATTGTCCTTGCCATACGACTTCTGACATCCGACATGTGATTACAGCAGCAGTAAAAGGAATTTATCTCACACTGGGATTGTTTTGATTGATCAAAAGACAAGTCAGACTATCACAAAGTTGGATCAAAGTAGTATCCTGTTCATTCAAGTCGGATGGATGTAGGACCAATGTAGGACTGATGTCGCAGTCGTGTAGTATCAGTGTGAACCCAGCCTTAGGCCTTTCACACGTCATGCGACACGAGCTCCCAATGTCGGAGCGTTTGTCGGACAAGTGTGAACCCAGCCTGAAAGTTGTATGACTGTCGTGTCGTACAAGTGTGAACCCAGCCTAGGGCTGGGAAAAAAATCGATTTTAATCTTGAATCGAGTTTGGAGTTCAAATCGATTCAGATTTGAAGAAAATCGATTTTTTGAGATTTTTTTTTGTTTTATTTTTTTTATTTTTGTTTTATTTATTTATTTATTTTTTAAATTTTTATTTTTATTTTTATTTTTTTCCTTCAGAGTTCCCGTAGCAGGGCTGCAAGGGGCGTATCCGGAATGGCACTGGGAAAATTACATCTACTCGCCGCAGCCGCCGCGAGTAGATGTAATGTAACACTAACTAACCGCAAGCCGCCGTCTGCCTACCTGATCAGCATGTCATGCAGACAGACGGCGGCCATTGCAGTGTTCAAAAGCCGCACCTCCCGAGTCCTCGTCGTCTTTGATAGGCGGAACACTCAATTTCACAGCAGGCAGTGTTCAGCCTATCACGGACATCCTCTCATCCTCGTCTGTGTTATGATGATGAGCGGATGTCCGTGATAGGCAGAACACTGAATGCTGGGAAATTGAGTGTTCCGCCTATCACAGACGAGGAGGAGGCGCGGCTTTTGAATACTGGAATGGCCGCCGGTGTAGCAGTAAAATCCGTAACCCACGAAAATCTGCATCAGGTACGGGCACAGTGATTGAAGCATGGGCACAGTGAAGCATGG
Organism: Rana muscosa; assembly: GCA_029206835.1. Lineage (NCBI taxonomy): Eukaryota > Metazoa > Chordata > Amphibia > Anura > Ranidae > Rana > Rana muscosa. The sequence goes on from JARGYO010000094.1 coordinate 61,043,973, forward strand.
GCACAGTGAGGCATTGGGCACAGTGAGGCATTGGGCACAGTGAGGCACGGGCACAGTGAGGCACGGGCACAGTGAGGCACGGGCACAGTTCAATTCAACTAAGAGTAACCTCAGAATTTTTTGTTGTTTTATTAGCTAAATCCAAATACAGTATTAATAATTTGGATGTTTAACAATCTTTGTTGCACACTGCACACTGACTTTGCAGTTAGAGAAAGGGTTTGCCTTTGCAATTTTGTTTGTTGACGCACTTTAATATAATTAAAAAAAAATCGAATCGAATCGTAAATCAAGTTTTTTATAAAAAAATCACAGATTTTTTTGGGGGGGAAAATCGCCCAGCCCTAACCCAGCCTCAAAGGTCAATGAGTTTCTGGACTCCTGACAGACCCTTGCATCTTTCATCCAGTGCTGCACTGACGTTTCTGGATTCTGAGTCATGGGGAAAGCAAAAGGATTGTCATAGGATCTGTGGGAAAAGATAGTTGAACTGTATAAAACAGGAAAGGGATATAAAAAGATATCCAAGGAATTGAGAATGCCAATCAGCAGTGGTCAAATTCTAATCAAGAAGTGGAAAATGAGGGGTTCTGTTGAAACCAAACCACGGTCAGGTAGACCAACTAAAATTTCAGCCACAAGTGCCAGGGAAATTGTTCGGGATGCAAAGAAAATCCCACAAATAACTTCAGGTGAAATACAGGACTCTCTGAAGACATGTGGTGTGGCTGTTTCAAGATGCACTTGAAGAAAGATGGGCTGCATGGTCGAGTCGCCAGAAGAAAGCCATTACTACGCAAATGCCACAAAGTATCCCGCTTACAATACACCAAACAGCACAGAGACAAGCCTCAAACCTTCTGGCACAAAGTCATTTGGAGTGATGAGACACCAAAATTGAGCATTTTGGCCACAACCATAAAAGCTACATTTGGAGAGTCAACAAGGCCTATGATGAAAGGTACACCATTCCTACTGTGAAACACGGAGGTGGATCGCTGATGTTTTGGGGATGTGTGAGCTACAAAGGCACAGGAAATTTGGTCAAAATTGATGGCAAGATAAATGCAGTATTTTATCAAAAAATACTGGAGGAACATTTGCATTCATCAGCCAGGAAGCTGCGCATGGGACGTACTTGGACATTCCAACATGACAATGATCCAAAACACAAGGCCGACCTGTCATTGGCTACAGCAGAATAAAGTGAAGGTTCTGGAGTGACCATCTCAGTCTCCTGACCTCAATATCATTGAGCCACTCTGGGGAGATCTCCAACGTGCAGTTTATGCACGACAGCCCAAGAATTTAAAGGAACTGGAGGCTTTTTGCCAAGAGGAATGGGCAGCTTTACCATCTGAGAAGATGAAGAGCCTCATCCACAAATACCACAAAAGACTTCAAGCCGTCATTGATGTTAAAGGGGGCAATACATGGTATTAAGAACTGGGGTATGTAAACTTTTGATCAGGGTCATTTGGGTAGTTTCTGCTGTCATTATGATTTAAAAAGAGTAAACACAGTTGATTGATAATAAATGGCTTCAGCCAAACACTAACCATGAGTGAAAGAAAAGTTTTATCATTCATATTCTCTGAAAAATGGCCAAGAAATATGAGCACAACTGTATCTTGCAATTAGCATTCCATATCATCCCAAAGGTGTATGGCCTGTGCTACTGCCAATGGTTGTCAATGACAACTGTATGGCTATGTATTTGTTTTTTTACACCTGTTAACAATGGGTGCAAGGCTGTAAATTCCATCATGTGGAGGGTTTTCACATTATTTTGGCCATGCAGTTTCTCCTTGTGTAAGGTGACCAGATTTCTTAAATGAAATCCGGGGATATATTTTTTTTTACTAGTAATGGCGGCAATCAGCGACTCTCTGCCCGTCGTTGCCGCCGCCCGCCTCACAGCCTGTCAAGTCTTACTCTCTGGGTCCCGGCTACTACTGGATGGGGAGCGGAGGAAGATCACTCCACCAGGGAAGGCAAGAAGATAAGCAGGCAGGCGGCTGGCCGGGACTTGAGCCAAGGCAGAAGAACATGCGAGCGGAGCTGAATGGGCATGCACCCAAAACTGAAGAAATATTCCCTCCGCTCCGACCAGCACATGATCATCAGAAAGGGGCACAGATAATGAAAAAAAATACACCCCCCTAAGCTAGTAAGAGCGGCGGTGTGTAATTCAGATTTTTTTTTTTTTTTTAATTCTGCACTGACTGTCTTTGAAATTGCCCCAGCCCCTGTTCAAATCCAATCTGGGAACAGTGTCTTCAATCCGGGGACTGTCCCCTGAAACCGGGGATGTCTGGTCACCCTATCCTTGTGTGACATAACAGCATGGCAGCCACACACTGGATCCCTGATACCTGCTACATTTGCAGTCAAAGTGAATCAATCTGTTGCTGTGGTACCCAGTGTCCAGACAAGGTCCGTCAGCACTCAAGGCCAAAGTGTGCATCCTCCAATGAGCTTTGAACTACTTCAGCAGCATAGGTTGCAGCCTTTTTGCACCCCCACCTGCTTAAGGTCCCAACGCGTTGCCTCTCCTGCTTCCCCCTAGGCCCAGCTCTTTTGATGCACGCAATACCGAGCTGCTCTGGATAACATGACAGAGGGATAGAGGGAGCTCTGCATTGTTGTCAGCAACTTCAGCACAGTCTTTGTTCACTAAATACTCATTTTAACCCTTTTCCTGTTGGAGCTGTTTTTGCAGGGTTTTTTTTGCATGTTTTAGTTAATTTTAGGCCCAAAGATGACTTGCAACCTCCAAAAATGATATATTTTCTGAAAGCAGACACCCTGGAGAATAAAATTGTGGTAGTTAATTTTTTTTATATCACATGATATATGTACTACAGTTTATCCAGTGCAATTTTTCAGTAAAAAAAATAAACTAAAGTACATTTTAGGGTACAGAGGGCAGAATATTAACCAATTTTGGTAAAATATGAAAGATGATATTGCGCTGAATAAATAGATACCCAACATGTCAAGCTTCAAAATTGCGCACGCCCGTAAAATTATGACGAACTTCGATATCTTATGCCGCGTACACACGATCGGAAAATCCGACAAGAAAACCGTGGATTTTTTTTCCGACAGAATGTTGGCTCAAGCTTGTGTTGAATACACACGGTCACACAAAATTCAGACCGTCAGGAACGCGGTGACGTACAAGACATGCGATGAGCCGAGATCAATGACGTTTTTAATAGGCAGTTTGGCTCTTCTGCTTGATTCTGAGCATGCGTGTTTTTTTTTTTTGCGCGTCGGATTTGCATACAGACGATCGGAATTTCCGACAAGAACATTTCTTGTTGGAAAATTTGAGAACCAGCTGTCAAATTTTTCTTGTTGGAAATTCCGACAAAAAAAGTCAGATGGAGCCTACCCACGGTCGGAATTTCCGACCAAAAGCTCACATCGAACTTTTCTTGTCGCAAATTCAGACCGTGTGTACTCGGCATTAAATTTTTACATAGGTGACACTTTAAAAACCTCCTACAAGTCACTTTAGAGTAAGGCTAGCCCGCACTGTGCATTCCGGTTGTGGGAGTGGGAATCGCATCGATTTCCGCACCCGCAGCTGAATCTCACTGCTCTTGCGAGACGCGCAGCGCTGCTATTCATACTGATTGCCACCCTAACGCATCTCAGCCTGCAGCGCGATCGTGTGTGTGGGAACCACAGTCCCTGCGACTGCGTTTAAAAAAAAGGTGCATGCACCTTTTTTTTCTGTGGTTCACGCAGCACAGCAGCCCATTCAAATGAATGGGCTGCCATAGCCGAGAAAATGTGGGCTGCACGGTTCACTAGCATAAACCAAGCCTAAACCATGAATAATGGGTCTAGAATTATTGCTCCACTCTGGCGTGTGCGGCGTCATGCAACCTGTGTAGCATAAGAAGCATCCTTGTATGTAGATGCCCCTGATGGGTGTGTTAACATTCGTATGTATGTGAAGACAGGGAAGGTTCAAAATTATTTTGAGGGGGGGAGTTTAAGTGACAGTTTTATGACAGTTTTTTTCACTAAAACTTTATTTATATCACACAGAGGACAAAAAGTCCCCATTAGATATTATTTATTTGTGACAGGCTCTATTTAATGAGACTCTTGGACTCCTGATGTCTCCCCTGCCCTCTATCGAAGCTAATAGAGTGCAGATCATGCTCCATTAGCTTATTCCCACCATTTATACATCGCTTCCAGTTTCTCTGCAGCTAGGGGAGATCAGCGAGGGTACGTTCACTGGCTTCTTTCCCCTTCACCCAACGACATCCACCTGTAGGCAGGAGCAGTCTGTGTTCTCCACTGCAGGTGGCACTTGACCACAGCGGCAATGCAGGTGGAGGAGGGAGTTGAGAGGAACTTGGCTCTTCTATGATTTCCTCTGTCACAGGGAAGCAGCTATCCAATTTAATGCTGGCTCCCCATTTGACTCTGGTGGCCATCTTGGGTCAGGCAGAGCATAATTAAGACTGCAGCTCCTGGGCTTGGCATGCTATTTGCAAGCGGCTAGCGTAGGGAAAGAAACCCCATCTGTCAGAGAACGTACTAGAGACAGGGAAAGGTTCCAGAGGAGTAGGGACAGTGCATGGGCTATGTCTACTTTTCAGAAAGCCTTCTCTTTTGGGTGTGAACTGGCCAGGCCGCATTCTGTCCCTCTGTGGCAGACACTGTTGGCATCTTCCAGACTGCACCTCGTAGGTCTACCACTGCCTCAGTCAGGGCCGGTGCTACCATTAGGCAAGCTAGGCAGTCGCCTAGGGTCAGAGGCGCAGCAGCGGGGGAGGACTGTGTCTGTGTCCCGACTCCCGAATGAATGGAAGCAAGCAAACATTAATTGATAGGCGCTGGTAGGCTGCATTGATGGGCACTGGTGAGGCTGCATTGATGGGCACTGGTGAGGCTGCATTGATGGGCACTGGTAGGCTGCATTGATGGGCACTGGTAGGCTGCATTGATAGGCACTGTGAGGCTGCACTTGATGGGCGCTGGTAAGGCTGCATTTGATGGGTGCTGGTAAGGCTGCATTTGATGGGCGCTGGTAAGGCTGCATTTAATGGGCGCTGGTAAGGCTGCATTTGATGGGCACTGGAAGGCTGCATGGATGGGTGACCCTTTACCCCGATTTGTGATCAGTCTGAAGGACTCAGCAATCACAGAGCGCACCGCCCGCGTGCCGCAGGGGGCACACAGGCAGCACGATCACAGAAGGACGTCAATAGATGCCCTCTCGACAAAGTAAGCTTGCGCTGTAGCCGATATTCAGCTATAGCTCAGGGCAGGAAGGAGTTAAGGTGCCCACATATCTCTCTGCAAGTTATTGGAATATGATATCAACTGGGGATTCCTCTTCTTGTCCCATCACTACCACGAGTGCACAATTCCCTGTGTGCAGTAAAATTGCATAGCATACGTTTGTGTCAAGCCAAAGAACCTAATGCAGACTAAAATTCTACTGTCATGGGTTCCACCAGCTAAAAAGAAAACCAAAGGAGGGGGTGTTTGGAAATGTCTAATTAGGCCCTATGAGCTTCCCAGGAACAGGGTCCTTGTTGCAATGACTCTACTGAAATGCTTCTACCTCATATATATATAATTAAAGCACATTTGGCGAGCCAGGTAGGAGTTGAACGTACAATCTTCTGGTGCTTAGTCAGACGCGTTATCCATTGCGCCACTGGCCCTGGAATTGAGGGGAGGAGCCTGGATGGCATTGCATGAGTCACTGATGGGGAAATTTATTTATTAAAATTTGTCTCACAATATCTAAGAAAGCAAGCCTCCAAAGTTTAGTTATCTTAAATGACTTCAGACCAAAGGAATGTCATTACAAACTGACCAAGTTCTTAAAAGGTCATGTTGCTCCAGGGGGTGGGTTGGCCATTCCCTTACATTCCAGTCTTCTATACTACAGCTATAACTTGGAATATTCAGTCTCTACCAGGGCGAGCATGTGCCTGGGTCAAGCGGGCGGGACTCCGTGGCATTTGATGGGAGCTGGTGAGGCTACATTGATGGGCGCTGGAAGGCTGCATTGATGGGCGCTGGAAGGCTGCATTGATGGGCGCTGGTGAGGCTGCATTTGATGGTGGCTGGTGAGGCTGCATTTGATGAGTGCTGGTGAGGCTGCATTTGATGGGCGCTGGTGAGGCTGCATTTGATGGGCGCTGGTGAGGCTGCATTTGATGGGCGCTGGTGAGGCTGCATTTGATGGGCGCTGGTGAGGCTGCATTTGATGGATGCTGGTGAGGCTGCATTTGATGGATGCTGGTAGGCTGCATTTTAGGGGGTGCTTCATTAAAAAGGTGGGTTATACATAGGGGGGCAAAGGGGGTGGAGCCATGGGGGGGTGGAAAAATTAGGTCTCGCCTAGGATGTCAAAAATCCTTGCACCAGCCCTAGCCTCAGTTGTAAGTGGCTCTGGTCGAGTGTGCTCCCCGCTGGGCCTGTTGCTTTTTGCCGATCTGTTCTTCAATACACTTTTACTACTGGACTCTGGGGGGTTGATTTACTAAAGGAAAATCCACTTTGCACTTGAAAGTGCACATGGAAGTGCAGTCGCTGTAGATCGCTGTAAATCTTAGGGGAAGCTCTGCTGATTTTATCATCCAATCATGTGCAAGCTAAAATGCTGTTTTTTATTTTCCTTGCATGTCCTCCTCGGATCTACAGCGACTGCACTTCCATGTGCACTTTCAAGTGCAAAGTGGATTTTCCTTTAGTAAATCAACCCCTGTGTGTTTATTGCCACCACACAACGCTGCAAAGCCACACGGCTTGTGGGTTCTGGGCCCACAGGTGGTAAAGTAGAGCCCAGGAAGCCTGGCGATGGGTCGAAGAGGGTGGGCCACACTTCCAGGAGTCAGTGAAAGTCTTTGGTTGGTGCTTTCAGAAAGCTAACATTTGGCTTGTAAAAAATACACACTGAAGTAGCAGTAAAAGGGTTAAACGCAAGTTAGTAATGGCAATTCCCATGTTCTTCACAGGTTCACTTTCATTCTTCCGAAAAACACATGTCTTCGATGCCATAATAAGATGTATGAATTTACAGCTGATGCCCAAACATATGCAAACACTTTGGAAGTGCCTTGGGCGCATTCTTTAGTTACGTCTCCTGACAATGAAGGTCAGAATATGACAGCGGCGCTAGTAACACCTCACAGCATCATTTTTCAGCATCACTAGATGGTGTCTGCTCAACAGAAAGCACACAGCACCCATCATTTACAAATACGAGAAAAAATACCAAATCCAACATGCCCCCAGGACACGGTGATCAAATGCTGAAAACATTCAATGTCAAGACGTGCTGTAGACTTTGTTCCAGGAGATGTTTTTTCCGGCAAAGCTCTATGGATTGAAAGTAGTGGCTTTTTTGACCATATCTTCTTTGTTTTGGAAATTAAAATTGTAGAGTGATTGATAAATTTTAATTTAACACTTCATTTTGTTAAAAAAATAATAATAATAATAATCCCCTACATGTGACCGCTATACATTTTAGCAATCTTATTTAGCAACTTCTGTTCTAAAGATATTGATGGAGGCCTTAGCATCATGTCTCCTGCTGAGCACTGCGATTTCTCCTGATGGCCACTATATCCCTATTGCAGTGTTTCTCAACTCCAGTCCTCAAGGCACCCCTACAGGTTATGTTTTCAGGATTTCCCTAAGATGAAATGGATGGGGTAATTACTAATGCCCCGTATACACGGTCGGATTTTCCGACAAGAAAAGTCCGATGTGAGCTTTTGGTCAGAAATTTTGACCGTGTGTAGGCTCCATCGGATGTTTCCTGTCGGAATTTCCACCAACAAAAATTTGAGAGCTGATTCTCAAATTTTCAGACGGAAAAAATTCCAATCAGAATTTCCGATCGTCTGCAGCAATTCCGACACGCAAAATTCCGACGCATGCTCGGAAGCATTGAAGTTCATTTTCTCGGCTCGTCGTAGTGTTGTACGTCACAGCGTTCTTGACGGTCGAAAGTTCAGAGAACTTTTGTGTGACCGTGTGTATGCAAGCCAAGCTTGAGCAAAATTCCTTCGGAAAAAAAATCCTGGGTTTTTCCAACGGAAATTTCGATCGTGTGTACGCGGCATGAGGCAGTGAAACTGATCAAATCACCTGTGCAAAATAATGGAAAACCTGAAAACATGACCTGTTGGGATGCCTTGAGAACTGGAGTTAAACCTATTGGAAAAAGCGAGGGGGGCATATTACCCCTACCAGCAGGGGGCATAGTACCCTGCACCATGGAAAGTGTCACCTAGTAGCAGTGCTTGTACTTTTGCAAAAGAGCAAAGATTGTGTTCACCGTCTTTTGGAAAGGTATTTATTACGTATTTGTACATGCGGCAACAACTGATTGCATTTTGTGATCCCAGCGACAGCACTTTCTAAACCTGATATTCTAAACCAGCACAAGATTCTGCACTTCATCAGATTAATCACATTCATGTGCAATAAGCAGCCTCAGCTTTGATATACAAGTTCAGAGTGCTCAAAAAAAATTATACACCGGTTGCAGAAACAGGCTAACTGCTTCCTCCCAGGTCTGGTCCTCTCTGATCAAATTGGCTTAAAGTGGTTGTAAACCCTCCAATACAAGTTTATCTCTTAGTAATGTAGATCGCTGCCTGTGAAAGTTTACTTACTGTTTTAGTTTCCATGTAAATCGTCCTGCAATGAAAAGTGACGTCATGTGCGATTGCGCAGTAGGTATTTTCATTAACGGCACATTAAGTGTGCCGTTTTCTATCACCCCTGCATGCCGGGTCATTTAGTATTGACGAGTTTCCTCTCTGAACGGCACAGAGGGAAGTCTCGCGATACTGCTCTGATAGTGCCTTACCTTTATGGTTTATCCCTGTTGCCGTAGTAAAGGCATTCGAGATAGAGGCTTGTTTCGGCGCTACGGCGCAAGCGCAAGATTTCCAAAGGGAAACCTAGTAAGGGCGGAAGTGACGACCATAATAGATTCACGAAACAGTAGAAGCAATGGCGCGGCCAATACCCAGAAATGGAGATTTAATAAAAACGCTGAAAAAGGTATTTACAGGCCTTGTTTTATGCTGATTTTAATGTATAATACTTTGTAATAAGCTATAGTATTTGAATATTGAAAAAATAATAAAAATCGCCCGGGGTTTACCTCCTCTTTAATTATTGGAAAATTGGCCAGAGATAATGCCATTCGGGCAGTGCAAATATTACACTGGATACAACGGCACCCTGACCTTCCTCCCTGTTTTTTTTTTTACTTTTCCAGCGTCGAGAAGGCGTTTGCCTTAGATATGAGGTCCCACATAAAACGTTGGATTTCGGGGGCTTTATGACAACCCTGAGGCATGTATTAAGGTAAATGGCGCCTGCTTTATACTTTACCATTACATAACCACATATTGAAAATGCTGCTTGTCCCGAAACAGCTAAACAATCCTTATTTTATTGTTCCTTGGACTTTCATGCAGCGAAGGAGTACACCCAACAAATATATTGGTATACCAGCGCTCACATTTTAAGATATGCAATATATTTACTTTTGTATGAATAAAGTTATACATTTTTAAATACTAACAATACTCATATTGTACAAAACGGTAACCCTCTGTGCAGCAGGTGAACATTAACGGTTTACAATCACATTTCTTAATAGATATTTACAGTATCTGTATGTAGCTGGGAGTCACTGGCTGTAAGATTCCTTGATTTCTCTCACCCCCCATGGAGCTGTATGGAGCAGGCTCTGTGTCATTCCCCGCTCACTCCTCTAATCTTTCCCCCTCCCTCCTGACAGTCGGATCGAATCCAGGCAGGAGAAGGGAACGCATCAGAGATGACTCACTGTGCAGGTGCTACTATGAATGATGGGAACTGTAGCTCTTATAGGGACAGTGCACCATCTAATGAAGGACCCCACCGAAAGCCGGCCAATGTTACTAAGCACCAGGTACTTTCTACCACCTCCAGGGGTACCCCTATGTACACGTGTACACCCACCTGCTGTTGGGGTTGTATGCACAAGGTGTACACCAGGACCCTTTTGATTCTCCTGAACTTGCATTGATACATTTAGTCAAAGTTGCTGTGGTCTAATTTCTGTGCATTAATATTTTAACGGTGGCTTACAAACTCTTAAAGGGGTTGTAAACCTTTGTGTTTTTTCACCTCAATGCATCCTATGCATTAAGGTGAAAAAACGCCTTGCAGTGTCCGGCCGCCCCCCCCCCCGTTTTACTTACCTGAGCCCCGAATTTTCATGGGCGCGATCCCGCCTCGCTCTCTCCACGGCTTCTCGGCTCTTCGTTGGATAGATTAGTGTTTCTCAACTCCGGTCCTCAAGGCACCCCAACAGGTCATGTTTTCAGGCTTTCCGTTATTTTGCACAGGTGATTTGATCAGTTCACTGCCATAGTACTTACCACAGCCATTTCATCTGAGGGAAATCCTGAAAACATGACCTGTTGGGGCGCCTTGAGGACTGGAGTTGAGAAACACTGGGATAGATTGATAGCAGCGCAGCCATTGGCTCCCACTGCTGTCAATCAAATCAAATGACGTGGCCGCCGGGGGGCGGGGCCGAGTCATACACTCGGCGTCTAAGGATACCGAGTTTATGACACAGGAGCGCGTCCGCAAGCTAACCCCCTCGGGAGAGAGCTTCCCAGAGGGGGTTATCTAATGCGGGGAGGAGCCGCCGTGGGACCACAGAAAAAAGCAAAAACAAAACAACATACACTCACTAAGTAGGAATGCTTTTCATATGTGTGTCGGAGAATAAGGGTCCTAATGCTTTTATTACAGGATCCCATCTCATACAACTATGCCCTTGTCCCTGATTTTTTTTTTTTTTTTTCCTGTTGCTATGCTGTACATTAGATTTCACAAATACTTACAGGTCAAACTGTTTAATTTCACATGCATCATTGCCCAGATGTTTGTAATATACCACTAACACGGTAAGCGAGTGACCTAATCCCACTCATACTGAAGACTTTTCATTAGGATTAAGTACAGGTCAAAAAGCAGACATGGTATGCTGCTGGAGGGGAATCTAGAAGCTAATTTATGAAATTTGATAGATTAAAAAAAAAACAATTTACAGCCAGAAACTGTTGTCACTTGAAGCAGAGCTTTGTCTATTTATGAGTTGTATGACGTCGTGAGTGTGAGAAGGTTACCGTCAGTGCAAGTATTATACCTAACTGTACCTAAAGTGCATAATTATAAGAGAAAATTGAATCAAATACTAACTATAACCATCAACACCAGTGGTGGCACGTCCATAAGGGGCGCACGGGCACCGCCCCCTCTCTCCAGAAAAGCCCGGAGCAAAAAATGAGAGAAAAGAAATGAGCGGAGGGCTGGCATGACTAGGGAAACAGGGTACAGGATGTTAGAAGTATTAGGATTGGGTAGGAAGTTTAGTGGGAGGGGGAGTAAGTAGGAAAAGAAGTTGTCCCCTCCCCCAGGTCACCACAGTGTGAAGGAAAGTTCCCGCCCACCCTCCCCTGGTTATGTCCGTATGGTCTGGTTTGTGTTGTTGTTCTTTCTATTAACAGGTATGGTGTTCTGGATGTCGTGGCAGTAGCGGGTGTTGGTCTTTGCGGATGAAGGAAGATACCTTGGAAGGAATGAGTTCAGGACCTATCGTTGGTATGGGTCCTGATGGTTGGATTTCAGCTAACGGAGGTTTAGCTAAAATGTGTTGGTAACGGGTGCACTGCGGTCCGTGGTTGTCTCTGAGCCAGCCGGTCGGCTTGAGGCCTATAAGCATATGAGAGGTACCGCAGTGCAATATTTTATCAGATGGTTATGGAGGTTCCCGCAAAAGACCAACGCTAGGATTTTGATATTATTTTGGAAATATATTTATTTAATAAATAAGGCTGCTACGGCCTATGTTTTACTCCAATTTCGGTGTGGTCTTGTTAATTTAGGATTATGGGTAAGAAGTTGGAGCAAACAGGGGGTAAGCAGTAAGTACATCTGTTATACATTAGTCATGCCACTTCTCTATCACCATAGATAGATTTGTGCATTGCATGAATCTATCTATGGTCGCCGCTGACACCCCCTATTCAGGTGTCCGGCCCCTTTTCGGGCACCGGGCACCTGAATAACACACGGCCGGGGTATAGGCTCTAATAGGCATCCAAAAAGGTGAACAGCAGGCGCCATGCTTGGCGCTCGCTGTTCACTAAGCATTGTGTTAGGAAAGGGAATGAATATTCCCTTTCCTAACACTGAACCGCTTCTCAGTCAATCAGGTGCTGGGGTCTGTTACCTGTCAACTGATTGGCTGAAACGACAGGCGCTGTGATTGGACGCCTATTAGACGTCCAATCATAGCAGAGGATGGGAAGAGAGGACGTGAGAAGACATCGAGGAGCGTGGAGGACACCGCTGTGACACGCTGCCCCACCGAGACAGGTAAGTGCCGAGCGGGCGGGGGATGCACACTGGCAGCATTTGATGGGGCACAGTAGCGACAATTGATGAGCACACGGGCAGAGATGGGTAAAGTAGCAGCAATTGATAGGCACACTAGCAGCATTTGATGGGGTACAGTAGTGGCAATTGATGGGCACAATGGCAGCAATAGATGGGCACAGTAGCGGTAATTGATGGGCACAGTGTCAGCAATTGATGGGCACAGTGTCAGCAATTGATGGGCACAGTGTCAGCAATTGATGGGCACAGTAGCGGCAATTGATGGGCACACTGGCAGCAATTGATGGGCACAGTGGCTGCGTTTGATGGGCACAGTGGCTGCGTTTGATGGGCACAGTGGCTGCGCTTGATTGGCACAGTGGCTGCGCTTGATTGGCACAGTGGCTGCGTTTAATAGGCACAGTGGCTGCATTTGATGGGCACAGTTGCTGCGTTTGATGGGCACAGTGGCGGCAATTGATGGGCACAGTAGCTGCGTTTGATGGGCACAGTGGCTTCAATTGATCGGGGTTTTTTTCAGTTTGTTTGCTCCCCCCCAAAAACTTGGAGCACCAGCCGCCACTGATCAACACTAATAGGTCTCGGCTACATTTATCTTTTTAAAAGTTAACACTTTAAATATTATAAATGCCATGAATTATATCTTTAAAGGTATAATGGATTAAGATTTTTTTTGTTTCACGATTATATTTTCTCACAGTTTGACCTGAAATATATAAATGAGGAGGCTTTTATTATTGAGTATTGTAGCATACGAATCCTTTACCTGCTTTTGGCGCCTTGGCAGGAAAAGGCACACCATGCTATGTGCCCGTACCCTCTTGTGTGAAGAGGTTGAGCGGTGTCATAAACAGGGTCTCCACAGCTAGGTTCTCCCGAGAATGGTTCTCGTCTCCACATATAATAAAGACAAGTCTCTATTTCCCCCAATAACTCCAAGGTCCACACCAGTTGCAACTCCATTGTAGAGTTTATTTACTCAAAGCACAGTCACTAGATAGAAAGGGTGGATGGAGGACAGGACAGCAGAAGATGTGGAGGAGGTCCAGGCACAAACGAGTATATGACTCACTACTTATCTCTCAAGTAGACTTAGCTCACCCGGATAGTCTTGCTTCTGGTGTTAAGCCTCTTTCCTCTTTCAGGGAGATGACATCCCTCCAGAGAGTTACCGGGCCCCTTCCTTCACTGTGATTCCTCACCAGTCCCTCGGAACGGTCCTCCCCCGGCCTCCTCATCTTAGAAATGGGTCTCCTCGCAAGGCAGCACCCTGGGATTCCTCCATCCTCTGTGGGCCCTAGCCAAAGGTGCTGGACCCAAGACCTTCAGTTGCAGCCCCAGGGCTAAAGGTTCCTGGGACTGATTCGCAGGACAGCAACCCACTCCCTGGGGGTAGGACCCCCGGGAGAAGAACACGGAACCCCAATCCTGGGGAAGAAGACTGAACTAACTACCCCAAACAGGCAGCGTCTGCCCCTTTTATATCCTCCCCCGGCATGCACAGCAGGTTGACCCCGCCCACCATACCACTGCCAAGAGGGGACATCCAAGGCACAGTACTATACCAGCGGTTCAACCCTAGCCTCCGATGGCAGCGCCATCTACAGGCCACAGGGAACTATACACTAGTATTCCACCTGCGGTATAAAACGGTTAGCAAAGCCCTAACAATTAAGGTGTTTGAGTTCTACTACCACTCAAACATTCCCCTAAATTTAAAGACCCCGCTACAGTATTTTCTGAGAACCTTCTACCTGCAAACATTTAAAGGAGAAGTACACCCAAAGCTCGTTTGGCTGTACTTTTCCTGTGGACCACATGAGTGCAGTTTGTTCTTTACTCCTGTGACACGTTTCCAGCAGTCAGCGGGCTGAAGCATCTTCCCACATGCCTGGACTGGCACCCGGATCAGCCCAGCCTCTCAGAGAGTTGCTGAGAGCCTGAGCCGGCCACTTCCACCCCCTCCACAGCCCAGCCTAGCCCTCCAGAGAGCACGCAGGGAGGGGGAGGCAGAGCAGACAGCGGTGACTGACATCCACCATCTCTCTGTTCAGGGAGCTCTGAAAACCGAGCGGTCAGTGGTGTTTGATCGCTCGGTTCTCAGTCTTGGAGCCAGCGGGGGACAGATGCAGCATTGGCCCGATGCTGCATCCACATAGGTAAGTATAATTCTTAAATAAAGAAAAAAAAAACATACTTCTCTTTTAATTTATGATTGTAAGGGGACCTTTATTGGAGATTTTACCTCCTATATTTCACAATTATTATTATTATACAGGATTTCTATACGCCAACAGTTTGCGCAGAGCTTTACAATGATAGGGCAGACAGTACAATTACAAAACAATTCAATACAGGAGAAATTGGAGGGTCTTGCCTATTAGAGCTTACAATCTAGGAGGGAGAGTCAAGTGATACAAAAGGTAATAACTGAAGAAAATTAAATTACAGTTGTTAGGTGGCGGCAGGATAGGGTAGATGGGATTTCTGTCCCCAGTGGTGATGGGCTCCCTATCCCCAGTGGTGATGGGGTCCCCGTCCTCAAGAAAGAATGGGTCTCTGTCCCCAAATGAAAAGGGGTCCCTATCCCCAGGTGAAAAGGGGGCCCCCGCAGTGTCCTCTGTACCCCTATAGCAGTTCCCTGCAATGACGGCGGAGCGGTGCGGCTCTCGTTCTGGGAGGACGTCATATGACGGCGCTCCAGAAAGGCCGCTGTCATAAATTTATGAAGAAATCTGATTTTATTAGAAATGTTTTATAACAGAAAGTAGAAAATAATGTTTGTGTTTTGTTTGTTTTTTGCCTTTTTCTGTTTATATCATAAAAAATAAAAAAACAGTGGTGATCAAATTCCACTAAAAGAAATCTCTATTTGTGTGGAAAAAAATGAAATAAATTTAATTTGGGTACAGTGCTGCATGACCGCGCAATTGACAGTTAACCACTTAAGCCCCGGACCATTTTGTTGCTAAAGGACCAGGCCCCTTTTTGCGATTCGGCACTGTGTCGCTTTAACTGACAATTGCGCAGTCGTGCAACGTGGCTCCCAATTAAAATTGACGTCCTTATTTTCCCACAAATAGAGCTTTCTTTTGGTGGTATTTGATCACCTCTGCGGTTTTTATTTTTTGCGCTATAAACAAAAATAGAGCGACAATTTTGAAAAAAATTCTATATTTTTTACTTTTTGCTATAATAAATATCCCCAAAAAAATATATAAAAAAACATTTTTTTTCCTCAGTTTAGGCCGATACGTATTCTTCTACATATTTTTGGTAAAAAAATCGCAATAAGCGTTTATTGATTGGTTTGTGCAAAAGTTATAGTGTCTACAATATAGGGGATAGTTTTATGGCATTTTTATTAATATATTTTTTTTTATACTAGTAATGGCGGCAATCAGGGATTTTTTTATTTATTTATTGTGACTGCGACATTATGGCGGACACTTTTGACACTATTTTGGGACCAGTGAAATTTTTACAGCGATCAGTGCTATAAAAATGCACTGATTACTGTGAAAATTACACTGGCAGTCAAGGGGTTAACCTGTAGGGGGCGCTGAAGGGGTTAAGCGTGACCTAATGAGTGATTCTTACCTGTGTGGGGGCGTGGCTTGGCATGTCACGTCACTGATCGTTGTTCCCTATGACAGGGAACAGACGATCAGTGACAGTCTCACTAGGAAGCACGGGAAGAGGTTTGTTTACACTTACGTCTCCCCGTTGTTGAGCTCTGTGACCCGATTGCGGGACACCGGCGGCGATCGGGTCCGCGTGTCCCGTGGGCATGGTCACGGAGTACCCGTCAGGGTTGCGAGCGCGCCCCACGGCTCGCACATTAAAGGGGACGTACAGGGGACGTACCTGTACGCCAATGTGCACAGCCGTGCCATTCTGCCGACGTACATCGGCGTGGGGTGGTCGGCAGGTGGTTAAAGTAGCACAGTGCTGAATAGCAAAAAGTGCCCTGGTCAGTAAGGGGGTAGAATCTTCTGGAGCTGGGGTGGTTAAATAATATTATAATAAAAATGGGATATTGGCGCTGCTTATAATGATTCTAACTGATTGGTGAGGTGGGAAGACAAATTCTGACAGTGTGTCACCGATCACTTCATAGAAAGATAAACCAGTGATGATTTCTACAACCTAATTAAGTGTTCTTGCATAGCAAGAGCACTTATTGTTATCTCACATATATATTATTCTTATTCTTATTATAGCCAAATTTACCACCCTAACTCCTCCCACAGTTTTTACACTACATAGACAAGTAATATACCGAAACGTGCCGATTTTTCCCGATCGGTAAGCTATTACTTTGTGGAACGTTTCGCCAAATCTTTCATGAAACATCGTCGTTTTTGCGGACAAATTTTTCCCAAAATCAGGACATGATTTCTAACCTGCCACCACTCCCTCATTTTTAAGCCCACCTACACAAATTGTATATCAAAACGTTCAGCTATCCCTGCTGCCACTACACATGTCCACGGCTAAGCCATAGTCCTGATTGTTTTCACAATATGGGCATTTGTTTGCAACTCACGCCACCCATTGACATTCATTGAAACTCCCCTCTAGCCACTTCAAATTTGAAGGGCAATTTCTAAACTGCGACTGTGCCTTAAATTTTTATATTTCAGAGAGATATTATATATCAAAATGTAGGTCTGGGTCTTGTGATTCTCACAATATAAAGTTTTTCGCTTTTTTAAACACGACCGTTTAAAGAATGGCAAGTATTCAGGAGAGGCAGAAAATACTGTGACTTGTGCTTAGAGCCTGCATAAACAAACATTGGTTTCCTGGCAACGCTGAGGGGAATTATAGCTCCTCCCACACAGCTCTGAGGAGCATTGTAGCCCCTCCCACACAGCTCTGAGGGGAATTATAGCATTAGTGCTCCTCCCACACAGCTCGGAGGGGAGTTTCTGTATCACAATATGTTGTAACATGGAGGTTGTCTTTCCCTCAGGACACAGTATGTTCCAAGTTAGGGTGTCTAGGGGGAAAGACAATGCACGTCGCCTCTTAGTTCTCTAAGGCATTTCACTTAAGCTTAAGCTTAACACTTTTCACAGTTACTGCAGCCACCCCAACCACACAACAGTTGCTCAAGCCACTCCACCCAGTTACTCCGCCCACTCCAGTTGTAGACTACTGGTGGAGGCAAGAACACTTCACACAATTTCCCCAGAAATTGTAGCTTTTCTAGTTGACCAATATAATCCTGTGAGAGAAAAGCAGGAAAAAACTTCACCAGGGTGGACCACGAGAGAGACCACCTGGGAGATGGAAGGCTTGGATCCCCTACAGGAGACCTGGATGGAGAGAACATCAAACATACACAGAGGATGGACCAAGGGGAAGAGATCTACCCAGGAGGGGTCAGAGGACCACCGGCCGGCCACCAAGGATACCCACATGTAGAAGAACAGAGCACATATACACGGAACGGAGGGATCAGTAATCTGAACAGAGATTTGGAACAAAGAGGCATGGAAAGAGGAAATCGACAAGAAGAAAACGTGGAGGGAAGAAGGAAAGAGAAGAAGAGAGTACTAGGAGAGAGGATTTTTAATTTAAGTGATACCACCTTTTCAGATGAAGAAATTAGGATTTTAAATTCGCCCCTGATAGGAATATTGATAAGTTCGAGGTCTACATTGACCTACAAAAAATGATACGCAAGTTAACCACTTAAGCCCCGGACCATTTTGCTTGTCAATGACCGAGCCACTTTTTTG
Source organism: Rana muscosa (assembly GCA_029206835.1). Classification (NCBI taxonomy): domain Eukaryota; kingdom Metazoa; phylum Chordata; class Amphibia; order Anura; family Ranidae; genus Rana; species Rana muscosa. The sequence continues at coordinate 61,062,197 of JARGYO010000094.1, forward strand.
CGATTCGGCACTGCGTCGCTTTAACTGACAATTGCCCAGTCGTGCGACGTGGCTCCCAAACAAAATTGACGTCTTTTTTTCCCCCCCAAATAGAGATTTCTTTTGGTGGTATTTGATCACCTCTGGGTTTTTTGTTTTTTTTTGCGCTATAAACAAAAATAGAGCGACAATTTTGAAAAAAAATGCAATATTTTTTACATTTTGCTATAAAAAAATATCCCCAAAAAATATATTTAAAAAAATGTTTTTCCTCAGTTTAGGCCGATACGTTTTCTTCTACATATTTTTGGTTAAAAAAAATCGCAATAAGCGTCTATTGTTTGGTTTGTGCAAAAGTTATAGCGTCTACAAAATAGGAGATAGAATTATGGCATTTTTATTATTATTTTTTTTACTAGCAATGGCGGCGATCTGCGTTTTTTTTTATCGTGACTGCAACTATATGGCGGACACATCGGACACTTTTGACACATTTTTGGGACCATTGTCATTTTTACAGCGATCAGTGCTATAAAAATGCACGGATTACTGTAAAAATGACACAGGCAGTGAATGGGTTAACCACTAGGTGGCGCTAAAGAGGTTAAGTGTGCCCTAGGGAGTGATTCTTACTGTTAGGGGGAGGAGCTACCAGTGACACGTCACTGATCACTGTTCCCGATCACGGGGGAACAGTAGATCAGTGACATGTCACTAGGCAGAACAGGGGAGAGCCTTGTTACAAAGGCAACCCCCTGTTCTGCCTTTGCTGACCGCAATCGCGGACCGCGTTCCCTGGACCCGCGAGCACACTCACGAGGCATGCGGCGGGCGTGTGCCCGCTGGGCGGCAAACTTAAAGGGACGTACAGGTACGCCCATTTGCCTGCCCGTGCCATTGTGTCGACGTATATGTGTGTGCGGCGGTCGGCAAGTGGTTAATTAAAAAATTTTTGCGCAAACCAATCAATAAACGCCGATTGCGATTTTTTTTTTTTTTTTTTACCAAAAATATGTAGAAGAATACGTATCGGCCTAAACTGAGGAAAAAATGTTTTTTTATATATTTTTTGGAGATATTTATTATAGCAAAAAGTAAAAAATATGTATTTTTTCAAAATTGCCGCTCTATTTTTGTTTATAGCGCAAAAAATAAAAACCGCAGAGGTGATCAAATACCACCAAAAGAAAGCTCTATTTGTGGGAAAAAAAGGACGCCAATTTTGTTTGGGAGCCACGTCGCACGACTGCGCAATTGTCAGTTAAATCGACGCAGTGCTGAATCGCAAAAAGGGGCCTGGTCTTTATGCTGCGTATTGGTCCGGGGCTTAAGTGGTTAAAAATGTATATAAAATTCCCTGAGAACTTGATATCTTTTCCTAGTTAGGGGGAATGTTTCATTACAGGATTAAATTTTATATCCTGTTCTTGGGGTGAAGCTAGAAGACCCCTAATGTCTCCTTGTCATTCCTGTCACATAAGGGGCTTGTCAGTACATACATATATATATATATGGTTAGGACACATGTTAATACATAAACACCTATTACACATCCCTACACACACCAGAAGTGGGGCTGGGGAAAATATCCATTTAAATCTTGAATCGAGTTGAGAGGTCAAATCGATTCAAATTTTCAGCAAATCTATTTTTTAGATTTTTTTTTTTCACCGGGACCGGCGCTGACACCGCGCCGGTCCTGAGGAGCTGCGGGCAGGAGTTTTTAGGCGAGGCCGCGGCTTGGGCCTAGTCAATGGCTTCGGCCTAGTCAATGGCTTCGGCCTAGTCTGCGGCGTCCGACCTCGCTTAAAAACTCCTGCCCGCAGCTCCTCAGGACCAGCGCGGTGTCCATCAAAAAAATTAATAAAAAAAACTTGATTCGAATCGTGAATCTATATTTTTATTTATTTATTTATTTTTGAAATCGCAGATTAATTTTTTTGAGAAAATCGCCCAGCTCTAACCAGAAGTGGAAGAAGTAGCCATAGAGACCCTTCCAGCCTTACAAATGTGGCCGGTGCATCCAAGTGGTAATGAGCCCCGGTCATGAAAGGATTAAATAAAAGAGGAAGCAATTCAAATGGAAATATACCAAATTTTTATTGTGTGTTTATGAAAGTAGAATTATGGACACATTATTTCCTTTTCCAACTATATATACTCTGAATAAACCAAGAGTCCTTTGGTAAAATCTATTGGCCAGAAGTGAAGATCTAGTGATCCTCTCGCCCATTCGCTGACACACTTTTGACCAAGAGATTCCAAGCCTGCCCACCACGGCAAGGTAGACTCTTCTAGGGCAGGACCTACACTAAACTACACTAAGCTACCCTACTGGATGCTAGTCATCCTTTTTCTAATGTTGGGTGTATGTCTGTAGTAGGCCTCATCCTATAATCTGTGTGTGCGATCTACTCTCTCCTAATGTGGTTGTCTGTCTGTGTGCATCTATCTAAAGCATGGAGCGGTCAGTTTATGTACATCTGGACGTCCTCTGTTAGTGTAGGTCAGTGCATGCCAGTCATTGCATGTTGTCCAGTGTGTGTCAGTAAATAAATGTTCATCAGTAATCAAAAGAAATAAAATTAAGATTCCTTAATATGTACAACTGACACAAGCAAAGTATTGCAGGAGAGTCTTACTACCTACCTGCCAGGTATAGGTGACCATGTCAGTGTCCCTTGTGTCTGCACCATCCCTATAAAACCTGCAGTAGTGCGGCTGCTTTATGGGGGCACCAGACCGATTTGTCTTGCGGCCCGGTACACCTCATAAGTCTGGCGCTACAATAAAAGTGTAGCGCAAGTCGGCGGGGACTCTTTTCATGCTGCCCCCCCCTGCAAAGCGCTGCCCTAGGCCTGGGCCTTGTTGGCCTTGGCCAAGATACAGCGTTGCTGATGGGTGCGGTGTGTGCATGGTGAGGCACTGTGATGGGTATGGTGTGGCACTGTGATGGGCACGGTGTGTGCATGGTGTGGCACTGTTATGGGCATGGTATGTATGGTGTGGCGCTGTGATGGGCACGGTGTGCATGGTGTGGCGCTGTGATGGGCACGGTGTGCATGGTGTGGCGCTGTGATGGGCACGGTGTGCATGGTGTGGCGCTGTGATGGGCACGGTGTACATGGTGTGGCGCTGTGATGGGCACGGTGTGCATGGTGTGGCGCTGTGATGGGCACGGTGTGGCACTGTGATGGGCACGGTGTGGCACTGATGGGCAGGGTGTGCATGGTGTGGCACTGATGGGCACGGTGTTGTATGGTGTGGCACTGTGATGAACACTGTGTGTATGGTGTGGCACTGATGGGCACGGTGTTGCATGGTGTGGCACTGTGTTGGGCACGGTGTGCATGGTGTGGCACTGTGATGGGCACGGTGTTTCATGGTGTGGCACTGTGATGGGCACGGTGTGCATGATATGGCACTGATGGTCACGGTGTACAAATCCTTCCCAATGCAGCAAATCAATGGTCCCCGCTGTCAGAATACAATGGCGACACAGAAGGGAGGATTCCCGCCTAAAATCCAACTTTAATCGGCTGTCACCTTTTCAGACAGTTTGCTGCAAACCAGAAACAGAAACATTCCCACATTGACGTCATAATGGAGAATCTTCATCAGTGGATAATCGCTGTGATGAGCGTGTAATATCTCCATAATTGGGATCTTTGCACATTTTGTGTCTAAATTGACATACAAGTCTTCACCAACAGCTTGTATAGAAATTAATTCTCTTTTCATTTCCTTGTATTCCTCGTAGGTGTTCAAATCCCCCCTATTAGCCCAATTCCCCCTAAATCCCCCTTCCCTGAACAAATCCCTCTTCCTAACTCAAATCCCCCCTATTAGCCCAAATCTTACGGGGAGATTTGGGATAAAAGGGGGGATTTGAATTAGGAGGAGGATTTGTGCAGGGAGGGGGGATTCCCCCAAAATCCCCCCTCCCAACACAAATCCCTCCTCCTAACTCAAATCCCCCCCCTATTAGCCAAAATCTCCCCACCCTCTCCTAGCTAAAATCCCCCTTCTTAGCCCAATTCCCCCTAACCCCCCCTCCCTGAACAAATCCCTCTTCCTAACTCAAATCCCCCCTATTAGCCCCTAAATCCCCCTCCCTGCACAAATCCCTCTTCCTAACTCAAATCCCCCCTTTTATCCCAAATCCCTCCTCCTAACTCAAATCCCCCCTATTAGCCCAAATCTCCCCACCCTCTCCTAGCTCAAATCCACCCTCTTAGCCCATTTCCTCCTAAATCCCCCCTCCCTGCACAAATCCCCCTATTAGCCCATAGCCCCCCTACCTCCTCCTAGTACAAATCCTTCCCAATGCAGCCAATCAATGGCCCCCGCTGTCAGAATACAATGGTGGCGCAGAAGGGAGGATTCCCGCGTAATATCCAACTTTAATTGGCTGTCACCTTTTCAGACAGTTTGCTGCAAACCAGAAACAGAAACATTCCCACATCGACGTCATAATGGAGAATCTTCATCAGTGGATAATCGCTGTGATGAACGTGTAATATCTCCATAATTGGGATCTTTGCACATTTTGTGTCTAAATTGACATACAAGTCTTCACCAACAGCTTGTATAGAAATGAATTCTCTTTTCATTTCCTTGTATTCCTCGTAGGTGTGCACGTCGATCACTTCTCTCTTAAATAGCTCCTTTGCACTGAAAACAATCTGATCTTCGGCATAATGGATCCTCGGGACCTTTCCATCAATGCTTGGCTTTTCACCGAACAAGTTGTCGATACAGTTTTTCCTAAACGTCTTGTATTTGTCTATCCTGTTCTGGAGCTTTTCAACGATCTCCTTGACATTGGCTAACTCCTCCTCTCTGGTTTCTACCTCTGATTCTGTTTTGTGACGTAGTTGATATTTGTTTTTGATTTGTTTGGCAAGTAGTTTGGAAAACTCTTGCTCGCTTCCTGCCTTTGGGAAGTAACCAGCTGTTTGTAAAATCTGCAGGCGTTCCTTGCGAAGTTGTGCTTTTTGGGCGGCGTCAAGGTCTTTAGATGAACTGGATTGTTTCTTTTTCTCTGCATGTTCAGGACTGCTGGAAGTTTTACTTCCTATTTCTTGCGCTGCCTTCATCAGACTCTGAAGGAGTTTTTTTCCAGGTCGCATAAGTTCTAGGGTTAGTTTTATTCTGGAAACCTTAGAATTCTCCTTTTCAACATCCAAATCTTTCAGTGGAGAAACTTTGCTAAGTAAACATAGCGAGAATTTCGTTTTTTTGCTGGTTTCATCATAGACGGCTCCATCAGTGTCATCATAGAAGGCTCCATTAGTGTCCTCAAGATCCTTAAGAAGCGGCACCGGTCCAATATCCTTAAACATTTGGTACATAAGTAATGCGGTTGGCAAGTCTTCATGGCGGCAAAATACAAATCTCTGATATTTAGAAAGCAGAGAATGTATATTGATGATGTCCTCTGCAGTCATGGTTAGCTTAGGAATCTGTACGGCGGCGGCGTACTCGGTAAAGCTGTATTCCTTCTCGGGATCTTGAACATCCAGAACTTTCTGAAATAATTCCCTGAGCTTTTGGAAGGTTTTCATCCCAGTTGAATGACTATAGGGAGCAAAGGCGTTTAAAGTCTGCCGTAACTTTTGAGACACAAAGAATAAGTTCTCCTTCTGGTGTGATAGTTTATATAGATAGGGGTCAAATTTATCTGGTTCCTCTATGGCTGTGCGGAAGTACTCAGATAGGAAATATCCAACAGGCCACAACAGTGAATCTTTACTTTCATATGGAAACTTTTTTTGCAAAGATCCATGTAGGACTTTTGTTAGGTATATCAGCCCATAAGGAATCCTGTCCAGAGATGAGGATATGGTCTCGATAAATGTATTTATCAGGTCATCTAAATAGGATTGTGATGTATAGTCGTTCAGCCTGAAGATTCTTTTAATTCCGCTCACTATAGTTTTAGCCACCACTGTGTGGCCCATTTTATTATTGATTGCCAATACATGATTTATTGGTCCAGCCAGGGCCCTGAATACGTTCTTGTACTTTGGTTTCTTACTGTAATAACATTTAATTATCTGTAAAACCACTGAGTCTTCAAGGGATATCTCCTCAATGTGTCCAATTTTTTCCTCCACTTCAGTACGAAGAGCAAATTCCATCAATTTAATAAAATAGTACTCTTCTCGTGGAGTTTCACCGTGATTAAAGAGCGGCAAAAGCATTCCTTCTGTGAATGCTTTGATCTGCTCAGGGGATGCCGTCTCTCTAATGATTCCAAGCAGGTAAACTGGTTTTGTCTGCAGATAGTAGAAGATCTGTCCATAGTAATCCAGCCTCTCTATCTTCATTCTGGCCTCACAAGCCTCCTGTCTGTACTTGGCTATGGCCTCTTCAATTTTCTCCTTATTGAGACGTTTGTGTTTTTTGAATCTGGATACCAGATCCTGTTGAGCCATATTGTACTTGACCAGAGCTGTGATGTCTTTGTCCAAGTTGTCCTGCTCCTGCCACAGTTGACGGAGGGTTTTACATTGAGCCGTTAAATCCATGTTCAATGTGTTCAGGCGAAGCTGCTTATCGAAGGTCGTGAGGTCACTGGGGTTCAGGTCATCAGCAAAGCGGGTGATGAGGTTCTCAGTCAGTTCTTTGGTTGTCAGGAATCCCTCTAAACGTTCTAGGACCACTATGGATTTGCCCGCTTGCTGGAAACGTCTTATGCCCGGAGTAACCCGCTGCGCCCTTCCTCTCGTACGTTTTTTCTCTTCAGCCTCTATCTTCCGTAAATTTGATCCATATACCGTGGAATCATCCATTCTGCGCCTCCTCCTGTATTTTTTCTCATCCGGTTCTAGAACTGTAGCCACCCAATCAAGGAATGGAGACTCACAAAGGAACAACCCTCTGGGAGCTTCCCTCCTCCTCCTTCTTTGTTGGGTGTTTTGCACCATTTCTGCTATCAGATGGTCTTACACCAAGAATTTATATTAATAGTATATACTGTGTATTAAATCAGTATATATAAATAAAGTATTACACTAGTATATAGTGCAGATAAGTATACAGATTAATCTCTAATCAAAGTCGCTCTGTGCTAATAATAACACTAAAGATTTCTGTTGTGTCAGACAAATTCAAAACACGTCTGTTCACTTCAACTGACAGCTACAGAATGATTCCAGCTCCTCCCCCACCTTCTATGTATTGCCTCTCTGCTGCTTTGGCAGGAAGCCAGATTCATGCTCTGGCTCCTCCCACTTTTTATTTCTAACTGTTTTTTCCTTGTGAGGTCAGAGTGTCTGGCAAGATTTCATTTTTTTTTACAAGCTGACATGCACAGTATCCTGCCTGGAAGTGATGACTGACAACACATATGGGGGAGGGGGGGTCATCAGCAGATATGAGGATGGAGAAGCACTATTTGTATAACTAGAAAAACTAAAATTTCTGGGGAAATTGTGTGGTGTTCTTGCCTCCACCAGTAGTCTACAACTGGAGGGGGCGGAGTAACTGTGTAAATCCGTAAGAAAAAGTTGAAGAAGTGAGAATAGTTGGGAAAAGTAGCAATGGTTTTAATGGTTTATTTTTTATTGAAATTATTTTTTATTCAAAAGTTTTATTAAAAAAAAAAAAAAATAATTTAATTTTTTTTTTTTTATTTCTTTTTTCAAAAACGATTTTTTTCTTCAAAAAAGTTTTTTTTTAGAAACTGTATAAGATATCAAACTGAAAAGATATAGCCAGATAGCTATAGCATTGGGGGGAGATTTCACTTTGTCTCACAGTCAAAACAGGAAATGAGGAAAAATCTGTCCCCATTGGGGGGGAGGTTTAATTTCCTGTCTCATACTCAAAACAGGAAATGAGGCGAAATCCCTGTACAGTGTCACCAGAACTGGTGTCCTAATTTCATTTTTTTTTTTATAAGCTGACATGCACAGTATCCTGGAAGTGGTGACTGACAAACATGGGGGGGAGGATCATCAGACATGAGGGTGGAGAAGCACTATTTGTATAATAAAGTCACTTGGACAATATTATACAAAGATGACACTTGTGTTTTTATTAGGTTTTATTTTTAGTGGAAGGATTGACAATCACAATGCATTCGTTGGATATTCACCTTGATTGCCATAGGTGGCGGTGTTGTACACAGAGCTGATTACAGTAGCTGTCAGTAGTGCTATCGTTATGTAATAGTAATGGACTGCAGTTCTCAGGGGGGACCATAGGTGGCAGTGTTGTACACAGAGCTGATTACAGTAGCTGTCAGTAGTGCTATCATTATGTAATAGTAATGGACTGCAGTTCTCAGGGGGGACCATAGGTGGCGGTATTGTACACAGAGCTGATTACAGTAGCTGTCAGTAGTGCTATCATTATGTAATAGTAATGGACTGCAGTTCTCAGGGGGGACCATAGGTGGCGGTATTGTACACAGAGCTGATTACAATAGCTGTCAGTAGTGCTATCGTTATGTAATTGTAATGGACTGCGTTTCTCAGGGGGGACCATAGGTGGCGGTGTTGTACACAGAGCTGATTACAATAGCTGTCAGTAGTGCTATCGTTATGTAATAGTAATGGACTGCAGTTCTCAGGGGGGACCATAGGTGGCGGTGTTGTACACAGAGCTGATTACAATAGCTGTCAGTAGTGCCATCGTTATGTAATGGACTGCAGTTCTCAGGGGGGACCATAGGTGGCAGTGTTGTACACAGAGCTGATTACAGTAGCTGTCAGTAGTGCCATCGTTATGTAATGGACTGCAGTTCTCAGGGGGGACCATAGGTGGCAGTGTTGTACACAGAGCTGATTACAGTAGCTGTCAGTAGTGCCATCATTATGTAATGGACTGCAGTTCTCAGGGGGGAGCATAGGTGGCGGTGTTGTACACAGAGCTGATTACAGTAGCTGTCAGTAGTGCCATCATTATGTAATGGACTGCAGTTCTCAGGGGGGACCATAGGTGGCAGTGTTGTACACAGAGCTGATTACAGTAGCTGTCAGTAGTGCTATCATTATGTAATAGTAATGGACTGCAGTTCTCAGGGGGGACCATAGGTGGCAGTGTTGTACACAGAGCTGATTACAGTAGCTGTCAGTAGTGCTATCGTTATGTAATAGTAATGGACTGCAGTTCTCAGGGGGGACCATAGGTGGCGGTGTTGTACACAGAGCTGATTACAATAGCTGTCAGTAGTGGTATCTTTATTTAACCACTTTGCATCCAGGCCAATTCTGACACTTTGCGCCTACTAGAAAATTACATAGAAACCCCAAACATTATATATGTTTTTTTTTTTTTATAGCAGAGACCCTAGAGCAGGGGTGTCTAAACTTTTTTCAAAGAGGGCCAGATTTGATGAAGTAAACATGCCGACCATTTTGCCTGACATTCTTTAACCCCTTCCTTACCGGGTCATAATAATATGATGCCGGCAGGAACCCTGCCTCCCTCCGGACTTCATATGATGGTCTTTATTCCTGGCTATCTAGGCGGCGGGGGCTCGCGCGCACCCGCGGCACCGCTCGTGACCCGGTGTGCGTGCCCGGCGGCCGCGATATCTGCCGGGCACCCGCGATTATGGCAGGAGTGTGGATCTGTGTGTGTAAACACATAGTTCCACATCCTGTCAGAGGTGAGGAGACTGATGTGTGTCCCCAGTACAGAGAAACACACATCGGTCTCCTTGTGATTCCCCTCCCCCTACAGTTAGAATCACTCAATAGGGAACATATTAACCCATTCAGCGCCCCCTAGTGTTAACCCTTTTCCCTGCCCGTCACATTTACACAGTAATCAGTGCAGTTTTATAGCACTAATTGCTGTATAAATGTGAATGGTCCCAAAAACATGTCAAAAGTGTCCGATGTGTCCACCGCAATGTCACGGTCACAATATAAAAAAAATAAAAAAAATAAAAAAAATCGCAGATCGCCGCCATTACTAGTTAAAAAAAAAAAGCCAGAAATCTATCCCCTATTTTGTAGACGCTACAACTTTTGCGCAAACCAATCAATATACACTTATTGCGATTTTTTTTTTAACAAAAATATGTAGAAGAATATATATCGGCCTAAACTGAGGAAAAAACTTTTTTTTTAAAAAAAGTGATATTTATTAAATCAAAAAATATTGTGTTTTTTTTTCCAAATTGTCGCTCTTTTGTTTATAGCACAAAAAATAAAAACCGCAGAGATGATCAAATACCACCAAAAAGAAAGCTCTATTTGTGGGGGGGGGGGGAACATTTGGGTACAGTGTTGCATGACCGCGCAATTGTCATTCATAGTACAACAGCGCTGAAAACTAAAAAATTGTTCTGGGCAGGAAGGGGGTGAAAATTCCCGGTATGGAAGTGGTTAAACCATTACAATTTGGTCTAAGTGTGTTCCTCCGAGCACTAATACACTGCCCAACAAGAATTCTCTTGCCTTTGTGGCCGCGTGTGGTGAAGAGATGAACTCGGGCGTATTATTTGGATATACCGTATTTATCGGCTTATAACACACACCTTCAATTTAAAAAAGGAAGTTTCAGAAAAAAAAAAATCTTACATTTTAAACAAAGAACTGTGAAGCAAAATAAGGGTCAGTGCCCATCAATGCAGCCTAATCAGTGCCCATCTGCATCCTCACCGTCGCCATGAATGCAGCACCCACTAATAATAATATAATAATAATAAAAATTATTCAATAACGTAATCAAATGAAAAACAGTGAAATTTGCTCAGTTGCAGAATTTTCGCTGTCATTACTTTCAGTGTTTGATGACGAATTTCCCCACAAATCGCTATCGCTCGATTCTGCAAGTGATTCTAATTTATTATCGCTGTTTTCTAGCTGGTCTAAAACCACTTTTGGGGTAAACGGACACTTTTTGGTTGCTATGGACAATCTCCAGTTTCCAGGCAGAAAGAAAAGTATTTATAATGTAAAACTGCATGCAGGGCATTAGACAAACCACTAGGGACAAAGGGGATGTGAAATAATTTTATACAGTACTGTAATCTGTAAGATTACAGTGTACTGCATGTATACTGTGTTTTTATTTTTTTGAATTTGGCACTGAACTCCGTCCCTGTGCATCGCAACGCTCGCAGTGAACGGAGGTCGGCACTCGGGCACTGTGTGAGCTCCCACACACACAGCCGGGAGACATCACAGGATCCAGGGGACAAGGTAAAGAACTTTGCCTGGATCCTGCAATGCGATCCTGAGTGTGGCTCGGGGTTACCGCTTTTGGTACTGAAATTTCACCCCGAGCCACACTCGGGATTACCGCCAGGGAGGTTAAGCGTATTTATCACTAAACAGGTGTGTGTATTTATTGCCATATCCCACAGCCAGGCAAAAGATATTTCTCACTTGTGCTGTAAATTGTGCTTGCAGTAATTTTTTATTTTTTTGTCATTTAGGTTTTTTATTTTTCATCAGAAAAAAAATCATTACAGAATCATAAATATTAAAGATGATTACAATTGACTCAACGAAAATCTAAGGTATTATTACCATAGAAACTTAGACAAATTATTATCGTAAAAACCAATACTGACAATGTTTAAACAAAAAGTAATAATATCTAGCCTCATCTTGGTCAAGTATATAATCAAGTAATCTTATAAACTGATAATAACTTATATTAAGAAAATCTAGTTCCCACAAAAATAAACCGAAAATATGAAGGGCTCCTACTCCCCTCCCCAGCCACCCCTAACGGGAACACACTGTGACTGGGAAGGAGAGAACGTCCCCTGCCCGGCCTTCCTGTCACCACCAACAATCGTCGGTAGAGACAACTGGAGAGATATAATAGAAAAAAAGTCATTTGTACATGCAAAAAAAAACACAATACTCGACCTAAGTATGAAAATTAAGAGTTGTTCTCAGACTTGTTAGAGCTAAGTTCAACAGCCCAAGCCTCAAACAATAAAAAAAGGAATCTGAGCCTGAAACTATTATATTTTATCTGATGTAATAAAACAATAAACATACTATGAAATAATAAAAGCCAAAACCGAGAGAATAAAGTATAGGATAAAAATAAAGAAGAGAAAGAAAAAGAGGAGAGAGAAAGAGAAAAAAAAAAAATTCTCAAAGATATGAAGTGAAAAGATTATAGAATGCCTACAAACCAAATATACATTCTAAAGATCAGTGATTGGTGTTGATGACCAAGTTATGTGACAAAGCGATTCCCATAAATCGCGCCCAAGGTTCCCATATGGCTTCAAAATTTGAGGTCTCGTCTAACAAGAAGCTAACCAGTTTTTCTTGTTCCATAATCCAGGAAACTTTTTGTTTCATGGATAATATAGATACCGAAGGTTTCTTCCATGCCCTTGCAATAGTTAGTTTTACTCCCGTTAAAATAAACAAAATTAGTTTACGAGTGGCTTTAGGAATATGAGGTAAATGTCCATTGAGTAAAGCAATTGTGGGCGATTGATGTATCGGGCAACCTGTAATATTGCGTAAAATGTGAAATGCCTTATTCCAAAATCCACAAATTCTTGGGCACTCCCACCATATGTGGATCATAGTACCCAGTCCCTGACATCCCCTATAACAAAGAGGTGAAACAGAGGGGTACATAACAGTCAATCTCGTGGGAACCAGATACCATCTTGTAAAAAGTTTTATATTGGCCTCTATGAGCGAAGTATTGCAGAGGCCTGAAGTTGAGCGAAAGTAGCTTGCATGCCAGTCTACAATATTTCTATCAATTAGGAGTTCCTTCTCCCAGGCCAACATGTATGGTAGTTTCACTAAATTGGATGCCAGTGACTTGTAGATCACAGAGATCCCCCCCCCCCCTTCGCTCCACTGTCTGTCCACACCAATTTTCATAATCTGTAAAGTCTCGGGATGAATATCCAGTTTTACACTTAGAATGAATTAAATTAGCGATTTGATGAAATCTCGGTTTTTCGGATAAAGGGAGATCTAATTTGTTCATAAAATATTCAATAGGTAAAGGGCCTATAGAGGAAAAAAATTGACCAATGCGGTACAACCCCTTGTCGTACCACCATTTAAAGGTTTGAAGGTCCAAACCTTGATGAAAAAAGGGGTTTTTGAACACCTGGGTCAAAGGTTGAGCTTTAGAGACCAGCGAGGGAAGTTTCCGAAGTGAATACCATAAAGATAAGGATTGTGAGAGTGATGGTGATAAGATGGGAGGTCTATTTCTGGGAGGGCACCACAACAGGTGTATTAGTGATGAGGATGGAACAGCTTGATTTTCAATTGATATCCAATCAGGAAGTTCTGTGTTAAAATATAAAGCAGATAGTTGTGCCAATCGTGCTGCTTGGTAGTACCATAAGAGATTCGGAAGACCTAACCCACCCTGTTTGGGAAGGTTGAATAAGCATCTGTTTGAGAGTCGTGGACCTTTATTGTTCCAAATGAATTTAGTGAGCTTACTTTGAAAAGATTTCAAATGATCTCTTTTGATTGGAATAGGAAGTGAACGAAATAAATATAAAAGCCTGGGCAAAAGGGTCATCTTGACTGAGTTAATCCTGCCAATCCAAGAAATACTGTGCGACTCCCAGTCTTTGAGATCGAGTTCGAGTTTCTTGTACATAGGAGGGTAGTTAGCTTGGTATAGATTTTCAAATTTAGATGTAACATTAATTCCTAAGTACTTAATGAATGAGCTGCTCCACTTGAATTGGTAAGTTATCTGTAAATCGGACACTATAGAATCTGGGAGAGACACGTTAAGAGCTTGAGATTTAGACATATTAATTCTGAGACCTGAAAGAGTCGAAAACTTATTAAGCAATGAGGCTTGCAGTAATTTTATTCAACCAGGTGTACCGGGGGGCTGAGGTTGTACTTGGAGTCGAGGCGCAGAACAGAGAACCCAAAATGTATCCAGCAGTTCCTTCGGGGGTGTCGCTATACAGATAATAATTAGCTCCCTTGCAATCCCGTTGTTTGATTAGTCATTGACTCTTTTAACCACCAAGTGTCATCAGAGAGCAGAAATATTTGTTCTGAATTCTTCTCATAAATGATTAGTTGTAAGAATGTCCATTTTCTCATGGTCCAGGTGTGGCCATTTGATATTCTAATATATATCAGTAAGGTTCAGGAGATATGGTAATGCCATTTAAATGATTATGCATTACGAATGCAGCAAACTATATTCATTAGGAATGAATATTCTTTAATATATTCTGATTTTGATTACTTACACATCTAGGTAAAAGCAGAGAGCTATATGTGTGATATATATATATATATATATATATATTGTGACAGCAGGAAGGTAAAGTCACCTGGTTGCATCCAGGGGGGTAGATATATTTCTCCCAGATTCAGGCTTTATGCCGACTTATACAACTAGGGAGAGGGCTGGGCGTCGTGCAGGCAGGGAGTTGATGAGACCAGCTGAAGCCTGTCAGTTCGTTTAAGGCCTCTATAAAAACTCCCAGATTCATTAGGTGTTGGCTCATGCCTGGAACCAGACCTGTGTGTACTGTCTAGGGAGAGTGAACCCCTGTGCGGTGAGAAAAAGCCTGTGTGGCTATTTGTTTGGACATTGACTAAACCAGGGACTTAGGGACTAGGACAGCACCAGGCTGATCCCAGTTGTTAGTTAGGAAAACCTGCATGTTTAGTCAGAGGTCAAGCTGACCAGGATTTATTTTGTTTATGCTTCTTTTTGGCTTTGCTGTGTTTTTGTCACTGTACATAGAGAAATAAACCGCACCTTTTGATTTTGAAAACCACAACCTCCGTCTGCTGGCCCTGTTTTTGTGTGGGGAGCCCAACCAGGGGGTCACCCACACCCGCTACCGAGTTAACCCCCTCACAGTTGGTGGAGAACCAGTGGCAGTTTTTTTAAGCCAGCATGGAGGAGATACTGAAACAGCTGGCTCTAGCAAATGCCAATCAACAGCAGACAAATGCAGGTTTGCAAAGGAGCCTTGCAGCCCAGCAGCAAGCTCATCAACAGAGCCTTGCAGCCCAGCAGCAAGCTCACCAACAGAGTCTGGAAGCTCAGCAACAAGCCCAGCAGCAATCTGAGGCCCGCTTCATAGACCTGTTACAGAAGCAAGAGCAGAGACTACAACAAATGGAAGCAGTAATGCAGCAACGTCCGCAGACCAGTGAGGAAAGCCATCCCACTAATACCGCGTCCTTTGGGGTGAGTCGTTTATTGACAAAAATGACTGGAGAGGATGATCCAGAGGTATTTTTGACCACATTTGAAAGGACTGCTGAAAGAGAAAAGTGGCCTGAGGAGCAGTGGGCTGGACTGGTGGCTCCTCTGTTAACTGGTGAATCGCAGAAGGCTTACTATGACCTAGAGCCTGACCAAGCAAAAGACTATGTGATGCTAAAAGCTGAAATATTGGCAAGGCTGGGTGTCACCCTGGCTGTCCGGGCTCAGCGTGTGCATAACTGGACTTTCCAGCTTGGAAAACCCCCCAGGTCTCAAATGTATGATCTCATTCACCTGAGCAGGAAGTGGCTACAGCCAGAGACTTTGTCCGCACCAGAGATTGTGGAACGTGTTGTAATGGATCGGTTTTTGAGAGCTCTTCCTACTGCCATCCAAAAGTGGGTAAGCCATGGAGACCCAGAGACGGCCGGTGGTCTTGTGGATCGTGTAGAGAAATACTTGGCTACAGAGAACCTGACGGCCTCTTCCAGAGACTCTCGGACTTTCCACCCTAAGACCAGATCATCCCCAGGGGCGGATAAGAGGATTCCAAGGGGTGAGGGTGGAGAGAGTGAGAGGGTGGGAGCTCTACCCAAAGTTTGGCGAGAACAGCCTGGGAAGTCAGGGGCTCAAGAGGCAGCCAAATGGATTGTTTGCTACCGCTGCCGGCAAGCGGGACATATTGCAGCAAATTGCCCGGTTGTGGAGGAACCCATGCAATGTGACTTTCTGACGGACCGACGTCAGTCGCTGTGTGCGACAGTCGCATGCACTGCCATTCGGGGAACTGAGAAACATTTATGCAAAATGTGTATTAATGGTAGAAATGTTGTGGTATTACTGGATTCAGGTAGCCTTGTGACCCTGATAAAGGCTGAATTAGTTAAAACAGAGGTCTCTGGGAATAGCAAGGTAGCTGTTATTTGTGTGCATGGGGACACCCGAGAGTATCCAGTGACTACAGTGTGTTTCGAGACCCCCAAAGGTACCCTCTCTCATCCAGTGGGGTTAGTATCTCAATTACCGCATGATGCCATTGTGGGAAGGGATTTTCCGAAGTTCTGGGAACTGTGGGATGATCCTGAGCCCCCCACTGGTGCCCCTATGTACCAGGAATGTGATAGCCAGAACTCCTCTGAGAGTGGTGAGGACTCTCCAGAATTTCCCTTGTCAGTATTGGCAGGGGAGACTCAAGAAACTGGAGAGGAGCCCACCTCCTCAGACGAAAACCTACCGTCTGTGGAGTTTTCTGATCTGGAGGTTCACAGGGAAAATTTTGCCACAGAACAGTTAAAAGACCCCGCCCTAATAAAGGCACGGGAAAACGTAGTGGAAATAGATGGCGAGTTAGTGAACCCAGATAATACCTGCACTTACCCATACTTCAGCGTAGAGAAGGACCTACTGTATCGGGTGGCAAAAAGGGCAGAAGAAACCGTTGAGCAGCTTGTGGTGCCCAAACCTTACAGGAAGTTGGTGTTGGAGTTGGCCCATGGGCACATTCTTGGAGGTCATCTGGGGACAGAGAAAACCCGAGAGAGGGTATTACAGAGATTCTATTGGCCTGGGGTGATGAAGGACATAGAAAATTATTGTTCCTCCTGCCCTGTGTGTCAGAGGTCGGCCCCGATGCCACATTTCCGTAGCCCGCTGGTCCCTCTACCCATCATTGAGGTCCCGTTTGAGAGAATCGCAATGGATTTGGTAGGTCCTATAATCAAGTCCGCTAGGGGGCACCAGTACATATTGGTTATAATGGACTATGCCACCCGTTATCCAGAAGCGATCCCTCTCAGAAATACCTCGGCCAAAACCATAGCCAAAGAGCTATCTCTTGTTTTTAGCCGGGTGGGTATTTGTAAAGAACTGCTTACGGACCAAGGTACACCCTTTATGTCCCGGGTTATGAAAGAGCTGTGTAAATTGTTCAAAGTGACGCAATTGCGTACATCTGTGTATCACCCCCAAACCGATGGGCTGGTTGAAAGATTCAACAAAACCCTAAAACAAATGTTGAAGAAAGTGGTGGATAGAGATGGAAGGGATTGGGACTGTCTACTTCCTTATTTGATGCTTGCTATTAGGGAGGTGCCCCAATCCTCTACGGGATTCTCCCCCTTTGAGTTACTGTATGGGAGACACCCAAGAGGGCTGTTGGATATTGCCAAGGAAACTTGGGAAAGTGAGAGTTCTCCCCACAGGAGTGTGATTGAGCATGTCGCCCTGATGCAAGATCGAATTGCACAGGTAATGCCCATCGTGAAGGAACATTTGGCCCAAGTGCAGTTGGCACAGCAGAGAGTGTACAACCGTGGAGCCAAAACCCGTACCTTTTCCCCGGGGGATAGGATATTGGTACTTGTCCCTACGGTTGAAAGTAAATTCCTTGCCAAATGGCAAGGCCCCTACGAGATAATGGAAAAAGTGAGCGAAGTGAATTACAAGGTCAGACAACCAGGAAGGCGAAAGCCCGAACAGATATATCACGTTAATCTGTTGAAAGCCTGGAGGGATAGAGAGTCCCTAGTCGCAGAAACTTGGTCACCAGCTCAAACTGGTTGCGTGATTCCAGAGGTTGGAATAGCAGCCACCTTGTCACAACCCCAACAACAGGAGGTTAAGGAGTTTGTGCTTCGCAAAAAGGAGGTGTTCTCTGAGCTGCCGGGACAAACATCTGGGGTAGAGCATGATATTATTACCCCGCCCGGTGAAAGGGTGAAGTTAAAACCCTATCGGATCCCAGAGGCCCGACGGGAGGCAATACGGGAGGAAGTACAGAAAATGCTGAACTTAGGGGTGATAGAGGAGTCCCAAAGTGATTGGTCTAGTCCCATTGTGTTGGTGCCTAAACCGGATGGGAGCTGGCGATTTTGTAACGATTTTCGTCAGTTGAACAAAGTTACAAAATTTGACACCTACCCCATGCCACGTATAGATGAGTTGATCGACCGGCTGGGAACAGCCCGATACATGACGACTCTTGACCTCACAAAAGGGTATTGGCAAATTCCCCTGGCCAAGTCGGCCAAAGAGAAAACCGCATTTGTAACCCCAGACGGGGCGTTCCAATATAAGAGAATGCCGTTCGGGTTACAGAATGCGCCGGCCACATTCCAGCGGAAAATGGACCAGATACTGAGGCCCCATCGGAAGTATGCTGCGGCTTACCTGGATGACGTAATTGTCCATAGCACAGATTGGGCCTCACATCTGCCAAAAGTGCAAGCAGTCCTAGACTCTATCCGGGAAGCGGGGTTTACGGCTAACCCCAAGAAGTGTACCATTGGGCAGGAGGAGGCCAAATATCTTGGGTACACCATTGGCAGGGGAGTGATAAAACCCCAACTCAACAAAGTCGAGGCCATCCAGAGTTGGCCACGTCCCAACAGCAAGAAGCAGGTACGGGCCTTTCTGGGAATCGCGGGTTATTATCGGCGCTTCATTCCCCACTTTGCTTCTAAGGCTGTGCCCCTAACCAACCTGACGAAAGGGAAAGGGTCGGTCATGATTAAATGGACCCCCGAGGCTGAGGCAGCATTCCAATTCTTGAAACAAGCCTTATGTAGCCAGCCAGTGTTGTACTCACCCGACTTCTCTAAAGACTTTGTCGTACAAAGTGATGCGTCAGATGTGGGGTTAGGAGCAGTATTGTCCCAGGTCTGGAACGGGGAAGAGCACCCAGTCATTTACCTCAGCAGGAAGTTGAAGTCCCATGAGGTAAATTACGCCACGGTTGAAAAGGAGTGTTTAGCGGTGAAGTGGGCTCTAGATTCCCTTCGGTACTATCTGCTAGGTAGGCACTTTGACATGGTTACGGATCACGCTCCGTTAAAGTGGATGGCTCAAAACAAGGAGACAAATAGAAGAGTGAATAGGTGGTTCCTGGCCCTACAGGAATTCAACTTCACAGTAAAGCATCGCCCTGGCGTTCAAATGGGGAATGTGGATGCTTTGTCTCGAGTACATGAATGCCTGATTGCTGGTGTTCCAACCCCAAGGTTAAAACAAGAGGGGGGGGTATGTGACAGCAGGAAGGTAAAAGTCACCTGGTTGCATCCAGGGGGGTAGATATATTTCTCCCAGATTCAGGCTTTATGCCGACTTATACAACTAGGGAGAGGGCTGGGCGTCGTGCAGGCAGGGAGTTGATGAGACCAGCTGAAGCCTGTCAGTTCGTTTAAGGCCTCTATAAAAACTCCCAGATTCATTAGGTGTTGGCTCATGCCTGGAACCAGACCTGTGTGGACTGTCTAGGGAGAGTGAACCCCTGTGCGGTGAGAAAAAGCCTGTGTGGCTATTTGTTTGGACATTGACTAAACCAGGGACTTAGGGACTAGGACAGCACCAGGCTGATCCCAGTTGTTAGTTAGGAAAACCTGCATGTTTAGTCAGAGGTCAAGCTGACCAGGATTTATTTTGTTTATGTTTCTTTTTGGCTTTGCTGTGTTTTTGTCACTGTACATAGAGAAATAAACCGCACCTTTTGATTTTGAAAACCACAACCTCCGTCTGCTGGCCCTGTTTTTGTGTGGGGAGCCCAACCAGGGGGTCACCCACACCCGCTACCGAGTTAACCCCCTCACAATATATATATATATATATATATATATATATATAAGTATATGAATATGAATAAAACAGTCCAATCCCTGGATCATTAAGATACTAAAACAGCGCTGAAAATTAAACGATAATCATGTGGCCAGCACCACAGTTAAAAGTCTTATGAGTAGTAGATATTAGTGTGGAACAGTTCAAAAAACGTCAAGTGTCAGATATCGGTGGTCCTAGCGTGCACCTTCCACCAGAAAACAATATCCGTATTCCACCTCGTGATGCACACTCCCCTAAGGGGTCAAACTCACCAGAACTTCTAATGAGAAAGGCCTTTAAGTTAGGTGTTCATCAGCCAATTTGATCTGGATCCTAACCATCAATAAAGGTCCACTGGTACAGGGGCTCCAACACAAGTCATAAAACACAAGAATGGTTTATTATGACAAAACTCCCCGTACATCAGAAGACCCCTTAATACTAGCTACGTACATAAAACATAAATCAACAAGCATGAAAATGTGACCCAAGAGGGCGCTATCACTGCGATCAGCCGTCCAGGAGAAAGCATTTCATTTTCAGCGCTGTTTTAATATCTTAATGATCCAGGGATTGGACTGTTTTATTCATATACTACTGCTTGATTTTTTATATTCTTTTAAACAGCTGCTTAGTACCTTTTTAATATTTTGTATTATCATATTTTCAAGGGTTTGTATCTTTGTATTCATTGCTAAGAGAGCTGTGGGATTGGTTTGGCGCTGAGTAGGTGTATTGAAGGCCTTATACACCTTTTTTTCCATATATATATATATATATATATATATATATATATATATATATGTATGTGACAGATTCACCTGGGACAGAGGCTTTTAGAGGGGACTCTTGCCTACCGACTATGGGCCCTGGCATTTGAGGGAGCTACAAGCATTTAGGAAGATATTCTGTTATGTAATACAACATGACATCATTAAGGAGGCCATGATGGTCTCTGCCAGCTTGAGACTCAGTGGACAGATGTATGTGAAAGGAATGCTGATTAGTGAGATCTGGAAAGCCTGAGTCTTTCACCCAATACTTTATTGTGCTCATTAACACACCTTTGTCTCCTAGCAAACTATTGGGGATGTGTTTATACTTATGTGTATTGTAAGTTGAGTGAGGAGATGGCAAGTCTACCCTGACAGGTCATATCCCTGAGTCACCTAGTCTGGGTAAATGATTAGATAACTAGCTCATGTTAATTAGGTTTCTGGTCACAGTTTGTATTGTCAGCCTGCTGTATATATTTGTGTGTCATCTCAAATAAATCAGTCCATGTTCAGCAACCAAGCGAGTATGGTCTTGTGATGTGGTTGTTAGCGGTTGGAATATCTGATATCTATATTCAGACTGGGAGGAAGCGGTATATGGCGAAAGCACTCCAGCAGAGTGTGGGATGTTTCGTTACAACTTTCAAGTGACCGAATGTGCACTTTACACTTGTAATTTGCACTTGTAGTGCAAAGTGAATTTGCCTTTCGTAAATAACCCCCTGTGTGTATATACTGCCTTTCGTAAATAACCCCCTGTGTGTATATACTGCCTTTCGTAAATAACCCCCTGTGTGTATATACGTATATATACTGTGGGGGTTATTTACGAAAGGCAAATCCACTTTGCACTACGAGTACAAACTACAAGTGCAAAGTGCACTTGAAATTGCACTGAAAGTGCACATGGAAGTGTAGTCACTAGAAAGACTTGGAGGCTGCCATGATACCGAGGACCTCACAGGGCTGTACAGGGGGAGAAAATGGCGGGAAAGGCTTCTGTGTAAAGAAGAAAGCTAAATAATAGGCTGTGTGCACCATCTCATATACAACATCATGTACATGTATAGTAAACATTACAAAATTGGTTATAATTGTAAAAAAAACAGTGCAGTGTGTTTACATAATATATTTAAATCCTGTATGTGTATATATATATATATATATATATACACACAGCGCACACACAGTATATGCACACTGTATTTTCACATATATACACACACAGCATATACACACAGGGGGTTATTTACGAAAGGCAAATCCACTTTGCACAGTTTATACACACTGGGGGTTATTTACAAAAGGCAAACTACAAGTGCAAAGTGCAGTCGCTGAAGATTTAAGAGGGACATGCAGGGAAAATAAACCACAGCAGTTTAGCCTGCACATGATTGGATAATAAAATCAGCAGAGCTTCCCCTCATTTCAGATCTTCCCCTCAGATCTAAAGCGACTGCACTTCCAAGGATGAGCAAGGATTTATATATAATACACACAGGACTCCACATAAATCTCCATCTCTCATCTCTCCCTTCCCTCCATGTTTGTTTGATGTGAATTGCATCAAAATCACAGAACACGTTAGTACACAGCGCTCAGTAGAGCGCCACAACGCACATCACTGTGTATGGTAATAGAATACAAAGTGCATTTGCAATGAACATTGAAAACACGCAGCAACGCACTTTGACTAAAGTCTCAGGCCTCATTTATACAGGGTGTACCTAACCGCACACACATGAAGGGCCGTGTTGTTTACCTGCACTAGGGCCAGGTTCACATATGCGCAGCCACGGGTTCAAATTAGTATACCTGTCTAGAACTTGCATGGAATTCAGCACACGCTGCGCCACTTTTTAGAACGCAGGGTGACACTTTTGCGATAGCTGTCTGCGCCAGTTTCTCTCTCTGTAAAAGACATTTCGTCTTAATTGGCTCCACTTTCATAAGATATGAAGTGTCAGTATTTTATTTTGAAACCGGCTCATTCAACGCATCACATTGCAAAGTGGCGCATTTTTAGAAGGACCTGAATTTGGCGCAGGAGTCGCTGTCAGATCCAAAACTGTTGCAGATGCTTCATGAATTTGACATAACACAGTGAAAAACACCAGAAAAGTGGCGCAGTAGCTTTTTTGAATTCCCCTCAGTGTGTCTGTGTTCGGGGCTGTGCACTCCTCCGCACTGATGTCACATTGGGAGCTGCGTCCCTGCAGCCGCTGTGTCTTGACAGAAATGGGACGCCTGCATGGGGATGCACAGAACTACTGTATATATCAGGATGGGATTACACGGTTCTCAATGGAGGCGGTTTACACATGTCAGGGCGGCCGCATAACCGATTGAAAAAGGGTCCTGTGCATGTTTGGATCGGATTCAGGTGGGAATTCAGGAAAAATTCAGACCTGAACCGGTGAACCGACATGCACAGGTCCCCAGGCATGAACCCGTGGCTGCGCATATGTGAACCTGGCCCTAGTGCAGGTAAACAACACGGCCCTTCATGTGTGTGCGGTTAGGTACACCCTGTATAAATGAGGCCTGAGACTTTAGTCAAAGTGCGTTGCTGCGTGTTTTCAATGTTCATTGCAAATGCACTTTGTATTCTATTGCCATACACAGTGATGTGCGTTGTGGCGCTCTACTGAGCGCTGTGTACTAACGTGTTCAGTGATTTTGATGCAATTCACATCAAACAAACATGGAGGGAAGGGAAAGATGAGAGATGGAGATTTATAGGGAGTCCTGTGTGTATTATATATAAATCCTTGCTCATCCTTGGAAGTGTAGTCGCTTTAGATCTGAGGGGAAGATCTGAAATGAGGGGAAGCCCTGCTGATTTTATTATCTAATCATGTGCAAGCTAAAATGCTGTTTTGTATTTTCCTTGCAAGTCCCTCTTAGATATACAGTGACTGCACTTTCAGTGCAATTTCAAATGCACTTTGCACTTGTAGTGCAAAGTGGATTTGCCTTTCGTAAATAACCCCCCCATGTGTGTATATATGCTGGGGTTTATTTACTAAAGGCAAATCCACTTTGCACTATAAGTACAAAGTGCATTTGAAATTGCACTGAAAGTGCACTTGGAAGTGAAGTCGCTGTAAATCTGGGGGGTAGATCAGTAATGAGGGGAAGCTCTGCTGATTTTATCATCCAATCATGTGCAAGCTAAAATGCTGTGGTTTATTTTCCTTGCATGTCCCTCTTAAGGCCTCATGCCCACTGGCGTTTTTACAGCTGCGTTTTTGAGCGTTTTTTACAGCTTAAAAACGCCTGTCCATGTTATTGTAAATATTTTTTTTTTTTTTTTTTTGAAAAAAAAAAAAAAAAAAAAACGTCGGAGCTAAAAACGCGACCGCGCGTTAGTGCGCGTTTTTTGCGCGTTAGTGCGCGTTAGTGCGCGTTTTTGCGCGTTTTTTGACGCTCGCGTTTTTTCCTGCCTAGTTCTGACGCTGAGGAACGCACTGGCCCTGGGTTTTTTTTACAGCTTACAAACGCCTATGCTCTTTACAGCTCAAAAACGCCTAGGTGGGCATGAAGCTATAGACTAACATGGACAGGCGTTTTTAAGCTGTAAAAAACGCTCAAAAACGCGGCTGAAAAAACGCCCGTGGGCATGAGGCCTTAATCTTCAGCGACTGCACTTTGCACTTGTAGTTTGCCTTTTGTAAATAACCCCCAGTGTGTATAAGGCTCCATGTACACAGAAGCTGATAAACTGCAGTTAATGGGCGTTTTGGCGTTTTTTTTAAAAGCCCATTAACTGCACTCTATGTTAGCCTATGTGTTCATGTACACATAACGTTTTTTAGCTTTAATGAGCAGTGGAGTTAATGGGCTTTTTTCTGAACGCAGGAAATTTGCGTTCAAAGTGCCGTTTTTCGGCAGAAAAAACGCAAAAAAAACGCAAAACGCCGAAAAACGCTCATAAACGCTCAAAAACGCTGGCCGCGAGCGTTTTTGGGTCCATTGAAATTTTTTTTTTTTTTTTTTTTTTTTAAAGCTAAAAAAAGCTACACTGAAAAACGCTAATAAAAGCTAGTAAAAAAAACGCTGATAAAAGCTAGCTTTTTCTGCTGCTTTAAAAACGGCCGTTTTTGAGCTTCTGTGTACATGGAGCCTAAACTGTGCAAAGTGGATTTGCCTTTCGTAAATAACCCCCTATGTGTATATACTGTGTGTGTGTATATGTGAAAATACAGTGTGCATATACTGTGTGCGCGCTGTGTGTATGTATATATATATATATATATATATATATATATATATATATATATATATATATACACATACAGGATTTAAATATATTATGTAAACACACTGCACTGTTTTTTTTTACAATTATAACCAATTTTGTAATGTTTACTATACATGTACATGATGTTGTATATGAGATGGTGCACACAGCCTATTATTTAGCTTTCTTCTTTACACAGAAGCCTTTCCCGCCATTTTCTCCCCCTGTACAGCCCTGTGAGGTCCTCTGTATCATGGCAGCCTCCAAGCCGGAGCCTCAGCAGGGATGGTTTTGTTCTCTAGTGTCCGGGAAATCTCTCCTATTACATACCATGCATTCGGTCACAGACAAAATGGCCGCGCCCAGCCGGAGCCCAGATATGAGACAAATCGTCCTCTAGGGTTTTAGGGAGGTGTGTATGAAAAAGGCAGAGGATGCTGGGAGAGAATTAGTATGAGCAGAAATGTGGAGGGGGGAAGATGGAGGGGAAATGTGCTCAGTCAGATTATCTGTATTATAGCAGCGAGGAGGCAGGAAATATACAGTGTGCAGGATGGAGAAGAGTGAGGCAGAGATAGTGCAACCTTTTATAAGAATATATTATACAGGATGGAGGAGATACAGATAGGATTAGCATAGAGATCTATAGGAGAGCCGTGAGGAGAGCACATTACTAGAGAGAAATACATGGGGAGAGCTGTGAGGAGAGCCATTTACTGAAGGAGGAGGGCAGCTTCTTAGTAAAGATTGCATGGTAAAGGTTGCCGCTATCCTTTGTCCTGAGAAGAAAAGTCTGTTCAGAAACATCAGCAAATACAATCCTCTTCTATGCTGTGTATGTCCCCCATCATGTATACTACAATCCTATCACAGCTCTCCCCATGTATTTCTCTATAGTAATGTGCTCTCCTCACAGCTCTCCCCATGTATTTCTCTATAGTAATGTGCTTTCCAGCTTTTGCAACTTGCTCACACACCACATGGCTCGAGCTTCACCTGCTGCATCACTTTCCTCTTTCGCACGCTTATAGAGATTGTGCTGCTATGGGGCAGACATTGCTTTCTGAAGTTGGCCAATTTGTCTCTCCTTTTCTTTCCCCTCATACTTTGCATAGTGATCAGCATATTTAATATTAGAATCAGGGCCGGCCCAAGACATTGTGCTGCCTGCTACCAAGAATGAAATGCTGCCCCCCCCCCCCCCCCCCCAAAAAAAAAGAAAAAAAGAAAGGAAAAAAAAAAAAAAAGAACGCCCACCAAAAGGCCCCCGCATTCATAATTTTATATCATGATAACTTAAGAGGACTTGTCGTGACTCTATACCTGTATATAGGAGTATAAAGAGGACCTGTCATTGCTCTATACATGTATATAGGAGTATAAAGAGAACCCGTCATTGCTCTATACATGTATATAGGAGTATAAAGGGGACCTGTCATGGCTCTATACCTGTATATAGGAGTATAAAGAGGACCTGTCATGGCTCTATACCTGTATATAGGAGTATAAAGCGGACCTGCCATTGCTCTATACATGTATATAGGAGTATAAAGAGGACCTGTAATGGCTCTATACATGTATATAGGAGTATAAAGAGGACCTGTCATGACACTATACGTGTATATATAAGTATAAAGAGGACCTGTCATGGTTCTTTACATGTATATAGGAGTATAAAGAGGACCTGTCATTGTTCTATACATGTATATAGGAGTATAAAGAGGACCTGTCATGGCTCTATACCTGTATATAGGAGTATAAAGCGGACCTGCCATTGCTCTATACATGTATATAGGAGTATAAAGAGGACCTGTCATGGCTCTATACCTGTTTATAGGAGTATAAAGAGGACCTGTCATTGCTCTATACATGTATATAGGAGTATAAAGAGGACCTGTCATGACACTATACGTGTATATATAAGTATAAAGAGGACCTGTCATGGTTCTTTACATGTATATAGGAGTATAAAGAGGACCTGTCATTGCTCTATACATGTATGTAGGAGTATAAAGAGGACTGATCATGGCTCTATACATGTATATAGGAGTATAAAAGGACCTGTCAGGGCACTATACATGTGTATAGGAGTGTAAAAGGACGTGTCATGGCTCAATATATGTATGTAGGAATATAAAGAGGACCTGTCATGGCTCCATACATGTATATAGGAGTATAAAAGGACCTGTGCGTGGCCGCAATGTCAGCCGGCCACCCACGATTGCTCCACAGAGAGCCAGAACGGGGATCTGTTAATGTAAACAGACAGATCCCCATTCTGACAGGGGAGCAGAGACAGATCTGCTGTTCCTAGTAATTAGGAACAGAGATCTCTCTCCTCCTTCAGTCAGTCCCATCCCCCAGTTAGAAACACCTCCCAGGGAACACATTTAACCCCTTCCCTGACAGTGACATTTACACAGTAATCAGTGCATTTTTATAGTCCAGAATACAGATCACTGTATAAATGTCACTTGTCCCAAAAAATGTGTCAAAAGTGTCCGATCTGTCCACCGCAATGTCACAGTCTCGCTGAAAATCGCAGATCACCGCCATTACTAGTAAAAAAAAATAATAATAAAAATGCCATAAATCTATCCCCTATTTTGTAGACGCTATAACTTTTCAATCAATATACACTTATTGCGTTTTTTTTTACCAATCATATGTAGAAGAATACATATTAGCCTAAACTGATGAAGAAATACCACCAACAGAAAGCTCTATTGGGAAATAAAGGACGTAAATTTTGTTTGGGTACAGCGTCACACAACCGCACAATTGTCAGTTAAATCGACGCAGTGCCGTATCGCAAAAAAGAAATGATTGAAGTGCATTATTTCTATTATTACATTGTTATATAATATAAAATAGTTCAACTCACCATAATGCAGAATCAGTGGGAGCCCTGAGTGTGTCACTTGCCACGTCGAAAAAAAAAATTCCGCTCTCCAATCTTCTGATCCCTCACATTGCTCCCGCCCCACTCAAAACCGACAGGTGCTGGCTCTGCACAGGTCCATGAAGAAAGTACACATCCTGGACTGCCGCACTCCATCGAATGGCGTCTTTATTGTATAAAATCAAATTTAATCCAATACAGTTCAGTGAAATAAAAGTGGACAAAACAAGGACAAAAATGGCTAACGCGTTTCACATCGTGAGATGCTTACTCGTAGATAAATGCACAAGAGCAAAAAATGTGTTTAAGAGGAGAGTAAAAAACACTTCCGCCAATCAAAACTTGAAACTGAACGTGAATGAATTAAACAGATGATTGGATCTTGTTATTTCCAGAGATCGGGTGCACCTGTTTGGAAGGCAAGTCAAACCAGAAACCTACTCTAAAAAAGGGCCACCGTAAGCCAAGAAAGGAAAAAAACTATGAACATATAGGGCTTCTGTTATAACAATTGTCCCAAACATGGCACACATCCAACATGGAATAGAACAACAATGAAGGAAAAAGGTTTATAAGTGCAAAATATGAAAACTAAATAAAGTGATAGTGAATAACATAAGAATATAGAAGTGCACATTTATATGTGAAAGTGAAAAGTGTGATAAATGTTTCTACAGTGAACACAAGTGTTAATATAAAACATTGGCCAAGAGGTTATATTATGCATATCAACAAAAGTATACATGTGATCAGCGAAACAAATATACAAAACACCATAATAAAACTATCATTTTATATTAAAATATCATTTTGATAAGAGTTGTTGTAGAACCAAAAACGTAACACTATTGCCAAAAAATATATATCAAATTTCTGTTATCTTCCTAGAAGAATCATCCGCATATCACTTCATATTTTACAAAGAAAAGTGACTGAATAGAAAAAAACGTGTATATTATCGGAGAAGAGTCTATATATGGCACATAGATGTACGATAGAAGCAGAACCCTCATTCACTCTACAATCATCTGTATATGGAATTTTTATGAAAAAAGTGACACTATGAAAAGTTTCCTGAAGTTATTATTTCTTATATTTTATTAGGGAATGTTCTGGTAGACTAAGGATATGATAAAGTGTTTAATAAATGAGCAGTGCTAGATATATGTGTCAGCATGTCTATGAGCGAGCATATGGAGAGGCTGAAAAATCTCTCTCAAGAAGTCTCACTTCCCCCGCTGCAAGCATTTTCGAATGTACAGCTTACACTATAATGAAATAGTGGTGAAACAAAGATTGTTCCTAAAGTTGTGTGTAAACACACCAATCATAGAAGGGACTGTCTTCCTGCAAAAAGCTCTAAACTTGAAAGAAGTTTTGTATCACAGGTCATAACACCAATTTCAAAATTGGAAACGGCTGAAGTTGAAAAGGGGTAAAACCCAAAGCAACATATCGAATGACTGGTGCATCGTGAGCAGGCACCGAGCGAGACTCAAAGTCTCATTAAACCCGCTGCAAAACATCAAGTATCTCAATATGGTCACATATAAAAATAATAAATGAATTCAAGTATTGAAAAAATATCTGTAGATACTTATGTAGTAACTCAAAACAAGAAGGAACTCCAAAAAGACAGCAACCAGGCAAAAAATATAAACTTGCCACGTCTCCTGCTTTCAGATGTGGATTGTCACTTGTCGCGTCACCTGCCTCCAGATGTGGATTGTCACTTGCCACACGTTGTGGATTGTCACTTGCCACACGTTGTGGATTGTCACTTGCCACACGTTGTGGATTGTCACTTGCCACGACGTCACACATTGCGTTATGTCACTTAAGATTATCCGTGACGCTGCTGCCATCATGAGGGCCCCCCTCAACCCTGTTGAGGGGTTTAGTGCCTACCTCTCCGACAAATTAGTCCAAATGGAGGCGGGACAACGTGCCCTCTGTGAGCACCTTATATACACGGCCATACACACAGGGGGGAGGGGGCAGCTGACAGAGGCCACTCATCTCTGCCATCTGGCCCATCCTTCTCCTCCTTCTCCTCCTGCCACATTAGCACCGACAGTGGCCCAGCCTGCAAGGGTGCGTGGACGGGGCCGTGGAAGGAACGCTGCAGAGAAGCGTGGAGGGAACATTGCAGGGAAGCGTGGAGGGAAGTGTACAGGGAAGAGCAGAAGGTGATTCCCTGGCTTCAAAAGCTGCTCTTCCAGAAGTTGGAGTTTGATGGAGTACCACAGCTTGGGATGATGTATGTCTTCGGCTGCTGCTCCTGATTTCATTATGTTGTTTATCTTATTGTTCATCATACTCATGTCTGCCTTTGGGGTCCAATGTCTTCATATTTTCCGCTAATTTTCCAATTGTTGCCCTTCGTGTTTATGGATTTATTTTGCCAGAATAAATGGAGATTTCATTTCAGCCAAAATACTTGCCTGATGTGTTTTTATTGTGAGTAGCAATAAGATATCATAAATGCAATGTGTAATTAATAACAAGGGACAACAACCTCCATGAGGGAAAAATAAAAGAAACATATGTTGGTGTGAGAAATTGACACCCAAAAAAAATTACTCAAAAAAAAAAAAAGGGATTGTAAAACATTTTTGAAATTAGTGAGGTCTGGCCTTAATAATTAATCAAATTATTCAGAAGATCACAATAAACAAGAAAGACAGAAGTTTGTCAGAACTCGGGATAAATATCTGCAGCAAAAAAGACATTTTAAAAACCATTCTAAAGGAAAAAACAATGCGCTGCATTAAACGAGGCAATAACTTGCAGAATGCCGAATGTGCCCTCACCATTAGGAACACTAGTTTTAACAAAACGAGCGCTCCCATCTCCCAATTCAGTCTGAGCATGCGTGGGTTTTTTATCCGATGGACTTGCCCATAGACGATCGTAATTTGCTATCGGTTTTGAATCCATCGGAAAAATTTAAAACATGTTCTATTTTTTTAAACCGATGGAAAAAAGACCGATGGGTCCCATACACGATCGGTTTTCATCGGTAAAACCGATCGTGTGTATAGGGCTTAACACTTCTCAGGATCAGCTTTTCAGTAAAAATAGGAATGTGTATTTCTGAAGAAATTTAGTAAACATATTAATATCCATCTCCTGAGGTGTACTTGTGAAATATTCTTGGCAAACACAACTTACTACACAAGTCATAACCCCATGGACCTTCTGTAACCTTGGTTTTCGATTTCTCCAATTCATTATATTTAACAGACATGAGAACAAGGTTAGTTCTACTTGAAATATATTGCAGGATCCAGCCCAACATCATAAGCCAAAATACTATTATGGAGAAGATGCATCTTATGAATTTGGTCTCACAATCTTCATTGAAATGTAACCGGGCAATGAATACAAAAATACTCCAAGGAAGAGCAGAACAAGCACCAGTACGATGATGCCAATGAAGATCCATTTGAATCTGCGCCACACAATAAATTTCATTGTCTTGCAAGGATTTGTGAACCAAAGGATGGATGTTTCTGGTCGGTTTGGTGGATCTAACTTTGGGTTCATGTTGGGTTCATCACGACCCTTGCCAGCTGGCCTTTCTTCTGCCTCTTTCTCATTCAGGATTTCCAGAGTCAGCTCAAGTTTTCCTGCCAAAATACCATTCTTCTCTGCATAACACGGCCACCAGCCCCTCATGGACTTCTGTTCAAACAAAGAAGCCACTTTGGAATGTTTGGCAAGATCAACCATTTCGAATTTGCATTTTTCTGCGTTTTTTGTTGGAATTAAGGCCCGGTGTAAATCAAGTTCAACAAAACCCAAGTAGTCATCCAGAGAAAATTTGTCATTGTCCCAGATTTGAAGTACAAGCTTTGGTGGCAACTTGAACTCTGTTTTATCAAGGCTCCAGAAATGCTCCTTCTTAGAAATAACACAGAGCTGTCCAGCTAGAAGATATTCAAACGGGAACACAAATCGCCAGTTAAAGTTTCCTTCACCGTCCAATGACCGATAGTGCAAATCTGTTTTCTGCTTGTTCTCCTCATTGCCAGGAATCCAGCCTTTGACGTAGATATCGCTCATTTCTTCCCCAGTAATGCTTTTCTCATCCAGAAGCACATCTTTAGTGTTCCATACTATCATCCGCAGGATATAGTTCTTGCCCTTGCGGGGTGTGATGTTGAAGGGAGGTCCAGGAGGTCCCAAACATTTAGGGAAGACATCAACCCACATCTCCAGTTTGCCTTGTGGGAGGTTTGGTTGGAAAGTGCTATACAATGTCCTGGTTTCAACATGTTCTGGAACTAGGCCTTAGTTTCATAGTACATACAGAGCAAGCCTCTCAGTGGCAGGTCCCAAGTGCTGATGCATTTTCTTATTTGCCTCTAAATAAAACATTAGGGTGATGTGTTAAAAAAACATGTTATCAAATTATGCATATTTTGTTCTTGCACTGGGAATGGGATGGCTGCTTTTATCTTGTCTTATAATTGGAGCCGTTTTTAAAATGGAGTTCAAGGGCAACATGATCACACACAAGTTCACAGGTTAGAAAAGAACTCAGGCAAGTGTGGCATGAAAGATTACTTGGGTTTACCAACCTGTGAATCTTTGGCACTTTGTGTGGCTCGATGGGGCCCCTGCCAACACAATTCTGTGTATTCTTCTGTGTAATCTGTTTGCAATGTAAAGTGAAAACGTACTAATGTATTCTTTTTGTTTGACTCCACAGTTTCCTTGCACACCACAGGAATGGCAGACTGTGGCTGATCAATTTGCCCAGCGGTGGGACTTCCCCCACTGTGGAGGGGCAATTGATGGCAAGTACGTCCACATAGTGCCGCCACCCCGTTCGGGGTCATACAATTTTAATTATAAAGGTTTTAATAGTATAGTGTTAATGGAGGTGGTGTCGGCACAGTATGAGTTCCTGTATGTGGACATGGGGAAGAACGGCCGGATGTCCGATGGCAGTGTTCGCTCAGACGGAGTTTGCTCATCGTCTGCACTCTGGGGGTCTGGCACTGCCTCCAGATGCAGACAACGTGGATGGACAACCGTTTGTTTTTATCGCGGATGAAGCCTTTGGACTTGGACCACACCTGATGCAGCCGTTTCCCCAACGCACCCTCTACCCGGAAAGGAGGGTTTTTAATTACCGGCTGGCCAGAGCCCGGAGAGTTGTGGAGAATGCCTTCGGGATAATGGCCAGCCAGTTCCGCCTGTTTCAGACAGCTATCCATATGGCGGAATACAAGCTCAACCACATAATTTTCTGTTGCTGCATTTTGCACAACTTTTTGAGACATTTCTCAGCGACATATATATCTTCAGTTGGGCCTGAGGCCGGTCCATCAGAGATGAACATTATGACCGGCTTGGACACTGCCCGTGTACTGGCTTGGCCCCCCAAAGTGCCCGTGAAGTACGTGAGAAATACGTTGAGTACTTCACGGGTAGGGGGGCCATCACAATGCCAGACCCTATCTGACCTTTTTATCAAAAAAAATAAATATAATTTTATAAATTCATATCTTGTTTGGTCATTCTTGTTTTTTTTTTAATTATGTGTCTCCCAGGTTCTTGTAGTGCCCTATTTGTCCTTAGTAAATAGCCACAATTGTCACTTTAAAAAACATGGATTTCGCATTTTCTGAACTGCTATTGAGCAATAAACAAGCCACACCTTTTTCAGTGTCCAAGATACTTTTTACTCTGTGCACCACATTTTTTTTTGGCTTTTTAACAAATACAATGTAGAAACTTTTTCCTCCACATTTTTTTTTTTTTTAGTTTTTTTTGGAGGTTTATTATGCAGAAAGTATATAGAAAAATTGAAAACTGCGCTAAATATGCTAATGGAAACCACCAGATATTCTCACCGGTAGCTTAATCTGTGATTGGGAGCTGCGATTACATGCAAACGACAATACATAATAACAAATTGGAAAAAAGGAAAATCGCGCTAACCCGTGACCATACACTAACAAGTGATGGGATAAATAATCAAAAATTACCAGTGAAACACACATCAATCAGTAAAAGTAATAGGTGAAAAATTGATAATCAAAAAATGAATGAACTAAATATAAAAATATGTATGTGATATAAATTAATTATAAATTAATATCATACAGTCCATATAAAAATTCTTAAATAGAGTCCAATAGATGACACCAGTGCTCCGTGTAAAACATTATTCAAGGTGAAAAAGCATCCAAAGTGAAAAATGACGTTCCGCCACCAGACAGTAGGAATTCCTCCTTACCAGCTAGACACGACCCCCCATGACAGAGAATCAGTGTATGCAGAAATCAAGCAGTTCTCCCCACAGATCAGCACAGCACATAGAATTCTTGGAACACCAGCTTCCGACAGTCATCAATGGGTGCATGCAGTATGGAAGAGATGAGACACACTCCACATAGTGCATTAAACGTTTAAAAATGTATTCAATTAAAAAGTGTTGCACTTACAATTTTGCAGTTTAAAATAGCCTTAAAGTCTGGTGTGCCGGCCGCTGCACATTCATCAGACACCCGTCCTCAAAAGCGTTCGAGGTGACGTCAGCGCGTCGCTCCGCCCTATGTCCGTTTCGTAAAAAACGTACTTCTTCCAGGGGCATGGCGGCGCACTGCGCCACCTCTATTTATAGTACAAGACAGCCAAGCCTCGCTTGTCACTTTAAAAAACATGGATTTCGCATTTTCTGAACTGCTATTGAGCAGAGAATGAACAAGCCTCACCTTTTTGAGTGTCCAAGATACTTTTTACTCTGTGCACCACATTTTTTTGGGCTTTTTAACAAATACAATGTAGAAACTTTTTCCTCCACATTTTTTTTTTTTAGTTTTTTTTTTAGGTTTGTTATGCAGAAACATGCATGGTTCAAAATAGTAAACATTTTTAAAAAACGGAAATATAAAAATACAATCTGAAAAAGAGAAACCTGAGATGGGGTGATGTCACCCCTGATCCATCCCAAATGTGAAGATCCCCACTTTATTTTTGTGGCTCAAATGGGTATTTTCAACATGATCCCATGGCTAAAGTAAACATGTGATATCTGCCATCATGTGGGATCAATGGATGTGCTTTGGGTGTGCAAACCCTTCCTCTCACCTACTTGCACCCCCAAAACAGGGACATAAATATCCTGTGACGGCAGGTAGCACATGTTGACACACTGTGTGCATCTTCACATTTTGGCTGGTGGGAATATCAGTGCAAATTTTTTAGGCGCAAAAACACAAAAACGGGGGGGGGGGTCAGACTATTCGCCCCAAAATATCTATAATGTTTTTATATTTTTGCTCAATCACATTCATTCTATTCCTCATAATGTCCATTTCGTTACTACATTCCATTATTTCTTGAATAATTATTTTGGCACTAGCACTTGAGAATGGAGGATTTGGAGTTACTGACACACCACCATGTTCATCCCCTAAAGAAAAAGAGAAATTTAGAAATATGCAGGCCTACATCTGTATTTACCTTGAAGTTGTGGTGACAGACACTAACCTGTTGTGGTGATAAGCTCCACCTCTCCTTCCTCCACCTCCGTTTCCTCCACCTCTGCTACCCTCCACATGCTGATGTTAAGGTGCTTTTGGATCTTGGGGGTGTTTATGTGGTCTGTGCTTCATAGGCTCCTCAAGATTGTTGTCCTCCCAGTCTCCTCTCCCTTATGAGAATGCCAAAATAAAAAGGTATCCTTTAGCACACAGAGATTTGCGGGCAGAAATTGTAAACATTGCTTGGAAGTGGGGTCCAATTGATATTTGGGCCTGAGTTCCAAGATGAACACATGAGATCTTGAGAACTCTACAAAGCTGAGATTTTTCAATTTTTGGGCCTAAAAAACACACTTTGGAGACACACCAAGGTATCCACTGGAGCACCTGTGTGTGACACCCTTAAAAATGTGGACATGTGGCCCACACTATAGTATATTGCTTCTGAGCAAAAAGCTGTGTAACCAACTGCATGAGTGTCATCTCCTTTACACAGAGTCCAGTTTAGCCTTTCATTCACATTCTACTTTACTTACAAAACATCATCTAGCCAACAATGTGTAGAAACGTTGTTTTATGAAAAAGAGGCATGACCACATGTGGTTGACGTGGATATGAGCCAAACATGTTTTTGGGAAGACGATCAAGTATTTAGTTGGAAACATTACCAAATAAGTGGACCCTCAACTTAACATAAAAGTTGCCATTTTACAATGTGAAACCAGTCAAGCCAAGCACATGGAGCAAAACATGCAAGAATACATATTACAATGTGAAAGAACACAGTAAAAATAAAAGCTTACTTTTTTCAATGCTTTTTTTAAGCTTCCTATACTGCTCCGGCTCCCTCAGCTTCAGGTCAGACCACCTTTTACGGAGCTGCTCCTTAGATCTCCTGACCCCATATTTCTGATAGAGACTCCTCGCCACTTTCTCCATTATTTGTGACTTCCGGAGATTAGGGGTGTCGTATGGGCCATGCTTCCCATCGTAATCTTTCCTCCGCAGGATGTCCACCATCTCCGTCATCTCAGCAAATGACATATTAGTCGCCTTGTATCTTTTATTCCTGGATCGGGACGTTCCCGCCTCCGGGCTTTACTCGTCGGTACTTTCTAATAAAGAAGCCACCCTTGTCACCGACATGTCATAGTCTCCCACTGTGCGCCGAACGAGAAGGGGCGGGGAAATGCAGGAAAAGACCGTCATGGGCGGGCGACACGGGCGGAGTTACACGCATGCGCAGGGTATAAAATGGGAACGAAGTTATTAGGGTTGCGTGGAGTAAGAAGGGAACTTGGGCCTGCAATGGCCTATAATGGTTCAGGATTGTAAAGGCCAATATTGGGATAAGATTAGGAGAATGGAATCTGACCTCTTCGGTTTTTTTCTTGTGTTTTTACTTGCAGACCTGAAAATGCATAAATTAAGGGAGCCAGAGGTACTGTATCGACAACTTGTTCAATGAAGAGTCAAGCATTGATGGAAAGGTCCAGAAGATCCATTATGCCGAAGATCAGGCTGTTTTCAATGCAAAGGAGCTATTTAAGAGAGGTGTCATCGTGAACACACACTGGGAATTCAAGGAAAAGAGAATTAATTTATGTAATACCTGTTGGTAAAGACTTGTATGTCAATACAGATACAAAACGTGAAAAGATCCCAATTATGGACATATTACATGCTCAATGTAAAACCCTCCGTCAACTGTGGCAGGAGCAGGACAACTTAGACAAAGACATCGCAGCTCTGGCCAGGTACAATATGGCTCAACAGGATCTGGTATCCAGATTCAAAAAACACAAACGTCTCAATAAGGAGAAAATTAAAGAGGCCATAGCCAAGCACAGACAGGAGGCTTGTGAGGTCGGAATGAAGATAGACAGGCTGGATTACTATGGACAGCTCTTCTACTATCTGAAGACGAATCCAGTTTAACTGACCGGAATCATTAGACAGATGAAATCCTCTGAGGAGATCAAAACATTTACAGAAAGAATGCTCTTGCCGCTCTTTATTCGCGGTGAAACTCCACGAGAAGAGTACTATTTTATTAAATGAATGGAATTTGCTCTTCCTGTTGAAGTGGAGGAAAAAATTTGACACATTGAGGAGATATCGGATGAAGACTCAGTGGTTTTAAAGATAATCAAATATTATTACACAGAGAAACCAAAGTGGAAGAACGTATTCAGGGCACTGGGTGCACCAATACATCACGTATTGGGAATCAATAATAAACTGGACTACCCAGTGGTGTCTAACACTCTAGGGGGCATATTTCATGGAATGTTCAGGAGGCCCAGATATAAATCAATAGGCTATTTATATGACCTGACAAATTCATTTGTAGAGGCCATATTCTCATCTGTGCACAAGATTCCTTATGGGCTGCAATACCTAACAAAAGTCTTACATGAATCTTTGCGAAAAAAGTTTCCATATTAAGGTAAAGATTCACTGTTGTGGCCGTTGAATATTTCCTCTCTCAGTACCTCCGCACAGCCATAGAGGAACCAGATGAATTTGGCTTCCATGTATGTAAACAATCAAACCAGAGGTGGAACTTAGGGGTTGTGTCTCGAATCTTCCGCACGACTTTAAACGCCTTTGCTCCCTATAGAGATCATTCACCTGGGATGGATGACTATATCAAGCAAACCTCCCAAAAGCTCAGGGCATTCTTTAGGTGAGTTCTGGATGTTCCAGATCCAGGGATAGAATTTAGCTTAACCAAGTAGGCTGACGCCGTACAGATTCCTAAGATAACCATGAATGCAGAGGACATCATCAATATACATTCTCTGCTTTCTAAATATGAGAATTTTGTATTTTGCCTCCAAGGACATTTGCCAACCACAAACATGATGTACCGAGTCTATAATGATATAGGACCGGTGCTGCTTCTTAAGGATATTGAGGACACTGATGGAACCGTCTATGATGAGACAAGTAAAAAAACAAAATTCTCGCTATGTTTACTCAGCAAAGTTTCTCCACTGGAAGATTTGGATGTTGAAATGGAGAAAGCTAAGATTTCCAGCATAAAACTAGCCCTAGAACTTATGGTTAAACGACCTGAAGAAAAACTCCTTCAGAGTCTGATGCCAGCACAATAAATAATAGGAAGTAAAACTTCCACCAGTACTGAACATGCACAGAAAAAAAAAGAGACCACGACGCCTCTCAGGAAGCACAAATTTGCGAGGTACGCCTGCAGGTTTTACAAAAAGCTGGTTACTACACAAAGGCAGGAAAGCGAGCAAGAGTTCTTCAACCTACTTGCCGAAAAAATCAAAAACAAACACCAACTATGTCCCAAAAGAAAATCGCAGATAGAAACCAGCAAGAAGGCATTAGCCGATGTCAAGGGGATCTTTAAAAAGCTACAGAACAGGATAGACATTTACAAGACGTTTAGGAAAAACTGTATCGACAACTTGTTCAGTGAAAAGCCAAGCATTGATGGAAAGGTCCCGAGGATCCATTATGCCGAAGATCAGATTGTTTTCAATGCAAAGGAGCTATTTAAGAGAGAAGTCATTGTGAATACCTATGGGGAGAATTCAAGAAAATGAAAAGAGAATTAATTTATGTAATATCTATTGGTGAAGACTTATATGTCAATACAGACACAAAACGTGAAAAGATCCCAATTATGGACATATTACATGCTCAATGTAAAACCCTCCGTCAACTGTGGCAGGAGCAGGACAACTTAGACAAAGACATCGCAGCTCTGGCCAAGTACAATATGGCTCAACAGGATCTGGTATCCAGATTCAAAAAACACAAACGTCTCAATAAGGAGAAAATTAAAGAGGCCATAGCCAAGTACAGACAGGAGGCTTGTGAGGTCGGAATGAAGATAGAGAGGCTGGATTACTATGGACAGCTCTTCTACTATCTGAAGACGAATCTTACTCGTAGATAAATGCACAAGAGCAAAAAATGTTTTTTTAAGAGGAGAGTAAAAAACACTTCCGCCAATCAAAACTTGAAACTGAACGTGAATGAATTAAACAGATGATTGGATCTTGTTATTTCCAGAGATCGGGTGCACCTGTTTGGAAGGCAAGTCAAACCAGAAACCTACTTTAAAAAAGGGCCACCGTAAGCCAAGAAAGGAAAAAAACTATGAACATATAGGGCTTCTGTTATAACAATTGTCCCAAACATGGCACACATCCAACATGGAATAGAACAACAATGAAGGAAAAAGGTTTATAAGTGCAAAATATGCAAACTAAATAAAGTGATAGTGAATAACATAAGAATATAGAAGTGCACATTTATATGTGAAAGTGAAAAGTGTGATAAATGTTTCTACAGTGAACACAAGTGTTAATATAAAACATTGGCCAAGAGGTTATATTATGCATATCATCAAAAGTATACATGTGATCAGCGAAACAAATATACAAAACACCATAATAAAACTATCATTTTATATTAAAATATCATTTTGATAAGAGTTGTTGTAGTACCAAAAACGTAACACTATTGCCAAAAAATATATATCAAATTTCTGTTATCTTCCTAGAAGAATCATCCGCATATCACTTCATATTTTACAAAGAAAAGTGACTGAATAGAAAAAAACGTGTATATTATCGGAGAAGAGTCTATATATGGCAAATAGATGTACGATAGAAGCAGAACCCTCATTCACTCTACAATCATCTGTATATGGAATTTTAATGAAAAAAAAGTGACACTATGAAAAGTTTCCTGAAGTTATTATTTCTTATATTTTATTAGGGAATGTTCTGGTAGACTAAGGATATGATAAAGTGTTTAATAAATGAGCAGTGCTAGATATATGTGTCAGCATGTCTATGAGCGAGCATATGGAGAGGCTGAAAAATCTCTCTCAAGAAGTCTCACTTCCCCCGCTGCAATCTTCTACAAGAATCTATTAGATGATGGAGGAGGATTACTACAGGGAGAGACAGTGCGATTTTCTACAAGAATCTATTAGATGATGGAGGAGGATTACTATAGGGAGAGACAGTGCGATCTTCTACAAGAATCTATTAGATGATGAAGGAGGATTACTATAGGGAGAGACAGTGCGATCTACAAGAATCTATTAGATGATGGAGGAGGATTACTATAGGGAGAGACATTCTGCTACTCCTCCTGAGTATAGTGATACCACATATGTGAGACTTTTACACACCCTGGCCACAGACAGAGGCCCAACATGCACATAACACCTCCAGGCTTTTTTGGAGGATAAATTACACATGACATTTTCTGACTACCGATCACATTTTTGAAGGCCCTTCATATTTCTAACACATAGCAGGTACATACCAAATAACAAAAGATTACCTGTGGTTTTAGTAGTGCAGTGGTCCACAGAAGAGACCATTGGTCCAGGCAGCAGGCAGGGATATGGTCCGCGACAGCAAAAGCAATCGTCCAGGCAGTAATACTGTCCATAGTTTGTACAGGCAGAGATACTGTCAGCACAGCCAAATCACTGGTCCAGGTAGTAGGCAGAGATGTTCATGCAGAAATACTGTCCTTAGTCAGTAGAGGCAGCAGGCAGAGATATGGTCAACACAGCCAAAGTATTGGTCCAGGTAGCAAGAAGGACCATAAAGCTTAGGGAAAGGGGTAGAGGCGTCTCCCACCCAAATCTCTGAAGGCTCCGGACACCAGACCCTGTTCTGGGAGCACAGAAAACCAAAAACTGTTTTTCTCTACTCAGAACGTTATTCTAAAGCCCCTCACATATGTGAGACCCCTGTGTAATAAAGTAGAAGGGCAAAAGATCAGTCCAAGTGGCAGGCAAAAAACATGGTTCATTAACAGGCCGAGGTCAGTGCACGTGGAAGTCAGAAACGTGGTTTAAAATGGCAGGCCAAAGACGTTGTCGGTAATCAGGTCAGGGTCAGTTAACGTGGAAGGTAGAAACATGGTAGCAGGCAAATGATCCACCCAGGTATTTGAAACGGGAAAATGTCAGTCTGTTAAAAATAAGGGGAACTAATAAGTAATGGATGTGTGATAATTTCTAAAGCAATCTCCGATGCACAGGCCTGGTTGGGAGGGACAATGGGGGCAATAATAACTGGTATCTCTCCTAACTCCTCCTTTGCTGCATACACGACATTTCTTTTGGCGTCTTCTTGATTCTGTGTGGGGGGAGTGTTATAGGGAAAATGTTGCTCGTGAAGTCGATTCACACTATCAGAGCAAATGCTTCCTGGGGCAGGTCCTTGCTGGTAAATCAGGGAAGTGACAATGTCTTGATTATATTTGATGAATTGGTTTTTGGTTAATTTTAATAGCAGACAAACAAATTAAACATGGCCATATGACAGGGATGGAATGCAACTTTTTTATGCCAGTAACGGGACTTTCGGGTTGACAACTATGGTTGTAGCATCTGATCATTTAAATCCATAACAGATTATAGCCGTGGACACATTCAGGCTTTACAAAGGGGCCACATATTTGAATCTCCACCAAGGTGTCATTGTGGATCTTTCTTGTCCCTCCACTTCATGGCCAACACTTCCTCATAAATGCAGATTCCCCGTTGTAATGGCACCCCTAATATGAAAGGGGTTTAACGCCGTTTAGATATCTTCCCTCTCCTGGACACACATTCGCTGCCGATCCTCCACACTCAGACGACCACCTCCCATAGGAATTAATCCTTCCAAAAGAACGAGACGCACTCTGTATCTTTCCAGGATAGACTGCTTTATTATGAGAAAACACAGGTCTTTTTAAATCCACAGAGAGAAGCTTCTGACCCTCCCCTCATCATACACCTCTGACCAGACCCAATCCACATGAGCCAGTTCTCTACAGCTGATGACTCACACACATGACAGTAGGCTAGCCTTTGTCTCCCAATACCCATCTCTTAGAAGACAACAGCTAATCCCTTTATGTTTAAATGACTATGCATGACCTTTATATTCACCAGACTGTCTGTTACTTTACAATACACACAAGTACAGACTTAATTATCACTATTCACAATAGACAATAGAA
This sequence comes from Rana muscosa, assembly GCA_029206835.1. Taxonomy (NCBI): domain Eukaryota; kingdom Metazoa; phylum Chordata; class Amphibia; order Anura; family Ranidae; genus Rana; species Rana muscosa. The sequence continues at coordinate 61,104,374 of JARGYO010000094.1, forward strand.
TGCAATCACACCCTACCTCATCACAGCAATGATTACACAACCCCCCACCCACAGTATACACACAATATCTATACACAATGTATATACAGCCTTGAATCTGATTATCACAGATCATAGTAGGGTTCTCATTCACCCTGTGCCCCTAAGTGAGACACAGGGTGGTTTACACATAAGAGGCATTGGGGAAGCTGAAGCAAGGGTATCTCATACTGTCTAAGAGATTCTGGGTTCCCCGGGCCTTCCCGTTACACCTGTTTTGTAGCTTTTTTGTCAATACATTTTGTGGGAATCCCTTTCTGTTTTTTTTTTAAAGGTACCACAGGCCAGGGTTTTTTTTTTTACAGTAAAAGTGACGAAAAAGGGGCAAGCTAGTATAATGTCCGCATATAAATGGTATCCCTTTTTAAACAGGGGGTATGCCAGCTCCCGGACAATTTTTACACTGGTTCCGATATATGAGGGGCACTTAGGGCTGGAGCTGGGAGTCTTTGCCTTAATAAATACGGAAGGTGTACACGTATTCAGTGGCTCAATCACAAAGTTTGTTTAGTTTTTAACCCGTACCTGGCTCTCTTACTGGGAATATACTGCTTGAACTGCAGCCGGCCAGTAAAGTGGATAAGGGATTCGTCCACACAAATATTTTGGTCTGGGATAAACACTTCAGCAAATCGCTGGGAAAAATAGTTTATATTATTAGTTACAATTTGTCATGGTTGGGGTGATCTCGGGCACTGCTAATTGTCGTTGAAATGTAGGAAACGCATAATTACGGACATGACAGCTGAATATATCGGCATGTGGTGGATGCGGTTGATGAACCAGTAGGCATGCAGTTCATTCTTCTTTGTAAGGCCCATATTAAAAGTAAGGCTCAAAAACAAATTAGTGTGGTTAGTGTGTCTAGTGTCAATGGAACATACGGGCGTAGGACAAATTGGGGTTGGTGGCAGTAAATTGCTCTGCATAGAGATTTGTTTGGTCCACCATATTCTGCAACAAATCTGGGAAAAAAAAATCTATTGGGAAAAGTTAGTAGTGTTGGGCTGCACACCTGGCTGTGCGTTGAAAGGGGGGGATAATAACGGATCCTGAGCTGGCAAGCAACCATTAGGGGTTTGCCAGGGCATCGGGAAGGTAGGACTGGGCTCAGATTCTTTGGGTTGGATGTGTAATTCCAGTACTGGGTTCCTCTTCCTAAAGTCTGGCGCTGCTGGTGGTAGGCAAATCTTTTTTATTTATTTTTTATTTTTATTTTTTATTTTTTTATTTATACAAAGCAAATTTAGTCAGAGCTGGGTTGCCACTACCAGCCCTACTTATACATAATACTACCAGTTTGGAATTTATACCCCCTCCCCACCCAGACCTCCCCCCCCAGCCTACCTACCCCTCTTCTCTCCAACTACCTATCTACAATAGTACAGGGCTCCTCTTCCTGAGGTCTGGCTCTGCTGGTGGTAGGCAGATCTTCTGATCTTGGTCCTGATCTCCTTATTCTTTTAGAAGGGACGTTTTCCTCTGCTGATTCGGACTCCGATCCATTACCTTCTACTGGCTCGTATTCCGAACCAGAATCGGATGATGGGAGCTCCCCCACTGCTCTCATCATCCGACATGGTAAGCATGGTATATGCCGCCTCAGGTGTAAAAACTTTTGGCCATGATGACTGCACTGATGGTGGGCCTGGGTGACTGTACTGATGGCGGTACTGTGTGACAGATCCAGATGGGCTGTGACAGAACTATGGTCTCTTTATTTGGGGGGATATCCTTTAATTACATCACCCCACGGGAGCGCCTGTAACCAGAAGGAACTGACCTTCTTCCAACATTTCCGTTTGGGTTGGGACGTGTGAAGAGTAATAATCAAAGGGGAGTGATCAGAATGGCCTCTAGCCCAATATGTAACATCCAAAACGGATGATAACATTTGGTCTGTGTCCAAAGCTGAGTCAATCCGGGATAGGGATTGATAAGTACTGGAACAGCACGAATATTGGAGAGTAGACAGATTACACTGTCTCCATATGTCTCGTAGACCAATTTCTGTGATTTGGCGAGAAAAGGGGGAGTCAGTCTTGAGTTCCTGCTGGGTATCGGTCCACGCTGGGGTTACAAACTGCATTAAAGTCACCTACTGCCAGGAAGGGAACCCCAGGGTTATCAGCCAACAGTGCAGCCAACACCCGGATTACCTGACTGTTGTACTTCATGAGGACCCTTCATAAATAAACTTCATGAGGACCTCTTCATAAATAAACTTTGACGATCCTCCAAAAATAAACTTTCTGAGGACCCTCCATAAATAAACTTCACAAGGACCCTCCATAAATAAACTTCACAAGGACCCCTCTATAAATAAACTTCATAAAGACCCTCCATAAACTTTGAAGGCCCTTCCATAAATAAACTTCCTGAGGAACCTCCATAAAATAAATCAATGAGGACCCCCCAATAAATAAACTTCCTGTGGACCCCCCCACAAATAAACTTCCCGAGGACCCCCTATAAAAAAAACTTTGAAGACCCTCCATAAATAAAACTTCATGAGGACCCCCCCCCCATAAATAAACTTCACGAGGACTTCCCCATAAATTAAACTTCACGAGGAATCCTTCATAAAAATAAAAATACAAACTTGATGCACACTGTCAGCCTTTTTATTAGGCCTCAATTTCAAGCGAGAGAGCAGGCAGGTTTGCAACTAAGATGTTATACTTGGCTCAGTCCTGAAGGGGTTGATCCTTTTATCTCAGGGTCCCCCAATGAAGAAAGTTCTTTTATCACTGGTTTATGAATCCAGTAGACACCGGGTATATTGGCGGCCAGTAGGAGTAATAGATTTCAGTGAATGCGCATGAAGGATGTTATAACAATCCCCCTAATAGTTAAACTAGAGAGCTGGAGTTGAACATAGATCCAGATTAAATACTGCCACCTTAATTAACATGGCTGCTCCCATGTGAGGGTCCCATGCTGCTCAGAGTGTGGGCGCGAGCAGGGTTTACTGCACTAAAAGTTTTTGTGAATGCGAGAGAGGCTATTTTAGGAGCGACACAGAAGAGCAAAGTACCACAGGCAAACTTCCATTTCTGCTTCAGTCCTAAAAGTTTGTGGAGCCGTACTCTTTCTTTTAAATCTAAACCATGCACAGAGAAAACAAAGAATAGACTAGGAACTGCAGAAAGAATTGAAGGTTTTGAGGCAGATACAAGCTATCCTAAACAACTAGCACAATCTAGCAACATTGAAAATGAGGAGAAAGGAGAGGAACAAGTTAGAGCTGATAAGGTGGTCAGCACAGGTGATACAGGTCCAGATAAAGATGATGCTGGTGATGGGGAATTTGTTGCACTATCTGACAGTGCAGCTACAGGCAGTACCATGAATGCCGATGACACTGGAATTTACAGATATATCAAAGATGATCTTTTCACATCAGAGATTTACAAAGTAGAGATACAGAACTTGCCAAAGTATATAGGCTTTAACGACATTAAGAAATTTCTTGCCAAATATGGATTAAACCCTCATAAAATAAAGCTCATTAAGAAACAAACCTTTGCATTTGTGACTTTTACAAGTGAAGAGGAAAGAGATAAAGCCATGAAGGTTATACATGGAACAATGTGGAAAAATCGAGCCCTAAGTGTCCGGCTTGCAAAACCAAAGGCAGATCCCATAATGAAGGAATGAAAACAGGAGGATGATGACAAGGAACAACCTGAATCAAAGCATCCTGCTGCACAGGAGAGTGCTGAAGGTGAGCCTCTCAGTAAGCAGATTGCTGATGTGGTGATTCCTTTGTGGCAAGTTCCATATGAAGAGCAACTTAAATGAAGGAACAAGAATGTGAACATGTTCTCCAAAGACTTACAAAGGAGATAGGACATACTAACAAGGCCTTATTGCCATGGCTGTTTGTGCAGAAACAGAAGCATAACAAAGTTTGTTGTCCTTTGGAAGGAGTGAAGCCTTCTCCAGCCCAGACAGAATACTGAATCACAAGTGAATTTCTCATTGGTGTTGGTGCAAATTAGGAAGACAAAACAGTGGGCTTCGGTCTTGGAAAATATAAGGGTGGAACATGTGCTGTTGTGGAGCCATTTGATACTATTCACATTCCTTTGGCTGTGAGGAACGTTGTAAAGGATTTTCAAGGATATATCAGGTCTACATCATTTGCAGTCTACAGCCCAGAAACATATGAAGGCCACTAGAAACAGCTGACTGTCCGTAGCAGTAGAAGGGGCCATGTCATGGTCATTGTATACTTTCATCCTCGGAAACTGACCAAGGAAGACCTGGCAGATTTAAAATCCGCTCTGGCAGCTTTTTTTTCAGAGGAACCCGGAAAAGATTTTGTTGAGGAGGGTCAAAGAAAATCCCCAAACTTGGAGGGTTTACCTGTGGAGCACGTGAGTGGGGAGCAGTACATCCATGTGGAACTCCTGGACCTTACTTTCCTCATTTCACCCCATGCTTTCTTTCAGGTTAACACACCTGCAGCAGAGGTTTTGTATTCAACAATTGCAGACTGGGCTCAGCTGGACCAAAACAGCACTGTATTAGATGTTTGCTGCGGGACAGAAACCATTGGCCTCTCCTTGGCTCAGAGAGTGAAGAAAGTAATAGGAATCAAGCTGTGTCAGGAAGCTATTGCAGATGCCAAGGCTAATGCCCAGTTAAACAACCTGAGCAATGTTGAATTCCGATGTGGCAAAGCAGAGGACATCTTCCCTAATTTGATGAACACCCTCATATCTCACAATCCTATTGCTATAGTTGACCCACCAAGAGCAGGGCTTCATTCCAAGGTAATTATTGCAATCAGAAAAGCAGAACATCTCAAACAGCTGATCTACGTGTCTTGCAATCCAAAGGCTGCCTTTAACAACTTTGTAGATCTATGCCACGCTCCTTCAAATCACGTAAAGGGGCGCCCCTTCCGGCCGGTTTAGAGCTGTTGCTGTGGACCTCTTTCCTCAGACACCACATTGTGAACTTCTCATTTTGTTTGAAAGAGTGGAGTATACAAATGTGGATTCCAATTCACAACCACCTTGTGAAGACACGGAGCAACAGAAAGACAACAGTATGGAAGTAGAAAACACGACCGAGGCAAAGCCATTTGTTTAGTTTGATATCTGCAGAAATATTAAAAAAAAGTTAGATTTTTTTTATTTTATTTTATATACATATCAGTTACAATACAAATTTGTTCCTAGAAAAAGAACTGTCCACCATTTGGATGGGTGATGGCTCAGTTATCCTGCTACAGTCCAGCCCAGTGTTTCTCAACGCCAGTCCTCAAGGCGCCCCAACAGGTCAGGTTTTCAGGCTTTCCATTATTTTACACAGGTGATTTGATCAGTTTCACTGCCTTCGTAATTACCACAGCCATTTCATCTGAGGGAAATCCTAAAAACATGACCTGTTGGGGCGCCTTGAGGACTGGAGTTGACAAACACTGGTCCAGCCTATACAGCAGATGTTAGTTGACCACCATCTGGATACTTGTATAGTGATACACTAAGCTATCTTACCTAAGCTGTTAAATATTTCTAGGTGGTGAACCTTTAAAGCGGTGTTCTACCCAAAAGTGGAACTTCCGCTTTAGGTACTCCTCACCCCCTTACATGCCACATTTGGCATGTCATTTTTTTGGTGGGGGGAGTGGGTGCCTAGTTTTGAGTGGGACTTCCTGCTTCCTACTTCAGGCCGCCTAGGCGACTCCTCCTCTCCCTCGAAGGAGGCCCCTCTCTCTGCAATCTTCTGGGACACCTCGCAGGTCCCAGAAGATCGCCTTTCCACTCAGAGAGCGCAGCGCGACTCGCGCATGCACAGTGCACGCCCGGCCATGAAGCCGCAAGCTGTCATGGCTGGGTGTCCACCGTTTCTATGGCAGCGCTGCAGAGAGGAGGGGAGAGGAGCGAGGCTTCGGGTGGCCGCATTGCTGGACCGTGGGACAGGTGAGTGTCTGTTTATTAAAAGTCAGCAGCTACACTTTTTGTGGCTGCTGACTTTTAATAAATGAAAAAAAAAAGCCTGTAACTCCGCTTTAATGCAGTATGACCAACAAAATTAATAAATCCGCCAAGGAGTGTATTAGTCTCCAATCTAATCCCCATTAATATATTGGGTTTTTCCAAGTTTTGAAAACTGCACAAAGCCAGTAAATGAGGATGGCTCAGACTTTCTGCTTTTGTATAAAGCATTCAGTTTGTCAATACTTTCCATTAAGTAAAGTAATAAACATGTATGTGCATAAAGGATATTTAGCTTCATATAAATTGTATTAAACAACATTAACTATGTTGTCGGCTTATGTATTTGTCCTTATATACTGCTAGAAATATGGCATTCTGAAATAATTACTGGCTATATTGCAAGTTGTTGACAAATGACTGCTGACTTAGTATTACTTTTTTTTTCTTCAATACTTGAAGGTACAGTGAGGGAAGAAAGTATCAATGTATGCAGTCATAAATTTGATAAATGTGCAAGCTATACACTGCGGCCATGCTCGTGCTGTAAAATAGGAATACTATCCATTGTAAATTGTGCAAGTTTCTATTTATTTTGGATAGAGAGGGTGCTGCTCTCCTAGCTAGCTCATGTGGTGTGGAGTGGTCTATGACTGAGCCCCAGTGGGCAGTGTAAAACGCATCAGTGCATTTGTGGAGAACCGTAGGCTGGGGCTGCTCCTTGTTTCCGTGCTGCATGGGTTGGCTGGGAGAGCGGTGTTCTTTATTTTCACATTCCTGTCACTTTTTGGATGTGTATACTCAGACGCCAGCAGTCTCCTGACGGAAGAGTCTACTCTTCAGCTTAGAGTGGCGCTCTAATTATTCTGGAGTTATATGGCATGGTTGCATCAAAGAAAAAAAAAATGAATGTCCCAGTGTTTTGTTAACTTCTTCTAATTAAAAACGGGATACTGTGATTAAATAACAAGCTGTTGAAATAAAGTTAAACATTTTACCTACAAAAAAAATAAAAAATACCGCCACCTTCACCACCGACACACAGCCTCTTACCAAATGTAGTTGACCACTCTATTACAGAGGGTCAAACACGCACATATGTGATCCCTAGGCAGCTCTCAAGGACGGTCCCCTTCCTCTGATAACTTGTCACATATAGTACCTTCCAAATCCTAATGTTCACGCCAGAGCTGATATTATCCCAGAAGCACACCCAAATCTACAGTGTGTGTCAAATTCTGGAAGCTTACATAGCTGTAGACCAGGGGTCTCCAAACTATCTAAGCAAAGGGCCAATTTACTGTCCTTCAGGCTTTAGAGGGGCCGGACTGTGCCTAGTGGGTGTAAAAAAAAAAACCGGGATCAGTGCCCCATCTTTGGTTTCAGTGTAAGAAATAGTGTCCCATTGTTGAGATCAATTAGAAGACTAGTGCCCCATTATTGGTGTCAGTAGGAGGAATGGAAAAAAGAAAAGAGAAAAGAAAACAGGAGGGCGCACCGACCTAGTGCATTACCACTTACAGGTTTATTAAAATATAATTAAAAAGCAATAGTCCTACTCACAGACAGAGCTTTATAAAAAGCTTATCGGAAGCAATAGCTGGAGATCTTGACATTCACGGACAGGACCTGATGACAAAGAGGGTCAAACGATACCCCAAAAAACATATCCAGATGGCTGACGCGTTTCAGGGGCGCACCCCTTTCATCAGAGCCTAAGTGGTTCATACATGCTCCCACAATATCCTCCGTTATATATGTGTGCACGTGCCCATGTGAGAAAAGCCCCAGTTCAGATGGGAGCCAATTAGCAATTAGCAAGCCCCGCCCCCGGATGCCAGCTCTCTCCACCCATAGGGACGGGACGATTAGCAACTCTTGCTAGTACACACTAGTCACATACTGGCCACAGCTGACAGTATCAATCGTCGCCAGTGAGCTCATTTACCCAGCCCTCCCCAAAATCGAGGGGTTCGCGCTGGGGGGAACATCCACCAGAACAAAACTTAATATACCAACAATAATAGTGACTACATGCATATCACATGCATATCGTGTGTATGCAGATCACTCACCTCAACAAGGGAGATCCAATAGGTGATCTGTTCATCGTGGCGCACTGCCAACGGCAGATGAAATAAACAGGCTTCCTACTATGCTATGGGAGTCCACGCCATCTCCTAACCCGGAAGTGCGAGTGTCACCTACGTTCCAACCCGCACTTCCGGTGGAGCCAGGGCATCATGACTGCTTCCTCCCTAGTCTCTATGTGTAACATCTCCACCCGGAAGTGCAGGTGTGTTTACTTTTCACCCGCCACTTCCGGTGGATCGGAGGACCATACCCTGCTGGTCTGCAGACTGAGCAGATGATTCATGTTGCGCACATCCACGCCGCTTCTTCTAGGGGGCTGGGTTCCCTATATGGTGCCTATATAGCAGAAATTGCTGCGTTGGCGCCCCCTTTGGTTGGAGAGTTCTAGGGGTTTCCCAATGTGGTTTCATGGGTATTCCCCAAACAAGAGATCTAAGGGGGTAGCAATAGGTTTTGACAGACACACTCCATTTATCTTGAAAGCAATGGAATCAGACTCAGAAGGAAGGTATTTATTTTTAAAAGGTTATTTGTTTAATAAAGAGTATACATTAGTAAATATTTACTGCCCTAATGTCCATCCCAGTCTGTTCTTAAAAAAGTTTCTGAAAAAATTGGAAAACTTTAGAGAAGGAAAAGTGATTATGGCAGGAGACCTAAACTTTGTGTTTGATCCAAGTCTGGACACTCAACCCATTTCCCTCCGGTCAGAGGGGAAAAATTTAAGGACAGTTAAACAAAAATTATACCAGCAGCAATTAGTGGATGCCTGGAGAATTTTATACCCGAGAGGGAGGGATTATACATATTATTCCCAGGTACATTCCTCATATTCAAGAATAGATTACGTGTTCTTGGACCATCAGCTCTTGGAAGGTTTAATAAAGGTAGAAGTGAAGTCGATCACCCTCTCCGATCACGCATCGGTTATAGTCAGCCTGGAGCTAAAGGATATACCGAATTGGCAAAGATCCTGGAGGTTGGACAAATCACTTCTATATGATCAGGCTATCTTAGAAGATTTGGAAAAGGAATTAAATCTCTTCTTTATAGAGAATAATATAGAAAACATTGCACCAACTGTCCTGTGGGAAACCCATAAAGTCTTTATGAGGGGGAGATTAATAGCAGAGGGGGCGAAGAGGAAAAAAATTTGGACAGCCCAAAAACAATTGCTTCTACAGGAAATTCAGGAGATGGAACAGAAACACAAAAGAGCTAATGATAATGAGGTAATGGTTGAGCTGATGGGAAAGCGGGAAGCCTTGAGGGACCTGTTGGAGCAAGAGACAAAACGTACTCTTACTAGAATGGCTACAAAACAGTATGAATTTGGAAATAAATCAGGGAGATTGCTGGCGGGGCAGATTAGACCCAGAAGGTACCCAAATTATATAGCCAAGATGAAAGACAGAACAGGGGAGATGAAATTTTCCACTAGAGATATCAGTAAAACCTTTAAAGAGTACTATCAATTACTATATAAAGTTAATGACCTACAGAATCCGGAGGACACACAGGATAGGAAAGATAAAATAGAAAGATATCTTAAGGAGATAAAACTACCGGAAATAGCAGAAGAGGACTCAAGGAGACTAGATAGTGAGATCTCTAGAGAAGAAATAGAGCAGGCAATTAAAAACAGTAAGGCGGGGAAAAGCCCCGGTCCTGATGGATACACGTCCCTATACTTTAAAAAGTTTATTGGAATTTTGTCTCCTCACTATCATCTATATATGAACTCCATAGGAGGAGGTCATAAGATACGAGGGGAAGCTCTGGGTGCCTATATATCCCTCTTAGCAAAAGAGGGGAAGGACCCCACAATGTGCTCTAGCTTCAGGCCAATATCCCTGATCAATGAGGATATGAAAATATATGCGAGGATATTGGCCGAGAGACTAAAGCTGTATATGCCAGAACTCGTAGGGAAAGATCAAGCGGGTTTTGTTCCTGGTAGAGAGACTAGAGATAACATCTTAAAAACAATTCTCCTAATACATGAAGCAAAGAAAGGTAGAAGACCAACCCTGTTCCTATCAATAGACGCCGAGAAGGCCTTTGATAGGCTGGATTGGGACTTCATGTTACAGACACTACATAAATTTGGCATAGGACCCCGCATGCTTAGATGGATAGGGGCTCTGTACTCTATCCCTACAGCTCAAATTTAAATAAATGGATCCCTCTCTGAAAGTTTTTGTCTTTTTAATGGCACACGCCAGGGATGCCCATTGTCCCCTTTACTTTTTGTGCTGTCACTAGAGCCCCTCCTAACATCTATAAGAATTAATCAGGAAATTCAAGGTATAGAGGTTGGGGTTCAAGAACATAAGATATCCGCTTTTGCGGATGACATTATGGTATATATAACAAATCCTACGCAAACCCTCCCAAAAGTTCTGGAGGAATTGGGAAAATATGGGGGAGTGTCCAATTTTAAGGTAAATATGGAAAAAACGGAAATATTAAACATCTCGGTCCCTTCAAGTGAGAGTAGAGACCTTCAAAGAATATATTTGGGAGTGTGCCTGTCAAAATCAACTGTAGATTTATACCAAGATAATTATATGCCTCTTTTGAATAAAATTAAAAGTGAACTGAAGGGATACCCTGCTCACAGACTGTCATGGTTCGGCAGGATAAGCGTAATTAAAATGATGATCCTGCCAAAAGCCCTGTACATCTTTCAGAGCCTGCCAATAAATATCCCGGGGGCTTATTTTAAAACTCTGAGATCAGTGATACAGAAATTTGTTTGGAATAATAGAAGTAATCGTATTGCCTTCCGGATATTGACTAGATCAAAGGAGAAGGGAGGAGTATTCCTCCCAGATCTGGAAAAATATTACGAAGCAGCAATACTACGGAGAGTTATGGATTGGGCTCTGGCCCCCCAGATTAAAAAATGGGTTGAGTTGGAGGAAAAAATCTGTAAAGCTCCGCTAGGACAGATTATCTGGATTCCAAGACAATACAGAGGCCATATGGTTGAAGGGGCTCAGATTACGTTAGAAGCATTGAGAGTGTGGGATAAATTAATTAAAAATATACAGGGGCAACATAACAGTCCGTTAATGCCTCTAACAGGGAATGATTATTTCCCACCAGGGAAAAAGAATAAATTATACCTAAAATGGACCTCAGCGCCCTATCTGAGATTAAAGGATGTTATGAAGGGGAATGCTTTATGCTCACTAGCGGACCTGCGGGAAAGATATGGTTCTGTTCCATGGGAAGTGTGGAGATATAAACAGCTACAACACTTTGTAGGCTCCCTCCCAAAACCCCTTTGGGGGGGTCGACGGGATGAATCCATGGGAAAAACTAGTCGATCAAGCGGGGAGAGAGAAATATGGAATTTCTAGTATATACAAGTTGCTGATGACATATGTTGAGAGAGGAGTTGGGTGCCTAACAGAAAGTTGGGAAATAGAACTGAATCAGCCATTGCCAGATAACATGAAAAGCAAAGTCTTAGATTACGTTCACTCTACATCTGTGGATACACGGATAAAAGAGATGAACTTTAAACTTCTAACTAAGTGGTACTATGTCCCAGCAAAATTACATAAGATGGATCCCCAGGTTTCACCTTTATGCTGGAGGGAATGCGGGGAGGTGGGAACCCATGCCCATATATGGTGGCAGTGCCCTAAGATCCAGCTATACTGGGAGGAAATTATAGATTTAATTAACAAGATCAGTGGAGTTAAGATTGGCATGGACCCATGGCAATGTCTGTTTCATGCAATAAATCTCCCCAGGAAGAAGTATAAAGCAGCAATTATTCCAATTCTACTGAACGCAGCGAAGATATTGATTCCGAAACATTGGAGGGTAAAACAAGCACCAATGATACAGGAATGGCTGAGGGAAGTAGATAAAATAAGAATCTTAGAAGAGGCAATACACCTACACAAGGAACCCAAAAATGGCGATACTAGAATTTGGAGGGGTTGGGCAGTGTTCAAACACTCCTTGGTATATGCACGTTATATGAGTCACGAAAGTACCATTTAAGGAATTTTGACGATTCTGCCAGGGTAGGAGGAGTAGGCCTTCCCCTCCCCCCCCCTGGGTGTGAGACCATTTTTGTCCCACCCCCCTCGGGGTTTGTTTTTTTTTCACATGAAGAGTTTGGAGGGTAATGTGGGTAGAAAGGGTAACTCGGGCCCCTTAATAAATAAATAATGAAAACATTTTTAGATGTCACTTTAATACAGAAAAAAAAATTGAAATTGAGCACGAGGCAATTAGATGGGGAAAATTATTATTTTTGTTTTTTTTTCACGATGAGGTGAGTAGGTGTTAGGGGAAGAAAGAGATATCTGGGCCCCCGTATAAACTATAAACAATAAAATAAAATTAGAAGTCACAAAAGTCAAAAATAGCACTAGATCTGGGAATAGAGAACGATCTATTTAAATAGACTCTTTTTTTTATCTTTGTTACATGAGGAGATTGGAAGGTAAGGTGGGAAGAAAGGGTTACTCGGGTTCTTTAATAAATAATGAAAGTTTTTTAGATGTCACTTTAAATATAGAATAAATTTGGAAACGGACCACGGGGCAATTAGACGGGGGTTTTTTTTGTTTTTTTTTCACAACAAAAGGAGCCCTTTAGAAGTCACAAAAATTAAATATAGCACTAGATTTGGGAACAGAGCACGATATGATTCAAATGAGATAGGTGGAGGGGGTTTTGGTATTATTACACTCCCCCCCCTCTTTTTTTTTTTCTTCCTCTCTTCTTTCTCCCCCCACGGGGGGTATAGGGGAAGGCCGAGGTAAAAGCAAAATAAAAATAGGCGAATGCAGGATGGACCCATGGTAATGTTGATGTAGTTGTTGTTTATTTGTTGTTGTTGTTGTTGTTATTTTTAATGTGATGTTGTGTTTTTTGTCTGTAAAAATGTTATTATTTATTTTTATTGTACTTATGTTTGTATAAAAAATTGAATAAAATAAATGTAAACATTACAGGATTTAATTTTATATCCTGTTCTTGGGGTGAAGCTAGAAGACCCCTAATGTCTCCTTGTCACTCCTGTCACATAAGGGGCTTGTCAGTACATACATATATATATATGGTTAGGACACATGTTAATACATAAACACCTATTACACATCCCTACACACACCAGAAGTGGGGCTGGGGAAAATATCCATTTAAATCTTGAATCAAGTTGAGAGGTCAAATCGATTCAAATTTTCAGCAAATCGATTTTTTAGATTTTTTTTTTTCCACCGGGACCGGCGCGGACACCGCGCCGGTCCTGAGGAGCTGCGGGCAGGAGTTTTTAGGGTTCGGCCTAGTCTGCGGCGTCCGGCCTCGCTTAAAAACTCCTGCCCGCAGCTCCTCAGGACCAGCGCGGTGTCCATAAAAAATAAATAAAAAGGTATAGGTGACCATGTCAGTGTCCCTTGTGTCTGCACCATCCCTATAAAACCTGCAGTAGTGCGGCTGCTTTATGGGGGCACCAGACCGATTTGTCTTGCGGCCCGGTACACCTCATAAGACTGGCGCTACACTAAAAGTGTAGCGCAAGCCGGCGGGGACTCTTTTCATGCTGCCCCCCCCCTGTAAAGTGCTGCCCTAGGCCTGGTCCTTGTTGGCCTAGGCCAAGATACAGCGTTGCTGATGGGCACGGTGTGTGCATGGTGAGGCACTGTGATGGGCATGGTGTGTGCATGGTGTGGCACTGTGATGGGCATGGCATGGCACTGTGATGGGCATGGTGTGACACTGTGCATGGTGTGGCACTGTGATGGGCACGGCGTGTGCATGGTGTGGCACTGTGATGGGCACGGTGTGCATGGTGTGGCACTGTGATGGGCACGGTGTTGCACTGTGTCGCACTGTGATGGTGTACAAATCCTTCCCAATGCAGCAAATCAATGGCCCCCGCTGTCAGAATACAATGGCGACACAAAAGGGAGGATTCCCGCCTAAAATCCAACTTTAATCGGCTGTCACCTTTTCAGACAGTTTGCTGCAAACCAGAAACAGAAACATTCCCACATCGACGTCATAATGGTGAATCTTCATCAGTGGATAATCGCTGTGATGAACGTGTAATATCTCCATAATTGGGATCTTTGCACATTTTGTGTCTAAATTGACATACAAGTCTTCACCAACAGCTTGTATAGAAATGAATTCTCTTTTCATTTCCTTGTATTACTCGTAGGTGTTCAAATCCCCCCTATTAGCCCTATTCCCCCTAAATCCCCCTTCCCTGAATAAATCCCTCTTCCTAACTGAAATCCCCCCTATTAGCCCAAATCTTATGGGGAGATTTGGGATAAAAGGGGGGATTTGAATTAGGAGAAGGATTTGTGCAGGGAGGGGGGATTCCCCCAAAATCCCCCCTCCCTACACAAATCCCTCCTCCTAACTCAAATCCCCCTATTAGCCAAAATCTCCCCACCCTCTCCTAGCTCAAATCCCCCTTCTTAGCCCTATTCCCCCTAAACCCCCCCTCCCTGAACAAATCCCTCCTCCTAACTCAAATCCCTCTAATTAATGCAAATCTCCCCACCCTCCCCTAACTCAAATCCCCCCTATTAGCCCAATTCCTCCTAAATCCCCCCTCCCTGCACAAATCCCCCTATAAGCCCATAGCCCCCTACCTCCTCCTAGTACAAATCCTTCCCAATGCAGCCAATCAATGGCCCCCGCTGTCAGAATACAATGGTGGCGCAGAAGGGAGGATTCCCGCGTAATATCCAACTTTAATTGGCTGTCACCTTTTCAGACAGTTTGCTGCAAACCAGAAACAGAAACATTCCCACATCGACGTCATAATGGAGAATCTTCATCAGTGGATAATCGCTGTGATGAGCGTGTAATATCTCCATAATTGGGATCTTTGCACATTCTGTGTCTAAATTGACATACAAGTCTTCACCAACAGCTTGTATAGAAATGAATTCTCTTTTCATTTCCTTGTATTCCTCGTAGGTGTGCACGTCGATCACTTCTCTCTTAAATAGCTCCTTTGCACTGAAAACAATCTGATCTTCGGCATAATGGATCCTCGGGACCTTTCCATCAATGCTTGGCTTTTCACCGAACAAGTTGTCGATACAGTTTTTCCTAAACGTCTTGTATTTGTCTATCCTGTTCTGGAGCTTTTCAACGATCTCCTTGACATTGGCTAACTCCTCCTCTCTGGTTTCTACCTCTGATTCTGTTTTGTGACGTAGTTGATATTTGTTTTTGATTTGTTTGGCAAGTAGTTTGGAAAACTCTTGCTCGCTTCCTGCCTTTGGGAAGTAACCAGCTGTTTGTAAAATCTGCAGGCGTTCCTTGTGAAGTTGTGCTTTTTGGGCGGCGTCAAGGTCTTTAGATGAACTGGATTTTTTATTTTTCTCTGCATGTTCAGGACTGCTGGAAGTTTTACTTCCTATTTCTTGCGCTGGCTTCATCAGACTCTGAAGGAGTTTTTTTCCAGGTCGCATAAGTTCTAGGGTTAGATTTATTCTGGAAACCTTAGAATTCTCCTCTTCAACATCCAAATCTTTCAGTGGAGAAACTTTGCTAAGTAAACATAGCGAGAATTTCGTTTTTTTGCTGGTCTCATCATAGACGGCTCCATCAGTGTCATCATAGAAGGCTCCATTAGTGTCCTCAAGATCCTTAAGAAGCGGCACCGGTCCAATATCCTTAAACATTTGGTACATAAGTAATGCGGTTGGCAAGTCTTCATGGCGGAAAAATACAAATCTCTGATATTTAGAAAGCAGAGAATGTATATTGATGATGTCCTCTGCAGTCATGGTTAGCTTAGGAATCTGTACGGCGGCGGCGTACTCGGTAAAACTGTATTCCTTCTCCGGATCTTGAACATCCAGAACTTTCTGAAATAGTTCCCTGAGCTTTTGGAAGGTTTTCATCCCAGTTGAATGACTATAGGGAGCAAAGGCGTTTAAAGTCTGCCGTAACTTTTGAGACACAAAGAATAAGTTCTCCTTCTGGTGTGATAGTTTATATATATAGGGGTCAAATTTATCTGGTTCCTCTATGGCTGTGCGGAAGTACTCAGATAGGAAATATCCAACAGGCCACAACAGTGAATCTTTACTTTCATATGGAAACTTTTTTTGCAAAGATCCATGTAGGACTTTTGTTAGGTATATCAGCCCATAAGGAATCCTGTCCAGAGATGAGGATATGGTCTCGATAAATGTATTTATCAGGTGATCTAAATAGGATTGTGATTTATAGTCGTTCAGCCTGAAGATTCTTTTAATTCCGCTCACTATAGTTTTAGCCACCACTGTGTGGCCCATTTTATTATTGATACATGATTTATTGGTCCAGCCAGGGCCCTGAATACGTTCTCGTACTTTGGTTTCTTAGTGTAATAACATTTAATTATCTGTAAAACCACTGAGTCTTCAAGGGATATCTCCTCAATGTGTCCAATTTTTTTCCTCCACTTCAGTACAAAGAGCAAATTCCATCAATTTAATAAAATAGTACTCTTCTCGTGGAGTTTCACCGTGATTAAAGAGCGGCAAAAGCATTCCTTCTGTGAATGCTTTGATCTGCTCAGGGGATGCCGTCTCTCTAATGATTCCAAGCAGGTAAACTGGTTTTGTCTGCAGATAGTAGAAGAGCTGTCCATAGTAATCCAGCCTCTCTATCTTCATTCTGGCCTCACAAGCCTCCTGTCTGTACTTGGCTATGGCCTCTTCAATTTTCTCCTTATTGAGACATTTTAGTTTTTTGAATCTGGATACCAGATCCTGTTGAGCCATATTGTACTTGACCAGAGCTGTGATAGTTTATAAAAATACACCGTTCATTTGGCTACAAAGGTAAGAAAAAAAAAATACACAAAGGTAAAGGTGCACTTTATCTCCTTTTACGTTAATTTCACCAAGTGTTTATTTTCTTTTACAGCTGTGGTAGCGGCTTAAACATCGACCAACAGTGCTGCAGGTGTAGCACTGTTGGTCAGATGTAAAAAGGCGGAGGGAGGACTTTCTCCACACTGTTTGTGTTAGAATTGCTGGTAAGTCAATATACTCAAAATGTTTTTGCAAATGATCTTTGTGAGGAAGTGTGATGTAGTAACTTTGCAGGTAAGTTTGGGGTGGTGATTTTGGGGAAGGTATATGTTGATTACCCTGGGTGTGCCAGTTGTAGATCTTTTCTTTTTTCTCTTGTCCTAGACACAGCCGGTTGCCGACAGCCTGTGGTGATCTTGTCCGTTTCCCATGGGAGGACGACTGCCTGGAAGTAGTTCACGGTAAGCACTATTTGATCGGCCTGGTGTGTTTTGTTCTATATCTCTCTCTATCTTGATGTATTGTAAAAATGTCTCATCTCTTCTTTCTGTAAAGGACAGACAGCAGGAGGAGCAGGAACAGCAGGAGGAGCAGCAGGAGGCAGATTCTCCAAATCACTGTAAGGGCGGCCATACACGGTTCGAATTTCGAAAGAATTTTCTTTCGAAAATCGTATCAAAGAATTTTTGTACGAATTTCGCACTGTTAGTGGGCTGCAGCAACAGCCGATTTTCGTGCGGCAATCAAATTTGAGGAATCCGACATGTTGGAAATTTTTTGAAAAACGAACGATTTTCTGATCAATGATGGGAGAATCGTGCGAGAAATGTAATAGAAAAAAAAATGTGCATGTGCAAGAAAAGAATATTCCCGGAGAGAAAAGAATATTCACGGAGAGAAACGAATATTCCCGGAGAGAAAAGAATATTCCCAGAGAGAAAAGAATATTCACGGAGAGAAACGAATATTCCCGGAGAGAAAAGAATATTCCCGGCAACATGAAGGTTTGGTCGGCCGAATTTCGAAAATCAATGGTGGCATCATCGGATCACAAAAAAACGAACTTTCTGATTTTGTTCAAATTTGTTTATTGAATTTTATCAAATTACAGAGAAATAATAATAAAAAAATAAAAAAAAAATAAAGCAACAATCACAGTAATCACTACAATAGGTTCAAAATTATCATATGAAATCATATATATATCATGGATCAAGAGACAATTGCTTCACTCAATAATCAGAGTGAGTTACTTCACTTAGTCTAAATAAAGTGTAGACTCAGAATGAGAAATACAATTGAAGACTTAAAGGGAAACACCTAAGGAGGACAAAGAAATGTATTAAAGCCTCAAAAGGTATGAAACAGAATGATCGCTACTATATAACTCTTAAAAATCAAGAATCTGTGCCTAAAAAAATTGAGAGGAGCATATGTAGGTATACTTGTTGAACCTATATATACATGAAAAATAAAAAATAAAAACACAAAAAAAAAACAACCATATAAACAAGTTGAGAAAAAAAGAAGGGGAAGAGCAGGAAGAAGAGAAGAAGAGAAGGAGAAGAGGAAGTGACAGGAAGAATCCCCGGGGATAAATGCATCAATAGCCATTTGCTTATAGATAGTTACTGCGAGAGAGTGTAAAACATCAAGGCATCAACAAGGTGTCATCAAAGTTTGGTGGCAAAAACTGAGTTATCCATGGTTGCCAAATATCTTTAAAGGAATTTATTTTATCTTGAATTATGGCTTCCATTTTGGCATGGACCATAGCTTGGTTAATTCTATGCTTGGTTTCATTTAATACCAAATTGTCAGTTCTCCAGGCTTTAGCTATGGTCTGTTTCGCGGCTGTTGTGATCTGCAATAAAAGTTTAAATTGTTTATAGGTGAGTGTTGCCGGTTTGAGATTTAAAAGTGCTATTGAAGGTACTGGAGGGATGGATATTGCAAACAAGGCTGAGAGTATGAGAAATATATCACTCCAGAACTTTTGAACTACCGGACAATCCCACCAAGTGTGTAGATAGGAGCCAAGATCACCACAGGCACGAAAACATAATGAGGAGTAATCGGGGGCAAATTTTGCAACTCTGAAAGGGACCAAATACCAGCGGGTGAGTACTTTGTAATTAGTTTCCAAAGCTGTTATGTTTTGTGAGGAGGATTTTGTATTATTCCAGATTGCAGCCCAATCAGATATTTCAAGATTAAGATTGAGATCTGCCTCCCATTTAGCTACATAAGAAGGAGGGTCAGAAACAGGTTTAGTGATGAGTTGAGCATAGAGGTTAGAGATCAGTCCAATTGCATGGGGATCATTTTTACATTTGGTTTCAAAGTGTGATAATTTATTAAGTTTGGTTCTGCTTTGGATACAGGGTGTAAAAAAGTTTTTAATCTGCAGATATCTAAAAAGCTCAGAGTTTGGAAGACCATGTTTTTCACATAAATCTGGGAACCATATAAAGGTAGTCTAGGACAGCAGGTCATGGAGATGGATTAATTTAGAGTTAGTCCAGGCTTTAAAAGATTTGGGGAATTTCCAGGCAGGATAAAAAATGGGATTTTTAATAAATGATAAAAGTGGAGTGTGAGGAGATTGTAGCTCATTTGTTATTTTAAATCTGTTCCAAATAGTTAATGAGTTTTTGGTAACTGGATTAGTGATTCTTTTATGATCAGAAGGTCTCAGCCATAAAAGATTGGAGATAGAATAAGGATCGCAATCTATTGATTCTAGAGTTACCCAAAGAGGAATTTCCGAGGTTGCATGGTATTTGGTTAATTGTGCTAGTTGGGCCGCGTAGTAGTAGGTAGATAAATTAGGAAATCCCAGACCACCTTTACATTTAGGGAGGTAAAGAGTATGTTTAGGTAAACAGGGTTTAGATGTACCCCAAACATATTTTGTTATTCTACTTTGTAGTATTCTTAAGAAGTATGCCGGTAGAGAGATGGGTAAAACTCGAAAAAAGTACAGAATTTTGGGAAGTATAGACATTTTAATAATATTCATTTTACCTATCCACGATATAGGAAGAGAAGACCAATGTGTTAACAAAGAGGTGATATGGCGTAATATAGGTGGGTAATTGGCTGAGAAGAGTCCTGTAATATGAGACGTGAGGTTGATTCCCAGGTAGGGTAGACGCGTAGTGGACCAGGAAAAGGGAAGGGATACCTGTGCTTGTTGTAATTCTGAGGAAGATAAGGAGATATTGAGTGCTGAGGATTTTTGCAGATTGACGTGCAAACCTGAAATACGGGCAAATTGGTCTAACTTCTGTATTAAGTTAGGAGCAGAGATATGGGGAGAGGACATAAAAAGTAAAATGTCGTCAGCAAATTTTATGCTGATGTCCAGCTATCTCAAGGCCTTTAATAGATGTATCAGAACGGATAGATTGAGCTAAGGGTTCAATGAGAAGGGCAAATAGAATTGGGGAAAGAGGACAACCTTGATGGGTTCCTCGAAGGATGTTAAATAGGTTGGATTTATAACCTGCATATTTCACATAGGCTTTGGGGTGGTTATACAGTGACGAGATCCAACTAAGGAAGTGGGGGCCAAATCCCCAGCGTTGTAGGACAAATTGGAGGTAGGGCCATGATACAGTATCAAAAGCCTTTTTGATATCTAAGGATAACAGGCAAAGAGGTATCCGTCTTTTTTGGGCAATATGGGTAAGTAAGGCCACTCTACATACCGCATCACCAGATTGGCGTTTTGGGATAAAGCCTACTTGGTCCTTGTGGATTAAAGATCCTATTATATTATTTAAACGTGTTGCCAAAACTTTCGCTAAAAGCTTTATGTCCAAATTAAGTAGAGAGATAGGTCTGTAATTGGAGGGAGCTGATTCATCTGAATTTGGTTTAGGGATCATGGAAATAATAGCTGTCAGTGTTTCAGGTCGGAAGGAATGCCCAGAGAGTATAGAATTGAAGGCTTCATCCAATAGTGGGGTTAATATATGTGCAAATTTCTTATAATACATGGCTGAAAAGCCGTCTGGGCCTGGACGTTTATTTAGCTTAAGAGATTTTATTGCCATGTTAATTTCATCAGTGGTTATAGGGCTTTCAAGGCTATCCCGGTTGACCAAGGGAATAGATGGAAGTGTGATGTGGGAAAAAAAGGAATCTGCAGAGGCCTGATTTAGGGGTTCTTCTTTATTGTATAATGTGGCAAGATGTTTTTGGAAAGTGTGAAGAATTTTTACTGGGTTACTGGTGTAGGTGTCGTGGGACAATTTTAGACGTATCGGTTTGGAGGAGTGTATTGATTTTTTAAGGGCCCGGGCAAGGAGTGTCATAGGTTTATTGGCTTTAAGATAGAATGAATGCCTATATTTACTTACCGTTTTAACAGCAGAGTTTGAGAGAAAAAGGTCAAGGTCTAGACGTGCTCTATCCAGGTGTGATTTCGTAGTAGGATTAGGGTTTGCCTGAAAGAGTGCATGGGTTGAATTAAATTCTGCCTCCAGTTTATGTTGGAGCAGCCGTTTTTCCTTTTTGAGGTATGAGACTTTTTGAATACATGCTCCACGGAGCACTGATTTATGAGCCTCCCACAATGTCAGAGGAGAGATATCAGAGGTTTTATTAAAAGAAATATAATCTTTTAAGGCTGTCTCTAAATCTGCATAGTGGGATGGGTGGGATAGCATGAAGTTATTTATCTGCCAAGTGGGGTCTTGTGCTTTTGGAATTGCAGAGGTGAATGAGGTTAACACTGCACTATGATCAGTCCATGTGAAGGGTATAATGGAGGAAGAGAGAAGTTCAGGGGCCATAGGTACATTTATAAGTATGTGGTCTATTCGGGAGAGTGAATTGTGAGGATGTGAGTAGAAAGTAAATTGTCGCTTAGCTGGGTTTGCTTCTCGCCAGGTATCTAATAAGTGATATTGCTGGAGTAATTGTTGAAATGTGCTTTTACGGGAGATAGGTGTGCTAGGAATAGGGGATTTGTCTAAAAATGGATAAAGGACTTGATTCGAATCTCCACAAATTAGTAGCGTGCCAGTTTTATGAGTTTCAACTACCTGTAACAAGTGAGAGAGGAAGGATGAAGGGGTTTTATTTGGGGCGTAGTATGACACCACAGTAACTGGAGAGTCAGTTATATGCCCAGTAAGTATGAGATACCGCCCTTCAGGATCTTTGATCTCTGTCTGAAGTGAGAAGGGAGTTGTGCGATGAAACGCTATCAGTACACCACGCTGCTTTGTGTCAGCCAAGGCTGTAAAAACCTGAGGGTATAGAGAACCAAAATATTTAGGCGCGGAATTTTTAGTAAAGTGGGTCTCTTGGAGACAAATTACATGTGCCTTTGTTGAAGCTAGTGAGCGAAATGCTTTCGTGCGCTTTTGAGGTATGTTGAGGCCTTGCACATTCAAAGATAAGACATTTAAGGGGGCCATTCACATATCAAGAAATCAATATAAACATACAATATATATGCAAAATATTTAAATATACTTACCCCGGGGAGGAGCTGAGTTCTAGAAGAAAAGATAGAAAAGATGGAAAAAGAAAAGATAGGAAGAAGAATCATATAAGCATTTAATGATAAATCAAGTATGCAGAGAATAATTAAAAATACGGCGTACTGGGCGAGTAGAAAATACAAACCCAGAGGCCAAAAATCTATCCAAGGAAGCCCCTCCAAAAACAGATAGGAGGAGAAACCCAGGGCAGAGTAGTGGGGAGAGCAGTAACTAGCTCTCAGGACCGCAACAGCCACTTAATCTTTTATTGAAAAAAAGAAAAATGAAGACATTTTTTTAGCACCCGTCTATATATAAAAAAAATATATATATGTGGTGTAGGGTAGATTCAAGAGAAAAAAAAAATATGTAACAACGAACTTGCTTAAATAGGGATGAACTATAAGTAATAGTGCTGATAATGGCCGATAGGCCTTCACAAAAAAAGGGGGGGGGGAGGAAAATTGAGCAATCTCAGAGCTCCCGTGGAGAGAAGTTCCAAAATAAAACATGAAAAAGTTGTTTCTCAGTCCATAGTGTCTGCAGGATTCCTGTCAGGCGAGTTGAAGCGAAAGCGTTTAGTAGGACTGTGATGATTTCCATTGCTTTTGGAGTTAGAAGTTTCATTTGCTTTGTAGGATGCAGTTTGCTTGTGTAAAGTATCTGACAAGGAGAATGATCTGTCCAATAGGTGAAGGTCCTGTAGTACCTTTTGCAATTCGTCAGCAGATTTACATCTATATTTTGAACGTAGATGTGTAAACCGTATGGAAAATGGAAAACCCCATTGATATAATATTTGGTTTTGCTGTAGGATCTGAAGGAGGGGTTTCAGTGCCCGTCTTTTAGCAACCGTAGTTGGAGACAAGTCAGTAAAAATTTGATATGGATTGCCTTGGAATATAAGAGAGTCTTTTATACGGGCTGCGGCAAGAAGCTGTTCTTTTGTACGGAAATAGTGAAGTTTCACTATAATGTCGCGCGGTGGTCCTGTAGCTTTGAGAGGAATCAGAGCCCTATGAATTCTGTCTATCTCCAGGCGGTCAATAGTGATTGATGGCTGCAGCTCCTGAAATAGGGCAGTTACTGTGGACTGGAGATCAATAATTGCCTCAGGAATTAAACGAACGCGCAAGTTTGAACGACGGGCCCTATTCTCAAAGTCTTCTAAACGCGAGTTTAGGATGAGATTTTCTGCTTTTAAATCCTCTAGTTCATGCAGGTGGGACTGTACATCAATTTCCATGTGATCTACTCTATCTTCTAGGTCAGAAGTGCGCTGACCTAATTCCCTAATTTCCTTTGACAAACTGCTTGTGATGTGGTCTGAAGTTTTCTTAAGTGCCTTCTGAAGCATCTTTTCAAATTGCTTTAATATGTTTGGGTTAATGGTATCTGTGTTGGTGACCTGTACTGGGTCAGTATATTCATAGTCATTATCATTATCTGTGTCATTCTCCACAAGAGCAGCCTGGGACCGCTGTTTCTGCTGTCTTTGTTTAGCAGTTTGTGAGGTGCTTGTGTGAGGAGAAGGGGGAGGTGCCATTTTCAATGCTGCTCTGGGCTGACTGACTTTGAAATTAGATGTTTTCCTGTTCAAGCGGGCACCCCTTCTAAACATAAATAGACTCTTTTGTCTCACCAGCTGTTCCCACACCTGGTTCCACCGGGAACCGAGCTGAACGGGCGCTTTATTCGGCTGTGGAGTCCTGAGAGTCACGGAGCTTCAGCAGGGCATGTCTGTCTCCGCTGGCGCCGTCCTGCCCCCCCCCGTCGGGAACTGTAGCTCTTATAGGGACAGAGCACCATCTAATGAAGGACCCCACCGAAAGCCGGCCAATGTTATGTACACGTGTACACCCACCTGCTGTTGGGGTTGTATTAGAGCTGCACGATTCTGGGAAAAATGAGAATCACGATTCTTTTGATTAGAACAAAGATCACGATTCTCTCACGATTCTTTAACCACTTCCCGCCCAGTCAATAGCGAATTGACGTCCGGAAAGTGGTTGCAATATCGATACTGGACGTCATATGACGTCCTGCAGGATAATGCCTTGCGCGCGCCCGCGGGGGCACGCAGCGCGGTGATCGGGGACGGCATGTGTCCCTCGGACACAGCGCTTCCCCGATCACGGTAAACAGCCAATTTCATTGGCTGTTTACCATGTGATCGGCTGTGTCAAAGTCACAGCCGATCACCTGTCAAAACAAACTCGGCGGCGCGCTCCGTGCGCGCCGCCACAGGCTTGCAGAGCGGGGATCGGGGAAGGCGAGTGTCCCTTGGACACAGCGCGTCCCCGATCAGAGTAAACAGCCAATGAATTGGCTGTTTACCACGTGACCGACTGTGTCCAATCACAGCCGGTCACAAATGTAAACAAACTCCACAGGAGTTACTACCTGATCCCTGCTCTCTCCTCACACACCGATCTGTGAGGAGAGAGAAGAGATCAGTAAGTTAGCTCAGTGTAGTTTGTCTACATAAGTTTACAGTGCACAACACGCCCCCCCCCATAAAGAGGACCTGTCACACAGCCCAGCACATCAATCAGCCCAGCCAATCAGCCCATCTGTCAATCAGCCCATCTGTCAATCAGCCCATCTGTCAATCAGCCCATCTGTCAATCAGCCCATCTGTCAATCAATCATCCCATCTGTCAATCAATCAGCCGATCTGTCAATCAATCACCCCACCTGTCAATCAATCACCCCATCTGTCAATCAATCAACCCATCTGTCAATCAATCAATCAGCCCATCTGTCAATCAATCAGCCCATCTGTCAATCATCTGTCACAGGCCCACCTCCATCGGTACCGCCATTGGCACCGCCACACAGGCTACCAGTACCGCCATCGGTACCAGTACCACCACCAGTACCGCCACCAGGCCCAGCATCTATACTGCCACACAGGCCCGCTACCAGTATCACCACTAGTGCCGCCATCGGTACCACCACCAGTACCACCACCCGTACCACCGTCGGTAGTGCCACCACCACCTGTACCACCACCTGTACCGCCATCGGTACCATCACCACCCATACCACCACCACCTGTACCGCCATCGGTACCACCACCACCTGTACCGCCATCGGTACCACCACCACCCATACCGCCATCGCTACCACCACCACCCATACCGCCACCTGTACCGCCATCGGTACCGCCGCCACCACCACCACCCGTACCGCCATCGGTACCACCACCACCTGTACCGCCATTGGTACCACCACCACCCATACCGCCATCGGTACCACCACACAGGCCCACCACTAATACCTCCATCGGTACTACCACACAGACCGCCACCACTACCACCAGCAGTACCATTACACAGGCCCACCAATAAGCACTGCCATAATGTCCCAAAGGGTTTACACACCTGAGGAGGCATATGCCATTCTTGCCATGTCGGATGATGAGAGCAGCGGGGAGCTCCCATTATCTTATTCTGGTTTGGAATACGAGCCAGTGGAGGATAGTGGCTCAGAGTCCGAGTCCCCGGAGGAAACCGTCCCTCCCAAAAGAATGCGATCGGCACCAAGATCAGCACCAAGATCAGCACCAAGATCAGGAGAACTGCCCACCACCAGCAGTGCCATACCCCAGGAAGAGGAGCCCAGTACAAGCAATGGAAATGCACGCCCAACCCGAAGAATCCAGCCCCAATCCTACCTTCCCGATGCCCTGGCAAACCCCTTATGGTTGCCTGCCAACTCAGGATCCGCTATCATCCCCCCTTTCACCGCACAGCCAGGTGTGCAGCCCGACACTACAAATTTTTCTAAATTTGATTATTTTTGTTTATTTTTCCCACAAGATTTGCTGCAGAATATAGTGGATCAAACGAATCTGTATGCATCCCAATTTATTGCTGCCAACCCCGATTCTTCCTACGCCCGCATGTTCCAGTGGCGGCGTCTAACATTGGAGGAATTTAAATTATTTTTGGGCCTTATGTTCAATATGGGGCTTACAAAAAAGAACGAAGTCCATTCATATTGGTCCAAACGCCCCATCCAACACATGCCCATATATTCCGCTGTCATGTCCAGGAAAAGATACAACATGATTATGCGCTTTCTCCACTTCAATGACAATTCACAGTGCCCTCCCCGAGATCATCCCAACTATGACAAATTGTACAAGATACGCCCCCTAATCAATGCCTTTTCCCAGCGATTTGAAGAAGTTTTCATCCCAGACCAAAAAATTTGTGTGGACGAGTCCCTCGTACATTTCACCGGCCAACTGCAGTTCAAGCAGTACATACCAAGCAAGAGAGCCAGGTATGGGTTAAAATTAAATAAATTATATGATCGAGCCACTGGATACGTCTGCAAATTCAGGATCTACGAAGGCAAAGACTCCCAGCTCCAGCCCCGTGATTGCCCCACATATATTGGAACCAGTGGGAAAATTGTCTGGGAGTTGGCATACCCCCTGTTCGGAAAAGGTTACCATTTATATGTTGATAATTATTATACCAGCCTGCCCCTTTTTCGCCACCTTTACAGTAAACAAACCCCGGCCTGCGGTACCTTAAAAAAAAACCGGAAGGGATTCCCACAAAATTTATTGACAAAAAAATTGCAACCTGGAGAATCGGCATCCATGAGGAACGAGGAGGTGTTGGCCATAAAGTGGAGGGACAAGAAAGATGTCCACATCCTCTCTACGATCCACAATGACACCATGGTGGAGATCCCAAGAAGACGCGGCTCCATTGTAAAGCCTGAATGTGTCCACGACTACAATTTGTACATGGGGGGGGGGGTGGATTTAAACGACCAGATGCTACAGCCCTACTTATCAACCAGAAAGTCCCATTATTGGCACAAAAAAGTTGCGTTTCACCTGTTTCACATGGCCCTTTTTAATTCACTTGTCTGCTACCAAAAAGCAACTCAAAATCACCGACTCCACTACCTCCAATATATCGAAGATATCATCGATGCCCTCATTTACCAACAAGATCCCGCCCCAGGAAGCATTCGCTCTGATAGTGTGAGTCGGCTTCACGAGCGACACTATCCCTTTAGCATCCCCCCCACAGAATCTGGAAGAAGACGCCAAAAGAAATGCCGTGTATGCAGCAGAGGAGGAGTAAGAAGAAACACCAGCTATTATTGTCCCGATTGTCCCTCCCAACCTGGCCTGTGCATTGGAAATTGCTTCAAAAATTATCATACATCCATTAGTTCCCCTTATTATTAACAGACTGCCATTTCCCTATTTGCCTGCTACCATGTTACTAACTACCTTCCATGTTAATTAACTGACCCTGGCCTGTTTACCGACGATGCCTCTGCCTGCCGATTTAAACCACGTTTCTGACTTCCACGTGTACCGACCTTGGCCTGTTAATCGACCATGTTTTTGCCTGTCACTTGGACTGATCTTTTGGCCATCTACTTTTAGTACACAGGGGTCTCACATATGTGAGGGGCTTCAGAATAGCGTTCTGAGTAGAGAAAACCAGTTTTTCGTTTTCTGTGCTCCAAGAACAGGGTCTGGTTGCCCGGAGGCTTCAAAGCGATTTGGGTGGGAGAAGCCTCTACCCCTGTCCCCCTGGCCCTAAGCTTGATGGTCCTTCCTGCTGCCTGGACCAATAATTTGGCTGTGCTGACCATATTACTGCCTGTAATGACCCATGACATTATGGACCATGTTTCTTCCTGCTGCTTGGACCAATACTTTGGCTGTGTTGAACATATATCTGCCTGCTGCCTCTACTGACTTTGGACAGCATTTCTGCCGGGACACCTCTGCCTGCTACCTGGACCTGTGCTTTGGCTGTGCTCTGGCTGTGCTGACAGTATCTCTGCCTGTGCGAACTATGGACAGTATTCCTGCCTGCTGCCTGGATGATTGCTTTTGCTGTCGCTGACCTCATCCCTGCCTGCTGCCTGGACCGATGCTCTCCTCTGTGGACCACTGCACTTCTAAAACCACAGGTAATCTTTTGTTATTTGGTATGTACCTGCTATGTGTTAGATATATGAAGGGCCTTCAAAAATGTGATCGGTAGTCAGAAAATGATATGTGCAATTAATGCTGCTAGAATGCCTGGAGGTGCTACTTGGATGTTGGGCCTCTGTATGTGGCCAGGCTGTGTAAAAGTCTCAAACATGTGGTATCGCCATACTCAGGAGGAGTAGCAGAATGCATTTTGGGGTGTAATTTTTGCTATGTACATATTATGTGTTAGAAATATCTTATAAATTGACAACTTTGTGTAAAAAAAATGCATTTTAATTTTTTCTCCACATTTTCCAAAACCTTCTGGAAAAAAATGAACCGTTCAAAAGACTCATAATGCCTCATAGATTATACGTTGGGGTGTGTGCTTTCAAAAATTGGGTCATTTTGTGGAAAATTCTATTGTCCTGGTGCTCCAGGGCCTTCAAAATTGTAATAGGTGGTTGAGAAAGGATATGTGCGATTTATGCTTGTAGAACGCCTGAAAGTGCTACTTCAATGTTGGGCCTCTGTATATGGCCAGGCTGTGTAAAAGTCTCACACATGTGGTATCGCTATACTCAAGAGGAGTAGCAGAATGCATTTTGGGGTGTCATTTTTGCTATGTATATGCTATGCGTTAGAAATATCTTATAAATGGACAACTTTGTGTAAAAAAAATGCATTTTCATTTTTTCTCCACATTTTCCAAAAACCTTCTGGAAAAAAATGAACCGTTCAAAAGACTCATAATGCTTCATAGATTATACGTTGGGGTGTGTGCTTTCCAAAATGGGGTCATTTTGTGGAAAATTCCATTGTCCTGGTGCTCCAGGGCCTTCAAAAGTGTAATAGGTGGTTGAGAAAGGATATGTGCGATTTATGCTTGTAGAACGCCTGAAAGTGGTACTTCAATGTTGGGCCTCTGTATGTGGCCAGGCTGTGTAAAAGTCTCACACATGTGGTATCGCTACACTCAGGAGGAGTAGCAGAATGTATTTTGGGGTGTAGTTGCAATTATGCATATGCTGTGTGAGAGAAAAAAACTGTTAATATGACCAGTTTGTGTAAAAAAAAAAAAAAAAAATTAAATTTTCCCAAGAATTGTGGGAAAAAAATACAACTTCAAAAAACTCACCACGCCTCTTAGTAAATACCTTGGACTGTCTACTTTCCAAAAAGGGGTAATTTTGGGGTATTTGTACTTTCCTCGCTTGTTAGTGTCTCAAGAAATGAGATATCCCTTCAGTACATCAGGCGTGATCAGATGTGATACATTTTCAGTGATTGCCACCATAGTTTGTAGACTCTATAACTTTCACAAAGACCAAATAATATACACTAATTTGGGTTCATTTTACCAAAGATATGTAGCAGTATACATTTTGGCACAAATTTATGAAGAAAAATTACTTATTTGCAAAATTTTACAATAGAAACTAAAAAAAAGTGTTTTTTTTAAAAAAAAATAGCTGTTTTTTTGCTTATATCGCAAAAAATAAAAAATCCAGTGGCGATTAAATACCACCAAAAGAAAGCTCTATTTGTGAGAAGAAAATGATAAAAATTTTGTTTGGATACAGTGTAGCATGACTAAGTAATTGTCATTCAAAGTGTGAGAGTACTGAAAGCTGAAAATTGGTCTGGGCGGGAAGGTGCATAAGTGCATGGTATTGAAGTGGTTAAAATGGTAAATTAAAAAAAAAAAAAAAAAATTTGCTTGTCGTTTGTTTTTGTTTTATTTTTGCAAAATGTTCTTATTTTTAATATTTTTATTATTCTTTACTTTTTAATTTCTTTATTTTATTAATTTAATTATTATTATTTTTTATCATTTTTTTTCACTTTATTGCTATCACACAGGAGAAAACAATTCACTGTGTGATACCAATTGGAGGAGACAGGTTCTCTTTATTGACCCTCTCACTTCCAAAAACAGGAGTCCTAGCACTAGCACTGTGCTAGAACTCCTGTCACAGCTGAGATGGGAAGAGCACAGGTCTCCCCTCTCACTGTGAACATAGGCGGCAGGGAAAGGAGACGGGAGACAGACTCGGCGGCCGGGGGGGGGGGGGGGAGGGGGGGAGGACGGAGTCCCGAAGACAGCCAGCCAAGTGTGGTATGTGGGGGGGGGGAGAGGGGGGAGAAGGGAGGACGGACAGCAGCACACATTTTCTTATAGAAACTCACCGCCCGTATGTTGAAACTGTCTCTCTTCTGCTCGCACACAGCCCCGCCTCCTCCTAACCCCGCGCTGTGATAGACAGAACACATCCCAGCATTGGACCCACATTCTGTCTATCACAGCGCGGGGTTAGGAGGAGGCGGGGCTGTGTGCGAGCAGAAGAGAGACAGTTTCAATGCATCACGCTCTATGATCAATTTGCGTTCCACGCTGGTTACGTGGAACTGGCGGGGATTTAAGAAAATCGCGGTCATCCAGCCTGGAGATCGTGGGGGGTGAATCGAGATCGCGATCCTCAAACGATTAATCGTACAGCTCTAGGTTGTATGCACAAGGTGTACACCAGGACCCTTTTGATTCTCCTGAACTTGCATTGATACATTTAGTCAAAGTTGCTGTGGTCTAATTTATGTGCATTAATATTTTAACGGTGGCTTACAAACTCTTAAAGGGGTTGTAAACCTTTGTGTTTTTTCACCTCAATGCATCCTATGCATTAAGGTGAAAAACCGCCTTGCAGTGTCCGGCCCCCCCCCCCCCGTTTTACTTACCTGAGCCCCGAATTTTCATGGGCGCGATCCCGCCTCACTCTCTCCACGGCTTCTCGGCTCTTCGTTGGATAGATTAGTGTTTCTCAACTCTGGTCCTCAAGGCGCCCCAACAGGTCATGTTTTCAGGCTTTCCGTTATTTTGCACAGGTGATTTGATCAGTTCACTGCCTTAGTAATTACCACAGCCATTTCATCTGAGGGAAATCCTGAAAACATGACCTGTTGGGGCGCCTTGAGGACTGGAGTTGAGAAACACTGGGATAGATTGATAGCAGCGCAGCCATTGGCTCCCACTGCTGTCAATCAAATCAAATGACGTGGCCGCCGGGGGGCGGGGCCGAGTCATACACTCGGCGTCTAAGGATACCGAGATTATGACACAGGAGCGCGTCCGCAAGCTAACCCCCTCAGGAGAGAGCTTCCCAGAGGGGGTTATCTAATGCGGAGAGGAGCCGCCGTGGGACCACAGAAGAGGACAATCGGGGCCACTCTGTACAAAACGAACTGCACAGTGGAGGTAAGTATGATATGTTTGTTATTTAAAAAAAAAAAAAAAACTCAAAGCTTTAATATCACTTTAAGCCTACAGGTGTGAACGGCTTTAGTATATGACAGCTATAATTTACAAAGCACTATCAGTGGAAGATAGAGCAGTCTCGCTCTGACTTCAAGTTCTCTCTGTGTGATTGAAACCTCAGACAAAGCCCCAGCTATAAGGCTTTGTATACACGACCGGTTTTCTCTGCAAGAACTAGCGAGAAAATTGCTGGCAGAGCTTTCTTGCCGAGTACACCGTGCGTGTGTACGAGGCTTTCAGGTTTCTCATCAAGTAAACTGGCCAGAATCTCAAAGAGAAAAATAGAGAACCTGCTTTCTATTTTCTCGTCTGGATTCTCGTCGGCCTGTTTCCCGACGAGAAACCCGAGAATGTGTACGCTTACCTGTCGCCGTGGAAACCCGCGCATGCTCGAAATGACTTTGACTATTGCGCAGTAGCTTCCTAGGCATAGGTAGAGTGTAGCAAGATGGCGGCAACGGCATCGAATGTGACGAGTGCACGCTCGTCGTAGTCGATGACGTCACCGCGTTCGTTCCATTCAAAAGAACAGCGGTTCTTTTGAATCGAGCGTGTGTACACTCGGCCGGGACAAGATTCTTGTCAAGAATCTCGTCATGGAAAAACGACATGTTTTTTCCTGACGAGATTCTCAGTCGTGTGTACTAGGCTTAAGGCCCCTTTCACACTGGGGCGTTTTTCATGCGGTTTAGCGCTAATATTAGCGCTATTATACCGCATGAAAAAATCATGCCCTTTAGCCTTCAATGTGAAAGCCCGAAGGCTTTCACACTGAAGCGGTGCGCTAGCAGGACCGCTCCAAAAGTCCTGCTAGCCGCTTCTTTACAGCGGTAAAGGAGCGGTGTGTTCACCGCTCCTTTACCGCGGTCTCCCATTGAAATCAATGGGACAGCGCGGTAATACCGCCCGCAAACCGCAGCAATAGCCGCGGTTTGCGGGCGGAATTAACCCTTTTTCGGCCGCTAGCGGCCGCATACCGCGGTAAGAACGACGGTATAGCAGCGCTGAAAATCGTGCTGCTATACCGCCACCGCTCCTGCCCGCCCCAGTGTGAAAGGGGCCTAAGGCTTGGTTAACCCTACCAGGACTTGGGATCCGGCTTGTGAGACTCCAAGTCGCGTGACATGTGAAATCCCATTTTAGTCAATGAGAGCTGTCTGAATTGGCACTACTGGAGTCGCTCCGACCATAGAAAAGATTCCAGTACTAGTTCAAGGTGACTTCTATCCGACCTGTGCCCGTAGACTTTAATGGAAGTTGCCTCCAAGTTGGATCCTCATCTTAATTGATGTGATTTGGATCCAACATAACAGGAAGATTACCCAGGCATTCCCTGAAGTTGCTTCAAAGTTGCCTCTAAGTTGCTTGGCAAAGTTGTGCCGACTTTCAGGTCACGGCAGTGTGAACCAAGCCTAAGGGAATAGTCCCAGAGATGGTCATTCACACGTTTGAGTAAATTTCTTCTTGAACTTTTGGGCTCTGTAAACAAGAGACCACACAATAGACATGCATAATATCACCTATTTACCTGACTAGAAAGAAAAATAGATTTTAAAATTTTAATTGTGCAGTCCTGGCCATAATATTGAAAAATAGGTTAAAAAACCAAAACAACATACACTCACTAAGTAGGAATGCTTTTCATATGTGTGTCGGAGAATAAGGGTCCTAATGCTTTTATTACAGGATCCCATCTCATACAACTATGCCCTTGTCCCTGATTTTATTTTATTTTTTTCCTGTTGCTATGCTGTACATTAGATTTCACAAACACTTACAGGTCAAACAGTTTAATTTCACATGCATCATTGCCCAGATGTTTGCAATATACCACTAACACGGTAAGCGAGTGACCTAATCCCACTCATACTGAAGACTTTTCATTAGGATTAAGTACAGGTCAAAAAGCAGACATGGTATGCTGCTGGAGGGTAATCTAGAAGCTAATTTATGAGATTTGATAGATTAAAAAAAAAACAATTTACAGCCAGAAACTGTTGTCACTTGGCTGTGCTTTATGAAGCAGAGCTTTGTCTATTTATGAGTTGTATGACGTCGTGAGTGTGAGAAGGTTACCGTCAGTGCAAGTATTATACCTAACTGTACCTAAAGTGCATAATTTTAAGAGAAAATTGAATCAAATACTAACTATAACCATCAACACCAGTGGTGGCGCGTCCATAAGGGGCGCACGGGCACCGCCCCCTCTCTCCTGCCACTTCTCTATCACCATAGATAGATTTGTGCATTGCATGAATCTATCTATGGTCGCCGCTGACACCCCCTATTCAGGTGTCTGGCCCCTTTTCGGGCACCGGGCACCTGAATAACACACGGCCGGGGTATAGGCTCTAATAGGCATCCAAAAAGGTGAACAGCAGGCGCCATGCTTGGCGCTCGCTGTTCACTAAGCATTGTGTTAGGAAAGGGAATGAATATTCCCTTTCCTAACACTGAACCGCTTCTCAGTCAATCAGGTGCTGGGGTCTGTTACCTGTCAACTGATTGGCTGAAACGGCAGGCGCTCTGATTGGACGCCTATTAGAAGTCCAATCATAGCAGAGGATGGGAAGAGAGGACGTGAGAAGACATCGAGGAGCGTGGAGGACACCGCTGTGACACGCTGCCCCACCGAGACAGGTAAGTGCCGAGCGGGCGGGGGATGCACACTGGCAGCATTTGATGGGGCACAGTAGCGACAATTGATGAGCACACGGGCAGAGATGGGTAAAGTAGCAGCAATTGATAGGCACACTAGCAGCATTTGATGGGGTACAGTAGTGGCAATTGATGGGCACAATGGCAGCAATAGATGGGCACAGTAGTGGTAATTGATGGGCACAGTGTCAGCAATTGATGGGCACAGTGTCAGCAATTGATGGGCACAGTGTCAGCAATTGATGGGCACAGTAGCGGCAATTGATGGGCACACTGGCAGCAATTGATGGGCACAGTGGCTGCGTTTGATGGGCACAGTGGCTGCGTTTGATGGGCACAGTGGCTGCGCTTGATTGGCACAGTGGCTGCGCTTGATTGGCACAGTGGCTGCATTTAATGGGCACAGTGGCTGCATTTGATGGGCACAGTTGCTGCGTTTGATGGACACAGTGGCGGCAATTGATGGGCACAGTAGCTGCGTTTTATGGGCACAGTGGCTTCAATTGATCGGGGGTTTTTTCAGTTTGTTTGCTCCCCCCCAAAGACTTGGAGCACCAGCCGCCACTGATCAACACTAATAGGTCTCGGCTACATTTATCTTTTTAAAAGTTAACACTTTAAATATTATAAATGCCATGAATTATATCTTTAAAGGTATAATGGATTAAGATTTTTTTTGTTTCACTATTATATTTTCTCACAGTTTGACCTGAAATATATAAATGAGGAGGCTTTTATTATTGAGTATTGTAGCACACAAATCCTTTACCTGCTTTTGGCGCCTTGGCAGGAAAAGGCACACCATGCTATGTGCCCGTACCCTCTTGTGTGAAGAGGTTGAGCGGTGTCATAAACAGGGTCTCCACAGCTAGGTTCTCCCGAGAATGGTTCTCGTCTCCACATATAATAAAGACAAGTCTCTATTTCCCCCAATAACTCCAAGGTCCACACCAGTTGCAACTCCATTGTAGAGTTTATTTACTCAAAGCACAGTCACTAGATAGAAAGGGTGGATGGAGGACAGGACAGCAGAAGATGTGGAGGAGGTCCAGGCACAAACGAGTATATGACTCACTACTTATCTCTCAAGTAGACTTAGCTCACCCGGATAGTCTTGCTTCTGGTGTTAAGCCTCTTTCCTCTTTCAGGGAGATGACATCCCTCCAGAGAGTTACCGGGCCCCTTCCTTCACTGTGATTCCTCACCAGTCCCTCGGAACGGTCCTCCCCCGGCCTCCTCATCTTAGAAATGGGTCTCCTCGCAAGGCAGCACCCTGGGATTCCTCCATCCTCTGTGGGCCCTAGCCAAAGGTGCTGGACCCAAGACCTTCAGTTGCAGCCCCAGGGCTAAAGGTTCCTGGGACTGATTCGCAGGACAGCAACCCACTCCCTGGGGGTAGGACCCCCGGGAGAAGAACACAGAACCCCAATCCTGGGGAAGAAGACTGAACTAACTACCCCAAACAGGCAGCGTCTGCCCCTTTTATATCCTCCCCGGCATGCACAGCAGGTTGACCCCGCCCACCATACCACTGCCAAGAGGGGACATCCAAGGCACAGCACTATACCAGCGGTTCAACCCTAGCCTCCGATGGCAGCGCCATCTACAGGCCACAGGGAACTATACACTAGTATTCCACCTGCGGTATAAAACGGTTAGCAAAGCCCTAACAATTAAGGTGTTTGAGTTCTACTACCACTCAAACATTCCCCTAAATTTAAAGACCCCGCTACAGTATTTTCTGAGAACCTTCTTCCTGCAAACATTTAAAGGAGAAGTACACCCAAAGCTCGTTTGGCTGTACTTTTCCTGTGGACCACATGAGTGCAGTTTGTTCTTTACTCCTGTGACACGTTTCCAGCAGTCAGCGGGCTGAAGCATCTTCCCACATGCCTGGACTGGCACCCGGATCAGCCCAGCCTCTCAGAGAGTTGCTGAGAGCCTGAGCCGGCCACTTCCACCCCCTCCACAGCCCAGCCTAGCCCTCCAGAGAGCACGCAGGGAGGGGGAGGCAGAGCAGACAGCGGTGACTGACATCCACCATCTCTCTGTTCAGGGAGCTCTGAAAACCGAGCGGTCAGTGGTGTTTGATCGCTCGGTTCTCAGTCTTGGAGCCAGCGGGGGACAGATGCAGCATTGGCCCGATGCTGCATCCACATAGGTAAGTATAGTTCTTAAATAAAGAAAAAAAAAACATACTTCTCTTTTAATTTATGATTGTAAGGGGACCTTTATTGGAGATTTTACCTCCTATATTTCACAATTATTATTATTATACAGGATTTCTATACGCCAACAGTTTGCGCAGAGCTTTACAATGATAGGGCAGACAGTACAATTACAAAACAATTCAATACAGGAGAAATTGGAGGGTCTTGCCTATTAGAGCTTACAATCTAGGAGGGAGAGTCAAGTGATACAAAAGGTAATAACTGAAGAAAATTAAATTACAGTTGTTAGGTGGCGGCAGGATAGGGTAGATGGGATTTCTGTCCCCAGTGGTGATGGGCTCCCTATCCCCAGTGGTGATGGGGTCCCCGTCCTCAAGAAAGAATGGGTCTCTGTCCCCAAATGAAAAGGGGTCCCTATCCCCAGGTGAAAAGGGGGCCCCCGCAGTGTCCTCTGTACCCCTATAGCAGTTCCCTGCAATGACGGCGGAGCGGTGCGGCTCTCGTTCTGGGAGGACGTCATATGACGGCGCTCCAGAAAGGCCGCTGTCATAAATTTATGAAGAAATCTGATTTTATTAGAAATGTTTTATAACAGAAAGTAGAAAATAATGTTTGTGTTTTGTTTGTTTTTTGCCTTTTTCTGTTTATATCATAAAAAATAAAAAAAACAGTGGTGATCAAATTCCACTAAAAGAAATCTCTATTTGTGTGGAAAAAAATGAAATAAATGTAATTTGGGTACAGTGCTGCATGACCGCGCAATTGACAGTTAACCACTTAAGCCCCGGACCATTTTGTTGCTAAAGGACCAGGCCCCTTTTTGCGATTCGGCACTGTGTCACTTTAACTGACAATTGCGCAGTCGTGCAACGTGGCTCCCAATTAAAATTGACGTCCTTATTTTTCCACAAATAGAGCTTTCTTTTGGTGGTATTTGATCACCTCTGCGGTTTTTATTTTTTGCGCTATAAACAAAAATAGAGCGACAATTTTGAAAAAAAATTCTATATTTTTTACTTTTTGCTATAATAAATATCCCCAAAAAAATATATAAAAAAACATTTTTTTTCCTCAGTTTAGGCCGATACGTATTCTTCTACATATTTTTGGTAAAAAAATCGCAATAAGCGTTTATTGATTGGTTTGTGCAAAAGTTATAGTGTCTACAATATAGGGGATAGTTTTATGGCATTTTTATTAATATATTTTTTTTTATACTAGTAATGGCGGCAATCAGGGATTTCTTTATTTATTTATTGTGACTGCGACATTATGGCGGACACTTTTGACACTATTTTGGGACCAGTGAAATTTTTACAGCGATCAGTGCTATAAAAATGCACTGATTACTGTGAAAATTACACTGGCAGTCAAGGGGTTAACCTGTAGGGGGCGCTGAAGGGGTTAAGCGTGACCTAATGAGTGATTCTTACCTGTGTGGGGGCGTGGCTTGGCATGTCACGTCACTGATCGTTGTTCCCTATGACAGGGAACAGGCGATCAGTGACAGTCTCACTAGGAAGCACGGGAAGAGGTTTGTTTACACTTACGTCTCCCCGTTGTTGAGCTCTGTGACCCGATTGTGGGACACCGGCGGCGATCGGGTCCGCGTGTCCCGTGGGCATGGTCACGGAGTACCCCACGGCTCGCACATTAAAGGGGACGTACAGGGGACGTACCTGTACGCCAATGTGCACAGCCGTGCCATTCTGCCGACGTACATCGGCGTGGGGCGGTCGGCAGGTGGTTAAAGTAGCACAGTGCTGAATAGCAAAAAGTGCCCTGGTCAGTAAGGGGGTAGAATCTTCTGGAGCTGGGGTGGTTAAATAACATTATAATAAAAATGGGATATTGGCGCTGCTTATAATGATTCTAACTGATTGGTGATCAGTATGTGTGAGGTGGGAAGACAAATTCTGACAGTGTGTAACCGATCACTTCATAGAAAGATAAACCAGTGATGATTTCTACAACCTAATTAAGTGTTCTTGCATAGCAAGAGCACTTATTGTTATCTCACATATATATTATTCTTATTCTTATTATAGCCAAATTTACCACCCTAACTCCTCCCACAGTTTTTACACTACATAGACAAGTAATATACCGAAACGTGCCGATTTTTCCCGATCGGTAAGCTATTACTTTGTGGAACGTTTCGCCAAATCTTTCATGAAACATCGTCGTTTTTGCGGCCAAATTTTTCCAAAAATCAGGACATGATTTCTAACCTGCCACCACTCCCTCATTTTTAAGCCCACCTACACAAATTGTATATCAAAACGTTCAGCTATCCCTGCTGCCACTACACATGTCCACGGCTAAGCCATAGTCCTGATTGTTTTCACAATATGGGCATTTGTTTGCAACTCACGCCACCCATTGACATTCATTGAAACTCCCCTCTAGCCACTTCAAATTTGAAGGGCAATTTCTAAACTGCGACTGTGCCTTAAATTTTTATATTTCAGAGAGATATTATATATCAAAATGTAGGTCTGGGTCTTGTGATTCTCACAATATAAAGTTTTTCGCTTTTTTAAACACGACCGTTTAAAGAATGGCAAGTATTCAGGAGAGGCAGAAAATACTGTGACTTGTGCTTAGAGCCTGCATAAACAAACATTGGTTTCCTGGCAACGCTGAGGGGAATTATAGCTCCTCCCACACAGCTCTGAGGAGCATTGTAGCCCCTCCCACACAGCTCTGAGGGGAATTATAGCATTAGTGCTCCTCCCACACAGCTCGGAGGGGAGTTTCTGTATCACAATATGTTGTAACATGGAGGTTGTCTTTCCCTCAGGACACAGTATGTTCCAAGTTAGGGTGTCTAGGGGGAAAGACAATGCACGTCGCCTCTTAGTTCTCTAAGGCATTTCACTTAAGCTTAAGCTTAACACTTTTCACAGTTACTGCAGCCACCCCAACCACACAACAGTTGCTCAAGCCACTCCACCCAGTTACTCCGCCCACTCCAGTTGTAGACTACTGGTGGAGGCAAGAACACTTCACACAATTTCCCCAGAAATTGTAGCTTTTCTAGTTGACCAATATAATCCTGTGAGAGAAAAGCAGGAAAAAACTTCACCAGGGTGGACCACGAGAGAGACCACCTGGGAGATGGAAGGCTTGGATCCCCTACAGGAGACCTGGATGGAGAGAACATCAAACATACACAGAGGATGGACCAAGGGGAAGAGATCTACCCAGGAGGGGTCAGAGGACCACCGGCCGGCCACCAAGGATACCCACATGTAGAAGAACAGAGCACATATACACGGAACGGAGGGATCAGTAATCTGAACAGAGATTTGGAACAAAGAGGCATGGAAAGAGGAAATCGGCAAGAAGAAAACGTGGAGGGAAGAAGGAAAGAGAAGAAGAGAGTACTAGGAGAGAGGATTTTTAATTTAAGTGATACCACCTTTTCAGATGAAGAAATTAGGATTTTAAATTCGCCCCTGATAGGAATATTGATAAGTTCGAGGTCTACATTGACCTACAAAAAATGATACGCAAGTTAACCACTTAAGCCCCGGACCATTTTGCTTGTCAATGACCGAGCCACTTTTTTGCGATTCGGCACTGCGTCGCTTTAACTGACAATTGCCCAGTCGTGCGACGTGGCTCCCAAACAAAATTGACGTCTTTTTTTCCCCCCCAAATAGAGATTTCTTTTGGTGGTATTTGATCACCTCTGGGTTTTTTGTTTTTTTTTGCGCTATAAACAAAAATAGAGTGACAATTTTGAAAAAAAATGCAATATTTTTTACATTTTGCT
The DNA here is from genome assembly GCA_029206835.1 of Rana muscosa. Classification (NCBI taxonomy): domain Eukaryota; kingdom Metazoa; phylum Chordata; class Amphibia; order Anura; family Ranidae; genus Rana; species Rana muscosa. Next base: position 61,144,645 of record JARGYO010000094.1, read on the forward strand.
ATAAAAAAATATCCCCAAAAATATATTTAAAAAAATGTTTTTCCTCAGTTTAGGCCGATACGTTTTCTTCTACATATTTTTGGTTAAAAAAAATCGCAATAAGCGTCTATTGTTTGGTTTGTGCAAAAGTTATAGCGTCTACAAATAGGGGATAGAATTATGGCATTTTTATTATTATTTTTTTTACTAGCAATGGCGGCGATCTGCGTTTTTTTTATCGTGACTGCAACTATATGGCGGACACATCGGACACTTTTGACACATTTTTGGGACCATTGTCATTTTTACAGCGATCAGTGCTATAAAAATGCACGGCTTACTGTAAAAATGACACTGGCAGTGAATGGGTTAACCACTAGGTGGCGCTAAAGAGGTGAAGTGTGCCCTAGGGAGTGATTCTTACTGTTAGGGGGAGGAGCTACCAGTGACACGTCACTGATCACTGTTCCCGATCACGGGGGAACAGTAGATCAGTGACATGTCACTAGGCAGAACAGGGTAGAGCCTTGTTACAAAGGCAACCCCCTGTTCTGCCTTTGCTGACCGCAATCGCGGACCGCGTTCCCTGGACCCGCGAGCACACTCACGAGGCATGCGGCGGGCGTGTGCCCGCTGGGCGGCAAACTTAAAGGGACGTACAGGTACGCCCATTTGCCTGCCTGTGCCATTGTGTCGACGTATATGTGTGTGCGGCGGTCGGCAAGTGGTTAATTAAAAATTTTTTGCGCAAACCAATCAATAAACGCCGATTGCGATTTTATTTTATTTTTTACCAAAAATATGTAGAAGAATACGTATCGGCCTAAACTGAGGAAAAAATTTTTTTTTATATATTTTTTGGAGATATTTATTATAGCAAAAAGTAAAAAATATGTATTTTTTCAAAATTGCCGCTCTATTTTTGTTTATAGCGCAAAAAAAAAAACCGCAGAGGTGATCAAATACCACCAAAAGAAAGCTCTATTTGTGGGAAAAAAAGGACGCCAATTTTGTTTGGGAGCCACGTCGCACGACTGCGCAATTGTCAGTTAAATCGACGCAGTGCTGAATCGCAAAAAGGGGCCTGGTCTTTATGCTGCGTATTGGTCCGGGGCTTAAGTGGTTAAAAATGTATATAAAATTCCCTGAGAACTTGATATCTTTTCCTAGTTAGGGGGAATGTTTCATTACAGGATTAAATTTTATATCCTGTTCTTGGGGTGAAGCTAGAAGACCCCTAATGTCTCCTTGTCACTCCTGTCACATAAGGGGCTTGTCAGTACATACATATATATATATGGTTAGGACACATGTTAATACATAAACACCTATTACACATCCCTACACACACCAGAAGTGGGGCTGGGGAAAATATCCATTTAAATCTTGAATCGAGTTGAGAGGTCAAATCGATTCAAATTTTCAGCAAATCTATTTTTTAGATTTTTTTTTTTTCACCGGGACCGGCGCTGACACCGCGCCGGTCCTGAGGAGCTGCGGGCAGGAGTTTTTAGGCGAGGCCGCGGCTTGGGCCTAGTCAATGGCTTCGGCCTAGTCAATGGCTTCGGCCTAGTCTGCGGCGTCCGGCCTCGCTTAAAAACTCCTGCCCGCAGCTCCTCAGGACCAGCGCGGTGTCCATCAAAAAAATTAATAAAAAAAACTTGATTCGAATCGTGAATCTATATTTTTATTTATTTATTTATTTTTGAAATCGCAGATTTATTTTTTTGAGAAAATCGCCCAGCTCTAACCAGAAGTGGAAGAAGTAGCCATAGAGACCCTTCCAGCCTTACAAATGTGTCCGGTGCATCCAAGTGGTAATGAGCCCCGGTCATGAAAGGATTAAATAAAAGAGGAAGCAATTCAAATGGAAATATACCAAATTTTTATTGTGTGTTTATGAAAGTAGAATTATGGACACATTATTTCCTTTTCCAACTATATATACTCTGAATAAACCAAGAGTCCTTTGGTAAAATCTATTGGCCAGAAGTGAAGATCTAGTGATCCTCTCGCCCATTCGCTGACACACTTTTGACCAAGAGATTCCAAGCCTGCCCACCACGGCAAGGTAGACTCTTCTAGGGCAGGACCTACACTAAGCTACCCTACTGGATGCTAGTCATCATTTTTCTAATGTTGGGTGTATGTCTGTAGTAGGCCTCATCCTATAATCTGTGTGTGCGATCTACTCTCTCCTAATGTGGTTGTCTGTCTGTGTGCATCTATCTAAAGCATGGAGCGGTCAGTTTATGTACATCTGGACGTCCTCTGTTAGTGGAGGTCAGTGCATGCCAGTCATTGTATGTTGTCCAGTGTGTGTCAGTAAATAAATGTTCATCAGTAATCAACAGAAATAAAATTAAGATTCCTTAATATGTACAACTGACACAAGCAAAGGATTGCAGGAGAGTCTTACTAGCTACCTGTCAGGTATAGGTGACCATGTCAGTGTCCCTTGTGTCTGCACCATCCCTATAAAACCTGCAGTAGTGCGGCTGCTTTATGGGGGCACCAGACTGATTTGTCTTGCGGCCCGGTACACCTCATAAGTCTGGCGCTACAATAAAAGTGTAGCGCAAGTCGGCGGGGACTCTTTTCATGCTGCCCCCCCCTGCAAAGCGCTGCCCTAGGCCTGGGCCTTGTTGGCCTTGGCCAAGATACAGCGTTGCTGATGGGTGCGGTGTGTGCATGGTGAGGCACTGTGATGGGTATGGTGTGGCACTGTGATGGGCACGGTGTGTGCATGGTGTGGCACTGTTATGGGCATGGTATGTATGGTGTGGCGCTGTGATGGGCACGGTGTGCATGGTGTGGCGCTGTGATGGGCACGGTGTGCATGGTGTGGCGCTGTGATGGGCACGGTGTGCATGGTGTGGCGCTGTGATGGGCACGGTGTACATGGTGTGGCGCTGTGATGGGCACGGTGTGCATGGTGTGGCGCTGTGATGGGCACGGTGTGGCACTGTGATGGGCACGGTGTGGCACTGATGGGCAGGGTGTGCATGGTGTGGCACTGATGGGCACGGTGTTGTATGGTGTGGCACTGTGATGAACACTGTGTGCATGGTGTGGCACTGTGTTGGGCACGGTGTGCATGGTGTGGCACTGTGATGGGCACAGTGTTTCATGGTGTGGCACTGTGATGGGCACGGTGTGCATGATATGGCACTGATGGGCACGGTGTACAAATCCTTCCCAATGCAGCAAATCAATGGTCCCCGCTGTCAGAATACAATGGCGACACAGAAGGGAGGATTCCCGCCTAAAATCCAACTTTAATTGGCTGTCACCTTTTCAGACAGTTTGCTGCAAACCAGAAACAGAAACAATCCCACATTGACGTCATAATGGAGAATCTTCATCAGTGGATAATCGCTGTGATGAGCGTGTAATATCTCCATAATTGGGATCTTTGCACATTTTGTGTCTAAATTGACATACAAGTCTTCACCAACAGCTTGTATAGAAATGAATTCTCTTTTCATTTCCTTGTATTCCTCGTAGGTGTTCAAATCCCCCCTATTAGCCCAATTCCCCCTAAATCCCCCTTCCCTGAACAAATCCCTCTTCCTAACTCAAATCCCCCCTATTAGCCCAAATCTTATGGGGAGATTTGGGATAAAAGGGGGGATTTGAATTAGGAGGAGGATTTGTGCAGGGAGGGGGGATTCCCCCAAAATCCCCCCTCCCAACACAAATCCCTCCTCCTAACTGAAATCCCCCCCTATTAGCCAAAATCTCCCCACCCTCTCCTAGCTAAAATCCCCCTTCTTAGCCCAATTCCCCCTAAACCCCCCCTCCCTGAACAAATCCCTCTTCCTAACTCAAATCCCCCCTATTAGCCCCTAAATCCCCCTCCCTGCACAAATCCCTCTTCCTAACTCAAATCCCCCCCTTTTATCCCAAATCCCTCCTCCTAACTCAAATCCCCCCTATTAGCCCAAATCTCCCCACCCTCTCCTAGCTCAAATCCACCCTCTTAGCCCAATTCCTCCTAAATCCCCCCTCCCTGCACAAATCCCCCTATTAGCCCATAGCCCCCCTACCTCCTCCTAGTACAAATCCTTCCCAATGCAGCCAATCAATGGCCCCCGCTGTCAGAATACAATGGTGGCGCAGAAGGGAGGATTCCCGCGTAATATCCAACTTTAATTGGCTGTCACCTTTTTAGACAGTTTGCTGCAAACCAGAAACAGAAACATTCCCACATCGACGTCATAATGGAGAATCTTCATCAGTGGATAATCGCTGTGATGAACGTGTAATATCTCCATAATTGGGATCTTTGCACATTTTGTGTCTAAATTGACATACAAGTCTTCACCAACAGCTTGTATAGAAATGAATTCTCTTTTCATTTCCTTGTATTCCTCGTAGGTGTGCACGTCGATGACTTCTCTCTTAAATAGCTCCTTTGCATTGAAAACAATCTGATCTTCGGCATAATGGATCCTCGGGACCTTTCCATCAATGCTTGGCTTTTCACCGAACAAGTTGTCGATACAGTTTTTCCTAAACGTCTTGTATTTGTCTATCCTGTTCTGGAGCTTTTCAACGATCTCCTTGACATTGGCTAACTCCTCCTCTCTGGTTTCTACCTCTGATTCTGTTTTGTGACGTAGTTGATATTTGTTTTTGATTTGTTTGGCAAGTAGTTTGGAAAACTCTTGCTCGCTTCCTGCCTTTGGAAAGTAACCAGCTGTTTGTAAAATCTGCAGGCGTTCCTTGCGAAGTTGTGCTTTTTGGGCGGCGTCAAGGTCTTTAGATGAACTGGATTTTTTCTTTTTCTCTGCATGTTCAGGACTGCTGGAAGTTTTACTTCCTATTTCTTGTGCTGGCTTCATCAGACTCTGAAGGAGTTTTTTTCCAGGTCGCATAAGTTCTAGGGTTAGTTTCATTCTGGAAACCTTAGAATTCTCCTCTTCAACATCCAAATCTTTCAGTGGAGAAACTTTGCTAAGTAAACATAGCGAGAATTTCGTTTTTTTGCTGGTCTCATCATAGACGGCTCCATCAGTGTCATCATAGAAGGCTCCATTAGTGTCCTCAAGATCCTTAAGAAGCGGCACCGGTCCAATATCCTTAAACATTTGGTACATAAGTAATGCGGTTGGCAAGTCTTCATGGCGGCAAAATACAAATCTCTGATATTTAGAAAGCAGAGAATGTATATTGATGATGTCCTCTGCAGTCATGGTTAGCTTAGGAATCTGTACGGCGGCGGTGTACTCGGTAAAGCTGTATTCCTTCTCGGGATCTTGAACATCCAGAACTTTCTGAAATAATTCCCTGAGCTTTTGGAAGGTTTTCATCCCAGTTGAATGACTATAGGGAGCAAAGGCGTTTAAAGTCTGCCGTAACTTTTGAGACACAAAGAATAAGTTCTCCTTCTGGTGTGATAGTTTATATAGATAGGGGTCAAATTTATCTGGTTCCTCTATGGCTGTGCGGAAGTACTCAGATAGGAAATATCCAACAGGCCACAACAGTGAATCTTTACTTTCATATGGAAACTTTTTTTGCAAAGATCCATGTAGGACTTTTGTTAGGTATATCAGCCCATAAGGAATCCTGTCCAGAGATGAGGATATGGTCTCGATAAATGTATTTATCAGGTCATCTAAATAGGATTGTGATGTATAGTCGTTCAGCCTGAAGATTCTTTTAATTCCGCTCACTATAGTTTTAGCCACCACTGTGTGGCCCATTTTATTATTGATTGCCAATACATGATTTATTGGTCCAGCCAGGGCCCTGAATACGTTCTCGTACTTTGGTTTCTTACTGTAATAACATTTAATTATCTGTAAAACCACTGAGTCTTCAAGGGATATCTCCTCAATGTGTCCAATTTTTTCCTCCACTTCAGCACGAAGAGCAAATTCCATCAATTTAATAAAATAGTACTCTTCTCGTGGAGTTTCACCGTGATTAAAGAGCGGCAAAAGCATTCCTTCTGTGAATGCTTTGATCTGCTCAGGGGATGCCGTCTCTCTAATGATTCCAAGCAGGTAAACTGGTTTTGTCTGCAGATAGTAGAAGATCTGTCCATAGTAATCCAGCCTCTCTATCTTCATTCTGGCCTCACAAGCCTCCTGTCTGTACTTGGCTATGGCCTCTTCAATTTTCTCCTTATTGAGACGTTTGTGTTTTTTGAATCTGGATACCAGATCCTGTTGAGCCATATTGTACTTGACCAGAGCTGTGATGTCTTTGTCCAAGTTGTCCTGCTCCTGCCACAGTTGACGGAGGGTTTTACATTGAGCCGTTAAATCCATGTTCAATGTGTTCAGGCGAAGCTGCTTATCGAAGGTCGTGAGGTCACTGGGGTTCAGGTCATCAGCAAAGCGGGTGATGAGGCTCTCGGTCAGTTCTTTGGTTGTCAGGAATCCCTCTAAACGATCTAGGACCACTATGGATTTGCCCGCTTGCTGGAAACGTCTTATGCCCGGAGTAACCCGCTGCGCCCTTCTTCTCATACGTTTTTTCTCTTCAGCCTCTATCTTCCGTAAATTTGATCCATATTCCGTGGAATCATCCATTCTGCGCCTCCTCCTGTATTTTTTCTCATCCGGTTCTAGAACTGTAGCCACCCAATCAAGGAATGGAGACTCACAAAGGAACAACCCTCTGGGAGCTTCCCTCCTCCTCCTTCTTTGTTGGGTGTTTTGCACCATTTCTGCTATCAGATGGTCTTACACCAAGAATTTATATTAATAGTATATACTGTGTATTAAATCAGTATATATAAATAAAGTATCACACTAGTATATAGTGCAGATAAGTATACAGATTAAGCTCTAATCAAAGTCGCTCTGTGCTAATAATAACACTAAAGATTTCTGTTGTGTCAGACAAATTCAAAACACGTCTGTTCACTTCAACTGACAGCTACAGAATGATTCCAGCTCCTCCCCCACCTTCTATGTATTGCCTCTCTGCTGCTTTGGCAGGAAGCCAGATTCATGCTCTGGCTCCTCCCACTTTTTATTTCTAACTGTTTTTCCCTTGTGAGGTCAGAGTGTCTGGCAGGAAGCCAGATTCATGCTCTGGCTCCTCCCACTCTTTATTTCTAACTGCTGTTCCCTTGTGAGGTCAGAGTGTCTGGCAGGAAGCCAGATTCATGCTCTGGCTCCTCCCACTTTTTATTTCTAACTGTTTTTTCCTTGTGAGGTCAGAGTGTCTGGCAAGATTTCATTTTTTTTTACAAGCTGACATGCACAGTATCCTGCCTGGAAGTGATGACTGACAACACATATGGGGGAGGGGGGGTCATCAGCAGATATGAGGATGGAGAAGCACTATTTGTATAACTAGAAAAACTAAAATTTCTGGGGAAATTGTGTGGTGTTCTTGCCCCCACCAGTAGTCTACAACTGGAGTGGGCGGAGTAACTGTGTAAATCCGTAAGAAAAAGTTGAAGTAGTGAGAATAGTTGGGAAAAGTAGCAATGGTTTATTTTGTATTGAAATTATTTTTTATTCACAAATTTTATTAAAAAAAAAAAAAAAAATTATTAAAAAAATTTTTTTATTTTTTTTTTAATGATTTTATTAAAAAAAAAAAAAAGTAAATTTTTTTTTTTTTTTTTCGAAAACGATTTTTTTCTTCAAAAAAGTTTTTTTTATAAACTGTATAAGATATCAAACTGAAAAGATATAGCCAGATAGCTATAGCATTGGGGGGAGATTTCACTTTGTCTCACAGTCAAAACAGGAAATGAGGAAAAATCTCTGTACCGTGTCATCAGAACTAGTGTCCTTATTGGGGGGGGGGGGGTTTAATTTCCTGTCTCATACTCAAAACAGGAAATGAGGCGAAATCCCTGTACAGTGTCACCAGAACTGGTGTCCTAATTTCATTTTTTTTTTTTATAAGCTGACATGCACAGTATCCTGGAAGTGGTGACTGACAAACATGGGGGGGAGGATCATCAGATATGAGGGTGGAGAAGCACTATTTGTATAATAAAGTCACTTGGACAATATTATACAAAGATGACACTTGTGTTTTTATTAGGTTTTATTTTTAGTGGAAGGATTGACAATCACAATGCATTCGTTGGATATTCACCTTGATTGCCATAGGTGGCGGTGTTGTACACAGAGCTGATTACAGTAGCTGTCAGTAGTGCTATCGTTATGTAATAGTAATGGACTGCAGTTCTCAGGGGGGACCATAGGTGGCGGTGTTGTACACAGAGCTGATTACAGTAGCTGTCAGTAGTGCTATCGTTATGTAATAGTAATGGAATGCAGTTCTCAGGGGGGACCATAGGTGGCAGTGTTGTACACAGAGCCGATTACAGTAGCTGTCAGTAGTGCTATCGTTATGTAATAGTAATGGACTGCAGTTCTCAGGGGGGACCATAGGTGGCGGTGTTGTACACAGAGCTGATTACAATAGCTGTCAGTAGTGGTATCTTTATTTAACCACTTTGCATCCAGGCCAATTCTGACACTTTGCGCCTACTAGAAAATTACATAGAACCCCCAAACATTATATATGTTTTTTTTTTTTTATAGCAGAGACCCTAGAGCAGGGGTGTCTAAACTTTTTTCAAAGAGGGCCAGATTTGATGAAGTAAACATGCCGACCATTTTGCCTGACATTCTTTAACCCCTTCCTTACCGGGTCATAATAATATGACGCCGGCAGGAACCCTGCCTCCCTCTGGACTTCATATGATGGTCTTTCTTCCTGGCTATCTAGGCGGCGGGGGCTCGCGCGCACCCGCGGCACCGCTCGTGACCCGGTGTGCGTGCCCGGCGGCCGCGATATCTGCCGGGCACCCGCGATTATGGCAGGAGTGTGGATCTGTGTGTGTAAACACATAGTTCCACATCCTGTCAGAGGTGAGGAGACTGATGTGTGTCCCCAGTACAGAGAAACACACATCGGTCTCCTTGTGATTCCCCTCCCCCTACAGTTAGAATCACTCAATAGGGAACATATTAACCCATTCAGCGCCCCCTAGTGTTAACCCTTTTCCCTGCCCGTCACATTTACACAGTAATCAGTGCAGTTTTATAGCACTAATTGCTGTATAAATGTGAATGGTCCCAAAAACATGTCAAAAGTGTCCGATGTGTCCGCCGCAATGTCACGGTCACTATAATAATAATAAAAAAAACAAAACAGATCGCCGCCATTACTAGTGTAAAAAAAAGCCAGAAATCTATCCCCTATTTTGTAGACACTACAACTTTTGTGCAAACCAATCAATATACACTTATTGCGATTTTTTTTTTTAACAAAAATATGTAGAAGAATATATATCGGCCTAAACTGAGGAAAAAATGTTTTTTAAAAAAAAGTTATTTATTAAATCAAAAAATAGTGTTTTTTTTTCCCAAATTGTCGCTCTTTTGTTTATAGCACAAAAAATAAAAACCGCAGAGATGATCAAATACCACCAAAAAGAAAGCTCTATTTGTGGGGGGGGGGGGGGGAACATTTGAGTACAGTGTTGCATGACCGCGCAATTGTCATTCATAGTACAACAGCGCTGAAAACTAAAAAATTGTTCTGGGCAGGAAGGGGGTGAAAATTCCCGGTATGGAAGTGGTTAAACCATTACAATTTGGTCTAAGTGTGTTCCTCCGAGCACTAATACACTGCCCAACAAGAATTCTCTTGCCTTTGTGGCCGTATGTGGTGAAGAGATGAACTCGGGCGTATTATTTGGATATACCGTATTTATCGGCTTATAACACACACCTTCAATAAAAAAAAAAAAGAAAAAAGGAAGTTTCTAAAAAAAAAAAAAAAAAAAAAAAAAAAAAAAAAACTTACATTTTAACCACTTCGCACCCGGGCCAATTCTGACACTTCGCTCCTACATGTAAAAAGCCTAATTTTTTGGCTAGAAAATTACATATAACCCCCAAACAATATATATGTTTTTTTAGCAAAGACCCTAGAGCAGGGATATGCAATTAGCGGACCTCCAGCTGTTGCCAAACTACAAGTCCCATCATGCCTCTGCCTCTGGTTGTCATGCTTGATGCTGTCAGTCTCCCTATGTCTCATGGGACTTGTAGTTTGGCAACAGCTGGAGGTCCGCTAATTGCATATCCCTGCCCTAGAGAGAGAATACAATGGCGGTCATTGCAACTTTTTATCTCGCACGGTATTTGCGCAATAATTTTTCAAACGCATTTTTTGGGGGAAAAAAACGGTTTCATGAATTAAAAAATATTAACACATTAAAGTTAGCCCAATTTTTTTGCATAATGTGAAAGATATTATGCCGAGTAAATAGATACCTAACATGTCACCCTTCAAAATTGCACACGCTCGTGGAATGGCGCCAAACTTCGGTACTTAAAAATCCTCATGGGCGACGCTTTAATTTTTTTTATTGGTTACATGTTTTGAGTTACAGAGGAGGTCTAGGGCTATAATTATTGCTCTCGCTCTAACGTTCGCTACGATACCTCACATGTGTGTTCTGAACACCGTTTTAATATGTGGGCGGGACTTACGTATGCGTTCGCTTCTGCGTACGAGCTACCGGGGACAGGGGCGCTTTACAATTTTTTTTTTTTTTATTTATTGTTCATTTTACACTTAACTTTTTACTTTGACAGTTAGAAAAAAAAAAAAATGATCACTTTTATTCCTATTACAAGGAATGTAAACATCCCTTGTAATAGGAATAAGCATGACAGGTCCTCTTTACAGTGAGCTATAGGGTCAATAAGACCTCACATCTCACCTCTAGGCTGGGAAGCCTGAAATAAAAAAAAAACGATCACCGCTTCCTAGCCGAAGCAGCACAGTTTTTTTGAATGCAGAGGCCGGGCGTGACGTCATAACATCGCGCCCGGCCTCCGAACGATCATAGAGACTCCGGCGACCATCTGGTCCGCCGGAAATCTCTATTGTAAGAAGCCGGGGCCGGCGGATCCTGTCACCGACTCGCCGATCGCTCAGGTGAGTCGGTAGAAGCACCGGAGGGCGGCGGGAGGGGGGGGGGGGGGGACGCCCCCTCTCGCCGCCTGTAAGAACGATCAAGCGGCGGAACAGCCGCTATGATCGTTCTTACGGTACAGAGAATCGCCGGCTCTAAAAAACGATATCTGAATGATGCCTGTAGCTGCAGGCATTATTCAGATATCCCGGCTCAAAGTCAAGGACGTCCATGGACGCAAAGTGGTTAAACAAAGAACTGTGAAGCAAAATAAGGGTCAGTGCCCATCAATGCAGCCTAATCAGTGCCCATCTGCATCCTCACCGTCGCCATGAATGCAGCACCCACTAAATTACCATGAATGCAGACTCACCATTATCGTCAGTCCAGCCTGCAGAGGAGACAGGGAGGGGGCGGGACGAGCACCAACAGACAAACAGGAGAAACTCCTGTTTTTGCGACGGGCCTCTTTAATTGAAAGTCCCGCCTCCTGTGATGGACAGAACAGTTGTCCAATGGCAGCGCAGGAGACGGGACCTTCCTTTTACACAGGTGCCGTGTAAACAGGAAATACTCTCCTGTATGCACGACACTCGTCCCTCTCCTCCAAGGCAGCCAGCATACTATCTTTTGTGGCCCCCGGCGCTTGGGGATCACAAAAGATATATACCGGCCCGGACTTTGGACATACCTGCCCTAGAGAATACAATGGCGGTCATTGCAACTTTTTCTCTTGCACGGTATTTGCGCAGCAATTTTTCAAACGTGTTTTTTTTGGGGGGGGGGGGGAACCGTTTCATGCTTTTCAAAAAAACTCCAACGCTCTGCCCATTGAAATGAATGGGCAGCGCTGACAAAGCCCCTGCAAAGTGCTTTGGCAGCAACGCAACATGGGCACCATTAACCCTTTCATTGCCTGCTAGCAGGGGTTAAAATGCGCTCCGCTAGCGGCTGAAAATGCACTGCTATACCAGAGGTAAAGTGCCACTAAAACTAGCAGCGTTCGTGTGAAAAGAGGTCTAATAGATGATACAGAACAAACTAGCTCACCGGCATCGCCATTTATCATGGACTCATCAGTGACCCACAAGTGCACTCTCAGTTGTAAACATACCCAGCTACTGCATACTAAAGCCTCGTACACACGCACGGATTTTCCAACGGGAATTGTGAGAGGACAGACTGTTGTCAGAAAATCTGACCGTTTGTATGCTCCAGCGGACAATTTTTGGATTTTCCACGGACAAATGTGGGATAGCAGGCTTTAAAATTGTCCGCCAACAACTGTGTTGTCAGATTTTCCAAGCGTGTGTACACAAGTCCGGACAAAACGCCAAAGTATAAAAACACCACATGCTCAGAAGCAATGCTCACCATAAAAACACATTAGGAGAAGTTGCCCAAAGGGTGGCGCTAAAGAGCTGAAAAACCCTGTAGTTTTGTGTTTGTTGGCCGACAATTCTTTGCAAGACAAGTTCCTGGCCAACACCCTTCAGGCAAAAGTCCTACGCTTTGTCTGCATAAAATCCGATCGTGTGTACGAGGCTTGACAGTGAAAAATGACAGAAAAGAAACCTAATGCCCCTTTCACATGAATGATCCGATATGGGTCTGCCTGTCAGTTTTTCATCCAGTGGATGAGATTGGATGGCAGTCAGACGTAAATGGACAAGCCGTCCGTTTACATCAGACTGCCCATAGAGGAGAGCGGGCCGTGTCTGTGTCCGCTCTACATAAGGGGAGTGGACACGGACCAGCCATCTACCTGCTCAGCAGACCAATTCCCTGCTGACCAAGCAGATCACAGGCAGCGTCTGCCCTGGTTCAAACCAATACGACTTTGAAGTCACGCTACTTCAGCGCGACTTCAAAGCCGACCATCAGTGTGACTTCATGTACAGCTTGCTGACATCTATGTGACTTCATTTAACAGTTGTCAATGCAAGTCCCACAGAAATAGTGCTGGAAATTTTTCAGAGTCACAGTGATTTGAGGGGTTCCAAGTGCTGTGTAATCATATGATAGAGATACACACAAAGGAGCATTTTTTTTAAAATAACAAAAGTTAGATTAACTTCACACGGAAACATTGACAAGCTTTGAATGTGTTTTATTAATTAACATCTACAAAACATGAATATAAAAACAAGACAAACAGGAAAGAACCCCCCCAAAAAAAAAGGTTTACCTGTTATAGCATGAGGCTGTAATATATTCTCCAACCTAAGGGTGGCACTGTGCCACAACTTTAGGCCAGTGTGTCATCAGATATGGCGACCCGTCAGAAAGTGTGATGTTTCGTCGTCGCCATCTTGCTACACCCCGCACTCCTCCACAGTAAGGATACAGTGAGAAGGGGGTAAGCGGACATCTTGTTGCACCCACCCGAGTTTTGCATTTTACAAGTTTTTTTAAACAGTAAACAGAGTTTATATAGTGAATTACAGAACTTCTAACTCCTTGTGAAAGTTTACATGTTGAATTTTAAAAGCAGCGAACTTCTGTCAGATTGACAAACCTGTAAGATCAGCACGCTTGACGCAACTTTTAAAATTCAACATGTAAACAGTAAGACGGAGTTGTAAGTACTGTATTTCACTATATAAAGTCAGTTTACTGTTAAAACGTGTAAAATGTAAAACTCCAGTGGGTGCAACAAGATATCCGCTTACCCCTTCTCACTGTATCCTTTCTGTGGAGGAGTACAGGGTGTAACAAGATGTCCGCTTACCCCTTCTCACTGTATCCTTTCTGTGGAGTACAGGGTGCAACAAGATATCCGCTTACCCCTTCTCACTGTATCCTTTCTGTGGAGTACAGGGTGCAACAAGATATCCGCTTACCCCTTCTCACTGTATCCTTTCTGTGGAGTACAGGGTGCAACAAGATATCCGCTTACCCCTTTTCACTGTATCCTTACTGTGGAGGAGTACAGGGTGTAACAAGATATCCGCTTACCCCTTCTCACTGTATCCTTTCTGTGGAGTACAGGGTGCAACAAGATATCCGCTTACCCCTTCTCACTGTATCCTTTCTGTGGAGTACAGGGTGCAACAAGATATCCGCTTACCCCTTCTCACTGTATCCTTTCTGTGGAGTACAGGGTGCAACAAGATATCCGCTTACCCCTTTTCACTGTATCCTTACTGTGGAGGAGTACAGGGTGTAACAAGATATCCGCTTACCCCTTCTCACTGTATCCTTACTGTGGAGGAGTACAGGGTGTAACAAGATATCCGCTTACCCCTTCTCACTGTTTCCCTTCTGTGGAGGAGTACAGGGTGTAACAAGATATCCGCTTACCCCTTCTCACTGTATGCTTTCTGTGGAGGAGTACAGGGTGTAACAAGATATCCGCTTACCCCTTCTCACCGTTTCCCTTCTGTGGAGGAGTACAGGGTGTAACAAGATATCCGCTTACCCCTTCTCACTGTATGCTTTCTGTGGAGGAGTACAGGGTGTAACAAGATGTCCGCTTTCCCCCCTTCTCACTGTGGAGGAGTGCGGGGTGAAGAAAGATGGCAGCGACAAAACGTCACTTCCGTTAGACTTTGACGGGGTCGCCCAATTTGACGAAACACCAGCAGGAGCCTACTGAAGACTAATCCTTCTCTGCCATGAGCTCCAGGCAGCCACTCTTGGAGAGGACAGCAGGCCCTGCCCACAAGCAGACTCCCTCCAGCTTTTTTCTTTGTTAATACTTCTAGTAGGGAGGGGGGGCAGGTTCTACGCAAAGGCCCAAAAAAAGTATCTTCCTTGGTCTGAGCAGCCAATCAATGTCTCAGATTTACAAAGAAGCCCAAACCATGGCTCAGATCCAGAAGTATCTGGAAAGCAGCAGCCCGGTGGGACCTTAGGACAGCTTACATAAGTCAATAGGTACTTGAGGGCTGTTAGCTGCAGATATGTGTAGGGAACTGCAAAGTGGTTGGTGGAGGTAAAATGCTCCATTTAAAACTTTCCCCTCCCATATGAAACTGCACCTTGTATCACGTTTAGGTTTTGTACACATCAAACCCCACCTCCAGCACCAACACACCCTTGTAATACCCTGTTGCCACAATTATTCTAAAATAAAAGCTTGGCTGGGCTTTATAGCAGTGGTCATCAACTCCTGTCCTCAGGGCCCACTAACAGGCCAGGTTTGCAAGATAACTGAAATACATCACAGGTGATATCATTTGCTGCTCAGTGATTGCAGTATTCTAGTCTGAATCTTCCCAAGGTAATACATCAAATCTGGCCTGTTAGTGGGCCCTGAGGACGGGGTTGATGACCACTACATTACAGGATCTGACCATGATGCATGGGGGCAGCAGAAGTGTCTTCAGGAAAGACTACAAAAGGTGGCACCATCATTGGCTAGAGGTGGGTTTGTGTGCCTCAGTGCCAGCAATACTCACATTGGACTGACATACATGTCAGGGACCTAACCAGTGAACTGCTGAGTCAAGCCTCATATGACAGCATTAGCACCTCTGCTGAAGAACAGAGCTTGACCATCACTCTATACTACTGTTCTAGAAAACTTTACAGCAAAACAAAACTGCCTTCTCATAGTTAAAAACCATTCCAACAGAAACCTTTAAACAGCATTTTAAATTACTCGACACCCTCCGCTTCCAAGGCCTCCACAATTTGAGCTGCAGAAGGCCGTTCCTTGGGGTTCTCGCTGGTGCACACGTAGAACAATTCAATCACCTTCTGGTAGGACTCATCCAGCTTGTCCATGTTAAGTGCCGGTCTCGTGCCCAAAGCTTCGTAATAAGCGTCCTCGTCAAAGTCTTCCTCCGTGAAGGATTCCTCTGTACAGGCAATGGAGATGAACAGTTATTACAGAGGGCACAAGCTAAGCTGAATCAGAATTTAAAGTCTACCACATACCCCTACTTTATGGGAGTTTAGGGAAAAAAAAAACCCCACACACACCAACATCTTCCTCCCATCACTCAGCTGCAAAATTCCAGCCCCTCGGGCCACTACAAACTAGCATTTAACAGTCGAATCAAGAAAGGGAGAAGCGCACAGTATTGAAGTGGTTAAAGTTCACAAAAATGTGCAGTTTAAAACAGGAGTTAAATTCACCAATCTAAAATGATATAAAAAAAAATAAAAATAAAAAAATAAACCACCACACACACACACACACCTTCACCATCATTTTCCTCTGGCAAGTTGAGATGCGGTATGGATAGAGCCATCATCTCCCACAAGGTGAGGCCAAATGCGTATATATCAGCCTTATCAGTGATGACACCTTCCTCCAAAGTTTCCTTTGCTTTCCAGGACTCTGTGCCAATGTATTGGGCCTGTGGATCATTCACTGGCAAGAAAAAACAAAGGGCACATATTAGGATTTTCTGTCAATTTAAAAACATAAAAAGTGCAGAGAGAATTTAAAGCGGAGGTCCACACAAAATCATAAGTTAATCCTATCCTCTTCAGTTCATTGCATAGATGTTCAAATGCCCACAAAATATTTTTTTGCGCTGTAATTACCTTTTAATTTGCAGTTTATGGTCATACTTCCTGTCTATCACTCTCACGGGAGTAGGCGTGTACACAGCTTTTCCCCGGCGCCCGCACTGTCTTCTGGGAACTTAGCATCAGGCTTCCCAAGAGTCAGTGCGGAACACGGTGATGGCAACCCTGAAGTTTACGGCGCTGCTCGCCGTAAACGATGAGAATGCCCGGGAACGAGCGGTGAATGCAGGGAGCTCAGCGTTCACTGCGTCCCGGAAATCAATGCTTGTGGGCTTCACGTGCCCGCAAGCAAGATGGGAACGGCCAGGATCACATTTTATAAACGAAAACTGACAGCAGCTGATTTAAAAACACCCAAACAGTGAGTATTATTTAATGATTGGGAAAGTGTCTGAATGACAATAAAATAAATGGTCGCCGGACCTCCGCTTTAAGACAGGATTTTAAATACAAAAACCAAACTGCAGTACTGTAGATACATTCATATCAGGGGTCTCCAAACTAAGGGCCAGTTTATTGCCCATCAGACTTTAGGGGGGGGGGGGCCGGACCGTGGCCATTGGGAGTCAACAATGCCCCATCTGTTATTAGGGGGAGAAATGGTGCCCCATCATTGGTGTCGGGGGGGGGGGGGGTTTGCCCTATTGTTGCCATCAGTGGATGAAATGATACCCCAAGTGCCGGATAAAAGCAAGCAAAGGGCCCCGGATGTGTGACCTGTACATACACAGCCACCTTATGCAATTCCCTAGTGCAGTGATGGTGAACCTCAGCACCCCAGATGTTTGGGAACTACATTTCCCATGACGCTCACACTCTGCAGTGTACTGGAGCATCATGGGAAATTTAATTTCAAAACATCTGGGGTGCCAAGGTTCACCATCACTGTCCTAATGCTTTATACTCACCGGTCATGTTTTCATCCAGATGCAGAGACACCCCAACATCACACAGCTTAATCGTATCAAAGTCATCTTTGATGACAACGTTGGAGGATTTCATATCGCCATGGAGGATCTTCTTCTCATTGTGTAGGTACTAAGAAGAAAGAGACCCACAGAAATCAATGAACCATAAGAAAAAAAAAAACTTAGAATGCTGATAATTACCATGACCTCGCTTCCCAGCACCAAAACTACACTGTATTTATGAAACTGCTATTGGTTCGATCACTCGTGAAATTACTCGGTTGTCGGTACAACCCTAATTGCGGTGCCTGCCTTAAGCCTAGTACACCACAAGCCGAATATCGGCCAGTTCAATAAAAAACAGCCGACGTTCTGTCGAAGGCTCATGACTGAAAAAGGTCTACCGATCGGCACTCTCAGCCAAGAGGGGGGCCTCCACCCTGGCCGAACACAAAAGCTCAGCAAGTGAGATCGATGTACTAACATCTGATTGTTAGTACAGCAACTCCAACCTGAGCTGTCAGTATTTTATTCCGTTCAACCCAGTAGTGTGTACGAGGTTTTGAAGGAGTTGTAACGTCTCAAGGTTTTCACCTTCATGCATTCTATCAATTCTTCTGCACTGCAGCATCCCCACACCCCCCCCCCTTTTTTTTTCTTACCCAAGCCCATACATTTCAGAGATGAGCACGAGCCCAGCAGCTCCAGCCGCTGTCTGTCCTCATTGGATAGATTGATAGCAGCAGGAGCCTGTTGCGGACAATCAAATTCAGTGACACGGGAGTCGCGGGGCCTGAGTCCTGCCATCTGTGTCAATGGATGCACCAGCGGGACTCGTGAGCGCACCTGCCCCCATGGAAAGCAGCTCTCTGGAGGGGGGGGGGGCACCAAATGAAGAGGGGCGCCGCCGGAAAAACCCAGAAGAGGAGGATCAGGACTGCTCTGTGCAAAACCCTTGCAGAGCAGGCAAGTAGAACTTTTTTTTTTTAACCACTTCCCACCCGTAGTACATCATATGATGATGTCCTGGACTCTCAGCGGGGATATCTGAATAATGGGTGCAGCTACAGGTATTTGATATTTTCGGCTGTCGATTCTGTGCACAGCAAGAATGATCATAGCGGCAGTTCCACCGCTTGATCGTTCTTATAGGTGAAGAGAGGGGACTTTTTTTTTTACCAGTATCCAATCCTCCAGGTAGGCTGCAATAAAACCTGACAAGTGATGACCACCTGTGTCCCTCAATGAACGAGATAGAAATTATATTGTCAAAACGAGCAGAAGTTTTAAAAATGTGGTGATAAAGTCAAAAGGCTTTTTTTTCTTACCTTAGGCCCGGTTCACATAGGAGTCGCCGGAGGAGTCGCGTCCCGCTCTGTACTATGGAACCGTTCTAATAGGAGCGACTCAGGTCGCTCAGACTTAGAAAAAGGTTCCTGTACTTCTTTTGGGGGCGACTTGCATTGACTTCTATACAGAAGTCATTATGCAAATCGCCTCAGGCGGGCATCTGAAGTCATCTTGAGATGAAGTCGTGCCGCCCCTGTGAGAACTGGGCCTTAGGCAGCTTTCACACTGATCAATTTAAGAAAAGGAAATAAAAATAAACACGCGTGACTGTGTAACTCCTCACACTGATCTGTTGCAGGTCTGCTGTGTTTAGTAAAATCCTAACTTGCTGACTTGTATAGCTCTGACAACTTACACCATATAACCAAATCCAGCCCTTAAGTCCCTATATCACACTCAGACAGGAGCCGATTAACCTACCTGCATATCTTTTGGAGTGTGGGAGGAAACCCACGTCGGCATAGGGAGGACATGCAAACTCCATGCAGAAAGCATCCTGGCCGGGTATGAACCAAGGACCCCAGAGGTATATCAATAAGCCACTGTGCTGCCCAAACATTTATTGTGATCTGATCAGTTAACCCCATCCCGACTGCCACATGCTGATTTAAGTCAGCAGAATAGCACAGGCAGGCAAATGGGCATACTTGTACGTCCCTTTGAATTTGTCGCCTTCTGCCAATATTGTGTTTGGTGAGCACTGCTTCCGAGCATGCGAGTTTGTACTTTGGACTTGTGTACACACGATCGGAAAATCCGACAACAGACCTTTGTCCACAGAAAATTTTAAAGCCTGCCATCCACCATTTGTCCACAGAAAATCAGACAATTGTCCGATGGATCGTACAAACAGTCGGATTTTCCGCCAACAACCTGTCACACAATTCGTCGGAAAATCCAGTCATGTGTACAAGGCTTTAGAATCACTCCCTAGAACACGATTAACCCCTTCCCTGCCAGTGTCATTTATACAGTCCCTGACAAAAGTCTGGTCGCTTGTGTACAAATTGACCTGAAGTGCTGCTAAAATATATTTCTAATCAAGATTTTGTTACAAGAAATGGGTCATTTTAATCCCAACAGCTTTTGTAATAATGTTTCAGTGCAAAACGAAACTGACAAAAAGTATTCTAATATTCACAGCTTGGTAAAGCCCATTGAGTCAATTTTTGCCAAGACACAAGTGTTGTCGCCTTGTTATATGAGCTTCACCTGTGACTAATAATGAATCAATTAGGTCTCAGGTGTGTATAAAAAGAACACCAGTACACTAGACCTTCTCAACTGCAACTAGACGATTCACCCGGAGACTAAAAAGTGTTGATTATCAAGAGGCTGAAGACCAGATCCACTGCTGATGTGGCAGACACCTTCAATGGGTCTCAGCGTCAAGTTCAGAGGATAAAAAAAAAAAAAGATTTGAAGAGACTGGAGACGTTTTGGACAAGGCCAGGTCAGGCCGACCCCGCAAGACAACTGCTCGAGAGGACCGTTTGTTGGCACGAAAATCCAAGGCCAGCCCATTTTCTACTGCAGCAGAGCTCCACGAGACCTGGTCACCTGAAGTCCCTGTGTCAACCAGAACAGTTTGTAGGATTCTGTCTCGAAATGGCCTCCATGGTCGAATCAGTGCCCATAGGCCAGCACTAAACAAAAGACAATTGAAATCTTTTTTCAGTGAAACTAATTTATTTCAGTGCATTAAACATCATTTGGAAGGACTTTAGCTTTTCATAGGAGCTATTTCTAAACACCAATTGATTAATTAAAAGTTAGGTTAATAGCAGGAGTTTCTACAAAATAGAGAAGCGACAAGACTTTTGTCAGGGACTGTACAGTAATCAGTGGCTATTTGTAGCTCTGATCCCTGTATAAATGATAATGGTCCCAAAATAGTGTCAAGTGTCTGCCATGAGGGGGAGAGAGAGAACATCAAAAATTCCACTCGCCTGCTTGCATTTTGTGAGTGGAATTATGAGGTGTGCGAGTATGTACAGGGCTGCGCTGTCCCAGGAATGTAAAGCGCACAGGCTCGCAGCGCGGGCATTACAATAGTAGAAGTCAACTGCCTATGGACCGCCCCTCTCCCTCCCTCCTTGCTGCACATCCTGCCCCCCGCACTCGCAGCGCGGGCATTACAATAGTAGAAGTCAGCTGCCTATGGACCGCCCCTCTCCCTCCTTGCTGCACATCCCCCCCCCCCTTGCAGTGCGGGCATTACAATAGGAAAAATCAGCCACCTATGTACCGCCCCTCTCCCTCCCTCCTTGCTGCACATCCTGCCCCCCGCACTCGCAGCGCGGGCATTAGTTGTTAGCCGCCGGGGACCGCCCCTCTCCCTCCCTGCCACACATCCCACCCCCCACAGCGCGGGCATTTCAACAGAAACAGTCAGCTGCCTGGGACCGCCCCTCTCCACCTCCCTCCTGCTGCATGCCTCAAGCCAGCTCTCAGTGTGCACCGATGCCTGACACCGCCACCCCCCGGCTGCAGGAGAAGGGCAACTATGACAGTGTGCTGTGATTGGAAGCAGCACATGTGCTTGAGGGGGTTGGAGGCAGCGAATGGGGGACTTGAACAAGATGTGTGCTGGGAGGAAAATTGAGAGCATGGATGTGCTGGATTGGGAGGGGGGCTGGGGTTAATTCAAGGCATAAGTAAAATGGATTGGGTGGGGGTAGAATTTGGAGGCATAGATCTGAATCATACTTATGCCTCCAATTACACCCCCCCCTCCCCCCGCCAATCTATCATACCTATACCTTGAATTTCACTGCATTGCGTTGGGGCCGCACTGATGAGGCTGCACTTTGTTAATATTTATTTTTGTAACTTATTTCTGCATAAAACATTTAACAGTGTCATTTCATGAGATCCTTTATGAGGGCGTGTTTAGGGGTGGAATTATGGACGGGGCAATTGGTGGCGAGTAACTCTTAAGGCCTGGCTTGTAGCTCAGGACTTGAAAGTTTGAGGTGTGAGAGATATAATTTAAAAAAAAAAAAAAAAAAAAGAAGTTTGCCACTATTGCTAGTAAAAAAACAAAAATGCCATAAAAACTATCCCCTATTTTGTAGACGCTATAACTTGTGCAAACCAAAATACGCTTATTGCGATTTTTTTTTAATCAAAAATATGTAGAATACATATCGGCCTATACTGAGGAAAAAAGTGTTTTATATGTTTTTTGGGGATATTTATTATAGCAAAAAGTACAAAATAGTGTTTTTTCAAAATCGCTGCTCTTTTTTGTTTATAGTGCAAAAACTAAAAACCTCAGGAGGTGATCAACAGCTCTATGGGGGGGGGGGGGGGTAACGTAAATTTTGTTTGGGTACAACATCGCGCGACTGCGCAATTGTGAGCAAAAGCGCCGCAGTGCAGAATCGCAAAAATGGTCAGGTAAATCCTTCTGGGGCTGAAGTGGTTAAACACAACTATAAATTGATGACTAACAGAAAAAAATTAAAATTAGATGTACAGATATATTAGATTGATTTGAGACATTGTTGGCCTTTTGGGTCAGGAATTGTAAAATATACAATACAAGGCGTGTCCAGACATACCTTCAGGCCTCTGGCCATATGTAGAGCTACTTTCAGAATAACCACAGCAGGGAACGGGCCCAGTCCATCCTCATTTCTGGATTCTATGAGATCATTCAGAGATTTATCCCCACCAAATTCCATTGCAAGACACAAGCTGCCATCTTTAGATTTGGTGAAGGCGCGATAACCTTAGGACGGAAAAAAAATAAAAAAACACACAAGTGTATGTCATTTTGCAGAGCAGGGATGTAGGAAATGGTGACCTTGATCTCTTACATAAGCGGACCTCCAGCTTAACCTTCAATCTTGCACATATGTACCGGCTCCTGTACTGAAAATGCTTACTCCGAATTCACTGCACACTGTGGGCTTCTCACACACTCCAGCCTTGCTGTACAGATATCGTAAGAGGGTGATATCAGCTCAAAATTCCAAAACTTGCACTACTTGTGGTAAATGGTGATACTCTGCCTGGGAGTTGAACTTTAAAATCCATTCAGGAACTTAAAAACAGAGAAGTGTGGGACTGGAGAAAGCCAATGCAGTAAACCTGCCCCAAGGTAAAATATGGGGCCGTTTTTCATAACACAGTTCTAGAATTATATAAAAAAATAAACATTTTTATTTTTTTTTAAGAAACATCCTTGTGGGGAACAGAAAATAAAACTGCATTTACCAACAATATTGGGGTGCTGCAAATCCTTTAGGATCTTGGCCTCCACATTCAACCTCTCCTCATAAAGGTTCTTGCTGGATTTGTCACACTGCTTACTGATCTTCTTCACAGCCCACGGGGACTGAGACAAACCCTTCGGAGACCTAAAACAAAACAGGATTAGATGCACTGACAGTGCAAGCAAAATCATGTTAACTAAAACTGATATTTATGCATTTTTTATTATTACTTATTTTTACTAGTAATGGCGGTGATCAGCAACTTCTAGCAGGACTGAACTATTGCACCGGACAAAAAAAAAAAAGGACACCTGATACTTTTTTGGGAACCAGTGACACCAATACAGTGATCAGTGCTAATGATCTGCACTGTCACTGTACTCACAAGGAAGGGGCGATCAAAGGGTTAACCGTGTGCCTAGGGAGTGTTTACTAACTGTGGGGTTGGCACTTTTACTACTTGAAGACATGGATTCACAGGAACCGTGCCTTCTGTACTCATGGAATGACAGTCTGCCTTGTTTACATTGGCAGACTGTCATTCTGAATGATCGGCGGGTCCCAGTGGACATCGGGTCGCAGGACCAGCGGATCGGCTCCTGCTGTACATAAAATCACAGCAGGAGAGAGCCACCTGCGGCGTGTGCTCGCCCCAAAAACCCGGAAAGTGGTTGCCTTAGTCAAGGTAGAGGGAATTGTGAACAGTTCCAAATACCAGTCAATACTGGCACAAAACCTTCAGGCTTCTGCTAGAAAGCTGAACATGAAGAGGAACTTCATCTTTCACCATAACAACCCAAATCATACATCCAAATCAACAAAGGACTGGCTTCACTAGAAGAAGATTAAAGTTTTGGAATGGCCCAGCCAGAGCCCAGACCTGAATCCCATAGAAAATCTGTGGGGTGATCTGAAGAGGGCTGTGCACAGGAGATGCCCTCGCAATCTGACAGATTTGGAATGTTTTTACAAAGAGTGGGCAAATATTGTCAAGTCAAGATGTGCCATGCTGATAGACTCATACCCAAAAAGACTGAGTGCTGTAATAAGATCAAAAGGTGCTTCAAAGTATTAGAGTAAGGGTGTACACACTTATGCAACCATATTTTAGCTTTTTTATTTTTACTTCCCTCCACCGAAAAGATTTCAGTTTGTTGTACAGTTTATAGGTCACATTAACCACTTAACGACCGCCCATTTACGTCGGCAGAATGGCACGGACAGGCAGAATCACGTAGATCTACGTGATCGCCTTTGTGCAGTTGGGGGGTCCATCCGGACCCCCCTTCACTGCAGTGAGCGGCCGTTAAGTGTTCGGGAGCGATCAGGCATGAGGGGGGGGGCCGCTCGATTCCGCCCCCCCCCCCCTCGCGATCGCTCCCGGCCAATGAAAATGCTTCCTCCGCCATGTGATGTAAACAAGGCTGGAGGAAGTGATGTCATCTCCCTCGCCGCGGTCTTTTCGTTCCCGGCGCCGAGCAGAGAAGAAGCAGGTTAGTGCACCAACAGTCCACTGACGCGTAGGTACACATAGGCACACAAATCACCCCCCAGTCACCCCCCAGGTCACCCCAAAGCCCCCAATCACAGTGTCACTGATTGCAGTGATCATTTATTTTACTGATCACTGCATTTAGTGTCATCTGTGATTGTAAAAAGTTGCAGGGCAGTTAGGATTAGGCCCCTTTAGGTCCAGGGTAGCCCCCTAACCCCCCCCCCCCTAATAAAGGTTTAACCCCTTGATCACCCCCCAGGGTAACCCTTTCACCCCCTAACTTCAGCGTCACTAAGCGATTGTTTTTCCGATCGCTGTATTCGTGTCGCTGGTGTTTTAGATAGGCAGTTATTTTTTTTAGGTTCGCCGCAGGTTTTTATTAGTGTCAGGTACCCCCATATATTATTTTAACCCCCTGATTGCCCCTAGAGTTAACCCTTTCACCAGTGATCGCCGTATAAGCGTCACTGGTGTCACTGGTTAGCCAGTAAGTTATTTAGTTATTTAGGTTACCCGTCAGGTTTTTATATAGTGTCAGGTACCCCCATATTTAACCTAATAAAGGTTTTAACCCCCTGATTGCCCCTAGTTAACCCTTTCACCAGTGATCACCATATAAAGGTTACGGGTGACGCTGGTTGATTAGTTTGCTTTTTATAGCATCAGGGCACCCGCCGTATATAACCCAATAAAGGTTTAACCCCCCTGATCGCCCGGCGGGTGAGATCAATTAGGTTTTAGCGCCAGAGAGGGTCTGCGTCGCCCCAGGCAGTGTTAGGTTAGTGACAGTAACGCTAACACCCACGCGCAAAGCATACACCCCCTTAGTGGTATAGTATCTGATCAGATCTGATCAGATCTATACTAGCATCCCCAGCGGTTTAGGGTTCCCAAAAACGCAGTGTTAGCGGGATCAGCCCAGATACCTGCTAGCGCCTGCGTTTAGCCCCTCCGCCCAGCCCAGCCCACCCCACCCAAGTGCAGTATCGATCGATCACTGTCACTTACCAAACACAACACACATAACTGCAGCGTTCGCAGTGCTTGGTTTTTGGGGCCCTGTACGCGGCTAGGCTCCCAAAAAGTCCCACACATGTGGTATCCCCGTACTCAGGAAAAGCAGCAGAATGTATTTTGGGGTGTAATTTCACATATAACCATGGCATGTGTGAGCAATATATCATTTAGTGACAACTTTTTGTACATTTTTTTTTTTCTTTGTCATTATTCAATCATTTGGGACAAAAAAAAAAAAAAATATTCAATGGGGTCAACATGCCTCTCAGCAAATAGCTTGGGGTGTCTACTTTCCAAAATGGGGTCATTTGGGGGGGGTTTTGTGCCATCTTGGCATTTTATGGCCTTCAAAACTGTGATAGGTAGTGAGGAGTGAAATCAAAAATTTATGCCCTTAGAAACCTTGAAGGCGGTGCTTGGTTTTTGGGGTCCCGTACGCGGCTAGGCTCCCAAAAAGTCCCACACATGTGGTATCCCCGTACTCAGGAGAAGCAGCAGAATGTATTTTGGGGTGTAATTTCACATATGCCCATGGCATGTGTGAGCAATATATCATTTAGTGACAACTTTGTGCAAAAAAAAAAAAGTTTGTCATATTCCCGCAACTTGTGGCAAAATATAAAATATTCCATGGACTGAACATGCCTCTCAGCAAATAGCTTGGGGTGTCTACTTTCCAAAATGGGGTCATTTGGGGGGGTTTTGTGCTATTTTGGCATTTTATGGCCTTCGAAACTGTGATAGGTAGTGAGGAGTGAAATCAAAAATTTGCGCCCTTAGAAATCCTGAAGGCGGTGCTTGGTTTCCGGGGTCCCGTACGTGGCTAGGCTCCTAAAAAGTCCCACACATGTGGTATCCCCGTACTCAGGAGAAGCAGCAGAATGTATTTTGGGGTGCAATTCCACATATAACCATGGCATGTGTGAGCAATATCATTTAGTGACAACTTTTTGTAATTTTTTTTTTGTTTTTTTGTCATTCAATCACTTGGGACAAAAAAATAAATATTCAATGGGCTCAACATGCCTCTCAGCAATTTCCTTGGGGTGTCTACTTTCCAAAATGGGGTCATTTGGGGGGGTTTTGTACTGCCCTGCCATTTTAGCACCTTAAGAAATGAGATAGGCAGTCATAAATTTAAAGCTGTGTAAATTTCAGAAAATGTACCCTAGTTTGTAAACGCTATAACTTTTGCGCAAACCAATAAATATACGCTTGACGACATTTTTTTTACTTCTTATAACAAAAAGTAGAAAATATATTTTTTTTTTCAAAATTTTCGGTCTTTTTCTGTTTATATCGCAAAAAATAAAAATCGCAGAGGCAATCAAATACCATTAAAAGAAACCTCTATTTGTGGGAAGAAAAGGACGCAAATTTCATTTGGGTACAACATTGCATGTCCGCACAATTTACAGTTAAAGCAGCGCAGTGCCGAATCCCAAAAACAGGCCTGGTCCTAATGGCCCGAAATGGTCCGGGGCTTAAGTGGTTAAAAAGGTGGAAAATGTTCTGAAATGATTAAAGCGGAGATCCGCCGTAAAAAAAAAAAAAAAATTATTAAAAGCCAGCAGCTACAAATACTGCAGCTGCTGACTTTTAATATTAGGACACTTGCCTGTCCTGGAGTCCAGCGACGTCGGCAGCAGAAGACGAGCGATTGCTCGTCACTCTGCTGCCCCCACTCTGGGTGCCCCACTCTGCTGCCCCCATCCTCGGTGAGGGAACCAGGAAGTGAAGCCTTGCGGCATCACTGCCCGGTTCCCTATGGCGCATGGGCGAGTTGTGCTGCGCCGTTCTTACTGGTCCCCACTGTGTCCTGGGAGCAGAGTGGCACCGCTCAGCAGTACTGAAGGGCACTTTGTGGGACCGATGTCACGTTTACACAAGCCGGTAATAGGCTTATTTTTTTCTCCTCTCACAGTTAGCGCGAGGTGATCAGCCGATCTGTGAGGTTGGCAGCACAAGACGATGTCCATGTACACCCTCCTGGCAATTTAAAGCGGAGTTCCACCCAAAAGTGGATCTTCCACTTTTTCGCCCCCCCCCCCCCCCTCCGGTGTCACATTTGGCACCTTTTAGAGAGGGGGGGGGGCAGCAGATACTTGTCCAATACAGGTATTTTGCTCCCACTTCCAGGCATAGATAGCCAAGCCCCCCGCGGCTATCTACACCATGTCCGGCTCCTCCTCCGCCCCCCCCCCCACTGTCTGAGAGGCACAAGAGTCCCAGAAGACAGTAGGGACCAGTGGGATTGCGCAGCGCGACTCGCGCCTGCACAGTAGGGAACCAGGAAGTGAAGCCGCAAGGCTTCGCTTGCCCTACAGAAGATGGCGGCGGCAGCACCCGAGAGCCAAGGGATAGATCAGCTTTGGGTGAAGACATCGCAGGCGCCCTGGACACAGGTAAGTGTGCATATTTTAAAAGTCAGCAGCTGCAATATTTGTAGCTGCTGACCTTTAAAAAAAAAAAAAAAAAAACTTTGTGGAACTCCACTTTAAGCCTGCACTGTAGCCATCTTTTGGCAATAGCGTGGGCATCAAGTGGTTAAACATTACTGTGCTCCAGTCCCAGTACACCCCCCCCCCCTTCAATTTTAGAAATGGCAGCGTCATTCATATACACAGTTCTGTGAATGAATGAACAAGTCTCGTCTTCCCCTGCAGAAGATGACTTGCTTCCCTGCTAAGGCTGGCCCTGAATCAAACTATTTTTAGGATGCATAGCAGCCCACTGGCCACTTGGACTTCAGTACTATAGGATCTGTTTCAGTACCAGCGCCACGTGTATATTTGGTTGCTCCTCTTCTGGGGTGCCCGGGTGGCGCTCCTGGCTCCTCCTCTTCATCTAGTCCCCCGCAGAGAGCCATATTCCATGGGGGCACTTGTGTGGGCACGCTCCGAGTCCTGCTGCTGCATCCATTGACAGACAGCAGGACTCGGCCCCAGCCTCCCTGGATTAACTTGACAGCAGCAGGAGCCAATGGCTCTCGCTGCTATCAATCTCTCCAATGAGGACCCTAAACAGCTGCTGTGCTCATCCTCAACGCTGGAATGAATGGGTTCAGGTAAGAAAAAGGGGGGCTGCTGCAGTACAAAACAACCTCTTAAAAAGCGGAGTTCCACCCAAAAATGGAACTTCCGCTTTTTGGAACCCCCCCCCCGGTGTCACATTTGGCACCTTTCAGGGGGAGGGGGGGGGGTGCAGATACCTGTATAATACAGGCATTTGAACCCACTTCCCAGTCACTCCACTTCATCCCCCCCCCCCCGCTGCCTTCTGGGAAACACACTGGTCCCAGGAGATAGCGGGAACCACTGGGAACGCGCTGCACTACTCGCGCATGCGCAGTAGGGAGCCGGGCAGTGAAGCCGCAATGCTTCACTTCCTGATTCCCTCACCGAAGATGGCGGCGGGGGCAGTCGAGAGACGAGCGATTGCCGGCATCGCTGGACTCCAGGACAGGCAAGTGTCCATTTATTAAAAGTCAGCAGCTGCAGTATATGTGCTGCTGGCTTTTAATTTTTTTTTTTTTTTTTTTGCAGGACCTCCGCTTTAAGGCCGCTTTCACACTGGAGGAGTTTTTCCTAACTTTGCAGTAAAAAAAGCACCTGAAGAGCTCAAGAAAAATGCTTCCCTTTAAACTCTATAAATGTATTCACACTGGGGAGGGACACTCCCGTCATGGTGTAAAAAATCCTGCTTGCAGCATTTTTGGAGCATGTGTGAGGAGTTAAAGTGCTTGTAAACCCTAGTAAAATATAAATAAAAAAAAACCCTGCAAGACAAAAGACATAATGACTAGCTCATTGTGAATTACTTACCTTAGATCGAAGCCCCTGCAGCCGTCCTCGTACCCCGCTCCGGCCGCCATCTCTCCCGGGGGTTACTTTCGGGTATCACGGCTCCGGTGCTGTGATTGGCCGGAGCCGCCGGTAACGGCACATACGTGCCATTGCTTCAGTTTGCCCCAGTGCACCAATGACATCGGCACACGCAGGGGACAGGGGACATCTCCTAAACCGTGCAAGTTTAGGAGATATCCTGGGTAGCTCCAGGTTTACCTGTAGCATAAAGTGGTTGTAAAGTGTTAAAAGAAAATAAAAAATAAAAAAGGTAAGGGGGGGGGGGGGGGGGGGGGACACCCAAAACACTCTTCCCCATTGTAATGAAAGTAAACCATCAAAAACGTCACAGCCAAGCATTTTTTGTACAATTTTTTTATTTCAGCAGAGGCCGTATAGAATAAAATGGTGGGTGTTTCAATTTTTTTATGTCACACAGTATTTCGCAGCAATTTTTCAAACGCAATTTTGGGAAAAAAAATTCATGCATTTAAAAAATTAAACAGTAAAGTTAACCCATTTTTTTGTAAAATGTGAATGACGTTGCGCCGTGTAAATAGATACCCAACATGTCACTTTAAAATTGCATCTGCCCATAAAACGGCGCCAAACTACGGTGCTTAAAAGGGGTTGTAAAGGTCCGTGTTTTTTCACCTTAATGTATAAAAAAAAATAAAAATAAAAAAAATGTATACAATTATTTTTTTTCCCTTTTCTACACTTTTTTGGGGATTAAAGTGTTTGTTACCCCAAAACACTATATTCCTGATATGTGCCTGCTGTATCCGGTTCTTTGTGAAATCCTTGTGAACACCCTTATGTTAAATCCCTGGTGTTCCTCTGCTTTCCTATTAAAAACTGACCACACTAAGCAGAACACACCGTGGTCAGTTCTCCAGCTATGCTGGGAACTTATTGCGCTCTCCTCCAATGATCAGACTCATCCTGACACACCCCCTGCTGCCAAGCCAGTCACCGCGAAGCTCAGCCTGCCGTTACTTCTCCTTTATTCTCCGACAAAAAAAAAAAAAAAAAAAAAGAAGGACATGATGAATGTTGAGCTCACCTTTTCATCAGGTAAACGCTGACCCCGGTTCCATAACCAAACTTCTGCATGAATGGTGAAGCTGGGATGGCGAACGTTGGTGATGGAGTAGACACATCTGTGAAGAAAAGAGGATTCGATCGTTAGCTTGGAGAATGAACGTTGTGTTTCAAGGTTTCTCCCCCAGCAACACCGGGAGAGTGAATATTGTGATCATGGGAGGCATCGGGCCGGACCCCCTCAGAAATCAATAGAGGCGAGCCAATGTTGTGTGAGCACAGACCTCTCTAATACTGGGGTGGAGGAGTTCACACTGAAAGCTAAAATATAAAAATATATAAAATCACATCCAGCTGCACAAAGCTTAGAGTACAGATCTATACTGGGCAGTCCGAAGCATCCAGACTACAAAACTGCGCATCAGATATCTGTTTTTACCGCCCACCCAACAGACCACCTGAAAGATCCATTTCACAAGTAGTTATTATTCCTAGTTTGTATTTGCAGACCTTCCCAGCTGCTTGCTCTGGGGGGGGGGGGGTCACTTGAGCCCAAGTTATTGCTCTGTGTGTGTGTCCAGTCACAGAGTGCAGCTCAGCCCCCCACCCGAGCTCTCTCCTCATTGGCTTCGGCTACTGTCAATCTGAGCCAATCACCCGGGAGAGCTACAGCGTGGCCTTCCAGTGCCAGGAGGGCACCCTTAGACGTCCTCCCGTCAACATGCTGTTCACATGCCCCTGTGGCACGCTCTGTGATCGTCGAGTCCTTCAGACTCTGCCAATCACAGAACAGGGTAAAGGGCCAATCACTGCGGCCCTTTACCACATGATCAGCTGATCACGAAAGTAAACAGAAGCCAGTTATCTGTTTTTTTCTCTCCTCGCGATCAGTGTGAGGAGAAAAGAAGAAAGCTAGTAACCGGCTTCTGTTACAGGGACATCGGTCCCAATCTGTGCCCATCAGTGACGCCAATCCGTGCCACCTACCAGTGCCACTAAGCTATGCCCATCAGTGTCACCTACCAGTGCCGCTAATGCGTGCCCACCAGTGCCACCTACCAGTGCTGCTAATGCGTGCCCACCAGCGCTGCTAGTGCCACCAATGCGTTCCCACCAGTGCCTCAGTGTCACCTACCAGTGCCGCTAATCCGCGCCACCTACCATTGCCGCTAAGCTATGCCCATCAATGTCACCCAACAGTGCCACTAATGCGTGCCCACCAGTGCCTCTTTAGTGTCACCTACCAGTGCCGCTAATGCGTTCCCACCAGTGCCACCAACGCGTTCCCACCAGTGCCTCTAATCCGTGACACCTACCAGTGCCAAGCGATGCCCAGAGTCACCTACCAGTGCCACTAATGCGTGCCCACCGGTGCCACTTCAGGTTCACCTACCAGCGCCGCTAATCCATGCCACCTACCAGTGCTGCTAAGCCATGCCCATCAGTGTCACCTACCAGTGCCGCCAATGCGTGCCCACCAGTGCCGCTTATCAGTACAGGAGAAAAAATTACCTGTTCGAAAATTTTTGGAACTATGAAAAAAAATTGATTTTTTGTACTCACCGTAAAATCCTTTTCTCTGACATCCATGGACTGACACGGTGTCTCTTTACACGTGGGTTATGTCCCTGCTTGCAGGAGAAGACCTAGGCAGAATGTGAAATGTTATACATACATTCTAAAAGCCAGAGCTGAACAGCCCCACCCAGGGGGCGGTCCCTCCGGGCATAACCCTCCCACTACAGTCAGCAGACCTCAGTTCGTAACAAAGCAGTACAAACTTAAAAGGAAGGGTGGGTGCCGTGTCAGTCCATGGATGTCAGAGAAAAGGATTTTACGGTGAGTACAAAAAATCCTATTTTCTCTTACCATCCATGGACTGACACGGTGTCTCTTTACACTTTACACGTGGGATGTCCCAAAGCAGTGTCAAGAGGGATGGGAGCAGTATAAATGGAAAAACCAAACTTTCACTCCAATAAGGCAGATCTCCTCAACGGAGGAGTCGCAACTTTAAACAGCGGCCTGCAGCACCCTGCGGTCGAAGGAAGCATCCGAAGATGCAGTCACATCAACCTTATAAAAAACTTAAAAGGCATGAACAGACGACCAGGTCGCCACCTTGCACCTTGTGCAACCGACGCTTGATGTCGGAAAACCCAGGAAGCACCAATTGCCCTGGTGGAATGCGCCATGACCGGAAAGGGAGGCGCCCGCCCTTTGAGAGCATAGGCTTGAATGACGGTTTGTCTGATTCCCCTAGAAATTATGGCAGACGAAACCGCTTGGCCCTGTTATGGACCAGTGACAGTCACAAACAGTGAGTCGGACTTCCGAATAGAAGCAGTAGCAGACAGGTACACCCGTAAGGCTCGTACCACATCCAATATGTGCAGCGCAAACTCTCTGGGATGCGATGGGTGAGGACACAAGGACGGGAGGACAATGTCCTCATGTAGGTGAAAGGTAGACACCACCTTTGGCGAAAAGGAAGGTCGCGGATGCAACACCGCCTTATCTTTATGGATGACCAAATATGGCGACTTGCAGGACAAAGCCGCCAACTCAGACACTCGTCAAACAGAAGTGATTGCCACTAAAAGGCCACCTTCTGAGACAAGACAAGAGAGGAATATCACGGATATTCCCAAAAGGAGGACCGAGAGCACCAAATTCAGATCCCACGGTGGGAGAGAAGGATTGACAGGAGGGAGCATATGGCGAACCCCCAACACAAGGTGCTAACCAAGAAATGACCCGCTAGAGGTCGCTGAAAGAAGACGGCCGAGGCCGAAATCTGATCCTTGATGGTACTCAAAGCAAGCTTTTGGGTCACTCCACACTGCAGAGGACGCAGGATTCTGGGGACGGAATACGTCCGAGGACGCCAGTCCAGCACTTTGCATATGGCGATATAAGCTTTCCAGGCACGGTGATAGATCTGCCTGGAGGAAGACTTCCGTGTCCTTAACATGGTCAAAATGACAGAGTCCGAGAGACCTCGGTCCCTCAACACCTGGCTTTTAACAGCCCTGCCGTTAAAGCCAGAGACTGTAAGCCGGATGAAACATAAGACCTTGAGACTGAAGGTCCTCCCTCATCGGCAACCGCCAGGGAACGTTCGCAACGAGACGTACCAGATCAACGTACCAGTGACGCTGAGGCCAATCCGGAACAATTAGGATCACCAGAGTTTATATCAGGCGATAAGGACCCTATGGGGCCACCAACGCATCAGAGGCATCGCCCAAGGATCCCTGGATCTGGCCACAACCTCGACCCTTGCGACGGAGTCGAGAGGCCATCAGGTCCACATCCGGCGTGCCCCACCATCGGCAAAGGAGTTGAAATATGCAAGGACCACTCTTCTTGGTCCGGCGTCTGGCGACTCAGTCCGCCCCTACAGAGCCGGCACGTTTCTTCCGGCCCACTTCAGGATACGGACTACCCCGTAAGCCGCAGCTGAGCTCCGAGTCCCCCCGTGACGGTTTACATACGCCACCGCCGTGGCGTTGTCAGACTGGCTCCTGATGGAGCGACCACGTACTCTCTCCGACCTGAGGAGAGACACAGTCTGATGGCCCCTATTTCCAGAACAGTGATTGGTAAACGGGCTCTTCCTGAGTCCAAGGCCTTGAGCCGACAGGACTCCCCAGACTCCACCCCAGCCCGTCAGGCGGGTGTCCGTCGTGAGTACCGTCCATTGGATGGAAGGGGAACGACTTTCCGGACCGAAGAGCCGAGGGTCTCAACCACCATGTCAGGGACGCCCTGACCAGGTGAATCACCTGGATCCGAAGATCCAAGGACAACTGGGATTTGTCCCAGGTGGACAAGATCGCCTTCTGCAATGCCCTGGTGTGTGATTGGGCATACGGAATGGCCGCGAAGGAGGCCACCACGAGTCCCGGGACTCTCATGCAAAAAACGGATTGACAACCATTTTCAGGATGTCAGCACCCGCACCGCAGACTGAAGTGTCAGCAACTTCTCCAGAGGTAGAATACCTTTGCCTCCAAGGAGTCCAGAACCAGAACTAGATACTCCAGACACTGAGTCGGGACCAGGACTGACTCCTGAATGTTCAGGAACCACCCGAAGTCCCTGAGGGTTTAAATTGACGATAGTCACCTTTCCTCTAAGTCTGAGCCACTTTTTGCTCATAGCAGAAGACCGTCCAGATAGCCCATGACAGCAATACCTCGCTGTAACAGAAGGCTAGAACCGGAGCAAGCACCTTGGTGAACACCCTTGGTGCCGAGGCAAGGCCGAAAGGAAGAGCCACAATCGATAGTGGACTTCGCTGATCGCAAGGCGCAGAAACTTCTGGTGACTTGCGCAGATCGGAACATGCAAGTAGGCGTCCTTGAAGTCCAAGGACGCCAGAAGAAAATCCCTTTGGTGGAGTGTAGCGATCACCGTGCGAATGGATTCCATGCGGAATTTCTGCACCTTCTCGAAGGCATTCAGGGCCTTGAGGTCCAGGATAGGTCGAACCACGTCCTATTTTTGGGACGACAAACAGATTCGAGTAGAATCCCTGAAAACTCTCCTGTGACGGAACCGGCACAATCACTCCGGACCTGATCAAATCCTGTACAGCCCCCAAGAGGGCTGCCCGACAGGTAGGAAGGAGAGGAAGATTCAAGGGAAAGAATCTGTGTGGGGGCCAGGATCGGAATACTATCCTATATCCTGAGGTGACCACCTCGCACACCCACCAGTCGGAGATTCGGGAGGTCCACCGATCCGTGAACCTGCGAAGTCGTCCCCCCACCCCAGTGTCGGGCGGAGGCAAGACTTCACGCGGAGGCGGGCTTGGGAGTCGCTTGTTTGGCTTACGCACCCAGGGGCACTTGTGCCCACCAGCCGCACTGCCGTCAGTCTGAGAGGGCCTACCTGTGGACTCTGACTGACGAAAAAACCCCGTTTTGCTGGAAAGGAAGGCCCCTGTTTGCGGCGGGCCTCCTCACCCTTGCTAGTCTAAGGAAGAAGAGTGCGCTTGCCTCCCGTGACAACCATGACGATGTCATCCAGAGCAGCACCGAAAGGTCTACCGCCTTTAAAATGGTAGATCTGTCAGGAGCTTCCTAAGGCTAGGTCAGCAGACCAGCATTTCAACCAGATAAGACGACGCAATACCACCGCCGAGACAGAGGCCCTGGATATTAAAGGGGCCGCGTTCAGCGTGGCGTCGCACACAGAAACCAGGCCCTGAACCAGTTGGTGGGCCAGAGCAACTGTGTCTGGAGGAAGAATATGCTCCCGTACAGCTACGTGCAACATTTTTGCCCAACCTGTAAGTGTTTAAGACACAAGGGTCGCCGCTACCACAGGTCGTAGGGCGGATCCCAACAAGGCAAACATGGCTCTGCTCACAACTTCTGACCTCCTGTCAGTGGGGTCCTCAAATGCAGGAGTCCCCTCCATCAGGAGAGAGTGATGGCCTTGTTCAACCGGGCGACTGGAGGGTCGACCACTGGGGGGAGAAGCCCACTTTTTAAGTAGGGCATCTTCAAGGGGTATCTGATAGACAAACGCCGCGGGACCATAAAAAAATTCTTCTGCGGCTTTTCCCAGACCTTATCAATGAGCTAGTCAAAGAAAGTACATATGGAAAAACCTCTTTAGAAGGCCTGGCCTTAAAAGAACCAAAGGAGACTGTATCAGCCTGAGGTTCTGCATCCGCAGCATTTTTGCCTGAGAGTGTCCCTCACCGCAGACATGAGTACACTAACAAGCACCCTGTCATTTACTGACTCAGAACTGGAGTTTTCCTCATAAGGAATGTCCTGTTCAAAACCATCCATACATTCAGAACTAGGGTCCTGAGCGGTAGTGGCTAGGCCCATATCTGAATCAGCGCACTGCCCTCATGTAGTAAAGTGGGGAGAGGGCGCTTTCTGCTCCCTTGCACACAGCTCCCATCCTGGTCAGAAATGATTCCAGGACTGCCCACAACTGGTCCCTAGGGACCGCAGGTGCTGAAGCACTGCCTGTTGTCCACTGACATTTAGGGGAAGCTGGTGACCGAGACTCCACATTGCCCCCCTCTGAGACTCCTCAGATAAAAAGTCCACCCACAGGCTGTGCTGACTGAGGAGGGGGCGCCCAGGGGACTCACCAAACCGGACCAGGGACCGCTCAGTTCCGCTGTCTGTACCGCGCAGTGTCAGCGCTGGTGATCTGTGAGGAGATTGTGAGGAGATTCGCGCTGTTACAGCAGCGCTAGAGGCCAAAACTAGTGCTGAAGAGCGCGCGGGCTACAAGAAAATGGCCGCCGCACTTCACTGAGGCGATCCGCGGCAAGATGGCCGCCATGACGCAGCTAGAGTGAAACAACAGCGCCACTCGGCGCTCAGGCCCCAAAACTCACAAAAAAAGGCCCCAAGCATATCTGCAGACCAGCATGAGCCCCTCCAAGAACAGTGTGACCCCCAGGCACCCCACACAGCACAGCGCCAGCAATGGTGACAGAGAGTGACAATGAAATACAGGGGGAGACAGGGAAAATCCCCCACAGAGAAACACACAGCTTTTTGTACTCACCTGCAGGCAGGAGAGACTACTTACCCGTCCCCTGAGGGACCCACTGGTGTGTTTCTGACAGGACTATCACAGTGCAGTACTGAGTAGCTGTCGGCCCGGTCCACCGCGAAAGATACAGTCAGTCAGGAACTGTTCAGTCTTGAGAGGACCGTGGGAGCATGAAAGCAAACCCGGCCACCCCTGGAGTCATGGGGCCTGTCGTGAACTGAGTCTCACGCACACAAGGCGAGGATCAGCACGCTCGATGGTCGGACAGGGAAGACTACGAGGATATCTTGTACCCAACCTGTTGCCCAGCCGACAGTTGATAGAAGATTCTCAAATATAAAATAAAAAAGAATTCCAGAAAAGGAATAAAAAAAAATAGGTCAGGAGACTGGCTCCTGAGAGAGCCACGTCTTCTCCTTCTGCTAGGCAGAAAAAAACTGAAGTCTGCTGACTGTAGTGGGAGGGTTATGTCCGGAGGGACCGCCCCCTGGGTGGGGCTGTTCAGCTCTGGCTTTTAGAATGTATGTATAACATCTCACATTCTGCCTAGGTCTTCTCCTGCAAGCAGGGACATAACCCACGTGTAAAGTGTAAAGAGACACCATGTCAGTCCATGGATAAGAGAAAAAAAAAAATTCTCAATTTTCTGGGTTTTTGGTTTCTTTAGCAAAAAAATGAAAACCCAGCAGTGATTAAATACCACCAAAAGAAAGCTCTATTTGTGTGTAAAAAATAGGATAAAAATTTCCTTGTGCTGCATGACCGCCCAATTTTCATTCAAAGTGTGACAACGCTGAAAGCTGAAAATTGGCCTGGGCAGGAAGGGGGTAAAAGTGCCCAGTATTGAAGTGGTCAAAACAGCCTTTCAGTGTCCACGTGTTCCATAACAGCATGAAACACACAGCTTATGTATGAAGAACGTGCCAATAAAATCTCTGGTTACCCATGGCAACATTATTTTAGCAGAGAAATGACACTTGAAGGATGCTTGGTTGCCATGGGTAACAAGGATTTGTATCCTGGGTACAGTATTCATACATAAGCTCTTCAGTGTTATATTAGCAGGAAGTCAGCAGACTCTGGCAGCGGCTACAAATCTTCCACTGATCTCTCTCTCGATCTACTTATTTTTAGTTTTGGATGGAGTGGAGAGGGATTAGACCCCCCGTCAGGTTTTTATTACAGTCTGTGTCCCCTTTAGAGATATTCACCCTTAAAAACCTTAAAGAGGAAGAAAGTTTTTTTGTGGGGGGGTTTCTGACCTGCAAACGTAGTCACAATGTGCTAGTATAGTAGGCATGGCATACTAGCACATGTGAAGCTTGCCTGAAAACCAAGTTCATGTCACCCCCGCATCCATCTTCGCTCGTCTTCCTTCCGGGTCCGCGGACTGTGGCTGTGTGACTGGCGGGAGCCGCCGGGCACGGCACAGGACTCTGAAGAAACGGCGCGGTATGCTGTCCCTTCAGAGCACATGCACCGATGATGTCACCGGCTGCATATACAGTAAATATCTCCTAAATGGTGCAGGTTTAGGAGATATTTACAGTACCTATAGAGAAGCCTAATAATAAGGCTCATCTATTAGGTAAAAACAATACATGGAAGTTTACTTCCTCTTTAACCACTTACCACCCGGCCTATAGCAGAATGACGGCCGGGGCGGTGCTTCAGTTATCCTGACTGGGCATCATATGACGTCCAGCAGGATAACAGCCGCCGCACGCCCATCGGTGGTTCGGCATGTCAGTCTGACACACCGCTCTCGGTAAAGAACCTCTTTACCACCTGATCAGCCGTGTCCAATCACAGCTCATCACGATGTAAACAGGAAGAGCCGCTGATCGGCTTTTAGTCACTCGTGTCTGACAGACGTGAGTAGAGGAGAGCCAATCGGCTGCTCTCCTGACAGGGGGGGGTTCTGTGCTGAATGTTTATCAGCGAAGCCCCCCCCCCTCAGGTGCCCAC
The DNA here is from genome assembly GCA_029206835.1 of Rana muscosa. NCBI lineage: Eukaryota > Metazoa > Chordata > Amphibia > Anura > Ranidae > Rana > Rana muscosa. The sequence continues at coordinate 61,183,413 of JARGYO010000094.1, forward strand.
CCAGGACCACCAGGATGCTGGAATGGACCACCAGGAATGGCCTCCCCACTGGACCACCAGATATGCCACTCTAGACCACCAGGGAAATGCCAATCAGTGCCCACCCACAATGCCTGCCAGTGCCACAAGCGATGCCCAACAGCGACGCATATCAGTGCCACGTATCAGTGCCGCCCCAGTGAAGGAGAAAACTTACTTATTTACAAAATATAAAAAACGGAAACAAAAAAAACTTTTTCAAAATTTCCAGTCCTTTATCTGTTTAGCAAAACAAAACAAAACAAAAAAAAAAAACACGCAGAGATGATCAAATACCACCAAAAGAAAGCTCTATTTGTGGGAACAAAACTATGAAAATATTGTTTGGGTACAGCGTCACACGACCGCGCAATTGTCATTTAAAAAAAGTGACAGCGCTGAAAATTGGCCTGGGCAGGAAGGGGGAAGTGCCCGGTATGGAAGTGGTTAATGTTGGATTGTCACCAGAACAGGAAGCGAGGGGAAATCATCCAATGGGGGACACTAGTTCTGGTGACACGGTACAGGGATTTCTCCTCATTTCCTGTTTTGACTATGAGACAGGAAGTGAAATCCCCCTTCCCCCCCCCAATGGGGACACTAGTTCTAGGGCGACAAAACTTTTGGGGGAAGGGGTTTTAAAATTGACTATGGGACAGAAAGTGAAAGGAAATTTTCCGAATAGGGCAACTAGTTCTGGTGACAACACCTGGGAAGGGGGTTGTTCTCTCTCACTTCATGTTTTTAGCTACACACTTTGGAACAGGGAATTATTTCCTGTTTTGTTTACGAGACAGGAAATCATCCAATGGGGACACAAGTTCTGATGACAACACTTGGGGGGTGGGGAATATTCTCTCACTTTGGCTATGAGACAGAAGGTGAAGGGAAATCTCCCAGTTTTCCCCCCTTCACCTGAAGTTCTGGTGACACTAAAGGGATTTCTTCTCACCTCATGTTTCGTCTATGAGACAGGAAGTGAAGGAAAATCTTCCCAAAGGGAACACTAATTCCCTCTCCCTTCCCATTTTGGCTATGAGACAATAAATAATCGGGGGGGGGCATTTATTCGGGGCGACAACACTTTAAGAGGGGGGATATCCTGTTTATGAGGCAGAAAGTGAGGAGGAAATCAAACAATGGGGACGCCAGGTCCAGTGACACTAAAGCGATTTCCTCTCACCTCCTGTTTTGTCTATGAGACAGAAAGTCAAGAAGAAGCTTTCCAAAGGGGACACTAATTCTGGTGACAACAGTGTGTGTGTGTGTGTGTGTTCTCACTTCCCATTTTGTCTACAAGACAGGAAGTGAGGGAGGGGAAATCACCCAAAAAAGGGACACTAGTTCTGGTGACAACATTTTGGGGGGTGGGGGTTTGAGAGATTTTTCACTTCCTGTATTGGCTAGGAGTCAGGAAATAATCCGGGGGGGGGGGGGGAATTAGTTCTGGTCACACTTTGAAAAAAGGGATTTATTTCCCATTTTATTTAGGAGACAGGAAATGAGGGGGGGGGACGGGAGACATCCAGTGGGGATACTAGCTCTGGTGACACTTTGAGAGCATTTCTCCTCAGTTCCCCATTTCGGCTATAGGACAGGACAGGACAGGAAGTGAGGGGGGGGGGGGAAGTCATTCAAAAAGAGGGGACACTAGTTCTGGTGACACTTCGGAGAGGTCTCCTCTCACTCCCTGTTGCATCTATGGAGACAGGAAGTGAAGGGAAATCTCCCCAAAGGGGGACAACATTTTGGAGGGATTTCCTCACTCCCTGTATTGGTGGCAAGAAGAGATAATAATCTAAGGTGTTGGGGGGGGGGGGGGCATTAGGTCTGGTTACAACACTTTGGAAGGAGGGTGGGGGGTCATTTCTTGTTTTGGAGACCGGAAATGGGGATGCTAGCTCCGGTGACACTTTACGGGAATTTCTCGCCTCATTTCCTGTTTTGGCGACAGGAAGTGAGGGGGAAATCATCCAATGGGGGGGCACTAGCTCTGGTGACACTTTAGAGATTTCCTCTCACTTCCTATGAGACAGGAAGTAAAGGGACATCTTCCCAATGGGGACACAGGCAGCCACCCCACATAATGACAACCCAAGCTGTGTGAATGTGGTCCTGTATCCCACCCCTGGTGACAGACAGCGTCTCTCCTCCCCCATCCTGATAGATAGATAGATATATATATATACACATAGATATATATACACACGCACTACAAGTCCCGGCATTCCCCTCTCACCCGAAGACTTCCTCCGGCCAACCTTCAGAGGGGTCTTGAATGCCTCGGCCGACATAGCCCCGTCACCGCTGCGCCCCGACATCCCGGTTACCGCCACCCAATCCGCCTCAGACCGTCCCTTCGCCTTCTTTTTCTTCTCCCCGCGCCTTTCCTTCAAATCCACCGCAGCGTGCGCGCTCCGTAGTCAGGACGTGAAGCGCGGACTCGCTCTCGTCTCCGTGCACGCCGCCCCCCACCTCCCTTTTGGTGATTGGATTCGGCAGGCACGCGCGTGGCGCCGAGGGGGGGGGGAGCCAAACTCTCCACATTCCCAGGCCGCACCGGTGACCTTCCACTGTGAATTGAGCGCGCTGCGGTCACGTGATCGCTGCGTGCTCGCGCTCTTCAGCTTGTTTTTTTTTCCCCCTTTCTTGGTCACGTGACTGCTTATTTTGACGTTACAGCGCCGTCGGCGTTGTAGGCATTGGGACCGCAGTCTTAAGCAAACCAAGTGTGACGTCACAGTGGGACCGAGGTTATATAAGGCAGCCGACCAGGGACCTCTGCACTGCAGAACCGCTGTGTTTTTTACAGAGATCAGACGTGTTTAGTGTGTGGCTGTTGTGTATACAGTTGTAAGAGCATTTTTACTTGTTTTTAAAGCAAATAATCACTCACTGTAAACAGTGTAATTTCAGATTACTTTTACAGATCTTAGTTGTATTGCTATCACATAATAAAGCTAAAAATGCAGCATATTAGATTGTTGCAAATGCAAACCAACCCAGGGATGTCCAACATCCCAAACGGGGCCGTCATGAAGTTGGACGAACTTCAGGCGCAACTCCAAAAAATGGACAGGGCGAGGAAGCAGGCTGATCACCTGGATTTAACCCTCGTAAATCAGAATAAGCTGATCGATGCGTTAAAAAAAGGAAACCAGGCGCTCACTCAAAAACTTGACACCCTAAAACCAAAAATCAGAGCGGAGAAAAACGCTCCTGTCCGCGACATCAAAAATCTAAAAGAAGCCATCGAGCATTACGACTCCGCCATCCGGCGGCAATCAGAATGCATTGCCAGGCTGGACCATCAAATCAAGGAAATGGAGGGGAAGATTGCCGACCAGAAGAAGGCAAATGCCCCCCAAGCCTTAAAACGGCAAACCGCCGCCGCAAAAAAGGTCAGGCGCGCCCAGGACGAGCTTCAGCGCATTGAAACCGAAATTGCAAGGACGATCGCCCAAAAGAACAAGAACAAGGAGATCGTCCAAGAGCTGTGCCTCAAAAAAAGCCCGGCTAATCTGCTGCACCGCGCCATGTTCCAGGAGCGCCGGGAACTGAGGGAAGCCATTAAAAAGATGAAAAGAGAAACGAAAACGGCGCAGAAAGAAAGGAAGGAGCTGATTTCCAGAAGCGTGGCTCTGAAACAGAAGGCAGATAGAGAACTTTCTGAGATCGATAGGACCATCAGGAGGTTTGAGGAGATCGATAGGACCACCAGAAAGTATGAGAAGGAAACTCAGGTCCAAAAAGCCACACAGAAAAAAATATTAGTGGGTCCTGCGGTGTTAAAGGGTAAGACTGCGAACCCCGAGACAAAGGCAAGGAGAAGCACCAAGGCTGAGGAAAAGAAGAGAAAAGACAATGCAGAAACCCTCAAATATTATGAAGCCACCTATAAAACACTGATGGCGATAACTGGGCGGGTGCGGGTGAACGACATCATAGATTACTTTAAGAGAATGGGGAAGAAGAACAATGACAGTATTGACTTTGCCATTCATCAGGTCGATGAAATGGTAAAACTTAAACAGGATATCCAGGATCTTCAGGATGACATTCTTCACCTGAAAATCCAAGAGACGTCACGGGAGGCCCAAATGTATGAAGACCAATTTAACCAAAGCTGCGCTACTGTAGACAAGTGGATAGCGGCTGTAGACGGGGTGTTTGGAAACACCGATTGTGAGCTTTCACCCTTTGTAGGGAAGCTGAAAGCAAAAGATTTAACGTACCGGGATAGTTTAGAGTACTTTCAAACCACTGAGAGGGAGGTCAGTAAACTCCTCCAGGTACGTCAATATCTGGCAATCAAAGACCAGAATAACAATGAAATCGGCTTCCGTCCAATGGTGGGAGTCTCTGCTAGGATGTCTCCTTGCAAATAAACCCACCAGATATGACAGATGGATATACCCACCACTCATGACCACCCAATGCAATATGAGGGACTGAAGGACACTGCCCCGGCTATCCCTTTTAATTCATTTTGATTTATTTATGTATTATTATTTATATTCTTAAGAGTTAGGAGTCAGGGTTAAGACTAGGGGTGAGGATTAGGGGTTGGGGTTAGGATTATGGATTGGGGTTAGGATTAGGGATCGGGGTTAAGGCTAGGGGTTCAGGTTTGGCCTAGGGGTTAGAGTTAGGGCTCGGGGTTAAGGCTAGGGGTGAGGATAATGGGTTGGGGTTAAGACTAGGGGTTAGGAGTGAGGATTAGGGGTCAGGATTAAGGCTAGGGATTCAGGTTGGCCTAGGGTTTAGGATGTGAGTTAGGGGTCGGGGTTAAGGTTAGGAGTGAGGATTAGGGGTTGGGGTTAGGATTAGGGGTCAAGGCTAGGGATTCAGGTTTGGCCTAGGGTTTAGGATTAGAGTTAGGGGTCGGGGTTAAGGTTAGGAGTGAGGATTAGAGTTAGGAGTCAGGGTTTAGACTAGGGGTTAGGGCTGAGGATTAGGGGTCGGGTTAATGTTGGGGTTAATATTAGGGGTCAGGGTTAAGGCTAGGGGTTCAGGTATGGCCTATGGGGTTAGGATTAGAGTTAGGGGTCGGGGTTAAGGCTAGGGGCTTAGGTTTGTATAGTATATGCAGTAGATCTCCTCTAGTAGTATATAGAGTAGATATCCTCTAATAGTATATACGGTATATATCTTCTAATAGTATATACAGTATATCTCCTCTAATAGTATACACAGTAGATCTCCTCTAATAGTATATACAGTGGAACCTCGGATTACGAGCATAATCGGTTCCAGGAGAATGCTTGTAATCCAAAGTACTCGCATATCAAAGCGAGATTCCCCATTGAAGTCAATGGAAACAAAAATAATTTGTTCCGCATTGACTTCAATGGCATGCAATACCGCATGTGGCCAGAGGTGGGGGCGCCGGAGAGCATCGGAAACGGCCGGAAAGGCCAGAGGAAACCCCGGCAAACCTAGGAAAGACTCAGTTCCTGAGGTTTGTCAAGGTCAGCCAAGCTGTCCCCGGCCCTTTCTGTGCATTTCCGAACGGCGCCGCTCAGCTCCGGCGCCCCCCCACCTCAGGCCGAACGCGGTACTGCAAACCGCTTTGGCCTGAATCGTGCTCGTTTTGCGAGACAACACTCGCAAACCGAGTTAGGACTTTTAAAAATACAGTGCTCGCATTGTGAAACGCTCGTTAACCGCGTTACTCGCAATCCGAGGTTCCACTGTACAGTAGAGCTGCACGATTCTGGGCAAAATGAGAATCGCGATTCTTTTGCTTAGAATAAAGATCACGATTCTCAAAAACTAAACGCCAGAAACCCCCCCCCCCCCCAAATAAATAAATAAAACCCTGTACTAAGGACATGGCCCACCATATTACATGAGAGGACATAGCCTGTCATATTACATGTGGGAGGGGGGGCACACACACTGTCTGATCACCCATAGGGTGTTCTCAGTAATATAGATGAGCCTCGCCTGGCACTTCCTGGTTGGACGATCCATCTCCGGGAGTACCGTGCTCCCTGCAGCCGCCACTGACATAGGAGAGGCGGGCACCGATCGTTGCTCCCCTCCTATCACTTACCGGCATGATGACGGTGTGTAGGTGAGGAAAGGCTCCCAGGTAAACGATGCTGTTCAGATACTTCCGCTGTCCCACCCTAAACCTCAGAAGCAGGAAGTGAACGGACACGTCACAATACTGCCGGCAACCACTAGAGACAGCGACCGCTGACATGTAGGAGGAGACGAGAACGATGCTGTCCTGAGTCCACTGGGTGGCGCACTGTGAGAAAAAAGGAAGCTCACGCCCAGTTCCGACGGCTTCTCCTCGGTCCAGTCTACATCCCGCGGGAGACCGAAAAATCAAGGTAATCCAGGCCGGAGATTGCGGGGGGATCGAGATTGCGATTAATATACGATTAATCGTGCAGCTCTACTGTACAGTATATCTCCTCTAATAGTATATACAATATATCTCTTCTGTCTGTTATTCTCAGAGTGTATTAGCGATTTTGCTCCCTAACCATATAGTTGGTTATTTATATTTACCACTGCGTAGAGATATTTAAGAATAGATTGACTTTTTTTTTACTTTACATATTAACTAAATTATACACCACACTTTTTTTTTTTAAGGTTATTAACCGATTAATTGAAACAATAAAATCGGCCAAAGAATCGATTATGAAAATAATCGTTAGTTGCAGCCCTAGTCGATTCCTGCTGCCTGGATTCCTTTGTTGCTAAGACATAGGAAGATTGCGTCCTTTGTCACCAGAACGCAGGTGGCTCCTGACTACCTAGCATCCATCGTCCCTATGGCATAGACCAGTGATGGCCAACCTTGGCACCCCAGATGTTTTGGAACTACATTTCCCATGATGCTCATACACTCTGCAGTGTACTTGAGCATCATGGGAAATGTAGTTCCAAAACATCTGGGGTGCCAAGGTTCGCCATCACTGGCATAGAACATTCCTGTCATCTAGAGCAGTGTTTCTCAACCTTTTTCCAGTCGGGGCACCCTTAAAAAGTATTTTCGGTCTTGAGGCACCCCAGTCCAAGGCTTGGTTCACGTTACTGTATGTCGCGGAACAGGCGCAAAAAATCGCGCTCGTTTCTGACAACCAGACAAATGCTCTGATCTTTAGGGGTGCCATTAATTCTTAATGGTATCTCACACATTGGAAAACGTGGGGTGCTTTAGGTGCTGTGCAATAAATAAATAAAAAAAAGTCAGGGACTTCTTTCCCTGCATTTTTGTGGGTAGGGAAGCCCATTGAAATTAATGGGCTGCCATACACGCTGCCACACAGATGTGAACCAAGGGCTTGTTTACATGTCAGGTTCGAGGGGCGGTAAAACAATATGGTTGAGCTGTTTTTACCACACCCACCTTCTCCCCCTTTAGCTGCAAAAGCAGCAGCTGGGGGTGTACACATGCTGTGGCTACAGCTGGAGGTATACTGAGGGTGAATGGGGCCGCACTGCAACTACCCCGCAACTGTGTGCATTGCACGGTTGCGATGTAGTGATGATGCATTTATGGGCTTAAAACAGGTGGTGAGGAGGCAACATATTGCCTCTTTACCGCCTGTCAAATGCCTCTGAAAAGCGATCTGTGCATGGATTGCTTTTCAGCGGAGCAGCAGTCCTTGCTGCTATCACAAACAAGTCCTACAAAATAATTTCTGATGGAACAAGAATGGGGGGGGGGGGGGGGGTTAGGATTAAAAGTAACATACACACATGCACACACACATACAGTAAGGTGACCAGATTTTTAAAATGAAATCCGGGGACATTTTTTTTTTTTTGTTTATTGGCAAATGGTAAACTATTTTATAAGCATACTTTCCTCAAATTATATATGCAGTGTATGTGGTATGTGTTTATGGAATGATTGTATGATATATACGTTATTTCTCATATTTTGTCTATGAGATAAAAAAAAAAGATACTTCTTAGAATTTTTTGAGATATGACTACCAAATGTTAAGAAGATAAGATAGATAAAAAAGTGCAGAGTTCAGGAGTGCGCTACATAAAGAATGCAGGGCTAAGGAGCTCGCTACATAAACAATGCAGGGCTCAGGAGTGCGCTACATAAAGAATGCAGGGCTCAGGAGTGCGCTACATAAAGAATGCAGGGCTCAGGAGTGCGCTACATAAAGAATGCAGGGCTCAGGAGTGCGCTACATAAAGAATGCAGGGCTCAGGAGTGCGCTACATAAAGAATGCAGGGCTCAGCAGTGCGCTACATAAAGAATGCAGGGCTCAGCAGTGTGCTACATAAAGAATGCAGGGCTCAGCAGTGTGCTACATAAAGAATGCAGGGCTCAGCTGTGCCCATCTATGCAGCCTCACCAGTGCCCATCTATGCAGCCTCACCAGTGCCCAGCAATGCAGCCTCACCAGTGCCCAGCAATGCAGCCTCACCAGTGCCCAGCAATGCAGCCTCACCAGTGCCCAGCAATGCAGCCTCACCAGTGCCCAGCAATGCAAGACTAAAATTGGGCACCCCCCATCTAAATTTGTGAGCAATTCATTTGGATTTGCCTGTCTGTTTTTCAGGCCGACCCAATTGGACCCTCCACCCTTTTCTATGGAGCAGCGGGTGTAATCTCCAATCCATTCCGGTCCACTAAAAACAAACCGATGGATATCTGTTCCCCTCCTTCTGGGTGGATCGGATCAGATCGCAGTCGGGTGTAAATGAACCGCAGAGTTCATTTACATCTGATCGCACATAGAGCAGAGTGGGTTCTGTGGAGGGCATGCGAGGTGCACCGTACAGCAACGGACAGGCAGGTAAGTAATTTTAATGCAGAAGAGACAAAGCATGTCTCTTCTGCATTAAAATTCCTGCCTGTTCACCCATTTTAAAACTCAGGACTAAAGTTTCACTTTAATATATAGTAGGTCTTACAGTTTCAGGCAGGTTTTCCCCTTTAAATTTGTGCTGTGGCTGAGGTGCTGTACTTTCTGCTAGAATGTGTACAGCAGCATGATGCTATGCGAGCAGGACCTCTACAGGGGGAGTGTATTTAGCAACAGTAGTTGCAGTGACACTAAGAATGCTTTTTTATGGGGTGGACAGGAGGAGCGGAGTGGTTTAGCGCTAGTGCCCTGTGAGGTACTGGCACCACTGAGTAATCAAACAACTGTGTGTGACATTAGACTTGATCTGCATTGGCAACCTTAGAGATACCTGGTGCCCCTCATTCTCCCCCCCAGTACTGAGCTCCCCTCACCCCCATGTCCCCCTATTACACAGAGCTCCCACCCCCAGTACACAGAGCCCACCCTCCAAGTACAATTCTCCTCCTTCAACTCTGACCCTCCCCCTTTCCTCACTTCAAGCCCCACCCCCCATTCTCCAACCAGTACACAGAGCTTCTCCATCCCCTAGCTCTCGTGACTACAGAGCTCCAATCACCCCTAGCCCCCCCCCCCCCCATACACAGAGCTCTCCCTGTACTCAAAGCCCCAGGTCACAGCTCATCCCCAGAAAAGACCCTCTCCACCTCTAGTAAACAGAGCCCTCCCTCCCCCCAGGACACAGCGCTCCCTTCTTCTCTCACCTCCACCCTCCCCCCAGTACACTCAGCTCCTCCTGCCCTACATTCTCCACATACCGCACCATAACAGCGCCAGGATCTGCTGCTACAAAGTTTGCCACTTACTGTTCTTCAGTTTCTCCGCCCTGGCACCACTTTCCCTTCCTGTGATGTCACGTCAGATGCCGGGACTACAAGTCACCTGTCACGCGGGGTGGGGAGGAGTGATCGCCGCCTGACAGAGAATGTAATCTCTGTACTTTAGTTTTGACTGGTGCCGGGTGCAGAAGCGCACTCGGCACCCCGCTGCGACGCGACTCTGCTTTTGTCTGTCCATCTTCCGCCGGGAGACTTTAGCCCTGGCGCTGCCTGCACACCACACTTCACTTCAAAGGAGTTCTGCTCCTTCCGCACCCTCTAGTCCTAGCCTTGCTGCTGTTCACTGTGCTCCGCTCTCTGCATAAACATGCAAACAGGCAGGGGCAGCGCCGCCCCCATGAAAAAGTGCTGCCCAGCCTCGCTGCAGACATGTCCCTGAATGCCACTTCTGCAATCCGGGAACTATTCCGGGGACAAATGGGCTCCGGGGACAGTGTCCTCAATCCGGGGACTGTCCCCGGAAAACGGGGACGTCTGGTCACCCTAACATACAGACTCATACATACAGACTCATACACACACATGCATACACACACATGTACAAACACGCACACACACACAGACAGACACTCACATGCACACACACAGACACATGTATAAAGCCCTTTTAAAACAAATCTAGCTTCTAACAAAAGTACCTTTCCAGTTTCCTCATTCAGCCGGGTACTGCACTGTAGGGGGAAGCAGAGAGCACAGCACACTTCCCTGCACTTTATTTTCACTTTTGAGGCTGACGGAGCTTCTCACAGTGCCGATGTATAGTTCGGCAGGGGATTGGGAGATCGGGCTCATATGACAGCCCTTCTCTCCCCTGATCTCGCGGCACACCTGAGAACCTCTGACGGCACACCAGTGTGCCGCGGCACACTGGTTGAGAAAGGCTGATCTAGAGTCCATCACTGTTAGCACACAGGTGGCTCCTGCTACCTAGAATCCTTCATTGATATGATATAGGTGGCACTGCCTAACGTCTTTTGTAGTTAGGACATAGGCAAATACTGTGGCCTAGTATTTTGTATCGCTAGGACTACCTGATTACCTAGATGCAGGTGGCTATTGCTGCCTACAACGCTGTATCTTGGCCTAGGCCAACAAGGCCCAGGCCTAGGGCAGCACTTTGCAGGGGGTCAGCATGAAAAGATTCCCCGTCGGCTTTTAGTGTAGTGCCAGTCTTATTAGGTGGACTGGGCCGCAAGACAAATTGGTCTGGTACCCCCATAAAGCAGCCGTACTGCTGCTGGTATGATGGTGCAGACACAAGGGACACTGACATGGTCACCTATACCTGGCAGGTAGGTAGTAGGACTCTCCTGCAATCCTTTGCTTGTGTCAGTTGTACATATTAACGTGATAGAGAAAAATAAAAAAATAGGGGTATGGGCCCTAATCTGACTTTCAGCGGCACAGTAAACAATAGAGATGTGTAAAAAATATATATAAATGTTTAATAGAAAAAGAGAACCACATATATGACATAGGATACAGGGACAATTCAAGAAATAAAAATCATACATATGAATACATATAAATGATGAGAACCCGAATGCATCAACGCGTTTCGTGTACATATTAACCACTTCAGCACCGGACCATTTTGCTGGCCACACGGCCGGCAAAATAAAGGGGATGTATATATACGCCTATTTGCTCAGCCATGCCATTCTGTCGACGTAAAAGTGCGTGCGGCAGTCGGCAAGCAGTTAAGGAATCTTAATTTTATTTCTGTTGATTACTGATGAACATTTATTTACTGACACACACTGGACAACATACAATGACTGGCATGCACTGACCTCCACTAACAGAGGACGTCCAGATGTACATAAACTGACCGCTCCATGCTTTAGATAGATGCACACAGACAGACAACCACATTAGGAGAGAGTAGATCGCACACACAGATTATAGGATGAGGCCTACTACAGACATACACCCAACATTAGAAAAAGGATGACTAGCATCCAGTAGGGTAGCTTAGTGTGGTTTAGTGTAGGTCCTGCCCTAGAAGAGTCTACCTTGCCGTGGTGGGCAGGCTTGGAATCTCTTGGTCAAAAGTGTGTCAGCGAATGGGCGAGAGGATCACTAGATCTTCACTTCTGGCCAAAAGATTTTACAAAAGGACTCTTGGTTTATTCAGAGTATATATAGTTGGAAAAGGAAAAAATGTGTCCATAATTATACATTCATAAAACACACAATAAAAAATTGTTATATTTACATTTGAATTGCACAATCGACAAAGACAGTGAGGCTCCGGATCGAGCACGCACAAGTGCCCTATAAAGGGAAAAAAAAACGCGCTTGCTGTCAAATTTTAAGTAAATAAAAACTTAAAATTAAGATGAAATAATATAGAGAGAACTCCTTATAGCTGCAATAAAAGTGGGATAAACACAAATAGAAATAAAAAAGAAGAAAATCGCGCTAAAGAATCTCATGGAAATTAATTATACACTGAATAAAGTCCAATGTGGCAGGCTGGTGTGAAGAAACACAAAAACTCCCAATTGTTAAATGAACCTTGAGAAATTCATGCTTACCAGGTAAGTAAGCCAATAAAGCAGATGGCTATAGCCCAGCCAAGGCCTTTTATTAGCACCAAGACAGCCGCTTCACAGGAAAATAATGAATACGATCACTGGAACTATGACTCCATATTAATGATGTTAATCAGCCCAAAAAGAAAAGGAAAAACACATAGCCTAATCCTGCTACAATAAATGATCTATAGGAATCAGTGTTATGGACAACACCCAGTGTGAGAAGCATGCAGGAGTGAACCACCACCTCACAATCAATCTCCTTACCAGATTGCACTAAATAAAAAACTTTAAGCATATATAAGGCAAAAACACCCCAAACACAAAGGTTGTGATCCGCCACCTCTCATATAGTCTTCTTACCAGATAGACATCACTATAGAGCTTGATGTATATAGGTGACGAGTTAAGATCGGGATCCTATGAACAACTGCAGACTCAGGTGGTAAAGGGATGGAAATGAAGTCTCCTAGCTGGGACCGTGAGTCCACGTATGCGGTAAATTCGTCAAGTACCCAAGAGGAAACGAAGAGACTCGATAGTGTAATACCATCAATGTATTTAATAAAAAAAGGCAGTTACACTTACATATAGTTGCATAAATTCAAGCAGAGAAACGCCGGCCGGCTACAATATAAAACTCCCGTCCTGTGAACGTGGTGACGTCAGCACGTACCCCCTCAGACGCGTTTCGTCATCAAAGACATTCTCGACAAGGGACGGGTAGCGTGCTGACTCACCACCATTTATAGGACCAAGCCTCGTTTTGAATCGCGGGCAAGGTAACGGTTCGCCATCTTGTTTGATGGCAAACCTAATGTTATTATTCGACTCAGTCCAATGTTTGCCCATTTCCCATTAGAAGCAATACAAAGAGTCTTGACAAAGGAATATAATGACAAATAACCTCAGTCTGAGCCCCGGACATGAATAATCTATTGCCATTGATTACTGGCAAAACTTAAATAAATAGAAAATTAAATTTAAAAAAATAATTAAACCTTATCTCGAGGATTAATCAAGTGAACCCAAATTTAATATGAATATTGAAACAAAAATAAAAATTAATAGAATAAAAAATAAAAATTAAATAAAAAAATAATAATAACGAGGACAAAAATCATCAGGACAAAAATACTTATAAAACCACCCCTAAAGTGGCATATATCATAAATTCATAATATTTATTATTTTTTATTTTAATAAAAATAAAAATAAATTGATAGTGTAATACTTAGTATATTTAGTACCAATTTAGACGGAACGCATCATATAATCCCAGTAAACCAGCCACACTTACCACTCCTAGTGGCAAGTGCATAGAATAGACCTTATTATCTGGCTGGAACTGTGTATTGATATTAGAACTATAAAACCAAAATTGTGATGCATAGTGAACTGAATGTAAGACCATTCCAATGCCAAAATTGTGATGCATAGTGAACTGAATGTAAGACCATTCCAACCCCGCATTGGATGGTATTAAACAGTTATTTTATAGTGCCCCATAGCAGGCAAGGGGAGGAGCCAGGAGGGCGGACTGGGGACCTGAGAAGAGGAGGATCAGGGCTGCTCTGTGCAAAACCATTACGCAGAGCAGATATGTATCACATGTTTATTATTTTAATGAAAAAAATGTAAAGCTTTACAGTCACTTTAAGAAGCAAGAGATTTAAAAAGTGAGAATTTTACAATTATATCGGAGACTAGAGAAAGGCTTAATACTAAAGTATAGATTGTGAGGGAAGGAAAACCCTTCTTCTGAATAAAGCAGATCCTCTAGCCCTGGATAACAGGAAAGAATTCCCTATATATTTTGTAAGAAGAATGTGTAGGAATATAACATTTATAAAAAATTGATATAAAATTCCCTGAGAACTTGATATCCTGTTAGAAGACCCCTGATGTCTCCATTGAAAGGACCCCTTGTTGTCACTCCTGTCACATAAGGGGCTTGTCAGTACATACATATATACATGGTTAGGACTAGGGATGAGCCGAACACCCCCCAGTTCGGTTTGCACCAGAACTTGCGAACAGGCAATAAATTTGTTCGAACATCCGAACCCCGTTAAAGTCTATGGGACTCGAACATGAAAAATCTAAAGTGTTAATTTTAAAGGCTTATATCCAAGTTATTGTCATAAAAAGTGTTTGGGGACCCGGGTCCTGCCCCAGGGGACATGTATCAATGCAAAAAAAAGTTTTAAAAACGTCCGTTTTTTTCGGAAGCAGTGATTTTTATTAATGCTTAAAGTGAAACAATAAAAGTGAAATATTCCTTTAAATTTTGTACCTGGGGGGTGTGTATGATATGCATGTGAAGTGGCGCATGTTTCCTGTGCTTAGAACTGTCCCTGCAAAAAATGTCATTTCTGAAAGAAAAAAAGTCATTTAAAAGCACTCGCGGCTATTAATGAATTGTCGGCTCCCGGTAATACAGAGAAAAGACATTGATAAAAAAAAAATGTGTGGGGGTCCCCCCAAATTCAATTACCAGGCCCTTCAGGTCTGGTATGGATAATAAGGGGAACCCCGCATCAAATAAAAAAAAATGACGTGGGGTTCCCCCCAAATATCCATACCAGGCCCTTCAGGTCTGGTATGGATTTTAAGGGGAACTCCACGCCAAATAAAAAAAAAAATGGCGTGGAGTTCCCCCCAAAAATCAATACCAGACCCTTTATCCGAGCACGCAACCTGGCAGGCCGCAGGAAAAGAGGGGGGACGGGAGAGCGCCCCCCCCCTCCTGAACCGTACCAGGCCACATGCCCTCAATATGGGTAGGATGCTTTGGGGGTCTGTGACCACTCAAAGCACCATGTCCCCATGTTGATGGAGACAAGGGCCTCATCCCCACAACCCTTGCCTGGTGGTTGTGGGGGTCTGCAGGTGGGGGGGCTTATCGGAATTTGGAAGACCCCTTTAATAAAGGGGACCCCAAGATCCCGCCCCCCCCTATGTGAATTGGTAAGGGGTACATTGTATCCCTACCATTTCACAAAGAAAGTGTAAAAAATTGTAAAAAAACACACAGACACTGTTGGGAAAAGTCCTTTATTAAAAATAAAATAAATACAAAAAAATTTCAGCGGTGGTAATCCACTCTCGGTATCCTGCAATGGGTGATCTCCTCTCCGGGGTCCAGCGGTGGATGATCTCCTCTCCATCCGGGTCCAGGCTCCAGCGATGAGATGTCCAGGCAAGCGCATCCTGCCTCCACCGGAGACACCCCGGGAATGACGCGGCTTCAGCCAGTGACAGCTCTTATGTAGCTGAGGGAGGGGCCACCCGTCACGTGACCCCGTCCCCCTCTGACGCAAGGGGAAACCCGGGCTTCCCCAGTGACGTGCGGGTGACCCCGCCCCCCTCTGATGCAACGGAAACCTGCGTTAAACCTGCGTAAACTTGATTAAGTGGTAATTTTTTGTCAAAATCTTTTTGAAAATTAAGAAATTTAATACAATTTGTTTTTCTTTTCAAACATTTTTTTTTCTTTTACGTGGGTTACATTAACCACCTCAATACTGGACACTTTCACCTCCTTCCTGCCCAGGCCAATTTTCAGCGATGTCACACTTTGAATGAAAATTGCGCGGTCATGCAACACTGTATTTTCCGGCGTATAAGACAGTGTTTTATACATAAAAATATGCCTCAAAACTCGGGGGTCGTCTTATACGCCGGTACCTGTATGCAGAGTCTCAGTCAGACTGCGGCCATCCATTGTTCGAAAGCCGCGCCTCCTCCTCGTGCTGTTCCGTGATAGGCGGAACACTTAGTTTCCCAGCAGAGCCTCTGTTCAGTGTTCCGCCTATCACGGATGTCTTCTTGTCCTCGGACGAGACCACAGGTAAAGCATAATGGGCTACTCTGCATCGTCGCATAGTAGCCCATTATGTGTCACTTACCTGAAACCGAAGTCTGCGATGTCACCGCTGTCCCCTGTTCCACGAAGCGTCCATCTTCCTTCCGGGTGATTGGCCGGAGCCGCGATGACGTCGACATGCGCACCGGAGCCGCCAGTCACGGCCCGGCCTCCTTTAGATCACCGTTTCTAAAGGTTTCCAAAGTGCGCGTGCGCCGTAGACATCGGTGACCGTATCTTTTGTAAATATCTCCTAAACCGTGTAGGTTTAGGAGATATTTCCAGCACCTACAGACAAGCCTTAATCTAGGCTTACCTGTAGGTGAACGTGGTTGTAAAGGGTTTGCAACCACTTTAAAGAAATTTTAATGTGTGGGACTTTCTTAATGTAATTTTAATGTTGTTTTTGTTTACATTTTTGCTTATTTTTTAGCAGCTGCTAATGTTATATTTGAAGGTTCTGCATTTATATTTATAATTTATTTTGGTTAAAAAAGTGTATCGTGATAACATCAAATTTTCATAAAGATTTTTTTCTGTGGCGCTGAGCAGTGCTACTGGGCCGTTTTGAAGCACTTCAGGGTTTGCAATATCTTCATTAGCAGGTGAATGCGGCCCTCCATGCATTCAAATACATTGAATCCGGCCCTTAAGATGAAAAAGGTTGCTGACCCCTGCTGTAGGTGCTTGAGCAAGTCAAATGTGCAGCATAGATATTTACTGTGCTGCAGCCAATCCCCGGGGAGCAAATAGTCACTGTGCCCATCAAACACCGCCAGTTTGCCCCCTCAAATGCAGCCAGTTTATCCCCAAATGCAGCCAGTTTATCCCCAAATGCAGTCAGTTTATCCCCAAATGCAGTCAGTTTGTCCCCAAATGCAGCCAGTTTCCCCCCAAATGCAGCAAGTTTGTCCCCAAATGCAGCCAGTTTCCCGCCAAATGCACTCAGTTTGTCCCCAAATACAGCCAGTTCCCCCCCAAATGCAGCCAGTTCCCCCCCAAATGCAGCCAGTTCCCCCCCAAATGCAGCAAGTTTGTCCCCAAATGCAGCCAGTTTCCCGCCAAATGCAGCCAGTTTGTCCCCAAATACAGCCAGTTCCCCCCCAAATGCAGCCAGTTCCCCCCCAAATGCAGCCAGTTCCCCCCCAAATGCAGCAAGTTTGTCCCCAAATGCAGCCAGTTTCCCGCCAAATGCAGCCAGTTTGTCCCCAAATACAGCCAGTTCCCCCCCAAATGCAGCCAGTTCCCCCCCAAATGCAGCCAGTTCCCCCCCAAATGCAGCAAGTTTGTCCCCAAATGCAGCCAGTTTGTCCCCAAATACAGCCAGTTCCCCCCCAAATACAGCCAGTCCCCCCCCCCAAATGCTACAAGTTTGTCCCCAAATGCAACCAGTTTGTCCCCAAATGCAGCCAGTTTGTCCCCAAATATAGCCAGTTCCCCCCCAAATGCAGCCAGTTCCCCCCCAAATGCAGCAAGTTTGTCCCCAAATGCAGCCAATTTGTCCCCAAATGCAACAAGTTTGTCCCCAAATGCAGCAAGTTTGTCCCCAAATGCAGCCAGTTTGTCCCCAAATGCAGCCAGTTTGTCCCCAAATACATCCAGTTCCCCCCAAATGCAGCCAGTCCCCCCCCCCAAATGCAGCAAGTTTGTCCCCAAATACAGCCAGTTCCCCCCCAAATGCAGCCAGTTCCCCCCCAAATGCAGCCAGTTCCCCCCAAATGCAGCAAGTTTGTCCCCAAATGCAGCCAGTTTGTCCCCAAATACAGCCAGTTTATCCCCAAATACAGCCAGTTCGTCCCCAAATGCAGCCAGTTTGTCCCCAAATGCAGCCAGTTCCCCCCCAAATGCAGCCAGTTCCCCCCCAAATGCAGCAAGTTTGTCCCCAAATGCAGCCAGTTTGTCCCCAAATGCAGCCAGTTTGTCCCCAAATACAGCCAGTTCCCCCCCAAATGCAGCCAGTTCCCCCCCAAATACAGCCAGTTCCCCCCCCCAAATGCAGCCAGTTTGTCCCCAAATACAGCCAGTTCCCCCCCAAATGCAGCCAGTTCCCCCCCAAATACAGCCAGTTCCCCCCCCCCCCAAATGCAGCCAGTTTGTCCCCAAATGCAACAAGTTTGTCCCCAAATGCAGCCAGTTTGTCCCCAAATGCAGCCAGTTTGTCCCCAAATACAGCCAGTTCGTCCCCAAATGCAGCCAGTTTGTCCCCAAATGCAGCAAGTTTGTCCCCAAATACAGCCAGTATGTCCCCAAATACAGCCAGTTTCCCTCCAAATACAGCCAGTTTCCCCCAAATACAGCCAGTGTGTCCCCAAATGCCGCCAGTTTCCCTCCAGCTCGGCACTTACCTTACTCGGGTCAGCGCCGTCCTCCTCCATGCTCCCTCCGCTCTTTCGATGTCTTCTCCCATCCTCAATGTCGCTTCAGCCAATCAGGTGACCGGTAACCAGACCCGGTGCACCTGATTGGCTGAGAGGCGGGTCAGTGTTAGGGAAGCGATTCCCTAATACAGCATGGTTTAAAGAGGTAACGCACAGCCATGCGCCCAATGTTAAACCATTTGGAAGCCGATTAGAGCCCTTTGCTCTAATCAGGCACTTCCAAAACACACCCACCGCTGTATTTCAGATGGCCAGCGCTCAACAGAGGGCCGGACACCTGAACAGTGGGCGGCAGCGGCGACAATAGATAGATTCATGCAATGCATGAATCTATTTATTGTTGAGTGACGGGTGCAGGAGAGAGGGGGCGGCGCTCCTGCGCCCACTATGTCACTGGTCTGAGGCCTGGAACAGCCTTGTTCTAGTCCTGGGTCTAACTCTGCAGGAGAAGTGCCCAGCCTGAAGCTGAAGTTTGCTGCATGTTCATCGAGGTCCCAGCTGTGGCATAGTTGGGGGGGGGGGGGGGCCTGCTTCCAAAGATCTCTTTTCATCTAAGGACCTGGTCTGGAGAGCTCACCAAAGAGTGCCTGGTAGAAGTTGTTACAAATTCAGTCAAAATCTTAAATTGAATGTTGTATGTGGATGTTTGGGGGTGAAACATGGGAGGTGAAACGTACAGCATAGTTTCCTTTAACCACTTCAGCCCCGGACCATTTGGCTGGCCAAAGACCAGGCCACTTTTTTGCGATTCGGCACTGCGTCGCTTTAACTGACAATTGTGCGGCCGTACGATGTGGCTCCCAAACAAAATTGACGTCCTTTTTTTCCCACAAATAGAGCTTTCTTTTGGTGGTATTTGATCACCTCTGCAGGTTTTTATTTTTTGCGCTATAAACAAAAATAGAGCGACAAGTTTGAAAAAAATTCAATATTTTTTACTTTTTGCTATAATAAATATCCCCCAAAAATATATAAAATAATTTTTTTTCCTCAGTTTAGGCCGATATGTAGTATTCTACAAATTTTTGGTAAAAGAAAATCGCAATAAGCGTATATTAATTGGTTTGCGCAAAGGTTATAGCGTCTAAAAAATAGGGGATAGTTTTATGGCATTTTTATTAATATTTTTTTATTTTTATCAGTAATGGCGGCGATCAGCGATTATTATTGTGACTGCGACTTTATGGCGGACACATCGGACACTTTTGACACCATATTGGGACCATTGTCATTTTTACAGCGATCAGTGCTATAAAAATGCACTGATTACTGTAAAAATGACACTGGCAGTAAAGGGGGCGCACCAGTAGGGGGCGCTGAAGGGGTTAAGTGTGATTCTAACTGTTAGGGGGCGTGGCTTGCTGTGACACATCACTGATCGCTGTTCCCAGTGACAGGGAACAGACGATCAGTGACATGTCACTAGGAAGAACGGGGAGATGTTGTGTTTACACTAACATCTCCCTGTTCTTCAGCTCTGTGACCCGATCGCGAGACACAGGTGGACATCGAGTTCGCGGGTCCCGCGGACACGGTCACGGAGCTTGCAGCAGGGTCGCGAGCGCGCCGGCGGCTGCACCCGCGCGACCACACGGCGGAAAATGGGCGCATATATACGTCCCCTTTAAATTTAAAGCGGACGTATATATGCGCCGTTTGGCCTGTCCGTGCCATTCTGCCAACGTAAATGTTTGTGCGGCGGTCGGCAAGTGGTTAAAATTCTCCATAGGCAACACTTTAAATGCCTTTACAGGCTACCAGTTTACAGTTGCACAGGAGGTCCGGTGCTAGAATTATTGCTCTCGCTCTGACGTTCGCGACAATACCTCACATGTGTGGTACAATCACCGTTTACATATGCATGCAGGAGTAACGTATACGTAGCTCTCGTATTTGCGAGTAAGCACGGTGGGCACTTTAATTTTTTTTATTTTATAATTTTTTTTTTCTTCTACACTTTTTTTGGATTAAAGCATTTTTTTGCCGAGAAATTCGTTCGTGTGTATGGTTTCTTGTCAAGAAAAGCGACAAGAATCTCGACGAGAAAATAGAGAACCTGCTCTCTATTTTCTCGTCGAGATTCTCGTCAGCCTGTTTCTCGACGAGAAAAGTGAGTGTGTGTACACTTACCTGTTCGCCGGGAAGCCCGCGCATGTTCGAAATGACTTTGACGCATGCGCGGTAGCTTCCTAGGCATAGGTAGGGTGAACCAAGATGGCGGCGACGGCATTGAATGTGACGAGCGCATGCTCGTCGTATTCGATGACGTCACCGCGTACGCTCCATTCAAAGAACCGCGGGTTCTTTGAAATGAGCGTGTGTACACTCGGCCGGGACAAGTTTCTTGTCCAAGGATCTCGTCGTAAAAAACGACATGTTTTTAACGACGAGATTCTCGGCCGTGTGTACGAGGCTTAAGGCTTACGTTTTCACTAGTATGACTTACGATGCGACGTTGAACAACATAAAGTCGCATGACAAGTCACAGCCCATTGATTTCAATGGCACCTGTTCCCATCTATGTGACTTTGAAAATCAGCGACTTTGAAAAGGTCCCTGCAATGCTTTGATGCGACTTATGATCCAGAGAGTGTAAAGTTGGATCAATGCTGCACTGAAAATCACACTCCAAAGTCACACTCCAGACTTATGCCGCGTACACACGATCCGTCGAGAAAATCGACGTGAAAAACGAGGAACAGCTTGTTCCCCCCACACACGGCCGTTTTAAATGACATTTTTTTTTGGTCGAAAAAAACGACCGTGTGTGGGCTCCACGGCAGTGTTTCCCTATGGGAAAACTGCCGCGGGAAAAAACGACGGGAATCACGACGAGAAAAATTAGAGCATGTTCTAATATTTCTCGTCGTGATTAATGCCGTTTTTCCCGTCGAGAAAAACGACAAAAAGCCCACAGACGATCGTTTTTCTCATCCAAAGGAAAAAATTTAATTTTTCTCGACGGGAAAAACGGTCGTGTGTACGCGCCATTAGGCTACAATTCTACTAGTGCGGCTCCAAACCTGTGCGATTTAGAGTGCGACTTTGAGTGCAGCTTTGAACCTACTTAACACTCTGGATCAAAGTCGCATCAAAAGTTGCATCAAAGTAGTGCAGGCACCTTTTCAAAGTCGCATAGATGGGAACGGGTGCCATTGAAATCAATGAGCTGTGACTTGTCAAGTGACTTTATGTGCCCAAAGTCGCATGACAGGTCACACTAGTGGAAACGGAGCCTTAAACTCATTACTCACATGTAGCTTCCTCAGCTGGGCGTGTGCCACACCCTGCACACAGTGCCCATCAGTGCCACACCATGCCCATCAGTGCCACACCATGCCCATCAGTGCCACACCATGCACACAGTGCCCATCAGTGCCACATCATGCACACCGTGCCTATTACAGTGCCACACCATGCACACCGTGCCATCACAGTGGCACACACCATGCACATCGTGCCCATCAGTGCCACACTATGCCTATCAGTGCCACACCCTGCACACAGTGCCCATCAGTGCCACACCATGCCCATCAGTGCCACACCATGCCCATCAGTGCCACACCATGCACACCCTGCCTATTACAGTGCCACACCATGCACACCGTGCCATCACAGTGCCACACCATGCACATCGTCCCCATCAGTGCCACACTATGCCTATCAGTACCACACCATGTACACAGTGCCCATCAGTGCCACACCATGCCCACCGTGCCTATTACAGTGCCACACCATGCACACTGTGCCACATGGTGCCACTGTGCCACCAGGCACACCGTGCCTATTATAGTGCCACACCATGCACACCGTGCCTATTACAGTGCCACACCATGCACACCGTGCCATCACAGTGCCACACCATGCACATCGTGCCCATCAGTGCCACACTATGCCTATCAGTGCCACACCATGTACACAGTGCCCATCAGTGCCACACCGTGCCTATTACAGTGCCACACCATGCACACTGTGCCACATGGTGCCACTGTGCCACCAGGCACACCGTGCCTATTATAGTGCCACACCATGCACACTGTGCCTATTACAGTGCCACACCATGCACACCGTGCCCATCAGTGCCACACCATGTGCACAGTGCCCATCAGTGCCACACCATGCACACAGTGCCCATCAGAGCCACAATATGCACACCGTGCCATCACAGTGGCACACCATGCACACTGTGCCATCGCAGTGCCACACCATGCACACTGTGCCCATTGGTGCCACACCATGCACACCATGCCTAACACAGTGCCACACCATGCGCACAGTGCCCATCAGTGCCACACCATGCACATCGTTCCCATAAACCGCTGTATGGTCTTGGCCACCGTGCTGCAGCTCAGTTTCAGGGTCTTGGTAATCTTCTTATAGCCAAGGTCATCTTTATGTAGAGCAACAATTCTTTTTGTTCAGATCCTCAGAGAGTTCTTTGCCATGAGGTGCCATGTTGAATTTCCAGTGACCAGTATGAGAGAGTGAGAGGGAAAATGGCTAATAGGGCCCAATTTGGACATTTTCCCTCAGGGGTGTCCTCACTTTTGTTGCCAGAGGTTTAGACATTAATGGCTGTGTGTTGAGTTATTTTGAGGGGACATCAAATTTACACTGTTATACAAGCTGTACACTCACTACTTTACATTGTAACAAAGTGTCATTTCTTCAGTGTTGTCACATGAAAAGATAGAAGAAAATATTTACATAAATGTGAGGGGTGTACTTACTTTTGTGAGACACTGTATATATATTTATTATTAATAATATGTTGCTCGTAGTGTGTCCTGATCAGTGTGCAGCAGGCTGGGCGGAATGACAAGCTGGCCAAGATAAACACTCCGCCGTACACCATGAAGTGACCCATTTGTCCAATTTGAATAGTCAAACCTGAACCAAGCGAGAGTGCGGCTGCATTTGCATTCCCCTGAAACGTCCTGTGCTCGCTGGCGGGGAAGATGTTACGGGAGGCACCTCTGCTTTTCTGTTCAGGGTTCCTGGAAAACTTGACTTTGTTCTTAATAAGAAATTAAATTAGAACTGAAGGCAAAACATTTCCTTTCCATTTTAGATCCAGTTCGGCTTCTTTCAAACATGCAACCAGATGGCATCAAAATCAGGAAGTTAAGCTGCATTTTTATCACCCCAAACATGATATGGTGAGCAATCACCAGAATAAATAAAGAGGGTGAATCTTCCTAATGGGGCCACAGTAATAAAAACCTGACGGGGTCCTAATCCTTTTTTACCTTATTGAAAACAAACAAAAAAAAGTCTTTAGTTATTCTTTAACCTCTTCCTGACTGCACAATAAGCGCACTGTTGGGCGGCACTGATGGGCACTGCCAGGTGGCACTGAAGGGCACTGGTAGGTGACAATGATGAGGAGGCACTGTTTGGACTGCACTGATAATCAATGTACTGTACATGTCCCTTTAAGAGAAACCAGTTATTGGCTCTCTTTCTCCAATCCTCCTGCTGTCAGCATGAGGAAAGGAGTGCTGTAATTGGAGACAGCTGATCACATGGTAAAGAGCCGCTGATTGGCTCTTTACCTCAATCTGTGATCAGCAGTGTCCTCTGGATGCAGCTGGAGTGCGGCGGCGTGATCACGGGAGACTGTCATATGACATCCTCCCAGAATCAGGGCCCCCTCATGCACCCACTGCAGGGCCACCTTATTAGCATTATGGGCCCCTGGGCAAAGTAATGCCCTGGGGCCCCTACCAGCCTGAATCAGGTGTCCCCATCACAGTTCCCATATACATCATGTTACCCCATGACAGTGCCCATATACTGTACATCACAATGTCCCCTTACATCTTACATCAGGTGTCCCCCATGACAGTGTGCCCATTTATCAGGTGTCCCCATCACAGTGTCTGACCATCTCTTGTACTATGTCTTCAGTCTCTGACCATCTCCTGTACCATGTCTGCAGTCTCTGACCATCTCCTGTATTGTGTCTGCATTCTCTGAGCATCTCCTGTATCATGTCTGCATTCTCTGACCATCTCTTGTACCATGTCTGCAGTCTCTGACCATCTCCTGTATCATATCTGCATTCTCTGACCATATATTGTATCATGTCTGCAGTCTCTGAGCATCTCTTGTATCATGTCTGTAGTCTCTGACCATCTCTTGTGCCATGTCTGCAGTCTCTGACCATCTCCTTTACCAGTGACTCGCTCTTGTATCATGTCTGCAGTCTCTGATCATCTCTTGTACCATGTCTGCAGTCTCTGACCATCTCTTGTATCATGTCTGCAGTCTCTGACCATCTCTTGTGCCATGTCTGCAGTCTCTGACCATCTCTTTTACCAGTGACTCTCTCTTGTATCATGTCTACAGTCTCTGACCATCTCTTGTACCATGTTTGCAGTCTCTGACCATCTCTTGTATCATGTCTGCAGTCTTTGACCATCTCTTGTACCATGTCTACAGTCTCTGACCATCTTTTGTACCATGTCTGCAGTCTCTGACCATCTCTTGTATCATGTCTGCAGTCTTTGACCATCTCTTGTATCATGTCTACAGTCTCTGACCATCTCTTGTACCATGTCTGCAGTCTCTGACCATCTCTTGTACCATGTCTGCAGGCTCTGACCATCTCTTGTACCATGTCTGCAGTCTCTGACCATCTCTTGTATCATATCTGCATTCTCTGACCATATCTTGTATCATGTCTGCAGTCTTTGACCATCTATTGGATCATGTCTGCAGTCTCTGACCATCTCTTGTACCATGTCTGCAGTCTCTGACCATCTCTTGTACCATGTCTGCAGTCTTTGACCATCTCTTGTACCATGTCTACAGTCTCTGACCATCTCTTGTACCATGTCTGCAGTCTCTGACCATCTCTTGTATCATGTCTGCAGTCTTTGACCATCTCTTGTATCATGTCTACAGTCTCTGACCATCTCTTGTACCATGTCTGCAGTCTCTGACCATCTCTTGTACCATGTCTGCAGTCTCTGACCATCTCTTGTATCATATCTGCATTCTCTGACCATATCTTGTATCATGTCTGCAGTCTCTGACCATCTATTGTATCATGTCTGCAGTCTCTGACCATCTCTTGTACCATGTCTGCAGTCTCTGACCATCTCCTGTACCATGTTTGCAGTCTCTGACTCTCTCTTGTATCATGTCTGCAGTCTCTGACCATCTCTTGTATCATATCTGCAGTCTCGGACCATCTCTTGTACCATGTCTGCAGTCTCTGACCATCTCTTGTATCATATCTGCAGTCTCGGACCATCTCTTGTACCATTGTACCATGTACCCATAACAGTGTCCCCTTACATCAGGTGTCCCCCGTGAGAGTGTGCCCATTTATCAGGTGTCCCCATCACAGTGTCCCCATACATTGGGTTCCCCCATCACAGTGTCCCCTTACATCAGGTGTCCCCCATGACAGTGTCCCCTTACATCATGTTCTCCTATCACAGTGTGCCCTTACATTAGGTTCCCCCATCACAGTGTCTCTTAAAATCAGGTTCCCCCATCACAGTGTCCCCTTACATCATGTCACCCCATCGCAGTGCCCATTTATCAGGTGTCCCCATACATTGGATTCTCCCATACTTACATATAGTTACATAGAAAGGTGACGCAAAAAAAAAGACACAAGTCCATCAAGTCCAACCTATGTGTGTGATTATATGTCAGTATTACATTGTATATCCCTGTATGTTGTGGTCGTTCAGGTGCTTATCTAATCGTTCTTTTAAACTATCGATGCCCCCCGCTGAGACCACCTCCTGTGGAAGGGAATTCCACACCCTTGCCGCTCTTACAGTAAAGAACCCTCTACGTAGTTTAAGGTTATTTAACAAATAAAAGGCGCAATGCTCATATACCTCAATATGACAATTTATGGTCCATAATAGTCCAAAAGCAAGTATCAAGAAAGAAAATAGGTGAGTCTGTCAGGGCTGCCACCAGGGAGACCAGAAGCAAATTCCAGTAAAACTGGTTCTCAGAGCAACCCTTACATCAGAGTTCCCCTTTATACCAGAGTTCTCAGTGTTCCCCCTTTACATCAGAGTCCACAGAGTTCCCCCTTTAAAGTGGGCTCCTCTGAGGTAAAGGGGGACCTCTGTGGGCTCCTCTGATGTAAAGGGGGACCTCTGTGGACGCCTCTGATGTGAAGGGGAACTCTGAGGACGCCTCTGATGTAAAGGGGGAGCTCTGCGGACGCCTCTGATGTAAAGGGGAACTCTGCGGGCGCCTTTGATGTAAAGGGGAACTCTTCGGGCGCCTCTGATGTAAAGGGGAACTCTGCGGGCGCCTCTGATGTAAAGGGGAACTCTGCGGACGCCTCTGATGTAAAGGGAAACTCTGCGGATGCCTCTGATGTAAAGGGGGAACTCTGCGGATGCCTCTGATGTAAAGGGAAACTCTGCGGATGCCTCTGATGTAAAGGGGGAACTCTGCGGATGCCTCTGATGTATAGGGGGAACTCTGTGGACACCTCTGATGTAAAGGGGGAACTCTGCGGATGCCTCTGATGTATAGGGGGAACTCTGTGGACACCTCTGATGTAAAGGGGGAACTCTGCGGATGCCTCTGATGTAAAGGGGGAACTCTGCAGATGCCTCTGATGTAAAGGGGGAACTCTGCAGATGCCTCTGATGTAAAGGGGGAACTCTACGGACGCCTCTGATGTAAAGGGGGAACTCTGCGGATGCCTCTGATGTAAAGGGGGAACTCTGCGGATGCCTCTGATGTAAAGGGGGAGCTCTGCGGACGCCTCTGATGTAAAGGGGGAACTCTGCGGGCGCCTCTGATGTAAACGGGAACTCTGCGGGCGCCTCTGATGTAAAGGGGAACTCTGCGGGCGCCTCTGATGTAAAGGGGAACTCTGTGGATGCCTCTGATGTAAAGGGGGAACTCTGCGGATACCTCTGATGTAAAGGGGGAACTCTGCGGATGCCTCTGATATAAAGGGGGAACTCTGTGGATGCCTCTGATGTAAAGGGGGAACTCTGCGGATGCCTCTGATGTAAAGGGGGAACTCTGCGGATGCCTCTGATGTAAAGGGGGAACTCTGCGGGCGCCTCTGATGTAAACGGGAACTCTGCGGGCGCCTCTGATGTAAAGGGGAACTCTGCGGGCGCCTCTGATGTAAAGGGGAACTCTGTGGATGCCTCTGATGTAAAGGGGGAACTCTGCGGATACCTCTGATGTAAAGGGGGAACTCTGCGGATGCCTCTGATATAAAGGGGGAACTCTGTGGATGCCTCTGATGTAAAGGGGGAACTCTGCGGACGCCTCTGATGTAAAGGGGGAACTCTGCGGATGCCTCTGATGTAAAGGGGGAACTCTGCGGACGCCTCTGATGTAAAGGGGGAGCTCTGCGGATGCCTCTGATGTAAAGGGAGAACGCAAGCATCTTGAAAAAGGAGCGTGGCTATCATACCATTCATAGCTTGCACGCTCAGAAACGCGTCGCACTATAGTGACGTCACAGCCCGGCGCCATGCTGTTTGCCTTCCAAGCCTCATTCTGGATCCTCACCGCGCCGCCGTTTTTTTTTTTAAATAACAAACATGTTATACTTACCTCCACTGTGCAGCTCGTTTTGCACAGAGTGGCCCCGAACCTGGTCTTCTCGGGTCCCTCGGCGGCTGTCTGGGCTCCTCCCCGCAAGAACTATCCACCTTAATGCAAGCTCTCTCGCATGGTGGATAGTTCTTGCGGGCGCGCTCCCGTGATATAGCCGGCGGCTATAGCCGCTCACTGTATCACTCAGCCCCGCCCCCCCGGCGTGCCACGTCATTGGATGCGATTGACAGCAGCGCGAGCCAATGGCTGCGCTGCTTTCAATCAACCAATGAATGAGTTCACGGCGCGGGACTTTCGAGGGGTCAGGTAAGTAAACGGGGGCTGGGGGAGCGCTAATGGTCGGATGTTTTTTCACCTTAATGGATCGAATGCATTAAGGTGAAAAAAATTGTACCTTTACAACCCCTTTAAGGTTAAACCTCTTTTCTTCTCATTTTAATAAGTGGCCACGTGTCTTATTAAACTCCCTTCCGCAAAAAAGTTTTATCCCTATTGTGGGGTCACCAGTACGGTATTTGTAAATTGGAATCATATCCCCTATCAAGCGTCTCTTCTCCAGAGAGAATAAGTTCAGTGCACAGTGTCTCCATACATCAGGTGTCCCACATCACAGTGGCCCCATACATCAGGTGTCCTCCATCACAATGCCCATATTGATCAGATGTCCCCATCACAGTGTCCCCATACATCAGGTTTCCCCCATCACAGTGGGGCTGCATTCATGGGCACTGTGAGGCTGCATTCATGGGCACAGTGAGGCTGCAATGATAGGCACAGTGAGGTTGCAATGGTGGGCACAGTGAGACTGAATTCACGGGTACAGTGAGGCTACATTCACGGGCACAGTGAGGCTGCATTCATGGGCACAGTGAGGCTGCATTCATGGGCACAGTAAGGCTGCCCTCATGGGCACAGTGAGGCTGCAATGATGGGCACAGTTAGGCTGCATTTATAGGCACAGTGAGGCTGCATTGATCTCTTGTACCATGTCAGCAGTCTCTGACCATCTCCTGTATCATGTCTGCAGTTTCTGACTATCTCTTGTAGCATGTCAGCAGTCTCTGACCATCTCCTGTACCATGTCTGCAGTCTCCGACTATCTCTTGTATCATGTCTGCAGTCTCTGACCATCTCTTGTATCATGTCTGCAGCCTCTGACTATCTCTTGTATCATGTCTGCAGTCTCTGACCATCTCTTGTACCATGTCTGCATTCTCTGACCATCTCTTGTACCATGTCTCCAGTCTCTGACCATCTCTTGTACCATGTCCCCAGTCTCTGACCATCTCTTGTACCATGTCTCCAGTCTCTGACCATCTCTTGTACCATGTCTGCAGTCTCTGAGCATCTCTTGTATCATGTCCGCAGTCTCTGAGGGAGTCTGGAGAGGAGTCAATAGAGGGATTGCTGCCGGGATGGGGGTCATGGGAGAAGTCAGACTTCTGTGGACTGTGGAGAGGAGACTATAGGATAAAACCAGAGCTGGAGCTGACTGACTGATCCCTGCACAGTGCACCTGAGAGGAGGTCAGAGACAGCGCGGCCAGGCCAGTCTGAGGGGGGGTCACTGATGTAAGGGGGGAGTGAATGCAATAATGTAAGGTGGTACTGATATAAAGGTTTCCCCCTATATTAATAACCCCCCCACCTTAGTGTATTCTTTCTGAGGAAGGTGGTCCCTGGTCAACATCGTCCCCCCACGTTCCCAGACTTCCTGGGGTCCCCCTTGATGATTGACCAGTTTTAGCACTTTTAAATGGAATTTGCTTTTATATTTTTATATATATATAAGGCCCTATGTGCTTTCCTATCTGTCTTATCTATATACTGTATAATACGCTCTTCAAATGTGCTTTAAAATGCATGGTTTTCCATTTCATGAACAAAAAAATAATGAGGTTATGCTGTTGGGCTGGTATAATAATGCTATGGGGCTGGTATGATTTTTTTTCCAGGACTGGTTTTTATTCCCAGTCCGGCGCTGTGGAAAAGTATATCCATTGTGAGGGGGTTAGCTCGGCAGCGGGTATGTGTGACCCCCGGGATGGGCTCCCCACCCAAAAACAGGCCCAGCAGACGGAGGTTGTGGTTTTCAAAAAAAAAAGGGTGCGGTTTATTTTCTATTTACAGTGACAAAAACACAGCAAGGCAAAAAAAACATAAACAAAATAAATCCTGGTCAACTTGACCTCTGACTAAACTTACAGGTTTCCTAACTAACGACTGGGATCAGCCTAGTGCTGTCCTAGTCCCTGGTTTTAAATGTCCAAGCAAAATATAGCCACACAGGCTTTCTCTCACCGCACAGGGGTTCACTCTCCCTAGACAGTCCACACAGGTCTGCTTCCAGGCATGAGCTAACATCTAATGAAGCTGGGATTTCTTATAGAGGCCTAAATGAGCTGACAAGGTTCAGCTGATCTCATCAACTCCCTGTCTGCACGACGCCCAGCCCTCTCCCTAGAGGTATGAGTCATCCATGAGCCCACTAGCCTTATACAACTCTCCACCTAGTTGTATAAATCGGCGTAAAGCCTGAATCTGGGCGAAATATATCTACCCCCCTGGATGCAACCAGGTGACTTTACCTTCCTGCTGTCACATACCCCCCCCTCTTGTTTTAACCTCGGGGTTGGAACACCAGCAATCAGGCATTCATGTACTCGAGACAAAGCATCCACATTCCCCATTTGAACGCCAGGGCGATGCTTTACTGTGAAGTTAAATTCCTGGAGGGCCAGGAACCACCTATTCACTCTTCTATTTGTTTCCTTGTTTTGAGCCATCCACTTTAACGGAGCGTGATCCGTAACCATGTCAAAGTGCCTACCTAGCAGGTAGTACCGAAGGGAATCTAGAGCCCACTTCACCGCTAAACACTCCTTTTCAACGGTGGCGTAATTTACCTCATGGGACTTCAACTTCCTGCTGAGGTAAATGACTGGGTGCTCTTCCCCGTTCCAGACCTGGGACAATACTGCTCCTAACCCCACATCTGACGCATCACTTTGTACGACAAAGTCTCTAGAGAAGTCGGGTGAGTACAACACTGGCTGGCTACATAAGGCTTGTTTCAAGAACTGGAATGCTGCCTCAGCCTCGGGGGTCCATTTAATCATGACCGACCCTTTCCCCTTCGTCAGGTTGGTTAGGGGCACAGCCTTAGAAGCAAAGTGGGGAATGAATCGCCGATAATACCCAGCGATTCCCAGAAAGGCTCGTACCTGCTTCTTGCTGTTGGGACGTGGCCAACTCTGGATGGCCTCGACTTTGTTGAGTTGGGGTTTTATTACTCCCCTCCCAATGGTGTACCCAAGATATTTGGCCTCCTCCTGCCCAATGGTACACTTCTTGGGGTTAGCCGTAAACCCTGCTTCCCGAACAGAGTCCAGGACTGCTTGCACTTTTGGCAGATGTGAGGCCCAATCTGTGCTATGGACAATTATGTCATCCAGGTAAGCCGCAGCATACTTCCGATGGGGCCTCAGCATCTGGTCCATTTTCCGCTGGAATGTGGCCGGCGCATTCTGTAACCCGAACGGCATTCTTTTATATTGGAACGCCCCGTCTGGGGTTACAAATGCGGTTTTCTCTTTGGCCGACTTGGCCAGGGGGATTTGCCAATACCCTTTTGTGAGGTCAAGAGTCGTCATGTATCGGGCTGTTCCCAGCCGGTCGATCAACTCATCTATACGTGGCATGGGGTAGGTGTCAAATTTTGTAACTTTGTTCAACTGACGAAAATCGTTACAAAATCGCCAGCTCCCATCCGGTTTAGGCACCAACACAATGGGACTAGACCAATCACTTTGGGACTCCTCTATCACCCCTAAGTTCAGCATTTTCTGTACTTCCTCCCGTATTGCCTCCCGTCGGGCCTCTGGGATCCGATAGGGTTTTAACTTCACCCTTTCACCGGGCGGGGTAATAATGTCATGCTCTACCCCAGATGTTTGTCCCGGCAGCTCAGAGAATACCTCCTTGTTGCGAAGCACAAACTCCTTAACCTCCTGTTGTTGGGGTTGTGACAAGGTGGCTGCGATTCCAACCTCAGGAATCACGCAACCAGTTTGAGCTGGTGACCAAGTGTCTGCGACTAGGGACTCTCTATCCCTCCAGGCTTTCAACAGATTAACGTGATAGATCTGTTCGGGCTTTCGCCTTCCTGGTTGTCTGACCTTGTAATTCACTTCGCTCACTTTTTCCATTATCTCGTAGGGGCCTTGCCATTTGGCAAGGAATTTACTTTCAACCGTAGGGACAAGTACCAATATCCTATCCCCCGGGGAAAAGGTACGGGTCTTGGCTCCACGGTTGTACACTCTCTGCTGTGCCAACTGCGCTTGGGCCAAATGTTCCTTCACGATGGGCATTACCTGTGCAATTCGATCTTGCATCAGGGCGACATGCTCAATCACACTCCTGTGGGGAGAACTCTCACTTTCCCAAGTTTCCTTGGCAATATCCAACAGCCCTCTTGGGTGTCTCCCATACAGTAACTCAAAGGGGGAGAATCCCGTAGAGGATTGGGGCACCTCCCTAATAGCAAACATCAAATAAGGAAGTAGACAGTCCCAATCCCTTCCATCTCTATCCACCACTTTCTTCAACATTTGTTTTAGGGTTTTGTTGAATCTTTCAACCAGCCCATCGGTTTGGGGGTGATACACAGATGTACGCAATTGCGTCACTTTGAACAATTTACACAGCTCTTTCATAACCCGGGACATAAAGGGTGTACCTTGGTCCGTAAGCAGTTCTTTACAAATACCCACCCGGCTAAAAACAAGAGATAGCTCTTTGGCTATGGTTTTGGCCGAGGTATTTCTGAGAGGGATCGCTTCTGGATAACGGGTGGCATAGTCCATTATAACCAATATGTACTGGTGCCCCCTAGCGGACTTGATTATAGGACCTACCAAATCCATTGCGATTCTCTCAAACGGGACCTCAATGATGGGTAGAGGGACCAGCGGGCTACGGAAATGTGGCATCGGGGCCGACCTCTGACACACAGGGCAGGAGGAACAATAATTTTCTATGTCCTTCATCACCCCAGGCCAATAGAATCTCTGTAATACCCTCTCTCGGGTTTTCTCTGTCCCCAGATGACCTCCAAGAATGTGCCCATGGGCCAACTCCAACACCAACTTCCTGTAAGGTTTGGGCACCACAAGCTGCTCAACGGTTTCTTCTGCCCTTTTTGCCACCCGATACAGTAGGTCCTTCTCTACGCTGAAGTATGGGTAAGTGCCGGTATTATCTGGGTTCACTAACTCGCCATCTATTTTCACTACGTTTTCCCGTGCCTTTATTAGGGCGGGGTCTTTCAACTGTTCTGTGGCAAAGTTTTCCCTGTGAACCTCAAGATCAGAAAACTCCACAGACGGTAGGTTTTCGTCTGAGGAGGTGGGCTCCTCTCCAGTTTCTTGAGTCTCCCCTGCCAATACTGACAAGGGAAATTCCGGAGAGTCCTCACCACTCTCAGGGGAGTTCTGGCTATCACATTCCTGGTACATAGGGGCACCAGTGGGGGGCTCAGGATCATCCCACAGTTCCCAGAACTTCGGAAAATCCCTTCCCACAATGGCGTCATGCGGTAACTGAGATACTAAGCCCACTGGATGAGAGAGGGTACCTTTGGGGGTCTCGAAACACACTGTAGTCACTGGATACTCTCGGGTGTCCCCATGCACACAAATAACGGCTACCTTGCTATTCCCAGAGACCTCTGTTTTAACTAACTCAGCCTTTATCAGGGTCACAAGGCTACCTGAATCCAGCAATACCACAACATTTCTACCATTAATACACATTTTGCATAAATGTTTCTCAGTTCCCCGAATGGCAGTGCATGCGACTGTCGCACACAGCGACTGACGTCTGCCCGTCAGAAAGTCACACTGCATGGGTTCCTCCAAAACCGGGCAATTTGCTGCAATATGTCCCGCTTGCCGGCAGCGGTAGCAAACGATCCTTCTTGCGGCCTCTTGAGCCGCTGATTTCCCAGGCTGTTCTCGCCAAACTTGGGGTAGAGCTCCCACCCTCTCACTCTCTCCACCCTCACCCCTTGGAATCCTCTTATCCGCCCCTGGGGATGGTCTGGTCTTGGGGTGGAAAGTCCGAGTGTCTCTGGAAGAGGCCGTCAGGTTCTCTGTAGCCAAGTATTTCTCCACACGATCCACAAGACCATCGGCCGTCTCTGGGTCTCCATGGCTTACCCACTTTTGGATGGCAGTAGGAAGAGCTCTCAAAAACCGATCCATTACAACACGTTCCACAATCTTTGGTGCGGACAAAGTCTCTGGCTGTAGCCACTTTCTGCTCAGGTGAATGAGATCATACATTTGAGACCTGGGGGGTTTTCCAAGCTGGAAAGTCCAGTTATGCACACGCTGAGCCCGGACAGCCAGGGTGACACCCAGCCTTGCCAATATTTCAGCTTTTAGCATCACATAGTCTTTTGCTTGGTTAGGCTCTAGGTCATAGTAAGCTTTCTGCGATTCACCAGTTAACAGAGGAGCCACTAGTCCAGCCCACTGCTCCTCAGGCCACTTTTCTCTTTCAGCGGTCCTTTCAAATGTGGTCAAAAATACCTCTGGATCATCCTCTCCAGTCATTTTTGTCAATAAACGACTCACCCCAAAGGACGCGGTATTAGTGGGACGGTTTTCCTCACTGGTCTGCGGACGTTGCTGCATTACTGCTTCCATCTGTTGTTGTAGTCTCTGCTCTTGCTTCTGCAACAGGTCTATGAAGCGGGCCTCAGATTGCTGTTGGGCTTGTTGCTGAGCCTCCAGACTCTGTTGTAAAGTTGCAAGGCTCTGTTGATGAGCTTGCTGCTGGGCTGCAAGGCTCCTTTGCAAACCTGCATTTGTCTGCTGTTGATTGGCATTTGCTAGAGCCAGCTGTTTCAGTATCTCCTCCATGCTGGCTTAAAAAAAAACTGCCCGCATTCTCCACCAACTGTGAGGGGGTTAGCTCGGCAGCGGGTATGTGTGACCCCCGGGATGGGCTCCCCACCCAAAAACAGGCCCAGCAGACGGAGGTTGTGGTTTTCAAAAAAAAAAGGGTGCGGTTTATTTTCTATTTACAGTGACAAAAACACAGCAAGGCAAAAAAAACATAAACAAAATAAATCCTGGTCAACTTGACCTCTGACTAAACTTACAGGTTTCCTAACTAACGACTGGGATCAGCCTAGTGCTGTCCTAGTCCCTGGTTTTAAATGTCCAAGCAAAATATAGCCACACAGGCTTTCTCTCACCGCACAGGGGTTCACTCTCCCTAGACAGTCCACACAGGTCTGCTTCCAGGCATGAGCTAACATCTAATGAAGCTGGGATTTCTTATAGAGGCCTAAATGAGCTGACAAGGTTCAGCTGATCTCATCAACTCCCTGTCTGCACGACGCCCAGCCCTCTCCCTAGAGGTATGAGTCATCCATGAGCCCACTAGCCTTATACAACTCTCCACCTAGTTGTATAAATCGGCGTAAAGCCTGAATCTGGGCGAAATATATCTACCCCCCTGGATGCAACCAGGTGACTTTACCTTCCTGCTGTCACACCATGTACAGTATAGTATGCCCTCAATGCTTGCTAATTCATGCAAAAGGAGCCCTGACCAAGTACTGAGTGCATACTATACTGTGCATGGACATACTTTTCAGTAAGCCAACATTTCTGTATTAAAAATCCATTTTTTTTGGTCTTATGTAATATTTTAATTTTCTGAGATACTGAATATTGGGATTTCACTAGCTGTAAGCCATAATCATCAACATTAAAAATAAGAAATGCTTGAAATATATCACTCTGTGTGTAATGCATCTATATAAAATATATGAGTTTCACTTTTTGAATTGAATTACTGAAATACAGTGGAACCTCGGATTACGAGCATAATCCGTTCCAGGAGAATGCTCGTAATCCAAAGTACTCGCATATCAAAGCGAGTTTCTCCATTGAAATCAATGGAAACAAAAATAATTTGTTCCGCATTGACTTCAATGGCACGCAATACCGCATAGGTACCGCAGAGGTGGGGGGATGCCGTAGAGCCTCGGAAACGGGCGGAAAGGCCTGAGGACAGTTTGGATGACCTCGACACACATCGGAAAGACTCAGTTCCCGAGCCTTTCCGAGGTTTGCCAAGGTCAGCCGAGCCGAGCTGTCCTCGGGCCTTTCCATGCATTTCCGAACGTTCGGCTCCGGTGCTTCCCACCTCAGGTACTGCACACCGCTTTGGCCTGAATCCTGCTCGTTTTGCTAGACAACACTCGCAAACCGAGTTAGGATATTTTAAAATACAGTGCTCGTATTGCGAAACGCTCGTTAACCGCGTTACTCGCAATCCGAGGTTCCACTGTAAATTAAAGTGGTTGTAAACCCGTTACAACCACTTTTACCTACAGGTAAGCCTAGATTGAGGCTTACCTGTAGGTGCTCAAAATATCTCCCAAACCTCCACGGTTTTGGAGATTTTTACAAATGAGATGGGCGCCGATGTCTACGGCGCAGGCGCACGTTAGAAACGGCGAGCGTGCCGTTTCTAAAGGAGGTCGTGCCGTGACTGGCGGCTCCCGCATGCATGCGCGGAAGTGATGTCATCGCGGCTCCGGCCAATCACAGCGCCGGAGCCGCAATACCCGGAAGGAAGATGGACGCTTCGCGGAAGAGGGGACAGCGGTGACATTGCAGGCTTCGGTTTCAGGTAAGTGACACATAATGGGCTACTATGCGATGCATAGTAGCCCATTATGCTTTACCTTTGCAGGGAAATAAAGAGGAAGTAAAACCCATCAGGGTTTACTTCCTCTAACTTTTTGATGATATTCTAATTTTATGAGATGCACCTGTATATGTTACATGTTTGGCAAAAGGTTAGGACGTATTTTGTGAGTACAGGGAACATGGACTATGTGTGTGGTGAATGCTCTAATAAGCCACAACCAATATGCAGAGTATTTTAACCATGCCCATTTTTCCATTATGGCGCTGCAAGCCTATGTGCTCCGTAGGACCTCATCTCACACTCTCTTAAGTTCCAAAGTTGGGAAGTATGAGTGAGGGAGACTTTGGAAATGATTGCTACTTCCTGCAGCAGGCTGATGACCATAGGCGTGTGCACAGGGTGTGCCAGGTGTGCCCGGGCACACCCTAATCACCCTGTGCAGCACAGATTCCCACTACTGCCCTCCCTTTCTTCCCACAGCTACCGGCTTCCTTCCTCTCCTTTCCCGCCAGCTGTTACTGTGGAGATGTTTTAGGATGAGTGGGGGAAGGGGTCTGTAAATATGTAATTCCCCTTCCCTTTCTGAATGAACATTGTGCGTTATCGGTAATGTGTGTTTGAGCTTTGGGGTGCACACCCTAATCCAATAGGCTGCGCACACCTATGCTGATGACACTCTCTAAATCCCATAAGGCAGATTTTGAGAGATAGTATCCAGGGGACAGTCTTTTACTAAAGGTTCAAGGGAGACTTTGTAGAGTAAAATATCCAAACTAAAGGCATTCCAAAGTACAGGGCGCTGCCAGAACCTCTGATCTCTGTTAAGTTCATAAAAATCTTCAACACCCAACACTTCCAAGAGTGTTGGATTTCTGGTCCCTCTCTGCACCCTTTGGTTTCTTCCTCCAACCCCTAAAGTCACTACAGGGCATAGTAGTGGTCTAAAGTCCGGAGGAAGAAACCATAGTGCACAGACTTCCTGGAAGTGTGGCAGATGGTAAGGATGTGTTAATCAGCAGCACTCACCAAGGCAATGGAAATTGGTGGTGCAAGCGGGCAGAATGGTAAGAATTTACCCTTTACTTTGGAATACTTTTCTCTGTTCTGGGTTTCACAGGCTGCAGGTTTGATTGCTCTCCCCTGCCTTCTAGAAAGTTCTGTAACATAGGAGTGGAGCAAGGCAAGGGACAGCATGAATATTTTATTGTGCTGCAGCCTATCACGGGTGAGGTGTTCCCAGAAGGTGGATGAAAAGCATATAAGTAGTCTGCACTGTACAACAGCAGTATCTTTCTGTTCAAGGGATTACACTTGTTCAGGTGGGGAGTAGGGGGGCTACCCCCTACCTCCAGCCATCCTGCTGTTTGAAGTTGTGCTGTTCATTGAAGTCCCGGTCCGGATGTGGCAGAGCCAGGGGACCTACATCTGAGAGGGTATCGGATACCCAGAGGCTTCACCTAAGGATCCAGTCACACAGTTTCACTAGAAGGCACCTGGAGGAAGCTGAATGGGCATAGCTGCTCCCCTGGCATTTAAGGGGTTGTAAAGCTTTGCGTTTTTTCACCTTAATGCATCCTATGCATCCTAGGCGCTGGCTACTGGCCCCAGTCTTCTCGGCTGTTCTTTGCTCTTTATTGGATTGATAGCAGCGCAGCCATTGGCTCCCGCTGCTGTCAATCTAATCAATGGCGCGCCGGGGGCGGGGCCGTGTGATACAGTCGGCTGCTGTGGCCGCCGGCTGTATTATGGGAGCGCGCCCGCAAGCGTTGGTGGCACATATACATATCCCCCATTTGGAGCGAGCTGTCTACACGGCCAGTCTCCTCCTTGGGTTCCTGCACACTAGTCATGCTTCTGTATGTTGGTGTTGCATTTATTCAGTGATGGGGTAAGTTTTTTCCTGGTTTAGGATTATTTTGGTGGTAATTTCCTTGCCGTACTGTTCACATAACTTTATTCCTCTGGACAACAGAGCTTGTTCGGTCATTCCTCTCTATCCAAAGCCTTCTTGCTCACTACCCGAGTGTACACACAAATTTAGAATCTGCCAACTACCCCGCAGACACATTAGATTTATTCACTGTCACTGGCATTATTCATTTCACCTACTTCTATCATCACTTCTCATGGAGTCATATTGGGCTCATTATTAAGTAACTAACAAACCCCAACCCATTAACCCCAATACTATTATAATTATATATACTGTACATTCATGGAGTCATACTGGGTTCACTACCAATTAATTAACTTTAATACTATTATAATCTCATACAATCCTAATTTAATTAATAATCATTTTTTTTTTTTTTTTATTGTTCCCAGATGATATATACCTTATACCCATCAATTAATTAATTGTAATCTATTAATCCCAATATTGTTATAATGATTTATATATAATTCCAAGCTAATTAATAAATGTATAACCCCAATACTATTATAATTATATATACTGTACATTCATGGAGTCATACTGGGTTCACTACAAATTAATTAACTTTAATTCTATTATAATCTCATACAATCCTAATTTAATTAATAATCTTTTTTTTTTTTTTTATTGTTCCCAGATGATATATACCTTATACCCATCAATTAATTAATTGTAATCTATTAATCCCAATATTGTTATAATGATTTATATATAATTCCAAGCTAATTAATAAATGTATAACCCCAATACTATTATAATTATATATACTGTACATTCATGCAGTCATACTGGGTTCACTACCAATTAATTCATTTTAATACTATTATAATCTCATACAATCCTAATTTAATTAATAATCACATTTTTTAATTTTTAATTGTTCCCAGATGATATGTACCTTATACCCATCAACTAAATAACTGTAATCCATTAATCTCAATACTGTTATAATGATTTATATATCATTTCAAGTTAATCAATAACTAATTTTTTATTGTTCCTAGATGCCATATATTCATTACTCTGTCACATGGTGATCACTTTCACAGTTATGCACTTTCCCACATCATCCATTGCTGCATTGTTATATATTTGCCACCTCAGCTCCCATGTGAGGTTCATGCTTTTGGCTCACCCTGTGACGGTTGTCACGTATTGCATTCACTGCCGTTGTTGGTAAGTGTGATTAATCAACCATCTATATATATTTATTTTCTTGACAATTTTTTCCCCCTCTAGTTAGAGTGTGGTTTACTACATGTATACATATATATATTTTATAGGAAGTTTGTCGCATCTGCTCCAGATGAGTGGAGACACCCACGAAACGCGTCGAGCTATAATTGATGCCACAGCCACACTACATTGGAATGCTATCCACCAAGCATTAAATTCGATGATGCCACCAACATTCAGACTCAGTACAATTTGACATATCATATGAACACTGATATAAGTATTGGGCACGCTGCCGCCGGCATTTATTTGGCCATGCCATTTTTTATGCATTTATATAATTTTCTATGTATTTCTATGATGATCATGTACTGACGAATGTATCTATTTCCTGTATATATCTTGTGCAGGCCATGTGTGTATATATATATGAATTCATATTCTTTACTGGACATACATCCATGTTATGAATTAAATATTTTTTATCTTTCTTACCTCCGCATTCTCAATTGCTTCATATAAAGTCCCTAAAATTCCCCTTTCCTATATGCACGCCCACAAGCTAACCCCCTTGGGAGAGCGCTTCCCATGAAGGGGGTTAGCTCTTGCGGGGAGGAGCTGAGACAGCCCCCGAGGGACTCCAGAAGAGGAGGATCGGGGCCACTCTGTGCAAAACGAACTGCACAGTGGAGGTAAGTATGACATGTTTGTTATACGCCAATAAATACAGTATTTATTCTTAAATAACACTCACTTTTTTACCCTGAAAATAGAGGGTAAACCGGGGCCGTGTGTTATACGCAGGGGGCTGTGGAAAGTTTTTTTCCTGAAACTTCCCTCTTAAAGTTAGGGTGCGTGTTATACACCTGTGCGTGTTATACGCCGATAAATGCGGTAAATAAGAACCTTTACAACCCCTTTTAGTCATGTGGAAAGACTTTTAGCTAAGTAGTTTCTCTCCTGAGAGGAACATACATTAATCTCCTCCAGTTTTTCATGGGAGGACTGATCTTTAAAGCTAGGTAAAAAAGTTTCTGCTCCTGAGGAGTACATACCTCTGGCCTCTACTAGTCTCTCATTGGAAGATTGTGTTCTGAACTGAGCAGAAGAACCATTCCTAAAAGTTTACAATATAGAGAAGAGTGTCCTCTTGTTTCCATAGTGGTCTTGGGCCAGTGGCGTAACTAGAACCTTCAAGTTTCTGGTGCAAGAAACCCCTGCCAGGGCCCTTCCCTCTGAGCCCGCAGGCGATCTCTTCATTTTCCTCCTGCAGCCACTGAATGCCTGTGGGAGGAAGAGGAGGAGACGAGGGCACTCAGCCGCCCCTCCTGCTGCTATCATGGTGGAGGATTGGGGCCAGGTCGCATTTGCGACCCTGTAGGTACGCCCCTGTCTTAAAGGAATCCCATACTATCCTATACTCCCTCTTGGGGGTAGCACTACACTGGAATGACAAAAAAGAACCCTTTAATTTATCTTGTTACTGTATTCATGCAGACTTGTAACGTTCCTGTTAGGTCTCCTTTAACCACTTGCTTACTGGGCACTTAAACCCCCCTCCTGCTCAGACCAATTTTCAGCTTTCAGCGCTCTCACTCTTTGAATGACAATTGCGCGGTCATACAACGCTGTACCCAAATGAATTTTTTTTTTTTTTTACAAGAAGTCAAATGAAATTTTTATCATTTTTTCCCCACAAATAGAGCTTTCTTTTGGTGGTATTTGATCACCTCTGCGGTTTTTATTTTTTGTTAAAAAAAAACAAAAAAAAATAAAAAAATAAATAATACAAAACCGTTTTATATTTTGATATAAAATTTTGCAAACGGGTAATTTTTCTCCTTCATTGATGTACG
Source organism: Rana muscosa (assembly GCA_029206835.1). NCBI lineage: Eukaryota > Metazoa > Chordata > Amphibia > Anura > Ranidae > Rana > Rana muscosa. The sequence goes on from JARGYO010000094.1 coordinate 61,225,185, forward strand.
CTGATGAGGCTGCACTGATGGTCTGCACTGATGGGCACCGATGGGCTGCACTGATGGGCACCGATAAGGCGGCACTGGTGGGCACTGATAGGCGGCACTGGTGGGAAACTGAGGCGGCATTGGTGGGCACTGAGAGGTGACACTGAGAGGTGGCACTGATGGGTGGTACTGATGAGCATTGATAAGTGGCACTGGTGGGAACTGAGAATTGGCACTAATAGGTGGCAGTGATGGGCACTGATGGGTGGCAATGATGGGCACTGGTCAGCACTGGTAGGTGAGACTGATAGGCAGCACTGCTAGATGGCACTGATGAGGCACTGACTGGCACCACTGGTGGGCATTGATAGGTGGCACTCGTGGGCATTGATAGGTGGCACTTTATTGCACTGGTGGTCACTGTGGGCACTGTCAGGGGGCACTGGCAGGCGGTACTAATGAGGCTGATGTGCCTCTTCCACTGTGGACCCTTACACAAGAGTCGGTGATTGGCTTTTTTTTTCTCCTCACGCTGTCAGCAAAAAAAAACAAAAAACATTACCGAGCTTTGTTTACATCACGTGATCAGCTGTCATTGGCTGACAGCTGATCACGTGGTAAGGGGCTCGGATCTGTGATCACCCGAGTCTCAGTGACTCGTGATCACAGCACGCACCCTGCAGGGGGGCGCGCGGAGCTCGTGCAAAGGGGAGGACGTCTATTGATGGCCTCCTGGCAATTGGGGTCCGCGCTGTGGCCGTCATTCGGCTATAGCGCAGACGCCTAGTGGTTAAACAGCACATGTATGGTATATTCATGAAAACAACAATGGATTTCTACACATTTCACATCTGTAGTAATCGAAAGGAGTTTTAGCATATTATGAAAATGTATATGTAGCAATACCCCCGCAGGGGCCGCTGGTTTAAGATTTGGGCCTGCCGTTACCTTACTGTTCACCACGTCCGTCTAGGGCAGTGGTTCTCAACTCCAGTCCTCAGGGCCCACCAACAGGCCAGGTTTGCAAGATAACTGAAATGCATCACAGGTGATATAATTTGCTGCTCAGGGATTGCAGTATTCTAGTCTGCATCTCCCCAAGGTAATACTTAAAATCTGGCCTGTTAGTGGGTCCTGAGGACAGGAGTTGAGAACCACTGGTCTAGGGGTCTTCCTTGAAGAGTTGTTAATAAATGTCTGCACCGAACACTTAGGCCCCTTTCACACTGGGGCAGGCAGGAGCGGTGGCGGTATAGCAGCGCGATTTGCAGCGCTGCTATACCGTCGTTCTTACCGCGGTATGCGGTCGCTAGGGGGGTGAATTTAACCCCCGCTAGCGGCCGAAAAAGGGTTAGTACTGCCAGCAAACCGCGGCTATTGCCGCGGTTTGCGGGCGGTATTACCGCGGTGTCCCATTGATTTCAATGGGCACCCGCGGTAAAGGAGCGGTGAACACACCGCTCCTTTACCGCTGTAAAGAAGCGGCTAGCAGGACTTTTGGAGCGGTCCTGCTAGCGCACCGCTTCAGTGTGAAAGCCTTCGGGCTTTCACATTGAAGGCTACAGGGCAGGAATTTTTCATGCGGTATAATAGCGCTAATATTAGCGCTAAACGGCATGAAAAATGCCCCAGTGTGAAAGGGGCCTTAGTCTCTTTTTCTCAAGGGTTTATTTCAAGAACTTCAGACAGAGGGATGGAGGGTTGGGGGAGATTCAGGTACCTTAGGTTTTGCAGATCACGGGTACTTTCCTTTATCCAGAGGACCAATATCTTCCACACTGGATCTAGCATCCACCGGATAGGCCTCTCTCACTGACTTAGCAGCCGGTGCGAGCTCGTTCAAAGAGTCTTTGCCACAGACTTGTGTAATCACACGCTTGGTAAAGTTCTGAAATATACCACACAGTGCCAGGATCTTTCAGCCATGCCGGCAGCACTGTGAGGTAGATTTGATCCGGATGCGTCCTCCAATTGAGTCCTCAATTGCTCGGTCCCTTTCCGCAGGCAAGGCGACACAGGACCATCTCTGGATCAGTAGGCAACTCCTGGGCCTACTCTTAGTAACGAAGCCTCAGGCCAGCAGGCCTCAAGGCAGAAAACTGCAAACACATCCCTGATGCCAGGAGGGCCCTCAGGTCAGGATCGGAAGACCCCGCCAAAATGGTGTCTGCCCCTAAATACCCTCTCCCAGAATGCACAGCGGGGTGACCAATCCCACTGAGCTGCTTCTGGGCAAGAGGTACCCAATACATCCAGCCAGCTGCAGTTCCAACCTTGACCTGTGGTGACAACGACACCTAGAGGATGGTGGAAAATGTGCAACTCAGCTGAAACAGAGAACCCATAATTTGGTACAATTATTCTGAGTTGAACTATAACTCAGACAACTAAATTTACACTAGCGCCTACCCAATAGAGCAGGGTGCTACATATAAATTAATTCAGTCTGGCCAAACTTTACATGCAATCTTTGATTTGTCTTTTTTTTTTCAGCAACTGGTTAATGCATTGACAACAAACAACTTTTTCTGAAAGCCACGCTAGACTCTGGAGCGTCTTCGAGGCAAATTTAGGTTTTTGCATTGCAAGTCAGCCAGACACAGCAAATGTATGACAACAAGCTTAGTTTGTATATGAAACGAGAGAGGTTTGTAACCACAATCTGTGATCAGGATACATTGCACGGTTCTCTGCCATGATTTCCCTGTGTCCCAGCTACAAAGAAAACAACTTAGCAAACAGCATGAATCCAAAGTTGTAGCAAAGGAGGCTTAAATATGGAAAGTACATATACCTATTTATAGTGGTGGTGTTAAAGCAGACCTGTACACAAAATTTAACATAAAGCTATGTTAAATCTCTTTCTGGAATACATACATAAAATATGTTTTAAAAACTAAAATATATTATATGACCAAAAATAGACACCTGCCTAGAACTAGGGATGAGCTTCGAGTTCGAGTCGAACTCATGTTCGACTCGAACATTGCCTGTTCGCCAGTTCGCCGAACAGCGAACAAATTGGGGTGTTCGCGGCAATTTCGAAAAATCTATGGGAGAAATCTAAAGTGCTAATTATAAAGGCTAATATGCAAGTTATTGTCCTAAAAAGTGTTTGGGGACCCGGGTCCTGCCCCAGGGGACATGTATCAATGCAAAAAGAAGTTTTAAAAACGGCCGTTTTTTTCGGGAGCAGTGATTTTAATAATGCTTAAAATGAAAAAATAAAAGTGAAATATTCCTTTAAATTTCGTACCTGGGGGGTGTGTATGATATGCATGTGAAGTGGCGCATGTTTCCCGTGCTTAGAACTGTCCCTGCAAAAAATGTCATTTTTGAAAGAAAAAAAGTCTTTTAAAACTGACTCGCGGCTATTAATGAATTGTCGGCTCCCGGCAATACATACAAAAGTCATTGATAAAAAAAAGAAAAAAGCGTGGGGGTTCCCCAGAATTCAATTACCAGGCCCTTCAGGTCTGGAATGGATATTAAGGGGAACCCCGCCGCAAATTAAAAAAAAATTGACGTGGGGTTCCCCCAAATATCCATTCCAGGCCCTTCAGATCTGGCATGGATTTTAAGGGGAACTCCACCCCAAATTTTTAAAAAAAATGGCGTGGAGTCCCCCTAAAAATCCATACCAGACCCCTTATCCGAGCACGCAACCTGGCCGGCCGCAGGGGAAAAGGGGGGGACGAGAGAGCGGCCCCCCCTCCCTCCTGAACCGTACCAAGCCACATCCCCTCAACATGGGGAGGATGTCCCCATGTTGATGGGGACAAGGGCCTCATCCCCACAACCCTTGCCCGGTGGTTGTGGGGGTCTGCGGGCGGGGGCTTATCGGAATCTGGAAGACCCCTTTAACAAAGGGGACCCCAGATCCCGCCCCCCCTATGTGAATTGGTAAGGGGTACATTGTACCCCTACCATTTCACGAAGAAAGCGTAAAAAAATGTTTAAAAAAACACACAAACACCTTTAAAAAGTCCTTTATTTAAAAAAAAAAAACATTCCAGCGGTGAAATCCAGTGTCCCGCGGCGATCCCGATGTCCAGCGCTGTCCTTCATTGGTTGTGCCTGAGCGGACCTGATGGGGAACTCCCTCTCAGTATTTTAAATGTATAGACCCGCCCCTTCTGAAGTTCCCCATCAGGTCCGCTCAGCGGACCAGATGCGGAACATGAGAAGGGGCGGGTCTATACATGTATTACCAAAGTGAGAGCAGTTCCCCATCAGGTCTGCCCCCTCGGTATGTCGGACCCGCCTACGTCATTGGCTTGAGCGGGGAACTTCCTTCACTGTGTAATTTAAATTTACATAGTGAAGGAAGTTCCCCGCTCAAGCCAATGACGTAGGCGGGTCCGACATACCGAGGGGGCGGACCTGATGGGGAACTTCCTTCACTGTGTAATACATGTATAGACCCGCCCCTTCTCATGTTCCGCATCTGGTCCGCTAAGCGGACCTGATGGGGAACTTTAGAAGGGGCAGGTCTATACATTTAAAATACTGAGAGGGAGTTCCCCATCAGGTCCGCTCAGGCACAACCAATGAAGGACAGCGCTGGACATCGGGATCGCCGCGGGACACTGTATTTCACCGCTGGAATGTTTTTTTGTTTTTTTTTAAATAAAGGACTTTTTAAAGGTGTTTGTGTGTTTTTTTAAACATTTTTTTACGCTTTCTTCGTGAAATGGTAGGGGTACAATGTACCCCTTACCAATTCACATAGGGGGGGGGCGGGATCTGGGGGTCCCCTTTGTTAAAGGGGTCTTCCAGATTCCGATACGCCCCCCGCCCGCAGACCCCCACAACCACCGGGCAAGGGTTGTGGGGATGAGGCCCTTGTCCCCATCAACATGGGGACATCCTCCCCATGTTGAGGGCATGTGGCTTGGTACGGTTCAGGAGGGCCGCTCTCTCGTCCCCCCCTTTTCCCCTGCGGCCGGCCAGGTTGCGTGCTCGGATAAGGGGTCTGGTATGGATTTTTAGGGGGACTCCACGCCATTTTTTTAAAAAATTTGGGGTGGAGCTCCCCTTAAAATCCATGCCAGATCTGAAGGGCCTGGAATGGATATTTGGGGGAACCCCACGTAAATTTTTTTTTAATTTTGCGGCGGGGTTCCCCTTAATATCCATTCCAGACCTGAAGGGCCTGGTAATTGAATTCTGGGGAACCCCCACGCTTTTTTTTTTTTATCAATGACTTTTGTATGTATTGCCGGGAGCCGACAATTCATTAATAGCCGCGAGTCAGTTTTAAATGCATTTTTTTCTTTCAAAAATGACATTTTTTGCAGGGACAGTTCTAAGAACGGGAAACATGCGCCACTTTACATGCATATCATACACACCCCCCAGGTATGAAATTTAAAGGAATATTCCACTTTTATTTTTTCATTTTAAGCATTATTAAAATCACCGCTCCCGAAAAAACGGCCGTTTTTAAAACTTCTTTTTGCATTGATACATGTCCCCTGGGGCAGGACCCAGGTCCCCAAACACTTTTTAGGACAATAACTTGCATATAAGCCTTTATAATTAGCACTTTAGATTTCGAACGTTCGAGTCCATTGTATTTAATAGGGTTCTAAAGTTTACACGAACATTTTGTCTGTTCGCAGGTTCTGGTGCGAACCGAACAGGGGGGTGTTCGGCTCATCCCTGCCTAGAACACCTACATGAGTCTGCTGAACATCCCATTCCATAACATGGTGTAGCACCCTCCTAGTTTATGGCAGGCTGCTAGGAAAATTTTGTTTGGCTCCCCTGTAAACAGTGGAGCAGGGGTTGATTGCTTAGGGCTGCTCAGTGTTTCACAGGCTGGTGTTCTGCTACTCCCCCTGTCTTCTAGAGGCTTATAGAAGGATAGTGGGAGGCAGTGGCGGCTGGTGCTCAAATTTTTTTTGGGGGGCGCAAACAAACTAAAAAAAAACAAACATCAATTGCAGCCTCACTCTGCCCATCAAACAGCAGCTACTGTACCCATCAATTGCCGCCACTGTGCCCATCAAACGCAGCCACTGTGCCATCAAATGCAGCCACTGTGCCCATCAAACGCAGGCACTGTGCCCATCAAACGCAGGCACTGTGCCCATCAAATGCTGCCACTGTGGCCATTAAACGCTGCCACTGTGGCCATCAAACAAAGCCACTGTGCCATCAAACACAGCCACTGTGCCATTAAACGCAGCCACTGTACCCATAAATTGCCACCACTGCGCCCATTAAACGCTGCCACTGTGCCATCAAGCGCAGCCACTGTGCCCATCAAGCGCAGCCACTGTGCCCATCAAGCGCAGCCACTGTACCTATAAATAGCCACCACTGTGCCATCAAACGCAGCCACTGTGCCCATCAAACGCAGCCACTGTACCCATAAATTGCCACCACTGTGCCATCAAACGCAGCTACTCTAACCATCAATTACCGCCAGTGTGCCCCATCAATTGCCGCCAGTGAATCCCATCAATTGCCGCCAGTTTGCCCTATCAATTGCCTCCAGTTTACCCCATCAATTGCTGCCAGTTTGCCCCATCAATTGCCACCAGTTTGCCCTATCAATTGCCTCCAGTTTGCCCCATCAATTGCCTCCAGTTTACCCCATCAATTCTTGCCAGTTTGCCCTATCAGTTGCCTCCAGTTTGCCCCATCAATTGCCGCCAGTTTGCCCCATCAATTTCCACCAGTTTGCCCCATGAAATGCTGCCAGTGTGCCCCCCCCGCCCGGCACTTACCTGTCTTGGGTCAGCGCTGTCCTCCATGTCTTCTCCCATCCTCTTCTGCTATGAATGGACGCCTGATAGGCATCCAATCACAGCGTCTGATGCTTCAGCCAATCAGGTGACAGGTAACCAGACACGGTGCACCTGATTGTCTGAGAGGCGAGTCAGTGTTAGGGAAGCGATGTATTCGATTCCCTAACACAACACTGTGTAAAAAGCGAACGCAGAGCATTGCGTCCGCTGTTTACCAATTTGGAAGCCTATTAGAGCCCATGGCTCTAATCAGGATGCCTATTGGAGCCGAAGGCTCTAATCAGACACTTCCAAAAACACACCCGGCGCTGTAATTTAGATGCCCGTAATTCAGATGCAATGCATGAATCCATCTATTGGTGATTGATGGGTGCAGGAGAGAGGGGGCGGCGCTCCTGTGCCCTATATGGACGCACCGCCACTGGTGGGAGGTAGAGTAGAATAGGCTGAATAGTTTTGGGACTCCAACCAATATATAAAAAAATTCAAAATCCAAATGTAGAAGTTCATAACTCCAGATGTAGAAATAGCATAGTGAAGCTATATTCCAAATGTTTAGACTCCAACCATTGTGCTCTCAAAAGGGTGCAATATGTATGTAGCGATACCCTCACTTAAGAGGGCCGCAAGTTGTTTTGGGTCCCTGAGTACAGCTCCGCCAACCCCCGGCAATCTGCTCTATCCTCTCTGGCACAGCTAACCCACAACACTATACATGAAATTCACTTATGCTTTAAAGGTGTGGGTGTGTGGATGGATAACTCAGACTCTTAGAAAAGAAGTAAATGTAATAACTGACTTTACTGCTAGTGGTAATTAGAAGTAACAGATATATATATATAGCAACTGGTTCAAATACACAAGCAGGTCCCTGCAGTATGAATCACCATTTAGGGTATGTGTTCTAGCAATGGAAAAGGGACGGAGCGCATGTGAGCGACCGTTACCTATGCACTCTATGGCGCAGCAATTAAACTGTAAACAACTAACGGATCAGGCCTGATCCCTAAACGTGGAACTCAGTCTCTAATAGAACATAAAGTCTTCACCGGCACAGGATCTGTAGAGGTGGTGCACTTGAAGAATGAACAGTGAAATTGTAATCCAGGAAAAAGGGTAACTTCTCCTTAACTTGAATTGTTAGGCCTCGGAAGTCTGATAGGCACAAAGTGTAAAATAACAGTTTAAAGATGAGCTTGCGCTCGCTCACCACTCCGGAACACTTCCCTCGGTCCGGGACTTTCACCGGCTGTGTCGGTCCTCGTCCACAGCGATTCCTGCGATCGGATCCCCGATCCGAACAACTGCATCAAAGTCAGGCTGGGATGCCACCCAGGCTTGCGGTAGGGTGAAAGGCTCCTTGGTTTGCTCCACAGGCCCCAGGCTTCAGGCCTGGAACAACACTGGTCCGCACAGGTGTATCTCTCTCCCTGTCGTCCCGTGTCCAAAGAGGAAGAGGCAGGCCTTGTCTCCTCCTTATATGCCCTCCCCCATGAGTCTCTGGGGCATAACTGTAAACATCCTGGGAACCAGCGGGATTCTGGGAATAGTAGTTTGGCAGTCTATTAAAGGGACCCCGCTACACACTCCCCCCACTAAAACTCTTTGGTCCCCAAAGATAAACATTTCAATAAAGGGTATGAACCATTTTCGAGAGTGCGGAGTATGATGCTGGGACAGGGAATTGCCACCAAAACTCAGAGGTGGGATTCTCTGTCCTACAGGTCACACTAGCATGAGTGGCCTGCCTAACTGTGCCAGAGAGTGAGCTGGGGTTGCCCTCCACCACATGAACAGTGGAAGGACTAGAGTACTCAGTACTTCTCCTTGCGGTGGCAACAGAGTCCTCTGAACTTCTTCCCAGTTGGGGGTAAGTTAACTTCTTGGGGGGCCTCACAACTCTGCAAGCTCTCTGCTCCCTTGGGACTTCAGGCTCTGGTGCCACAGACTCTGATTCAGGAACACTCTCTGACATCGCCACTGGTTCTGGGGCCTCTGTCTCCTCTTCATCTGAGTACAGGCCCAGGAGATCTTCCCAGCATTCAGGCACACCACTGGATGGAATGAACTCTGTAGCTTCTGGGTTCAGGGTCCCATCCTGCGTATCCTCAGTGGGTGGAAGGTCTATAGCTGAACTTCCTGAAGCTGAAGAAGGCCACAACCATTCAAGTTCTCCTCTTCCATCTTCACTTGGTAGGGAATCTTGTCTGTCTCCAGATCGGGAGGTCCGAGACCGAGTGTTGGGTCTGGGAGTATCCAAAATGGAAACAGATTCCCGTGGGTCTCTCACTGGAGGTATCCTGACTGCTTCTTTAAGTGGGAGTAAGTGATTTCTGTGCCAGGTCTTCAAGGGTCCCACTCTCCCCTCTGGCTTTAACTTATACACCGGTAGTCCAGGAAGTCTCCTACAGATGACATAAGGCTCCGGCCTCCACCTATCAGCCAGTTTATGCTTCCCTGGGATCCCCAGGTTGCGTAGCAGTACACGATCTCCAGGCTCCAAATCTTGCACTTTGACCTTTAAATCATAGTTCTTTTTATTTCGGGCCCCTCTCTGATCTGAGGCCGCTTGAGCTTGTTCATAGGCTGCTTTCAAATTGTGCCTCAATCGGTTCACATATCCCTTATGAGAGGTAACAGAGGTATGATCTCTAGAGATGCCAAAGGCTAGATCTACAGGCAATCTTGCTTCCCTTCCAAACATGAGACGGTAGGGGGAGTAACCCGTAACATCACTGGTGGTGCAATTGTAGGCATGCACCAATGTAGCTATGTGTTGACCCCAATGCTGTTTCTTCTCTGTCTCCAAAGTCCCAAGCATGTTTAGCAAAGTCCTATTGAACCTCTCGGGTTGGGCATCTCCCTGTGGATGGTAGGGCGTAGTCCTAGTCTTCTCCACTCCGAGGGAGTCCAACAGGTTCCGGATTAGACGACTCTCAAAGTCCCTTCCTTGGTCTGAGTGGATCCTCTGTGGTAATCCATAGTGAACAAAGTATTTTTCCAGGAGCACTTTAGCTACTGTAGAAGCCTTCTGGTCTTTGGTGGGGAACGCCTGTGCATAACGAGTGAAATGATCGGTTACCACCAGAACATTTCCCAATCCACTCCGGTCAGGTTTGAGGCAGAGAAAGTCAATGCATACCAGATCCATTGGGCCTTGACTCTGTAGGTGGCCCATTGGGGCAGCTTGATGGGGTAGAGTCTTCCTCTGGATGCATCGTGCACAAGAATGGCAATATTCCTCTACTTCAGCCCTCATACAGGGCCAATAGAACCGGCTTCTGACAAGTTGAAAAGTCCTTTCAGCTCCCAGGTGGCCATGTTGATCATGTAAGGCAACCAGCACAGTCTCTCGGTGCTTTTCTGGAAGAAACAACTGCCATCTGTCTTCGGAGTCATCAGAGGGGCCCCTTCGGTAGACCACTCCCTGATGAACCTGCAGCTTGTCTAACTCCTTCCTTAGCTGGCGAGCCTCCTTGGAAGGATGTTGTCGAAGCTTCTCTGGACTCTCATTTTCCAATGCTTCAAGGACCAATCTCCCCATGGGGTCTTCCAATTGGTCGCTCCTCAACTCTTTCTTAGACATCTTGGGCAAACATTCTTCTTCGAGTTGGGTCACCCCACAGTAATGTTTTGGGACTCCCACTGTGGTAACTCCTATTTCCTCTGCTCTGGAGCCTCCTCTGGCTTGAAACTCAGCCCCCTGACAAAGGGCTTGCACCCCATCCGGGCCCACTTGGGTCCAGTCTTCCCAGTCATCAGCCATTCCATGAGATCGTCGGGATAGGGCATCTGCATCCCTATTTCCAGTCCCTGGCCTGTACTTGAGGCTAAAGTTGAAGCCAGACAAAGCAGCTAGCCATCTATGTCCGGTTGCATCCAACTTGGCAGTGGTGAAAAGATAAGTCAGGGGGTTGTTGTCTGTTTTGACTGTGAATTCCGCCCCATACAGGTAGTCCTTCAATTTGTCTACCACGGCCCATTTGAGGGCCAAAAATTCCAACTTGTGAGTGGGGTAATTCTTCTCTGAGGGGGTCAGACTTCGGCTCACATAGGCCACTGGTCGCAATTTCCCTTCGTACTCTTGGTAAAGCACTCCACCTAGGCCTTCATGACTAGCATCGACATGTAGCTCGTATGGCCTGGTGGGGTCAGCATAGGCCAAGACAGGAGCTGTGGTGAGGCTCCTCTTCAAAGTTCTGAATGCCTCTTCACACCTTTGGTTCCATTGATCTTGGACTGACTCTCCTGGTCTTCTAGGACCCAGGCCATCTTCTTCCCCATCAGTCTTGAGCAATTCGTTCAATGGCTTGGCAATTCGGGCAAATCCCTCCACAAATCTCCTATAATAGGAGCAGAATCCCAGGAAAGATCTGAGTTCTGTGACAGTTGTGGGTCTTGGCCAGGAGGTCACCGCCTCCAACTTCTCCGGGTCGGTGGCCACCCCTTCTTCAGACACTATGTGTCCCAGATAGTTCACGGAAGATTGGTAGAACCGACACTTCTCTGGGGAAAGCTTGAGTCCCTCTTCACTGAGTCTTCTCAGCACTTTCTCCAATCTGGCTTCATGTTCTTCCAATGTCTTCCCGAAGACAATTACATCGTCCAGGTACACCAGGACTTCTATAAGATTCATGTCTCCGACAGTCTTTTCCATGAGGCGTTGAAAGGTAGCAGGAGCTCCAGACAGGCCCTGAGGCATTCTGTTAAACTCAAAGAATCCTACTGGGGTGATGAAAGCTGTCTTCTCTTTGTCTTCCTGGTGCATGGGAATTTGGTAGTACCCACTCTTGAGGTCCATCACGCTGAACCACTTGGCACCAGACAAACTCTGGAGAGCATCCTCTATTCTTGGTGTGGTGTATTGGTCGGGAATGGTCCTCCTGTTGAGGGTTCTGTAATCAATGCAAAGTCTCAACGACCCATTCTTCTTTCTAACCACCACTATTGGGGAGGCATAGGGACTTCTAGACTCCCGAATCACACCAGTCTTCTTTAATTCAGCGAGTTGTTCCCTCAGATCCTCCAGATCTGCCAGAGGGACTCGCCTAACCCTCTCCCTGAACGGTTTGTCTTCTTGCAGGCGGATGCGGTGGGTAGCACTCCTCGCACACCCCACATCGAACTCATCTTTGGAGAAAATCTTCTCCCATCTTGTCAGCTGGGCCTTGGCTCTCTCTTCCCAGGCTCCAGGTAAATTCGGGTTCTCCATGGAAAGTTTTTTCCAAACATCTCCTTCTTCACCCGTCCCCTTTACTTCTGACCAGCTGACTGGGACAGCAGGACTCACCTGTCCCAACAGCATCCGGGCAGGGATCTCTATGGCCCTTTCTGTAGAGTTCCTCACACTCACCGGGACTCTTCCCCTGGCTTTCTTCAGGGCCTTGATTGGAATCACTTCCGGTATCACTTCCAGGCCTGAGTGATCTTCCCTTGGGTCAGATTCCAGCATGACAAAGGGACCAGGCTGCTTCCAGGTGAGCTTCACAGTGGCCCTGAGGCAAGCCACCTGTCCGGGCTGCAGCACCACTCCTTCTCTCCCCAGCCTCCACGCCTTCCCTATCCCCTCTCCTGGGGTCTTCTGCTCCAACACTAACCGCTGGTAGGCTGTCTTCAGCATGGGATGGATGTTTGGATCTTGATGGCTCCTCATCTTCACCAGGGGGGTCAGAAGTCTTCTCACTAGATCCGTATTGGTGCCTATGATGAGGGACATCTTGCTAGCCCCGGGTGGTCTAGGACACACAACTGCCAGGGTGTCGAACACTTCTGTCTTCCCAGTCACAGAGGGGTCGAATGTCAGTGTGATAGGCAGGTAGCCATCGTAGGGGAAACTCTGGGTTCCCAGCCCCCATATCTCCAACTCCTCTATCTTCCGGATAGGCATGTGGCTCAAGTGTTTATCATAAAAGTCTCTGTATAACAAAGTCACTTGTGCTCCAGTGTCTAGAAGAGCCTTGGTATACACTCCTTCCACCTGGATAGGTACAGTAGGGGATGGACCAACCAGCTCTTCTGGATATGGCCGAGTAGATGCTACCTTCGTCTGTGGACTCGTCTCTTTCCAACGGTATTTGGACTTTATCCTTTCCTGAGCCTGGTATGCATTGACCTTCCCCCTCTTTGTAGGAGTATAGACCTGCTGAGGGATATTGTTACTTTCCCATTGCAAAGGTTCTCTCTTGGGGGTCTTGCCCCCCTTCTCTGGGGTGTAGCTTGGCTGAGTGGCCCTGGGTCTCTTCTGAGGAGTCTTGTCCCCTCTCTCCGGTGTGTATCTTGGTTGAAAGGCCCTAGACTCCTTCTGAGGAGTTTTGTTCTCTCTCTTTTGCTTCCTTCCATTCAGTTTGGAGCTCACTGAAAGAGATGGGCACCCGGTTGACTCCCTCACCGGGGCCCTCTGTAGTTTCCCGCCGGCTGGCGGTTATCCATTTTCTTCTTCTTGGGACTGGAACACCTACTGGCAAAGTGGCCTCTGCCCCCGCAGTTGTAGCATAGCATCTCTTCTCGGTCCTGTATGGAGGCTGGTTCTGAGGTATTCGGGAACAACTCCTTTCTGGGGCTTGGTTTCTCTGCTCCACCTTGACCTTTCACCATTATAGCAGTCATCATTTCCATCATCTGGGACATCTGCAACTTCAAAGTGTCCACCTCCGCTCCCCTATCGGGAGTCATGGCCGGTGTAACTATTGCTACCGGCTGTTTGACGGGCTCTATCAGGCGTTCTTTTTTTTTTTCTTCCAATATAGCCTCTTCTTCTCTAATCATTCGGATGAGGTCAGGGTACTCCAGATTCTTCCCATCCTGCCGGACACGCAGTGTCCATGCAATTGGATCCATGGGTTGAGCTCCTCTCACTACCTGTTGAGCACGGGCCTCATCTACTTTCCCTGGGCTGATCCCCTTCTTTAGGATCATCCTATGCAGTATTTTGTCCAGGCGTCCCATATAGTCTGATAATTTCTCACCTTCCTTCTGGTAGCAATGCTCCAGCTGATAAGCAAGCTCCGTTACTTTCTCTGTCCCACCAAACACATTCTGTAACACATCGAGGCACTCTTGTGCAGTACAATCTGCCTTGCTCATCTTCAGGTTGCGTACGGCCTCTAGAGCAGGCCCTTTCAAACTTTCCACAACCCTCTGTTTTTTTCTGCGGTCCGGAACTTCCCATTCCTCTAGTGCCTGAGTTGCGCTGTCTAGCCACTCCTCAAATCCCTCTTCTTCCAAGGGTACTGGTTTCCTTCCTGAAAACATCCGGAGTTTCCTGTACCCTGACATCGGGTAATCTGTGGGCTCTTTCTTGCACTGAGCTACAATCTCCCCCAGAACAGCGCATAATTCTGCACTAAGAGTGCCGGGGCTTGTCCCGGGACTCTTTGTGTCCTTCTGTGGGGATGACGGGGAAGATGGCTGCGTTGACGGTGTTATTTTTGTCTGAGAGCTACCTTTTGTGCGCGGCAGCGCATGCAGCAAATGATAGACCTGATCGTCCTCATCTTGTATGCTGTTGCCTCTAAACTGTTCAGGAATTTCTGCCTGCCATTCCAGTAAGACATGTGAAAGTCCACCACTAGTTTTCACATCTATCACCCATGGTTTGTGAATCGGTGATAGGGACATTATGAGTTGTATCATTGCTTGTGTCTGCCATATCCCCGGGAGTTCTATAACTGCCGTCCTGGCTGGGTCTACGCCCCATCTCTTGTACCACTGTCCCACCTCTATCGGGTCCATGCCGGTAGCTTCTGGCGGTTTCACCGCTGTCTCAGTAATCCCGGATGTACGAGCCCCCACGTGTAGCGATACCCTCACTTAAGAGGGCCGCAAGTTGTTTTGGGTCCCTGAGTACAGCTCCGCCAACCCCCGGCAATCTGCTCTATCCTCTCTGGCACAGCTAACCCACAACACTATACATGAAATTCACTTATGCTTTAAAGGTGTGGGTGTGTGGATGGATAACTCAGACTCTTAGAAAAGAAGTAAATGTAATAACTGACTTTACTGCTAGTGGTAATTAGAAGTAACAGATATATATATATATAGCAACTGGTTCAAATACACAAGCAGGTCCCTGCAGTATGAATCACCATTTAGGGTATGTGTTCTAGCAATGGAAAAGGGACGGAGCGCATGTGAGCGACCGTTACCTATGCACTCTATGGCGCAGCAATTAAACTGTAAACAACTAACGGATCAGGCCTGATCCCTAAACGTGGAACTCAGTCTCTAATAGAACACAAAGTCTTCACCGTCACCGGATCTGTAGAGGTGGTGCACTTGAAGAATGAACAGTGAAATTGTAATCCAGGAAAAAGGGTAACTTCTCCTTAACTTGAATTGTTAGGCCTCGGAAGTCTGATAGGCACAAAGTGTAAAATAACAGTTTAAAGATGAGCTTGCGCTCGCTCACCACTCCGGAACACTTCCCTCGGTCCGGGACTTTCACCGGCTGTGTCGGTCCTCGTCCACAGCGATTCCTGCGATCGGATCCCCGATCCGAACAACTGCATCAAAGTCAGGCTGGGATGCCACCCAGGCTTGCGGTAGGGTGAAAGGCTCCTTGGTTTGCTCCACAGGCCCCAGGCTTCAGGCCTGGAACAACACTGGTCCGCACAGGTGTATCTCTCTCCCTGTCGTCCCGTGTCCAAAGAGGAAGAGGCAGGCCTTGTCTCCTCCTTATATGCCCTCCCCCATGAGTCTCTGGGGCATAACTGTAAACATCCTGGGAACCAGCGGGATTCTGGGAATAGTAGTTTGGCAGTCTATTAAAGGGACCCCGCTACATGTATATAGAAGTGCTTCACCCGACCGATAAGAAATCGAAAGTATCTGCTATATGCCTGATGGTCATTTATGGCCGCATATTTCTGGTGAGCATATTTGATTGTCACGTCGGGTGAAGCACTTCTATATACATATTGCACCCTTTTGAGAGCACGATGGTTGGAGTCTAAACATTTGGAATATAGCTTCACTATGCTATTTCTACATCTGGAGTCTTGAACTTCTACATTTGGTTTTAGAATTTTTTTATATATTGGTGTTTATGGACATTATTTACACTGGTTGCGCCCTTTATACCTTCCTTTCATTATGTATTAGTATTCACTAATTTTAGAGCTGCACTTGTTTTGTAATTAGTTTATTCGTTTTTTGGCACCACATTCCACTGTTCTATTATTCTCTGCGGTTGAATCTGCCTAACCTAACTCTATTAGTCCAAGATTATTCGACATAGAGAGAAAAGATTTGACATAGAGAGAAAAGATTCAACATAGAGAGAAAAGATTTGACATTATAGAGACATGAAGATTAGACGAAGCAGCTAAAAACATATGTAGCGTCCTGCTTCTATTGGGTAGGCGCTAGTGTAAATTTAGTTGTAGTTATAGTTCAGAATAATTGTACCAAATTGTGGGTCTCTGTTCCAGTTCAGCTGAGTTGCACATTTTCCATCTTCCTCTAGGTGTCGTTGTCACCACAGGTCAAGGTTGGAACTGCAACTGGCTGGATGTATTGGGTACCTCTTGCCCAGAAGCAGCTCAGTGGGATTGGTCACCCCGCTGTGCATTCTGGGAGCAGGTACTTAAGGCGCAGACACTGTTTTGGCGAGGTCTTCCGATCCTGACCTGACGGCTCTCCTAGCCTCAGGGATGTGTTTGCAGTTTTCTGCCTCGGGGCCTGCTGGCCTGAGGCTTTGTTACTGAGAGTAGGCGCAGGAGTTGCTGGGGCCTACTGATCCAGAGATGGTCCTGTGTTGCCTTGCCTGCGGGAAGGGACCGAGCAATTGAGGACTCAATTGGAAGACGCATCCGGATCAAATCTACCTCAGAGTGCTGCCGGCATGGCTGAAAGATCCTGGCACTGTGTGTTATATTTCAGAACTTTACCAAGCGTGTGATTACACAAGTTTGTGGCAGAGACTTTTTGAACGAGCTCGCACCGGCTGCTAAGTCAGTGAGAGAGGCCTATCCGGTGGATGCTAGATCCAGTGTGGAAGATATTGGTCCTCTGGATAAAGGAAAGTACCCGTGATTTGCAAAACCTAAGGTACCTGAATCTCCCCCAACCCTCCATCCCTCTGTCTGAAGTTCTTGAAATAAACCCTTGAGAAAAAGAGACTATGGGGCTGATTTAAGAAAATGTTGGCGCATTTGCACGGGCAGGAATAATTATTGCGACATGGCACATGCTGGCATCTTGCGCCGAATTTGCGGAATCGTTGCGCGTACGGGCGCATACACATTCTTAAATATGAAACAGACATCGAGCACTTGCTCATTGTAATGCTGATCATGTTAATGAGCTTTTCCTTATCACATGTAGAATATTGCTTCCAATTTTTTTCCTTTCATTCATTTATTTTTGAAACAACTCAATATTCATTCTAGAGATCTTCCTCCTATCAACAACTGTGCAGATGTTTACTGGACTTGTAATTGTGCATTTTATGGTGATAGTCTTATAATCATTGGTGGAGCCAAAACTTCCATGAAAACATCTCAACACATGTCTGTGTATTGTGCATTCTGGACAGATCTTTCCCCATACTCTGTCCAATCTGATTGGATGACATTTACATCCACTCATTTCTCTGCGCAATTCATTTCCCCATACACTGTGCAATCAGATTGCACAGTGTATGGGGAAAGAATTGTCCAGAATGCACAATACACAGACATGTGTTGAGAAGATGTTTTCATGGAAGTTTTGGCTCCACCAATGATTATAGACTATCACCATAAAATGCACAATTACAAGTCCAGTAAACATCTGCACAGTTGTTGATAGGAGGAAGATCTCTGGAATGATTATTGAGTTGTTTTTAAAAAGAAGTGAATGAAATGAATAAAAGTGGAAGCAATATTCTCCATGTTATAAGGAAAAGCTCATTAACATGATCAGCATTACAATGAGCACAAGCCCAATGTATAAGCAGTTGTGCACTTTAGAGAGCGCAGATGCGCCCGTGTGCAACACACATATTTAACAAGCTAAAGCGTGCGCACCCTGTCAGGCAAGCATAAAATGGTGTGGTTTGTCAATGCACATGTGCAGTTGAGTAAGCTGAAAAAAGGGTGTAAAAAGGCTTGATTAGTTGTAAGACAGATCTACATGTTCTGGACAGAATTTGTGCATTTAAACAATATTATATACATACTTTTTAGCCTGGTAACAGAAGATGGTAAACTAGTAAAGTTATCTACAGTATTCAGACAAAAATGTTGAAGATTACATTGGCTACGCTTGCTAATGGTAGGCGCGAAAGATTGCGCAAGTGCGCAACAGTCCTGTTTTTTGTGAAGTTGCTCCAATTTTTCCACTGCACCACAGGCACAGGTCTTTAGTAAATCACCCCCTAAGTGTTCAGTGCAGACATTTATTAACAACTCTTCAAGGAAGACCCCTAGGACGGACGTGGTGAACAGTAAGGTAACAACAGGCCCAAATCTTAAAACAGCGGCCCCTGCGGGGGTATTGCTACATGTGGGGGCTCGTCCGTGATTTTCCGTTACCGGTTGCAATTTGAGTGGACTGTTCACCGGGGCTTATGTTACAGAGGGTTTGGACTGTGTCCTTTCTGAAAAAGGGGGACATTTGCGGATCACTTTTTAGTCGCGTCGGCTGTGGGTGGAGCCAAGAAAGAGAAAAACCCATGAACTACGTTACTGAAGAGACAAGTGGGAGGAGTTCCCGCCTGCTTGCTGCGTGAGACGCCACGTGTGTGTCCAGCACTCAGAAAGAGTCGGAACATCGCCATGTCTGCAGCTATGTTGATGCGGTCTGCTATAGGGCCCAGGATGTTTTCTGTGAGCATCGCTGCAGGTGCTATGTTGCCGAAGGGCTACACTGACGGACACTGGCATTCGGTTGAAACCGCATGGGCGTTTTATACTCTACGTGATTGGAGACGTGAAAGCCTTGGGTATGCTGTGCAACAGGTGCGAAGGACTGTCTGTAAACCCCCATCCATTTGTTCGGTGCCTACACTGCGGGGATTACCTGTTTGCCGTAGAGCAACCCACCATGCCACCCCGTGCCTACCGGATAGACTGGGCCACGGGCATCGCTACCGAGGAGGCTGGGGCCTTTGCTTCCGTGGTCAGACCTGCGCTTGCCACATGTGCTACAACAGCTATTACGGAGGGAGATGGTGCTGTTACTGCCATTGAGGAGTCATCGGCGGACACCGATACTGCCGTCACCTCCACTACTACTGCCTCCACTGCATTTGGTCCTGCTGCACCTGTCCAGAGGAAAGTGGGATACGTAAAAGCCTCCCGCATCCGTGGTCGAGGCTCACCCCAAAGACTACCCGGACCGGATCCAAAGGAAAGTCTGATTCCTGAGAAGTCCACGACAGGAATGGGTGAGAGATCTGGGGAAAATGTACATATGGGAACTGTTCGCAATTATATCCCCGCAGAGGAGTTATGGGACTCTGAATTATATTCCTTGTCAGACATCTCTGGAGACGATGACTTGTTCCAAACCATGTCTCAAGAGATGCTATGGGCCAATGGAGATGATGTTGCTTCGGCCTTCACCTTTGCTGAATGGGCAGATATGGACTCGGGGAAGACAACACCCAGTGTGGAACCCCCGGTTGCTACTAGTGAAATCCTGCCTAAAGTTACCAGTTCGTTAGGGTCAGGAAAATTGTCTGTAAATACTATGGTGCAGAAGTTCCCAGTTTCGTGTATACCTCTTGGACTTGGAAGCACCAGATCTTTGCCTAGGCTTGCCTGGTCACAAAGGTTACTCAACAAGCGGGTAGCCACTGAATATGGACTGGAGTTTCCCTACGTTCGCAGGTAGATCATGCAAGAGATCGAGGCCAACAGAGAGAAATGGTACGGTGAGGCTGTTTGGGACTATTTGGCCATGCCTAAACCAATCCGGAGAACAGGTCATTCTCCCACCATGGATGATCGCTTTAATGGGTGTTTATTACATTGGAGCTACTGTAGACACATCCATGCTGACAAGGTGGTCATCTGCCAGCCTGGAAAGGACAACTACGTGTATTTTATCACCACTCTGGACAAACAGGGGAAAACCACTGACTCTGCCTGACCCCCGATTTTACTGGTAATCACCTATAGTGACTGTTTTGTTGTAATTTTTCTAAAGGAAAAGATTTTTCTTGCTTTTCTTTTAAAGGAATGTGGGGTGATATAGCTAGCTAGTGTTAGATCAACGGAAGCTTCGGAGTCAATATTCCACTACCTGGTCAATTGCTTGTGTTAAAGGACTCTGTCATGTTACTCTTCTGCCACTAGGTGGTGGGAGTTTGCTTACACAACTGGACTTTGCTTCTTTTTACATCCAGTTACCCACACACACACCAAGTAGATATGGGGAAAGAAAGGCTAATTTCCTCGGAAGTGAGGCTTTTCTTCCTATTGTACAGCGTTTTGTATGATTGCCTGTGTCTGTTGTTTTTTTCTTTCAGTTGTATGGATCTTCTATCAAACTACTGGAGAATGGGTGGTTTAGATAGATAGTGAGAGAGATATTGGAATTTACATTGATGTGACGTTATCTTATGTGCATGTTAAATTTGTATTTCTTTGCTACCTCACCCCTTTCCCTTCCCTATCCAAGTTTTTGGGATTTAGGTATCGACTCTCAGGAGTGAGAGCCAAATTTTTCTCGACGATGAGGACATCGTCTGTTGCGGTGGGGGAAGTATGTAGTGCCTTGCTCCTATTGGGTAGGCGCTAGTGTAAATTTAGTTGTCTGAGTTATAGTTCAACTCTGAATAATTGTACCAAATTTTGGATCTCTGTTCCAGTTCAGCTGAGTTGCACATTTTCCACCTTCCTCTAGGTGTCGTTGTCACCACAGGTCAAGGTTGGAACTGCAGCTGGTTGGATGTATTGGGTACCTCTTGCCCAGAAGCAACTCAGTGGGATTGGTCACCCCGCTGTGCATTCTGGGAGAGGGTACTTAAGGGGCAGACACCGTTTTGGCGGGGTCTTCCGATCCTGACCTGACGGCCCTCCTGGCCTCAGGGAGGTGTTTGCAGTTTTCTGCCTCGGGGCCTGCTGGCCCGAGGCTTCATTACTGAGAGTAGGCCCAGGAGTTGCTGGGGCCTACTGATCCAGAGATGGTCCTGTGTCGCCTTGCCTGCGGGAAGGGACCGAGCAATTGAGGACTCAATTGAAGGATGCATCCGGATCAAATCTACCTCACAGTGCTGCTGGCCTGGCTGAAAGATCCTGGCACTGTGTGTTATATTTCAGAACTTTACCAAGCATGTGATTACACAAGTCTGTGGCAGAGACTTTTTGAACGAGCTTGCACCGGCTGCTAGGTCAGTGAGAGAGGCCTCTCCGGTGGATGCTACATCCAGTGTGGAAGATATTGGTCCTCTGGATAAAGGAAAGTACCCGTGATCTGCAAAACCTAAGGTACCTGAATCTCCCCCAACCCTCCATCCCTCTGTCTGAAGTTCTTGAAATAAACCCTTGAGAAAAAGAGACTAAGGGGTTGATTTACTAAAGGAAAATCCACTTTGCACTTGAAAGTGCACATGGAAGTGCAGTCGCTGTAGATCGCTGTAAATCTGAGGGGAAGCTCTGCTGATTTTATCATCCAATCATGTGCAAGCTAAAATGCTGTTTTTTATTTTCCTTGCATGCCCCCCTCAGATCTACAGCATCTGCACTTCCATGTGCACTTTCAGTGCACTTTCAAGTGCAAAGTGGATTTTCCTTTAGTAAATCAACCCCTAAGTGTTCGGTGCAGACATTTATTAACAACTCTTCAAGGAAGACCCCAAGACGGACGTGGTGAACAGTAAGGTAACGGCAGGCCCAAATCTTAAACCAGCGGCCCCTGCCGGGGTATTGCTACACATTTGATCGCCGCGAGCGGACACTTATGGTCAAATGCTCCGCCCATAGGCTATAGAAGAATTCTAATGTTGGTTGACTAGTAATAATAAGTAATAAATATAATTATTACTAGTCATACAACATTAGAATTCTACTATAGCTTGTGGGCGGAGCATTCGAGCGGAAATGTATGATTGCGGCGTCGTACAGTTTAGCTGCTTCGTCGAATCTTCTTATGCCGCGTACACACGGTTGGAATTTCCAACAGAAAAAGTCAGATAGGAGCTTTTCGTCGGATATTCCGACCGTGTGTATGCCCCATCTGACTTTTTCTGTCGGAATTTCCGACGGACTTAGATAGAGAGCAGGTTCTCTATTTTTCCGTCGGAAATTCCGACTGAGGTTTTACCGATGAAAAGCCTGACCGTGTGTACGCGGCATTAGAACATTTGACAGACACCATAAGCCTTCAATTGACAGATTCGACCTTAATTCATTTGGATTTTCGGACAAATGCATTTTTAAACGAAACAAAATAAATAAAAACGAATTTCGGGAGTAACTAAATAAATGTATTTTTCGGACGAAAACGGAATTCTGAAACAAAATATTTCAGTGTGCACATGTCTACCAGTTATCCAGTGGATAAGCAACCCCCTATGCTGAGATAAAACTGACAGTGTGTATCTTTTAACCTCCTGAGGGAGTACAATTCGCTATCAGTATTGGGAATCCTGTGGGGCAATCAAGGGCAATCAGCATAGTATAAAGCACAGCCAGAAATTGAGGTGTCTTCAAGTTGTTACAGTTCACCAGGGGTATCCCATGCTCCCTATCCCCATCCAAGTTCCTGTTCCAATAAAAACCCTAAAAAGAACCCTTAGACAGAGTTCTGAGTCAGTGAAAGAAAATGCTGTATGTGCTACAAAGGGGGAAATAGGACCCAATTCACCAGTGGCTCTTTAGGGGGTGTGCTACAATGATGTTGTGCCCCCCTCTCTTTTTGTGGATATCACAGCCTCCACTCTTCTGGCAAGGCGTTCTATGAGATTTTGGAGTGTATCTGTGGGAATTTGTGCCTATTCAGCCAAAAGAACGTCTGTGAGGTCAGGCTCTGATTTCGGATAAGAAGTACTGGCTCACAATCGGCATTCTAAATGATCCCAGAGGTGTTCAGTACGGTTAGGCCCCTTTCACACTGAGGCGTATTTCAGGCGTTTTAGCGCTAAAAACAGTGCATAAATAACGCTTGAAATACTCCTGCCCCAGCATTCTCAATGTGAAAGCCCGAGGGCTTTCACACTGAAGCGATGCGCTGGCGGGAGATAAAAAAATCTCCTGCAAGCCGCATCTTTGGAGCTGTGAAGGAGCGGTGTGTATACCGCTCCTTTACCGCTCCTTTGCATTGAAATCAATCAAAGGGACACTGCGGTAACACCGCCCGCAAACCGTGGCTGTAGCCGTGGTTTACGGGCGGTATTAACCCTTTTTCAGCCGTTAGAGGGGGTTAAGACCGCACCGCTAGCGGCCGAATATATTGTGGTAAATACGACGGTATATCGGCGCTGAAAATCGCGCTGCTATACCGCCACCGCACATGCCCCTTAAGGTCAGGAACTGATGTTGGATGCGAAGACTTGGTGTTCCAATTCATCCCAAAGGTGTTCAGTAGGGCTCTGTTCAGGACACTGCAGTTCCTCCACTCTAAAGTCATAAAACCATTTCTCTATGGAGCTGGCTTTATGTACAGAGGTCCAGTCATGGTGCAACAGAAATGGGCCTTCCCAAAATTGTTGCTGCAAGGTTGTAAGCATACAGTTGTATAAAATGTTTTTTGTATGCGGTAGCATTACCAGTATTCTTCATTGAAAACACCTGAATTCAGTCATTTGTAGGGGGGTCTACCTTTTTTTCAGCCATTTATTGTACCTGAATACCACCCTGTGACAAGGGGGTCACTTTGGACACAGGGTGAATGGAAAAACCCCAATATGGTCTATGATAGCCATATTCAATGCTATACATACATTTTATCTAGATTGGGTCTGTAATATTGATCCACCATATTCCTCAGGATACCTGCAAAGAATTATTTACTGTTTGATTATGACCTCAACAGGTTAATTGAAAAGTGACGCCTTCATGATGTTGGGACACATACTGTTAGATGCTAATGTCATCACCCCCAGCCCCTGCCTTTGTGTAATCATTGCTGGGAGGTATTAAGGTGATTTGCATTCTATTGTTCATTATGCCTTGGGAAGGTCGGGTGTGAATAGAGATAATTAACACCATGCCTGTGTGTATGGTAGCCGGCAGACAGACTGGCTGCCAACACTTTGTGATAAGATGTGTATTGGGGATCGTTATATTCTATTGTGTGGGATCTTTTGAAGCCTAGCAGACGTCAGGATGATGTGTTGAGTCTTGTGATGTGTGGGTGGAGCTGGGCCATTGTTCATGTTAAACTAATGCAGTATTTGATATATATAAAAGTTACAATGTTTCTCAATAAAGGCATTCGATCTAGGAAGATACAGAGTGCGTCTCGTTCTTCAGAAGGATTAATTCCTATGGGAAGGGGGTCGTTTGGCTGTGGAAGATTGGTAGCGAGTGGATGTGTGTCCAGGAGAGGGTTCAGAGGAAACAGCGTTAACCCCCTTCGTATTTGGGGTGCCGTTACACACCCCAATCCCATGTGCTGATGTGCTAGATACATAAAAGGCCAAGGACAAACAGCCAGCATTGATAGGAGCATGTAGCATTATTTACTCCCAGAAAGATAAAATAAGTATAAGCTCTTCTTTATACTGTATATCTATACCAGCGAGATTGTTAAAGTCCAACTTCGGGCAAAAAAAAGCTTTCCCATGCAGTGGGGCCGTGCCCACACTGCACAGGTCAACTGCTAGTTTTTGTCTAGGGGATTGGAGAAAACTTATACTCACCCGATCCTTTGCTCCACCTGCAAACTGCACTCCCCCTCGATCCAGATGTGGGCTTTTCCTTGACGTCTTTACGTCCAGTGTAGGTCTATTGGCATGATGACATCAGGAACGGTCCACCGCACAAGACCGCTAGACTACGGGGGAGGGGGAGTGGCTTGGGGGCAGGAGCCACAGAGACCCGTCTTGTGCGGGGAGGATTGCACTGCATGGGAAATCTTTTTTTTTTTTTTTTGCCCGAAGTTCAGCTTTAACATTGTATTATGTTAACATTTGCCTATATTCTGAGTTCTCCCAACAGGGGAGGATGTGTGATTAATAAAGTGCAAGTGCCCAGAGCACATCCCTGTACCTGTACGTTGCATTGAATTTGCCGCCTAGCGCCTTGGCAGTGTGCCCAGGGGTCCCACAAACTTAATGTTCGCCGGCGGCCCGCGATTGCCGTGTGGAGAGACAGAACGGGGAGATGCTTATGTAAACAAGCATTTCCCTGTTCTAACTAGTGACATGAAAGGGATCTACTGCTCCCTGTGATCTGGAGCAGTGATCGCTGTCATGTCACTGTTAGCCCACCCCCCCACAGTTAGAATCACTCCCTAGGACACACTTAACCCCTTGATCGCCCCGTAGTGTTTAACCCCTTCCCTGCCAGTGTCATTTACACAGTAATCAGTGCATTTTTATAGCACTGATCGCTGTATAAATGACAATGGTCCCAAAATAGTATCAAAAGTGTCCGATGTGTCCGCCATAATGTCGCAGTCACGATAAAAATGGCATATCGCCGCCATTACTAGTAAAATTATAATAAAAATGCCATAAACCTATCCCCTGTTTTGTAGATGCTATAACTTTTGTGCAAACCAATCAATATACGCTTATTACGATTTTTTTTACCAAAAATATGTAGAAGAATACATATTCGCCTTAACTGAGGAAAAATATATATTTAAAAAAAAAAAAATTGGGATATTTATTATAGCAAAAATTAAAAGATATAGGGGGTTATTTACTAAAGGCAAATCCACTTTGCACTACAAGTGCAAACTACAAGTGCAATGTGCACTTGAAATTGCACTGAAAGTGCACTTGGAAGTGCAGTCGCTGTAGATCCGAGGGGGACATGCAAGGAAAATAAAAAACAGCATGTTAGCTTGCACATGATTGGATGATAAAATCAGCAGAGCTTCCCCTCATTTCAGATCTTCCCCTCAGATTTACAGCGACTGCACTTCCAAGTGCACTTTCAGTGCAATTTCAAGTGCACTTTGCACGTGTAGTTTGCACTTGTAGTGCAAAGTGGATTTGCCTTTTCGTAAATAACCCCCATAGTGTGGCCAATTCTTCCGGGGCTGACGTGGATAAGGGGTGACTCAATTGGAGATTCAAGGTTCAGTTATTGGATATTTCTTAACTACCTGGAGTCCGGGCCATAGACTATTGACGGCCTCAAGGTGGCTCTAGATATCCGGGAGGCCGTCAATAGACGTCCTCCGCTCCTCCGGCCACTGGGGGGCGCGTCACTGACATGCCGATGCACGTGCCTGGCAGCCGCGATGTCTGCCAGGCACCCGCGATCGGCGTGTATACACACAAGGATGTGGATCTCTGTGTGTAAACACAGAGATCCACGTCCTGTCAGGGAGAGAGGAGACCGATGCTGTGTCCCTTGTACATAGGGACACAGATCGGTCACCTCCCCCACTCAGTCCCCTCCCCCCACAGTAGTAATCACTCCCAGGTTACACATTTAACCCCTTCCTTACCCCCTAGTGTTAACCCCTTCACTGCCAGTGTAATTTTACAGTAACCAGTGCATTTTTATAGCACTGATCGCTGTAAAAATGACAATGGTCCCAAAATGGTGTCAAAAGTGTCCGATGTGTCCGCCATAATGTCGCAGTCACAATAAAAAACGCTGATCGCCGCCATTACTAGTAAAAAAAATATATTAATAAAAATGCTATAAAACTATGCCCTATTTTGTAGACGCTATAACTTTTGCGCAAACCAATCAATAAACGCTTATGCGATTTTTTTGACCAAAAATATGTAGAAGAATACGTATCGGTCTAAACTGAGAAAAAAAAGATTTTTAAAAAAAAAAATTGGGATATTTATTATAGCAAAAAGTAAAAAATATTGTGTTTTTTTCAAAATCGTCGCTCTATTTTTGTTTATAGCGCAAAAAATAAAAACCGCAGAGATGATCAAATACCACCAAAAGAAAGCTCTATTTGTGGGGAAAAAAGGACGTCAATTTTGTTTGGGAGCCACGTCGCACGACCGCGCAATTGTCATTCAAAGTGTGACAGTGCTGAAAATTGGCCTGGGCAGGAAGGGGGTTTAAAGCGGAAGTAAACCCATCGATTTAACAGTTACAAAAAGCAGTTACATTCCCGGCATGCCGGGAATGCCAACTGTCACATTGGTTGTGCTCTCAACCAAACTGTCAAACCATCCAATGGCTGGTGTCATAACTGATCACATGTGCAGCATCATGGCAGTTGACGATTAAACTGAGGCCAAGATGGCAGCTTCCTTGCCTGAAAATGATAGGAGGGTTTACTTCCACTTTAAGTGCCCAGTAAGCAAGTGGTTAACATATCAGTAAAATGCAAAAAAAAAAAGATAAAATAGCTAATTTTTCAAGTTTCTATTTGAACATCGTTGTATTTGTTATTATCTAAGAAACCTCAATATGTCTTTTTTTTTTTTTTTTTTTTTTTAGTCACTGAGAAAAAAAAATCAAATAGCAACTTAAAAAAATGCTCTAACTGCAGAACACATTTTTAGGTTTGTTGTGTATTTTAATGTTATTTAACGTTTCTTAATATTTATCTGTAAAATACACCAAAGAAAAAAAAATAAGAAAACAACAAGAGAAAAATGATTGAATACACACTTTGGAATTTTGTATCCAATTTGGTTCAACTTGAATTTTAATCTCAACACTAATAATAGTCTTCCTTTTGTTCAGCTGCCCATTGTAAGTAAAGCAGTGCTGCTATTTAGATTGCAAATGAGCAATGATGGGTCAGTTGGCAAATGTAAGTGGAGCGTTGCTGCTGTTTAGATTGTAAATGTGTCTTGATGGATGATATTTGACAGCCACCGGTTACCTTCACCGTAGCTCATGCAAACAAGGTATTTTGTTCAGCAAATAATCCAACTTCAGATTTGCATCGCACTCATAATGTACGTTGACAATGTAGACTTCATTGTTATCTTGACCAATCAGAGTTATTTACTTGAGCCTTTATCTGTAACCAAGATAAGCCACTTTTCTATTTGTTGCTGGATCACACAACATTTAGCGCCCCAGCTAACATAAGTGAGAAATGGTGGGCCTTCTCAGTGTTTTCTTCATTTCCGTTCTGTCCTGTGAATTTCTCTTGGGGACGACTCTAAATGCCTTCATCGTGGTAGCCCATTGTCTGGACTGGAGGAAAACCAAACACCTGGCAAGCAGTGACAAAATTATCATGGCTCTCTGCATTTCTAGATTTTTCTTGCAGTGTTGCATCGCAATCCTTAACTTCTTCCACACCTTTTTATCAGAGCTCTATTCAAGGCCGTATTCTAATGAGATTTCTTTCGTTGTGACAATTTTTCTCAGCTTGACAAGCCTTTGGCTTGCCACTCTCCTTTCGGTGTTTTATTGTGTGAAAATTACAACGTACAACTTTCCCATATTTCTCTTCTTGAAAACAAGGATCTCCAAGCTAGTCCCATGGCTGCTTTGGTTTTGCTTGCTGGCCTCTCTGGCCTCCAGCCTCCCGCTTGGCTTTTACATGTTTGCTTTGAGCTACAAAAACTCCACCGTGAACAATTCTACACAGGAAATTGTTATGAGGTCCAGAAACTTAGGCAACCAGTCTCTGATGCATACCATCTGTTCCTCTGTGCCTTTTGCAATCTTTAGTGTTTCTGTCTGGCTTCTAATACACTCTCTTTGGAGACACACAAGGCAGATGCAAAAGAGTGCGAGCTCTTTTCGGGGTCCAAACTTGGACACTCACAAAGGAGTTGTGAAAAGTTTAATTGTCTTTTTTTTCTTGTATATTGCTTATTTCTTATGTGTGAATGTCTCTTTATTTGGACTGATGTCCATTGATTCTCCTTGGGTAATTTTTGTCTCTGTCCTTATTTCAGCTTACCCCTTCCTGCATTCGGCTATCTTAATTTTTACCAGCAACAAACTGAGAAAGACCTTCATAGATTTAGCTTGTACTTTGTTGCCACAAAGAATGTTTTCTAAAATATCCCGATGAATGCAATTAGATATGAAATAAGCTCAACCAAAGAGTACTGTGGTAGCTGTGGAATGGACAAAGAGAATTGTTTTGTAGATGTGTACTGTATGTAGATGAACTTGTCACGTGACCCTTGAAAAAGTCACGTGACAAGTGACGCAACGCGTCGGGGAGGAGCCAAGTGACGATACCCATTGTGTCCTAACATAGGAGATGCGGAGTGAGGAGTCCGCTACGTTGTATTTGATCGTTCTACACAAACGCGCTGGTTATATGATCGAATGTGAGTTATATTCTTTACACCCCAGACCTAGTGACTAGTGCTAGCTTATTGCGCTATGTTTTACTTCTTGTGTTTCGTTTGAGAGCTACACTACACGAGGCAATCTAGAGAGGAACATATATGAAAACACCTGAAGTCTGTTACAAATTGGATTCTGGACAGGATTGATCCAAACAGCAGGGACATTCTCAGTGATCACTTTTTCATATACATAACACATCACACCACCATTATCAATTTTCACATTGCTGACGTTTTATTTTACCTTTTTTCACTTCTATATTTATTTTTATTTTTGTGACATTCGTTTTTGTCCTCCACTATCCCATTCATAGTGCACATCACCTTCATTATAATTTTTTCACAACCTTTATATTCCATTTATTTCACCTAGAATATGACCAACACATCCTATTAGTTAAATACCACCATAGAAGCACATCGATCATATTCCATTCATTATGCTTAGAATATGGCAAATATATTTTATTAGCCAAATACTATTACAGAAGCACATTGATAAATACAAATATATATTCAAGGACACACCACAACTGTCCTCTAGTCTGTCCACTTAATACTTTATACTCAGCAACCACATAGTGTATATGGATGCATTACGGATGCATCCTACATTTATGCCCATGGTGTTCTATTACAGGTGTCGGCTGTCCGTCCGTGCGCGCCCCCTCTCGGGTCTCTCCCTCTCCATATGACTCCTTGCAGGTCGCACACGCCTTGGTGGCGCCCTACCTTTGGGTGTCAGATGTCCGGGAGGCTGCTGATTTCCCTTGAGATGCTAGTGATGGAACTCCGGTTAGAAACCATGGTTCTAACACACAGTTGACTGATAATCATATACTCTATATATATTTTTTACTATTGGGCATACACCCATGTAGAGAATTGAAATTTAATACATATATTTCCCACAGCAAACCACCCATCCTCTGAAGAGATCCATTGGGATCGAAACGCGTCAGTGATTTATACAGATGCATGTGAAATGTTAATACTGTATGGCAATGTTGTGTCTTAATTCTGTGTGGTTATTTATACATGTTTTTACCGGAGTATATACGTGTTGGGACTGTACTTAATGTGTATACACAATAAATTTTTAATATGCATTATTGTAAATTACTTTCGGAATTTTGCTGTCTAAAGCCCCTTGGGGAAACTTCCTATTCTTCCATTCTCAGTGATTACTTTCCACCTGGCAAGCCCATTTTTACCAGTTTTGTGGACGGTTCATTATTTTGATCCTTTTTTCACGGAATTTGCACATTTATTAATTGCATTGTATTTTTGTGTTTTTTATCACGTTTATCACATTATCTGTGTTTTATAATAGAAGGTTGATTTTAGCGCACCATCACACATTAATTTATAATATATACTTATTGTATATGTAGCCAGGTGTTGGGCTACAGTAACATGGAGAAGGAGACATTGCCCTTTGTTGCTTCACCCTCTACTGAGATGCTGGATGCCATGCTGCATTATCCCCTCCAGCCAGAAGGGGGAGAGCTATAACCAATAACGCTATGAACTCCTATGCAGGGTGCTGAAAATCATGGGAGTTGTAGTTTGAGACTTCAGCCATAGAATAGGGACCTTTATCTACAGTTCCAAGAGGACACTAAGGAGAAGGGGGAAAGGCAAGAGGGCTTTTACTGGATTGCATTAAAAAACCTCTTGCCCTTGGGGCCATGGGAAGTGGAGAGAGCACAGCTACCTGTATGCTGGCAGAGATACCTGGTGTAGTGGGGGTGATTCATGTCGGCATACGGGCAGGAAGCCACATCAATTGAAGATCCATAATAAACTGTGCAATTATTCATTTAAAATTAAATTGCATTTAAGTGAACTCCTCTCCTTTCTTTTTTTTCCTTTCCTTCTCCTTCCTTTTTAAAACACGTCATGCCTAAAGGCGTGCCGCGTTTTTCCTTCATTTTTTTCCGACAAGAAAAGTTCGATGTGAGCTTTTGGTCTGAAATTCCGACCGTGTGTAGGCTCCATCGGACTTTTCCTGTCGGAATTTCCACCAACAAAAATTTGAGAGCTGGTTCTCAAATTTTCCGACGGAAAAAAATCCGATCGGAAATTCTGATCGTCTGTAGCAATTCCGAGGCGCAAAATTCCGACGCATGCTCGGAAGCATTGAACTTCATTTTTCTTGGCTCGTCGTAGTGTTGTACGTCACCGCGTTCTTGACGGTCGAAAGTTCCGAGAACTTTTGTGTGACCGTGTGTATGCAAGCCAAGATTGAGAGGAATTCCGTCGGAAAAACCATCCAAGGTTTTTCCAACGGAAAATCCGACCGTGTGTACGGCGCATAAAAGCAATAATTGGTCTTCTAGCTAGAAAAGTCCAGTGTAGAATCTGAAAGAGTTTGAGATGTGAGAGCATAGGCCCTTTATTACCAGGGAGCTTCCTGTTTGAATAAGGTGAGTAGTAGAAAAAAATGGTGGGAAGCTGTGATTCATTGGATTATTTTAGAAAGTCAGCAGTACCATTTAAAGTCATTAGGTGTCAGTGTTGGTCCTCTGTTGGGATGTGTAGAATAAATAAGGTAGTATTGAAAAGGAGGTACTTACAGTTCAAGTTTAAGGCAGTAGGTGTCAGCGTTGACTTTGCAATGGGCTGCTAGAGAGAGAATAATTAGCTGTAAAAAAAAAGGTTAGTACATGTGGTTGATTTAGCTAATTTAGTCTATCCATTGTAGCTATGGAATGCCCGTTGAATCTAAAAGGACCTTATAATTACTCCAGATGTCATTGAGTAAAAAAGATTAAAAAAATTAGAAGACTAAAACTATTAACTGGAGTTAAAAAATGAATGTTGGAATGAGTTTCTGGTTATTCCTGATAATGAGACCATGTTAATTGAGCCTCCATTGTCCAGCTTGATGCTTGGATCTGCGTCTTTCTCCATGTAGTAAGGGAGTGTTCCAGATCGGGGCAGGACGGGGAGTGGAAGGGGTGTGAGGAACATTTTGAGGGTTTATAAGTCCTAATTTAATCAAGATATCCTGACCTTCTGGGATAGATGTGGCAATATATGTTGTGCCATTATGAGGAATGATCAGTTTATCCACTTCAATACAGGGCATTTTCACCCCCCTTCCTGCCCAAACCAATTTTTAGTTTTTAGCGCTGTTGCACTTTGAATGACAATTGTGCGGTCATGCAACACTGTACCCAAATAAAATCTTTATGTTTTTTTTCCCACAAATAGAGCTTTCATTTGGTGGTATTTGATCACCTCTGCGGTTTTTATTTTTTGCGCTATAAACAAAAGAAGAGCGACAATTTTGAAAAAAACACGATATTTTTTACTTTTTGAATTAATAAATATCATTTGTATTCTTCTACATATTTTTGATAAAAAAAATCGCAATAAGCGTATAGTGATTGGTTTGCGCAAAAGTTATAGCATCTACAAAATAGGGTATAGATTTATTGCATTTTTTTTTTTTTTTAGTAGTAATGGCGGCGATCTGCGGTTTTTATTGTGACCGTGACATTGCGATGGACATATCGGACACTTTTGCCACATTTTTGGGACCATTTACATTTATACAGCGATTAGTGCTATAAAACTGCACTGATTACTGTGTAAATGTGACTGGCAGGGAAGGGGTTAACACTAGGGGGCGATCAAGGGGTTAAATATGTTCCCTAGGGAGTGATTTTAACTGTAGGGGGAGGAGACTCACAAGGGGAGGAGACCGATCTGTGTTCCTCTGTACTGGGAACACACCATCCGTCTCCTCACCTCTGACAGAATGTGGATCTGGGTGTATACACACCCAGATCCACGGTCCTGCTGTGATCACGGGCAATCGCGGGCACCGGGTCCCGAGCGATGCGGCGAGCACCCCGCCATATAAGCGAAACCCCGTTTGGACAGATTGGTGTTTGACAGCCTGGGTCTTTGCATGTTCAAATGCAGTGCATTTTCACCTTTGACAAATGTTGTGCATTATGTACAATGTGAGTATACATTTAGGATCTTTTAACATTCCCTATCATGTGAGATGACCTATGTATTTTTTGTATCTTCTATTACATACATGAATATACTTATTAATGTGATTGTATATATAGATACATTTTACCCCTTTCTTCCCCTGAAGAATTAACGTTTTTTCCGAAACATGTTGGGCTCTTTTGTCTGGATTTTCAATGTTAGGGCTATTCAGCCATACCTAGGCAGCCTACAATATTACATCCTTGACATGTAGGGTACTTTTGACTATACCATATACCATGTATTGTACATTGATGCTTGTATGTTTAATATTGTTTTAAAAATGGTTTTGTAATAAATTTATAAACTTACCTTTAAAACTGCTTTTTATTTGATGTAATTTGCCTATAAAGTCCCATA
Organism: Rana muscosa; assembly: GCA_029206835.1. Classification (NCBI taxonomy): domain Eukaryota; kingdom Metazoa; phylum Chordata; class Amphibia; order Anura; family Ranidae; genus Rana; species Rana muscosa. The sequence continues at coordinate 61,258,641 of JARGYO010000094.1, forward strand.
GGGGGTTTCCTCCTCTTGTAAATTGGGGATCAGTGGGAAGAATATTGCTTACATTGGTGATCAGTGGAAAGAATGTTCCTTACATGGGCGATCAGTTGGAAGAATGTCCCTTACATTGGTGATCAGTGGGAAGAATGCTCCTTACATTGGTGATAAGTGGGAAGAATGCTCTTTACATTTTGGTGATCAGTCGGTAGAATGTCCCTTACATTGGTGATCAGTGGGAAGAATACTCCTTACATTGGTGATCAGTGGGAAGAATGTCCCTTACATTGGTAATCAGTGGGAAGAATGTCCTTTACATTGGTGATCAGTGGGAAGAATGTTCCTTACATTGATGATCAGTAGGGATGAGCTCTGTGTTCGAGTCGAACATAAGTTCGAGTCGAACATCGGCTGTTCGACCGTTCGGCGAACATCGAACGATTTGGGCCGTTCGCACCAAATTCGAGTGACGCGAACGGCCCACAATACACTGCGCCATCGCAGTGCAATCCCGGCGCTGTGATTGGCCAAGCATGCACTGTGACCCCGCATGCTTGGCCAATCACAGCGCCGGCAGCTCGGAGAGCCATAATTGGCCACAGGCAGGTTGCCTGTGGCCAATTATAGCTCAGGGGGTTTAGCACACGCCCCACACTATAAAAGGCCGCCAGCGCGGCGGCCTTGTGTAGTGTGTTCCGGCGCAGGGAAAGAGTTACATAGGCAGGGACAGTGCCAGTGCTATTTGTACCTCAAACTTGTGTGTAGGGAGAAAGAAGGATAGGCAGGGAGAGTGTCAGTGTCATATTCTTTGCTGAACCTTGTGTGCAGGGAGAGAGAAGGATAGGCAGGGGACAGTGTCAGTGTCACATTCTTTGCTAAACCTTGTGTGCAGGGAGAGAGAAGGATAGGCAGGGAGAGTGTCAGTGTCACATTCTTTGCTAAACCTTGTGTGCAGGGAGAGAGAAGGATAGGCAGGGAGAGTGTCAGTGTCATATTCTTTGATAAACCTTGTGTGCAGGGAGAGAGAAGGATAGGCAGGGGACAGTGTCATTGTTGCTAAGCCTCCTGCACATTATACACCTGAAGTTAGCCCGTATTGCTGTGTTTTCCTGGTGTGTTACACCAACAGGCATTTGCAGCACTTACAGCGGACGGATTGTGCCTCCTGATCATATTACACCTGAAATTAGCCCGTATTGCTGTGTTTTCCTGGTGTGTTACACCAACAGGCATTTGCAGCACTTACAGCGGGCGGAGTGTGCCTCCTGCACATTATACACCTGAAGTTAGCCTGTATTGCTGTGTTTTCCTGGTGTTACACCAACAGGCATTTGCAGCACTTGCAGCGGGCGGAGTGTGCCTCCTGATCATATTACACCTGAAGTTAGCCTGTATTTCTGTGTTTTCCTGGTGTGTTACACCAACAGGCATTTGCAGCACTTACAGCAGGCGTAGTGTTATTCCTGCAAAATATACTCCTGAAGCTAGGCCTTATTGCTGATTTTCCCATCTCCCTGCAGGCCATTAGAATGTCTGGAAGGCAAACAAGGAGAGGCAGACAGTCAGGAGCCAATAAAAGAGGGCAAGCAGGCTCTGTGTCTAGAGACAACAGTGCTGGTCGTGGACGCGGTGCATCGCCATCAGCACGTGGCCATGGGACACGCTTGTCCTTCTTTTTGGCAGCTGGACGTGTTGAGCCGCATCATGCCGAAGACTTGGTAGAGTGGATGACCAAGCCCTCCTCATCCTCCTCATCCTCTCTCACCCAGGCTCAGGGTACTGGCAAAGCAGCTGCCAAAGCATCCTCTACTTGGTATCAATGTCATCATCAGTCACTCCTTCCCTAGACCAACCATGTCCTCCTGAGGAGTCCCCCGAACTGTTTGAGCACAGTGTTGGGTACATGCTCCAGGAGGATGCCCAGCGTTTCGAAGGGTCTGATGATGATACCCAGCTAGAGGAAGGCAGTAGCGTGAGAGCAGAGAGAGGGGATGCTCAAGAAGGACACCAATCTGGCAGTCATGTTCCAGCAGCTGCAGCATACTGCCAGATTGGCTCCAGTGATGAGGAGGGAGGGGATGATGAGGTCACTGACTCCACGTGGGTGCCTAATAGGAGAGAGGAGGAGGAGGAGGATGAGGAGGAGGCACATCTCCAACGAGGCAGAATGCCCTCGGGGGGCCAGCGTAAGGGCAGCACACCAACGGAATCACACCACAGAGCTCCGCCTGTGCAGGGGGCTGCCTCTGCCCGTTATTCAAAAAGTTCTTTGGTGTGGGCCTTTTTTGAGTCGAGTGCATCAGATCGCACAGCTGCTGTTTGCAACATATGTCTCAAGCGTATATCGCGTGGCCAAAACATCACCCGCTTGGGCACCACATGCTTGACCAGACATATGTTGACCTGCCATGCAGCTCGTTGGCAAGCCTACCTTAAAGACCCACACCAAAGAACAAAGCGGACCTCTCCTTGCACTGCATCAGCTGGGATCTCCAACCCCACTATACCTTCAGTCCTCTCTGAAACCTGCACTGAGAGGAATGAAGGTGTAGAATTAGGTGTGTCACAGCCAAGTACTTGCGGGCACTCTACTAGCAGTACACCGACGTCCGATTCTAGCAGGCAAATTTCCCTGCCCCAGCTGCTGGACCGTCGAAAGAAGTTCACTCCCAGCCATCCACATGCCCAGCGGTTGAATGCTAGCTTGGCTAAATTGCTAGCGCTTCAACTGCTGCCTTTTCAGTTGGTAGATTCCGGCTCTCTACCGGCATGTGGAAGGCAATGTCTTGGCCTCGCTGGACAGGGCGGTCAGCGGTAAGGTGCATATTACCGCTGACTCATGGTCCAGCAGGCATGGACAAGGACGTTACCTTTCTTTCACGGCCCATTGGGTCACTCTTTTGGCAGCTGGGAAGGATGCAGGACAAGGTGCAGTAGTGTTGGAGGTTGTTCCGCCGCCACGCCTCCAAAATGCTACTACTGGTTGTGACACACCTCTCTCCTCCACCCCCTCCTCTTCTTCTTCCTCCATGGCCTCTTCCTGTGCTTTGTCCTCGGAACCAGCGGTGCTCCGTAGGCGTTCAAGAGGCTACGCAAGTACGCAGGCAAAAAGATGCCATGCCGTGCTTGCGCTGGTGTGTTTGGGGGACAGGAGCCACACTGGGGCAGAGGTTCTGTCTGCTCTGCAGGGGCAGGCCGAGAGGTGGTTGACGCCACGCCAGCTTAAGCCAGGAATGGTGGTTTGCGACAATGGCACCAACCTCCTCTCCGCCCTCCGACAGGGACAACTGACCCATGTGCCCTGTGTGACTCACGTCCTTAACCTGGTGGTGCAGCGGTTCTTGGGCAGGTACCCAGGCTTACAGGATGTCCTGAGGCAGGCCAGAAAGTGCTCGCCTGGCTGAGCTGCAAAAGGAGTTGAACCTGCCCAAGAACCGCCTTATATGTGACATTCCCACCAGGTGGAACTCAACGTTGGCCATGCTGCAGCGAGTGCACACGCAGCAGAGGGCCATCAATGAGTACCTGTGCGACTACGGCACCAGGACAGGTTCAGGGGAGCTCGGGTTTTTTTCACCACGCCAGTGGGGCATGATCAGGGATGCATGCACTGTCCTGGCACCATTTGAGGAGGCCACGAGGATGGTGAGCAGTGACAGTGCATGCATCAGTGACACTGTACCTCTTGTCCACCTGTTGGAGCACACACTGCGTGGAATAATGGACAGGGCACTTGAGGCAGAACAGAGGCAGGAAGAGGAGGACTTCCTTGCCTCTCAAGGCCCCCTTCACCCAGACAGTGTTCCTTCTGTCCCACCCATCGCACAGGAAGAGGAGGAGGAGGAGGAGGATTGTGTCAGCATGGAGGTGGAGCCTGGCACTTAGCATCATCAGCAGCAGTCTTTTAGGGATGATTTACAGTCCCAAGAAACCAGTGGACTTGTACGTGGCTGGGAGGAGGTGGCTGCAGATCATGTCGTCCTTAGTGACCCAGAGGACTCCGGACCAAATGCCTCAGCTAACCTACGCTGCATGGCCTCCCTGATCCTGCAAAGTCTGCGGAAGGATCCTCGTATTCTTCGGATCAAGGAGAGGGACCATTACTGGCTGGCCACTCTCCTTGATCCACGGTACAAGGGTAAGGTTGCGGACCTTATCTTACCGTCGCAGAGGGAGCAGAGGATGAGACAACTCCGGGAGGCCTTGCAGAAAGGTCTGTGCAACGCGTTCCCAGAGACTGGGAGGTTACAAACTCCTGGTCCTGGACAACAAGTTGCTGAGGCTTCGGTCAGTCAAAGAAGGAGCGGTGATGAAGGTGGCCGTCTGACCGATGCGTTCAGACAATTCTTTAGTCCGCAGCCCCAAGGTATGATCAGTTTCAGCAACCATCGCCAGCATCTGATAAACATGGTGCAGGAATATCTAGGGGCAAGGTCAGACTTGGACACCTTCCCCACCAAAAATCCTCTGGCTTACTCGGTCTTGAGGATGGATCATTGGCCAGAGCTTGCACAGAATGCAATTGAGCTACTGGCCTGTCCTGCATGCAGCGTTCTTTCAGAACGCACATTCAGTGCTGCTGGAGGATTTGTCACGGATCACAGGGTGTGCCTGTCCACCGACTCGGTTGATCGACTGACCTTCATAAAGATGAACCAGTCTTGGATCACCACCAGCTACCAAACACCTGAAGCTGATATAACAGACGAATTTATTTTCAAATGTCACATCCCTTCAAGACTGATGCTGATGCTGAGAGACTGTCCTGTTATGTTGACTGACTATCCTCCTCCTCCTCAATGATCCGATTGATGATGATAGCTTGGAAGAACATTTTTGTTTCTGGGTGCCGCCACCAGTGGCTAAGACCCTATTTTTCAGCCCCTGTTTAACAGGGGCATGTAATTACAATTTTTTATGCAATGCTTTGCAGCAGGGCTCATTCCTGCACTCCAACTAGAGTATCTGGGAGAGGTTGCAGTGTCGTGGCACCAGCACCAGTGGCTAAGGCCCAATTTTTCAGCCCCTGTTTAACAGGGGCGTGTTATTACAATTTTTTATGCAATGCTTTGCAGCAGGGCTCATTCCTGCACTCCAACTAGAGTATCTGGGAGAGGTTGCAGTGTCGTGGCACCAGCACCAGTGGCTAAGGCCCAATTTTTCAGCCCCTGTTTAACAGGGGCGTGTAATTACAATTTTTGATGCAATACTTTGCAACAGGGCTCATTGCTGTGCTCCAAGTACAGTATCTGTGAGGGGTTGCAGTGTTGTGGCACCAGTGCCTAAGGCCCAATTTTTCTGCCCCTGTTTAACAGGGGCATGTAATTACAATTCTTGATCTAATAATTCACAGCAGGGCCCATTCCTGCGCCCACCAAGAGTAACTGTGAGGCCTTACAGTGTTGTGTCAACACCACCACCACCTCCACCAAAGGCCCAATTTTTCAGCCCCTGTTCAACAGGGGCATGCAATTACAATTCTTGATCTAATAATTCACAGCAGGGCCCATTCATGCGCCCACCAAGAGTAACTGTGAGGGCTCACAGTGTTGTGGCAACACCAACATGTAAGGGGAAATTTCAGCTGAGTATATACGGCAGGCCCCGACTTTCAAACATCCAACTTACAAATGACTCCTCCTTGCAAACGGAAGGCTACAACAGGAAGTGAGAGGAAATCTACCCCTAGGAAGGCAAATTCTCTCCTGTAAGAGTTAATATGGGAAAAAAGTGTCTCCTCTCTACTGATGCTTTATCACCAATTCTTGTTTCAATAAAAACCCCAAATTTTCAAAATAAAATTGTCATTAGGACGGAAAGTGAGGTGAACTGTTCTGAAGGTGCACACTGCACAGACAGCAAAACAAATGTTACAGGGGTGATAACCCTTCCCTATGTTTTCCAAAAAGCTTAAAAATAGATTTTTGGGCTGGAGCTACACTTAAACAATCTACCTGTTCAAAATTACAAACACATTCTACAGTCCCTGTCTTGTATGCACCGCCTGTATACGGCTGTTCAGAGTATATAGGGCCTTTTTTATTTTGTGTGCGGGGTTCCCCTTAATATCCATACAAGACCCAAAGGGGCTGGTAATGGGCTGGGGTAGGGAGGGGGGGGGGTGTGATGGGGTAGCTATGCCATTTTTCTTAAAGATTTTCGTCCATATTACCGGGACCAGACATTACATTAAAGCCGCAAGCAGTTTTAAATGGCTTTTTTTTTCCTTTAGAAATGTCATTTTGTGCAGGGACAGTTCTAAACACGGGAAACACGTGGCACTTCACAGGCATACTTTAGACACCCCCCAGGTACGATATTTAAAGGAATATTTTATTTATTTTTTTCACTTTATGCATCATTAAAATGACTGCTCCCGAAAAACGTCCGTTTTTAAAACTTTTTTTTGGATTGATACATGTCCCCTGGTGCAGAACCCGGGTTCCCAAACCCTTTTTAGGATAATAACATGCATAATAGTCATTATAATTAGCACTTTAGATTTCGAACGTTCGCATCCATTGTATTTAATAGGGTTTTAAAGTTCGTGCGAACTTTCGGTCCGTTCGCGGGTTCTGGTGCGAACCGAACCCGGGGGTGTTCGGCTCATCACTAGTGATCAGTGGGAAGAATGCTCCTTACATTGGTGATCAGTGGGAAGAATGTTCCTTACATTGGTGATCTATCGGAAGACTGTCCCTTACATTGATGATCAGTGGGAAAAATGTCCCTTACATTGGTGATTAGTGCGAAGAATGACCCTTACATTGGTGATCAGTGGAAAGAATGACCCTTACATTGGTGATCAGTGGGAAGAATGTCCCTGACATTGGTGATCAGTGGGAAGAATGCTCCTTACATTGGTGATCAGTGGGAAGAATGCTCCTTACATTGGAGATCTGTGGGAAGAATATCCCTTACGTTGGGTTGGCGATCATTGGGAAGAATGCTCTTTACATTGGAGATCTGTGGAAAGAAAATCCCTTACATTGGCAATCAGTAAGAAAATTGTTTCTTACATTGGTGGTCAGTGGAAAGAATACCCCCTTACATGTGTGGTCAGAATGTCACCTTTTCAGACAGCTAAAAGATTATTATCCACAGCCCAAGGAGCCCAAAGCAACTTCAAAGGTGCCCTAGGGTTCCTAGGGCACCATGAAACTCTGTTTGAGAATGGGTATATAGGTATATTAAAGTATATCAAAATCCACATTTTTTAAATATATTTTGGATTTAATAGGGGGGGGGGGGGTTAAAACCACTATCTGTGTTTTAGTTGTAACGTGAACAAGCATAACCATTGAAAGATATACCCGCTATTTCTGTACTAATGGCAACTCAAAGTTTTGGATTTACCCCCACTTTCATTCCATTGACATTGGTGATAAATAGAGAGGGTGTATCTTCCTAAAGGGGAACCGACATCAAGATCTGACAGTGGTTTTACCACTTACTTAAAATAACTGTAGTCAAGTGCTTCGCTAAGAATGCTGAGTGAGAGAAACACTGGCTGCAGCTGCTCTCTGTAGCAGCTGCCCTGCAGTGCTGAACTGTTTAAAAGCTACATAAGCAAGAGGAGAGAATTTCTGAGAAAAATGCATTTAATAGACTGAGACAGGCACCACTGGACTGTTGGAACTGTAGTCCAAAAGGTGAGCAGAGGAGTGTCTCCACCAATGCTTGTGACCCCTGTGCACTCCTGTGTCTTCAGTAACTCCAATGACTCCATGTGTATGGAGTCCAGTGACTCAAAGTTCAGCCTGTACATCTCCAAGACACCTGTGTCTCCACGCAGTCTCTGGTACACATCCTCTATTACCCGGACTGTGCTCCTTTCTGTGTATTCAGACCACTGCCTGTGACAGTAGAGCACTTTGGGCTTTTTAAAAAGGGAGCAGAAGGTGTTTGCCTTCAGACTGTCTAACTGAAACTCCATATAGACTGACCAGCCAATAGGATGGGTCTCTCCCCAAGCAGTGAGTTGTGTGTGTAATTTCGAGCTTGAATTATAATGCCGCATTAACACGACCATTTTTCATGACGTTAAAAATGCCATTTTTTAAATTGGTCATTAAAAACGATCGTGTGTATGCTCCAGAGCATTTTTAACGACGTGAAAAATGGCCTAAAAAAAATGAGAACCTGCTCTATTTTTTCACGTAGTTTTTCACATCGTTCTTTTTCACGTCGTGAAAAACAGTAGTGTGTATGCTTTTACGTGGGGAAAAAAACCGCGCATGCTCAGAATCAAGTATGAGACGGGAACGCTCGTTCTGGTAAAACTACCGTTTGTAATGGAGATAGCACATTCGTAACGCTGTAAATTATTGCATCGTTTAATGCAGCGCATTCATTTCTTCTTTATATAATGCTACAAGAATGAACTTCTTTTGCTAATGATATTCAGACAGAGTTATGACAAACTTGTTTATTAGTAATTTTTTGTGATCTCATGACTTTTATTTTTTGTTGGTAAGCCAGATTATCAAATAATTTTAAATTTCTTAATTAAAAGATCAGCCTTTTTTTTTTCTTTTATATTTAGGAATCTTTTTTTTTTTTCTTTTATGTAGCGACCTCACCCCTTCTCATTTACGGCTTGTCTGTCTCGTCTAGGGGTTAACACTGGGGGAAGGGATGAGATAAACCACGGCCCATGTCCTCCAATGTGTAGAGGTGAAGGCCAGAATTATCAGGCTTTGTGTAAGTGTTCCAAAGTCAAATCCTCTCCTCGGATTGACTCCCCTTTGCTCCTAGTAACCAGAGTTCCACACACTGAATAGGTCCAACTCGTATTTATTCTTCCCAATAAATAGTCATACAACACAGACAGGTTGAGACCTATGTAACACTTCAGTATTTGCGGGGAGTAGGCCAAGGCACAATTCTTCTAGTTACAGCTAACCACTGTAGTATCACCAGTGGCGAATAGTCACTGCCACTGACTATATGAGGTAGAACGTGAATTACCTTCGCTAGCACAGCCCCTGTCAGGGGAAGGCAATCTCTGTCAGGGGAAGGGATTCACCGGAGGCCTCTCTGTCAACAGCAATGCTGCGCCGGACTCTTCAGAGAAGTTCTGCTCACCAGTCTTCTCGATCTCAGACACGGGCACCCAAGGAGTTAGGGCCCCCTCGGATTCCTCCACCCTCGCGGAACTCATTTGAAGATACTGAGCTCCAGGCTTCCGCCATAGTACCTCACCCCAGGCTAAAGGTACCTGAGATGGACTCCATCTCTCGCTCCAGCCAGGTCAAGGGCACCTGGGCCCGGAACTCCGGAATGCCAGCACCCAAGCTGAAGGTGCCTGGGTGCGGCTGCATCCTCTGACTCTGACCCTCACGTCAGGGCGTCCGCCCCTTTTATCGCCTTGCCCGTTGCGTCACAGCAGGTTCCCCGCCCTGCTGTACCAGCGCCAGGCCAGGACAAAAAGGAAGCAGTCCTGTGATGAGTGTTCAACCTCGGCCCATGGCGACAACGCCACCCGTAGGCCACAGGGAACCTCACACCACCAGAGTCCTCCAAGAACCCAAAAAAATGTCTCAGATTCCCTGACAATCAATGCATCTGGGTTACACTACCACCCAGATGCTTCCCCAAAAATCAAATACCCGCTACACTTATATTTAGGAATCTATATTTTTTTTCTTTTATATTTAGAAATCTATTTTTTTTCTTTTATATTTAGGAATCTTTTTTTTTGTTCTTTTATATTTAGGAATCTTTTTTTTGTGTGTTTATTTCCTTTGTGTGTCAAGTTACCACACCAACATTATAAATTTGTATTATTTCCTCTCAAGGAGGTTTGTGTCCCTTGTTAATTATAAAATGTATTTTTTAAATGTCCCTGCCTACTCACTAGCAAACTCTATTTTTGAATTAAAAACACATAGTCAAGTATTTGCTGTAAATCAAAAAATCATTTATTTTGGCACATAACAAATTAAAGAGGAAGGCAGCACTGGAGACCCTGCTTGAATTTGTGCATCCTTTGGACCCCACAGCAAACATCAAAGAATATAACACCAAACTATGTTTTATAAAAAAAAGATTAGGAGCACAATCTTGTCCTGGACTCCCAGAGGTCAGGAACAGCAGCAGGTAAGTGAGATATATGTCCCCAGTCTGTGGTACTAGAACAGTCTGTGCCTTCTATCAGACCATCCAGAAGCAAGGACATTATTTTTTTCTCTTCCTTGTAGCCTTCTCCCCAGTCTTCTCTGCAGCCTTCGTTAAGCTCTTCCTCGGAGGCTGTGTCTCAGGAGGAGAGCTTGTGGCGGGAGGAGCAGTAGGAGTAGGAGTAGGAGGAGGAGGAGGAGGAGGGATGACCTCTGTTAGGTCAGTGAATTGGGTTAGTTCGCCCAGCAACCCCCTGTTGATGACCTTCAACATTGAGTTCTCACTGTAGAGCCGTTGTCTAATGTCCATTTGGCCTAGTTTGTGTGCCAGTACTGCGGCATAGCCCTCTTCAACAGAGGGGGGCTCTCTGAGGGCCGCAGTAGCCTCTCGAATAAAGGCACGTGTTTCCTCCTCCACCTGCCTAACCCTCCAGGGCATTCTTTGTTGAATTTTAAGGGGAGGCATCTGGGTTCTTGTGCTAGGCCTGGCCTCCTCCTGTGTGCCACTGGGCCCTGTCTCCTCCTGTGTGCCACTGGGCCCTGCCTCCTCCTGGTCCACAACGTCACCCTCTTCCTGGCTCAGCTCTGACTGTTTATAAAAAAGGGACATACTTATATTTTTTGCTTCATCAATCACACACATTTTTCACCTCATGACATTTGAAAATTGAATGCAAAAAGAAATTAAAAAGACAATGATTCTGACCCCTGCATTTTTTATTCTTGTCCCCATCAATTTTGACCACTACTGTCTATTGATATTTAAAACACTTTTTTTTCCAAGCATTAAATAGTTAGCAATAGTAACATCTATTTTACATCATTACTTTTATTACATATAAATCTTGATATCAATACTATACCTGGCTCCATATGCTCCTCAAGGACCTCTGGTTGTTCCTCCAAAGAAGCCAGAGCTGGGTTGCAGGGAAGGCTGGAGGGTTGGCTGCAGGGAAGGCTGGAGGGTTGGCTGCAGGGAAGGCTGGAGAGACATCTGGGGGGAAGGGTTGACAGAGTATCCCTGACTTCCAGATGGTCATCCAGAAAGGATAATTTGCTGTAGTACCACAGACTGGGTTTATAAACTTCCTCTGCTGCAGCTCCTGACCTCTGGGATTTCAGGACCATATTCCGCTGAGTCCTGTATGTGCCCCTAATGGTAGAAAGTTTGGTGTTCACCTCTTGGATGGTTGCTGTGGGGATCTGGGTCTTTACGAATTCAAGCAGGCTCTCCAGTGCTGCCTTCCTGGCTGCTTTATTTTTATTTTTTGCTGTTTTGGTTTGCCAGAGAACAGGAAGTTCCTTCCATCTGTCCAGGAACTTCCCCATAAATTCTGGACTTTTGAAAGCCTGCATGTTTGCTGAAAGTCAAAAACAACACAAAAATACTAGTGTCAGTCAAGACTCTTCAAATAATCTTTAGGACCATATATAGGCCACAATCTCATCCACTGATGAAACAAAAATCAGAAAAATGTTACGTACCTTCGTTATCATGTTCGTTGCTTACTCCTTCTTCCGCACAATGAACGTAGTTACGACACATGCGTATTAGCTTTATATACACTGCACATGCGTGAAACTCTGCACGTTTTTCCCGCCCCTGACGTTCGATATAGTACTTTCCCCGCCCCTTCTCGCTCATCGTAGTGCTACACAACATGGCAGAGACTCAGGTGGCTGAGATTACATCAACAGAGGATGAAATTCCTGAGGAACCAAAGACCTGATCCCGGAGATATAAGGCATCCAACATGACATTCGAGGAAATGGTGGAGATGGTCGCCATTTTGAGGAGGGAGGATTATGATGCCAAGCATGGGCCGTATAAAAAGCCTAATCTTGTCAAGGCCAAAATTACAGGGAAAGTGGTTAAAACTCTTCACCAAAAATTCGGGGTGTGCAGAACTAAGAAACAGCTCAGAAAACAGTGGTCTGACCTCAAGTTGCGGGAGCCCGACCAATACAAAAGAATAAAGAAAGTTCTAGGAAAAAGTAAATAATTTTCATGTCTTTGAACTTCAGATTATTATTACTTGCATGTTGCTGCATGTGTTTTTCTTTAATGTAGTACAGTTAAAGATAGCAACTTTCATGTTCGTGGGCACAGTAATCGGTCGTAGTAAACCTCTTTCGTACGTTCACTTACTAATACGATGATTTTGGCTGATACAGCATTTAAAAAAATGTTACCATGTCTATTTTAGTGAGATGGTTTTTTGGACATGATGGTAGAATAGATTTTTGGGGAATTATATTTTTTAAATATAAGTGTATGCATTGTAATGTAAAGGAGAGAATGCTCAGCAGCTGGTTAAACATCTGGACTCAGTAGCACAAGTGTGGCCCAACAGAACAACCTTTTTAGGGTGTCCCACACAGGTGAAACAGTGTATATACTTGGGGGTGTTTCCATGTGTGAAACTTGATAAAAATAACTATATGTTCCTGTTTTGGGTAGGGATACAATCATGTGTTCAGTTTGCAACTATGGCTAAAAAGACAATTGTACCACACTTCCAAAGAATGTTTCATATTCCTCTTTCAGGGCTTATTTTTTATGTTAATTATTATTTATGAACTAAACTATACCTTTTTTGGCAATCTCAATAGGGCTTCAAAAAGGTTCTAGACATGAGCCTAGAAATCCCACACCTCCAACAAGAGACCCACAACCACATGATGTAGAGGAACAAGAAGTGGAGGAAGTGGAAACTGGCACCACAACAGGTCAGACACCACAGATTCAGGTAATAGATGTAGGCCTACAAAATTATACTACATGTTGTTTTTGATATTTTAAGGTGCTGTTCTGCCTGAAGACCAAGAAACTTTTACAAGTCACAGTGCACAGATCCTGATACAATACCTAATGGTCTGCTGTCGTGACCTTGAAAAAATAAAGGGAGACTTGATACAGATCAGGCAAAATACCAAGCGGGTGGAGCAAAGGCTACAAAATATCATGGCTGTGCTTGGCCGGGTTTAATTTGTTGGCTCAAAATAACTTTGAACTTGCTTTGTTTTATAAGGTTTCTTTTTGTTTTAATGTTTAAATAATAGTACATGTAGAAATATTGAAGCAAGATTTTTTGTAAGTTTTTTAAGCATGCCTGTTCATGCGTTTTACCCCCAAAAATATTTTGTAACACACAAAATTTTAAACATACTTTTGTTAAAAAAAAAAATAATGTGCAAAGATTAAAAAGTTTTTAAAAACAAAAATGTGTGGCTTATTATACCAATGTTGGCCAAAGTAAGCAAAATTATGTTTGGTGTTTACACTGACAATGATGGGTATTTAATAATGCAAAATACACATGGCACTACAAGTGCACTAGGAGAACCTAGGAGAAAGATAAAAGAAACACAACCAAAAAGACAAGAAAAAAAATTTGATGCAGAAATATTTTATTTTTTTACCAAAAATATTTAAGGTTCAACAGGCATATCAATGGCCCCCCTACCCACAAAATATTCAAGATATTGTTGCCGCACATCACGGCTGCTTTGGGGGGCCAAGCCTGGACGGCCTGCTTCCAGGGCCAATAAATGATTTCCGTCCTGTATTGAGGCCTCAGGCCCACCAAAAGTTAGATAATTTTGGGAATGTACCCGTAAGGAATTGTGGAGGACACAACAGGTCATTACCACATGGTTCCATTTGTATTCGGCAAGATGGATGGAGGTCAGGAACAAGTGGAATCGGCTGGCCATGATGCCAAAGGCATTTTCCACCACCCTTCTGGCTCTGGCCAGCCGATAATTAAACACCCTCCTCTCAGGGGTGAGGGTCCTCTGAGGAAATGGCCTCATTAAATGGGGACCCAGGCCAAACGCCTCATCCGCGACAAATACGAATGGGAGTCCCTCCACATTCTGGTCCGCAGGTGGCAAGGCCAGCTCATCAGATAGGAGCCGTTGGCCAAACTCAGTCTGAGCAAATACTCCTCCATCGGACATCTGTCCATTTTTACCAACATCCACGTAAAGAAACTCGTAGTTGGCCGACACCACTTCCATCGTGACGATATTGTGGAACCCCTTATAATTATAGTAATAGTATCCCGAATGGGGTGGTGGTACGACCCGTACATGCTTGCCGTCGATGGCCCCTCCACAGTTTGGAAAGTTCCATCGCTGGGCAAACTGAGATGCCACATTCTGCCATTCCTGTGGCGTAGAAGGGAACTGTGGAGTGAACCAAAAAACAAAAATTAATACTTTCATACATAAACATTGCAAGCAGATTAGACAAAATCATTCCTGGCCAACATCAGGATAAACTTAGATTTTTGGATGATTTGAAACCAAAAAAAAAACACAGTCACTTATCAGATTCATCACCCCCTCTGATGAGCCATTTAAGAAATTTTATGGGGGGGGGGGTTTGTAGATGAGTTGGGGACCTCACAAATCAAGGCTGTAGCACTCTGTATGAATTGAAAGAAAATATAACATTCATAAGAAAGCTTAGGTTAAGTTTAGGGTAAAGCACTACAATGGAGCAGACACCAAAAAAAAAGGGAAGTGATTAGGGTAGGTGGGTATGGCCCCAGGATAGCATGCTGGAGAGGTTAGTTAGGAGAAATATGCATGTAGGCCAAAAAAGGAGCATAAAAAACTTACAGCGTGCATGGGGAAAAAGGGGACATTCACAGCATATTTCAATCATGGTAATTAGGGACTGATGAAAGAAATATTAAACATTATTAAGCAATAAATACATCTAATGTGATGTCAAAGGAGAAAACTTACCTTAATATAGTCCTCCTGCAAAACTTGAAGGATGGCAGAACAAGTCTCTGGTATAATGATCCCCAGAGCCTGGGGGGGAGATGCCTGTTGAGAACTTGAGGTCCTGCAGGCTTCTCCCAGTCGCCAGGTATCACAACGTGGTGATGAGCCTCTGCTCAGCAGTGATGGCTTCCCGCATAACGGTGTCCTGCCTGGTAATATAGGGGGACACCAAAGCCAAATACGGGGTCAGACATCCTGAGAAAATTCCTGTAGTCCTCAGGATTATTCTCCCTGATCTCCCGCAACAAAGGCATGTGACAGAATTGGTGCCGCTGGAGCAACCAATTCTTGGTCCATGAACTCCTCCTCACCCTGTTCATGGACTGGAGTAGGGATACAGAAAGAACCCCAGCTCCAACTACAGCATGAACTCTACGAGGAGTACGTAGCCGCAACATGGCTAGATAACGGTCGGCTGGTCAGAACGAACTAAAAGAACGCACAGAAGAACAGCAAGGCCTATGAAGAACGACCTGAAAAACGAGCGGACAAGAACGCACTGAATAAACAGATACGAACTGACTACAAGCACTGAAAGACAGATACAAACCCACAAGCACAAACTGAACTCCACAAAACGATCTTAAAAGCACAAAGACTGAAAAGCGCGAATCGTCTCTCACCAAACTTTTACTAACACGCGGTAACACAAAATTAGCAAAAGTGTCCCAAAGGGTGGCGCCATTCGAAAGGAACTTTCCCTTTATAGTGCCGTCGTACTTGTTGTACGTCACTGCACTTTGCTCGAGCGTTTTTTTTTCATGAACGTGTGTATGCAAGACAGGCTTGAGAGGAAACAAAAAAAATCACGTTGAGGAAAAACTACGTGTAGCGGCCTCCTCACTCCCCTCTTTCTCTCGTCTCATCTTTCTCTTGTCTAGGGGTATCTTAGAGGGGAGGGAGCGGAGACACCACGCCTGGCTTCCACCACATGTGTCAGTGCGGTATAAGCAACGTTCTTGTATTACCTTCGGGTCAGTGCTGTGCACCTGGATCCTCCCTCCAAGAGTCACCTTGAACAATGTCTGCTAGGAAATGAGCCCCACACCATTAAAGTTCAACACTCCTTTATTCCTCTGCGAATGAACACAATCAGTTGAACTCCCTTAATTAACAGAACAGGAAAGGAGGTGTGGATGCGAATAGGCCCAGACACAATTTGGTTCTCCACTTTCCTTCCTGAAAGTGGGTTACGGTCTCCGCACGAGGGGGAATTTCCTTCCAGGCGGTCTCCGACGAGAGGCTCACCTGTCACCGGCAATATGCTGCACCGGGTCTTCAAGTGAGGAGCTCCCCCCGGTCCATTGCGCCTTCCGGATTCGGGTACCCACTCCCGGGGTTCCCTAGGATCTTCTTCCCTCGCGGAACTCAGTGTTGGGCTCTGAGCTCCGGACCTCCATCCGAGTACCTCACCTCAGGCTAAAGGTGCCTGGGATGGAACACGACCTCCGGTTGTCCTCTAGGCCTAGGCCACCCAGAGGACCGACACAAACCACTGTCCACAAGCTGAAGGTGCCTGGGACTCGACCCTGTGACAAAGATGGCCGGCCCCTTTATACTCTCCCCCAGCAAGCACGGCGGGTTCCCCGCCCCACCATACCGCTGCCGAGAGAGAACAAAAAGGAGGCCCGGCTCACAGCAATGATTCAACCCCAGCCCAGGGCAACAGCGCCACCCACAGGGCCGCAGGGAATTACACATCACTGATGTCTCTGCCAAGTTCAAATTTACACCCGGGAAAGTACATACCCGCTACACTCTCCCCCTGGTCATTTGACACTGGTCCCCAGTGTCTGGAGTAAATCATGCCCTCAACGGCTGACATAATCCAATCCAGAAACTCACTAACAATTGTATAAAAATAAAACTTTTAGAAAAAAACTACCCTACTGGAGAAATTGTGTCTGAACCCTGTAATAAAAGGGAAAGAAACAACAACATGTAATCATAACTTTGAATCACATTTTACATCATACTCTTCCCACCCATCCTGACTAAGATCCACCCCATTCTCAGTGATCTTGATGAATGCTCTCCTGCAGAGGGAAAAGAAAGAAACAACACACATAACCCTGACACATGTATTCGTGTGAGAGAAAAGAAACTTTTTCGGGAAGAGATCCCTTTTCTCCAAAAAGTGAGTGCGTGAAAAGTGTTTAACGTTGCGCAACACTGCCACCTGGTGACAGCATCGCGGTAACTGCACCCGTGGAACTGTCCTCTTCTCTTTTGGCCCTATCTACCCAGATTCCAAGATCTCTTGCGGGAAAAGTGAAGAACAAACCAGGAACAGTTCTCCATTCCTCTGGGCACAAAAACAACAGCCCCAGAAAGTTCAGCAGCATAGAACAAAACTGAGTCTTTTTGTCTCCTATAAGTAAAAGCGGGGATGCGGGAGAACAAGCGGCTTCAAGTGCTGGTCCATGGTCTCCAGATGATACTCCACATCTTTTCCTTCCTTACGCCGGATCAGCACTTTGTCTGCATGGATGTGTCGTCCCAACATCCACTCTGCCTTGCAGTCCTTGAAACATTGAGAGGCCTTGGGAGAGCATGCCAGGTACCTGCGGGCATGCGGAACCTGAATGTGGGTCCACACAAAGTCATTGTACCAGCGCTCCCGGCACACTTCCACCTCATAAAGCAGTTCCTTCGACAAGTACGGATACTCCCATCCGTATTCTGCAGCAACCTTTTGGCCAAATAGGCGTTGTAATCTCGCCAAAGGAGGCATGGTAGCTTTGTCCCTTTCGCCAGGCAAAACTATCGAGTCCGGGTGGCGAGGGACCTTGACCACATCTGGCCTGGGCATAGGTGCCCGCAGCAACAGTCTCTTTTCCCCGGCCTTCGGTACAGATGGCACCGGAGATGTAGAAGCAGGCTGGGGACGGGACCTCTCTTCAGGCACTGGTGCCTCCACCCGGGGTGTACTTTCCCCTGTTGACATGGGTGGATCTCTGATCCTCCGAGATGAAGCGAGAGGTACTGTGTCCCAGCCCTTCACGGCAAACAAATCGTCTATGGCAACGTCGTCTCCCATGTCCGAGAGCGACTCCAGGTCAGAGGTGTCACACTCCTCTGCGGGTATGTAGCCGGTTGTAGAAACGGAGCCACCACCTCCCGCGGACTCACTGGGCCATGACTTCCCGACACCTCCGCCCACACACCAAATCTCTCCGCTTGGCTTACCTCGGCCTTTACTTGAATCGGGACGTCCGGAACTCTTGTCGACGGATCCGTCCGGGCCAGGCGTAAGCGGGCGAGACGGTCCACCACAACCGCTGGTCGGGGCTACCATACCGACTTTCTCTTCGGTGGCGGACGCTGCGAGACAGTGGTGACCGAGTCAGCATCCTCAGATTTCTCCCGTTGGGGTTTTACGACCTCCTCCGCGGTCGCTGCAGTGTGCGTAGGGATGGCTCTCACAGCAGTGATTCCTTCTCTCTGAGTGGTGTTGCCTGCAGCACGGCCGGGGTAAATGGTTCTCGGCCTCTCACCTGCCGGATCCACCTCGAACAGGAACTCCCCACAGGCCTCACATTGCCCGAATGGCTTCAGCTGGCACACCAGTCCCGAACAGCTGGGACAAATCACACCCAGGGCCTCAACGTCCATGCACAAGTACAGGGCGGATCGACCCCTTGGCTTTAGCCGAATCCCCGTATCTGTTACCGGAGCAGCAGCAGTCAATGTAGTGGTGGAAGGGTGAACCGGAATCCACGATGTATGTCCGAACATGGCGACCTGTTGCTGATCCATCGCACACTGCAAAGTTTTTGCGCCAACGTCCCACGTGTAGTCCTTCACACGTATTGGACTCCTCCCCTTTGCTCCAGTTCGCGGGCTTTTCTTCTTTTCTGTTTCTGAGTCACGCCCACGAACTAAGCGATGGAGGTGTGCCTGGTGGCGCAGTGCAATAGAAACCCCCACGTGTACTACTTCACACGGCTGAGCTTCCCCCTTTTTCCACTCTTCTGCGCGGGCCTTCCCCTTCATTGGGTCATGTCCACGACTTCGAGCAGGGATGCACTTCGGCCAATGAAGGCCTGCCTATTCGCTTAACTCCTCCAGCAGACACGTTCAACACCGCGGGGCACAAACACTATACCGGACCCGAGCCCCCACGTGTAGCGGCCTCCTCACTCCCCTCTTTCTCTCGTCTCGTCTTTCTCTTGTCTAGGGGTATCTTAGAGGGGAGGGAGCGGGGACACCACACCTGGCTTCCACCACATGTGTCAGTGCGGTATAAGCAACGTTCTTGTATTACCTTCGGGTCAGTGCTGTGCACCTGGATCCTCCCTCCAAGAGTCACCTTGAACAATGTCTGCTAGGAAATGAGCCCCACACCATTAAAGTTCAACACTCCTTTATTCCTCTGCGAATGAACACAATCAGTTGAACTCCCTTGGTTAACAGAACAGGAAAGGAGGTGTGGATGCGAATAGTCCCAGACACAATTTGGTTCTCCACTTTCCTTCCTGAAAGTGGGTTACGGTCTCCGCACGAGGGGGAATTTCCTTCCAGGCGGTCTCCGACGAGAGGCTCACCTGTCACCGGCAATATGCTGCACCGGGTCTTCAAGTGAGGAGCTCCCCCCGGTCCATTGCGCCTTCTGGATTCGGGTACCCACTCCTGGGGTTCCCTAGGATCTTCTTCCCTCGCGGAACTCAGTGTTGGGGACTGAGCTCCGGACCTCCATCCGAGTACCTCACCCCAGGCTAAAGGTGCCTGGGATGGAACACGACCTCCGGTTGTCCTCTAGGCCTAGGCCACCCAGAGGACCGACACGAACCACTGTCCACAAGCTGAAGGTGCCTGGGACTCGACCCTGTGACAAAGATGGCCGGCCCCTTTATACTCTCCCCCAGCAAGCACGGCGGTTTCCCCGCCCCACCATACCGCTGCCGAGAGAGGACAAAAAGGAGGCCCGGCTCACAGCAATGATTCAACCCTAGCCCAGGGCAACAGCGCCACCCACAGGGCCACAGGGAATTACACATCACTGATGTCTCTGCCAAGTTCAAATTTACACCCGGGAAAGTACATACCCGCTACACTCTCCCCCTGGTCATTTGACACTGGTCCCCAGTGTCTGGAGTAAATCATGCCCTCAACGGCTGACATAATCCAATCCAGAAACTCACTAACAATTGTATAAAAATAAAACTTTTAGAAAAAAACTACCCTACTGGAGAAATTGTGTCTGAGCCCTGTAATAAAAGGGAAAGAAACAACAACATGTAATCATAACTTTGAATCACAATTTACATCATACTCTTCCCACCCATCCTGACTAGGATCCACCCCATTCTCAGTGATCTTGATGAATGCTCTCCTGCAGAGGGAAAAGAAAGAAACAACACACATAACCCTGACACATGTATTCGTGTGAGAGAAAAGAAACTTCTTCGGGAAGAGATCCCTTTTCTCCAAAGAGTGAGTGCGTGAAAAGTGTTTAACGTTGCGCAACACTGCCACCTGGTGACAGCATCTCGGTAACTGCACCCGTGGAACTGTCCTCTTCTCTTTTGGCCCTATCTACCCAGATTCCAAGATCTCTTGCGGGAAAAGTGAAGAACAAACCAGGAACAGTTCTCCATTCCTCTGGGCACAAAAACAACAGCCCCAGAAAGTTCAGCAGCATAGAACAAAACTGAGTCTTTTTCTCTCCTATAAGTAAAAGCGGGGATGCGGGAGAACAAGCAGCTTCAAGTGCTGGTCCATGGTCTCCAGATGATACTCCACATCTTCTCCTTTCTTACGCCGGATCAGCACTTTGTCTGCATGGATGTGTCGTCCCAACATCCACTCTGCCTTGCAGTCCTTGAAACATTGAGAGGCCTTGGGAGAGCATGCCAGGTACCTGCGGGCATGCGGAACCTGAATGTGGGTCCACACAAAGTCATTGTACCAGCGCTCCCGGCACACTTCCACTTCATAAAGCAGTTCCTTCCACAAGTACGGATACTCCCATCCGTATTTTGCAGCAACCTTTTGGCCAAATAGGCGTTGTAATCTCGCCAAAGGAGGCATGGTAGCTTTGTCCCCTTCGCCAGGCAAAACTATCGAGTCCGGGTGGCGAGGGACCTTGATCACATCTGGCCTGGGCATAGGTGCCCGCAGCAACAGTCTCTTTTCCCCGGCCTTCGGTACAGATGGCACCGGAGATGTAGAAGCAGGCTGGGGACGGGACCTCTCTTCAGGCACTGGTGCCTCCACCCGGGGTGTACTTTCCCCTGTTGACATGGGTGGATCTCTGATCCTCCGAGATGAAGCGAGAGGTACTTTGTCCCAGCCCTTCACGGCAAACAAATCGTCTATGGCAACGTCGTCTCCCATGTCCGAGAGCGACTCCAGGTCAGAGGTGTCACACTCCTCTGCGGGTATGTAGCCGGTTGTAGAAACTGAGCCACCACCTCCCGCGGACTCACTGGGCCATGACTTCCCGACACCTCCGCCCACACACAAAATCTCTCCGCTTGGCTTACCTCGGCCTTTACTTGAATCGGGACGTCCGGAACTCTTGTCGACGGATCCATCCAAGCCGGGCGTAAGCGGGCGAGACGGTCCACCACAACCGCTGGTCGGGGCTACCATACCGGTCTTTCTCTTCGGTGGCGGACGCTGCGAGACAGTGGTGACCGAGTCAGCATCCTCGGATTTCTCCTGTTGGGGTTTTTTTTTTTTTTTCAAAAATGTTTTTTATTGAAATAAGGTGCAATACAACAAAAGGAATCACACTAGTCACGTGATGACATTACAATCATTGTTCTGTCATAATATGCTCATACAAAGATCATGAAAGTAGTACACCATGTCATTCCATTTGAAGGTAATACATTCAAGCACATTAAGTACATGCCTCAATATAGAAACGTATTTTGAATTGCACCTTTATATTGGAGTAAAGTTAGAAAGCCTTCATATTTAACCATGAAGGTTGGAACAGTGGTTACAGTATAACACAGAATGTTTGGGGGGGGGGGGGGAAGGGTGGAATAAGAGAGAGGAAATAGCGACATACAAAAAGTGAGAGGGAGGAAAAAAAAAAAAAAAGGATTAAGTGATGGAAAAGGATATAGATTTGGAACCGTCATCTACTTATGTTGTACAGGCGAGTGATTTCCACAATGACCAGTTCGCTTCATATTTATGAATACAACCATCTCTATATGCTAATATTTTTTCAAACTCCGCAATTACATTCACCTTTGAAAACAGTTCCCTTCTACTTGGTACCTCATTTGTTTTCCATTTGCACATCATAACAGACCTTGCGGCAAAAAGGATATGCATTGCTATGGACCGAACCGAAATTGGGTAGTCAGACATATCAAAGCTCAGAATAGCTTTTTCAATCTTGGGATGCATAAATACTCCAGTGACCTTTGAAATGAGTTTAAATGTTTCAGACCAGAATCCACGAATATGGAGACAGGTCCACACCATATGAGACAGAGTTCCCACCATCCCACATCCCCTCCAGCACAGATTGGAACCATTCTCAGAAAATTTGGCTACAATATATGGGGTGTAGTGCCATCTAGCTAGAAATTTTTGTGCTAGTTCTTCATAGTTTGAGCAACGTGAGAATTGTAGGGTATTTTTAATTGCGGAGAGCCATTGTTTCTCAGAGAAGACTCTATCTAATTCTGTTTCCCACTTTGTCATTGATTTGAATTTGGTGAAGGTTATCTTGGACTGAAGCAAGCTATAAATCAGAGAGATGCCCTTAACTTTAGGGTTAGAGGAATTTAGATGGTTCCACATCTGTGTCGGAATTTGGATGTACACTCTATTGAAAGTCTGATAGAAAGAAAATATTTGGTTATATGTCAAAAACTCGGATGGAGGGATGTTGTATTTTCTCTGTATTTCAGAGAACGACATCAATTTGCCACTTTCAGTAAGGTCCTTGAGGTAGGATACCCCTTTCTGTGACCAGTGGTGTAAGGATATATTCGGAATCAGCCAGTGTAGTACTTCAAGGAGAATGGGTACTTCTATACATGGTAAGTCAGGAGATAATACTTCCGTCAGGTAAGTCCAGGCTTGCAGTGATGCTAGTATATTAGGGTGATCTAACCTTAAGTGTGAGTGATTCAGATTGAAAGCCTGGAACAGGGACAGCAGTGTTTTAGGGTACATCCATGCCATTTCCAATTTGGTCCATGGCTTGTGGTGTGGTTGTGCAAACCAACCCCTAAGTTGGTCTATGACTGCTGCCATGTAATAGTCTTTCAATATGGGGATACCTAGGCCTCCCATCTTTTTGTGTTTCATCTGCATCACTGGCGGGATTCTCGATCTGCTACCGGCCCATACAAAGTTAGATAGTTGTTTCTGTATCGTATTAAAAAAGGATGCTGGCAAGGGGATTGGGAGTGCTCTAAAGAGATAAGTAAGTTTTGGTAGTAAAAGCATTTTGTATGCCGCCACCCGCCCCGACCATGAAACGAAGTGAGTTTGAATTCTAGACATTTCTTTTTGTAGTTCTGAAATAATGGGTATGTAGTTAGTATCATAGAGATTAGAGCTTGGGGAGGTTAGTTTTACACCCAGATAGGTTATGACATCTGAAGACCATGGATACAGTAATTTCTTTTGAAGGGAATTCCTAGTATTCTTATCTACCGCTATACCCAGGACACTTGATTTGGATGCGTTTATTTTATAGTAGGCCACCTTGCTAAATAGAAGAAGGGTGTCATGGGCTGCTGGGAGTGATGTGTCGGGTTCAGATAATGTCAATATGACATCATCTGCGAAAAGTGAAATTTTGTGGCAGACTGAGTGTGAATTCATGCCCTGGATATGTGGGTGAGTTCTGATCTTTTCAGCTAGGGGTTCCATGATCAAGGCGAATATCAGTGGGGACAGGGGACACCCCTGTCTAGTCCCATTGGTTATCTGAAAGTTCCTTGAGAACATGCCTTCTGTATAGACGTAAGCTGAGGGAGATGAGTATAGCGCCAAAATAGCTTTTTGAATTGGGCCTACCAGTCCAAATTTTTCCAGAACTCTAGTCAAGTATCCCCAGTGCACTCTATCAAAGGCCTTCTCTGCATCCAAAGTGAGAAGCAAAGAAGGCCTCTTGGTGGTTTCTGCCAGATGAATCAGGTTAATCATTCTCCTAGTGGCATCTGTGGCTTGACGGCGGAGAACAAAGCCCACCTGATCAGTGTTGATAAGATTTGGTAACAGAGCTGACAATCTGTCAGCAATCAGTTTGGCATATAGTTTGACATCTACATTTAAGAGGGAGATGGGTCTAAAATTTTGTGGAATATTGGGCTCTTTGCCTGGTTTGGGTAATGTGACTATGGTGGCTGTGAGCATCTCAGGTGGGAAAAATGCTTTAGACATTGCCATATCAAAGATCTGCTTTAGATATGGTGATAGGTCGTTGTGAAATAGTTGGTAATACTCAGAAGAGTAGCCGTCAGGGCCTGGTGCTTTGTTGTGTGGTAGTGATCTAATCAATTTTTCTATTTCGTGTATCGTGAAGGGGAGATTCAATAAGGCTGTATCTGTTGGCGATAGTGTAGGAAGGTCAACCGAGTCCAGAAAGTCAAGAATTATGTCGTCTGTAGGTTGGTGAGTTTCTACATCATCCTTCAGGTTATAGAGCGATTCATAGTAGTCACAAAAAGCGTCTGCAATTTCTTTAGGGTTGTATACTCGAAGTCCAGTTTTAGGGTTGATCATATGCGGGATTTTCTGTTTTATAACTCTGTCTTTCAGTTGATTCGCCAGCAGTTTCCCGGCCTTATTGCCACACCTGTAGTTGTTTGCTTTTAACTTACGAAGGCCGTTGTTCTGCTGGGAAATCAAATGTGAACTCAGTTCTTGTCTAGCATAGAATAGAGACTCCCTAATGCATCGTGTGGTTTGTTGTTTGTTGAGGGATTCAAGAGTCTGAATTCTATGCATTAGGTCGTTAAGTTTCTTTGTTTTTTGTTTCTTGAGTCTAGAGCTCAGTTGAATAAGTAAACCTCTAATGTATACCTTGTGGGCATTCCAGAGTGTGAAGGGATCGTCGACCGATGCGGCATTTATGACAAAAAATTATTTTAATTTTTCTCTTATTTGTTTTGAATTTTCAGGATTCGAAAGGGAGTAAAATGTCATTGCGCCATCTATTTGCCCCAGTTTCAGTGCCACGATCCCCCACACATATGGAAGTAGGAGCATGGTCAGACCAGGTAATCACATGTATATCGGATTTGACAATCCTCTGTAACATAAATTTATCTACTAGAAATAGATCTATACGTGAGTACGTATGATGCACGCCAGAAAAGAAAGTATAGTCCCTTTCCGTGGAGTGTTGACATCTCCATACATCGAATAAACCAGATGTCGCAATGAATTGGGCCAATGTGGCCCTACGTGTGCGGTTTTGAGGAGAGCCAGAGTGGTCCAATTCCGTGTTAGGGATCGCATTAAAATCCCCGCATAAGACTACATGTCCCTTTTTCAAAGACAGAACTTTTTTCCACAGTCTTTTCAAAAAGCGTAGCTGATTCGTGTTAGGAAGGTACAGATTGACCAGTGTGTACTGGGTTGTAGCTATCTCACATATAAGAATAATGAACCTCCCAGATTCATCCGAATGGGTTTCCAAGTGTTTAAATGAGATAGAATCCTTAATTGCGATCGCTACCCCCCCTTTTTTTTTGGGACCGTTCGCCATATAGACGTGTGGGAATTTCCTATTGGTAAATGATGGGGGCTTTTGCGAGCAGAATTGAGTCTCTTGGAAACATATAATGTCACTTTTGAGTCGAAATGCTTCTTTCCAAGCCATTTGGCGTTTGTAGGGGCTATTCAAGCCCTTCACATTAAATGAGGTAACCGAGAAAGACATTGTTGCAAAAGCAAGAAGGGAAGCCTGTCGAATTTTGAACTGGATAAACTAGTAGTCTTACTTGGTACCTTACGAGAACTTTGGCGGGTGAGGTAAGAATGTCGTCGATGGTGTTGTTGCGAATGTAGATTCTCCCGTGCGATGTCCTGTGGTGGTGTGGACGGTCGGTAGATGACGGACCTGAGCTTGAGAGATAAACAGTGGAGAAGAAACAAAAATAGAGCCAAACAACAAATAAAAAAAAAAAAAAGATCAAAAGAGGGAACAGTGGAACAAGTTAGTAAAAAAACGATCGATTCTGAAAATAATCTGTGCGGGTCAAACACCGCTATAAATGGGGGGTAACAGAAATAAACTCTGTGGCATTCTCCTGGGCTGTCAGGGACTTTAGTAGTTGAATAAAATACTCAAACTATAGGTATCAGCCTGTTTCCTCATCAGAGTTGGCTCGAGATTGAGAAGATGAGCGTGCCCTGTTTTCTTCAGGTAGATTTGGATCCAATATTTGCCATTCTGTCATGAGCCTGAGACCTTCCTTAACACTGGTTATCACATGTGTGGAACCATCTCTCACGATCATCAGCTTAGCCGGGTATAACCATCGGTATGAGATGTGGTGGTTATTTAGTGGTTTAGTGATGGTGGCCAATTGCCTGCGTTGCTGCATGGTAAAAGCTGAGAGGTCAGCAAAGAAGGAAAGTTCTTGTAAATCTGGGTGCAAATCATCACGTCGTCTCACAGACATCATGAACTGATCCTTGGTGTGGTAGAAATGGATCCGGACTATAGTGTCTCTGGGAAGATGTGCTGGGATGTGTTTAGGCCGGGGGAGACGATGTATGCGGTCAATTACCAGGTCTTCTAGTGGTGCGTCAGGCAGTGCCAGTTTCATAAGGCTCAAAAAGTGTGCTTTCAGATCCTGGGGTTTGATCGTTTCAGAGATCCCTCTGATTTTAACATTATTGCGTCTGGATCTGTCTTCTAAATTTGCCAATTTAGTATTGATTTTATGCAGTTCAGCGTCCCTGTCATTATGAGCGTCCACCATATCATTAAACGTGGCTGCAAAATCCCCCATCTTTGATTCAATGTGTGACACTCTATTTGAAACCTCGGACACCTCTGACTTGAATTGCTGGGTAATGGACATTATGTCAGCTTGTAACGTGGTTCTTAGTGATACCAGCATATCTTTTAATGTGGTATCCATTACTGGCTGATTTAGTGTGGGATAGTCTGTGATGGAGTCCTGTAACTCCCTGGTGTCATCTAGTGATGAGTTTATGCCGCTTACCTCCCCTTGCATTGGCGATGTTTCAAAGGTCTTCTGCCTACTTTTGGCTGGGCTGGAGGTAGCTGATGGAGGTGGGGAGTAATAGGTGCTTCTCGTCCCAGAGTTGTATCTGCCGCTTTCGTCACTGTGAGGTGGTTTGTGCTGCTGTGCTAGGCCGCGTGTGTTCCCTGTGTGTGAACCGGCGCCATTTTGATTGGGATGGCGACGCGGCTGTACAAAGAAGTCCGACATCTTTCCCAGCTTCGGGTATTCTTTTCTCTTCCGAGAAGGCATCCGAGAGGGAGTCCGCTCGAGTAGGGGTGAGATGGAGAGAAAAAAATGGAGCTGAGAGTCGCTATAAGTCCCCTGTTGGCCCAGGATAGTGAGGAGCTGAATCAATGTGCTGCCATCCGCTCCGGCTGCTGGCCACGCCCCCCTCCTGTTGGGGTTTTACGACCTCCTCCGCGGTCGCTGCAGTGTGCGTAGGGATGGCTCTCACAGCAGTGATTCCTCCTCTCTGAGTGGTGTTGCCTGCAGCACGGCCGGGGTAAATGGTTCTCGGCCTCTCAACCGCCGGATCCACTTCGAACAGGAACTCCCCACAGGCCTCACATCGCCCGAATGGCTTCAGCTGGCACACCAGTCCCGAACAGCTGGGACAAATCACACCCAGGGCCTCAACGTCCATGCACGAGTACAGGGCGGATCGACCCCTTGGCTTTAGCCGAATCCCTGTATCTGTTACCGGAGCAGCAGCAGTCAATGTAGTGGTGGAAGGGTGAACCGGAATCCACGATGTATGTCCGAACATGGCGACCTGTTGCTGATGCATCGCACACTGCAAAGTTTTTGCGCCAACGTCCCACGTGTAGTCTTTCACACGTATTGGACTCCTCCCCTTTGCTCCAGTTCACGGGCTTTTCTTCTTTTCTGTTTCTGAGTCACGCCCACGAACTAAGCGATGGGGGTGTGCCTGGTGGCGCAGTGCAATAGAAACCCCCACGTGTACTACTTCACACGGCTGAGCTTCCCCCTTTTTCCACTCTTCTGCGCGGGCCTTTCCCTTCATTGGGTCATGTCCACGACTTCGAGCAGGGATGCACTTCGGCCAATGAAGGCCTGCCTATTCGCTTAACTCCTCCAGCAGACACGTTCAACACTGCGGTGCACAAACACTATACCGGACCCGAGCCCCCACGTGTAGCGGCCTCCTCACTCCCCTCTTTCTCTCGTCTCGTCTTTCTCTTGTCTAGGGGTATCTTAGAGGGGAGGGAGCGGGGACACCACGCCTGGCTTCCACCACATGTGTCAGTGCGGTATAAGCAACGTTCTTGTATTACCTTCGGGTCAGTGCTGTGCAACTGGATCCTCCCTCCAAGAGTCACCTTGAACAATGTCTGCTAGGAAATGAGTCCCACACCATTAAAGTTCAACACTCCTTTATTCCTCTGCGAATGAACACAATCAGTTGAACTCCCTTGGTTAACAGAACAGGAAAGGAGGTGTGGATGCGAATAGTCCCAGACACAATTTGGTTCTCCACTTTCCTTCCTGAAAGTGGGTTACGGTCTCCGCACGAGGGGGAATTTCCTTCCAGGCGGTCTCCGACGAGAGGCTCACCTGTCACCGGCAATATGCTGCACTGGGTCTTCAAGTGAGGAGCTCCCCCCGGTCCATTGCGCCTTCTGGATTCGGGTACCCACTCCTGGGGTTCCCTAGGATCTTCTTCCCTCGCGGAACTCAGTGTTGGGGACTGAGCCCTGGACCTCCATCCGAGTACCTCACCCCAGGCTAAAGGTGCCTGGGATGGAACACGACCTCCGGTCGTCCTCTAGGCCTAGGCCACCCAGAGGACCGACACAAACCACCGTCCACAAGCTGAAGGTGCCTGGGACTCGACCCCTTGACAAAGATGGCCGGCCCCTTTATACCCTCCCCCAGCAAGCACGGCGGGTTCCCCGCCCCACCATACCGCTGCCGAGAGAGGACAAAAAGGAGGCCCGGCTCACAGCAATGATTCAACCCCAGCCCAGGGCAACAGCGCCACCCACAGGGCCGCAGGGAATTACACATCACTGATATCTCTGCCAAGTTCAAATTTACACCCGGGAAAGTACATACCCGCTACATACGTTTTTTAAAATGACATTAAAAACGTACGTGTGTACGCGGCATTAGGCTCTATTTACAACATTTATATATTTATATATATATATATGAATAGGTAAATATTTTTAAGGTATATTTTTTAATCCAGCCCATAATACAAAAGAAAATATACAGTATGTGAAAAAATTAGACTGATTGTTTATCACTTTGCCATGACTCAAAATAGGAGCACCACTCTAGTTTGTACAGCCCATTAGAAGATTCTATGTCGCAACATTCAACATGTTTCAGGGGCTCAACACTCCCCATTTTTCAGGGCTTGTAGAAAGGTAACCATAGGATGAGGGATACTGTCCTGGACTGTAAGTTGGAACCCTGGTGGGCATATACAGACATCAGGGCCTAGATCTGAACCCAGGACTTCTGCTGTGTCTGGCAGTACCTCTTCTTGCTGAGCCACCTGGGTTGCTGGACAGCTCATTGGGCAATTTCTTTAATGATCTTGCCTTGAACCCTGTTTTTCTTGAACCTTGAACTCTGCTCCTCCCATTAATGTTCTGATTTAAGCCATTTATCTGCACTTCCTGTTTGCCAGATTATTGTGCTCTCTTTAGCCAATATCTCGCTCTTGTCACTCCGCTGACATCCGTATCTTTGCTACCACTCGTTACCGTCTCTTGGCTTGTTCCTCTACAACACTTCTGCTTGATCCCAACCTGGAACCACTCATTACCGACCTTTGACTTGTTTACGGACTACGATTCTGCTTGATCACTACCTGCTATATCTTTTACTGGACCCCGGCTTGCTCACCTCCTGGTGGATTGATCCTGAGGACCGCAAACTGGTACAAATACACAGCAAAAATCCATCTCCATCATTAGGAGCTCTGGTGAATACCGGTTAGTACTTAGACTCCGCATCTCAGGTGAACCCATTTCTGTACTCAGGGGTTGGCTGGGCCGGGGGGCAGGGATGCAATTGCCCCCCCGGGCCGCTCTGATGTGCTGCACAATTTGGCCGCTGTGTCGCCAGCTCACAAGTGGGCATGCGCAATTTGTTAGCTGGCCAAGTGCGGCAGCTCCATCCAGCAATGTGTTGTGTTCTGTCACTGGGCTGAAAGTCTGTGTTACAGAGCGCAGCCCAGTCCACCCCTCCCCTCCTCCACATGAATGGCTGGTAGATCTGCTCTTTCTTTCCCCGCCCACACTCTGGGCAGCCCATGTGCTGTCTGTGAAGAGGATGTGTGAGCGGGAAAGTTAAAACTGAGCAGTTGACTTGAATCCAGTGAGCTTCCATGTAAGTGAGCTTCTTCTCCCTCCCTGCTCTCTCTCTCCCAAATCCCTCTTCCTCCCCCTCTCTGCAGCTAAAGAGTTTTCTTTCTAGCAGCCTGTGACAGTACTTTGCCCTAGGTGCTATGAAGAGGTTCACACTGACACTGGTAGGCTGCGATTTGGCTGCAGAGCTAATAGTCTTCCTGCATGGTGCCCCTGGTCCCATAGACCTCTATTAGGTTGCACATTTTTACTCCATGGTCTGAAAGTGCACAAAAAATGTGCTGCATGCTGCATCTTTGGTGCACTTTCAGAAAATGCAGCAAAAATGTGCAACCTAAAAGAAATCCGCCAGTACACCAGCACTGCAGTCAAACACAGCACACCAGTGTGAGCCCAAAGGTTTGTACTCGTCGTAGGCACTGCCACTCCACTGAAAAGCGATCCATGCTTGGGTCAATTTTCTGAGGCATTTGACAGGCAGTGAGGAGGTATCATCACATTTCTTCCCTGCCTGTTCTAACCTTTTAAATGCCAAATCCCTCCAGGTAATGGCACGGTTCACTTTGAACACACCTTATTTCCATTACTCTCTGTAGGTATTAGATGTGCTCTCACCTTATTGTTTGCACATCTTATACCTAAAGAGAGTTATGTATATAAGATGGAATTCAAAGTGAATTTCTACACCTAAGTGGAGCACCCCTTTCAGAAGATTTCAGGATACAGTGGAACCTTGGATTATGAGAATAATCTATTCCAGGAGAATGCTTGTAATCCAAAGCACTCGCATATCAAAGCGAATTTCCCCATAGAAGTCAATGGAAACAAAAAAAATTTGTTCCACATTGACTTCTATGGCATGCAATACCGCAGGTGGCCAGAGGTGGGGGGGTGCCGGAGAGACTCGGAAATACTCAGAGATCGTTCGGCTGCTCTCAGAAACCCCTGGAAATGCGCGGAAACACTCGGGAATGGAGCTCCGATCAGCTCTGGCGCCCCCCCCACCTCTGGCCAAATGCGGTACTGCACACCGCAGAGGCTTGAATCCTGCTAGTTTTGCGAGACAACACTCGCAAACCGAGTAAGGATTAAAAAAAAAATTGCACGTATTGTGAAACGCTCGTTAACCGTATTATTTGCAATCAGAGGTTCCACTGTATTATTAAACCCAGAGACTCCAGTACAACCAGTGTGTTGTGTTCTTTTTTACAATTGCTTCACTGCAGCACTAGGCCCATGATGCCCTTAATTTGGCCCTGGTGCTGAATATCAGTGCTGCATATTAGTGATGGTATCATCACATTTAGTGATGGTGCCCATCAGTGCTGCCTATCAGTGTAGTATCATCAGTGAAGAAGATAACGTTTTGCACATAAGTAATTTATAACGAACTAAGAATTTTTTTTTTTTTTCAAAAATGGCAGTCTTTTTTTGATGTTTAGCAAAAAAATTAAAAAACCCAGTGGTGATTAAATACCACCAAAAGAAAACTCTATTTGTGTGAAAAAAATTATGAAAATGTCATATGGGTACAGTGTTGAATGACCACGCATTTGTTATTCAAAGTGCTACAGCGCTGAAAATGGGTCTCTCTCTGCAGGCAGAGTGAAGCGGTCTCTCTCTCTCTGTGCAGGCATTGTGAAGCTGTCTCTCTCTCTCTGTGCAGGCATTGTGAAGCAGTCTCTCTCTCTCTGTGCAGGCAGTGTGCAGCGGTCTCTCTCTCTCTCTGTGCAAGCAGTGTGAAGAAGTCTCTCTCTCTGTGCAGGCATTGTGAAGCAGTCTGTCTCTCTGTGCAGGCAGTGTGAAGCGGTCTCTCTCTTTCTGTGCAGGCATTGTGCAGCGGTCTCTCTCTCTCTGTGCAGGCATTGTGAAGCAGTCTCTCTCTTGCTCTGTGAAGGCAGTGTGAAGCGGTCTCTCTCTCTCTCTCTGTGCAGGCATTGTGAAGCAGTCTGTCAGGGAAATTCCCCGTCTGTTGTCACCAATCTGCGCTCAGTGCGCATGCGCGTGCGTGGCGGGACGACGCTTCGGCGTGCTCGGGTGCGCGCACCGGCGCAACGACGAATGCGCGTGCGCAATAGCTCGCCAATGGGTCTACAGGCGGGCCTATTTAAACAGACGCAGTAACACTATCTGGTTGCTGGTTTGTCAGCTTTACTGTGTTTCTTGTGCCTGAAAGAAGTTAAAGTTCTCCTGCTGTGACCCGGACCGGATTTGACTACGCTTCTGCTTCTCCTGAACCTGACCCCTTGGCTTGCTAAACGGACTTCTACCTCTCTCCTTGTGCTTGACCCTCGGCCTGTGACCCGGATCTGCTGCCTGTCTCCAGCCCTCTACCTTCTGCCTGTACCCTGGACTTCTTGCCTAACCTGACTATACTGGTGCTTCCTGCTGAACCCCTAAACGGACTTGTGCCTTGCTACTGGTTGCTGTTTGACCCTGTCTACCCTTGGTGTTTGACTCCTGGGCTGTTCTTCAGACTCATCCCTGCTAGATTCTTCAGCAAGACACCTCTACCTGCTGGTGGCCAGTGCTCCCTCGTGCTGTCCTCTCCCTGTCTCACCTCCAGGGGGCGGAGTGCGCTTGGGTGCAAGGGTGAACCACTCTCGGCATCTCGGCCTCGGTAAGTACGTAGCTTGACAGTACAAACCAGCCAGATGTCTGAGGCCGACAGAGTGCGTTCCCCATTTGACACCCTCTGCCAGCAGGTCTCCACCCTAACAGACACTGTCCAAAGACTCCAAGAGGGATATACCCAGATTGATGGCCGTCTTCAACAGCTCACCGGTCTCCTAGGGCCAGGCCCCACAGCTGCCACCTCTGCCAACACCGCCACCAACTCCCAAGTACCTACGAGTTCTACAGTAGTGATGGCCACCCCTGAACCCAGGGTCCCTATTCCGGAACGTTTTTCGGGTGTCCGCAAAAAATACCGGGCCTTTAAAAACGCCTGCTCCCTCTACCTTGCCCTCCAACCAAGGACCTTCTCTTCGGAAGCAGTAAAGGTGGGGTTTATCATCTCTCTCTTAACGGATGACCCTCAAGCCTGGGCCCATGGCCTGATGGAGCAACAAAGCCCCATATTGGACTCAGTAGAGACATTTTTTGAACATATGGCTCAATTATACGATGATCCCCAGCGATCAGCCACGGCCGAGTCCGTCCTCCATAACCTAACTCAGGGGAGAAGGCCGGTGGAAGACTATACGTCGGAATTTAGGAAATGGTCCGCCGACACCAAATGGAATGAGGCGGCCCTCAGATACCAGTACCGCCAGGGACTATCTGAGACTCTCAAGGACGAGCTGGCCAGGATCGAAACCCCCACTACCTTGGAGAACCTGATCCAATCCGCCATACAACTCGATAGGCGTCTTCGTGAACGACGGGCAGAGCGATTTCAATCTCCTCGTCCCAACTGGCCTCCATCCAGGACTGTACCTCACTACCCACCAACCTCTGCGCCTGCAGTCACACCTCTTCCTGAGCCAGAACCCATGCAGCTCGGGTTGGTTCGGGCTCCCCTGACTCCTGAGGAAAAACAGCGAAGGCGCCAGGCCAATCTGTGCCTATATTGCGGGGGTGCCGGCCACTTCCCCCTCAACTGCCCCGTAAGACCTAGTAAGTCTATCTCTAAAGACACTTTAAACTATCAACTCTTTGACAACCCTCAGTCTTATGTCATTCTCTTTGTGTCTCTACAGCTGCCGGAAGGGGCAATCCGCCTCCCGGCAATTATTGATTCTGGAGCCTGCAGCTGCTTCCTGGACTCTGCCTTAGCCTCAAGATTCCATGTCCCCACTCAACCTAAGGACCACTGCCTTCAGATCCACCTGGCGGATGGGTCCTTGCCCCGTTCAGGGCTGATCACGCAGGAAACCAAACCTATCCTTGCCATCTCTGACTCGGGTCATCAAGAACTTCTCCGGTTAGACCTCATACCTTCCCCGATGTTCCCCATCATCCTGGGTCTTCCCTGGCTACAGGCACACGAGCCCCTCATAAATTGGGTGAAGAAAGAGGTTAGCTTCACCTCCTCCTATTGTTCCCAGAACTGTCTTGCCTCTGCCTCTACGGTCTGCGCTTCCATGATTGCCAAGCCGGACAACCTACAGCATGTTCCTTCCATCTATCTAGAATTCCGGGACGTGTTCGATAAGCAGCAAGCCGACCATCTACCACCTCATCGGCCCTATGATTGCCCTATCGATCTCTTGCCGGGCTCCAAAATTCCGTTCGGACGTATCTTTCCTTTGTCCGAAACCGAGTTGAAAGCCCTCAAGGCTTATATTGATGAAAACCTCCAGAAGAGATTTATTCGCCCTTCCTCCTCTCCAGCCGGTGCAGGAATCTTCTTTGTGGAAAAGAAAGACGGGTCCTTAAGACCCTGTATCGATTACCGGGACCTAAACAAGATAACCATTAAGAACAGGTACCCGCTACCCCTTATTCCGGAGCTATTTCAGCGCTTCCGATCTGCTCGGGTCTTTTCCAAATTGGATCTACGGGGGGCCTACAATCTTATCAGAATCAGGGCCGGAGACGAGTGGAAAACCGCCTTCAGATCTCGTTTCGGACACTTTGAGTATTCGGTCATGCCGTTCGGTCTTTGTAATGCTCCAGCCACCTTCCAACACCTAGTCAACGACATTTTCAGACAGCACCTTGATGACTTCTTAGTAGTGTACCTGGACGATATCCTCATCTTTTCCACCAACATCGAACTCCACCGGGCTCATGTCATGAAGGTCCTCACCATCCTTCGGAAGCACAAACTCTACCTCAAAGCTGAGAAATGCGAGTTCGAAAAGACCACCGTACAGTTCCTCGGCTTTATCATTTCCATCGATGGGGTCGCAATGGACCCGCAGAAGGTGAAGGCCATTCAGGACTGGCCAGCCCCAACCGACAAGAAGGGGGTACAGCGGTTTATAGGCTTCGCCAACTTCTATAGGAGATTCATCGTGGGCTTTTCCTCCATTGTGGCCCCAATAACCCAACTTACCCGGCAAAATAACCGTTTTCACTGGTCTCCAGAAGCTCAGGAGGCCTTCTCTCGCCTCAAGGATGTCTTCACTTCAGCACCAGTACTTCAGCACCCGGATCCTCTACTGCCGTTCACCCTAGAAGTGGACGCCTCTGAGACAGCCATCGGAGCCATCCTCTCTCAAAGACGAGGCCCCAAGGCTCTCCTGTATCCAGTAGCCTTTGCTTCTAAAAAGTTGACTCCCCCGGAGCGAAACTATGATGTAGGGGACCGGGAATTACTGGCCATAAAATTCGCACTGGAGGAATGGCGATACCTTCTGGAGGGGGCGGTACACCCCATCATGATCTTCACAGATCATAAAAATCTAGAGTACTTAAGAACAGCTCAACGTCTACGCCCCAGGCAGGCCCGTTGGGCCCTTTTCTTCACCCGGTTCAACTTTCACATTTCCTATAGACCCGGCTCCAAGAATGGGAAGGCGGATGCGCTATCCAGGATGTTTCCGGAAACCCCTCAGTCGGCCCAACCAGGCACCATTCTGTCAGCTCAGAACTTTCTGTTGATTCCCCGGGCCGATCTACTCACCTCTATTAAAATCGCTTCCGGGCTCTGCTCTGATCCGGTTACTACCTCCCTGGAGAAGCGGGATGGCCTATTCTGGTCCCAGGACAAGATTTTCGTCCCTCTGGAAACAAGACCGCTGGTCTTGAGGACCTTCCACGATCTCAAACTGGCAGGTCACTTCGGAGCACGTAAATCGTCGGAACTTGTCTCCCGCTCCTTCTGGTGGCCAGGCTGGAGGCAAGATTGCAAGTCTTATGTCGCTTCCTGCACTCAGTGTCAGCGTAACAAGGGGCCAAACACCAAGAGTTGGGGCCTGCTCAAACCCTTACCCATTCCTGAGCGCCCTTGGACGGACGTGTCCATGGACTTTATCATGGACTTGCCTTCCTCTGGAGGGTTTACCACGATTCTGGTCGTTGTGGACCGCCTCTCAAAAATGGCTCACTTTTTACCGATGATTGGGACACCTTCAGCCATGGATACCGCTCAAATCTTTTTTAAGGAGATAACCAGGCTTCATGGAATACCAAAGAGTATCACCTCCGACAGAGGGGTCCAGTTCACTTCAAAATTCTGGAAGGAACTCTGCAAGTCACTAGAAGTCAAAACCTGCCTCTCGTCAGCGTACCACCCCCAAAGCAATGGCCAGACGGAAAGAACCAATCAGACCCTGGAGCAATACCTCCGTTGTTTCTGCTCTGCTTCCCAGGATGACTGGGCATCTCTACTTCCTTACGCAGAGTTTGCCTATAACAATTCAATGCATTCTGCTACCAATCAAACCCCCTTTTGGGCCAATTACGGTTTTCATCCCTCCTTTCTCCCTGAAAACATCCCCGAGAGCCCTGTTCCCGCGGTCCAGGACCGAGTGGCTTCTGTCCAGGCGAATTTCCAAAGACTCCAGGAGATGATGCGGAATGCCCAAGGATCCTACAAGAAATTTTATGACCGGGGAAGGAAGGAGAACCCGGCGTTCAGAGTCGGGGAAAAAGTTTGGCTTTCCGCCGCCAACCTCAGACTGCCTATTCCCTCTCGAAAGCTCGGCCCTAGATTTATCGGGCCCTTCAAGATCAAACGAGCTATTAATCCTGTGGCTTTTGAACTAGCATTACCTGATTCCTATAGGATTCACCCAGTGTTCCACTCATCTTTATTAAAACCCGTCATTCCCAACGCCTTTCCTGGAAGAGATGAACCTCCTCCACCACCAGTTGAAGTAGATGGGGGAAAAGAATTTGAGATGGAATCCATCCTGGGCTGTAGGAAAAAAGGCAGACAGTTACAATACTTGGTTAAATGGAAGGGGTACCCCCCGGAGGACAACTCCTGGGAACCATCCAGGAACTTGCATGCTCCTCGCCTAATACGAGCCTTTCACCAAGAACATCCGGAATTAATGGCCAGTCTGGGCGTCCGGAGTCCGCCCCTCGGGGGGGGCACTGTCAGGGAAATTCCCCGTCTGTTGTCACCAATCTGCGCTCAGTGCGCATGCGCGGCAAAACGGCGCATCGGCGCATGCGCGTGCGTGGCGGGACGACGCTTCGGCGTGCTCGGGTGCGCGCACCGGCGCAACGACGAATGCGCGTGCGCAATAGCTCGCCAATGGGTCTACAGGCGGGCCTATTTAAACAGACGCAGTAACACTATCTGGTTGCTGGTTTGTCAGCTTTACTGTGTTTCTTGTGCCTGAAAGAAGTTAAAGTTCTCCTGCTGTGACCCGGACCGGATTTGACTACGCTTCTGCTTCTCCTGAACCTGACCCCTTGGCTTGCTAAACGGACTTCTACCTCTCTCCTTGTGCTTGACCCTCGGCCTGTGACCCGGATCTGCTGCCTGTCTCCAGCCCTCTACCTTCTGCCTGTACCCTGGACTTCTTGCCTAACCTGACTATACTGGTGCTTCCTGCTGAACCCCTAAACGGACTTGTGCCTTGCTACTGGTTGCTGTTTGACCCTGTCTACCCTTGGTGTTTGACTCCTGGCCTGTTCTTCAGACTCATCCCTGCTAGATTCTTCAGCAAGACACCTCTACCTGCTGGTGGCCAGTGCTCCCTCGTGCTGTCCTCTCCCTGTCTCACCTCCAGGGGGCGGAGTGCGCTTGGGTGCAAGGGTGAACCACTCTCGGCATCTCGGCCTCGGTAAGTACGTAGCTTGACACAGTCTCTCTCTCTGTGCAGGCATTGTGAAGCAGTCTCTCTCTCTCTCTCTGTGCAGACAGTGTGCAGCGGTCTCTCTCCCTGTGCAGGCAGTGTGAAGCAGTCTCTCTCTTTCTGTGCAGGCATTGTGAAGCAGTCTCTCTCTCTCTGTGCAGGCATTGTGAAGCAGTCTCTCTCTTTCTGTGCAGGCAGTGTGAAGCAGTTTCTCTCTTTCTGTGCAGGCATTGTGAAGCGGTCTCTCTCTCTCTGTGCTGGCATTGTGAAGCAGTCTCTCTCTTTATGTGCAGGCAGTGTGAAGCGGTCTCTCTCTCTGTGCAGGCATTGTGAAGCGGTCTTTCTCTTTCTGTGCAGGCATTGTGAAGCGGTCTCTCTCCCTCTGTGCAGGCATTGTGAAGCAGTCTCTCTCTCTCTCTCTGTGCAGGCATTGTGAAGTGGTCTCTCTCTCTCTGTGCAGGCATTGTAAAGCGGTCTCTCTCTCTCTCTGTGAAGGCATTGTGAAGCGGTCTCTCTCTCTGTGCAGGCAGTGTGAAGTGGTCTCTCTCTCTCTCTGTGCAGGCAGTGTGAAGCGGTCTCTCTCTCTGGGCAGGCATTGTAAAGCGGACTCTCTCTCTCTCTCTCTGTGCAGGCAGTGTGAAGCTCTCTCTCTCTCTCTCTCTCTGTGCAGGCATGGGAGAAAAAGAAACCCTGGACTGCCGCACTCTGTATAAACAGTTATTTATTCCAAAATTTCAGGTAAAAAATCCAAATTCAAAATAAATCCATAAATCCAAAACAACAAATGCAGATGGTGTGCATGCAGGGAAGGGTGGCTAACGCGTTTCACGTCACGAATTGACGCTTACTCATAGCTCATAGCTTACTCAGAGCTATGAGTAAGCGTCAATTCGTGACGTGAAACGCGTTAGCCACCCTTCCCTGCATGCACACCATCTGCATTTGTTGTTTTGGATTTATGGATTTATTTTGAATTTGGATTTTTTACCTGAAATTTTGGAATAAATAACTGTTTATACAGAGTGCGGCAGTCCAGGGTTTCTTTTTCTCCCATGCATCAGTGCAGAGCCAGCACCTGTGTGAGTGACCGGGCGGAAGCAGCTATTTGGTGAATTCTCAAGCTTTTGAGCGGTACGTTTTTCCTTTTCTCTGTGCAGGCAGTATGAAGCGGGCTCTCTCTCTGTGCAGGCAGTATGAAGCGGGCTCTCTCTCTGTGCAGGCAGCGTGAAGCGGGCTCTCTCTTTCCCACCACTGTAACCCCCTTCTCATCTGGCCCACCACTCTCTCTGTGCAGGCAGTATGAAGCGGGCTCTCTCTCTGTGCAGGCATTGTAAAGCGGACTCTCTCTCTCTCTCTGTGCAGGCAGTGTGAAGCTCTCTCTCTCTCTCTCTGTGCAGGCAGTGTGAAGTGGTCTTTCTCTCTGTGCAGGCAGTGTGAAGCAGGCTATCTCTCTCTCTACAGGCAGTGTAAAGCTGTCTCTCTGTCTGTGCAGGCAGTGTGAAGCGAGCTGTCCTTTCTCTCTGTGCAGGCAGTTTGAAGGGGTCTCTCTGTCTGTGCAGGCATTGTGAAGCGAGCTCTCCTCTCTCTCTTTGCAGGCAGTGTGAAGCTCTCTCTCTCTCTCTCTCTCTCTGTGCAGGCAGTATGAAGCGGGCTCTCTCTCTGTGCAGGCAGCGTGAAGCGGGCTCTATCTTTCCCACCACTGTAACCCCCTTCTCATCTGGCCCACCACTAAACCCCCCCTGCTCATCTGCCCCAACACTGAACCCCCTGCTCATCTGTCCCACCACTTTAACCCCCCTGCTCATCTGCCCCATTACTGTACCCCCTGATTTTCTGTCCCATTGCTAAACCCCCTTCCGATCCCTCCCACTACTGTACCCCCTTGCTCTTCTGTCCCACCACTGTAACCCTGCTGCTCATCTGCATCATCAATGTACCCCTTTTCTTATCTGCCCCACCACTGTACCTCCCTGCACATCTGCTCCACCTACGTATCCCTATGCTCTTCTGTCTCAGTACTGAATCGCCTTTTCATCTGTCTTAACACTGAACCCATCTGCTCATCTGCCCCACCACTGTAACCCGCTTTCTCATCTGCCCTACCTCTGTACCCCCCGCTCTTCTGCCCCACCTCTGTTCCCCCTGCTCATCTTTCCCACCAATACACCTCCTTTCACATCTGCCCCAGTGCTCTCCCCCTCCTGCTCATCTGTCCCACCACTGTAATCCCCTTCTCATTTGGCCCAACGCTGAACCCCCCTGCTCATCTGCCCCATCACTGTACCCCCCTGCTCTTCTGTTCCACTGCTGAAGCCCCTTCTCATCGCTTCCACCACTGTACCTCCCTGCACATCTGCCCCACTGCTGTACCTCCTACTCTTCTGTCCCACTGCTGTACCTCCTACTCTTCTGTCCCACCTCTGAACCCCTTCTGCTCATTTTCCCCACCGCTGCACCCTCTTGTCCATCTGCTCCACCTTTTTACCCTCTTCTCATTTATGATATGTGTGATATGCAGAGTGGTGAAAGGAAGGAGAAATGAGACACATCTACCTGTCCTGGCACACTCATCCTGCTGATCCACCTCTCGCATCCAGCCCACGTGCTTGTATGTGATGTATGTGATGTATGTGATGTCACATACAAGCATCTGGAATGGATGCGCAATGATGAGCTCAGGTCAGGGGTATTTTCTGAAAGCAGTGGGCCTGTGTGCAAGATCATAAGTTAGGCCCCCGCAGCTAAGAAAAAGTGCAGCGCTCTGCGCCACTGCTGCAGCAAAGGTTTGGTGTGATTTTCATTGCACTGAATACTGGCTGTGGCGTTAAGGGACACAGAATGCAGGAGTTCAGTAATAACTTAAGTGATGCAAAGGTTCAGGAATCATTCTAATAAAGTTCCCAGAAGCTCAACAGTAATTCCACAAACTGTCACCTGATTGGGGTTTTCTCAATCACAGTGAAATCCCTTCTTTCTGAGATTGGTAGTGGCAACCAAGCGAGTCATCTTCCTCCCAGATGGTGGGCGGGGCTAGCAAGACTGTGTTTGGGTTTAGCAGTGGCCAATGACAGTCCTCCTCCTCCTGGAAACAGGGACCGCCCTCCCTAGCAGAACTGCACCCAATCTCTTCCCCATCACAAAAGCTGACGATCGCAGCTACAGCAAAGTTAGAGAACCAAACAATGTTTCCCATCATTTACAATGTGTGTGGGCACAGTCCCTTCTCCCAGTGCAGGTGCAGTGTGGGGAATTCTGAAATTGGAATGCATTAGTGTCTCACTGACACTTCCCTGCGCTGCTCTGCTGATGGGAAGTGAGTCGAGTGCCGACAAAAGAGGTTTTGAGTGCCGCTTGCGGCACCAGTGCTGGGGGTTGCCTACCCCAGTTCCTTCTCCCAGTGCAGGAGCGGTGTGGGGAATTCTGAAATTGGAATGCATTAGTGTCTCACTGACACTTCCCTGCGCTGCTCTGCTGATGGGAAGGGAGTCGAGTGCTGACAAAAGAGATTTTGAGTGCCGCTTGTGGCACCAGTGCTTGGGGTTGCCTACCCCAGTTCCTTCCCCCAGTGCAGGAGCGGTGTGGGGAATTCTGAAATTGGAATGCATTAGTGTCTCACTGACACTTCCCTGCGCTGCTCTGCTGATGGGAAGGGAGTCGATTGCCCACAAAAGAGGTTTTGAGTGCAGAGGGGTTGCCTACCCCTGCTCTGGGGTAAAAAGGTTGATAAAAGCTGCTCTTTACAGTTGTAGCAATCCCCTGTGACTCATCAGTTATCATTATAAACCAAAACTAAATGCAGACTCTGTGATGCAAAACGTAAAGCAAAATAGATTGTATCTTTCCCTCCCATTTGAATTTTAATCAAACTAGTCCCTTCAGTACATCACAATATGTAAAAAACACTGCTGAGAAAACTGTATATAAATGCACAGCACCTGTGTAAAACACTCATCGGTTTGCCCACCACAGCTTTGCCTATATTTCCTGAAGCAAGATCCAACGTGACATTTTTTAACTATGCAATCATTACAGTCCATTGTCCTGATTATTTTTACAACTGTCTTATCGGTTAATGTCATCACGGGGATGGCACTCAGTGGATTCATAGTGTTGATGAACTGCAAGACCTGGAAGAGGAATAGATATCTTCGCACTGGAGATAAAATTGTCACCAGTCTGTGCCTCTCCAGGTGGATCTTCCAGGGATTGTATGGCATACATCACATCATGCAATGGCTATTGCCGAGAGTGTTCTTTCAGGGTTATGCCAACGAAGCTTGTGTCCTGGGCAGAATAATCCTGAACTATATTACTGTTTGGCTGGCCAGTCTACTCTGCGTTTATTACTGTGTGAAGATTACAAACTACAAGCATGTTGTGTTCCTCCATCTCAAGGCGAAGATGTCCAAGTTGGTGCCATGGTGCATTGGGCTCTCTGTGTTTTTGTCTGTGGTGTTTAGTCTGCCTTATGGATGGCTGGTCTTCTTTACCTCGGACTATACCGGCAAAATAACAGAAAGCTTTCAAAACACAACAAAGCGAAAAAGGGAAGGCCCGTACGTCTACTTCATAGGTTCAACACCACCGTTCATTATATTTACAATTGCATTCTTCTTGACCGTTCCATCTCTTTGGAGGCACATCAGAAACATGAGTGGCGTTAGGTCAAGTTTTAGGAATCCAGACATGCAAGCCCATTACAATGCAATAAAAAGCATGGCCGCCTTTTTTGCACTTCATATCCTTTTTATTATGAGTATAAATATAACATTCTCCGGTGTGATGGAAATCGGAATCCCGTACAATTCAGTCAGCTTCGTATTGTCTTCTTTTTATCCATTTTTGCATTCTGCTGTCATCATCTTCTACAACAGGAAACTCAAGGAAGAATTTCTTGACCTTTTCACGTGTGTTTTTAAGATTTTCTCACAAGAAAAAAAATAATCATCCCTTGACTTTAGATGAAAGCAGATAAATCAATACCTAATGCCGCGTACACACGATTGGAAATTCCGACAATTTCGGACTTTTGCTGTCGGAATTTCTGCCAACAAAAGATTAAGAGCAGGTTCTTTTTTTTTTCCGACGGAAAAAAATTTCTATTGAAAATTCTGATCGTCTGTATGCAATTCCAACACGCAAACAAAATACGCATGCTCAGAATCAAGCAGAAGAGCCGAACTGGCTATTGAACTTCATTGATCTCGGCTCGTCGTACGTGTTGTACGTCACCGCGTTCTTGACGGTCATATTTTCTGACAAGATTTGTGTGACCGTGTGTATGCAACACAAGTTTGAGCCCACATTCCGTCGGAAAAAAAACACGTTTTTC
Organism: Rana muscosa; assembly: GCA_029206835.1. NCBI lineage: Eukaryota > Metazoa > Chordata > Amphibia > Anura > Ranidae > Rana > Rana muscosa. Next base: position 61,302,105 of record JARGYO010000094.1, read on the forward strand.
TTGTCGGAATTTCCGATTGTGTGTACGCAGCATTGGAGGACATACTAAAAAGTAACATTGTAGACTAAAACAAATATACTTTTAATTTTTTTTTTATCTTCCCTGTATTATTACTTTGTAAAGATTGTCCACTCTCTTTTTGTGTCTTTGGAACAGGAGGTTAAAGCGATAATAAAGCTTTATTTCTTTTTTTATTAAAATAACAAACATGATATACTTACCTGTTCTGTGCAGTCGTGTCGTTTTGCACAGAGCAGCCTCGATCCTCTTCTTCTGGGGTCCCTCGATGGCGCTCCATGCTCCTCTTCTTCAGCAACTGCCCCCATGGAAAGCCGCTTTTCATGGGGACACCTGTGTGGGCTCGCTCCTGAGCCGCTCTGGCTGCGTCTATTGACACAGAGTGGCCTGCTCGACCCTGCCCTAGCTCTTTCAGCGCAGCATTTGATTGACAGTAGCCAGAGCCTATGGCTCCTGCTGCTATCAGTCTGCCCACGGAGGAGGGAGACAGTGTCGAGAGCCGCTGCTCTCGTGCACATCGCTGGATCGGATGGGCTCAGGTAAGAAAAAGGAGGGGCTGGGGGGAATCTGCAGTACAGAAGGTTTTTCCCCTTAATACGTGAAACCTTTATGTTGTGTACACACGACGGTTATTCATGTCATGGAAAAAAACGAAGTTTTTCTCGACGTGATTTTTCGTGTTTTCTCTCAAGCCTGCCTTGCATACACACGTTCATGAAAAAAAACGCTCGAACAAAGCGCGGTGACGTACAACTCGTACGAGGGCACTATAAAGGGGAAGTTCCATTCGAATGGCGCCACCCTTTGGGACGCTTTTGCTGATCCTCGTGTTAATAAAGTTTGGTGAGAGACGATTCGTGCTTTTCAGTCTTCGTGCTTTTCAGTCCATTACAGCGTGACGAATGTGCTATCTCCATTACGAACGCTAGTTTTACCAGAACGAGCGCTCCCGTCTCATACTTGATTCTGAGCATGTGCGGTTTTTTTCCCCTCGTAAAAGCATACACACGACCGTTTTTCATGACGTTAAAAAGAACGACGTGAAAAACGACGAGAAAAAATAGAACAGGCTCTAATTTTTTTTCCGGACATTTTTCTCGTCGAGAAAAATGCTCTGGAGCCTACACACGACCATTTTTCACGACCATTTTTAAAAATGGCATTTTTCTCGTTATGAAAAACGGTCGTGTGTACGCGGCATTAGACTTTAGAACCACTTCAAGGGAAATCTCAGCAATGGGACACAGAGAGCAAAAATTAAACTGACTAGGATTTTAACCATTCCCACTCAATCTAAAACAACAACAACATAAAAGTGTGGGTTGTGTGGAACACTGCATCTGGTGAGAATCATATAAAGGTGTCTTTTCTGATATAAGACATAATGCAACTCTCTGAAGAACAGGAGTAGTAGCTCATGTTTTGTTTCAAGAGCACTAGAGAGGCATAGAGGAAAAAGCACCACACTTACTATAATTATAGAAAACCAACACATTCATTATTTACATAAATAATAATAATTTATTAGATAATTATTTTAGTCTGTATAAAAAGTTTATTTTAATATTTTTTAAATATTTGTGTATTTTTTTTTTCTGTGGCATCTTAACGGTTCAACTATATCACATTGACACTGTATTATGGCAACCGGGGGGTATTCTGCATACCATTGGTGTACAGAATGCCCCCAATAAATGTTACTATCTGCTTCTGTGATTGGCCGATTGTTTGTTTTATTTTTACCTGTTATCTGTGATCTGTTAACTTCAATAAACTCCTTAAATTTACTCTCAAGTGTGGTGAACTTTTTAACAGAGCATGTCTCTCTACTCACCTAAAACGTGCCCTTGAAGCATCTTTTCAGGGGGACTGCAGCCTGAAACCCTAATAGGTCCAACCCACATCACACCTTCATTGGGTACAAGCCCCCCAGAGGGATAACCTACTTCAGTGTTTCCAATAGCACCAGACCCTCTACTAGTTCAGCGCTGTTACACACACACACATTTTATTTTTTTATTTTTTTTTGTAGTATGCATTTCTCAGAATCTGCAAGTAGAATTTTAGGCATCCCCTGCAATAGGAGTTTCATTTTTTTGTGAGATAATCCCCTTGGCTTGTCAACGAAAGAGATGCAGACATTGCAGTTTTCTTCATTAGATCAGGCAAATATAATGAAGGCTGACCCTCCCATTCAGGAATCAGCGTGGTAAGTGAAACAAACAGATATATCTTGAAACAGAAAAAAGTAGAAATCTGTATCAAAGTATGATATTGTACATAGATTCTCCAGAGTGAATCGTTCTCCTTAAAAAAAAAGTGGAGTTTTGCACCAGGTTTACCATAGTAATATACTGTATATACAGTATTTATCCCCTTACCGACCAAGCCCTTTCTGGTACTTTTTTTACAAGTTTAAATTAGTATTTTTGCTAGAAAATTACTTAGAACAAACATTATATATTTTTTTTAGCAGAGACCCTAGAGAATAAAATGGCGATCGTTGCAATATTTTATGTCCCATGGTATTTGCGCAGCGTTTTTTCAAACGCAATTTCTAAAAAAAATATACACTTTAATGAATTTGAATGCAAAAAAAAACACAATATATACCGTATATACTCGAGTATAAGCCGAGTTATTCAGCACATTTTTTTGTGCTGAAAAAGCCCCCCTCGGCTTATACTCGAGTCAGGTTTCCTGTCAGTATTGATGAGGAGGGAAGGAAACCCATATCACGCAGTACATTGTCCCCTCTGATTCACAGCAGCGTTGTGTGTATAGGAGGAGGAGGCGGAGCTTTGTTACAGTGGACGGCATGGGCAGCGTGGACGGCGCAGACTTCCTATATACACAACACCGCTGTGAATCAGAGGGGACAATGTACTGCGTGATATGGGTTTCCTTCCCTCCTCATCAATACTGAGATAAATAACATGTGCACAGTGAGGCTGCTTATGGGCGCAGTGAGGTTGCTTATGGGCACAGTGAGGCTGCATATGGGCACAGTGAGGTGTCAAATGGGCACAGTGAGGCGTTAAATGGGCACAGTGAGGAGGCAAATGGGCACAGTGAGGCGGCAAATGGGCATAGTGAGGCTGAAAATGGGCACAGTGAGGCTGCTAATGGGCACAGTGAGGCTGAAAATGGGCACAGTGAGGCGGCAAATGGGCACAGTGAGGCTGCAGATGGGCATTGTTGAACCTCTTTTCCACTTTCAGTAGCTTCTGCATTCTGACCCTAGGCTTATACATGAGTCAATAAGTTTTCCCAGTTTTGTGTGGTAAAATGAGGTGCCTCGGCTTATATTCGGGTCGGCTTCTACTCGAGAATATACGGTAACCCAGTTTTTCTTACAATCTAAAAGATTATCTTAAGCTGAGTAAATAGATACCTAACATGTCACGCTTTAAAATTGCGCACGCTCGTGGAATGGCAACAAAATATGATACTTAAAAAATCTCCATAGGCGATGCTTTAAAATGTTATTATAGGTTACCTGTTTAGAGTGACAGAGGAGGTCTAGAATTATTGCTCTCACTCTAACGTTCACGGCGATACCTCACATGTGTGGTGCGATCACCGTTTACATTTGCGCACTGATGGCACTGATAGGCTGCACGGATCACTGTTTACATATGCGTGTGTGACTTATATATGCATTCGCTTTTGCGCGTGAGCACGGAGGGATGGGGGCGCCTTCCTTTTTTTTTTAAACTGTCCCTTTATTTATTTTGTATCACTTTTATTTCTATTACAAGGAATGTAAACATCGCTTGTAATAGAAATAAGGGATGACAGGTCCTCTTTATGGAGAGATCTGGGGTCAAAAAGACCCCAAATCTCTCCTCTACCTTTTAAAAGCAAAAGATCAAAAACAAATTGTTTACTTCTGCCCTAGACTGGAAGTGATGTTATAACGTTGTCCCGGCACTCCAAGACCATAGAGGTGATTAGAGATGATCTGGTAACTGGTAACCTCTATGGCCAGCCGTGCAACTTGTTGGATCGTTTCTTGGGCATGCCAATAAAAACGGTAAGCCTAAGAAACACTGGCGGGAAGGGGGCCCCCTCCCACTGCTTCTGAAAGCGATCCAGTAGCTAATTAGCCACTTGAACTGCTTTTGTGAGAAAGCCAGTTGCCGGCTGAAAAAAAAAATAGCGGGGTTATGGCTGATAGCTTCAGCCATAACCCACTTGCAAACCGGAGTGTATATACGTATTGCGATCAGTAAGTGGTTATACAGAGCGATCATATTCCCTCTTCTTCTCATGACTCAACAGATATCAGGTAAGCCACAATGGCTTACCTGACATCTGGTAGTCGATTTTTTATAGATTTTTACCCTATACGAATTTTTACTTTCTATCTATAGTAAAATATCTGAGGTTCAACCAGTAAATCACTTATAAATTCTTCTGTATGATTAGTTTTTTTCCCTGATGAAGGGGATCCTTTGTAACCACTGAAAGGTGTTGACATTCTACAACATGCAACACTAAATAAAAAACATGTGCAATAATTTATTTCCAAATTCGTTTTTCGATGAAACTCGACAAATTTGCATATTTGGAAATATTCATATTAACGGAAACCCGTTTAACAAATCTTTTAAAAAGTTTGAAAATCCAAAAATTCTGAAATTCTGAAATTAGAAAATTCGAAATACCGAAAATCGGAAATTAGAAGATTCGAAAATCCGAAAATAAGAATGAAACTCTGAAGGTTCAAAAGAACGCAAATTAGAAAACCCAAAAATTCGAAAATCTGAAATAATAACTAACTAATAATAACTATTACTAACTGTTACATTATTGGTATTGGAATTTCCTTTCAAATTTGGCTGTTAGTGAATGTAACGAATACAAATTTATCCTAAGTTCCGAATTATCTGAAATAACTAATGCAGCACCAAAACGAATGGAACGTAACAAAATAATAATAATAAAATAAAAGTTAATAAAAACTATTATTTATTATTATTAATTCATTGCATATCCTGTTCGTTTAGATGTGACATTCTTTATTTAGGATAATTCGTAACTTCAGATAAATTTGATTTCGTTACGTTCACTAATAGCCAAATTTGAAAGGAAATTCCAATACCTATGAATTAATAGTTATTATTTGCTAGTTAGTCAGTTAGTTATTATTTCATATTTTCGAATTTTCGGATTTTAGAATTTAGAATTTTCGTACTTATTTTTGGATTTTCGTTCTTTTGAATTTAGACTTTTCTTTCTTATTTTCGAATTTTCGGATTTTCAAATTTTCGGATTCCGGAATTTCCTGAATTTTTGATTTTCCGAATTTCGAACATAACGAATGACCAGAAAAAAAAAAAAAAAGAATGAAACGAAAACGCACATGCCTAAAAAGCAATTCTGGACACAATATAACTAATTTGGCACTTATCTCCACTACTCAATCTCAAATGACCATTAACCCCCTTCATACTGCCATACTGTAAAAAACGACTGGGAGGCTGTATTGCTCGAGTGCCATTTTTTAACAAAAATTGTTGTCTTTAGCAGGGCTCAAAATTTCAAGTCCTGAGCTACTGGTCACTGGCCAGGCCTTAAGAGTTACTCACCACCAGTTGGCCAACCCAACCGCTACCCTGCCCCGTCCCTAATTCTGCCCCTAAACATGCTCCCGCAAATCTCATGAAATTACACTGTTAAATGTTTTATGCAGAATTAAGTTATAAAAAATAAATATTAACAACAACATAATTAACATAAAGCTTATCAGTACCCATCAGTGCAGCCTCATCAGTGCCCATCAGTGCAGCCTCATCAGTGCCCATCAATGCAATCTCATCAGTGCCCATCAATGCAGCCTCATCAGTGCCCGATCAGTGCCGCCTCATCAGTGCCCATCAATGTGGCCTATCAGTGCCCATCCGTGCAGTCTATCAGTGCCTATCAATGCAGCCTGTCACTGGATAGGGATCACAGGAAGGAATCGGGAGGAGAGGCGGCCGGATCACACAGAGCGGGGATCTCTTGCTGTGACACAGCTTGGATCTGAAACGCCGGCCGCTGTCAAACAAAGTCCCTCCTCCTGGACTGGCTCCTATGATAGACAGCACACTGAATACATTTGCTGCCATTGGACCAGTGTGCTGTATATCAGTGGTTCTCAGCCTCAGTCCTCAAGTACCCCCAACAGGCCATGTTTGCAGGTTTTCCTTTATCTTGCACAGGTGCTTTAAATCCGAGTCAATGGATTGCTATTTTGGACAGCTATTTTATCCAAGAGAAATTCACAAAACATGGCTTGTTGGGGGAACTTGAGGACTGAGGTTGAGAACCACTGCTGTATATCTTAGGAGCCGATCCATTGACAGCGGCTGGCATTTCAGATCCAAGTTGTGTCACAGCCGGAGATCCTCTCTTTATGTGATCTGGCTGGCTCTCCTCCCAACAGTTTCCTGGCTGATTGCTTATGGCAGAAGCCATGCCAACCTTATTTTACATGGCATCAGAGCGGCCCGGGGGGCAATTGTCTCCCTGCCCCACGACCCAGTCCGGCCCTGCTCCAAACTCGCCCTCAGCTTCTTTCCACTCGCCTGATGTAAGCAGGTGAGTGGAAATTTTAAGGATTGGTCTTTAGTATGTACAATATGCATGTCATGGATATGCAGTAGTGTTTGTCTGTCAGCTTACCTTCCTTCCTATGTGTTCATCTTAGAGGCCTGAGCCCTTTCACCTGGCTTCCTTTATAATCTCCTCCCAGCCAGACTCCACCCCAGGCCCTATCACTGAACACTATATTAACCTGTGCACTGCAAGCCTGCTTTGCTGATCAACGTGTTTGTTAGGCATTGTGTGTTTGGGTTCCTGCCTGCCGTGTGCTACGTCTGTCTCTCTGTTACGTTATTGGCTTGTCCCCGACTATCCCTGTCTGCTCGTGACCCTTGACCTTCGGCTCGTTCTTCGTTATCCTTGTCTGCTTGTGGCCCCTGACCTTCAGCTTGTTATTCGGTTCTCTCTTATCGTGTGCTGCTGCTTCCCCTCTTTTCCCCTTATCCTACGGGGCGTGAGCTAGGAAACTCCAGGGGCCGCGACCTGGTCCCAGCCTGCAGCTAACATCCTCACCACTAGAGGCCCTGGAGAAGACCAGCTGGGTCTTAGACTCCGCGCCCTGGGGAATCTTGGCTCTAGCTTCCGTTTGGATCCCGGTTGTGCTCCTCTGGTCCCGCTTTCCACAACCACCCAGTTTCCTATCCGCAGAAGCCAGCCATAGGGTTCACTACCTCGCGGTGCACTCCTGTCCCCCTACGGTGTGCATCTGTCACCTGGCCACAGGTGACCTTGACAGTTTGATCAGCCATGAACCCGGCTGACATCCCGTTACCCGTGGATGATCCATTGCAGGGCATAGTTTGCAGACTTGAAACCCAGGAATCGAATCAGACTCAGGTGATGCGATTCCTCCAGGATCTGGCTTCTCGCTTCGAGCAGCTTCAGGCCTCCTTGGGAACCCTGAATCCGCAACCTCAAATACAATCAGCGGCTGCACCTATTGCACCAGTCGCAGCCACACACTCGCTACAACTGCCAGCTCCGTCCCGTTTCTCTGGGGACTCCAAGGCTTGCAGGGGGTTCCTTAGCCAATGCACGATTAATTTTGAGCTCCAGCCCCAAAACTTCCTGTCTGATCGGGCTAAGGTAGCCTATATAATTTCCCTCCTCTCCGCTGAAGCTTTAGCCTGGGCAGCCCCTCTGTGGGAACTGAATGATCCAGTGGTTTCTAGCCTGTCTGGCTTCTTGAAACTTTTTAGGAATATCTTTGAAGAACCGGCTCGTGTCTCTTCAGCGGCCAGCGCCCTTCTACGTCTCCGCCAAGAGTCTGCTTCAGTGGGACAGTATGCCCTTCATTTCCGCATACTGTCGGCTGAGTTGAGCTGGAACAATGAGGCCTTAGTCGCAACCTTTTTGCATGGCCTGTCTGATAGAGTGAAGGATGAATTAGCAGGAAGAACCATCCCCACTGATCTGGCCGGCGTTATCTCCTTGTGTAACCAGATCGATATTCGCTTTCAGGAGAGGACCTTAGAAAAGCAACGCCAGCACTCCTTGGTTCTTAGTCAGCCTGAGCTCCCCTCTCTTCGACCCGTAGAGCATCTCCTACCAGCTGAGGAACCCATGCAGCTGGGTCGGACCAGGCTATCCCCCGAGGAACGTGCTAGGCGCAGAACTCTTGGTCTATGTCTTTACTGTGGGGGCAAAGGTCATTTTCGTGACACTTGCTCTCTTTGTCCAGAAAAACGTTCGGGTCCACTTCATCTGGAAAGTGGAGTATTGGACCCAGAAATATCACCTTCCCCTTCTCGTCTTCTGCTTTCTGTGTTCCTTCATGTTGGTGCTTCTTCTCATTCGGTCTCAGCATATCTGGATTCCGGAGCCGCTGGTAACTTCATGGACTGGGAAATCGCATCGTCCATGAGACTTACTCTTTTGCCCCTCACCACGCCATTGGTGGTCTTGGCGATTGATGGTACTGTTCTCCCAGGGGGACCTATCCGCTTCCAGACCCTCCCTGTTAAGATGTCGGTAGGGACACTCCACCAGGAGTGGATATCCTTCCTTATCTTACCCAAGGCCTCAACGCCTATAATTTTGGGTCTCCCATGGTTACAGCTCCATTCTCCTCATGTGGACTGGACTACTGGACAGATCCTGGCTTGGGGTCCCTCCTGTTCCTCGTCCTGCCTACCCAAGGTTGCCCCCTGTGAATCTGAGCCGGTCATTCATTCCAGGTTGCATAACCATTTACATTTCTCTGTCCCTAACCACCCTTGGACGCACAGCCAGGCTAGCTTGTCTACAAGTCCTGCAGTCGCTACGTCTTGCGATGCGATTCAGGTAGTCGCTACACCTGACTCAGCTATTCACTCTGCCTCTGTACTAGTTATGCCAGTCCAGCCCATGCCCAGTGAGCCTCCTACTTTTTCTTGTTTGGGACATTCTGCTTGTCCTTCAGCTATTCAGCTTGACTCCGGCGACATGTCACCTTCTAACCAACCTGACTTCAGGGTTCCACTGACATCTGCCCAGTCTGATGGTCATGTGCAAGATGACCAGTTCCCCTTTAAGGGTCTAGGGGACCCTCCTCAGATTCCTGTTTATCCTCTCATGCCCTTGCTTATTCCTAGAGAGCCTTTGGTCCTCAATAGATCTTCTTGTCATCTCCCTACCTCATTTTCGGTCTCTGAGGATAATCTTAAGTACGAGGTTAGACAAGTTCTGGATTCTCGGCTCTGCAGAGGCATTCTTCAGTACCTTGTGCATTGGAGAGGTTTTGGTCCTGAGGAGGCATCTTGGATCGCTGCATCTGATGTCGCTGCACCTCATCTGTTGAGAAGGTTTCATCAGAGATTTCCCTTTAAGCCTGGGTCCAGGCGGGGGAGGGCCCATAAGAGGGAGGGTACTGTCATGGATATGCAGTAGTGTTTGTCTGTCAGCTTACCTTCCTTCCTATGTGTTCATCTTAGAGGCCTGAGCCCTTTCACCTGGCTTCCTTTATAATCTCCTCCCAGCCAGACTCCACCCCAGGCCCTATCACTGAACACTATATTAACCTGTGCACTGCAAGCCTGCTTTGCTAATCAACGTGTTTGTTAGGCATTGTGTGTTTGGGTTCCTGCCTGCCGTGTGCTACGTCTGTCTCTCTGTTACGTTATTGGCTTGTCCCCGACTATCCCTGTCTGCTTGTGACCCTTGACCTTCGGCTCGTTCTTCGTTATCATTGTCTGCTTGTGGCCCCTGACCTTCAGCTTGTTATTCGGTTCTCTCTTATCGTGTGCTGCTGCTTCCCCTCTTTTCCCCTTATCCTACGGGGCGTGAGCTAGGAAACTCCAGGGGCCGCGACCTGGTCCCAGCCTGCAGCTAACATCCTCACCACTAGAGGCCCTGGAGAAGACCAGCTGGGTCTTAGACTCCGAGCCCTGGGGAATCTTGGCTCTAGCTTCCGTTTGGATCCCGGTTGTGCTCCTCTGGTCCCGCTTTCCACAACCACCCAGTTTCCTATCCGCAGAAGCCAGCCATAGGGTTCACTACCTCGCGGTGCACTCCTGTCCCCCTATGGTGTGCATCTGTCACCTGGCCACAGGTGACCTTGACAATGCAGCAACAGCATTATTTCATGAAAAAAAATAAAAAAAATGTCTTGTATCATCAAAATGCAGACATTGAGCTCCCAGTCATATTACTCTACAGAGCCCGAGAGGAGGATCCAAGAAGAATAATGTCCTCAGTCTACTAGAGGCAGGATGGGGCATTTACTTGGTTCTCCCTCTCCCGAAGATTACTTAGTGGGACCAGTGGCGTAGCATGGGCGAGGCCACAGGGGCAGTTGTTCTGGGCACAACATTCTTAAAGGAGCAAAATTTAAAAAGAAGAAAAAAAAAAGATTAAACCTTGCTTACAGAGGCAGCTCTAGGCTTTGTGAGGCCTTAGGCAAAATTTAGACATGAAGCCCCACTCACATCCCCAAAATGGGAAAAAAATTCAAGCAAGAAAAATGGCTGCAGAAAGATGCACGGATCTAGCACACAGGTGATCAGCACCCTCCACACCCATCAGATATATGCAGCCAATATAACATCTGGGCCCCATCAAGGTGACAGCAGGGAACAGAAAACACAGGGCAGCGCCGGAGGTGGTGGCACGCCATCCTGGTGATTAATCACAGGCAAATTAGATGGCCGCAAGGCCCCTGTGAGTGCGAAGCCTTAGGCGACCGCCTAATTTGCCTAATTAAAGAGCCGCCTCTGCTTGCTTAGCTGAGAAGTCCTGTTGGATCCTTGTGACATGTGCTGAATGGGCTAAGCAGAAACCAGCACTGAGATAGTAATGGGTGGTGAATGAAAGAGAAAGAGCAGCAGCTAGACTGAAAGATTTGGGAGTCGCTAGTGATAGACTTGAAATGTCAATCATAGGGTGAGTGCCAATGATCTAAAGTAGGGGTCTCCAAACATTCTAAACAAAGGGCCAATTTATTGTCCTTCAGACACTTGGAGGGCCGGACTTTGGCCAGCGGGGGGTGGAAATTTTCCTGGCATCAGTGGGACTAAACATATGGCATTAGGGGGAAAAATAGCGCCCCATTGTTGGTATCATAGGGGGGAATAGTGGCCCATTAGTGGTGTCAGTGGGAGAAATGGTGCTCCACTGTCGGTGTCAGAATAATGTCTCATATCAGTGGGAGGGATACTGCCCCAAGAGTCGGATAAAGGCAAGCAAAGGGCCGCAGTTTGGAGACCACTGATCTAAAGCAGGGGTCTCAAACTGGTGGCCCTCTAGCTGTTGCGAAAACTACGAGTCTCATGAGGCATTGCAAGGCTGACAGTTACAAGCATGATTCCCACAGGTAGAGGCATGATGGGACTTGTAGTTTTGCAACAGCTGGAGGACCACCAGTTTGAGATACCTGATCCAAAGCAATCTGTTTAACCACTTCAGCCCCGGAAAAATTTACCCCCTTCCTGATCAGAGCACTTTTAGCGATTTAACACTGTGTTGATTTAACTCACAATTGCGCGGTCGTGCGATGTGGTACCCAAACAAAATTGACGTCCTTTTGTTCCCCACAAATAGAGCTCTCTTTTGGTGGTATTTGATCACCTCTGCGGTTTTTATTTTTTGCGCTATAAACAAAAAAAGAGCGACATTTTTGAAAAAAAAGCAATATTCTTTACTTTTTGCTATAATAAATATCCCCAAAAAATATATAAAAAACAAATTTCTTTCTCAGTTTAGGCCGATACGTATTATTCTACATATTTTTGGTAAAAAAATCGCAATAAGCATATATCGATTAGTTTGCGCAAAAGTTATAGATTCTACAAAATAGGGGATAGTTTCATGGCATTTTTATTATTATTTTTTTTATTAGTAATGGCAGCGATCAGCGATTTTTATCGTGACTGCGACATTATGGCGGATATATATATATATATACAGTTGCAAAAAAAAGTATGTGAGCCCTTTTGGAATGATTTGGATTTCTGCACAAATTGGTCATAAAATGTGATCTGATCTTCATCTAAGTCACAACAATAGACAATCACAGTCTGCTTAAACTAATAACACTCAAAGAATTAAATGTTACCATGTTTTTATTGAACACACCATGTAAACATTCACAGTGCAGGTGGAAAAAGTATGTGAACCCTTGGATTTAATAACTGGTTGAACCTCCTTTGGCAGCAATAACTTCAACCAAACGTTTCCTGTAGAAGAGAATTACCGTTCAGATATGACTGCTGATCTACTCACTGGATCCAAAGCCGTGGGTGCAGGCAATTGCATATGGTAATGCAGGAATTGAAGAAATGCTTGGATAGCCGCACTCCAAAAAATGATTCTTTATTAAAAAACAAGGTCACACGAAAACATGTCACAGCAAAGGGAGCTGACGCGTTTCACACTGCGATTCAGTGCTTATTCATAGCTAACATACATAAAATGCACATCAAATTTATACTCCTATTCACATGACTAATGGAAAAATAATCAAAGCTCCAATTGGTTGATTAGTGGATTGATAGGTGTTCCCTGTGAAAGTAATTAGGGTAAGTGATGTGATTGCAAAAAAGACAAACACCTGTATGAAAAAGAAAAGAAAACCATTCAAAAAGACAATGTAGACACATGAATAATATGTATTATAATGGATGTTAAACCTGGGTATAAATAATAGGTAATACCACCAAAAAGCACCTAAGGAATGTGCAGGGATGTGCTGCAGTGTAAAACATATATAATATGAGCATATAGACAATAAGTTTATATCAAAAAATGAAATAAAAATTAATTGATGAAAACTATTTATAGAATTATAACATTAACCACTTAAGCCCCGGACCAATACGGGCCATTATGACCAGGCCCCTTCTTGCGATTCGGCACTGCGTCGCTTTAACTGACAATTACGCGGTCGTGCGACGTGGCTCCCAAACAAAATTGGCGTCCTTTTTTCCCCACAAATAGAGCTTTCTTTTGGTGGTATTTGATCACCTCTGCGGTTTTTATTTTTTGCGCTATAAACAAAATTAGAGCGAAAATTTTGAAAAAAATTACATATTTTTTACTTTTTGCTATAATAAATATCCCTAAAAAATATATAAAAAAAACATTTTTTTTCCTCAGTTTCGGCCGATACTCATTCTTCTACATATTTTTGGTAAAAAAAATCGCAATCGGCGTTTATTGATTCAAACACAAAGGTTTCTGCGCTGCTACTAAGTGCAAATAAAAAAGCGGCTGCAAAACCTGTGGACAAAAAGGTGCATAGAACAAAAAAACAAAAAGATTGCAGCGCTAAATGGGTGTGTGTCAAACAAATAAATGAGTGAAAATACAAGGAAGAACTAAATAATTCCCTGTGTGAATAACAATACAGTTTTTGGAAGAGTCCTTGATGGGTGGTCCTCAAAAACACACATTTAAACAATTATAAAAAATAAAAAATAAAAGTCCAATGGTGTTCCACAATAATCGAAAAAATCTGTGATGATTGGAAAACACTTCCAAATCGATGATAAAGGAAAAAAAAAAAAAAAAAAAAAAAAAAGGGGAGCCACAACCAATATAAAGGAGGCTTACCAGACTTAGTGGACCCTACTGAACATGTGTCCAGAGGGTCAACATAGGCTCAAGGTGTGTATTCCTGAAGGGTCAACAGTTGATAGTTGAGCCAAAGGGTGTCTCTCGCAGCAGCTCACAGTGAAGAGGTTAATCGAGACTTGAGAGACGATAACTCAATGGTGTTTTGAACCGAATCAATGGCACAATGTAAAAGGAAAAGAGAAAAGAGGGCACATAGCGTAATACTGCTGAAACAGTATATTTTAATGTAGGTAATTACACTTACATTCAAGTGGTTAAAAAGCGCTTCATGAAAATCAATGGCAACAGTGGAAAATTCCGACGCGTTTCGCAAGAAATTTGCATCATCTGGGGTATGCATCCACTGCTGCCTCCACACATTATATAGACAACATAACCCCCTAATAGGGTAAGAGTAACCTCACCTGTGAATTCATCACATGAGCAATCAATTCCTGGGTCATCCAAAATGGCTCCTCAACGTCTGCTTCCTGCCTCTACGTGGGGTCATGAATGATGCTCAATGTTGATAAATATTCCAGGGGTATGTGGTCTTATAAAGTAAAAATGTAAATATATATGGAATTAAAAAGCCATACATAAATGGCAGGGGGGTGGACAGACAAAGTTCTGGCCACCACACTTGGCCTATACATTAAATATGACCAACATGGTATATCGTGTGCCCAAGCACACAGGCCAGGCACAGGAAATGGACCAAATGTGGTCCATGGGGTGACCATACACAGACTAGTGTGTGAAAAGCAGAACGTCCGTGCTAATCGCGTCATGTCCTGCAGCACACCGTCATGTGTTTCACGCATGGCATATATAATGAATATGGCCAGCATGGTGTGTCATGTACACAGGCCGGGTGCAGGAAATAGATCGAACATGATCCTTGGGGTGACCGTGCAAAGATGATAGACTGACATGCAGAAAGCAGGACGTCCGCGCTAATCGCGTCACGTCCCGCAACGCACCGTCATATGACTCTTGTGGCATCACGTGATGCGCTCCAGGCGCAATCGCGTGATGCGTTCCAAACAAGGGGGCCGGCGTGACACGTCCGCCCTCCGCACCGACGTGATGTCATGAGGGCTGGGCGTCTACACCAACTCATCATTCTCCACATGTGACCTGTACAGCATCACGTGATGCGCTCCAGGCGCAATCACGTGATGCGTTCCAGGGGAAAGACGGCGTGATACGTCCGCCCTCCACACCGACGTAATGTCGTGAGGGCTGGACGTTTGCACCGACCACATCCCATCCCACATGTGACCTGTGCAGCATCAAGTGATGCGCTCCAGCCGCAATCACGCCGTGCGTTCCACACACAATGTGGTGACAGGCAAGGAACAAATAGGAGACAGCAATGCGCTCCCCCATAAAATAAACACACAGTCAAAGTCTCAAAGAGACAAAGACCAAATGTGCCTATTGAGTTTCTCTAAAAAAAAGTTAGTCAATAAAACAATAATGAATTGTTATGACCCTTAACTGTATATCATAACAATCTTGTATAAAAAAAATTAATTGAAATATCAAGTCTATATGAAAAAGCCCCGGAGATAATAATCTCCATAGCAATTAGGAGCGACTAGACTAGATGGCAAATCATGGATACACATACATATAAAACAAACCAGAAAATGAATTTTAAAATCCATCCAATAAGTTTTAATTAAATTGAATTTCGATTAAATTGAATTAGTGGGGAAGCTTCATGGATTGGAGAAATTAAGGGCAACAAATGTTACAGGAAAAGGACCTAACAGGCCAGCCACTCACTAAATGAATCCACAGATAAGGCAACCCCTCACATCTTGCAATGAAGAAATACATTAATTTCAATTAAAAAATTAAAAAATTAATCTTATATATCTAGAACAAATATGTATGTAACAGCCCTCACGCAGATTGATCCCTAAGCGTATTGAATTTGTAATATGTGTAGAAAAAAACTGAAAAAAGAGAGAAAGAAAAAGATGAGAACATAGAAAAACCCACACTAAGAGACAAATTGAGTAACAAATATGTCATTAGGATTTATTAATAAAGGAATTTATATCCCACTCGACGTTCAGGCCAAGAGGCCTGTGTGTCTGGAGTTCATAAATCCAGTATGTTTCAAGTTGTGAAACACCCCTAGTTTTAGCCCCACCCCTCCATGGTGGTATATAATGGTCAATAATGAGAAACTGGCTGCCTGCCGGGTTTCTGTTATGACATAGCTTATAATGTCTGGGTACTGTGTGGTGAACATCACCACCCAAAATCAAAGCCACGTGTTCGCCCACCCTTACCGAAAACGTTCGGATGGTGCGACCCACGTACTGCTTGCCACATGGGCATGTGATTAGATATACAATGTATGTGGTGGCACAAGTGCAAAATTGTTTGATGGGGTAGGTTCTACCAGTCACGGTTGACCTAAATGTCAATGATTTTCCTCTCCCCGAAATATTGTATTTGCACACATTGCACCTTTTGCAGGGATTATAGCATACTAATTGATGAAAAAAAGATGGGCGTACGGGGGGATTAATGATGTTAGGAGCTATAGCGCTTTGAAGAGTTGGCGCCCCTCTGAACACTATTTTGGCCTGATCAGGCAATACAGTATTCAGAACACTATCATTTTTCAAAATACCCCAATGTTTGGCTATGATAGCTTTTACTTTTTTATGTTGGGTGGAAAAGGCGGTGACCATGGACCATTTATAGCTCTCATCCACTTCCCGCTTTGGTTTTATCTCCAGCAGAGAACTCCTTTCAGTCTCTAGAGTCAACATAAGGTCTCTGTCAATGACAGCAGGATCATAACCCTTGTCAATGAATCTACCTTTGAGGATTTTAGCCTGAGAAATAAACATATCCGTGTCAGTGCAGTTTCTCCGCAGCCTAATGAATTGACTGCGGGGAACTGAACTGAGCCAAGATCTGTGATGGCAGCTATCATGAGGGATAAAGCCATTACGGTCAGTCTTTTTAAAAAAAGTTTGAAATTGAAATTGAAACTGCCGGTTAGTGATGTTAATTTCAAGATCCAGGAACTGAATCCTGTCTTGACTAGCTGTATAGGAAAGAGAAATCCCTCTATTATTGGAGTTGAGATGGTTCATAAAGGTCTCTAAGGACGCCATGCTGCCATCCCAGAGGAGGAGGATGTCGTCTATATATCTAGCCCACAACACCAATGACGTGGCGCCCTGGGCATAGACGACATCCTCCTCCCACTTGGCCATGAAAAGGTTGGCCAGACTGGGGGCATATTTAGCCCCCATGGCCACACCCCTCAACTGTAAGTAGAATTGGTTATTAAACCAAAAGTAACTGCTCCTAGTGGCAAACTCAAGCAGCTCCATGATAAATTCTTTCTGAAAGGAAGCTAGAGATTCTTCCTTATTTAGAAAGTACTGTACCGCCTCTAGACCTAATTGGTGGGGTATGCAGGTGTATAACGAGGCAACGTCGGCTGTTACCATAATGTAATTGCCGCGTATATCTATGCTCTCGAGTTTCCTGATGGTCGCACCTGTATCACCCAAATAGGACGGTGTACGTCTGACCAAGGGCTGTAAAAAGTGGTCGAATTTAATTGAAATTAATGTATTTCTTCATTGCAAGATGTGAGGGGTTGCCTTATCTGTGGATTCATTTAGTGAGTGGCTGGCCTGTTAGGTCCTTTTCCTGTAACATTTGTTGCCCTTAATTTCTCCAATCCATGAAGCTTCCCCACTAATTCAATTTAATCGAAATTCAATTTAATTAAAACTTATTGGATGGATTTTAAAATTCATTTTCTGGTTTGTTTTATATGTATGTGTATCCATGATTTGCCATCTAGTCTAGTCGCTCCTAATTGCTATGGAGATTATTATCTCCGGGGCTTTTTTATATAGACTTGATATTTCAATTAAATTTTTTTATACAAGATTGTTATGATATACAGTTAAGGGTCATGACAATTCATTATTGTTTTATTGACTAACTTTTTTTTAGAGAAACTCAATAGGCACATTTGGTCTTTGTCTCTTTGAGACTTTGACTGTGTGTTTATTTTATGGGGGAGCGCATTGCTGTCTCCTATTTGTTCCTTGCCTGTCACCACATTGTGTGTGGAACGCACGGCGTGATTGCGGCTGGAGCGCATCACTTGATGCTGCACAGGTCACATGTGGGATGGGATGTGGTCGGTGCAAACGTCCAGCCCTCACGACATTACGTCGGTGTGGAGGGCGGACGTATCACGCCGTCTTTCCCCTGGAACGCATCACGTGATTGCGCCTGGAGCGCATCACGTGATGCCGTACAGGTCACATGTGGAGAATGATGAGTTGGTGTAGACGCCCAGCCCTCATGACATCACGTCGGTGCGGAGGGCGGACGTGTCGTTGAGGAGCCATTTTGGATGACCCAGGAATTGATTGCTCATGTGATGAATTCACAGGTGAGGTTACTCTTACCCTATTAGGGGGTTATGTTGTCTATATAATGTGTGGAGGCAGCAGTGGATGCATACCCCAGATGATGCAAATTTCTTGCGAAACGCGTCGGAATTTTCCACTGTTGCCATTGATTTTCATGAAGCGCTTTTTAACCACTTGAATGTAAGTGTAATTACCTACATTAAAATATACTGTTTCAGCAGTATTACGCTATGTGCCCTCTTTTCTCTTTTCCTTTTACATTGTGCCATTGATTCGGTTCAAAACACCATTGAGTTATCGTCTCTCAAGTCTCGATTAACCTCTTCACTGTGAGCTGCTGCGAGAGACACCCTTTGGCTCAACTATCAACTGTTGACCCTTCAGGAATACACACCTTGAGCCTATGTTGACCCTCTGGACACATGTTCAGTAGGGTCCACTAAGTCTGGTAAGCCTCCTTTATATTGGTTGTGGCTCCCCCTTTTTTTTTTTTTTTTTTCCTTTATCATCGATTTGGAAGTGTTTTCCAATCATCACAGATTTTTTGGATTATTGTGGAACACCATTGGACTTTTATTTTTTATTTTTTATAATTGTTTAAATGTGTGTTTTTGAGGACCACCCATCAAGGACTCTTCCAAAAACTGTATTGTTATTCACACAGGGAATTATTTAGTTCTTCCTTGTATTTTCACTCATTTATTTGTTTGACACACACCCATTTAGTGCTGCAATCTTTTTGTTTTTTTGGCGTTTATTGATTGGTTTGCGCAAAAATTATAGCGTTTACAAAATAGGGGATAGTTTTAAGGCATTTTTATTCATTTTTTTTTTTTTACTAGTTATGGCGGCGATCAGCGATTTTTTCCATGACTGCGACATTATGGCGGACACATCGGACACTTTTGACACATTTTTGGGACCATTGTCATTTTCACAGCGATCAGTGCAATAAAAATGCACTGGTTACTATGAAAATGACACTGGCAGTGAAGAGGTTAACCACTAGGGGCGCTGGAGGGGTTAAGTGTGCCTAGGGGCGTGTTACTAACTGAGGGGGGGCGTGGCTACGACTGACACGTCTCCGATCTCCGCTCTGATTACACAGAGCGGAGATCGCTGACATTGTCAGTAGAGGAGCGGGGAGATGATGTGTTTACACACACATCTCCCCGCTCCGAGCCTCCGTGAGACGATCGCAGGGATCCCCGCGGCGATCGAGTCCGCGGGACCCGCGGTCCCACTCACGGGGAAGGCAGGGGGTCGCAAACGTGCCGCCGCTGGCGCGCGCGCGACCCAGACGACGGTAGTTAAAGGGCCACGTACAGGTACGTGATTGTGCCTGTACGAGCCATTCTGCCGACGTATATCTGCGTGAAGGGGTCATCAAGTGGTTAAATAGTGTGTGAAATTAGTAGATAAAGTGTGTGAAATTAGTAGAGAAAATGTTATCTATGTGTGTATATGTGCATAAATAAATACAGATAGGTAGAGAACGTGAAATATAAAGTGAAAATTTACTTTCTAACATCTCAGTATATATAATATAATTGTGAATTAGTATACACAAAGATCTATATTGAAGAATATTGGAATATTGAAAAAAAATGTATGTTATTTGCGGTGCTAGATGGTGATATGTGTGAATCACTGGAAATTAATCTAAGAAGACACATGTAGATGCACACTAATGTGTTAAATTCATTGTGAGGAATAAATATATTAAATATAAATGTAGCGGCCTCACCCTCTCTCTTCTCTAGCGGTTACTCTGGCTCCAGTCTAGGGGTACCTTGAAGGGGAGAGCGAGGTGCGCCACGGCCCATGTCCTCTAGATTACAGCATGTAGAGGTGAAGGCCAGCACCAGATTACCTTCGGGCTGTGTATACGTTCAGAGCCAAGTCTGTTCTGCTGATAACCCCTTTTGCTCCCAGTAATTGGAGTACCACACACTGAAATGGTCCAACACTTATTTATTCCATAACGGCAAACAAATAGTCCTTTGCGAGCAGACAGTTTGAGACCCATAGAACAGTTCAGTATTGGTGGGGAGTAGGTCAAGGCACAATCCTCAAAGAAACAAAACCGTTGAGGTTTCACCAAAGGTTGCTAAGCACAGTGGCTGTAAAACATACTTTTTTGGCTTCAGAGTCTCTTCCAGCGACTCTAATAAACAGGAACTGGAGTTACCTTCGTTACGTTGCAGCCCCTGTCAGGGGGAAGACATCCCTCCAAGAGAAATACCAGAGGCCCCGCCGTCACCGGATTAACGCTGTACCGGGCTATTCGGAAGGGTTACACTCCCCGGCCTCCTCACTTCAGATACGGGTCCCAACACCTATGGGCCCCTCGGACTCCTCCACCCTCGCGGAACCCAGTCAAAGTTACTGGGCCCCAGGCCTCGGCAGTAGTACCTCACCCCAGGCTTAGGGTGCCTGGGATGGACTCCATCTCTCGCTCCGGCTAGGTCAAGGGCACCTGGGCCCGTAACTCCAGAACGCCAGCACCCAGGCTGAAGGTGCCTGGGTGCGACCGCGTCCTCCAACTCTGAACTCTGAACCCCGTGGTAAGAGCGTCCGCCCCCTTTATCCCCTCTCCCTTTGCGTCACAGCGGGTTCCCCGCCCCGCTGTACCAGCGCCAGGAAAGGACAAAAAAGGAGCAGTCCTGCGGTGCAGGTTCAACTCCCGCCCAGGGCGACAACGCCACCTGCAGGCCGCAGGGAACTTTGCACCACCAGAGTCCTCCAAGAACCACAAAAGGGATTCTCAGACTCCCTAACAATTAGTGCATCCGGGTTGAATAACCCAGATGCTCCCCCCCAAATTTAAATGCCCGCTACATAAACAAGGTGAAAAAATTATGCGTGTAAATGATTGAGTATAGTGAATGGTAATGAAATATAATATAAAGGATTTAAATTTTGGGAAGAAAAAGGCAAAATAGAGAAACATAAGAAGAATTGAGAAAACCTACCGATACACGATCATATATGGGCTTCCTAATATAGGAGCTGATAGAGCAATCATGTGTATGGATAAAATGATTTCTTGTATAAAATGTGTTTGAAAATTGGCTTGCAATTAATTATTTATGATCCTGTTTTTGCGGTGTAAACTTGTTTCATGTCTTCTGACTCTAGATATAAAGTAGTATAAAATAAAATAAAAATATTATAGAAAACTCCAAACTCGAATAAAAAAGTTTTATATTAAAACCTCTCTAGAGGGTCTCCAGCAATGTCACCCACCATAAGTAAATAATTAATCCAAATAAAATGTGAAAAGTTTTTTTGAGTGACAGATCTCTGAAGAGTCTCTAAACATGTTATTTGCCGTAAGTGGATAATTAGTCAATTTTTTTTTTACATATATTAAAGACAAGGAAAGTCTAAGTGACATATGTATATGTCACAAGATGAAACCATGTCAAAATATATACATAGACATGACCCCCGTCATATACGGGCACACGCCATTAGTATAAAAAGTCTTTATTATCCACCGTTTCTATATCTTCCATGGGAAAAAATAAATAAATAAATGTAATATGGTGTGTGTGTCTTGCTCTACAATGCTCCATCTAGATAAACTATCGGGACAACAGTGTCCACGGATGGACCCAGTCTTATTGGACTGTGGTTATAAATGTGTATACAGGAGATAGAGAAGATCGCACGTGTATGTGCAAAACTCTTATATTTGTAGTAGTGAAGGGAGATGAATCTTCACAGATTTTCAACAGATGCATGATGTTAGACACGGGAAGGACCAACAGAGGAAAGAACGACAGAAGGAAGATAAACAGATTTGTTTATAGGTAAGTGAATATTGAATTAGCAATTCAGATTGTCAGGTGTGTGTCCACAGTAAAATGCTGTGCAGTTAAGATCAAATTGTACCGTAATATCCTATTGCCAATATTTTCACATAATCATATGGTTTCATGGTATATTTTTCTCAGACTTAAACATATATTGAGTAAACAAGTGTATAAAGGAAAAAAAATTTGTAACCATTGTAGCGGGTATTTGAATTTAGGGGAAGCATCTGGGTGGTAGTGTAACCCAGATGCACTGATTGCTAGAGAATCCGAGACCCTTTTTTGGTTCTTGGAGGACTCTGGTGGTGTGAGGTTCCCTGCGGTCCACAGGTGGCGTTGCTGCCCAGGGCCGGAGTTTGACTCACACCGCAAGACTGTGCCTTTTTGTCCTCCCCTGGCGCTGGTACAGCGGGGCGGGGAACCCGCTGTAACGCAAAGGTAGAGGGGATGAAAGGGGCGGACGCCCTTGCCACGGGGTTCAGAGTTCGGAGTTGGAGTCGGAGGACTCGGCACCTTCAGCTTGGGTGCTGGCATTCCTGTGTTCTGGGCCCAGGTGCCCTTGACCTGACCGGAGCGGAGATGGAGTCCATCTCAGGCACCTTTAGCCTGGGGTGAGGTACTATGGCGGATGCCTGGGGCTCAGTACCTTCGACTGAGTTCCGCGAGGGTGGAGGAATCCGAGGGGGCCCTAACTCCTTGGGTGCCCGTGTCTGAGTTTGTGAGGTCTGGTGAGCAGAACTTCTCTGGAGAGTCCGGCGCAGCATCGCTGGTGACAGAGAGGCCTCCGGTATCTCCCTTGGACGGATATCCTTTCCCTGACAGGGGCCTTGCTAGCGAAGGTAAATCACGTTCTACTTCACATAGTCAGCGGCAGTGACTATTCTCCACTGGTGATACCACAGTGGTTAGCAAGAGAAGGAAAAGGGTTGTGCCTCGACCTATTCCCATTACTACTAAGTTGTTGCAAAAGAATCCAACTTAACCGTGCTGTATGTTTATTCGCTGAAAAGAATAAAACTGTGTTGGACCTATTCACTGTGTGGAACTCTGGTTACTAGGAGCAAAGGAGGCAAGGACGAAGTACAGGACTTGACTCTGGGACACCTACACAAAGCCCGATCTTTCTGGCCTTCACCTCGTCACTATGGAGGACATGGGCCGTGGTGTATCTCATCCCTCCCCCAAGCACTAACACCTCTAGACGAAGAAAGACAAGCCGAGAATGAGAAGGGGTGAGAGGGGTGAGGCCGCTACACCATGAACAGATGAACTATATGAATTCGAAGGTTCGGACACTTGCTGATATAGGCTAAGGGGCGCTTATATTGTCGATCTAAAAAATGTATGTTGAAACTAGTATCCTTAGATATGTATGTATTCACCAGGGTCAGATCCTGTCTGACTGGGGAAGCGAGCAGAATGACAATATCCCACTTCTGTGGATATGTCCATCCTCCAGAGAACTGCATATATATATGTGAATTTACTGGATGCATATACAAAATGCATGCAGTCTTATATTTAATAATACAGTGTTCATATTATTAATTTGTTAAAGTATGAACTATTTCTGGGGGATAAACACCCACCATATAAAGGATGGGTAGAAAGTAGGGATCGTTGTATTAAGGGATACAGAGGATGGGGACTCGTAGAGAACATGAATATCCTCATGTTGATGCAAGTTCAGGATGTGTGCAGAAAGTGAGCATAATCAGAATGAATACATTTATTCTGGAAAATTATGTGACTAATCATAATAGTGGGACACGTCCCACTCAAAGTTCAGTCCCAATGGAATTCTTGTATGTAAAGAAAATATCCAGAATACTTCACGTCTGCACAACATCCTGAACTTATCCCCTCCTCTAATGGGAATTTTCATGTATTCAATGCCCTGTATCCGAAGATGGGAAGTGTCCTTTGAATGCACTACATTCCAATGTCGGGCCACATTCGTTTTTTTGTTAATCCCAATGTCATACAAATGATCTCGTAGGCGATCTCTGAGCCTGCGGATCGTGCGTCCAACATATTGTACATTGCAGGACTCACAGGTTATAACATAAATCACATACTTAGTATTGCAATTGATGAACTGTGTTATGTTATACACTCGTCCATTGGTGCAAGATGTAACCTGGTCACCCCCTCTAATAAAACGACAATAATCGCAGCTTTTAATACCGCACTTAAATGTGCCTTTAAACTGCAGCTAGTTATTATCTGAAGTCTTACTAGAAAAGAGGCTAGGTGATAAAGAGCCCCCAATGTGGGTGCCCATCGGGATACCGTTTTTATACCTTTGGACAATATTTCATTGTATGTAGCATCATTGAATAAGATGGGGAGATATTTAATAACAGTGTTCTTGATCTTAGTGAACTCAGTGCTATACGGAGTGGAAAAAATCGGTATATTGCTATAGGTGTCAGATATGGTTTTTATATTCCTGATGGCACGGGCATTTGTTAATAAACTATCTCTCTGTATAGTACTTGCAGCTGCAAGAGCTCTGTCTATGGTGTGAGATGGATATCCTCTATGTTGGAATCGTAAAGCCATTTTTTGGGCTTCCTCATTGAAGGTATGTGGCTCACTGCAAAGACGTTTTAATATGAGAAATTGCCCGTAGGGCACCCCCTTAATGGTGTGACTGGGGTGTGCCGAATCAGTTCTTAACAGAGTGTTGCCTGCTGTAGTTTTCCTATGTAGGTTGGTAGTTATCTTACTGTCGGTACCCGTTAGTGTTACATCTAGAAAGTCCATAGTGTTTGTATGAAGTTTACCCGTCAATTTTAAATTTAGGGAATTGTCATTGAAATAGTTTAGCCAATCGTTCAGATCTGCTTGGCCATCCGATGAGATGAACAACAAGTCTTCTATGTACCGACAGTAGAAAGCTGTATCCAATCGACGGGGGCTATCATGTCCAAAGATGCGAGACCTCTCCCACCAACCCATGAATAGGTTGGCTAATGAGGGAGAAAATTTAGCTCCCATAGAGGCCCCGCATCTCTGGAGATAATAGACCCTGTCGAACATAAAAAAGTTGTGAGTTAGCAGATACTCCAAGGTTTCCAGAATAAATTCCTGGAGAACCAAGGAAAATCTGCCCGATTCTTGTAAGAATGTGGAAACTGCTCTTACTCCTGGACCATGGGGAATACTGGAATACAGACTGACAACATCGCAGCTAATCCATCTAAGGTTATCGTACCATACAAAATGGTTTCGTTTTGAGAGAAGCTGCTTAGTGTCCCTTAGATAAATCGGTAAATCCACCACCAGGGGTTGGAGCTGGCTGTCCAACCACTCGCCGAGGCGCTCGTTCAGTAAACTGATCCCCGCCACAATGGGTCTGCCTACAAGGGGATTTAACCCTTTGTGCACCTTTGGTAGGTGATGGAAAACCGGAGTTATAGGGCATTCAGGAATAAACATGTCTCTTTCATTTTCTGTGAATATACCTGTGAGCACAGCTCTATTCAAAAGGGAGTATAATGCTTTCTTAAAGGGTATAGTAGGGTTTGCTCTAAGTACTTGATAGGTGTTTAAGACAATTGGCGTATTGCCTCATCCCTATATGTAATGGAATTTAAGATTACTACCGACCCCCCCTTGTCAGCATTCCTGATGACTATGCTTTTGTCTAGTTCTAGAATTTTGAGGGCTTGTTTCTCTTTGACTGACAAATTACTTTGTTGAGTGGGTCCCTTATGACAGTTGTGAGCCAGGTGAGTGAGATCCCTCTCTACCATCTTTTGGAATAAGTCTAGATCACTGCCCCTAGAGTCCACTGGATAAAAGTCTGACCTTAATTTAAAAGAGACAATATTCGGTACATCGGTGGGGTCTATGGGGCACGCATCCGACTCACATGCCAATTTTGTCAAATCCTGTAACATACAGACATCTTTAAATAAGATAGGAGAGGGAGGTAACTCACCCATATGTGCTGCACTCTGCTGAACATCCACTGAATCGGCCGGGGGTACAAAATAATATTTCTTTAAGGTAATGCTGCGAGAAAATTTATTAACATCTAAAAGTGTCCCAAATAAATCAAAATGCCTGGTAGGGCAAAAATTCAGTCCTTTGGATAATAAGGTGAGTTCTTCATTAGTCATGGTTCTGTCCGAAGTGTTGATCACATTGATTATTTCCTCTTCCCTCGTAGCGTGTATGGAGCGTTTTTTTGGTTTCCTATGTTTCTGTCCCCCTCTTCTTGTTTTTTTGTATGGGTTTCTTCTTCGCTTTTACGTTGACCCCACGAGGGTTTCTGGGGGGATGATCTCCGTCCATTTGGTTCAGGTGGGTAGGCGGTTGTTCTGGTGACGATTCTGAAGCTGTAAATGCCATTGTATCATTGGCCATGTCGCTTTCTTGATCCAAAAAACTCACTCGTTTACCTGAGTTTTTACGTGACCGCCTCGGGAAAAATGAAGGTTTTTTTCCACGTATACACGTTACTTTCATAATCCAGTCGGTCACGATTCATTTTACCTTTTTTGGTGTCAATCACAAATTTTTCCATTTTGTCCAATCTTTTATTGAGTTGGCTATCTAATTCAGAGAAATCAGCATGTGTTTGCAACCCTGTCAGGTCTGCTTGTATGAGCGACATCTCCGTTTGTAATTTCTCCACCGCTTTCTTGTTGGACCTGATGATGATATCTATAAGTTTGAAAGAACAAATGCTGAGGGTGTCTGTCCACTCTTTTTTCATATCCTCATCGAACAATTCCGCGGTAGGGAATTTTTAAATTCTCAGGCCTCTCGGGATCTGTGCTGTTGTAGCATATTCAGTGAGAAAATGTGTGTCCCAGAAAGATCTTATTTCTTTAGCCATCAAGTGTTCCAATTTTCTGAACATCCGAATCAAAGAAATCTCACCATCGTCTGTGGATTGAAGCGTCTGTGTCTGTGGGATAGATCTTAATGGATTATCCGACGGTGCAGTAAGAGTTCTGCTATAGCTGGTTTCTGCTGTTGCCAATGTGGGTGTGACAGTACTCATTGTTGAAAACAGGCTAAAGGATCAACTTGTGGATAACTTTTCAAAGATGTAATCGGGAGATCAAATAGTCCTCGAGCTGGTGATGGGATATGCAAAATCCAAGGCGAACAAAGAAGAGAATTACCGCTCAGATATGACTGCTGATCTACTCACTGGATCCAAAGCCGTGGGTGCAGGCAATTGCATATGGTAATGCAGGAATTGAAGAAATGCTTGGATAGCCGCACTCCAAAAAATTATTCTTTATTAAAAAACAGGTCACACGAAAACATGTCACAGCAAAAAACACATCAAAGGGAGCTGACGCGTTTCACACTGCGATTCAGTGCTTATTCATAGCTAACATACATAAAATGCATTGATAGGTGTTTCTAAGGAATGTGCAGGGATGTGCTGCAGTGTAAAACATATATAATATGAGCATATAGACAATAAGTTTATGTCAAAAAATGAAATAAAAATTAATTGATGAACACTATATATAGAATTATAACATTAAATAGTGTGTGAAATTAGTAGATAAAGTGTGTGAAATTAGTAGATAAAATGTTATCTATGTGTGTATATGTGCATAAATAAATACAGATAGGTAGAGAATATGAAATATAAAGTGAAAATTTACTTTCTAACATCTCAGTATACAGTATATAATATAATTGTGAATTAGTATACACATAGATCTATATTGGAGAATATTGGAATATTGAAAATGTTTTTATGTTATTTGCGGTGCTAGATGGTGATATGTGTTAAGCCTTGTACACACGACCGGTTTTCCCGGCAGGAAAACTGCCAGGAGAGCTTTTGGCCACGAATCCCGGCCGTGTGTATGCTCCCTAGCAGTTTTCCCGACAGGAAAACTCCTGGAAAAAAATTGAGAACCTGCTCTCTATTTTCCCGTCGGGATTCCCGGCAGAGTTTTTCCTGCAAACCGGTCGTCTGTATGCTTACCTGAAGGGGAAATAAACCGTGCATTGCTCGATAACTGACCCATGTGCCCTGTGTGGCTCACGTCCTTAACCTGGTGGTGCAGCAGTTCTTGGGCAGGTACCCGGGCTTACAGGATGTCCTGAGGCAGGCCAGGAAAGTCTGTGTGCATTTCCGCAGATCATATAATGCCAGTGCTCGGCTGGCCGAGCTGCAAAAGGAGTTGAACCTGCCCAAGAACCGCCTTATATGTGACATGCCCACCAGGTGGAACTCAACGTTGGCCATGCTGCAGCGGCTGCACACGCAGCAGAGGGCCATCAATGAGTACCTCTGCGACTACAGCACCAGGACAGGGTCAGGGGAGCTCAGGTTTTTTTCACCACACCAGTGGGGCATGATCAGGGATGCATGCACTGTCCTGGCACCATTTGAGGAGGCCACGAGGATGGTGAGCAGTGACAGTGCATGCATCAGTGACACTGTACCTCTTGCCCACCTGTTGGAGCATACGCTGCGTGGAAGAATGGACAGGGCACTTGAAGCAGAACAGAGGCAGGAAGAGGAGGACTTCCTTGCCTCTCAAGGCCCCCTTTACCCAGACAGTGTTCCTTCTGTCCCACCCATCGCACAGGAAGAGGATGAGGAGCAGGATGAGGAGGATTGTGTCAGCATGGAGGTGGAGCATGGCACTCAGCATCAACAGCAGCAGTCTTTTAGGGATGATTTACAGTGCCAAGAAACCCGTGGACTTGTACGTGGCTGGGAGGAGGTGGCTGCGGATCATGTCGTCCTTAGTGACCCAGAGGACTCCGGACCGAATGCCTCAGCTAACCTACGCTGCATGGCATTCCAGATCCTGCAAAGTCTGCGGAAGGATCCTCGTATTCTTCGGATCAAGGAGAGGGAACATTACTGGCTGGCCACTCTCCTTGATCCACGGTACAAGGGTAAGGTTGCGGACCTTATCTTGCCGTCGCAGAGGGAGCAGAGGATGAGACATCTCCGGGAGGCCTTGCAGAAAGATCTGTGCAACGCATTCCCAGAGACTGGGAGGTTACAAACTCCTGGTCCTGGACAACGAGTTGCTGAGGCTTCGGTCAGTCAAAGAAGGAGCGGTGGGGAAGGTGGCCGTCTGACCGATGCGTTCAGACAATTTTTTAGTCCGCAGCCCCAAGGTATGATCGGTTCCAGCAACCATCGCCAGCGTCTGATATACATGGTGCAGGAATACCTAGGGGCAAGGTGAGACTTTGACACCTTTCCCACCGAAAATCCTCTGGCTTACTGGGTCTTGAGGATGGATCACTGGCCAGAGCTTGCACAGTATGCAATTGAGCTACTGGCCTGTCCTGCATCCAGCGTTCTTTCGGAACGCACATTCAGTGCTGCTGGAGGCTTTGTCACGGATCACAGGGTGCGCCTGTCCACCGACTCGGTTGATCGACTGACCTTCATAAAGATGAACCAGTCTTGGATCACCACCAGCTACCAAGCACCTGAAGCTGATGTAACAGAATAATTTATTTTGAAATGTCACATCCCTTCAAGACTGCCTATGCTGAGGCTGAGTGACTGTCCTGTTATGTTGACTGACTATCCTCCTCTTCCTCAATGATCTGATTCCCGATGATAGCTTGGAAGAACATTTTTGTTTCTGGGTGCCGCCACCAGTGGCTAAGGCCCAATTTTTCAGCCCCTGTTTAACAGGGGCATGTAATTACAATTTTTTATGCAATGCTTTGCAGCAGGGCTCATTCCTGCATTCCAACTAGAGTATCTGGGAGAGGTTGCAGTGTTATGGCACCAGCACCAGTGCCTAAGGCCCAATTTTTCAGCCCCTGTTTAACAGGGGCGTGTAATTACAATTTTTGATGCAATACTTTGCAACAGGGCTCATTGCTGTGCTCCAAGTACAGTATCTGTGAGGGGTTGCAGTGTTGTGGCACCAGTGCCTAAGGCCCAATTTTTCTGCCCCTGTTCAACAGGGGCATGTAATTACAATTCTTGATCTAATAATTCACAGCAGGGCCCATTCATGCGCCCACCAAGAGTAACTGTGAGGGCTTACAGTGTTGTGGCAACACCACCACCACCACCAAAGGCCCAATTTTTCTGCCACTGTTCAACAGGGGCATGTAATTACAATTCTTGATCTAATAATTCACAGCAGGGCCCATTCCTGCACCCACCAAGAGTAACTGTGAGGGCTTACAGTGTTGTGGCAACACCACCACCACCACCACCAAAGGGCCAATTTTTCTGCCCCTCTTCAACTGGGGCATGCAATTACAATTCTTGATCTAATAATTTACAGTAGGGCCCATTCATGCGCCCACCAAGAATAACTGTGAGGGCTGACAGTGTTGTAGCACCAGCACCACCACCAAAGGCCCAATTTTTTCTACCACTGTTCAACCATGGCATGTAATTACAATTCCTGATATAATAGTTCACAGCAGGGCGTTCCAGCGCCCACCAAGAGTAACTGTGAGCAACACCAACATGTAAGGGGCAAATTTCAGCAGGAGTATATACGGCAGGCCCCTACTTTCAAACATCCAACTTACAAACGACTCCTACTTGCAAACGGAAGGAGACAACAGGAAGTGAGAGGAAGTGAGAGGAAATCTACCCCTAGGAAGGCAAATTCTCTCCTGTAAGAGTTAATATGGGAAAAAGGTTTCTCCTCTCTACTGATGCTTTATCACTAATCCTTGTTTCAATAAAAACCCCACTTTTCCAAAAACATTTGTCATTGGGACGGAAAGTGAGGTGAAATGTTCTGAACAGGTGCACAGATAGCAAAACAAATGTTACAGGGGTGATAACCCTTCCCTATGTTTTCCAAAAACTTAAAATAGATTTTTTGGCTGGAGCTACACTTAAACGATGTACTTGTTCAAAATTACAAACATATTCTACTTAAGAACAAACCTACAGTCCATGTCTTGTTTGCACCGCCTGTATACTGCTGTTCAGAGTATATAGGGCCTTTTTTTATTTTGGGTGCAGGGTTCCCCTTAATATCCATACAAGACCCAAAGAGGCTGGTAATGGGCTGGGGTAGGGGGCGGGGGGGGGGGGTGATGGGGTAGCCATGTCATTTTTCTCAAAGATTTTCATCCATATTGCCAGGATTAGACATGACATTAAAGCCGCAAGCAGTTTTAAATGGCTTTTTTTCCTTTTGAAATGTCATTTTGTGCAGGGACAGTTCTAAACACGGGATACACGTGCCACTTCACAGGCATACTTTAGACACCCCCCAGGTACGATATTTAAAGGAATATATCACTTTTTTTTTCTCACTTTATGCATCATTAAAATGACTGCTCCCGAAAAAACGTCCGTTTTTAAAACTTCTTTTTGCATTGATACATGTCCCCTGTGGCAGAACCCGGGTCCCCAAACGGTGTGTAGGCAAGACTGATGGAAGTCAGCTTCATCGGATTTCCGATGGACAAAACCATCGGATCAGAATCCATAGGATATCCGATCGTGTGTACGAGGCTTAACAGGTTTTCTTCTAAAGATTGCCCTGTATTTGGCTCCATCCATCTTCCCATCAACTCTGATCAGCTTCCCTGTCCCTGATGAAGAAAAGCACCCCCCACAACATGATACTGCCACCACCATGTTTCACAGTGGGGATGGTGTTTTCAGGGTGATGTGCAGTGTTAGTTTTCCGCCACACATAGCATTTTGCTTTTAGGCCAAAAAGTTAAATTTTGGTCTCATCTGACCAGAGCACCTTCTTCCACAAGTTTGCTGTGTCCCCGACACGGTTTCTTGTAAACTGCAAACAAAACTTCTTATGACTTTCTTTCAACAATGGCTTTCTTTTTGCCACTCTTCCATAAAGGTCAGATTTGTGGAGTGCATGACTAACAGTTGTCCTGTGGACAGATTCTCCCACCTGAGCTGTGGATCTCTGCAGCTCCTCCAGAATTACCATGGGCCTCTTGGCTGCTTCTCTGATGAATGCTCTCCTTGCCCGGCCTGTCAGTTTAGGTGGACAGCCATGTCTTGGTAGGTTTGCAGTTGTCATACTCTTTCCATTTTCGGATGATGGATTGAACAGTGCTGCGTGAGATGTTCAAAGCTTGGGATATTTTTTTATAACCTAACCCTACTTTAAACGTCTCCACAACTTTATCCCTCACCTGTTTGGTGTGTTCCTTGGCCTTCATGATGCTGTATGTTCACTAAGGTTCTCTAACAAACCTCTGAGGGCTTCAAAGAACAGCTGTTTTATACTGAGATTAAATTACACACAGGTGGACTCTATTTACTTATTAGGTGACTTCTGAAGGCAATTGGTTCCACTAGATTTTAGTTAGGGGTATCAAAGTAAACGGGGCTGAAAACAAATGCACGCCATACTTTTCAGATATTGATTTGTAAAACATATGGAAAACCATTTATCATTTTCCTTCCACTTCACAATTATGTGCCACTTTGTGTCGGTCTCTCACATAAAATTTCAATAAAATACATTTACGTTTTTGGTTGTAACATGACAAAATGTGGAACATTTCAAGGGGTATGAATACTTTTTCAAGGCACTGTATGGTATTTATTGTATATATGGACTGATTTGTATTGTTTTTTTGCAAATTTTAGTCATTGGGGGAGCGCTGCAATTTATATTGGTTATATAAATCTTTCACCTTTAATGTGCATGCAGAGGGTAGTATATGGAAAAATTCTGATAGTTTTTTTTATTATTTGTAAACTAGTATACAAGTGTACCAATCCTATTCCTAGCTTGTAATTATAAACCAAAAATAAAATCAACCTTGATGCAAAACTTCAAGCAAAACAGAGTACATGCCAGGGGAGGGCTGGGCCATGGGGCAGTGTGGCAATTGCCTCCCAGGCCACCCTAACTTATGTTCAAAATGGCCGGCAGCCGCTGCCCGCTACCATTTTCTTTTTTATTCTGGTCTAGGAAGTCGGGCCGGGGGCATGGCCACGGTGGCTGACCACTAGCTGTTGCATTCCGGGAGTTGTAGTCCGCACTCAAGCTTCTGGTGGGTGGAAAACACAGCAGCGCAGAGGAAACTACAACTCCCTGGGACCGGATTCTTGGAAGCAGGCAGAGGCAGGGAGTGCCAGGGAGTCGGGACACAGGGCTGCAGGGCTGGGCGCTGGCTGCAACTTGACCCCAGGATCAGGAGCGTTACCCCCCCAGGAGACCGTGGCGTGCAAGGACCTGCTGAGCTGAGATCGCTGAGGTGAGAGACCCTGACACCCCTAGCTGACCCCCCATCTCCCCCCATGTAACCTGACCCAGTGATCAGGCTGCATTGATGGGCACTGGAGTTGGCTGCACTGATGGGTACTGGTGAGGCTGCATTGAAAAACCAAGTGGGCCATGGATGGTGAGCTGATTCAGCGGTTCAATGGGCCACTTGACTGGACTTGCCCCCCAGGCCTAAGGCTGCCAGCCCTCCCCTGGTACATGCTGTCTTTTATTTGAATTTTAATCAAACTAGCTCTACGCAAACATGAGGACACCTGTAAACCGCCAGAGACATAAATGATGAGTGTCTGTGTAACACACATACATTATCTCACAAAAGTGAGTACACCCCTCACATTTTTGTAAATATTTTATTCTATCTTTTCATGTGACAACACTGAAGAAATGACACTTTGCTACAATGTAAAGTAGTGAGTGTACAGCTTGTATAACAGTGTAAATTTGCTGTCCCCTCAAAATAACTCAACACACAGCCATTAATGTCTAAACCGCTGGCAACAAAAGTGAGTACACCCCTAAGTGAAAATGTCCAAATTGGGCCCAATTAGACATTTTCCCTCCGGGTGTCATGTGACTCGTTAGTGTTAAGGGTCTTAGGTGTGAATGGGGAGCAGGTGTGTTAAATTTGGCGTTATCGCTCTCACTCTCTCATACTGCTCACTGAAAGTTCAACTTTCTGAAGATCTTAAAAAAAGAATTGTTGCTCTACATGAATATGGCCTAGGCCAGTGATGGCGAACCTTGGCACCCTAGATGTTTTGGAACTACATTTCCCATGGTGCTCATGCACTCTGCAGTGTAGTTGAGCATCATGGGAAATGTAGTTCCAAAACATCTGGGGTGCCAAGGTTCGCCATCACTAGCCTAGGCTATAAGAGGTTTGCCAAGACCTACCGTATATACTCGAGTATAAGCCGACCCGAATATAAGCCGAGGCACCTAATTTTACCACAAAAAACTGGGAAAACTAAATGACTCGAGTATAAGCCTAGGGTGTTCATCTGCATTCCTCACTGTCACTGTGCCCATGCCTCACTGTGCCCATGCCTCACTGTGCCCATGCCTCACTGTGCCCAATCTCCCTACCTGATCTCCGGCGCTGTGTGATTAGACTGACGTTTAACATCGGAGTCTATGGAAGGGGAGCCCGGATTTGAAAAATCGGTGCTCCCCGGCCGTAGGTCCCCCGGACAACAAACTTTGCACACTTGTAGATGAAGAGTGGGGCTACATGTGTGCCATGTTTGGGATCCAAGGGACCTAGGACTGGCTAGTACCGGGTCCCCAAAATCACCAGAGAAATTACCGTTTAACATGGGAGTCTATGGAAGGGGTGCCCGGCTTTGAAAAATCGGTGCTCCCCGGCCGTAGGTCCCCCAGACAACAAACTTTGCACACTTGTAGAGGAAGAGTGGGGCTACATGTGTGGGGGACCTACGGCTGGCCGGTAACAGGCGCACAAAGTTGAAGATGGACACAGTCTCGAGTATAAGCCGAGGGGGCATTTTCAGCACAAAAAAATGTGCTGAAAAACTTGGCTTATACTCGAGTATATACGGTATTTAATTGTTGTTTTTTTGTCTGTAAATTTGTAGGAGAATCAATAAAAATGTATTAAAACAAAAATGAAAACCTAGAATGTATGCAAAGTAAGGCTTTCCTGTGTGAATCTGTGCAGGGAAGCTAATTGCTGGAATAGAAGAGTTACTCGCCAGTATCTCCAAGAGCACTCAAGATAAGACTTGTGAACCCCCGAAACACGTTGGCTGTCTTTTAACACAATACCGGTAAATAAAATTGGACTCTTTTATCTTTTGGTCTGGCGCTCCATCAATGTATGAACATTTTTACTCACTTATACTTCCTGACCTCTCCTTAACCCAGGAGTCTGCTTAGGCTTAGTATCAAATTTTCTAAATTCAAAAAGCCTGCTATATGGCTCACACACCCCTATGTGGCATTATAATACTCAGATACCAAACGAGGGTGCGCATACTCACGTACCAAAAAGACACAGGGGTAAAACCTAACTTTATATTAGGTTTAAATTAAAAGCTGTCTTTAACAATAACTGTATAAGTGTTGAATATAAGGAGAGAGGTAGGGGCTCCTAAATGTTCTCAGTTCATAAAAGATGACCTTCCAGCATAATAATGGCTCCTAGATTCTGGTCCAAAGGTATTTATATTCATGTAAATTTGTCCAATGGACTGGCAAACATCATTACAGACAGGGCCGCTGTTAGGAATCATGGGGCCCTGTACAGCCTACCTGACGAGAGGGGGAGAAACCCGGGTGAGAGACACAGAGGGCATTGTTCTCCACCAATCCTCCTGCTGTCCGGGCCCCTCTGTGTGCCGGGGCCCCCTACAGGAGGGCTGGTGGTCCTCTCCTATCAGCAGCCGTGGTTACAGAGACATAAACAGAAGGGGATCAATATACTGTATGTGCCTCACACTGGAGACAGGCTTTGGATTTATTCCCAGGGGTGAAGTGACTACTGAAGGGCTTAATGACAAATAATTGTGCAGCGCTAAATGAGAACACTCATATGAATAAGACTGTATATAGTGCAAAAAAAAAAAGGTTAACGTTATACATTCTAAATGACACACGTGTAAACAAATAAATGAATATACTGAGTATAGTCCACAATGTGATGAAAAAATAGATGTAATCCACTGATGGAAAATGAGTTATGATTTTAATCCCGGTAAGTAAATGACCACCTTGAGACATCAAATATAGGGACAAGTGTGGAAAGAAGATAATGAGAGAAGCCACCACCAGCATAAGAAATGCTTACCAGAGCAATTGGACTCAACAAGGCATATGCCCAATGAGTCGTCAAGGCTTATGGTGTCAGTACACCAATAGATAGGGACATCAACGTCTATAAATGTTGACACAGGAGGATGGTGATCACACTGCCCCTCAGGTGACTCTCAGAAGAGAAGGCAAGCTCAGAGGGAGATTGGTCGGATCCTTCCCATAAACTCAACTGCAATTAGGTTGGAGCCATCATATCACAGGGGTGACCTTTGATCTGCATATGATATCAAGTAAAGCAACCATCAATCCAATGTGTCTCTTGTGCTACTGCCTCTGTTTTTAGTGGAAATTCTCCTCCAGCGTGGTGAAACTCAGAAAGGACAGGATCTTTTCCGAGTTTCCACCAAACATCAAAACATACTAGTGAAAAAGAAGAAATGAAGAACTCAACATGTTTCGCTCTCTAAATGAGGATCTTTTTCAGGGGTGAAAATAATAAATAATACATGTGATATGTTGATCATCACATGGTTCAGCAGCAGCCAGGATTCCCTGTCCCCAGCATTACCTCCTGTCATCAGAGTACACAAAGTCTCCCTTACATCAGAGTCCCCAGAGTTCCCTCTTAAATCAGAGTCTCCAGGGCCCCCCTTACATTGTAGTCCCCAGTGTCCCCCTTTACATCAGAGTCCACAGCATTCCCCCTTACTTCGGAGTTCCCAAAGCCCCTTTACATCAGAGTCTGCAGAGTTCTCCTTTGCAATGTTACAGGGCAAGGGGGAATTCTGCAGACCCTGATGTAAGGGGGAACACTGCGGACCATGATGTAAAGGGGAATGTTGTAGACTCTGGTGTAAAGGGGAATTGTAATGTAAGGGGGTCCCAGGTCAACAGAGTTTCCCCTTACATCAGAGTCCCCTTATACTGTAAGTGGCAATTCTGTGGACTCTAATGTTAAGGGGCACTTTTGGGGACTCTGATGTTAGAGGGAACTCTGCAGACTCTGCAGGGGAATTGTGAGAGCTCTGATTTATGGTGGAACGGTGGGAAAACTGATGTTGGGGGGGCTCTCCTGACCAGAGACCCCCTTACATCAGAGTTCCCCTTTACACCAGTGCCTGATGAGTGAATACACTAAGGTAAATAAAGACACTGATATAAGAGCGTAGTGAGGACACTGATATAAGGGAGAACCCTTATATCAGTGTCCTCCCTTACCTTAGGGTCCCTATCCCCCTCCTACATCAGTATCTCCCCTTACCTTAATGTATGCACTCCCCTCTACAACAGTGACAACTCACAGGCTGGCTGACCGACTCCCACACAGACTCTGCGGCCTTGAGCTGTCACACACTGACCTCTTGTAGCAGTAATCTGCCTGATTCTATGCAGGGCACTGAGGGCAAGGTCAAGTCTCTTTCAAACTTGTGGAAAAGGCACCAAGCGCCATGACGTCGCTATATACCCGGACCTGCAGTCCAATTCCCTGCCCAAGCTGAGGCTGAGCCGAGACTGAGCTCATGACGGGCTCAGTTGATTATTAATTGGCCAGCTATTTTCTGTATTGTCACCACTATTGGAGTCATCATTTCAAACACATTATTTTTTTCCCCAATCTTATCTTCTTCTAATAAATTCTTAAAGTGTCACTAAACTCTGGTTTAAATAAAAAATCTGTTTAAGTATGTAATCTCCAAATTCTTGCTGTAAACGACTTCCTGTTAGAGGGTGGCTACATTCGTTCTCCATGGTTCCACTATATGTAGGATAGTAACCACTCTCTCATGCTCACTCCTGAGTTGGACAATAGACTATATAGGTTTTGTAGTGTGGATACAGCAGTGCACATGACCACAACTAATGTGCGTTGCTCATTACAAACAAATATAAATGAGGGAAGTAGGAAAGGTTCAGGAGTTCATGAAGGACTTTAAAGGAGGCAGAAAAACATGTAGCACCCTCTACCATAGGTAGGTGCTAGAATAGGATTTTTCTAGGGAAACTGTCAGTACAGGCAAATTTAGGCAGGCCTAGCTTTAGGCTAGGCCTGTTTGTTTTGAT
Organism: Rana muscosa; assembly: GCA_029206835.1. Lineage (NCBI taxonomy): Eukaryota > Metazoa > Chordata > Amphibia > Anura > Ranidae > Rana > Rana muscosa. The sequence goes on from JARGYO010000094.1 coordinate 61,340,049, forward strand.
CAGGGCTGGGAGTGGTTAGTGTAGCAGTGGGTGTGACCACCTGTGCTCTGGTTCTGAGGCGCCTCCCCTGCTTCCAGGGAGATTTTTCTGGAAGAGGGGCTGGGCCTGGAACTGGAGTGGCAGGCAGCTCATGTGAGGAGCCCTGACCAATCCCCTTTCAGCATTGGCAGGGGGAAGGCCTCCCATATAAGCTGAGGTCACATGCTGATGCGGGAGGATTGTCAACTGAGAGAAGTGGAGGATGGAATACTAGGCAGTTGCTGTAGGGCGTCCCCATCTGGGGGGGCGCGCCGACCGCAGAGTGGCCCAGGGAGAGCTGTGAGGGAACCTCATCCTTACACGGTCATGGATGAGGTCCGAGTCTGTACACAGTCACAGATGAGGAATTCCTGGAGCAGAAGGGCAGGAGGTGCTGCTGGAACGTATGTCCGGATAAAGTTTTCCATCATGGACTTGGGGCAGGAGAAGGTCAGTGTGTATACCACAGTGGAGTGCTGGGTGCGGAGGCATGCCAGGAAGTCTGGGAGGGAACTTCATCCTTACACGGTCATGGATGAAATCCTCATCTTTACACGGTCATTGGTGAGGAGTCCTGGAACAGAGGAGAGACTGTGGGGTGTAGTGTCAAGTCGCTGTGGCCTGAGGGTGCAGGATTTACAGGTCAGACTAGCTGGGAGCAGTAGTCCACCTGTTACCACGTGCTATTAAACTGCTAGGCCGCTGGGGAGAGGTGCTGCAGACATCTGGCCTAGTACTTGCACTCAAGTAACATCATTCAAGCAATACTACAACAGTAACTAAATACAGCCAGCCAGCTGGGATTATTCAGAGTGATCCCCTTTGACATATTGAAAATGATATGCAGGGGAAGAGACTGTAAATGTTAGAAGTATACAGCTCATCAGGGCTAAATCTACTAATAAATGATCTCTAAATGCGATGGCTACTCAACAAGTTCTATGGGCATCCCATATCCCCCTTTACCCCAACCAAGTTATATCCCCCAATAAACAAAAACAAAACAACGCAAATGACTGCTCATTGTCTCAGAAGTGATATATGGGAGTCTGGCAGCAGGGTGATTTGGTGGATGTTTGTTACTAGTAGCAACCCAGCGCTACAAACACAGTAACGAGTTGAAAAAATAGAATACAGCGTCATTACTTAATAGATGTTTATAGATTAACCAGTTCAATACAGGGTGCTTTCACCCCCTTCCTGCCCAGGCCAATTTTCAGCTTTCAGTGCTGTCGCACTTTGAATGACAATTGCGCAGTCATCCAACACTGTACCCAAATAACATTTTTATAATTTTTCCCACAAATAGAGCTTTCTTTTGGTGATATTTAATCACCACTGGGTTTTTATTTTTTGCTAAACAAATAAAAAAAAAAAAAAAAAAGTATTTATTTGTTTCTGTTATAAAATTTTGTAAATAAGTAATTTCTCTCCTTCACTGACGGGCACTGATGAGGCTGCGCTGATGAGGCAGCACTGATGGGCACTGATGAGGCAGCACTGATGGGCACTGATGAAGAGGCACTAATATGCAGCACTGATGGGCACTGATAGGCGGCACTGATATGCAGCACTGGTGGGTACTGATATGTGGCACTCATGGGCACTGATAGGTGGCACTGATGGGCACTAATAGGCGGCACTGATAGGTGGCAATGATGGGCACTGATAGGCGGCACTGATGGGCAATGATGGGCACTGATAGATGGCACTGATAGGCAGCATTGATGAGGAGGCACTGACAGGCATTACTAATCGGCACTGATTGCCATCCCTGGTGGGCACTGATTGGCATCCCTGAATTGGGCACTGATTGCCATCCCTGGCGGGCACAGGTTGGCATCCCTGGTGGGCACAGATTGCCATTCCTGGCAGGGACAGGTTGGCATCCCTGGTGGGCACAGGTTGGCATCCCTGATAGGCACGGGTTGGGACTTGTGGGCATTCCTGAAGGATCTGCACTGATAATCAATGCGCTGATAAATATCAGCGCAGACCCCCCCTGTCAGGAGAGCCGCTGATCGGCTCTCCTCTACTTGCGCCTTGTCAGTGCGAATAGAGTAACTTATAGTAACTTCCTGGTTATGATGTGATCAGCTGTGATTGGACAAAGTTGATCACATGGTAAAGAGCCTATGTCATAGACGTTACCAATATCAGAGATGTGGTGTGTCACAGCGACGCACCGCACTACCGATCGCCACGCTGAGTGCCCTTGTGGGTGTGCGCGAGTGGCTTATCCTGCTGGACTTCATATGAAGCACAGTCAGGATAACTGATCCCCCGCCCGGCCGTCATTCTGCTATAGGCAAGGCGGGATGTGGTTAAAGAGCACTGGTAGCACAGGGGCATGTTGTAATAAGACTGGCCATTAATAATAGATTCATGTAGCAAAAAGATTCCTACCCAGTATGTAGGCAGGTAGTGATCTCTGCTGCCCCAGCAGGAAGTTAGGGGTTAACTACGTTCCCGGGTTTTCCTTGGGTCTGACCCTCCGGTCCTGTGTGCTATAAAAGGGCCCGCATCCTAAGGTTCCTAGAACGTGGAAGGGAGAATGAGAGAAGCTATGCCCACACAAGCAGTCTGTATGGGAGGAAAGACAGACAGCAAGATGTAGGAGGATTGCTAAAACCTGCAGTTCTTCATGAAGCCACCAAAGTATTGGAGTATCACCTTAATGGATTTTCCTGATTATTGACTCTGCTAAGTATGGACTCTTTCTATGCAGGTATGCTGGGGCAGCCACAAGCCTGAGTGAGGGACTAGGGATGCTAGGGGAATGTCTGCACTTTATTCCGAACTGTTGCCTGTGATTGTAATCATGTTAATCTATTCTTTAGGTAAAGCTTTTGCAACTTTGTCCTTGCCTGATATGAAGTTACTAAAGGGGTGCAATGTAATGCATGGAGTCCACTATAGGTGCACAACAGGTCTTCATACCACTACTAGGAGTGAGGTAGCGGTGGTACACTGGACAGGTGGAGAGGTATTGGCTCTGCGTATCAAGTAACATTACATCAAGTAAAAGGTACTTTGTGTACAGCAGTGAACCAGTACAAAGTGCCTAGGGTAGCCCAGAAGAACCCACCCCAGGGTAACTCTCTCATGTGACCCTTGCTTAGCGCCCAACGGGGAGGGGGACATGGTGGACAACCACCCCGCTATCCTACCCCCCTTATAAGTAAAGTAGTGCATTTCTTTACAATGTAGAATTAAAGTGATTGTAAAGGTTACATTTTTTTTTTTAAATAACAAACATGTCATACTTACCTCCGCTGTGCAGCTCGTTTTGCACAAAGTGGCCCCGAACCTCGTCTTCTGGGGTCCCTCGCGGCTGTCTCGGCTCCTCCCTGCATCAGCTAACCCCCTCTGGGAAGCGCTTTTCCAAGGTGTTACTTTGCGGCACTGTTAGAATATTATTTCAAATTCATAATTCGGCACTTATAGGTGTTCTATTAATATAAGGCAAGCTTGCAAAACATATTTGGTTTTATGATTAATCATAGTAAATTAGGTATGAGTGAATGACCTTGATCAATTGATATGACATGATTCTTCAATCTAAAGCTGATTGCTGGATATTTCTGGTGAAGCCAATTTGAGTATGACATATAAGGCATCTTGGTGTAGGGTGACAAGAATAGATCTCCAGAATAGATCAGTATTTACGTAGTGAGATAAATAATATATTTCTTTATATCTCTTGTCAAGTTTGTTTAAGTGAAGTCTTAGTCATACTAGTAAGTATTAGTTAATAGTTATTTTATTGTTAGTAATAAATGTTCATATGGTTATGATATTACATCGTCAGCACAACACTCCAAGTATAGAGTGCCACATGTGTGCCTGTCAATCAAACTCCATATGTCTCTGAGCCAATATATTCTATTGGTATAACATATTGCTGAAGTTAGCAGAAATTAATGTGTGCCATACAAGGTTCTAAGTTTGTATGAGGTGACGACGTTCATATGTATATATAAGCCTATAGTTTGAGATGGGAGGGTGCACAACACACTTACACTACACACGAGCACGACACACTTGCACGTATACACATGAAGACGCACTCATTCACACCCATTTTAGAGAGATAACATTTACACTAAGATTGACAAGAACAGCTGAATTACCAGAAGCCTAAGAACGTCATTTCCTGTTTCTTCTCACTGGGAACAAGCCAATATGGAGTTTGAAGCCAGCACACACTGAGGACACATGCTTTCATAAGCTTGCTATAGCAATCTATTCTATTTTATATATATTTACCTACACTGAACTGAACTGTTATACTATTTTTTTCATTGTATTTATGATGCCACCTGTGAGAAAATAAACTCACTTTATTTTTAAGTCAACCTGACTATAAATGCAATTCATTCAGAAACGCCCTTGAGATACAAGAATACTAGATATTAATCTTATATTCAACAATTTGGCGAGCCAGACAATGCCGTCATATTTCTATTTTTACGGAAATCTCGATCCTTGCTGAGGGGGGAGAGATTAGCGCAGTTTTGCGAATATTCAAGTCTCGAGAAAAAAGACGGTTCAGAACCTATCAACCAAGAGGCGTTTGTGTTGCATCAGATGTGGACAACAGTCCAGTAACAGACGGTTGAAGACGAGAAATTCTTCTAAATACGGTAAGAATTATGGATTTTATTGATGAAATAGCTAGAGATAGCAAGCTAGAGTTTAAAGATGTGTCTTTTTATCCAAATGACAGTCACTTGTGGGCATATATGTACAGAGAATGTTTACAGGCTAATATACAGATTGATAAATCCAGGTTTACTGTACATAAATTACGTAAGAAAATAAGTAATGTATTGAAATTGGTGAGAATATTTAATAAGATGATTATTAATATTTTACCTGCCAAAAATGTGTGTACACTAAATCAGACAGAGATTAATAATGTACAGAACACAGGAATGCATAAAAATGTGTCCCAAGAGTCTCTTAGTTGTTCTAACTGTGAGATTTTTTGTAATTACATAGAGAATCTTGAAGAGCAATTAGAATCTAACAAAATGATTTTGTCAGAGTCACAAAATGACAGTAGACAGATTGCTGTAATAACTACAGATGACAAAAAGACTGAAACCAAGTCAAGGCTACAATCTTATTTTCCGGAAAGTTCGGAAATAGAGAATGTTGATGCTTCTAATGAGATTGAAATGAAATATAAAAACTTATTATGTAGAAGTGCAAAACTAAAGTTGCAAATACATGACCAACTTATGAAAGCGTTAAAAGACTTTCCTATTTATGACGTTGAGGCAACTGTATTTTCTAATTGGGATTTATTTGAAATGTTTGCAGATCGTTTTAACCTTTCAAATGATCAACGCAATTACATATTTCAGTTGTGGGTTCCTGTTAATTTTGCTAAACGAATCCATTCACTTGTTAGTGATGACGAAGGTCAGGAAAGACAAAATGACGCGACAGATAGATTGCGACAATTATTGCTATGCATGACCGGTGAGCAAATACCGACCATAGAAATGTTAGATCTATTACAGACTACTGCAGAAGAAGATCCATTTTTGTTTAAGACAAGATTTTGCAAGGTTTATGAAATGATATTTGGAACAGATGATGAAACTGATCCAGGTTTAAAAATAGCTTTCATAAAAAAATTTAAATACCTTGACCCAACTTCAGTAGCCATAGCACAGGAACGTCAAAATTTAAATGATATAGTAAGCTTCATTGATAAAATTAGGAGACAATTGAATCAAAGCAATCTTACACACGAAGTTGCTATTATTCAATGTGACAAAAATAGTCAGGCTACAGACGTGTCAGAAATGACAGGTCTTAGCAGGAATGACGATGACAGGTGCAGACAAGTGAGGCAAGGAGACCCCATGACGTGTTTTTACTGTCATGGATCTGGCCATGTGAAAAAACATTGCTGTAAGTTTAAAAGTGACTCACAAATAAAAACTAAAGATATGGAGAATGAAAAATCAACTTTTGAACAACCTTTTTCATGTCAAGATTATATTTTGACTGAATTGCCTTATGCCACTGAAGTCAAACAGATCAGTAATTTGACTGTTCACAGCAGTTCAGATAATTTGGCAAAAGGAGCTGTCACTGAAAGAGAGGGTTTATTGCCATTGTCAAAAATAGAATCACACCCGGATTCAATTTCTCTGCCATTACAATATGTAGCACCAATTATTTTGGACGAGAATGGTAGGCCATATATACAATGTTTGCTGAATGGTAATTATATTAATTGTCTCGTTGACAGTGGATCTATGATTAGCCTTACCAAAGAAAACATATCTGTGAAACCCAATTCTCCTATGTGTAATATAGTAGGTTTTAATAATACAGGTAATTCCACTGCTAGACAGGTATCCAATGTAACATTTGAAGTACCTGGATTAGTGAAAACTAATATTGACATTTGGGTCTGTCACGAAGCAGAGAATATACTTGGCATTGATGTAATCAATAAACAAAAGTGGGTGATTGATTTGGCTAATAAAAGTATTTGGAAAGATCCATCTAGGCCCAAATCAGTGCTTATTGATCCCTCTGTATACAGTAATGTTGGTTCCATTACTAATATGTCTACAGAACAAAAGTGGCCTGATGTTGATGGTAATTGTGCTTTAAAGGAAGTGGTACAATGTTTTCCAAGTTTGTGGTCAAAGTTCAAAAATGACATTGGAACTTTGAAAAGTACCGAATTAAATATTGAGGGGAAGGATCCAGAACCCCTTAATCAGAGTGAGTTACCACTAGAATCAATCGGTCCAGTTTCTGACATTATTCAAGAGTTTGTGCAACTTGGAATTGTAAAGAAAGCTAAATCAGTGGTAAATAACTGTATTTGGCCTATCAAAAACATTGATAATTCATATTCTTTATCAGTTGACGTAAGGACATTGAATAAGCACATCACAAATAGCCCAGTTCTTCCTGATAAATCTAACATAAAGTTAAATTTGAATGCTGAGGACAAAGTGTTTTCTGTACTAGAAATCGCTAATAGTCATTTTTCCATCCCTTTAACTAAAAGTTGTCAATACAAACTTGCGTTTACATTCAGAAAAGAGACTTATACGTTCACTCGATTAATACCTGGTCTAGGTATTGGTGATGGTGTAGTTCATGAAACTATAGCAAAAATACTTTCAAAATTTTCCAGGCCAGACTGTATTTGTCAGCATGTGGATACGATTTTGCTGAGTACTCAGAATATCGATGAACATATCGCTCTTTTGTCTGAGTTGTTTATGATGTTACAAGCTGAAGGTTTAAAATTAAACACAACAAAAGTTCAGCTGATGAAAAGTCAGGTGAAATACCTTCACATGCAAATTAGTCAAGGAAAGAGACAATTGTTGCAAGAAACAGTTAGAGATATTACTGTAATCCCAACTCCAACAACAAATAAGGTATTGCATCAATTTTTGCATAAAATAAATAATTGCAAAGAGTTTGTACATAGTTTCGCAGAAAAAGTTAATCCACTATATAATCTTTTGAGGAATAAAGGTAATATAGTTGACCAATGGGGTCCAAATGAGAAAAATGCTTTTGAAGTGTTGAAAAAAGATTTACAGAATGCTCCAGCATTAAGTACAATAGAGGTTTGTTCTGAAGCATCGTTTGTTTTGAAAACTCATGTATCTGAGAATGCCATCTCAGTAACGTTGTCTCAAATACAAGAAGGTAAGGAGAAAATAATTGTCTATTTCTCCAGAGTTTTATCATTTTTGGAAAAAACTTTTGAGCCAGGTGTAAAGCAACTACTAAGTGTTTACTATGCAATTAAAGCTACAGAGAGCATAGTAAAAACAAACAAAATCATTGTACAGACACCTGACTGCTCACTAAAAGGTATTTTTGAGGAAGGTAGTTTTAGAGAAGTTAGGAAAAAATATCCTCTATGGTTCAGAGCGTTATTACCCATACACATTCAGATAGATGGGAACAGAAGACATCTTCAGGAATGTACACCAGCACATGTTTATACAGCTGTCTCTGAGAAGTCTTTATCTCAGGTTTCCAGCATAAGAGCTGAGAAAGACATTGAACCAGTACTTGTTACTGCAGAACAGTCTAACACTAGAATAAGAACTTCAACACAAGATACAGTTACGCATCTTTCTAATCATTTAGGGATGAGAACAAAGGCATAGTCCATTGTCATCTCTGGGGTGATCTGAAACCTTTCTTTGTTTATTAAAACAGGGTTTTTGTATCATGACCAAATGGAAATATTGCGTCCTGTCATAATTAAACTTCACAGTACATATGTTTTATAGTTTAGGTCATTTTAGACAGGATAAGGACAGTACACAGTCACACAGAAGTTCTCTTTGAAGGAAAATATAAGATAGTATTATTTCACATATAGTTTTAACAAATTCACAAAGCTATTGTCCCATAATGATTTAACATTTATTGAAAAAATAGAAAATGTACAAGAATTAATGCAAATATTTTATTCCCGAGTAATGATACTGCCTCTCTTTTACAGATATGGCATCTAAAATCAAACAAATATGGAGGATAACAAGCTCCTATAAAGAGCAAAGAATATATCAAGAAATTCAGCGTTAAAGAAGAGATCCTTTCAAGAAGAATATTGGACAAAAGATTTATATTTCATATTTGACTATTTTATCCTATTCAACAAGGTTTTTCTAACCTAACAGAACTTGAAGAAGAAATTTTAAAGACATTTCATGAAGAAAAAAAATAATCAGAAGGAACTTTATCTATCTACTATAGATAAATAACTTGGGACTGAAACATTTGTCCAAATATACACTTTTTAATTATCCAATTATTCTGATATTAATGTTCATATTAAGTTAGGATTATTATTATTTTTCTTTATTTTTCTTTATTCATATATTTATGAATTGCACAATCATTCTAGTTAATAGAACATCTTTTGTTCATAACTTAAGAAACATATCACTCTTAATAGAAAAATGGAAAGTTATGAAAAGTTTTAGAGTGTAAAGTATATTTCCAAAGAGCTAAAATATTCTTTGAGCACAAGTATGGAAATATATTATTGCATCATTTACTTATTTTAATAATAATAATTATCATTATTATTATTATTCATATTAATAATTATTCATATTAGTCATCATTATGTTATACATTTAAAAAAAAATCTATATCATTATTTTAACATTTTGAATAGATAGATCTAAGAAGAGTTAAAAGTAAAGAGAAAAGCATTTAGAAGGAGAAATATTTCTAGCTGCTTCAGTTCTGAGGAATATTGTGTCCGATCATTTGATACAAGGAGGAGAGATTGTGATATGAATGCATGAATGATATTTAATAATTTTAATATGATTAATCATAATTCAGGGGGGATTGTTAGAATATTATTTCAAATTCATAATTCGGCACTTATAGGTGTTCTATTAATATAAGGCAAGCTTGCAAAACATATTTGGTTTTATGATTAATCATAGTAAATTAGGTATGAGTGAATGACCTTGATCAATTGATATGACATGATTCTTCAATCTAAAGCTGATTGCTGGATATTTCTGGTGAAGCCAATTTGAGTATGACATATAAGGCATCTTGGTGTAGGGTGACAAGAATAGATCTCCAGAATAGATCAGTATTTACGTAGTGAGATAAATAATATATTTCTTTATATCTCTTGTCAAGTTTGTTTAAGTGAAGTCTTAGTCATACTAGTAAGTATTAGTTAATAGTTATTTTATTGTTAGTAATAAATGTTCATATGGTTATGATATTACATCGTCAGCACAACACTCCAAGTATAGAGTGCCACATGTGTGCCTGTCAATCAAACTCCATATGTCTCTGAGCCAATATATTCTATTGGTATAACATATTGCTGAAGTTAGCAGAAATTAATGTGTGCCATACAAGGTTCTAAGTTTGTATGAGGTGACGACGTTCATATGTATATATAAGCCTATAGTTTGAGATGGGAGGGTGCACAACACACTTACACTACACACGAGCACGACACACTTGCACGTATACACATGAAGACGCACTCATTCACACCCATTTTAGAGAGATAACATTTACACTAAGATTGACAAGAACAGCTGAATTACCAGAAGCCTAAGAACGTCATTTCCTGTTTCTTCTCACTGGGAACAAGCCAATATGGAGTTTGAAGCCAGCACACACTGAGGACACATGCTTTCATAAGCTTGCTATAGCAATCTATTCTATTTTATATATATTTACCTACACTGAACTGAACTGTTATACTATTTTTTTCATTGTATTTATGATGCCACCTGTGAGAAAATAAACTCACTTTATTTTTAAGTCAACCTGACTATAAATGCAATTCATTCAGAAACGCCCTTGAGATACAAGAATACTAGATATTAATCTTATATTCAACAGGCACGCTCCCGAGTCCAGCATTTGCGTCTATAGACACAAATACCGGACTCGGCCCCGCCCCTGCCCCCCAGCGCCCGCGTCATTGGAATTGATGACAGAAGCGGGAGCCAATAGCTGCGCTGCTATCAATCTATCCAATTGTAGCGCCCACCCCATTTAGGGGTGCTATGTACCCAAATTTAGGGGCTGGTCTGAGATAGTAGTTAGGCTCAGACAGTTCTCAATTTATAGGTTGTGCTGCTTTATTTCCAGGTGGTATACTGGTGTGCAGTTCCCTGTGGCCTGTAGGTGGCACTGCCATAATGGGTTTAGGGTTGAACCACTGGTATTAGTGCTGTGCCTTGGGGTGTCCTCTCTCGGCAGCGGTACAGTGGGCGTGTTTGCCTGCTGTGCATGCTGGGAGGGGATACATAAGGGGCAGACGCCGCCTGGGAGGGGTCTTCGGTTCGGAGGAGGAGAGGAGTCGGAGTCCGGTGCGTGGCGCATGGCCCTCCAGGCCATGGGGCCATGTGTGCAGTGTATAACAGAGATTGTGATTAAAGCAGTCAACAGAACATCTAGTGACAGATGTATAATAACGTTCATATAATCCACCGTGATGAAAGTTATTCCGTGATGAAAGATAGTTCGAATAATCCACAATGGTGTGGACTATATAACATGAAAAAAATTCACCCAAAAAATAAAGTTCATTAATATTATCAAAATAAATGGAATGCTTAATGAAAAAACTAATGGATAATAATCAAAGTGATAGTGCTCCCAACAGACTTAACGTGAAGTGACCACCACCAATCGGTTGTAGAAAAGGCTTACCAGAAAGAGTGGACCCCAAAAACATACGTTCAGAGGGTCAACCAGGCATTGGTAAGCCACTGTAGACAGCGAATCTTCAGCAGCAATTCAAGCGGAAACAACAAGCTACAATCCAAGATGGAAAAGGGTTGTCGCTCCTATCCAGATATACGATGAAGCTTACGGACAGTACCCAGTTAGGGCCAGGCAGTGTTACCAGATGAATTGCAATAAAGTAAAAGAGAAGAAAAGGCACATAGTGTAATACTGTATATAAAGGTACTTTAATGTAGGTAGGAACACTTACATTTAGAAGAGTATAACAGCGCTTATCAAATGATCAAAAGTGGCAACAGTAGAATCGTCCGACGCGTTTCGCATCCAAATGCATCATCTGGGGTCAATGTAATGCATGGAGTCATTAAGCATTCCATTTATTTTGATAATATTAATGAACTTTATTTTTTGGGTGAATTTTTTTCATGTTATATAGTCCACACCATTGTGGATTATTCGAACTATCTTTCATCACGGAATAACTTTCATCACGGTGGATTATATGAACGTTACTATACATCTGTCACTAGATGTTCTGTTGACTGCTTTAATCACAATCACTGTTATACACTGCACTTGTTCAGAGTGCAGTTCTCATTTGATTTAGCGCTACACATTTTTGTTTTGTTTGTTCTTTACCACTTTCAACTGGTTGTGTGAGCTGCTATACCATCAGGCAGCGCGGAATTTTTGTATTTGTTTTTCTCATGGGGCCACGTGTGCATCAGTCCCAGGCACCTTTAGTCCTGGGGCTGCATCTTCAACATTGGGCCCAGCACCTTTAGCTGGAGCCCACTTCTGGGAAGAGGAGTCCCAGGGTGTCCCTCGCGAGGGAGCCCGCTTCTAAGAAGAGGAGGCCGGGGGAGGACCTTTCTGACGGACCGGTGAGAGTTCACGGTGAAGGAAGGGGCCCGGTAACTCTCTGGAGGGATTCTTCTATCCACCAAGGGCCTAGAAATGTGCTGCTGCTGGCACCTGTCCTTATGTACCAGAAGCTAAGAGGTTCGGGGTCTGATAGATTCTGTGGCAGAGAGTCTCCCAATCGCATCTAGGAAAAGGACTTGATCAAACGTTCGAGCATCACTTCGGCTGCTAGGATCCACTTTGTAGGAGACTATCCGGGTGAGCTAAACCTACTCAAGGATAGAGTAGTGATTGTGCTATTCATTGTGCCTGGACAAACCTTCCAAACCTTGCTGTCCTATCTCTTATCCACCCTTTCCTATCTGCTGAACATTGAGAAAATAAACTCAACGTTGGAGTTCAAAGTGGTGTGGACATTGGAATTACTTGGGGGGAAAACAGAGACTTGTCCCTATATCCTAGGAGATGAGAACCAACTGACGGAAGAACCTAGCTGTGGGACCCAAATACATAACATCACTCAACCTCCTCAAACAGGAGGGTACGGGCATATAGTACGGTGTGCCTTTTTTTCCCCTGCAATTGAGCCAAAGCAAGGGAAAAGGGTCCGTGTGCTACACAATGAAGAGATAAAGCACGTTCTCGACGCGGGACTTTTGAGGGCTCAGGTAAGTAAACGGGGAGGCTGGCAATTATCGGATGTTTTTTTCCCTTAATGCATAGGATGCATTAAGGTGAAAAAACAGGAAGGTTTACAACCCCTTTAAGCTTGTGTAGCGCACCCCCAAATAAGAGAGCCACTGAATTTGGTCTCAGGCCCTGCACACAGCACCGCCAACCCCCGGCAATTCACTCGACCCACTCTGGCACAGTTAGTCTAGGGTAATATCTCTTATACTCTATGGTAAAATTCAGACGCCAATGCAGAGTAGTAAAGTATAACAAGTTTACTTTTCTATAAGCAAAAGAACAGTTATAACAAACCACATTTATTACTTGCAGAGCCCTGCACTGAGTAACATACTACACATTAGTGAAATACAGTAATGGCATACCACGTGTAATGACCGTTAACTAAGCACCCTGTGACGCAGCAACTAAACTCTGAAGCCCTGTACACACGATCGGATATCCTATGGATTTTCGTCCGATGGATTCTTTTCATCAGACAAACCGATCGTGTATGGGACCCATCGGTCTTTTTTCCATCGGTTTTAAAAAATAGAACATGTTTTAAATTTTTCCGATGGATAAAAAACCGATCGAAAACTCCGATCGTCTATGGGCAAGTCCATCGGATCAAAAACCCACGCATGCTCGGAATCAAGTCGACGCATGCTCAGAAGCATTAAACTTAATTTTTCTCGGCTCATCGGAGTGTTTTACGTCACCGCGTTTGGAACGGTCAGTTTTTTGACTGATGATGTGTGGGCAAGACTGATGGAAAACAGTTTCATCGGATATCCGATGGACAAATCCATCGGACTAGAATCCATAGGAAATCTGATCGTGTGTACATGGCTTGACGCTTGGTCAGGCCTGACCCAGACTCTAAAACTCAGTCTCTAGGAGATGATTTCTTCGCATGCAAGTCTTTAATGGTGGTGCACATTCAGGAACACATTTGTAATCCACAGGTCAAAGTAACAACACGGAACACTTCACTAGAGACCCTTTGGCTCAGTTCTACTATAGATCTCCAGTGGGGTCTCAACTATAAGCTGGTGGGCCACGGCAGTCTGTAGGCCTAACAACAGTATAAAGTATATGGATTGAGCATGTGCTCGCTCACCCCTCCGGACGCGATCCCAGTCCGGGACTTCCACCTGCTGTGTCTCCACACACAGCGTCTGCAGCGGTCGGGTCTCCGATCCAACAAAGGTTGAGGATAACAAAGTCAGATGCCACCCAGGCTCACAGTAGGGTGGAAGGCTCTTTGGTAGCTGCGCAAGGCCCCAGGCTTCAAGCCTTGCACACAAGCAGATCCGCACAGGAGGACTTATTCATCGAAGTCTCGTGTCCCAAAGAGGCCGAGCTTAGCCTCGCCCCTTCCTTATATCACTCCACCCATGAGTCACTGTGGTGGCAACATTGCACCCTGGGTGCCGAATGGGGTTCTGGGTAAGGTAGTCCTGAGAGTCTTAAAGGAGACCCCACTACACATGCATACTAAGTGATTAAACTGGCCTGCAACCAAAGCACAGGAAGGTGCAAGAGTCATTTCAGATGCGAAGTACTTTAGGCAGAGTTCCTCAGGCAGTATAGAGACAACAGATCCTGTATTAAGCATCATTATAAGGGAGTAGCCCTTGTTAGCAAAAGCAGTAGTAATAGTCATAGTGCACAACAGTTTTTTCTAGGATGGAAGTGTCATATTTAGCTACACTTGTGTCAGTAACTTTCGGGGCAGTCACTTCATGAGCCTGTTACTTATGGCCTAAAAATTTGGGACCTACTATGCCAATTACAGGTAAGTGCAGTTGAGGAGGTGCCTTGGGATCCATTGGCGCTCAAAGTCTAAGCACTAGATGGTTTTAACCACAGCTCTTGATGGTGGAGATAAGTTCCTCTGTGTACTGGTGCCAGGTTGTGACCCACCAAGTATACTCTGCTCAAATTCTAGGACAAAGTCATGCAAGTGGATATGGAAGTGGAGCAGGAGGACTGGTAGAACCAAAGCAGGCAGAGACGATGGAAAGATCCACGAACAAAGCCAAAGATCAAGCCAAGAGGCAGACCAGCGAATCCAGAGACAAGGAGCTGAGGCTGGTACACAGGAAGGCAGCCCAACATAAGAAACAGGGAGGAGGTAGGTGTACAGGGATCAAGGAGGATGGGAGGAAGGAGACACACAGGAGTCGTAAGGATCTCAGAGGAGAGTAGGGACACAGAAGCCCTAGAACTAGAAAAACAGACTGCAACTAGGAACTCTTGGAGCATGGAGCCTAGGTCTTGGCATAACCTATTGCTTATGCAATGGGAGCAGATCTGATCATGGATAAATAATTAATAAGGAATAATACATTGGGTGGTTGTGCAGGAAGTGGCCATGGAACAAGGTGCATTAATCAGTAGGGATGAGCCTGAACATCCCCCCTGTTCGGTTCGCACCAGAACCTGCGAACAGACCTAAAGTTCGCGTGTAGTGATGAGCCGAACACCCCCGGGTTCGGTTCGCACCAGAACCCGCGAACGGACCGAAAGTTCGTACGAACATTAGAACCCTATTAAATACAATGGATGCGAACGTTCGAATTCTAAAGTGCTAATTATAACAACTATTATGCATGTTATTGTCCTAAAAAGGGTTTGGGAACCCGGGTTGTGCACCAGGGGACATGTATCAATGCAAAAAGAAGTTTTAAAAACGGTCGTTTTTCGGGAGCAGTCATTTTAATGATGCATAAAGTGAAAAAAAAAAAGTCAAATATTCCTTTAAATATCGTACCTGGGGGGTGTCTAAAGTATGCCTGTGAAGTGCCACGTGTTTCCCGTGTTTAGAACTGTCCCTGCACAAAATGACACTTCTAAAGGAAAAAAAAGCCATTTAAAACTGCTTACGGCTTTAATGTAATGTCTGGTCCCGGTAATATGGATGAAAATCTTTAAGAAAAATGGCATAGCTACCCCATGACCCCCCCCCCCTACCCCAGCCCATTACCAGCCCCTTTGGGTCTTGTATGGATATTAAGGGGAACCCCGCACATAAAATAAAAAAGGCCCTATATACTCTGAACAGCCGTATACAGGCGGTGCATACAAGACAGGGACTGTAGGTTTGTTCTTATGTAGAATCTGTTTGTAATTTTGAACAGGTACATTGTTTAAGTGTAGCTCCAGCCCAAAAATCTATTTTTAAACTTTTTGGAAAACATAGGTAAGGGTTATCACCCCTGTAACATTTGTTTTGCTATCTGTGCCCCTGTTCAGAACATTTCACCTCACTTTCCGTCCCAATGACAACTGTTTTTGAAATGTGGTGTTTTTCTTGAAACAAGGATTGCTGATAAAGCATCAGTACAGAGGAGACACCTTTCTCCCATATTAATTCTTACAGGAGAGAATTTTCCTTCCAAGGGGTAGATTTCCTCTCACTTCCTGTTGTCTTCTTGCGTTTGCAAGTAGGAGTCGTTTGTAAGTTGGATGTTTGAAAGTAGGGACCTGCCGTATATACTCTGCAGAAATAGGCCCCTTAGTTGTTGGTGTTGGCACAACACTGTAAGCACTCACAGTTACTCTTGGTTGGTGCTGGAACGCCCTGCTGTCAACTATTATATCAGGAATTTTAATTACATATAATTGTTGAACAGTGGTAGTAAAAATTGGGCCTTTGATGGTGGTGCTGGTGCCACAACACTGTAAGCCCTGACAGTTACTCTTGGTGGGTGCAGCAATGGGCCCTGCTGTGAATTATTAGATCAAGAATTGTAATTGCATGCCCCTGTTGAACAGGGGCTGAAAAATTGGGCCTTTCGTGGTGGTGGTGGTGGTGTTGCCACAACACTGTAAGCCCTCAGAGTTACTCTTGGTGGGTGCAGGAATGGGCCCTGCTGTGAATTATTAGATCAAGAATTGTAATTACATGCCCCTTTTGAACAGGGGCTGAAAAATTGGGCCTTTCGTGGTGGTGGTGGTGGTGGCGTTGCCACAACACTGTAAGCCCTCAGAGTTACTCTTGGTGGGTGCAGCAATGGGCCCTGCTGTGAATTATTAGATCAAGAATTGTAATTACATGCCCCTGTTGAACATACTGTACTTGGAGCACAGCAATGAGCCCTGTTGCAAAGTATTGCTTCAAAAATTGTAATGACACACCCCTGTTAAACAGGGGCTGAAAAATTGGGCCTTAGGCACTGGTGCCACAACACTCCAACCCCTCACAGATACTGTACTTGGAGCACAGCAATGAGCCCTATGGCAAATTATTGCTAAAAAAATTGTAATTACACGCCCCTGTAAAACAGGGGCTGAAAAATTGGGCCTTAGCCACTGGTGGCGGCACCCATAAACAAAAATGATCTTCCAAGCTATCATCATCAATCGTATCATTGAGGACTCGGAGGAGGAGGATAGCCAGTCAACATAACAGCACAGGCACTCAGCATCAGCATCAGTCTTGAAGGGATGTGACATGTTAAAATCAATTAGTCTGTTATATCAGCATCAGGTGTGTGGTAGCTGGTGGTGATCCAAGACTGGTTCATCTTGATGAAAGTCAGTCGATCAACCGAGTCGGTGGACAGGCGCACCCTGTGATCCGTGACAAATCCTCCAGCAGCACTGAATGTGCGTTCCGAAAGAACGCTGGATGCAGGACAGGCCAGTAGCTCAATTGCATACTGTGCAAGCTCTGGCCAGTGATCCATCCTCAAGACCCAGTAAGCCAGAGGATTTTCGGTGGGGAAGGTGTCCAAGTCTGACCTTGCCCCTAGATATTCCTGCACCATGTTTATCAGACGCTGGCGATGGTTGCTGGAACCGATCATACTTTGGGGCTGCGGACTAAAGAATTGTCTGAACGCATCGGTCAGACGGCCACCTTCCCCACCGCTCCTTCTTTGACTGGCCGAAGCCTCAGCAACTCGTTGTCCAGGACCAGGAGTTTGTAACCTCCCAGTCTCTGGGAACGCGTTGCACAGACCTTTCTGCAAGGCCTCCCGGAGTTGTCTCATCCTCTGCTCCCTCTGCGACGGTAACATAAGGTCTGCAGCCTTACCCTTGTACCGTGGATCAAGGAGAGTGGCCAGCCAGTAATGGTCCCTCTCCTTGATCCGAAGAATACGAGGATCCTTCCGCAGACTTTGCAGGATCAGGGAGGCCATGCAGCAAAGGTTAGCTGAGGCATTCAGTCCGGAGTCCTCTGGGTCACTAAGCACGACATGATCCGCAGCCACCTCCTCCCAGCCACGTACAAGTCCACTGGTTTCTTGGGACTGTAAATCATCCCTAAAAGACTGCTGCTGATGATGCTGAGTGCCAGCCTCCACCTCCATGCTGACACAATCCTCCTCCTCCTCCTCCTCCTCCACTTCCTGTGCGATGGGTGGGACAGAAGGAACACTGTCTGGGTAAGGGGGGCCTTGAGAGGCAAGGAAGTCCTCCTCTTCCTGCCTCTGTTCTGCCTCAAGTGCCCTGTCCATTATTCCACGCAGCGTATGTTCCAACAGGTGGACAAGAGGTACAGTGTCACTGATGCATGCACTGTCATTGCTCACCATCCTCGTGGCCTCCTCAAATGGTGCCAGGACAGTGCATGCATCCCTGATCATGCCCCACTGGCGTGGTGAAAAAAACCCGAGCTCCCCTGACCCTGCCCTGGTGCCGTAGTCGCACAGGTACTCATTGATGGCCCTCTGCTGCGTGTGCAGCCGCTGCAGCATGGCCAACGTTGAGTTCCACCTGGTGGGCATGTCACATATAAGGCGGTTCTTGGGCAGGTTCAACTCCTTTTGCAGCTCAGCCAGGCGAGCACTGGCATTATAAGATCTGCGGAAATGCACACAGACTTTCCTGGCCTGCCTCAGGACATCCTGTAAGCCCGGGTACCTGCCCAAGAACCGCTGCACCACCAGGTTAAGGACGTGAGCCACACAGGGCACATGGGTCAGTTGTCCCTGTCGGAGGGCGGAGAGGAGGTTGGTGCCATTGTCGCAAACCACCATTCCTGGCTTAAGCTGGCGTGGCGTCAACCACCTCTCGGCCTGGCCCTGCAGAGCAGACAGGACCTCTGCCCCAGTGTGGCTTCTGTCCCCCAAACACACCAGCGCAAGCACGGCATGGCATCTTTTTGCCTGCGTACTTGCGTAGCCCCTTGAACGGCTACGGAGCACCGCTGGTTCAGAGGACAAACCACAGGAAGAGGCCATGGAGGAAGAAGAAGAGGAGGGGGTGGAGGAGAGAGGTGTGTCACAACCAGTAGTAGCATTTTGGAGGCGTGGCGGTGGAACAACCTCCAACACTACTGCACCTTGTCCTGCATCCTTCCCAGCTGCCAAAAGAGTGACCCAATGGGCCGTGAAAGAAAGGTAACGTCCCTGTCCATGCCTGCTGGACCATGAGTCAGCGGTAATATGCACCTTACTGCTGACCGCCCTGTCCAGCGAGGCCAAGACATTGCCTTCCACATGCCGGTAGAGAGCCGGAATAGCCTTCCGTGAGAAAAAGTGGCGTTTGGGAACCTGCCACTGAGGAACCGCACATTGCACAAACTCACGGAAGGGGGCCGAGTCTACCAACTGAAAAGGCAGCAGTTGAAGCGCTAGCAATTTAGCCAAGCTAGCATTCAACCGCTGGGCAAGTGGATGGCTGGGAGTGAACTTCTTTCGACGGTCCAGCAGCTGGGGCAGGGAAATTTGCCTGCTAGAATCGGACGTCGGTGTACTGCTAGCAGAGTGGCCGCAAGTACTTGGCTGTGACACACCTAATTCTACACCTTCATTCCTCTCAGTGCATGTTTCAGAGAGGACTGAAGTTATAGTGGGGTTGGAGATCCCAGCTGATGCGGTGCAAGGAGAGGTCCGCTTTGTTCTTTGGTGTGGGTCTTTGAGGTAGGCTTGCCAACGAGCTGCATGGCAGATCAACATATGTCTGGTCAGGCATGTGGTACCCAAGCGGCTGATGTTTTGGCCACGCGATATACGCTTGAGACATATGTTGCAAACAGCAGCTGTGCGATCTGATGCACTAGCCTCAAAAAAGGCCCACACCAAAGAACTTTTTGAATGACGGGCAGAGGCAGCGCCCTGCACAGGCGGAGCTCTGCGGTGTGATTCCGTCGGTGTACTGCCCTTACGCTGGCCACCAAAGGGCATCCTGCCTCGTTGGAGATGTGCCTCCTCCTCATCCTCCTCCTCCTCCTCTCTCCTATTAGGCACCCACGTGGAGTCAGTGACCTCATCATCCCTTCCCTCCTCATCACTGGAGCCAATCTGGCAGTATGCTGC
This sequence comes from Rana muscosa, assembly GCA_029206835.1. Classification (NCBI taxonomy): domain Eukaryota; kingdom Metazoa; phylum Chordata; class Amphibia; order Anura; family Ranidae; genus Rana; species Rana muscosa. Next base: position 61,360,130 of record JARGYO010000094.1, read on the forward strand.
AGCTGCTGGAACATGACTGCCAGATTGGTGTCCTTCTTGAGCATCCCCTCTGTCTGCTCTCACGCTACTGCCTTCCTGTAGCTGGGTTTCATCATCAGACCCTTCGAAACGCTGGGCATCCTCCTGGAGCATGTACCCAACACTGTGCTCAAACAGTTCGGGGGACTCCTCAGGAGGAGGACATGGTGGGTCTAGGGAAGGAGTGACTGATGATGAGTCTGACATTGATACCAGGGAAGAGGACGCTTTGGCAGCTGCTTTGCCAGTACCCTGAGCCTGGGTGAGAGAGGATGAGGAGGAGGAGGAGGGCTTGGTCATCCACTCTACCAAGTCTTCGGCATGATGTGGCTCAACATGTCCAGCTGCCGAAAAGAAGGACAAGCGTGTCCCATGGCCATGTGCTGATGACAATGCACCGCGTCCACGACCAGCACTGTTGCCCCCAGACACAGAGCCTGCTTGCCCTCTTTTATTGCCTCCTGACTGTCTGCCTCTCCTTGTTTGCCTTCCAGACATTCTAATAGATGGCCTGCAGGGAGATGGGAAAAAAGCAATAAGGGCTACCTTCAGGTGTCCTTCTCTGTCCCTTTACTTAAGGATTTCTAAATATGGTTGAGGATGATTGCTTTTGCACAGAATAGCACAACGACAATTTCCCTGACTGTCCAAAAAACAAGGATTTCAAAGATGGTTGATGAGGAATGCTTTAGCACACTATAGCACAAGGAGAATTTCCCTCACTGTCCTTCCCTGTCCCTAGAAACAAGGATTATCACAGTGAAAGAAACTGACACTCTTCCTACCTATAGTTTTCTGTCCCTAGAAAAAATGTTTTTTTAAAGCACACTATAGCACAAGGAGAATTTCCCTCACTGTCCTTCCCTGTCCCTAGAAACAAGGATTATCACAGTGAAAGAAACTGACACTCTTCCTACCTATAGTTTTCTGTCCCTAGAAAAAATGTTTTTTTAAAGCACACTATAGCACAAGGAGAATTTCCCTCACTGTCCTTCCCTGTCCCTAGAAACAAGGATTATCACAGTGAAAGAAACTGACACTCTTCCTACCTATAGTTTTCTGTCCCTAGAAAAAATGTTTTTTTAAAGCACACTATAGCACAAGGAGAATTTCCCTCACTGTCCTTCCCTGTCCCTAGAAACAAGGATTATCACAGTGAAAGAAACTGACACTCTTCCTACCTATAGTTTTCTGTCCCTAGAAAAAATGTTTTTTTAAAGCACACTATAGCACAAGGAGAATTTCCCTCACTGTCCTTCCCTGTCCCTAGAAACAAGGATTATCACAGTGAAAGAAACTGACACTCTTCCTACCTATAGTTTTCTGTCCCTAGAAAAAACGTTTTTTTAAAGCACACTATAGCACAAGGAGAATTTCCCTCACTGTCCTTCCCTGTCCCTAGAAACAAGGATTATCACAGTGAAAGAAACTGACACTCTTCCTACCTATAGTTTTCTGTCCCTAGAAAAAATGTTTTTTTAAAGCACACTATAGCACAAGGAGAATTTCCCTCACTGTCCTTCCCTGTCCCTAGAAACAAGGATTATCACAGTGAAAGAAACTGACACTCTTCCTACCTATAGTTTTCTGTCCCTAGAAAAAATGTTTTTTTAAAGCACACTATAGCACAAGGAGAATTTCCCTCACTGTCCTTCCCTGTCCCTAGAAACAAGGATTATCACAGTGAAAGAAACTGACACTCTTCCTACCTATAGTTTTCTGTCCCTAGAAAAAATGTTTTTTTAAAGCACACTATAGCACAAGGAGAATTTCCCTCACTGTCCTTCCCTGTCCCTAGAAACAAGGATTCGCACAGTAAAACACACTGACACTCTCCCTACCTATAGTTTTCTGTCCCTAGAAAAAATGTTTTTTTAAAGCACACTATAGCACAAGGAGAATTTCCCTCACTGTCCTTCCCTGTCCCTAGAAACAAGGATTATCACAGTGAAAGAAACTGACACTCTTCCTACCTATAGTTTTCTGTCCCTAGAAAAAATGTTTTTTTAAAGCACACTATAGCACAAGGAGAATTTCCCTCACTGTCCTTCCCTGTCCCTAGAAACAAGGATTCGCACAGTAAAACACACTGACACTCTCCCTACCTATAGTTTTCTGTCCCTAGAAAAAATGTTTTTTTAAAGCACACTATAGCACAAGGAGAATTTCCCTCACTGTCCTTCCCTGTCCCTAGAAACAAGGATTATCACAGTGAAAGAAACTGACACTCTTCCTACCTATAGTTTTCTGTCCCTAGAAATTTTTTTTTTTTAAAGCACACTATAGCACAAGGAGAATTTCCCTCACTGTCCTTCCCTGTCCCTAGAAACAAGGATTATCACAGTGAAAGAAACTGACACTCTTCCTACTGTGACAGCAGGAAGGTAAAGTCACCTGGTTGCATCCAGGGGGGTAGATATATTTCGCCCAGATTCAGGCTTTACGCCGACTTATACAACTAGGTGGAGAGTTGTATAAGGCTAGTGGGCTCATGGATGACTCATACCTCTAGGGAGAGGGCTGGGCGTCGTGCAGACAGGGAGTTGATGAGACCAGCTGAAGCTTGTCAGCTCATTTAGGCCTCTATAAGAACTCCCAGCTTCATTAGATGTTTGCTCATGCCTGGAACCAGACCTGTGTGGACTGTCTAGGGAGAGTGAACCCCTGTGCGGTGAGAAAAAGCCTGTGTGGCTATTTGCTTGGACATTTAAAACCAGGGACTTAGGGACTAGGACAGCACTAGGCTGATCCCAGTTGTTAGTTAGGAAACCTGTATGTTTAGTCAGAGGTCAACTTGACCAGGATTTATTTTGGTTATGTTTCTTTTGCTTTGCTGTGTTTTGTCACTGTAAATAGAAAATAAACCGCACCTTTTTGATTTTGAAAACCACAACCTCCGTTTGCTGGGCCTGTTTTGTGTGGGGAGCCCATCCCGGGGGTCACACACACCCGCTGCCGAGCTAACCCCCTCACACTACCTATAGTTTTCTGTCCCTAGAAAAAATGTTTTTTTAAAGCACACTATAGCACAAGGAGAATTTCCCTCACTGTCCTTCCCTGTCCCTAGAAACAAGGATTATCACAGTGAAAGAAACTGACACTCTTCCTACCTATAGTTTTCTGTCCCTAGAAAAAATGTTTTTTTAAAGCACACTATAGCACAAGGAGAATTTCCCTCACTGTCCTTCCCTGTCCCTAGAAACAAGGATTCGCACAGTAAAACACACTGACACTCTTCCTACCTATAGTTTTCTGTCCCTAGAAAAAATGTTTTTTTAAAGCACACTATAGCACAAGGAGAATTTCCCTCACTGTCCTTCCCTGTCCCTAGAAACAAGGATTATCACAGTGAAAGAAACTGACACTCTTCCTACCTATAGTTTTCTGTCCCTAGAAAAAATGTTTTTTTAAAGCACACTATAGCACAAGGAGAATTTCCCTCACTGTCCTTCCCTGTCCCTAGAAACAAGGATTCGCACAGTAAAACACACTGACACTCTCCCTACCTATAGTTTTCTGTCCCTAGAAAAAATGTTTTTTTAAAGCACACTATAGCACAAGGAGAATTTCCCTCACTGTCCTTCCCTGTCCCTAGAAACAAGGATTATCACAGTGAAAGAAACTGACACTCTTCCTACCTATAGTTTTCTGTCCCTAGAAAAAATGTTTTTTTAAAGCACACTATAGCACAAGGAGAATTTCCCTCACTGTCCTTCCCTGTCCCTAGAAACAAGGATTCGCACAGTAAAACACACTGACACTCTCCCTACCTATAGTTTTCTGTCCCTAGAAAAAATGTTTTTTTAAAGCACACTATAGCACAAGGAGAATTTCCCTCACTGTCCTTCCCTGTCCCTAGAAACAAGGATTATCACAGTGAAAGAAACTGACACTCTTCCTACCTATAGTTTTCTGTCCCTAGAAAAATTTTTTTTTTTAAAGCACACTATAGCACAAGGAGAATTTCCCTCACTGTCCTTCCCTGTCCCTAGAAACAAGGATTATCACAGTGAAAGAAACTGACACTCTTCCTACCTATAGTTTTCTGTCCCTAGAAAAATTTTTTTTTAAAGCACACTATAGCACAAGGAGAATTTCCCTCACTGTCCTTCCCTGTCCCTAGAAACAAGGATTATCACAGTGAAAGAAACTGACACTCTTCCTACCTATAGTTTTCTGTCCCTAGAAAAAATGTTTTTTTAAAGCACACTATAGCACAAGGAGAATTTCCCTCACTGTCCTTCCCTGTCCCTAGAAACAAGGATTCGCACAGTAAAACACACTGACACTCTCCCTACCTATAGTTTTCTGTCCCTAGAAAAAATGTTTTTTTTAAAGCACCCTATAGCACAAGGACAATTTCCCTCACTGTCCTTCCCTGTCCCTAGAAACAAGGATTATCACAGTGAAAGAAACTGACACTCTTCCTACCTATAGTTTTCTGTCCCTAGAAAAAATGTTTTTTTAAAGCACACTATAGCACAAGGAGAATTTCCCTCACTGTCCTTCCCTGTCCCTAGAAACAAGGATTCGCACAGTAAAACACACTGACACTCTCCCTACCTATCCTTCTCTTTCCCTAAACTAAAGGAATCCAGGTTAAGCAAGAAAAAATAAATGTCACTGTCCCTGCCTATGCTTCTCTTTCCCTGCTCCGGAACACACTACACTAGGCCGCCGTGCTGGCGGCCTTTTATAGTGTGGGGCGTGTACTAAACACCCTCAGCAATAATTGGCCACAGGCATCCTGCCTGTGGCCAATCATTGCTCTCCTCGCTGCCGGCGCTGTGATTGGCCAAGCATGCGGGGTCACAGTGCATGCTTGGCCAATCACAGCGCCTGGATGACACTGCGATGGCGTAGTGCATTGTGGGCCGTTCGCGTCACTCGAATTAGGCGCGAACGGCCCAAATCGTTCGATCTTCGTCGAACGATCGAACAGCCGATGTTCGAGTCGAACGTATGTTCGACTCGAACACCGAGCTCATCCCTATTCGCGTGAACTTTAGAACCTTATTAAATACAATGTACTCGAACGTTCGAAATCAAAAGTGCTAATTATAAAGGCTAATATGCTAGTTATTGTCCTAAAAAGGGTTTGGGGACCCGGGTCCTGCCCCAGGGGACATGTATCAATGCAAAAAAAAGTTTTAAAAACTGCAGTTTTTTCGGGAGCAGTGATTTTAATAATGCTTAAAGTGAAACAATAAAAGTGAAATATTCCTTTAAATTTCGTACCTGGGGGGGGGGGGGGGTGTATAGTATGCCTGTAAAGCAGCGCTTGTTTCCTGTGTTTAGAACTGTCCCTGCACAAAGTTTCATTTCTGAAGGAAAAAAAGTAATTTAACCACTTCCTACCGGGTCATAGACATATGACGCCGGCAGGAACCCTCCCTCCCTCCGGGCGGACGTCATATGACGTCCTTTTTTCCCGGCCGTCTATGGGGCGCGCGCGCGCCGCCGGCGGTGCGCGCGCGCACCCGCGGCAACGCTCGTGACCCGGTGAGTGTGCCCGGCGGTCGCGATGTCCGCTGGGCACCCGCGATTGCCCACGATCACGGCAGAAGTGTGGATCTGTGTGTGTAAACACACAGATCCACCTCCTGTCAGAGGTGAGGAGACCGATGTGTGTTCCCAGTACAGAGGAACACAGATCGGTCTCCTCCCCTTGTGAGTCCCCTCCCCCTACAGTTACAATCACTCAATAGGGAACATATTAACCCCTTGATCGCCCCCTAGTGTTAACCCTTTCCCTGCCAGTCACATTTACACAGTAATTAGTGCAGTTTTATAGCACTAATCGCTGTATAAATGTGAATGGTCCCAAAAACGCGCCAATAGTGTCCGATGTGTCTGCCGCAATGTCACGGTCACAATAAAAATCGCAGATCGCCGCTATTACTAGTAAAAAAAATAAAATAAATAAAAATGCCATAAATCTATCCCCTATTATGTAGACGCTATAACTTTTGCGCAAACCAATCAATATACGCTTATTGCAAAAAAAATTACCAAAAATATGTAGAATACGTATCGGTCTAAACTTAGAAAAAAAATTGTTTTAAAAAAAAAAAAAAATGTGATATTTATTAAATCAAAAAGTAAAAAATATTGCATTTTTTTCAAATATGTCGCTCTTCTTTTGTTTATAGCACAAAAAATAAAAACCGCAGAGGTGATCAAATACCACCAAAAGAAAGCTCTATTTGTGGGGGAAAAAGGACGTCAATTTTGGTTAGGTTCAACGTCGCACGACCGCGCAATTGTCAGTTAAAGCGACGCAGTGCTGCATCGCAAAAAGTGCTCTGGTCAGGAAGGGGGTAAATTCTTCCAGGGCTGAAGTGGTTAAAAGCACTCACGGCTATAACAAATTGTCGGCTCCTGGCAATACAGAGAAAAGTCATTGATAAAAAAAAATGCGTGGGGGTCCCCCCAAATTCAATTACCAGGCCCTTGAGGTCTGGTATGGATATTAAGGGGAACCCTGCGTCAAATAAAAAAAAATGATGTGGGGTTCCCCCCAAATATCCATACTAGACCCTTCAGGTCTGGTATGGATTTTAAGGGGAACTCAACCCCAATTTTTTTTAAAAATGGCGTGGAGTTCCCCCAAAAATCCATACCAGACCCTTTATCCAAGCACACATCCTGGCAGGCCACAGGAAAAGAGGGGGGGATGAGAGAGCGCCCCCCCTCCTGAACCGTACCAGGCCACATGCCCTCAACATGGGGAGGATGTCCCCATGTTGATGGGGACAAGGGCCTCATCCCCACAACCCTTGCCCGGTTGTTGTGGGGGTCTGCGGGCAGGGGGCTTATCGAAATCTGTAAGACCCCTTTAACAAAGGGGACCCCCAGATCACGAAACGTCATTGGCTGAGCGGACCTACACTGCGGAGGAAGTTCCCCATCAGGTCGGCTCAGCCAATAACGTAGGTGGGGTCTGAGGTACGAGGGGGTGGGGGTGCCCTCGTATCTCAGACCCCGCCTACGTCATCGGCTGAGCCGACCTGATGGGGAACTTCCTCCGCAGTGTAAAAAATTAATAGACCCGCCCCTTCTCATGTTCCCCATTAGTACCGCTCAGCCAATGACGTAGGTGTAAGGCTGAGCGGATTTTTTTTTTTTTATCAATGACTTTTCTCTGTATTGCCGGGAGTCGACAATTTATTATAGCCGCAACAGTTCTAAACACAGGAAACAAGCGCTGCTTTACAGGCATACTATACACCCCCCCCCCCCCCCCCAGGTACGAAATTTAAAGGAATATTTCACTTTTATTATTTCACTTTAAGCATTATTAAAATCACTGCTCCCGAAAAAATGGAAGTTTTTAAAACTTTTTTTTTGCATTGATACATGTCCCCTGGGGCAGGACCTGGGTCCCCAAACACTTTTTATGACAATAACTTGCATATAAGCCTTTAAAATTAGCACTTTAGATTTCTCCCATAGACTTTTACAGGGTGTTCCGCGGCTTTTCGAATTTGCCGCGAACACCCCAAATTGTTCGCTGTTCGGCGAACGTGCGAACAGGCAATGTTCGAGTCGAACATGAGTTCGACTAGAACTCGTAGCTCATCCCTAATAATCAGTAGATGATGCAGATGATGCCCATAGCTGCATCTTATCTTCTAATGGGGACAACTGTTCTGGGTACAACTGTCTAGGAAAGAAATTGCCCTCACTTTGTGAAATTTTCTCTAACATCCTGTTGCACAGAAAGTGAACAAAAATTTCCCCAATGGTACCCAGAAAGCAAAAAATAAACTGGCACGGGCGACAACTGGAAAGGTGACTTATACGATTAATAAATATTAGATAGTGGCTGAGGCTCCTCTTATTTTATGCCAGGAAGGTCATAACACTTTCTTAGAAAAAGCCTGCCCTACCCACTGTAGCTTTCTGGAAACAACTAGTAAATACAACTTTGCACAAGGCTACCTACTGCACCAGAGGATGTCTCAAAAAATTTGACAAAGTATGGTCAAAGTGGCTTCATAATGACTCTAAGTATTAGACCCCTTTCACACTGAGGAGTTTTTCAGGCGGTTTAGCGCTAAAAATAGCGCCTAAATACCGCCTGAAAACTCCTGCCCCTGCAGTCTCAATGTGAAAGCCCGAGGGCTTTCACACTGAGGCGGTGCGCTAGCAGGTCCGCTCCAAAAGTCCTGCTAGTAGCATCTCTGGAGCGGTGAGAGGAGCGGTGTGTTTACCGCTCCTTCACCGCTCCTTCCCATTGAAAGTAATGAGAAACCGCGGTAATACCGCCCCAGTGTGAAAGGGGCCTTAGTGTCTGACAGTCCTTGATTACCATAATAATTATCTCGTGCTTAGCCTTTTTCAGAGGTGTGAGAGGGGGCTGAGGTCCTCTGGGACCTCCAACCCGATTCAGCACTGTACTTCTACTTGATTCCATCTATGTCGCAGCATGAGCCATACACATATAGGTTTGTTTCTAAATTTGTTCTACTTTCTTTACCTTGTACGACCATGGTGCCTAGGCTACTGTATGTCTATACAGGTGTTCACCCCTGCAATTTAAATTTTTTAGTCCAATAATTTTATTGAGAACGTTTTTCAGATACATAAGAACAAGAAAACATAAAATAAAACATAAAGTAATACCAAGTTACTGAATAGTACAATACAGGTTAATGAAAATTACAATACCGGTTGTTGAGTACACATGAATGTTGTCTTGAGTCTTGATTTGACAGTTGGAGAACAACTGAGCGAAGTGTGTAGCAAACATGGTAACAATGCTAGTAATCAGTTTCATTTGGCGTTTGTTATAGCATATAAACCTTCACAAGAGTGGTTCACTTGCTTTACCCCAGACAGCAGACGCCCCAGCGGGATCATGCTGCATCCGGTGTCCGGGGCCGGCCATTCCACTCTATTCATTCTATCCAATAGGTCTTATGCCGCGTACACACGGCCGTTTTTAATGTCATTGAAAAAAACAAAGTTTTTCTCGACGTGATTCTTCTCAAGCCTGCCTTGCCTACACACTATCATGAAAAAATATGCTTGAGGAAAGCGCGGTGACGTACAACACGTTCGACAACACGTACGACGGCACTATAAAGGGGAAGTTCCATTCGGATGGCGCCACCCTCGTGTTAGTAAAGTTTGGTGAGAGACGATTTGCGCTTTTCAGCCTCGTGCTCTTCAGTCCGTTACAACGTGACGAATGTGCTATCTCCATTCTGAACGCTAGTTTTACCAGAACGAGTGCTCCTGTCTCATAACTTGCTTCTGAGCATGCACATTTTTTTCCCGTCATTAAAGCGTACACACGGCCGGTTTTCACAACGAGAAAGGCGACAACGTGAAAAACAACGAGAAAAAATAGAGCATGTTCTAAATTCTTAATGGCCATTTTTCTCATCGAGAAAAATGCTCTGGAGCCTACACACGATCGTTTTTAATGACCAATTTAAAAAATTGCTTTTTTCTCATCATGAAAAACGGTCGTGTGTACGCGGCATTATAGAACTATGTTCCAATTACCGTTGATGCATACTGTACTCATAATCACGAGAATGTCAGGTTGATTAATATGCAAGTAGTGTTTGAAATGGATATAGCTGCAGAACCAGAAAGCTGAAACATACTACCCACCATGAGATCTAACTGTTAAGTTTATACGTCAATTGGGCTTATTGGCCTGGTACCAATTAAGCCAAGGTCGCCAGCGTAGGGACTTTGAGAGATAGTTTCCCTGAGAAGCAGCAAACATTACCTCGTAAGTAATATGTAAATTAGTGGTCCTAATTACTTCTGTGATAGATGGGGCTTCAATATTCTTCCAACGCTTGACCAGTGCTAGTCTAGTGCAATTTAAATTTTTAAATAAAAATATTAGCTAGTGGATCATTTTCTTCATCAAAAAAAAAAATGGAAAAAAAAACCCAGAACCTTTAGTGCAGATGTAACAATCCATGTGGCTTCTAGGCTGTAATTGTAAGCCAAAAATAAATGTTGTCTCAAAAATGCAAAACTTTAAGCAAAACATAGTACATGTTTGTACCCATTTGAATTTTAGTCAAACTAGTTCCACAAGGATTCCATGAACCTCTAATCCATCGGTGTTTTGTAACTCTTTACACAAATGAAGAACTCCTGTGTAATACATATTTTCTTTATTGGCCAACAAGACTCACAGCTTTGCTTACATATTTCAGAGTAAGGTATAGAATCATGAATATTTTTGTTTTAGTTTTCTTGGTTATTGTTGTTTTGGGGATGACCCTCAATGGATTTATAGTGCTGATGAACTGCAAGACCTGGATGAGGAATAAATGTCTTCCCCCGGGAGATACAATTGTTACCAGCCTGTGCCTGTCCCGGTTTATCTACCAGTGTCTCGTTGGGATATATTGCGCTTTGTCTTCGTTTTTTCTTCATAAAGACTACCTACGTAATTTTTTTGCTCTAGCTGGAATACTCGTAAATGATATATCCATCTGGTTTGCCAGTCTTCTTTGTGTCTTTTATTATGTAAAGATAACCAGCTGCAATCATGTTTTTTTCCTCTATCTCAAGAAGAGGATGTCCAAGTTGGTACCCTGGTGTCTTGGCTTTTGTATGTTTATTTCTGTGGTGTTATGTCTGCCGTATGGGTGGCAAGTCTCCTCTCAAAATAACAATATCCTCAATGGCAGTTTTCAAAACACGACAAAGAAAACTATTGAAGAATCCTATATATATTCCAAAGGTTCCTCACTGCCATTTGTTATATTTACAATTGCATTCTTTTTGACCATTCCATCTCTTTGGAGGCACATCAGAAAGATGAGCAATGTAGGGACTAGCTTTAGAAATCAAGACATGAAGACTCATTACAATGCCATAAAAAGCATGGCTTTCTTTTTTCTCCTTCACATGTTTTTTATCGTATGTGTCAATATTAATCTCTCCGGTCTGCTGGAATTTGGAGGCTTCTATAGCTCACTCATGACAATGTTAGCCTCGTGCTATCCCTGCCTGCATTCTGCTGTCATCATCTTCTACAACAGAAGACTCAAACAGGGCTTGCTTTTTATGTGCTTTTGGAAATTTGGTCACAATAATGCGCTGACCAATTCTGAGGCTGTAGATAAAAAGAGGTGAATGGAGATCTTATATTACTGACTAAAAAACACGTAAAAGTGAAAGAAATATGAAAAATGTACTCTCAAGATTTTTTAACATTTTGGATCTCCAAAAATAATTTGTGATGTTTTGATGAAGGCTTTTTAGCCGAAACACGTCAACGTAGCCTGTAGACATGTGCATTTTTTTTTGTCTGAATGCATTTTCGTCCGAATTTCAGGTATTTTCGTTATCGTTTTAACAAACGAAAACGAAAGCACAGAATATGAAAATCGAAAGATCCGACATAAACAAATGCTTTATTTTCGTTTTCGTTGCGACAACAGTTCAATATAGATAGGAGATTCGACCTGACGCTGACAATAACAATCTGTGTCTATCGAACCTGTGATCGAATGTGCCTAACCTTAACTCTATTATTCTACATAGAGAGAAAAGATTCAACATAGAGAGAAAAGATTCGACATAGAGAGAAAAGATCGCTGCTGAAATTGGGTGGGGGAAGTAAAATAAAAATAATGATGATGATGAATGTTATTGGCTGATTGTAACCAAAGAGGAGGAGCAGTAAAATAGCTAGAACTAACTTGACAATTCAACATGAACAACGAAGATTCGACAAAGCATCGAAAAACATACAAACGTCGAATCTGTCATTGAAGGCTTATGGTGTCTGTCGAAAGTTAGAAGATTCGACGGTGCAGCTAAACTGTACGACGCCGCAATCGTACATTTCCGGTCAAATGCATCCGCCCATAGGCTATAGAAGAATTCTAATGTTGGTTGACTAGTAATAGTAATTAATAAATATAATTATTACTAGTCATACAACATTAGAATTATACTATAGCTTGTAGGCGGAACATTCGACCGGAAATGTATGACTGCGGCGTCGTACAGTTTCGCTGCTCCGTCGAATCTTCTTTGAACATTCGACAGACACCATAAGCCTTCAATGACAGATTCAACCTTAATTAATTCAGATTTTCGGACGAATGCAATTTCTAACGAAAAACTAAATAAATAAAAACGAATTTCGGGAGTAAGTAAATAGATTTATTTTTCGGACGAAAACTAAATTCCGAAACTAAATATTTCAGTGTGCACATGTCTAACTAGCCTGTACCCGTGTACCCATGTAACTAAATAAAGGACTTTTATTCAAGAGCATCCGAGTCACCAGCCCTTTTCTGATTCAAAAATAATTTGTAATTTCCCTGAATGCAATCGTGTGTTACAAATTGCTTGATCTGTTTTCATTGTAGCTTGAAGCATATTTAAACCCAAGATCAACAATGTAATATTTAATAATGCAGCTTATCAGCCTTTAGATATGATGGCTGCATTTATTTTCTTTTTTTTAGACCTTTTTTTTTTACTTTATTTAGTTTTCCATCAAAAAAGATAACATCATAGATCCGTACATTTCATAAATGACAATTTTACAAACTTTTTAAATATATTTCTTCCCCCACCCTTTCCCCACCATTACTCCCCCCCCCCCCCAGTCGGGTTTTCTCCTACCGCTTATACTGATCTCCACTTTCCTTGGATTCCTCACTCCTTCCCTATTATTCCAACATTTTATCTATATATTTCTTAAGGCCCATACACATGATCCAATTTTATGGGCATAATTGTCTGATGGACGTGTTGTGTTGGATAATCCAACCGTGTGTATGCTCCATCAGACAATTATTGGCTGAATTAACGACAACAAAAGTTGGCTGTTCATGCCTACTAACTGTTGGGCAATAAATCTGTTACGTCGGTTTATCCAATCGTGTGCACGCAAGTCCGTTCAACTAAAATCCAAAGTACAAAAACGCATGCTCAGAACCAATGCTAAACATCAGACAACAATTACAGAAGTTGCCCAAAGGGTGGCGGTAAAGAGCTGAAAAACCACGTGGTTTGGTGAATGTTGGCTGAAAATGTTGTGCCGTGTGTATGCAGAACAAGTTCACGGCCAACGCCCTTCGGACCAAAATCCACTGGAAGTCCGATAGTGTGTACGAGGGTTTAGATTTCTTAAAATCTGACCATTTTCCCCAGGTACTATTGAATCTTTCTACCTGTCCCTCATCTCTACTACTAAGGTACTCCCTTTTACAAATATAATCTATTCTTTCAAACCATTCCTTTATACTTGGCTTTCCTGGATCTAACCATTTTTTTGGTATTAATCCTTTTGCTGCATTTAATAAGTATGGGGTCAAGGTTCTCCTGTGATGTTTTTTTTTGTATTTTTTATATTATGAAATAGACATGTCCAGGGGTCATTTAATATCTCTTTCCCCATTATCTCCCTTATATAATCCTGTATTTCCTGCCAATATTCTTTAATTTTTTGGGCATTCCCACCAGATATGAGTCATTGTGCCTATCTGTTTACAACCCCTCCAACACAATGGGGATTTGTCTTGTTGGTATTTTTGGATTTTCTCTGGCGTTATATACCATCTTACTAAACACTTATAGTTCCTTTCTTTTGTGTTTATATCAGTTGCATAATTATATACTGCTTCAATCATTTTTCCTGCTTGTTGTTCTTTCAGCTGTATGCCCATTGCCCATTTTCCTATAAATGGGTGTTGCCCCTGTCCCTCTAGATCCATCAGGATTCCATAAACCTGAGATACCTCGTGTTTCACTGGTGTCTGTGTACTGCATAGTTTTTCTAATGGGTTCAACTTCCCTCCATCTCTAATTGGCTGAGGTAGTGTGCTTACAAAATGTTTTAGCTGTAAATATCCCCATTCGTTAATCTTCTTCCACCCACCAGTTGGAAGAAATGATTGAATTTCCCCCTTTTCTAGTACATCTTTTAACTCCAAAAAGTGTCCCTTTGAGTGAAAATAGTGGTGAATTATACTCCCATTTTTCTTGTCTGTAAATAAAATCCCACACTTTAAATACATTTCTTGTCAACTCATGCGCTTCTATATCTAGTGTTCTATATTTTCGTGGTATCCAAATATTCTTGTGTCATTATACTGCGGCAGGTTGGCACGTCGGCACGATGCCGCGAGCCGTCGTAGCTGTACGTCGGCTCCATTAAGTGGGATAGCAGGCGGGGGTGCCGATGCTAATGACCGCTGGCCACGCACGATTGCAGGCACGAGAGGCAGAACCAGGACATGTGTGTGAACACACACATCCCAGTACTGTGAGGAGAGGAGAGGCAGATCGTGAGTTCCTACGAGCTAGGAACCACGATCTGTCATCTCCTATAGTCAGTCCCCTCCCCCCACAGTTAGAACACACACTAGGGAATGCAGTTAACCCCTTGGTCGCCCCCTAGTTTTAACCCCTTCCCTGCCAGTGACATTTACACAGTATACAGTACAATTGTCAATGGTCCCAAAAATGTGTCAAAAGTGTCCGATCTGTCCGCCATACTGTCGCAGTCCCGATAAAAATCGCAGATCACTGCCATTATAGTAAAAAAATAATAATAAAAATGCCATAAATCTATCCCCTATTTTGTAGACGCTATAAGTTTTGCGCAAACCGATCAATGTACGCTTTTTGCGATTTTTATTACCAAAAATATGTAGAATACAAATCGGCCTAAACTAAGGAAAAAATGTGCTTTTAAAAAAAAAAAAAATTGGGGCTATTTATTATAGCAAAAAATAAAAAATATTGTGTTTTTTTTCAAAATTAACGCTCTTTTTTTTGTTTATAGCGCAAAAAATAAAAACCGCAGAGGTGATCAAATATTCATATTGGGGGGGCGTGGCCTGGCACGCGGCGAGGATGGCAGCACACTAGAGGAGCTCCTCAGCCCACGCGACCATTAGAAGCTCTACACCCGACCACAGGCTCTCAGATGCCGGGCAGAAGGCTATACTCAACTCCCCGCTCCCACCTGCGCCGCAACACCGGATCGTCCGCTGCGAAAAACATAGCCGACATCTTTGAAACACAACAGTCAGGCCGCAACGGATCTCCGAGATCCAAGATGGCGCCGCCGCAACACGAGGAAGACGACGGTGAGGACTCCCGACCGGCGCCTGTAGACTCTAACAGGGGTAAGCCTGCACCAGACCACCCCTTAACGTTAGCAGATATGTCTGTGATAGCCGCGGACATCAAAGCAACTTTCTCAGCGGCTATCACGGATTTGAAAACGAGCATGATAGTCATTAATGAAAAAATGGCGGCGGTGGAGCACGCAGGTCAACGCAGGGACAAGGCCATATACAGATTAGAGCTTACCACTCAGGCCCAAACGCAGCATTTCATTGACATGAATCGGCATATAGAGGATTTGGACAATAGGGGCAGGAGGTGCAACATTAGGGTGCGGGGGATCCCCGAATCTGTCGAGCATGAACAGATTGTCCCGGCCCTCAGGAGAGTGTTCAATAGTCTATTAGAACGCCAGGAAGATATGGAGATAGACTTTGTACGGGCACATAGGGCTCTTAGACCCAGAAGTTCTGATTCAGCACCCCCAAGAGACATCATATGTTGCCTGCAGAGCTTTGGCCTTAAAGAGGATATTATGCGCAAAGCGCGGAGAAATGACAGGATCATTTTTAATGGTGCGACAATAATGTTGTTTCAGGACCTGTCCCAGATAACTCTGAGAAACAGACGGGCCCTACGTCCCTTGTTGGACCGTTTGAGAGAGAGGGACCTGAAATACTCATGGCGCTTTCCGTTCGCTTTGACTGTATCTTACAATGGTCACTTGCATATTTTACGTTCTCCAGCAGACCTTCCTGAGTTTTGTGAATCGCTAGATATGGAACATGTAGCCCTCCCTGAATGGTATGCGGAATTTTTACACACTCCTCTGGAGAGGAGCCCTCCCGCCTCTCCCTTCATGTCACCTGACACCAGACTCTCTAAGAAAGCTAAGAAGGGGCGAGGTGGGAGCAGCAGACCCGACACACCGGGCAGACATGCGGGGCCTTCCAGGGACCGAAACGCAGAGTGACACTCCGCAGCATTGTTGGTACTCCCCTACTCCATGTTCATGCTAATTGCTTTACCTTTCCACTTGTGGTGAGACCTCTGTCCACGCTTTGATCAGCTACCATTATTCACCTCACCCCTGTTGCCATGTTGGTAATTACTGTCTGAATTGGGCCCTTCGGGGTAAATAGTCTCCGCCTCCCTAACTTGAATCCAGGCTGGAATCCTCTCCTGACGCACAGATCGATCTGGAATACTGAGGATTGTTTGCGACTTTATACAGCCATTATACCTAATCAACCTCCAGGATCGGCCCCATTGAATTGATTGTCGGAGTTTGACCTTTGACCCCTCTTTTTTTTTTTTTTTTTTTTTTTATACTTTGTCAGCCGCAAGGTCTACCTTCTCATCCCAAGAGATGTAGTCTTGCTCCCTAAGGGGTTTGCATCTGCGACGCCCAGATCTTCCGACCTCTATTGATTGCTTCAACTCTCTTGCAGACTTATTGTGGAAGATTCTGGGTGCACCTGGTCCTCCTTTTTCCGATAATGGGGATCCGCATGTACATTGATAATATGTATGCCTATAAGTCTTTGCTCAGCGGGCCAGAAGGGGTTTACAACTACACTTATCCCGGAGGCTCCCTTTTCTGTGAACGGTTGTTTACTGTTTATTGTTTTTTTGTTCATTTCTTGCCTAAGAAAATTTAGTTACACCATGGTCGGGTGTACAATACATTGAAATGTTTAATATGTTTTCTCTAACTTGGTTGTGTGGGCGGTAACTGGGAGGACCCTTTCATTTTCTCGGGTCTCCCTTGGCATCGCTCCTTTGGGTGGGCTGTCGTCGGGTCGTGTGTCTCCCAACGACCCCACAGAGAGCTCCTTGCTCCCCCTTTTGGGAAGCAGGGATCTCTACTATAAATTGGCAACTATCCCTTCCTGGGGGGGGGGGTTTTGACCGCTCAGGAAGTGGGACGATTTCTACGCCATCTTCTTATTGTGTCTTTCTTTTTGACCTTCTGTTTCTTCATAAATCTTTATTTCTCCCTTCTCTCTTTCCCCCCTCCCCCCCCTTTTTTTTTCTCCCCAAAAAGTCTTTTCTAGAAGTGTTGTTGGATTGTTGTCTTAGTTTTCAAACACGGATACTAATCCCTACGGTATAGTCTTCATTTTGATTTATTGCAGAGTGCTCCTAGGGACACCTCCTTTTGACCCCCCTCATGGCGTACTCTTCCCTGGGGCGACGCCCCACGGTGATATCGCATAACATCAGGGGCCTAAACATCCCAGAACGCCGCTCCACTCTTATGAAGGAACTAAAGAAAGGTAGGCCCCATTTTGTATTTCTTCAGGAGACCCATTTCAAAACACGCCAGATACCGAGCCTCACAGATTCATATTTTACTAGAGCAATCCACGCCACGAATGATGAATCTAAGTCCAAAGGGGTTTCCATACTGATCAGTAGAGACGCCTCTTTTGAGCTGTCTGAACAACTCTGTGATACGCAAGGTAGATTTATATTCCTGAAGGGGACATATGCAGGCACACCTGTAACACTTGCAAACGTGTACTTTCCAAATAAGGAACATGTTAAATTCTGTCAGAAAATAGTCAGGGAACTCAAGGGGTTTGCAGCTGGTTGCACGATTCTTGGGGGGGATTTTAATGTGCCTCTGAATCCCCTCTTGGATACGTCCAATGGCAAGACATGTATCTCTTATAAGACCCTCAAGAAGTTTAAATCGCTATTGCAATCCTTACAATTGATAGACACTTGGCGCTTCCTTGACCCGGACGGCCGCGATTACACCCACTTTTCTGTTCCCCATTCAAGATATGCCAGATTGGACTATCTGTTCATAACACAGAGGGATCTTCCCAGGGTTTCGGGGGCACATATAGGTCTTCAGACGATCTCTGATCATTCCCCTGTATCCCTTTCGCTAGACATGTCACGTCTGACCACACAACAACCCTCTTGGCGCCTGAACGCCTCGCTATTAACTGACCCAGATCTACTACCGAAAATCTCCGCTGAACTGACAAACTTTTTTAAAACTAATATCACCCCAGGGATGGATCATTTGATTGTATGGGAGGCCCACAAATGCACTATTAGAGGGATGTTGATTGCGATGGGTTCTAAGCGCAAGAAAGAAAGGGAGGCCACCATTCAGACTCTGATTACGACGATCAATTCCTTAGAGACCCAACACAAGCAAACTTTGTCGATAGACTCTGCTACTCGGCTGTTAGAGACTAGGCGGGAATTACAGTTGTTGCTTGACTCTAGAGCGAAGCGCATGCTATTTTTAAAAAAAATTTTTTACTACGAATCTGGGAATAAGACGGGCAGAGTGCTGGCCAGAGCCTTGAAGGATCATGCTTCCTTCAACAATATTGCCGGTATTAGAAACTCAGCGGGGAAACTAGATGTTGCATCAGAGGCGATTGCGGGACATTTTCATGGTTTCTATTCTAAACTCTACAACTTACCCCCCCAACATAAACAGCCACATATGGAAGGAGACAGGACACAGATTATCCAAGACTATTTAGTTAAAAGTGGTCTTCCAGCTATATCAGAGCTTGACTCTATTTCGCTGGAATCCCCAATTTCCTCCTTGGAGCTCAGACAGGCTATCAAACAGCTCAAAACTGGCAAAAGCCCTGGACCGGATGGGTACTCGGCAATCTACTATAAGACCTTTATAGACACCCTAACGGATCCTCTGAAAGAGGCTCTGAACTCCCTGTCTGGGCCCAAGGAGATCACTCCTGACTTCCTGACCGCACACATAACAGTGATTCCGAAACCAGGAAAGGACCCCGGTGAATGTGCTAACTATAGGCCCATTTCCCTGTTGAATTTGGACGTGAAGTTGTTCGCAAAGGTACTGGCCTTGAGGTTGGGCCCACTTCTGCCAGGGCTAGTTGGTCTGGAGCAGGTGGGCTTCATACCTGGCAGGGAAGCAAAGGATAACGTTACCAAAGCGTTGCTTCTGATTCATGCAACGAAGGTGCGGAGGATCGAAGGCTTTCTCCTCTCCACTGATGCGGAGAAGGCCTTCGATCGGGTGGCATGGGACTTCATGTTGGCAGTGTGTGCCCGAGTGGGCCTGGGTCCGCACATGCTGTCGTGGATTTCAGCATTATATAAGAACCCCTCTGCATACCTAAAAATAAATGGTACTCTATCTAAAAAAGTATCCATCTCTAATGGCACCAGACAGGGATGCCCATTGTCACCCCTGTTGTTTATTCTTTCATTGGAACCTTTCATAAGGACGATCCAGAATAACCCGACGGTCCACGGTTTCCAGATTCAGGATAGGGAGTTTAAAACGGCAGCCTATGCTGATGATCTTTTATTCTTCTTGACCGACCCAACACTGACCGTCCCCAGTCTCTTAAAAGAATTCGCCCAATTTGGCTATTTAGCAAACTTAAAGATAAATTATTCAAAATCTGAAGCACTCAATATTTCACTCCCAGAAGCTGTACTTTCCCTGACTAAGGCCAACTCCACATTTCGGTGGGATCCCATCGCCCTCCGGTACTTAGGAACATGGCTGACCCCACAACTACAGTCTATTTACGAGGTGAATTACCCCCCCATGCTCAAAACCTGCGAAACAGATCTCAATAACTGGCATCTAGGCACCTTTTCATGGTTTGGTCGCGCGGCCATCATCAAGATGGTGGTCCTGCCTAAATTTCTATACCTGATGCGCACCATACCGACCAAGATCCCTCCAAAATTCTTTAAAGCACTAAACTCCATCATTCTGAAATTTTTATGGCTCCACAAGAAACCAAGGGTGAAATTAACTACTCTGATGATGCCTAAAGAAGCAGGTGGGATTAATCTACCGAATTTTAAAAACTATTATTACGCAGCACATATAGCTAGGGTCATCGATTGGCACTGTCACGACGACACAAAAGATTGGGTTAAGTTGGAAGCGACCTTGAGCGCGTTCCCGCTCATGCACTCACCATGGATTCCAGGGTCGGACCTTTTCTCCAGTCAAAAAAGCTGCCCGATCACACATAATACATTAGACATTCTGAGAACACTAGTTAAAAAGAAGGGGACAAATATCACCACGATCCCCAGCCCTCTGACCCCGCTGAAAGACAACCCTGACTTCTCCCCGGGTATTCATAACCCCACGCTCCATTCAGCAACGACTGGTATCTCCTTACGAATGGGTGAATGCTTTCTAGGTACTAAGGTTAGAAACTGGACATCCCTTAGGACTGATTGCGACTTACCCCACCTAAAACAGTGGACTTATTTTCAGATCCGAAGTTACTTGAGTAAGTTTAGAAACTCTCCAGATCTTTACAGACCTCTGACCGAGATGGAAGAGGCCTGTCATAACAAAACCCCAGTATTTAAGGCCACCTCTCTAGCATATTCCTGGTTGCAAAACCGGAGAGATGTGGGGGAGAGTGTATATAGGAGAGAGTGGTCCCGAGACCTAAACAAGGAGATATCGGATAAACAATGGAAATATGCAAGCATCTTGGCACACAAATGCTCCATAAGTACTAACTTACAGGAAACCAGCTATAAGTTACTGACACGGTGGTATCACACGCCTGTAAGACTGCACAGATGGGATAGCCAAAAACCTGAGATATGTTGGAGATGTCAAAAGGAAAGGGGTACGTTGGTTCACATTTGGTGGCATTGTGCACTGATCACCAGCTACTGGTCAGAAGTGCGGACACTGATTAAACAGATCACTGAAACTAAGCTAAATTTAGATGCTGCATGTTGCCTGCTTCATATTTCCAGTTTTTCACTTAAGAGATACAAACACTCCCTGACAAAACACCTTTTGAATGCGGCCAAGTCCCTAATTCCCTTGTATTGGAACTCGTCTCGAGTCCCATCCATTTCTGAATGGCTAAATAAAGTAGGGGAAATAGCCACCATGGAAGACACCCTGGCCCAGGATGGTGATAATGCGAAGAAGTTCCACGACATCTGGCTACCGTGGTTTGATTTTAAATATTCTCGGGAATATTCACATGAGGGTAGGAACACGCCCTCCTAAGACTGTTCGTTACAATAACCCTTCCTGCGGCTGGCCCTTAGAAGCTGACCGCCTTTTGAGACCAATCCGTCTACCCTTCGTAATAAACGTAATACTCCCACTTTTTTTTTTTTTTTTTCTCTCTCCCCTTCTCTCCTCTTCCCCCCCCTGCTTTGATTCGTTTACCCCCTACTTTCTCTTTTCCTTTTCTTAAATCTAAACACTGCTTCAATTGAGATGGCGGATGTTGCAATAATGTTTGCTCAGAAAGTACAGGTTGATATTGCTCTTTGATCCCTTCTAACTAGAAGACACTGTTAAATAAAAATAGGATAAAAAGATGGACTTTATGGGCACGACAAATTGATATAAAATTACTCAAGTTTTATTAAAAATTAACAAAAGAAAGGGATAACAAAACATACAAATAAAATGAATATTATATAGAACTATTCATCAACCTAGTGTTGACACACTTATACACATCACCCAATAGCCAAAATTCAATGAGGAAATAGAATTTATACTGGGTAGAATGACATCAAGGTCAATTCTTTCAGTATATTGGATACCAGTAATTGCTGGTGGCATTGATTGGTGGTGTGTCGTCAGAAATTCATTCCTAAACCCGACATGTTGCGCAACACAAGTCGCTTCTTCAGGAGTTTTTTGAATGTCTAAAAATATAAATACATAACATAAGAACATATAGATAGATTGCAAAACACAACAAAACAAGAGAACCTGTATGTCTGGCCAGGTGCTTCAGAAACACGTGATCCCCCAACAGCAATACCACTATTAGAAACAAAATAAGACAAAAGACCAGAAGCAGTACAGAGAGTTAAGAAAACCCTCACAGATTGAAAAAGAGTCCATTAGGTGGATGAATCGTTTATCATAACTTACATGGGTTAAAAGGTTTTTCAAGTAAAAACGGAGGTTTATAGATGGTCAGGATGGCAGTAGTAGTAGTAGAACAATGCCTCTGGGTATCTTGAAAAAACTAGGCATGAACAAACACATGTGGATCAATCATATGATTACATCCAATTACACAACATGTATATAATTTAGAAGCATTGTCAGCATACTGAGAGCTGACCGATTCAATTCGGTGCATACAGGCTTACCTCTGCTTACCTGAGTAGCATAATATATAGCTACGATGTAGAGCCCAATATCCGTGTTTAAACCCCGATTATGGAGAAAAAAATGATAAATTGATACACGGATATGGGTACTGGTAGTTTCAATTATGCTAGCAGGAATTCGGTATTGTCCTAACTTGCGGAGTTGCCCAGTCTGGACTAAAAAACGGGAGGGGAGGAGAGGGAACAAAGGAGGGAAGGGGAAACACAAAATTGAATGGCATTAATGAGATGTGTGGGTATGCGGAAATCTAATAGAGAGTAACCAATTGCTGGGCTGCTCAAGTGTCACCCCCATAACCAAACAGCAGGGTAAGAGACACTGGCCCATAATAACACAGAGAAAACCAGTTACCTTGTAATAGATGTTGGTGGGAGTGCCTCCGTTTAGTAGGTAGCAGCCCTCGGTAGTCAGGGATTATCTGCACCCTGGGCGATAATAGGTCCTGTGTTTAAATAGGACCAAATCGCGCCAGGACAACCCCATCCGGAAAAGCGTGCCGTCCGCACAGTGCCTCTGATAGGCTGGCGTCATAGCTAGGCGTCGGAATGCCCGCAGTGAGCTAGATAGTGGGCGGGGCCGAAAACGTGACGTGCCCCTGTTATCTAGCAATATGCGAGAAACAGGAAGTGTACATGGGAGGTTGGCGTGGCAACCGCGCATGCGCATAGGTACCCACACACTCATCTCGCAGCGGTGGGAGGGGCAGAGCCGCCCACCTCAGGGCGGCGGCCTTAACACTGAAAACAGTCCCGGCTAAATCAAGCCCGCACATCGTCATGCGATGCAATCAATTCCTTCCTCTACCCAGCACACTCAAGGGGAGAGCAAGCCCACACCATGCGACACTTAGGGCAATAGAGCAATCAGCCATGGAGCAAGGAAGATCTATATTACCATATAGACTCACAGATCATTATAGGGCAATTACACTTAGTATAACATTAAGTATAAAGCTCAAACCCCGATATTCGCCATCTAGTGGTCATAGAAAAAACAGAACAAAAAAAATAAAAATAAAAAAAAGTGACCTCTATACAGCCTTTCTTTTCTCCCTTCCTCCCTTTTTCCCTTTTTTTTTTTTTTCCCCTCCCTTCTTATGGGATTCCTAATATGGCCCAAGATGTTATTCTGGGTCATTTCTCTCTTGTTGTAAGTCACTGTTTAATTCATTGCTGGATTAAGGGATCTCTCCCTTAATATAACATCATATAATACTATATATAGACTTAGGTCTATGTTATGATGTTATGAAGTTGAGATAAATGTAATATTTGATTATCTATTTTTATGTTAAATATGTTGACCATTTTTCTTTTACTATTTATATTAATAATTTCATTATTATTCATTATGTATTTTTCTTTTGTATGTGACCCCATGGGGGATATGTTCCTCTTGTCCCCTTGGTGATCGCATGTGCTGAAAATGTTAGACCCAATGTTAAGATGCCTGGCCCTGTGGTCCTGGTTGAGACAATTTGTTCCCCTCGCTGCAATGCCACTTTTTTTTTTTTTTTTTTCTGTTTTTTCTATGACCACTAGATGGCGAATATCGGGGTTTGAGCTTTATACTTAATGTTATACTAAGTGTAATTGCCCTATAATGATCTGTGAGTCTATATGGTAATATAGATCTTCCTTGCTCCATGGCTGATTGCTCTATTGCCCTAAGTGTCGCATGGTGTGGGCTTGCTCTCCCCTTGAGTGTGCTGGGTAGAGGAAGGAATTGATTGCATCGCATGACGATGTGCGGGCTTGATTTAGCCGGGACTGTTTTCAGTGTTAAGGCCGCCGCCCTGAGGTGGGCGGCTCTGCCCCTCCCACCGCTGCGAGATGAGTGTGTGGGTACCTATGCGCATGCGCGGTTGCCACGCCAACCTCCCATGTACACTTCCTGTTTCTCGCATATTGCTAGATAACAGGGGCACGTCACGTTTTCGGCCCCGCCCACTATCTAGCTCACTGCGGGCATTCCGACGCCTAGCTATGACGCCAGCCTATCAGAGGCACTGTGCGGACGGCACGCTTTTCCGGATGGGGTTGTCCTGGCGCGATTTGGTCCTATTTAAACACAGGACCTATTATCGCCCAGGGTGCAGATAATCCCTGACTACCGAGGGCTGCTACCTACTAAACGGAGGCACTCCCACCAACATCTATTACAAGGTAACTGGTTTTCTCTGTGTTATTATGGGCCAGTGTCTCTTACCCTGCTGTTTGGTTATGGGGGTGACACTTGAGCAGCCCAGCAATTGGTTACTCTCTATTAGATTTCCGCATACCCACACATCTCATTAATGCCATTCAATTTTGTGTTTCCCCTTCCCTCCTTTGTTCCCTCTCCTCCCCTCCCGTTTTTTAGTCCAGACTGGGCAACTCTGCAAGTTAGGACAATACCGAATTCCTGCTAGCATAATTGAAACTACCAGTACCCATATCCGTGTATCAATTTATCATTTTTTTCTCCATAATCGGGGTTTAAACACGGATATTGGGCTCTACATCGTAGCTATATATTATGCTACTCAGGTAAGCAGAGGTAAGCCTGTATGCACCGAATTGAATCGGTCAGCTCTCAGTATGCTGACAATGCTTCTAAATTATATACATGTTGTGTAATTGGATGTAATCATATGATTGATCCACATGTGTTTGTTCATGCCTAGTTTTTTCAAGATACCCAGAGGCATTGTTCTACTACTACTACTGCCATCCTGACCATCTATAAACCTCCGTTTTTACTTAAAAAACCTTTTAACCCATGTAAGTTATGATAAACGATTCATCCACCTAATGGACTCTTTTTCAATCTGTGAGGGTTTTCTTAACTCTCTGTACTGCTTCTGGTCTTTTGTCTTATTTTGTTTCTAATAGTGGTATTGCTGTTGGGGGATCACGTGTTTCTGAAGCACCTGGCCAGACATACAGGTTCTCTTGTTTTGTTGTGTTTTGCAATCTATCTATATGTTCTTATGTTATGTATTTATATTTTTAGACATTCAAAAAACTCCTGAAGAAGCGACTTGTGTCGCGCAACATGTCGGGTTTAGGAATGAATTTCTGACGACACACCACCAATCAATGCCACCAGCAATTACTGGTATCCAATATACTGAAAGAATTGACCTTGATGTCATTCTACCCAGTATAAATTCTATTTCCTCATTGAATTTTGGCTATTGGGTGATGTGTATAAGTGTGTCAACACTAGGTTGATGAATAGTTCTATATAATATTCATTTTATTTGTATGTTTTGTTATCCCTTTCTTTTGTTAATTTTTAATAAAACTTGAGTAATTTTATATCAATTTGTCGTGCCCATAAAGTCCATCTTTTTATCCTATTTTTATTTAATCTACAATTTCGGGACGTGGCAATTTTTTATTACATTGTATCCCCAGTACCACTCTGGGTGGATATGATTTTCATTTTTCCATAGAAGACACTGTTGCGTTCCTACTTTTCGACTATGTACAGATTAACATTACTTTCTATGAAGTTTGCTCAGAAGACTGGTAGTAATAACGTGTAAAAGCTTTTTTCTTCACTATTCATTCACCTTTCTCTTTGTCAGTCATGACTCACGCCCGTGACTATAACCTGACAGCAGTCTTCAGCTAAACATTGACATTGACTGTTTGCCACAATGTACTGTTTCAATCGCAATGTCTGCAGTTGCATCTGCGTCCTTTGATGAGTGTGCTTCTGTATTGTTTTTATTCTTTCTCTTAATAAAAACTTTGAATGATAAAAAAAAAAATATTCATATTGGGATGAATTTTGAATATAGCTTAATCGATCTAGTTTGTATCTTGCGCTATATGTGTCTCTTGCAGGAATATTACAGTTGCGGAATACCTTTTAATTTCCCTTAGTACCTTATGTCTTTTTGTGCCCATCAGTGCTTATCAGTGCTGCCAATCAGTGCCACCCATCAGTGCTGCCTATCAGTACCCATCAGTGCTGCCTATCAGTGCCCATGAGTGCCACATATCAATGCCGCCTTAACAGTTCCCGTCACTGTAGTCTATCAGTGCCTATTAGTGCAGCCTATAAGTGCAGTCTATCAGTGTCCATTAGTGCTGCCTATCAGTGCCCATCAGTGCTGCCTATGAGTTCCCATCAGTGCCACCTATCAGTGCACATCGGTGCCACATTCCAATGCCTCCTTAACAGTGCCCATCAGTGCAGTCTATCAGTGTCCATCTGTGCTGCCTATCAGTGCACATCAGTACTTCCTATCAGTGCCCATCTTTGCAGCCTATCAGTGCCTATTAGTGCAGCCTATAAGTGCAGTCTATCAGTGTCCATCAGTGCTGCCTATCAGTGCCCATCAGTGCTGCCAATCAGTGCCTATCAGTGCAGCCTATCAGTGCAGTCTATCCATGTCCATCAGTGCTGCCTATCAGTGCCTATCAGTGCTGCCTCATCAGCGCACATCAGTGAAAGAGAAAAATTACCTGTTTTCAAAATTGTATAACATAAACTAAGAAAAACAATAATAAAAAAAAATGTTTGGACTAATTGTTTGTTTAGAAAAAAAAAACGTGGTGATTAAATACCACCAAAAGAAAGCTCTATGTGTCAAAAAATTATAAAAATGTCATATGGGTACAGTGTTGCATGACTGCACAATTGCCATTCAAAGTGTGACAGCGCTGAAAGCTGAACATTGACCTGGGAAGGAAGGAGGTAAAAGTGCCCGTTAGGCAAGTGGATGATTTGAATTTAGTTGAGATTGATTTACATGACTATGTACAGTATGTGTAACGTATAATGGTGCTTATCTTTATTTTGCCTAATTCAATAACCAAGGCAGTTTGCACAAACAACAATATAAGATAGTATACCCATTCCCTTTGACAAAATGATTGCTGTAGAATTACAAATAACCTGTGATTCAAGATGGTAATTCAAATCCAAAAAGTTAATGTAGTCTCGATAATGCAAAACGTCAAGCAAAACAGAGCAAGCTTTGTCTGATTTGAATTTTAACCAAAATAGTTTGCAAGGATGCCGAGAAACATTAAACCACCAGAGTTTGGAACACTCAAACTAAATGAAAAGTATCAGCATAACATATATTTGTATTCCTTATCTGACATCCAGAGTCACAGGTTTGCCCAGGTTCTCCGGACTGAGATACAAAATCATTTTCAACTATGCAGTCGGTTTTTCAGCTATTTTTTAATTACTCATACTTTTTTATTGTCATTCTTGGAATGATACTCAACAAATTCATCGTGACCTGGATGAGGAATAAATGCCTTTCCACTGGAGATAAAATTATCACCAGTCTGTGTCTGTCCAGGTGGATTTACCAATGTCTGGCTGTTGTGCATCAGACCCTTCAGTTGTTTTTGCCAAGAGTCAATTTTGCCTCCGTCGATGAATATTTTTTACCGGCCAGAATATTCCTGAACTATATCTCCATCTGGTTGGCCAGTCTGCTCTGTGTGTATTACTGTATGAAGATTACCAACTACAAGAATGTTGTGTTCCTCTACTTCAAGGTGAGGATGTTAAGGTGGGTGCCGTGGTGTCTTGGACTGATTGTGTTTTTTTCTTTTCTATCTACTCTGCCTTATGTTTGGCAAAACTTATTTTCCCAAAATAAAGCTGTTACAACTGATATTTTTCAAAACATGACAAAGAAATCAATTGGAGGAGAATATACATATTTAATATGCTCCACACCACCTCTTGTTTTTTTCAGTATTGCATTCTTCTTGACTGTTCCATCTCTTTGGAGGCACATCAGAAAAATGAGCGATGTTGGGACAAGTTTTAGAAATCCAGACACGAAGACCCATTACAATGCCATAAAAAGCATGGCTGCTTTCTTTCTACTTCATATCTTGTTTATTATATCTGTTAATATCAATTTCTTCAATTTCTCTCTACAAACTGGAGGCCCATCTAAACCACTGATCAAAGTAGTCAGTTCACTCTATCCATGCCTGCATTCTGGTGTCATCATCTTCTACAACAGGAAACTCAGAGAAGGGTTTTTATCCCCAGTAACCTATGTACTGAGCTTTGTTCAGAAGAAAGCCATGACTGATCCCTGAGCTTTGGATGACAATAGATAAATGAAGAGATTACATTCCAAAAAATTACATACAGCAAAATTGTAGAAATTTAAATTTTAAACAAATTACTCCTAGATGTTTTCTTTAGTGTTCCATGAAGACTTGTGATCCCCAGTCATGGATTCCATTCAGAAGAAAGCAGTGACTGATCCCATGGCTCCAGGTGAAAAGAAATAAATAAAGAGATTACATACTATAAGGGACATACTGAAAATCGTAGAAATTACATTTTTAAACAGTGTACTCTTTGAAGTTTTCCTTCCTCCTACTTGACAGCTTATGATCCACATGTAAAGGATTCCATTTGGAAGAAAGTGGTGGCTGATCCCTAAACTCTTGGTGGAAAAAGAGAAATGAAGAGATGGTATTCCAAAAAATTACATATTGAAAATTGTAGAAATCAAAATTTGAAACAATTCAATCCTAGATTTTTTTTTGTTTAAAGTGTTTCATAATTGTGATCTCAATGGCAGGGATTTCATTAAGCAGAAAGCAGTGACTGATCCCAGGGCTCTGGGAGAAAATAGAGAAATTAAGAGATTACTAATAAATGACGTACTGAAAATCATAGAAATAAAAATTGTAAACAAATTACTCCTAAAAGTTTTCTTTAGTGTTCCATGAAAATGTGTGATCCCCATGTCATGGATTCCGTTGAGAAGAAAGCAGTGACTGATCTCTAGGCGAAAATAAAGAAATAAAGAGGTTACATACTAAAAGTATACAAACCAGCTACCAAATATAAATGAGAACAGGTAAACTGTAGCATGGTAGGTAAACAATTACCAGCCAAAAAATTTAGGCCGGGTTCACACCGCCGCTGCATGCGGCTCACAGCAGGGGTCCAGTGCGTGCTGGTTCACCGGTTCAGGTCCGATTTCAGCTGAAATCGAACCTGAAACGCACCAAAAAAGGCACACGTTTTTCCGGCACACCGCACCGGACCCGCTGCGGAGATATGTGAACCGGCTCCATAGAGAGCCAGTCACATTCTCCTGCTATGCGAATTGAATGCGGGGAAACGCGAATTCAATTCGCATAGGTGTGAACCCGGCCTTAAGTAACACACCAAAAAGTGATAATGTGCATACATTGCCTTGCAAAAGTATTTACCCCCCTTGGCTTTTTACCTATTTTGTTACATTACAGCCTTTAGTTCAATGTTTTTTTAATCTGAATTATATGTGATGGATCAGAACACAATAGTCTAAATTGGTGAAGTAAAATTAGAAAAATATATACATAAAAATATTTTTCAGAAATAAAAAACTGATAATTGGCATGTGCGTATGTATTCACCCTCTTTGTTATGAAGCCCATAAAAAGCTCTGGTCCAACCAATTACCTTCAGAAGTCACATAATTAGTGAAATGATGTCCACCTGTGTGCAATCTAAGTGCCACATAATCTGTCATTACATATACACACCTTTTTGAAAGGCCCCAGAGGCTGCAAAACCTAAGCAAGTGGCACCACTAACCAAACACTGCCATGAAGACCAAGGAACTCTCCAAACAACTAAGGGACAATGTTATTGAGAAGTACAAGTCAGGGTTAGGTTATAAAAAAATATCCAAATCTTTGATGATCCCTAGGAGCACCAAATCTATCATATCCAAAGAAAGAATATGGCACAACAGCAAATCTGCCAAGAGACGGCCGCACAACAAAACTCACGGCCCGGGCACAGAGGGCATTAATTAGAGAGGCAGCACAGAGACCTAAGGTAAACCTGGAGGAGCTGCAGAGTTTCACAGCAGAGACGGGAGTATCTGTACATAGGATGACAATAAGCCGTACGCTCCATAGAGTTGGGTTTTATTGCATTGTGGCCCGAAGAGAGCCATTACTTTCAGCAAAAAACAAAATGGCACATTTTGAGACTCCCAAAATGCATGGAGGAAGGTGCTCTGGTCTGATGAGACTAAAATGTAACTTTTTGGCCATCAAAGAAAACGCTATGTCTGGCGCAAACCCAACACATCACATCACCCAAAGAACACCATCCCCACAGTGAAACATGGTGGTGGCAGCATCATGCTGTGGGGATGTTTTTCAGCAGTCAGAACTGGGAAACTGGTCAGAGTTGAGGGAAAGATGGATGGTGCTAAATACAGGGATCTTCTTGAGCAAAACCTGTACCACTCTGGGTGTGATTTGAGGCTAGGACGGAGGTTCACCTTCCAGCAGGACAATGACCCCAAACACACTGCTAAAGCAAAACTTGAGTGGTTTAAGGGGAAACATGTAAATGTGTTGGAATGGCCTAGTCAAAGCCCAGACCTCAATCCAGTAGAAAATATGTGGTCAGACTTAAAGATTGCTGTTCACAAGCGCAAACTATCCAACTTGAAGTAACTGGAGCAGTTTTGCAAGGAGGAATGGGCAAAAATCCCAGTGGTAAGATGTGGCAAGCTCATAGAGACGTATCCAAAACGACTTGGAGCTGTGGTAGCCGCAAAAGGTGGCTCTACAAAGTATTGACTTTAGGGTGGAGAATAGTTATGTACATTGACTTTTTCTGTTATTTTGTCCTATTTGTTGTTTGCTTCACAATAATAAAAAAAAAATCTTCAAAATTGTGGGCATGTTCTGTAAATTAAATGATGCAAATCCTCAAACAATCCATGTTAATTCCAGGTTGTGAGGCAACAAAACATGCAAAATGCCAAGGGGTGTGAATAATTTTGTAAGGCACTGTAGTATATCAGAGTCCATAAATCACACTTAACAGGGTCAAATCTATGGGTCGACAGTTGATAACTTGATCCAACACCACACCACGTGACCGAAACATGTCTCCACTCCCCAGTTTGGATGTAACCTCACCAGAAGGAATTGCCTCACATTCTCGTGTTTTGGCAATCAGGCAGTTAACCACCACAGGGTTCAGATGAATTCCATCAATACACGTTTCCCAGCAGGTAATATAGGTGAAATAAGACTGCAAAGAGTGTGATATCGTCAAATTAAACAAAGCATTTATTAAAAAACATAGCCCGATGGAAATATAAAACAGGCAGAGTAAAATTGCGTTTCCTATGGTGGAGATGCCAGAGATAACCCGTCACGGCAGACATAAGGTATATGTCATTATTCCCCAGATCTGATAGTTCAAAATACTCAGATCGTCACTTCCGGTGGTGTGTGAAAGTCACTTCCGGTAGTGTGTGAACGTCACTTCCGGTGGTGTGTGAACGTCACTTCCGGTTGCCGTACAGGGACGTGGCTGTACGACAATTCTTTCTGATGAGTTTACATTCAAACTGGGGAGTGGAGACATGTTTTAGTCACATGGTGTGTTGTTAAATCAAGTTATCAACTGTCGACCCATAGATTTGACCCTATTAAGTGTGATTTATGGACTCTAATATATGTAGCGCACAAACCCCTGTCTTTACCTGCATTTAATTTGGCTCCTCGCAGGCAGAGAGAGGCACACCACACCACAAGCCCGTACCCTCCTGTGTGAGGAGGTTGAACGGTGTTAGTTTCGGGCCTGCCTGCGGCAGGAGTTGAATCCTCCCGAGGACGATTCTCACCTCTACCTTGAATAGATGCAAGTCTTTATTTCTCCCCAGTAATGTAACTGTCCACACCAACTGAAAGTCCAACTTTCTATATTTACTTCACACTGGATAACAAATAGTCTCTTTAACAGCAGACAGGTTGGACAAGACACAGGACAGCTTAGGTGGGAGGAGGTCCAGGCACAAACTCAAATGATTTCCTCAGACTGTTCAGGTTTCACGAACAGTTTTGGCGCACGATCTCTGCCACAGACCATGAGGTTGGTCTCTGCCACAGATCTAATGAATAGAAGTCACTGTCACTGACTTGGTGAACGGGTCACTGCCACTGACCTGGTGAACTACCTTCTTGAAGTATTTGGCCCATGTAAAGGAGAAAACCATCCCTTCGGAGAGTTACCAGAGGCCCTCACCGTCACCACGACTCTGCGCTGGTTCTTTGGAAAGGGTTACCTCCCTGGCCTCCTCATCTCAGATACGGGTCCCCTCGCAAGGCGGCACCCTGGGAGCTCTCGATCCTTAGCGGACCCCAGCCGAAGGTTGCTGGGCTCCGGGCCTTTGAAGATAGTACCTCACTCCAGACTGAAGGTGTCTGGGATGGAACAGGAACCAGGCCTCCGGGCCTAGGGCACCTGGAGATAACACACACACACCCAGGCCGAAGGTTCCCCGCTCCGCCACACTACTGCCGAGAGGGGACAAAAAAGGCACAGCCTTGTATTAGTGGTTCAACCCTGGCCTATGGCAACAGCCCACCTGTAGGCCACAGGGAACTGCACGCCAATACCATCTCCCATGAACAGAAATGGTCCATAAATCCTAACAATCAGTGTGTCTGAGCCTAATTACCACTCAGACACCTCCCTTAAATTTAACACCCCGCTACATATGCTATGCACATTATCACTTTTTGGTGTGTTACTTAATTGTTTTCGCTGGTTTTACCTTTAGCGCTACTGTTTACCTGTTCTCGTTTATATTTGGTAGCTTTTTTGTATACTTTATCATCTGAAAGTGGCTGCTCATTCTAATTATATATCTTTGAATTTTCGTTTTATCCGTGGCACAGTGTTTAGATCCCATTTTGGGGCACGTTTTATGAGATCTTGTGGTTTTATTACATGCTAAAAGTGACATACTAAAAATCGCTGAAATTTAATTTTTAAACAACGTACTCTGAAGTTTTCCTTCCTTTTTCATGACAGCTTGTGATCCCCATGCATAGGAATACATTTGGAAGAAAGGGGTAACTGATTTCTAATCTCTTGGTGAAAAAAAAGAAACGAGGAGATTGCATTCCAAAAAATGACATTTTAAAAATTGTAGAAATCAAAAAATGTTTTAGTGTTCCGTGACAGCTTGTGATCCCCATGCCAGAGATTTCATTCAGAAGAAAGCAGTGACTGATCCCAGGGCTCTCTGAGAATATGGAGTAATGAAGAGATTACATACTAAAAAATTTCATACTGAAAATCGTAGAATTGAAAGTTTGAAACAATTTATTCTTATGCCTTGTACACACGATCGGAATTTCGGTAAATAGTCAGACCGTGTGTAAGGGGCATTAGAAGTTTTTTTGAATCTTTCATAAGGTTTCATGCAAGTGTAATGCTAGTATACTGTATCTCTAGCCCAGCATTTCTCAACCAGGGTGCTGTTTGGGCTCCCTTTGGGTACAGTGAATATGTGACACATTTTGCCCTGGATCAGCATCATGTGCTGCCATGGTGCGGGACAGCTACCAGTACCAAAACAACCAATGAAGATCTAGAGCCCGGACGCACTGTGTCCTGCCCACACCATGGTAATGCATAGGGGGTACTCTGATGCATGGGGGACCCTGATGGAAATAGTGAGGCTTCTTATGTGATGAGAGAATTCTATGCTGGGGGGCTCTGCTAATGCGATTGGGGGACTCTGATGTTAGGAGGGGCTTTTATATGATAGGGATGGACTCTGATGTGATACAGGGCACTTTGACGTGATGGGGGAACCTCTGATATAAAGGGTGCTTCTTATGTGAAGTTCATTTTGTCAAGGTGGTTGTGTGCATCGTCCCCCCCCACTCTGGTTTCCTATTGATGGTAAGTAATGTTTAAGTCAGGGGTGCTTTAAGATTTTGCTTACTTTTAAAGGGTACTGTTACTGAGAAAAGTTAGAACCTCTATTTTTTCCATGTGTCCCATTGGGGAACTGTAACTTCACTTCCAGTCCTGTAGGCACAGCAGGAAATGAGAAGCAATCTCTCCAAAATGAGGAAAATTCCCTCTTGGACAGTTTGAAGATTGGGTCACTGAAAGATTTACCTTTTATTCGTGTTCTGATGACATTTCTACATGTTGGATTGTCCCTCATTTTTAAACTTGTTGATATTGGTCATCAGGGTAAACCCAACTGGCTGTAGAACGTGAACAGCTGATTTCATATTATCTTTAAGCCCTGATGAAGGGGGGATTATGTGACCCCCATTATGGGTTGACTGTTGTACTTATTACATGTTTAAAATAAAATCTTATTTTGGACCCTCATTTTTAGACTCCTTGGTGAATGGAAGTAGCACACATACTGTAGATGTTCCATTGGGTGACTATCAGTATAATTGTGATGAAATCAATCTAAAGTACTAAACTATCCATTCACCCAAGGTTTTAGCACCATCAAGCTACCACTTCAAGCAAAATAAACCTGAAAGGGGTTCTTTCTAAATTAGTCACACTCAATCCACAAAATGACCGCAAACCACTTCCCGCCTGTAGGATGTAACCATACGTTCTCGGGTTGAAGTGGTTATACCGGAGCAGCTGCAATCATGATCCCGACATCAATCTTTTACACCGGTGAGCTGAATAATGTAAAAGTGATCCGAGCAGCTGTATCACTTTAACAATTGGGTGGAAGATGGCAACCTTCTGCCACTTAAGTTCCACCAGCTGACCATAGAGATACCAGAGGAACGGGTGTTCCCGAATCATCTCTATGGTCTATGAACCTGGAAGCGACAATGATTTTGTCACTTCTGGTTTCAGGTTGTTATTTACAAGCCATTACTGACAAACTGATCTTGTTTTCACCAAATGCTTTTAAGGGCAGAGGAGAGATCTGGGGTCCAATAGACCCCAGATGTCCCAGTTAAGCAAACCTGTCACTGCCCATGCTATCACAAGGGGATGTGTTCATTCCATGTGATAGCAATAAAAGTAATAAAAAAAATAATTAAAGAGACAGTGTAAAAAAAAAAACCCTATGTTAAAAAAAGGTTATAAACTGTTCATGAAAAAATTCCCTTATTTTCAATTCAAGGTTCTCATTTTGAACAAAAATACAAACAATATTCGCGCTACTAACACATTTGAGCAGCTACAATACCTGTGGAAAAAAGTAAACAACAAACAATATACAAAAATGTAGCGCTATACGTAATAACAATAAATCATGACACCCAAGTGCTCGAAGTGTCTGGATCACAATGGATCTAGTGATATGTCCAAATATATGAAAAAGTCCAAATTACGAAGAGTCTATGAATGACCAAAACATAAATGTGGTTGTGACTTTCAATTCTAAATAGTGAATCTTCCAAAATAAAGGAGTGACATGTGACGTGACCACCACCGTATGAAAGGGAGGCTTACCAGATGGAATGGACCCAATGCACATACGTGTAGAGGGTCAAACAGGCTTGGTGTGTATGTATCCGTACACATGAAATCCCAGCCGGCACTGCACACATATGTATCCGAGATCCAAACTCGAGGATAACACCAAATATCCAAGCCCAATGAACGATGGAAATGGCTCACATAGAAATCATATAGAGAAAAGAAGGAGAGGGCACATAGCGTAATAACGTAAAGGATGTTTAATAAATGTAGGTAAGTACACTTACATTCAATCCATAAACATAGCGCTTTGCAAAACACTCAGTGGCAGCAGTAGAGTCCCCCGACGCATTTTGCAAAACCTTGCATCGTCTGGGGTATAACTCTACTGTTGCCTGTATGCTACTTATAGATAACAAGGACCTCCCCCTCGTCTGCCCATTGTGCCAGCACTTCCTGGAAAATCAAAATGGCGCTGAGGCGTGCGTTCCCAGCCTCTCTATGGAATCCCTACATAGAGCATAGATGATCCTATTAGGGGAAAGCTGAATGGGCTAGATACGGGGGTGGACCTATAAATATATCCACATCACTAACCTGCGTGCCCATGCATGATGCAGGGCAAAACCAGCATGCATATGAACCTCGTATGACCGGGTATTAGTGTGGCCGGATGTCCATCGTCGCGGTAGTGATGTCACACCCAAGACGCGTGATAAACATCACGTGACCAACGTGCAACGTCACATGACCCTCGTAAGACGTCACATAACGTACAGACGTTCACGCCAGACGCAGACAGCGCAATCGCGTCATCAACTGATGGCGCGGCGTCCCCGGAAATGGGGCTATACCTGGCTGGCAGGTTGGCTACGCTGCGCTTCACTGCCCCGCAAATACAGAGCGTGAGACGCAGCCAAAGGCAGAGATAAATTAACTTAAACTGGTCCGCGGAAATGTAACACATCTTCCGACCTGGAACAGAAATATGTGATGGTGGATGAAAAAAGAGGGACTAATGAATGTGATTGTGACCACCTATTAAAAATAGAGGTAATTGTATAAAATCAACTCTAAATAAAAACAATTGCTATATATAAATGCAAAAAATTTATAATTAGTTGCTACATATGAATGCAAAATTTAAAATTGGTGTTGGATAACAAACAGGGATAGGACCTTATTGGCATCAATTCACAATATATGTAAGTGAGACAAACGTCTCATATGTGGATCTAAATCTCACATTGGAACGAACCAGCCTCCCCCTGTCATGATCAATCACAGAAGGGGCCCCTATACCTCAACAATGGACTGTCCAATAGGCAAACCAGGAGGTGATCCCAAATCGCAACACACAACATCAGATAAACCTGTGTAAGATTTAACCTGCACATTAAAAAACACATTGAAAAACATATTTAAATTAATATAAAATATAAGAAAAGGTAAAAATAGATCCATAATCCATAATCCCCCTTTCCAAAGAGTATTTATCATGGAATTGTTGGAGTTTGCCACGAGAAGTAGTTACTTCTGGTTTAATGACAACTTTTACCTCCAGTTGAGAGGTGTGGCCAAGGGGGCTAAATATGCCCCCAGTTTGGCCAATCTTTTCGTGGCCAAATGGGAGGAGGATGTCGTCTATGCCTATGATACCCAACACTTGGTGTTTTGGGCTAGGTACATTGACGACATCCTCCTCCTATGGAGTGGCAGTGTGGCATTACTTGGGATCTTCATGGACCATCTGAATGCCAATGACAGAGGGATTTCCCTTTCATACACTGCCAGCCATGAAAAGATTCAGTTCTTAGATTTGGAAATTAGTATCCATGATCGTCAGTTTTGTTTTCAAACACACTTTAAGAAAACTGATCGCAATGGGTACATTCCACAGGACAGTTGTCATCACCAATCATGGCTGAAGTCTGTCCCGCGTAGTCAGTTCCTCAGATTTAGGAGGAACTGTAGTGATGTCAATATCTTTCGCACTCAGGCTGAGATCCTCAAACAACGTTTCATCGATAAGGGTTATGATCCTATTAGTATCGACAGGGATCTCAGACAAGTATTGGAGACAGACAGGGGTTCACTGTTGGAGGTTAAGCAGAAAGGTGAACCCAGCAACCATTTTAAATGGGCAATGCTCACTTCCTTCTCCTTACAACATAAACAAGTGAAAGCCATCATAGCGAAGCACTGGGACATTTTGAAAAATGATAATATCCTCGGTCCAGTTTTACCGCACCAGGCTAAAGTCGTTTTCAGAGGGGCACCTACTCTTCAGGGTAGAATAGCACCCAACATCATTAACCCCCCAGTACGTCCCTCCTTCTTTCACCAACTGGTGGGCTACCATCCCTGTAAGAAGTGTAGCGTGTGTAGATATAACACATCTGGAAGAAGTAAAACCTTAGAGTTCAGGCCTACTAATACAGGGAAGTCATACCCGATTAAACATTTTTGTACATGCTCCACCACACATATTGTATATCTTATCACCTGCCCTTGCGGCAAACAATATGTAGGTCGTACCATCAGACCTTTTTCGGTCAGAGTGGGGGAGCATGTTTCATTAATTTTGGGGGGTGATGTTAATCATACGGTGCCTAGACATTATAGGCTACATCACAGTAGAAATCCAGCTGGTACGCAATTTTTGATCATCGATCATTTTATTCCCCATTGGAGGGGTACCCCCAGAATTAGGGGAGTGTCCCAACTGGAGACCTACTGGATTTATGAACTACAAACGCACAGGCCGTCTGGTTTAAATGTCGAGTGGGATATTAATTCCTTCATTGACCAATCCTAGGAATGGTTGTTTCAGTGGGATTATGGATCTATTTTTACCTTTTCTTATATTTTATATTCATTTAAATATGTTTTTCAATGTGTTTTTTAATGTGCAGGTTAAATCTTACACAGGTTTATCTGATGTTGTGTGTTGCGATTTGGGATCACCTCCTGGTTTGCCTATTGGACCAGTCCATTGTTGAGGTATAGGGGCCCCCTTCTGTGATTGATCATGACAGGGGGAGGCTGGTTCGTTCCAATGTGAGATTTAGATCCACATATGAGACGTTTGTCTCACTTACATATATTGTGAATTGATGCCAATAAGGTCCTATCCCTGTTTGTTATCCAACACCAATTTTAAATTTTGCATTCATATGTAGCAACTAATTATAAATTTTTTGCATTTATATATAGCAATTGTTTTTATTTAGAGTTGATTTTATACAATTAACTCTATTTTTAATAGGTGGTCACAATCACATTCATTAGTCCCTCTTTTTTCATCCACCATCACATATTTCTGTTCCAGGTCGGAAGATGTGTTACATTTCCACGGACCAGTTTAGGTTAATTTATCTCTGCCTTTGGCTGCGTCTCACGCTCTGTATTTGCGGGGCGGTGAAGCGCAGCGTAGCCAACCTGCCAGCCAGGTATAGCCCCATTTCCGGGGACGCCACGCCATCAGTTGATGACGCGATTGCGCTGTCTGCGTCTGGCGTGAACGTCTGTACGTCATGTGACGTCTTACGAGGGTCATGTGACGTTGCACGTTGGTCACGTGATGTTTATCGCGCGTCTTGGGTGTGACGTCACTACCGCGACGATGGACATCCGGCCACACTAATACCCGGTCATACGAGGTTCATATGCATGCTGGTTTTGCCCTGCATCATGCATGGGCACGCAGGTTAGTGATGTGGATATATTTATAGGTCCACCCCCGTATCTAGCCCATTCAGCTTTCCCCTAATAGGATCATCTATGCTCTATGTAGGGATTCCATAGAGAGGCTGGGAACGCACGCCTCAGCGCCATTTTGATTTTCCAGGAAGTGCTGGCACAATGGGCAGACGAGGGGGAGGTCCTTGTTATCTATAAGTAGCATACAGGCAACAGTAGAGTTATACCCCAGACGATGCAAGGTTTTGCGAAACACGTCGGGAGACTCTACTGCTGCCACTGAGTGTTTTGCAAAGCGCTATGTTTATGGATTGAATGTAAGTGTACTTACCTACATTTATTAAACATCCTTTACGTTATTACGCTATGTGCCCTCTCCTTCTTTTCTCTATATGATTTCTATGTGAGCCATTTCCATTGTTCATTGGGCTTGGATATTTGGTGTTATCCTCGAGTTTGGATCTCGGATACATATGTGTGCAGTGCCGGCTGGGATTTCATGTGTACGGATACATACACACCAAGCCTGTTTGACCCTCTACACGTATGTGCATTGGGTCCATTCCATCTAGTAAGCCTCCCTTTCATACGGTGGTGGTCACGTCACATGTCACTCCTTTACTTTGGAAGATTCACCATTTAGAATTGAAAGTCACAACCACATTTATGTTTTGGTCATTCATAGACTCTTCGTAATTTGGACTTTTTCATATATTTGGACATATCACTAGATCCACTGTGATCCAGACACTTCGAGCACTTGGGTGTCATGATTTATTGTTATTACGTATAGCGCTACATTTTTGTATATTATAAGGTTCTCATTTTGGCAATGGGCGGATATTGTTAAAGAATTATTTGGAACACTTTCATACTTCAAGTTGTGTTTGTTTTGGTATTGGCTTTGTTATCTTAATGTTTTTTGATGTACAGTGCCTTGAAAAAGTATTCACACCCTTTGACATTTTCCACATTTTGTCATGTTACAACCAAAAATGTAAATGTATTTTATTGGCATTTTATGTGATAGACCAACACAAAGTGGCACATAATTGTGAAGTGGAAGGAAAATGATAAATGGTTGTCACATTTTTTACAAATAAAAATTTGAAAAGTGTGGCGAATTACAGTTGCAAGTCTTTTTGGGGATGTCTCTACCAGCTTTGCACATCTAGAGAGAGTGAGTGACATTTTTGCACATTCTTCTGTGCAAAATAGCTCAAGCTCTGTCAGATTGGATGGAGAGTGTATGTGAACAGCAATATTCAAGTCTAGCCACAGATTCTCAATTGGGTTTAGGTCTGGACTTTGACTGGGCCATTCTAAGCCATTAATTTACTTTGATCTAAATCAGTGGTCTCCAAACTGCGGCCCGGGGGCGGGATGCGGTCTTTTGCTTGCTTTTATCGGCCCTTGGGGCATTATTCCCTCCACTGTCAGCAACAACGGGGCATAGTTGCTGCCTGCACCGACATTGGCGCACTATTTCTCCATCTGACACCAGTGATGGGGCACGATTCCTTCCATTGACACCAATGATGGGACAATATTCCTCCCACTGATACCAACGATGGGGCACTATTCCTCCCAGTGATATCAATGACGGGGCACTATTCCTCCCATTGACAACATTGATGGGACACTATTCTTTCCATTGACACCAATGATGGAACACTGATCCTCACATTGATATCAACGATGGAGCATTATTACTACCCCTAATACCAATCATGGGGCATTGTTTTCTCCCTCTGACGCCAGAACATTTTCTACTCTCACTGGCACAGTGCGGCACCCCTAAAGTTTGTAGGACAGTAAACTGACCCTTTGTTTAGAAAGTTTGGCGACCCCCAGATCTAAACCATTCCATTGTAGCTATGGCTGTATGTTTAGGGTCGTTGTCCTGCTGGAAGGTGAACCTCCGCCCCAGTCTTTTGCAGTCTCTAATGGGTTTTCTGCCAAGATTGCCCTGTATTTAGCTCCATCCATCTTGCCATCAACTCTGCCCAGCTTCCCTGTCCCTGCTGAAGAAAAGCATCCCCACCATTTGTATGCAGCCCCCTTTACACTGATTCCCCTAACTAAAATGTAGTGGAACCAATTACCTTCAGAAGTCACCTAATTAGTAAATAGAGTTCACCTGCGTGTAACTTAATCTCAGTATAAATACGGCTGTTCTGTGAAGCCCTCAGTGGTTTGTTAGAGAACCTTAGTGAACAAATAGCGTCATGAAGGCCAAGGAACACACCAGACAGGTCAAGGATAAAGTTGTGGAGAAGTTTAAAGCACATCCAGTGTATGATTGGGTATTTCTGCCTGGAAGGGCAGAGAGGGAAGCACTGGGGAGTAGGAGAGGGTGCCCAGAGTTGGGCTTTAATAAGAGATTTTGAGAATCACACCAGCCATTATTGAATCTGCTCTTTCATGTTATATTTGCAATTAATACACGTTACAAAACTTTCTTTTGATTTACATGGCATGGTTGGCACTAGGCCTCTCTGTAAAGCTTATTGATAACTTTACTATCTCTGTTTATAAAATTTAAGATGTATTAATACCATGTCCATGTCTTTCCCTAAAAACATTACTAGCACCTTACTACAAGCTTAAGAGAAAACCTAGAGCATGTTTATTCTGGTCAACCAGTGGAAGAGGAGGCACTGGAACCTTGTTATCCTGCTATTGAAGGCTCTATAAAGAAACAGATCAAACAAAATGAAGACCAAACTAAGCATAATCCAGGACCACAACAATCAGTCTCGTTTATAAAAGTGTTGGGTCTTCTAAACCAGCCTTTGGTCAATTGAGGATGCTGCAAGCACAGGCAAATAAAAAGAGTCTAATGACATTTCATTTATATCAGAGTCACTATACATCTCTATGAGAGCACAAATGAAATGCCAGGAGCCCTTTCATTAGAGTGAACTCAATCTGGTCTAAAAGGTTTCTACAATATCAATAGTGCTATAGCTCAGGAACCTTCTGGTGCCTTCAGAAACCTTTGTTAACAGAAAACAAAAACTCCTGCGCACAAGTGGAATGCCAGACAGTCTGTAAGTCAAAATGGTAAATGTCACTGGCCTTGCTGCCTTCACGGATAGGGGTATCCTAACGATAAATGACAAAGAGAAAAAAGAAAGGCGCACCAGCCTAGTGCATTATCCTTGGGTGGATTTTATTAAAAAAAGACGCGGATCATGCTCTGGATAGCCTCTACCGATGCACGCAGGGGAGCAAGCCTGCATCCGGCGCCATGCATCCAGAGGTCATCAACAAGTTAGCCCGGCGAACACGTGCCAGGCAGATATACTACAGTGATATTGTCCGCAAGTCCTCTTGAGGTAGGTCGTTGCTAGCATCCCATAGTTAACTATCATTTTTGGATTTTTTGTCCCTAGATTGTTGATCTAGTATTCACATTAGTTTGTGGTCCATGGGTGGTCCCTAGTCACTCTTTCTCCATATATATAATTGTGTATTAGGCCATGTCATTTTCTAGCTTCAGTTGACTAGTGGCTCCATCCTCCTCCCCTTCCCCCCTTTTCTCGATTATTGCTACCACCCTGTGGGCAGCCACATTGGTCTTCGACCGCCACAGAGGTGGGAGGGCCTCACGGCTCCTCTTGGAGTTCCCTGTTCATTTGTTAAGTGATGCACATATGTGTATATATATCGGGACAGCTGAGAGAGAAAACACTGCTGGGCTCTGAGGAAGAAGACTCGTCTTCGAAACGCTTAAGCCGGCAGTGACCCCTGTCAATCCCTCTGTGACTCTTTGGAGTGGGTTCGGTTCGGACACATTGCTGCGATTTTGTGGATTCTTTTAATGTAAGATACTCTATGTTTGTAAGTACATCTATTTTTAATAAAATCCACCCAAGGATAATGCACTAGGCTAAAAAGACAAAAAAGCAGCGCCTTCTAAGCGTAGCAGTCAGTGAAATTTATTAAAATATAAAACCAAGTACAGGTAATGCACTCACAAAAGAAGAGTAAAGGTGAGCTTATCTGAAAGGGGGTCCAGGGTAGTAAAGTTCATCCGCTTGTCCCGGAGATGTAATGCTGTATGTCCAGAGATGGAGGGAAGATGGTGTCTCTGAGCCTCTTCTCAGGAGTCATCGGTGTTCACCGTGGAGCGGAACCACTCACTCACAATAGCGGAGCGGGGGACGATTTAGCTGAAACAAACCAGCAGACTACTTCCGGGTCGTGGGGTCAGCGGGGAGGATGCGCGCGTTCGAAGCATCCGTGCTTTTTCATCAGGCTTAATGAGGGCCATCTTTAGTTCAGGCTATAAGTACTAGGCCGGGAGTGGCTGATGAAACAGTCTGTGTCACCATGGAGACCAGATACAAACTACAGATACTAACCTATCGCTGACAAGTATATGTGTTAAAGAGGGAAAGACAATGATTATATAGGGATGCTAATGTAGTATCAAAGATTAAGAGATTAATATAAGAAAAGGATTAATACATAGAGGAATCAATGAATAATCAATAAAAATGTATATATATATATATATATATATATATATATATATATATATATGAGAATAAAAAATATGTCAGAAACCTTTGTTAGTCTGGGTTGTGGAAGCAAAGTAATCTTCAAAAACACAGGGATTCATGTAAAGACTATTACTGTAAGGTCCATGCATTTCGGTAGAGCCCTAGACTAACTGAATTTTTGCCTTTTTCTGGCCCAGTTGTGGGTTTCTGATGGCCAGCTATGGCTTCCTTAACTTTAATTTGGTTGAGATTAATTTACATGTGTTTTTTCAACCTGACTATGTACCTACAGTTGTGCTCAAAATTTGTATACGCTAGCAGAAATCATGAAATTTTGAAATTGATATTGAAAATATGGCTGATCATGCTAAAAACTGTCAATTATTTAAAGTGGTTGTAAAGGCTCAACATTTTTTACCTTTATGTATTTTATTGTGCAGCATCCTCCTCAGCCCCCCTAATACTTACATGAGCCCCATCTCAATACAATGATGTATGACTCTGCTTTCTCATTGGCTGAGACAGCAGCCGTAGCCATTGGCACAGCCACTGAGTCAATCTGGAGAGAGAGGGGGCGGGCCGAGCTCTGTGTGTGAATAGACACGCAGAGCTATGGCTCAGGACTGGGGCACTTTACAGAAGGGAGGGGCCAGGAGGGCCGCCGAGGAACCCAAGAAGAGAAGGATCATGGCTGCTCTGTGCAAAACCAGTGCACAGAGCAGGTACGTATAACATGTTTGTTATTTTTTTTTTTTTTAAAGAGCGTTTATTATCACTTTAAGGATAGTGATCACAGGAAGTAATTTATTATTACATAGTTGTATGGCTCCTTTGTAAATCATAATAACATAAATCACCCAAATCAGAAATCCAAGGGTATGAAAACTGTTGAGCACAACTGTATATGTAATGCCTTGTACACACGACCGGATTTTCCGATAGAAAAAGTCAGACGGGCTCTTTTCATTGGATATTCCGTCCGTGTGTATGCCCCATCGGACTTTTTCCTTCTGAAATTCCGACGGACTTAGATAGAGAACTTGTTCTCTTTTTTTCCGACTGACAAAAATTTCTATCAGAAAGTCAGTTCGCCTGTATGCAATTCCAACGGACTAAAGACCATGCATGCTCAGAATCAAGCAGAAGAGCCGAACTGCCTATTGAACTCCACTAATCTTGGCTCATCGTACGTGTTGTACGTCACCGCGTTTTTGACGGTCGGACTTTTGTGTGACCGTGTGTATGCAAGACAGCTTGA
Source organism: Rana muscosa (assembly GCA_029206835.1). NCBI lineage: Eukaryota > Metazoa > Chordata > Amphibia > Anura > Ranidae > Rana > Rana muscosa. The sequence goes on from JARGYO010000094.1 coordinate 61,405,077, forward strand.
GTGGAATTCCGTCGGAACTCCGTCGGACAATCCATCTGACTTTATTCTGACGGACAGTCCGGTCGTGTGTACAAGGCATAACGTTAATAAAAATAAGCTGCGCTGTTAAATGATACTGGTTAAATTACGTGACATACAATCCGTTGAAAACGTGTATATGAAATAAGAAAAACTGAAAAACACTCTAAATGTCCAAATTACTCAAATATGATTCTGAAGAAAAAATGTCCTTTAGCACTAGGGTTGTCCCGATACCACTTTTTTAAGACCGAGTACAAGTACCGATACTTTTTTCAAGTACTCGCCGATACCGATTACCGATACTTTTTTTCAATGTCATGTGACAGTTTGAAAGATGGGGACTGATAGGTGGCACTTATGGGCACTGATGGATGGCACTTATGGGCACTGATAGGTGGCACTTGTGGGCAGTGATGGGTGGCACTGATAGGTGGCACTTGGCGCACTGATAGGTGGCACTTATGGGCACTGATAGATGGCACTGATTGCACTTAAAGGTGGCACTTGTGGGCACTTATGGCACTGATAGATGACACTTATGGGCGCTGATAGGTGGCACTTGTGGGCAGTGATAGGTGGCACTGATAGGTGGCACTTGTGGGCAGTGATAGGTGGCACTGATAGGTGGCACTTGTGGGCACTGATAGCACTGATAGATGGCACTGATTGCACTATCAGTGCAATCAGTGCCATCTATCAGTGCCCACATGTGCCACCTATCAGTGCAATCAGTGCCACCTATCAGTGCAATCAGTGCCATCTACCAGTGGCACCTGATCGGTGGCACTGGTAGATGGCACTGATTGCACTGATAGGTAGCACTTGTGGGTACTGATAGGTGGCTGGCACTGAAATGCTGCGGGGGGGGGGGGGGGGAATGACACAGGATTTAAAAAAAAAAACTGCTGCAACGCCCATCTTGGTACACCCTGCACTCGGCTGCAGTAAGCAGCAGCAGACATCTTGTTACACCCAGCCCATATAGCTCGGGCTGGGTGTAACAAGATGTCTGCTGCTGCTTACTGCAGCCGAGTGCAGGGTGTACCAAGATGGGCGTGGGGACGTTCAGCCGCTGACGGCGACCGAATGTGACAGCACCGGTCACCGATCCTGATGCGGCTGCGCCCTGAACCCCTGCCAGCTTACCAGGTTCAACTGCAGGTGAGGGACTCGCTCTCCGCCCGCGGACTCCGTCCACCGACTGTGCCTGCCCTCTCCAGCCAGACTCCGCCGCACTTTCCTCTCCCGCCCTCCCCAGCCACTGACTCCTCCTGCCCTCTCCGGCCAGACTCCGCCCGCACTCCCCCGCCCTCCCCAGCCACTGACTCCTCCCGCCCTCTCTGGCCAGACTCCGCCCGCACTCCCCTGCCCTCTCCCGCCCTCCCCAGCCACTGACTCCTCCCGCCCTCTCCAGCCACAAAAAAAAAAAAAGTATCAGGTGAAGCATCGGGAGCATTTGCGCGAGTACAAGTATCGGTATCGGTATCGGGACAACCCTATTTAGCACATATAAATCAGAACTACAATCCATATAAAATTCTCCAATGAATTCATCCACGGTGACGTATGACCAAGACACCCAAGAAGAAGTGAAAGGGAATGATAGGAAAGGTCCTCCACGTTTAAAATCACTGCCGCTTACCAGCTAAGATTGATCCCTTATTACAGTTGCAAAAAAAAAAGTATGTGAACCCTTTTGGAATGATATGGATTTCTGCACAAATTGGTCATAAAATGTGATCTGATCTTCATCTAAGTCACAATAATAGACAATCACAGTCTGCTTAAACTAATAACACACAAAGAATTAAATGTTACCATGTTTTTATTGAACGCACCATGTAAACATTCACAGGGCAGGTGGAAAACGTATGTGAACCCTTGGATTTAATAACTGGTTGAACCTCCTTTGGCAGCAATAACTTCAACCAAACGTTTCCTGTCGTTGCAGATCAGATGTGCACAACGGTCAGGAGTAATTCTTGACCATTCCTCTTTACAGAACTAATTCAGTTCAGCAATTTTCTTGGTATGTCTTGTGTGAATCGCTTTCTTGAGGTCATGCCACAGCATCTCAATCGGGTTGAGGTCAGGACTCTGACTGGGCCACTCCAGAAGGCGTATTTTCTTCTGTTTAAGCCATTCTGTTGTTGATTTACTTCTATGCTTTGGGTCGTTGTCCTGTTGCAACACCCATCTTCTGTTGAGCTTCAGCTGGTGGACAGACGGCAAAATCTTAGTAAATGTCAAGTCACGTAACTCAATTTGCATAAGTTGAACAGGCGCAGCTCTGAACTTTCCATTGCGCCAGCAAAATGACATTTCTAAAGGAAAAGAAAAGGGATTTAAAAGCACCCGCGGCTGTAATGAATTGTCGGCTCCCGGCAATATAGAGAAAAGTCATTGAAAGTCTTTGCTAACCACAAAAAAAAGTGTGGGGGTCCCCCAAATTCAATTACCAGGCCCTTCAGGTCTGGAATGGATATTAAGGGGAACCCCGCTGCAAATTTTTTCAAAAAATGACGTGGGGTTCCCCCCAAATATCCATACCAGGCCCTTCAGATCTGGCATGGATTTTAAGGGGAACTCCACCCCAAATGTAAAAAAAAATGGTGTACCCCATTACCATTTCACATAGGGGGGGCCGGGATCTGGGGGACCCCTTTGTTAAAGGGGTCTTCCAGATTCCGATAAGTCCCCCGCCCGGAGACCCCCACAACCACCGGGCAAGGGTTGTGGGGATGAGGCCCTTGTCCCCATCAACATGGGGACATCCTCCCCATGTTGAGGGCATGTGGCCTGGTACGGTTCAGGAGGGGGGGCGCTCTCTCGTCCCCCCCTCTTTTCCTGCGGCCGGCCAGGTTGCGTGCTCGGATAAGGGTCTGGTGTGGATTTTTGGGGGGACTCCACGCCATTTTTTTTTAAATTTGGGGTGGAGTTCCCCTTAAAATCCATGCCAGAACTGAAGGGCCTGGTATGGATATTTGGGGGGAACCCCACGTCATTTTTAAAAAAAAATTGCAGCGGGGTTCCCCTTAATATCCATTCCAGGTAATGGAATTTGGGGGACCCCCACGCTTTTGTTTTTTGTGTAATCAAAGACTTTAAATGACTTTTATCTGTATTGACGGGAACCAGCAATTCATTACAGCCGCAAGGACTTTTAAATGACTATTATTTTACTTTAGAAATGTCATTTTGCTCTCCAACTGTTATAAACATGGAAAACATGTGCTACTTTACAGGCATAGACACCCCCGGGTATGATATTTAGGGCCAGTTCACACCGGATGCAGTGCAGTGCGTTTTTTTGATGCATGAAAAACGCAAAGAAAGTTGATCACATTAATGCCAATGGCATAGTTCACACCACTGCAGTCCGTTCCAGTGCGTTTCAGAAAGCAAAAAAAAAAATTGGTCATGCTGCATTTTTTAGGTACAAAACTGTACTGGACCCCAGTAAAACACATCAAAAACGCAACGGAACGTACCAAAAATGCACTGTAATGCACCGGAACGCACCTAAATGCACCAAAGACGCACTGCAACACATTTGTCCTAAGTGAAAAGAGGGGGGAAAAACACTAGACTGCATCAAAAACGCATCAAAAATGCACTGGAATGTGTCAAAAACGCGCATGCAGAAAAGCACCTGGAACGCACCCAGACTGCGTTTCTATAGTGTGAACTAGGGCCAGTTCACACCATAGAAACGCAATCTGGATGCGTTCCAGGTGCTTTTCTGCATGCACGTTTTTCATGCGTTCCAGTGCATTTTTGGTACGTTTTTGATGCAGTCCAGTGCTTTTTTTTCACCCCTCTTTTTTATTAACTATAGATAAGGACAAGTGTGTTCCAGTGCGTTTTTGGTGCATTTAGGTGTGTTCCTGTGCGTTCCAGTGCGTTCCAGTACAGTCCAGTGCAGGTAAAATGCAGCATGTTCTACTTTTTTGGGGGAACTGGAACGCACTGGAACAAACACTGCCATTTAGAACCATATAACCAACTTTCCATGCATTTTGGATGCATAAAAAACGCAATGCACTGCATGTGGTGTGAAATGGCCCTTAAGCAATTTGGCATATTTAAAGGTACTTCTCCTTGTTTTGTTTTTGGTGTTTTCCAAATTGGTGACATTGATATATGTCCCTTAGGGTGGGACCTGGGCCCCCATTTTAACTAGAAGATAAGCCAGCCAAGTGGGGACTAGCAAAATTAACAAGTCAGTTCCCATAGACTGCAATGGTATTTGTTGGTGGGGGGGAGGGGTGATTGTCCCATCTCTAATTTTGTAGTATACTGGATGATGTGCTTAATTTTGGACGGGGGGAGGGGGGGGGGTTATTTTTTGCTAGCTGCATTGGTGTTGTTCTGCACATGCCCAGCCAGTTAGTTTTTTTTTTGGTGCTTTTTATGTGTGAACAGCGCCTGGATATTTCTGGGCATGCTCACTCAGAGAGTGTTTTTATGGGTTAGTAATTGAAGGACATCGTTAACAGGTGTAGCCACTTTGAATTTCAGTCTCTACATTGGGAGAACTTGCATTTTGGGTGTTTCATGGACTGTGCATGTGTTTTCAATTGCCTCATTAGCACACAAACATATGTTATATAAAGCTCACAGGGAGCATTCGTTTGCTTGCCCTGAGAAGAGGCAAGTGTGTGTGTGTGTGTGTTAAAATGTACATGTTGGTGTCCTTATCGAGTTTGTAACACATGTATTTTATTTGTTATGTCTTTGCAAAACAGGTGATTGGTTAACTTTTGTGGATTGTATTTTTTTGTGTGGGGGAAATGTTCCCCTGAAATAATTCTGATGTTGTTAATGTGTGTTGTTTGTTCACTTTGATTTAATTGTCTGTGCTGCATTTTTTTTGGCCAAATATTTCTCAAGATGTTGAGTCTGTAACTGTTTCAAATTGACCATGTTTTTTATTTTGCCTTCCCTTTTGTTTTGTTGACCAATAAAATTTGATGCAAAGTTTTGATGTTTGTTTTGTGTTTTCTTTGCAACAAATGTGACAGCTGATTGGCATGTCAAAACAAAACAGGTGTGATTTGTCTACCCTGGTGCCTTCATGCTAGCATATGCATGTATTGTGTGCTGCCATGGAGCATCACCAGGAAATGAAAAATACAGAGCGGTAAGTATTCAATTTTCCCTTTTTTACTACAGTGGTTCTCAGCCTCAGTCCTCAAGTACCCCCAACAGGACATGTTTTGTGAATTTATCTCATGGAGAATTGCTGTCCAAAAATCAAAACCATTGACTGTGATTTAAAGCACATGTGCAAGATGAAGGAAAACCTGCAAACATGGCCTGTTGGGGGTACTTGAGAAGCACTGATTTGGAGCACTGCACTTAAAAATAGCTCAAGGCCATACAATTCTAATTGTGGGCATTTTGAGGGAAACAAAGTAAGTGTTAGAACCCCTGCGTGTGTGTGTTTTTTTTTGTAGTTTGGCCCTTGTGTCTCCTTTTCTTTAAAATTGGCTTCACTTCCAGTCACACAGCTAAACAGGAAGTGAAGGTAAAACCCTACCAATGTCTTTTCTTGGGGACACACAGATCAATCTAACTAGTGTCCCCATTAAGCAAATTGCACTCTAGCACTTTGTTGTGTACACCCCAAATCATTGGATAGTTTGGGGTTTAGTAAAGACAAATCCACTCTGCAGTAAGTGTAGCTGCTGAAAATCTGAGGGAAAGTACTGGTGATTGGATGTTACAATCATGTAAAAGCAAAGATGGTGTTTTTTTTTTTTTTTGCTTGCATGTCCCCCTCAGATATACAGCAAGTGCACTTGTAGTGCAAAGTAGATTTGCCTTTAGTAAATAAACCCCAAAGTCCAAACTACCTAATAAATTGTGGTGTACCCCGCAATATGCTGGAGTGCAATGTGCATAATGGGGAAAGTATTTAGACTGACCTGTGTGCCCCAAGGAAAGACATTGTTAGGGATTTTCCCTCACTTCCTTTGTGGCTATGTGACAGGAAGTGAATTATTTGGAAGGATAAAGTGGCCAAATTATTTAGTTTAACTTTTCAAAGACTCATTCCTAAGTTGAATTGTGATGCATGTCAAAGGCCCATTTAGACCCTCTTTAATCACTTGAGATCAGCGCTATAACTGATCGACGACCACAGCATGGTCCTCAATTACCGGGAGTCCGTCAATAAATGTCCTCCCCTTTGCGCGCGCGCTGTGGTCACTGAGTCACTGAGACTCGGGTGATGACAGAGCTTCTGCCAGCTCTTTTGCTAGCGGGGTCCCGGGCTTCCTCGCCGTCTTCTTCCGACTTCGGGGGTCTTTCTGCCGGGCGCCCCGCTATCTTCTGACAGCTCTTTTGCTAGCGGGGGTCCCAGGCTTCCTCGCCGTCCTCTTCTGACTTCGGGAGTCTCTTGTTCTGTTCTCCAGTTCTTCTCCCGCTCTCCGGTGCTTTCTCCACGATCTCCGGTTCTTCTCCCGCTCTCCGGTGCCTTCTCCACGATCTCCGGTTCTTTCTGCCTTCTGCCGGGCGCCCCGCTATCTTCTTCCAGCTCTTTTGCTACCGGGGGCCGGTCTTCTTCATTGCCTTCTTCCCTCTTCTCTTCACCCGATGTTGCCTCGTCGCTGTCTGCCACTACAATGCTCTGTCCGAGCAGCGGTGCCACTTATATTGGCATGGGGCGTGGTCACGGCTGATGCCACCGCTGACCCCGCTACCGTTTCACGTCACAGTCCCATCATTCCCCGGGACTGTGACATCATACGGGGGCGGGGTCAGCGGTGGCATCAGCCGGTGACCACGCCCCATGCCAATAAAAGTGGCACCGCTGCTCAGACAGAGCATTGCAGCGGTGGACAGCGACGAGGCAACATCGAGCAAAGAGAAGAAGGCGACGAAGAAGACCGGCCCCCGCTAGCAAAAGAGCTGTAAGAAGATAGCGGGGCGCCCGGCAGAAAGAACCGGAGATCGTGGAGAAGGCACCGGAGATCGTGGAGAAGGCACCGGAGAGCGGGAGAAGAACCGGAGATCGTGGAGAAGGCACCGGAGAGCGGGAGAAGAACCGGAGAACAGAACAAGAGACCCCCGAAGTCAGAAGAGGACGGCGAGGAAGCCCGGGACCCCCGCTAGCAAAAGAGCTGGCAGAAGATAGCGGGCGCCCGGCAGAAAGACCCCCGAAGTCAGAAGAAGACCCCGGAGCTGCCCAATAAATTACTTTTCAAACCTGTGCTGTCTTTTTTATTGACTTATTTTGCCACCAGGTGAATGGGTAGGGGTACGATGTACCCCATACTCATTCACATAGGGTGGGGGGCCGGCATCTGGGAGCCCCCTTTTTAAAGGGGGCTCCCGAAGTCCGAAAAGCCCCCCGCCCGCATACCCCGACAACCAACGGCCAGGGTTGTCGGGAAGAGGCCCTTGTCCCCATCAACATGGGGGCAGGGTGCTTTGGGGTGGGGGGGCCACAGGTCGCCCCCCTGCCCCGAAGCACCAAACCCCCCATGTTGAGGGCATGCGGCCTGGTACGGTTCAGGAGGGAGGGGGGCCGCTCTCTCGTCCCCCCCTTTTCCCCTGCGGCCTGCCAGGTTGCGTGCTCGGATAAGGGTCTGGTTTGGATTTTGAGGGGACCCCCACGCCGTATTTCGGCTTAGGGGGTTCACCTTAAAATCCAGACCAGACATAAGGGCCTGGTATGCTCCTGGAGGGGAACCCATGCCGGTTTTTTATTAAAAATTTGGCCTGGAGTTCCCCTTCATGATTCATACCAAACATGGGACAGCGAGGCTGCCGAGGACCAGCGCGACCTCTAGGACACGACTTGAGCGGCTGCTTCGCGCTCAGGTCGTGTCCAAGTCGCCTCGCAAAGTCGCACTGTCCCTGTGTCAGCCGGCACACGAGTCGCCCCGCGAGTCGGATCCGCTTCATCCGACTTCCCGGGCGACCTCTATTCAAATCAATGAGCTCCCATAGGGAACCATTCATTTTCAATAGAGCGCCGCTGACATTTGTATTTACTATAACAGTGCGCCGCTGGTTCCTGCGCCCAGTGAAGGTGTTATCCGGCGCACCAATTAAGGTTAGAACCAGCGCAGCGCACTGTTATTAGTAAATCAGCCCCATAGTGTTGCGTGTTTCTTCCAAACAACTCAACTTTGGTTTCATCAGAATATTTTGCCAGTACTGCTGTGGAACATCCAGGTGCTCTTGTGCAAACTGTAAACTTGCAGCAATGTTTTTTTTGGACAGCAGTGGCTTCCTCTGTGGTATCCTCTCATGAAATCCATTCTTGTTTAGTGTTTTACGTATCGTAGATTCGCTAACAGGGATGTTAGCATATGCCAGAGACTTTTGTAAGTCTTTAGCTGACACTCTAGGATTCTTCTTCACCTCATTGAGTAGTCTGCGCTGTGCTCTTGCAGTCATCTTTACAGGACGCCCACTCCTAGGGAGAGTAGCAGCAGTGCTGAACTTTTCTCCATTTATAGACAATTTGTCTTACCATGGACTGATGAACAGCAAGGCTTTTGGATATACTTTTATAACCCTTTCCAGCTTTATGCAAGTCATCAATTTTTAATCGTAGGTCTTCTGAGAGCTCTATTGAGCGAGGCATCATTCACATCAGGCAATGCTTCATGTGAAATGCAAAACCAGAACTAGTGTGTGTTTTTTATAGGGCAGGGCAGCTGTAACCAACATCTCCAATCTCATCTCATTGATTGGACTCCAGTTGGTTGACACCTCACTCCAATTAGCTCTTGGAGATCTCATTAGTCTAGGGGTTCACATACTTTTTCCACCTGCACTGTGAATGTTTACATGGTGTGTTCAATAAAAACATGGTAACATTTAATTCTTTGTGTGTTATTAGTTTAACCACTTCATTACCAAGCACTTACGCATCTTCCTACCAAGCCAATTTTCAGCTTTCAGCGCGGTTGCAATTTGAATGACAATTGCGCGGTCATGCAACACTGTACCCAAACACATTTTTTATAATTTTGTTTCCACAAATAGAGCTTTCATTTGGTGGTATTTGATCACCTCTGCGATTTTTATTTTTTGTGCAACGAATAAAAAAAGACCAAAAATTTTGAAAAATAAAACGTTTTTATTTGTTTCTGTTATTTTTTTTTGTAAATAAATACGTTTTGTTCTTCAATGACGGGCACTGATATGGCTGCACTGATGGGCACTGATAAGGCAGCACCGATGAGGTGGCACTGATGAGGTGGCACTGATAAGCACTGATGATGGGCACTGATAGGCGGCACTGGTATGCGGCACTCATGGGCACTCATAAGGCGGCACTGATGGGCACTTATGGGTGGCACTGATGGGCACTTATGGGTGGCACTGATAGGAGACACTGATGGGCACTGATAGGTGGCACTGATGGACACTGATGAGTGGCAATGGTTATTCTGGTGGGGGGCATTGCTGGGCATCACTGTTTTTATATGTGCTACTATGGTGCCAGTCAGTGCCCATCATGTTGGGCATGTTTTGTAACATGTGGATGGCCATGGGGGATGTACCTAGCCATCCACATTTTGCCCCCTTCCCTGGTGGTCCTGGCGGCTTCCCTGGTGGTCCTGGGTGGGCATCCGAGGGGGGGCTGCGCTGATGAACAGACGCAAGTGAGGAAGAGCTGATCAACGGCTCTTCCTGTTTACATTGTGATCAGCCGTGATTGGACACGGCTGATCAAGTGGTAAAGAGCCTCCGTCGTAGGCTCTTTACCGAGATCAGTGTAGCGGTGTGTCAGTCTGACACACCGCACCACCGATCGCCGCGATGCGCGCCCCCACGGACGGGCGGCGGCTGTTATCCTGCAGAACGTCAATAGACGTCCAGTAAGGATAACTGAACCACTTCCCGGACGTCAATTTGTTATTGACCGGGCGGGAAGTGGTTAAGCAGACAGTGATTGTCTATTGTTGTGACTTAGATGAAAATCAGATCACATTTTATGACCAATTTGTGCAGAAATCCATATCAGTCCAAAAGGGTTCACATACTTTTTTTTGCAACTGTATAGGAGATCAAAGAACGCCTGTGGCTTATTCGCCAGCCCTGGGTCTCTGTGCTTAGCAGCAAGTCTCCCAGGCTCTTCCTCTCTGGATGTCCTCAATATTAGAAAGGATCAATTGGTCCCCATGTAAGAATAGAAGGCTTGCATAGTGTAAATCCTTAAGAATGTATTAGTTTAAAAGACAAGATTGCACTTACAATTGCCGTAGATTAAATATAATATCAACAACACATTGTCAATTTATCTAAATTTTGCCTAATTCAATAACCCAGGCAGTTTACACGGACAACAATAAAAGATAGTATGTCCATTCCCTTTGACAAAATGATTACTGTACAATTACAAATACCCCTGTGATTCAAGATGGTAATTAAAATCCCCCCCAAAAAAATGCAGTCTCGATAATGCAAAACATCAAGCAAAGCAAAGCATAAGCTTTGTCTGATTTGAATTTTAATCAAAAATTTTTTGAAAGCATGTCAGGCACCCAGAAACCACCAGAGTTTGGAACACTCTAAATAAGTGAAAAGTATCTGCATAATTTTTATTCGTATTCCTTATCTGACAGCCTGAGTCACAGCTTTGCCCATGTTCTCTGGTCTGAGATACAAAATCATTTTTAACTATGCGGTCTGTTTTTCAGCTTATTAATTTCTTTTTATCCTTTTTTATTGTCATTCTTGGGATGATACTCAACATTTTCATCGTGCTGATGAATGGCAAGACCTGGATGAGGAATAAATGCCTTCCCACTGGAGATAAAATTGTCACCAGTCTGTGTCTGTCCAGGTGGATCTTCCAGTGTCTGATTGTCGTGCATCAGATCTTTGAAGTGTTTTTGCCAGAAGTCTTCCTCAACAAATGTTTTTACGTGGCCAGAAGATTCCTGAACTACATCTCTATCTGGTTGGCCAGTCTGCTCTGTGTGTATTACTGTATGAAGATTACCAACTACAAGAATGTTGTGTTCCTCTATCTCAAGGTGAGGATGTCAAGGTTGGTGCCGTGGTGTCTTGGATTTTGTTTGTTTTTTTCTCTTGTATCTATGCTGCCTTGTGATTGGCAATATTTATTTTCTCAATATGAAGCTGTTCCCACTGATGTTTTTCTAAACATAACAAAGAAACCAACTGGAGGACACTATACATATTTGATAGGTTCTACACCACCCCTTACTATATTTAGCATTGCATTCTTCTTGACTGTTCCATCTCTATGGAGGCACATCAGAAAAATGAGCGATGTTGGGACAGGTTTTAGAATTCCAGACATGAAGACCCATTACAATGCCATAAAAAGCATGGCTGCTTTCTTTCTGCTTCATATCTTGTTTATTACATCTGTTAATTTTATTGTCTCTGATGTGCTAGAAATTGAAAGCCCATATAAACCAATGGCAGCAACAGTCAGTTTTCTCTATCCATGCCTGCATTCTGGTGTCATCATCTTCTACAACAAGAAACTCCGAGAAGGGTTTTTATCCCCAGTAACCTATGTACTGAGCTTTGTTCAGAAGAAAGCTGTGACTGATCTCTGAACTCTGGATGAAAATAGATAAATGAAGAGATTGCATTTTCCAAAACATGACATGTTGAAAATTGTAAGAAATCAAAATTTGAAACAATTCAATCCTAGATTATTATTTTTTTGTATGTTTCATGACAACTTGTGATCCCAATGTCAGGATTTCATTCAGGAGAAAGCAGTGGCTAATCTCGGAACTCTGGATGAAAATAGATAAATGAAGAGATTGCATTTTCCAAAACATGACATGTTGAAAATTGTAGAAATCAAAATTTGAAACAATTCAATCCTAGATTTTTATTTTATTTTATGTTTCATGACAACTTGTGATCCCAATGTCAGGATTTCATTCAGGAGAAAGCAGTGGCTGATCTCAGAACTCTGGATGAAAATAGATAAATGAAGAAATTGCATTTTCCAAAAAAATTACATGTTGAAAATTGTAGAAATCAAAATTTGAAACAATTTAATCCTACATTTTTTTTTTTTTATGTTTCATGACAACTTGTGATCCCAATGCCAGGGATTTCATTCAGGAGAAAGCAGTGGCTGATCTCAGGGCTCAGGGAGAAAATAGAGAAATTAAGAGATTACTGATAAATGACGTACATAGAAAAAAAGTTTTTAAACAAATTTCTCCTAAAAGTTTTCCTTAGTGTTTCATGAAAACGTGTGATCCCCAGTCATGGATTCCATTTAGAAGAAAGCAGTGACTGACCCCATGGCTCTGGGTTAAAATAAACAAATAAAGAGATTACATACTAAAAGTGACATACTAAAAATCGCAGAAATTACATTTTTAACCAGTTCCCGACCGGCTCGCGTCTTTTTACGGTGGCAGAATGGCCCCCCCTGCGTGAAACCCCGTACGGGGTTACCTTTAAGAGCCACCAGAGGGCGCCCGCGCGCCTGCTGTACAGCAGGGCACCTGATGCACGTGGCTGAGGGTCGCGATCGCCACCGGCCATGCGCGATCGTGTGCACGAGAGCCAGAATGGGGATTTGTGTGTGTAAACATACAAATCCCTGTGCTGTCAGGGCAGAGGAGATATGTCATTTGTTCCTACTAAGTAGGAACAACGATATGTCTCCTCACCTAGTCAGTCATATCCCCATACAGTTAGAACACACTGAGGGAACACATTTAACCCCTTGATTGCCCCCTAGTGTTAACCCCTTCCCTGCCAGTGACATTTATACAGTAATCAGTGCATTTTTATAGCACTGATCGCTGTATAAATGTCAGTGGTCCCAAAAATGTATCAAAAGTGTCCGATCTGTCCGTCGCAATGTCACAGACCCGCTAAAAAGATCACCACCATTACTAGTAAAGAAATAAAAATATAAAAGTGCCATAAACATGGCATTCCAAATCTTTCCCATAGTTTGTAGGCGCTATAACTTTTGCGCAAACCAATCATAATTCGCTTGTGTGATTTTTTTACCAAAAATATGTAGAAGAATACATATCGGCCTATACTGATGAAGATTTTTTTTTTTTTTGGGGATATTTATTATAGCAAAAAGTAAAAAATATTGTTTTTTTTTCAAAATTGTTGCTCTTTTTTTGTTTATAGCGCAAAAGATAAAATACCACCAAAAGAAAAATTTATTTGTGGCAAAAAAAGGATGCAAATTTCGTTTAGGTACAGTGTCGCATGACTGCGCAATTGTCAGTTAAAGCGACGCAGTGCCAAATTGTAAAAAGTGCTCTGGTCAGGAAGGGGGTAAAATCTTCCGGGGCTGAAGTGGTTAAACAACGTACTCTTTGAAGTTTCCTCCCTCTTTCATGACAGCTTGTGATCCCTATGCAAGGAATTACATTTGTAATGCAGCGTACACACGATCGGAAATTCCGACAACAAAATTTGGGGGGGGGGGTGTCGTTAACTCTACATTGACACCCCCAGTGGTTCGCAGATCTCAGTGTGAACCATTGTGCGATTCAGGTGCGATGCGGGAACTCGCACTGGATTTGCAGGGTTCTCGCATCTCACACCAACTTCACTATATGGACCCCTTATATATTTGTACATGTTGATCATATCCCCCTTTCATCTCCTCTTCTCAAGAGAGAATAAATTCAGTTCCTCTAGTCTTTCCTCATAGCTGAGCTCCTCCATGCCTCTTATCAGTTTGTTTGCCCTTCTCTGCACTTTCTCCAGTTCCCGATATCCTTTTTGTGAACTTGTGCCCAAAACTGAACTGCATATTCCAGATGAGGTCTTACTAATGATTTGAACAGGGACAAAATGATATCACTCTCTCTGGAGTCCATACCTCTCCTAATACAAGAAATTACTTTGCTTGTTTGAAAACTGCAGCTTGGCATTGCATGTTATTATTGAGCTTATGATCTACCAGAACACCCAGATCCTTCTCCACTACAGATCCCCCCAGTTGTACTCCCCACTAGTATGTATAATGCATGTATATTAGCTCCCAAGTGCATTACTTTACATTTATCAGTAGTGTTGGGCGAACGTTTCGGCTCAAATATGTGTTCCGGCCGAACATTGGCTGCTTGGTCCGTTCGTCTAACAACCAAGTTTGCAGGGTGTTCGGCGGGTGTTCGCCCCGCCAAACACCCTGCAATGCACTGCGCGCTGCAAAGTGCATTTTGTGCCCTGATTGGGCAAAGCTTTGCCCAAACATGGCACAGTATAAGCTGGTTGTTAAGGAGCGCGGCCAAGAAGACGGCAGCGGCATATTAACAACCGATGAGTCATCCGCTGTCAATGGGTTTCCCCCGCTGACAGCTGATAAAAAGAAAATAGCCGGTAAAAAAATAAAAAAAATAAAAATAAATACACGCCATGAGGTCCCCCTCCCCCAGTCCATACCAGGCCCTTTGAGTCTGGTGTGGATTTTAAGGGGAAACCCACGCCTAAAAAAAAAACGTTGTGGGCCCCCCCCAAAATCCATACCAGACCCTTACCTGGGCATGCAGCCTTGCAAGACAGGAAAGTGGAGGAGTGAGCACCCCCCCCCCTTCCTGAACTATACCAGGCCACATGCCTCCCCTGCTCCAAAGCACCCACCCTTCCATGTTGATGTCATATGGGCTGACATGGTTCATGAGGGGGGGGGCGCTCTCTCATCCCCCACTTTCCTGACCCGCCAGGCTGCATGCCCGGATAAGGGTCTGGTATAGATTTTGGGGGACCCCACGCCGCTTTTTTCTTAATTTTTTTCAATAGGTGGGTGCCAGAAATTGCAAATCACAAGCAGTGGCGGCCTGTCCATTATGCCTCCCCCTAATCCATGTGCCCGGCCCCTAATCTACATGCAGGGCGCCGGACGCATGGATTGCAACGCCTGTTTGGGCCGGGAGGAGAAGCAACGACCCCTGGCTCTTCCCTCAGCAAGTTGGAGTGAGGAGCAGCATCGGCCTCCTAAGGTAAGGCCACCTATTACCGCCGTCCGTCTCCAGCAGGAGGGAGGGCACTGATCGCTGACTTCTGTCTTCTGCGTGGGGAGGAGGGCACTGATCGCTGTCATCCATCTCCCGGGGGGGGGCAGGTTTTTTGTTGCCCCCCCACCAAAATATTGAGCACCTACCGCCACTGACCACGAGTCATTTTAAATGGCATTTGACTTGTTTTTTTTTCTATGGAAATTTCATTTTTGCTGCAGCATGTTCTATATATGCTACAGATGCACCACTTTACAGGCAGACTAGAGGGCCCCTCCGGGCACTATATTTAAAGGAATTTTTTATTTTTATTGTTTCTCTTTAAGCATCATTAAAATCACTGCTTCTGAAAAAAACTAAAAATTTTCAAAAATTTCTTTGCATTGATACATGTCCTCCAGGACAGTACCCGGGCCCCTAAACCTCTTTTATGGCCAATTACTTGCATATAAGCCTTCAAAATGGGCATTTTCATTTTTCCTGTTCGGCTCTTATAGAAATCAATTAGGTTCGCCGTTCGGGTTAAAAAGGGGGTGTTTGGCCCATCTCTATTTATCAACAAACCCCAGAAGGATTTGCCCGCTTAATGACTGTAACGGGGAGGCCCATGGAACCCAGAAGTTCTTAGAAAGTATGAGCCAGAAAATAATGGACAGCCAGACGGTCTACCAGCTCCAATCCACATCACCACAAACAACAATGAAAAGATCTTTGGAAGCTAGTCTGGATTCATTAACATTACAACAGGCATCCAGGTGGATTAATATTACAGACCCATTTTAAAGCAATCCAAGAGATATTCTCAATGTCCATTATTTTCTGGCTCATACTTTCTAAGAACTTCTGGGTTCCACGGGCCCATCCGTTACAATGACCAGGCCATTTTTTGCGAGAAGGCACTGCGTCGCTTAAACTGACAATTGCGTGGTCCTGCGACATGGTACCCAAACAAAATTTTGTTCCCACAAATAGAGCTTTCTTTTGGTGGTATTTGATCATCTCGGCTGTTTTTTTTTTTTTTTTGCGCTATAAACAAACAAAAAGCGACATATTTGAAAAATATATTTTTCTTTTACTTTTTGCTATGATACATATCCCCAAAAATATGTAAAAAAACTAATTTATTGATCAGTTTAGGCCAATATATATTCTTCTACATATTGTTGGTAGAAAAAACCACAATAAGCGTATATTGATTGGTTTGCACAAAACGTATTGCGTCTACAAACTATGGGATAGATTTAGGGACTTTTATTTATTTCTTATTGTTTTTACTGGTAATGGTGGTGATCTGCGATTTTTAGCGGGACTGCGACATTGCGGCGGACAAACCTGACCCCAAATGACACTTTTTGGGGACCAGTGACATTATTACATTTCTCTTTTCTTATTATTTATATGTTTTTTTAACTTTAGCCGTGAGCCACATAGGTTTTATTTTTAGCCTTTTAAACATACTGCCCATGGGAATATACTTTGCAGTGAGTTTACATACAGTCTTTTTGAAGAATTACCATTTCTGTTCTGTGTCCATTGATGCCAAAATTTCCCTCCCAGTCTAATGCCGCGTACACACGACCGTTTTTCATGACGAGAAACATGCCATTTTTTTAATTGGTCGTAAAAAACGGTTGTGTGTAGGCTCCAGAGCATTTTTCTAGACGAGAAAAAATGTCCATTAAAAATTTAGAACCTTTTCTATTTTTTCTCGTCGTTTTTCACGTCGTCGTTTTTCTCCTCGTGAAAAACGGTCGTGTGTACGCTTTAACGTCGGGAAAAAAATGCGCATGCTAAGAAGCAAGTTATGAGACGGGAGCGCTCGTTCTGGTAAAACTAGCGTTCGTAATGGAGATAGCACATTCGTCATGCTGTAACGGACTGAAAAGCGCAAATCGTCTCTCACCAAACTTTTACTAACATGCGGTAACACGAAATCAGCAAAAGCAGCCCAAAGGGTTGCGGCATCCGAATGGAACTTTCCCTTTATAGAGCCGTCATACGTGTTGTACGTCACGGCGCTTTGCTCGAGCATTTTTTTTCACGATAGTGTGTATGCAAGGCAGGCTTGAGAAGAATCACATCGTGTGTACGCGGCATAAGTCTTGGAGAGGAGCCCTCATCCTTGGAAAATTTGCTCTCTTAATGTTAAGTGTTTTTATATTTCCAGTATGAGCTTATTGCTTACAGATAACAATAAATTAAAACATGTACCTTACCTTTATTGACTTTTTTTCTTTGCAGTCACTTGGCCATTAAACTTCAGTAATTGTCTCTTTCCTTGTCAGCGGTGGGTGGGGATTTGCAAGTGGAGTGATGTCAAGAATGCATATGCGTACTAGAGGGAACCACAGCCACAAAAGATGTCAATGGTGTGTAAAGGGAGGTTTCTGGCACTGGACACAAAATCTAATGTGCACTTGAGGGAGCAGCTAGACACATTTCTCTATTGCACATGGGCAGTAGAGAAAGCCTCCCCACACCCTGGAACAAGACACGATAACTACGCATGTGTACTAGTTACCCAGCTTCCAGGTGCCAAAAATGTTCTGTAAACACACAGACCTGAAGAATGTGTTTTTATGGACTTGAGTGATATACAATTTACTCTGCTTATAAATTCCAGTGCTACAGAGACTGAAGGTAGTTATAGCCTGAGTATAGGAAGCACAAAAAACAAACCTTCAGAAGATTCTTAAGAAGTACTCAAATATAGGAGTCTTATGACAATTTGCTCATATCAGGGTCACTACACATCCCTATGACAGCACAAATTAAATGTCAGGAGCCCTTTCATTAGAGTGAAGCCAATCTGGTCTGAAAGATTTCTGAAATAAAAATTGAGCTATAGTTCTGGTATCTTCCTGTGCCTGCAGGAACCTTTGTGAGTATGGGCCTTGGAAACAAGGTGGTCTACAGAAAAACAGGGATTATTCTGAAGACTAGCATACGAGGTTGGTAAAGTCCATGCAATTCAGTGTAGCCCTAAACCATTCTTTCCCAAGCAGGGTGCTGCCTGAGGTCACTAGGGCTGCCGTGGTATCCTGGTTGAGAAAGGGTGTTGATCAAGCTCTTAGTGTATGTGTGTGTGTGTAGGAGGAGGTGTTAAAGTGAAACTTCTCTTTTAGAGTGAAGCTTTGTCTTAATGTTCCAAGACCATATTTTAGCGGTCCCATGCAAGTGCAATTGAACGATATCCAAATGTTTTTCTTTTTTGGGGAGAGTAGTTAAATCCCTGCTGTATTCATGGTCTGCTGGGAAGATTTCCTCTTATTTCCTATCTGGCTAATAAGTGAGAGGAAATGGGAAAACAGTTAAGTCCTGTACACACGATAGGTTTTACCGATGAAAACAGTCCGATGGACTTTTTTCATCGGACAAACCGATCGTGTATGGGCCCCATCGGTCTTTTTTCCATCAGTGTTTTAAATTTATCCGATGGTTAAAAAACCGATAGCAAATTACTATCGTCTGTGGGGAACTCCATCGGATAAAAAACCCACGCATGCTCAGAATCAAGTCGACGCATTCTCAGAAGCATTGAACTTCATTTTTCTCGGCTCTTCGGAGTGTTTTACGTCACCGCGTTTGGAACGGTCGGTTTTTTAACTGATGGTGTGTAGGCAAGACTGATGGAAGTCAGCTTCATCGGTTTTCCGATGGAAAAATCCATTGGTTTAAAAACCATAGTAAATCCGATCGTGTGTATAGGGCTTTAACCACTTGTCCCCCGCCCACTGTCAATTGACGGCGGGCGGAGGACACTCTCGTTCTGGGAGGACGTCATATGACGTCCTCCCTTTAAAACGAGCCAGGGTGCGCGTGCGTGCCGCGTTCCCTAGGCCCCGATGTGCGTGCCCGGTGGCCGCGTTTGCCGCCGGACACCCGCGATTGTCCGGGAAACGAGCAGGAAAGTGGATCTCTGTGTGTAAACACAGAGATCCACGTCCTGTGAGGGAGAGGGGACCGATGGTGTGTCCCTTGTACATATGGACAACCATCGGTCACCTCCCCCAGTCAGTCACCTCCCCCCACAGTTAGAACACATTGAGGGAACATATTTAACCCCTTCCCGCCCCCTAGTGGTTAACCCCTTCCCTGCCAATCACATTTATACAGTAATCAGTGCATTTTTATAGCAGGGATCGCTGTATAAATGTGCATGGTCCCAAAAATGTATCAAAAGTGTCCGATGTGTCCGCCGCAATATCGCAGTCACAATAAAAATCGCAGATCGCCGCCATTACTAATTAAAAAAAAAATGCTATAAATCTATCCCCTATTTTGTAGACGCTATAACTTTTGCGCAAACCAATCAATACGCGCTTACTGCGATTTTTTTTTTTTTTTACCAAAAATATGTAGAAGAATACGTATCGGCCTAAACTGAGGAAATTTTTCTTTAAAAAAAAAATGGGTATTTATTATAGCAAAAAGTAAAAAATTGTGTTTTTTTTTCAAACTGGACGCTCTTCTTTTGTTTATAACGCAAAAAATAAAAACCGCAGAGGTGATCAAATACCACCAAAAGAAAGCTCTATTTTTGGGAAAAAAAGGACGCAAATTTCATTTGGGAGCCACGTCGCATGACCACGCAATTGTCATTCAAATTGTCACAGCGCTGAAAGCTGAAAAATGGCTTGGGCAGGAAGGGGGTTTTCGTGCACAGTAGGGAAGTGGTTAAAGTACATCTTTTGAGAACTTTTCTCATTTGTATAGATCGCATAGGCATGCGCACAGGGTGTGCCAGGTGTGCCCGGGCACACCCTAATCACCCAGTGTGGCTCATATTCCCCCTGTTAAGACCATTGATATTTCACCAAATTAAAAAAAATCTGTTTTTTTTTCTCGTAAAAAAAATTGTAAAAAAAAATAAAATTATAAGAAATAATAAACAATAAAATAGTAGAAATTAAAACTACTGACACCATCCACTGCTCTACTGACACTGTCAGTATACAGTATATACACATGCACACACAGGTATGGGGCTCCTAATAAATTGTAAAAAAAAAATGTAAAAAAATTATATTATAACAAATAAAAAATAAATTAAAAAAACCATAAAACTACTGACACCAATCTCATCCCTACTGACACCATCCACTGCTCTACTGACACCATCAGTATATATACACATGCACACACACGCATGGGGCTCCTAATAAATTGTAAAAAAATAAATTAAAAAAAATAATTATATACAAAAATAAAAATTACTGACACCAATCTCATCCCTACTGACACCATCCACTGCTCTACAGCGCATATGTGTTGGAGCTTTGGGGTGCACACCCTAATGCAATAGGCTGTGCAAACCTATGATAGATCGGGTAATGATTAGGACCCTTTTTAGGTTTTTCTCTCCATGTGTCTACAGAGATACAAGGATTCATTTAAAGACTAACACAAAAGGCACTGTAGGGTCCATGCAGTTCATTGCAGCCCTAGACTAATGCCCACACGATCGTTTTTCATGCCGTTAAAACTGCCATTTTAAAAAATGGCCCTGAAAAATGATCGTGTGTAGGCTCCAGAGCATTTTTAACGACGTGAAAAACGGCCATTAAAAATTCCGGACATGCTCTCTTTTTTCACGTCGTTTTTCATGTCGTTTTTTTTAACGACGTGAAAAACGATAGTGTGTATGCTTTCACGACGTGAAAAAAAACGCGCATGCTCAGAAGCAACTATGAGACGGGAGCGCTCGTTTTGGTAAAGCTAATGTTGGAAATGGAGATGGCACATTCGTCATGGTGGAATTAATAGCATCGTTTTAATGCTGCGCATTCCGTTCTTCTTTTGATAATGCTTTAAAATTACCCTCTTTTGATAATGACATTGAGAGTTATGCCAAACTTGTTTCTAAAGTAATTCCAAATTGCTCTAATGATTATAAAATATTATTTATAAGCCGCACCTCCCTCCTAAATAATACTAATAATAATAAGATAATGTAATTCTCCTTTTTTCTTTAAATTTTATTTTACTATTGTTTTTTTTTTGTGGCCTTTTTTTTATTATTTTGGCTTAAATTATTCTTGTGTAAAGTTACCACAACAACCTTCCAAATGTGTCTCATTTGGCCTCAGGGAGGTTTGTGTCCCCTGATAATAACAATAATATAATTTGAGATGTCCCTGCCTGCTCCCTAGCAAGCTCTCTTTTGAAATACAAATCACATAGTCAAGTATTTTACGGGCACTAAATTTTTTTTTTATTTCAGAACATTAACAAATTAAAGTGGAAGGCAGCACTGGAGAGCCTGCTTGCATTTGTGCATCCCTTTCACCCCACAACAACCATCCAAGATGTCCAAACCAAAATAGAGATTAGATCCCCCCAAAAAATGAGCCCAATCTTGTCTTGAGCTCCCAGAGGTCAGGAGCCACAGCAGATAAGTCCTATATGTCCCCAGTCTGTGGTACTACAGCAGGCATTATTTTCTCCTCTTCCTTGTAGCCTTCTCTCCAGCCTTCTCTGCAGCCTTGGTTGGTTTCTTCCTTGGAGGCTGGGGATCAGGAGGAGAGGTTGTGGCAGGAGGAGTAGTAGGAGGAGGAGGAGGAGGTGGAGGAGTAGGGACAACCTCCGTTATGTCCGTGTACCTAGTGAGTTCACCCAGCACGCCCTTATTGATGACTTTCAATAGCAGGGTCTCACTGAAAATTTTTTGCTGCAACTCCATTTGCCCTAGTTTGTGGGCGAGGACTGCGGCAAATCCCTCATCAACAGAGGGTGCCTCTCTGAGGGCCGCTGTTGCCTCTCTGAGGAAGGCCCTAGTTTCCTCCTCCACCTGCCTACCTCTCCTTGGCCCTCGTTGTTTAACTACCAGGGGAGGCATCTGGGCTCTTGTGCTGGGCCAAGCCTCCTCCTGGGTGCCACTGGGCCCAGCCTCCTCCTGGGTGCCACTGGGCCCTGCCTCCTCCTGGGTGCCACTGGACCCTGCCTCCTCCTGATCCCCAACATCACCCTCTTCCTGGCTCTGCTCTGGCTGTAAAAAAAGAAAGGGACATTATTTATTTTGCCACATCATCATTCACAGACATTGTTCACCTCTAGACATTGTTGAAATCAATGCCAAAAGTAATGTCCTTTTCATTGATTCCGCATCCTGGTTTTGTTGTCTTGTGCACATAAAATTAGGCCACTACTGTATCTTGCTCTTCACAAACTTTATTGTTAGAAGTGTACATACCTTTAACAATACTAACATCTATTTAAATTCTACAATTTTGTACGATATAAATATAGATATCAATACTTTACCTGGCTCCATATCTCCAAATCTGCCTCCTCAAGGCCCTGATCTTGATCCTCAGAGGAAGCCAGAGCAGGGTTGACAGGAAGGCTGGAGGACTGGCTGCAGGGAAGGCTGGAGGGTTGGGTACAAGGAAGGCTGGATTGACCTCTGGGGGGAAGGGTAGAGAGAGATTCCCTCACTTCCAGCTGGTCATCCAGAAAAGCAAGCTTACTGTAGTACCACAGACTGGGTTTATAAACCTTATCTGCTGGTGCACCTGACCTCTGGGACCTCAGGCGGTGCATACAAGATAGGGACTGTAGGTTTGTTCTTATGTAGAATCTGTTTGTAATTTTGAACAGGTACATTGTTTAAGTGTAGCTCCAGCCAAAAAATCTATTTTTAAGCTTTTTGGAAAACATAGGGAAGGTTATCACCCCTGTAACATTTGTTTTGCTGTCTGTGCCCCTGTTCAGAACATTTCACCTCACTTTCTGTCCCAATGACAAATGTTTTTGAAAAGTGGGGTTTTTATTGAAACAAGGATTGGTGATAAAGCATCAGTAGAGAGGAGACACCTTTTTCCCATATTAACTCTTACAGGAGAGAATTTGCCTTCCTAGTGGTAGATTTCCTCTCACTTCCTGTTGTCTCCTTTCGTTTGCAAGTAGGAGTCGTTTGTAAGTTGGATGTTTGAAAGTAGGGGACTGCCCTATATACTCTGCTGAAATTTGCCCCTTACATGTTGGTGTTGCCACAACACTGTAAGCCCTCACAGTTACTCTTGGTGGGCGCATGAATGGGCCCTGCTGTGAATTATTAGATCAAGAATTGTAATTGCATGCCCCTGTTGAACAGGGGCTGAAAAATTGGGCCTTTGGTGGTGGTAGTGGTGGTGTTGACACAACACTGTAAGCCCTCACAGTTACTCTTGGTGGGCGCATGAATGGGCCCTGCTGTGAATTATTAGATCAAGAATTGTAATTGCATGCCCCTGTTGAACAGGGGCTGAAAAATTGGGCCTTTGGTGGTGGTGGTGGTGGTGTTGACACAACACTGTAAGGCCTCACAGTTACTCTTGGTGGGCGCAGGAATGGGCCCTGCTGTGAATTATTAGATCAAGAATTGTAATTACATGCCCCTGTTAAACAGGGGCAGAAAAATTGGGCCTTAGGCACTGGTGCCACAACACTGAAACCCCTCACAGATACTGTACTTGGAGCACAGCAATGAGCCCTGTTGCAAAGTATTGCATCAAAAATTTTAATTACACGCCCCTGTTAAACAGGGGCTGAAAAATTGGGCCTTAGGCACTGGTGCTGGTCCCACGACACTGCAACCTCTCCCAGATACTCTAGTTGGAGTGCAGGAATGAGCCCTGCTGCAAAGCATTGCATAAAAAATTGTAATTACATGCCCCTGTTAAACAGGGGCTGAAAAATTGGGCCTTAGGCACTGGTGGCGGCACCCAGAAACAAAAATGTTCTTCCAAGCTATGATCATCAATTGGATCATTGAGGAGGAGGAGGATAGTCAGTCAACATAACAGGACAGTCATTCAGCATCAGCATCAGTCTTGAAGGGATGTGACATTTGAAAATAAATTAGTCTGTTATATCAGCTTCAGGTGTTTGGCAGCTGGTGGTGATCCAAGACTGGTTCATCTTTAAGAAAGTCAGTCGATCAACCGATTCGGTGGACAGGCGCACCCTGTGATCCGTGACAAATCCTCCAGCAGCACTGAATGTGCGTTCTGAAAGAACGCTGAATGCAGGACAGGCCAGTAGCTCAATTTCATACTGTGCAAGCTCTGGCCAGTGATCCATCCTCAAGACCCAGTAAGCCAGAGGATTTTCGGTGGGGAAGGTGTCCAAGTCTGACCTTGCCCCTAGGTATTCCTGCACCATGTATATCAGACGCTGGTGATGGTTGCTGGAACCGATCATACCTTGGGGCTGCGGACTAAAGAATTGTCTGAACGCATCGGTCAGACGGCCACCTTCCCCACAGCTCCTTCTTTGACTGACCGAAGCCTCAGCAACTCGTTGCCCAGGACCAGGAGTTTGTAACCTCCCAGTCTCTGGGAACGCGTTGCACAGACCTTTCTGCAAGGCCTCCCGGAGTTGTCTCATCCTCTGCTCCCTCTGCTGACGGTAAGATAAGGTCCGCAACCTTACCCTTGTACCGTGGATCAAGGAGAGTGGCCAGCCAGTAATGGTCCCTCTCCTTGATCCGAAGAATACGAGGATCCTTCCGCAGACTTTGCAGGATCAGGGAAGCCATGCAGCGTAGGTTAGCTGAGGCATTCGGTTCGGAGTCCTCTGGGTCACTAAGGACGGCATGATCCGCAGCCACCTCCTCCCAGCCACGTACAAGTCCACGGGTTTCTTGGGACTGTAAATCATCCCTAAAAGACTGCTGCTGATGATGCTGAGTGCCAGGCTCCACCTCCATGCTGACACAATCCTCCTCCTCTTCCTGTGCGATGGGTGGGACAGAAGGAACACTGTCTGGGTAAAGGGGGCCTTGAGAGGCAAGGAAGTCCTCCTCTTCCTGCCTCTGTTCTGCCTCAAGTGCCCTGTCCATTATTCCACGCAGGTGGACAAGAGGTACAGTGTCACTGATGCATGCACTGTCACTGCTCACCATCCTCGTGGCCTCCTCAAATGGTGCCAGGACAGTGCATGCATCCCTGATCATGCCCCACTGGCGTGGTGAAAAAAAAAACGAGCTCCCCTGACCCTGTCCTGGTGCCGTAGTCGCACAGGTACTCATTGATGGCCCTCTGCTGCGTGTGCAGCCGCTGCAGCATGGCCAACATTGAGTTCCACCTGGTGGGCATGTCACATATAAGGTGGTTCTTGGGCAGGTTCAACTCCTTTTGCAGCTCAGCCAGGCGAGCACTGGCATTATAAGATCTGCGGAAATGCACACAGACTTTCCTGGCCTGCCTCAGTACATCCTGTAAGCCCCGGTACCTGCCCAAGAACCGCTGCACCACCAGGTTAAGGACGTGAGCCACACAGGGCACATGGGTCAGTTGTCCCTGTCAGAGGGCGGAGAGGGGGTTGGTGCCATTGTCGCAAACCACCATTCCTGGCTTAAGCTGGCGTGGCGTCAACCACCTCTCGGCCTGCCCCTGCAGAGCAGACAGAACCTCTGCCCCAGTGTGGCTCCTGTCCCCCAAACACACCAGCGCAAGCACGGCATGGCATCTTTTTGCCTGCGTACTTGCGTAGCCCCTTGAACGCCTACGGAGCACCGCTGGTTCCGAGGACAAAGCACAGGAAGAGGCCATGGAGCAAGAAGAAGAGGAGGGGGTGGAGGAGAGAGGTGTGTCACAACCAGTAGTAGCATTTTGGAGGCGTGGCGGCGGAACAACCTCCAACACTACTGCACCTTGTCCTGCATCCTTCCCAGCTGCCAAAAGAGTGACCCAATGGGCCGTGAAAGAAAGGTAATGTCCCTGTCCATGCCTGCTGGACCATGAGTCAGCGGTAATATGCACCTTACCGCTGACCGCCCTGTCCAGCGAGGCCAAGACATTGCCTTCCACATGCCGGTAGTGAGCCGGAATTGCCTTCCGTGAGAAAAAGTGGCGTTTGGGAACCTGCCACTGAGGAACCGCACATTGCACAAACTCACGGAAGGGGGCCGAGTCTACCAACTGAAAAGGCAGCAGTTGAAGCGCCAGCAATTTAGCCAAGCTAGCATTCAACCGCTGGGCATATGGATGGCTGGGAGTGAACTTCTTTCGACGGTCCAGCAGATGGGGCAGGGAAATTTGCCTGCTAGAATCGGACGTCAGTGTACTGCTAGCAGAGTGCCCGCAAGTACTTGGCTGTGACACACCTAATTCTACACCTTCATTCCTCTCAGTGCAGGTTTCAGAGAGGACTGAAGGTATAGTGGGGTTGGAGATCCCAGCTGATGCGGTGCAAGGAGAGGTCCGCTTTGTTCTTTGGTGTGGGTCTTTAAGGTAGGCTTACCAACGAGCTGCATGGCAGGTCAACATATGTCTGGTCAAGCATGTGGTGCCCAAGCGGCTGATGTTTTGGCCACGCGATATACGCTTGAGACATATGTTGCAAAAAGCAGCTGTGCGATCTGATGCACTCGACTGAAAAAAGGCCCACACTAAAGAACTTTTTGAATAACGGGCAGAGGCAGCGCCCTGCACAGGCGGAGCTCTGCGGTGTGATTCCGTCGGTGTGCTGCCCTTACGCTAGCCCCCCGAGGGCATCCTGCCTCGTTGGAGATGTGCCTCCTCCTCCTCTCTCCTATTAGGCACCCACGTGGAGTCAGTGACCTCATCATCCCCTCCCTCCTCATCACTGGAGCCAATCTGGCAGTATGCTGCAGCTGCTGGAACATGACTGCCAGATTGGTGTCCTTCTTGAGCCTCCCCTCTCTCTGCTCTCACGCTACTGCCTTCATCTAGCTGGGTATCATCATCAGACCCTTCGAAACGCTGGGCATCCTCCTGGAGCATGTACCCAACACTGTGCTCAAACAGTTCGGGGGACTCCTCAGGAGGACATGGTGGGTCTAGGGAAGGAGTGACTGATGATGACATTGATACCAGGGAAGAGGACGCTTTGGCAGCTGCTTTGCCAGTACCCTGAGCCTGGGTGAGAGAGGATGAGGAGGGCTTGGTCATCCACTCTACCAAGTCTTCGGCATGATGCGGCTCAACACGTCCAGCTGCCGAAAAGAAGGACAAGCGTGTCCCATGGCCACGTGCTGATGGCGATGCACCGCGTCCACGACCAGCACTGTTGTCTCTAGACACAGAGCCTGCTTGCCCTCTTTTATTGGCTCCTGACTGTCTGCCTCTCCTTGTTTGCCTTCCAGACATTCTAATGGCCTGCAGGGAGATGGGAAAACCAGCAATAAGGCCTAGCTTCAGGAGTATATTTTGCAGGAAGCACACTACGCCCGCTGTAAGTGCTGCAAATGCCTGTTGGTGTAACACACCAGGAAATCACAGCAATACGGGCTAGCTTCAGGTGTATATTTTGCAGGAATCACACTACGCCTGCTGTAAGTGCTGCAAATGCCTGTTGGGTAACACACCAGGAAAACACAGTAATACGGGCTAGCTTCAGGTGTATATTTTGCAGTAATCACACTACGCCTGCTGTAAGTGCTGCAAATGCCTGTTGGTGTAACACACTAGGAAAACAGAGCAATAAGGCGTAGCTTCAGTAGTATATTTTGCAGGAATCACACTACGCCTGCTGTAAGTGCTGCAAATGCCTGTTGGTGTAACACACTAGGAAAACAGAGCAATAAGGCGTAGCTTCAGGAGTATATTTTGCAGGAATCACACTACGCCTGCTGTAAGTGCTGCAAATGCCTGTTGGTGTAACACACCAGGAAAATACAGTAATACGGGCTAGCTTCAGGTGTATATTTTGCAGTAATCACACTACGCCTGCTGTAAGTGCTGCAAATGCCTGTTGGTGTAACACACTAGGAAAACAGAGCAATAAGGCATAGCTTCAGGAGTATATTTTGCAGGAATCACACTACGCCTGCTGTAAGTGCTGCAAATGCCTGTTGGTGTAACACACCAGGAAAACACAGTAATACGGGCTAGCTTCAGGAGTATATTTTGCAGGAATCACACTACGCCTGCTGTAAGTGCTGCAAATGCCTGTTGGTGTAACACACTAGGAAAACAGAGCAATAAGGCGTAGCTTCAGGAGTATATTTTGCAGGAATCACACTATGCCTGCTGTAAGTGCTGCAAATGCCTGTTGGTGTAACACACTAGAAAAACAGAGCAATAAGGCGTAGCTTCAGGAGTATATTTTGCAGGAATCACACTACGCCTGCTGTAAGTGCTGCAAATGCCTGTTGGTGTAACACACTAGGAAAACACAGCAATACGGGCTAGCTTCAGGAGTATATTTTGCAGGAATCACACTACGCCTGCTGTAAGTGCTGCAAATGCCTGTTGTTGTAACACACCAGGAAAACACAGCAATACGGGCTAGCTTCAGGAGTATATTTTGCAGGAATCACACTACACCTGCTGTAAGTGCTGCAAATGCCTGTTGGTGTAACACACCAGGAAAACACAGCAATACGGGCTAGCTGCAGGTGTATAATGTGCAGGAGGCACACTCCGCCCGTTGTAAGTGCTGCCAATGCCTGTTAGTGTAACACACCAGGAAAACACAGCAATAAAGGCTAGCTTCAGGT
Source organism: Rana muscosa (assembly GCA_029206835.1). Lineage (NCBI taxonomy): Eukaryota > Metazoa > Chordata > Amphibia > Anura > Ranidae > Rana > Rana muscosa. The sequence goes on from JARGYO010000094.1 coordinate 61,433,508, forward strand.
GTATACTGTGCAGGAGGCTTAGCAACAATGACACTGACACTGTCCCCTGCCTATCCTTCTCTCTCCCTGCACACAAGGTTTATCAAAGAATATGACACTGACACTCTCCCTGCCTATCCTTCTCTTTCCCTGCACACAATGTTTAGCAAAGAATATGACACTGACACTGTCCCCTGCATATCCTTCTCTCTCCCTGCACACAAGGTTTAGCAAAGAATATGACACTGACACTCTCCCTGCCTATCCTTCTCTCTCCCTGCACACAAGGTTTAGCAAAGAATATGACACTGACACTGTCCCCTGCCTATCCTTCTCTCTCCCTGCACACAAGGTTTATCAAAGAATATGACACTGACACTCTCCCTGCCTATCATTCTCTCTCCCTGCACACAAGGTTTAGCAAAGAATGTGACACTGACACTGTCCCCTGCCAATCCTTCTCTCTCCCTGCACACAAGGTTTAGCAAAGAATATGACACTGACACTCTCCCTGCCTATCCTTCTCTCTCCCTGCACACAAGAATAGCACAAAGAATATCACACTGTCCCTGCCTATCCTTCTCTTTCCCTGCGCCGGAACACACTACACAAGGCCGCCGCGCTGGTGGCCTTTTATAGTGTGGGGCGTGTGCTAAACCCCCTGAGCTATAATTGGCCACAGGCAACCTGCCTGTGGCCAATTATGGCTCTCCTAGCTGCCGGCGCTGTGATTGGCCAAGCATGCGGGGTCACAGTGCATGCTTGGTCAATCACAGTGCTGGGATTGCACTGCGATGACGCAGTGTATTGTGGGCCGTTCGCGTCACTCGAATTTGGCGTGAACGGCCCAAATCTTTCGATGTTCGCCGAACGATCGAACAGCCGATGTTCGAGTTGAACGTATGTTCGACTCGAACACCGAGCTCATCCCTACTGAGGACCAGCCAAGGGTTCTAATGCCGCGTACACACGGCCGGACTTGCCACCGGAAAAACCGGGAACCTGCTCTCTATCTAAGTCCGTCAGAAATTCAGACGGAAAAAGTCAGATGGGGCATACACACGGTTGGAATATCCGACCAAAAGCTCCCATCGGACTTTTTCTATAGGAAATTCCGACCGTGTGTATGTGGCATAAGAGTTGAAGTTGGTTAGGATTGATGTACATGTGTATTTTTTAACCTGTCTATGTAACCTTATGTAATGGGGTTTATCTACATTTTATGTCATTTAATAACCTGAGCAATTTACACAAGCAAAGATATAAGATAGTATTTCCATTCTCTGTGACTCAGAAGGGCAGATTGATTGGAGTATAGTTGCAAATATTGTTGTGATTCTTAACTAGATAGTAATTAGGCTTGTGCAATTCGTTTCGTAACAAATCAAAATTCGTCCGAATTTAGCAACTTTCGGACATTCGGAAGCATTTGAATTTTCGAACAAAGCAATTACGAATAAAACCGAATCCGAAATAAATTATACCGCAAAATAGCGAATGCCCGGATGTCTTCGGCATAATTTGTTATGAAAAAAGTTATGAATGTACGAATCCATACGAAGCACAATAACACTCACTCTGCTCTCTGCTTCTCCCTCACCGTGCTGAACTCCCTCTCAAAATGGTGTACAGGGGCGGAGGCTATAGCCGCATGTAAAAAACTAAAGTAAAATACGAGATTTCTAATCCATTCGAAGCACAATAACACTCTGCTCTGCTCTCTGCTTCTCCCTCACCGTGCTGAACCCTCTCAAAATGGTGTACAGGGGCGGAGGCTATAGCCGCATGTAAAAAACGAAAGTAAAATACGAGATTTCGAATCTTTACAAATAACCGCTATGTATTTAGAAAAGTACAAATCCATTCGAAGCACATTAGGCATAATAGGCAGCGTCGTTGTGAGAGAGACACGGAAAATTACGAATCAACGAACCCAAAAAAAGTTACGAAAGTAGGAGTTGTGTCCAGAATCAACGAAAAACAACGTACCCACCTGAAAGTACGAATTATAAATCAACTAAAAATTCAACTAAAAATGACACTTGCGAAAATACGAATTAGTCCGAACACGAAAAATCCAGTCTAGCAAAATTACGAATGATTACGAATCAACAGGACCGAAAAGAAACAAACCGAAACTAAACAAATTTTTCCGTTGTGCACAAGAAACAAACCGAAACTAAACAAATTTTTCCGTTGTGCACAAGTCTAATAGTAATCCAGTTCCAAAAATAAATGCAGTCTCGATAATGCAAAACGTCAAGCAAAACAGAGCATAAGCTTTGTCTGATTTGAATTTTAATCAAAATAGGTTTGCAAGGATGTCAGGAACCAAAAAACCACCAGAGTTTGGAACATTCTAAAAAACATGAAAAGTATCTGCATAGATTATATTTGTATTCCTTATCTGACAGCCAGAGTCACAGCTTTGCCCAGGTTCTCCGGACTGAGATACAAAATCATTTTTTAACTATGATGTCTGTTTTTCAGCTTAATTTTATTTATTCATCCTCTTTTATTGTCATTCTTGGGATGACACTCAACAAATTCATCATGCTGATGAATGGCAAGATCTGGATGAGGAATAAATGTCTTCCCACTGGAGATAAAATTATCACCAGTCTGTGTCTGTCCAGGTGGATCTTCCAGTGTCTGATTGTTGTGAATCATATAATTTACTGTTATTTTCCAGTCTATTTAAGCTTCTTTTCAAAGTTTTATTCCCTGGCCATACTACTCCTGAACTATATCTCTATCTGGTTGGCCAGTCTACTCTGTGTGTATTACTGTCTGAAGATTACCAACTACAAGAATGTTGTGTTCCTCTATCTCAAGGCGAAGATGTCAAGGTTGGTGCCACGGTGTCTTGGACTGTGTGTGTTTTTTTCTTCTGTACCTATGCTGCCTTTTGCAACTGAAGAACAACTGGAGGAGAATATAGATATTTGATAGGCTCCACACCATCTCTTGTTATATTCAGTATTGCATTCTTCCTGACTGTTCCATCTCTTTGGAGGCACATCAGAAACATGAGGAGTGTCGGGACTGGTTTAAGAAATCCAGATGTAGCGATACCCTCAGCTTAAGCGGGCCGCAAGGTTTAATTTGGGCCCTGAGTACAGCTCTCCAACCCACCGGCAATCGGCTCTACCCACTCTGGCACAGCTAGTGATAGAGGGATAGGACCGCGTGACCGCAACTGTTGGTGACGCAGTCCTATAACAAACATACACAGAATATACTTTAAAACTCCTATTAAAGTAAGCGGAACTGACACCAAATGTACTTTACCCAGATATTTTACTGAGGCTAATGGGCAAGTAATAAACAACAGTATAACAAGTTGCAGATCCCTGCAATAAACAGTAATAAAGATAAACAGAGTAATCAGAATAATAAAGTATTGCTATGCAACTCTAGCGCTGCCCTTTTACAGCTACTTCCCCTCATGGGTAGACTAACACCCAGCAATGTCTACCTATGCAGTCAGGCCTGACTGATCTAAATGGAAGTTCAGTGAAACAATATTCACTAGCAATCTTTTCGGTGGTGCACTTGAAGAACAACTTTGTAATCCCAACGAATAGTAAAGATAAAGGATCTGTCTTTAAACAGCTCTCACCACCGGGACAAGTCCAAGTCCGTTTCCTCCATCGATTCGTCTAGGAACAGGAATCCACCGACATCCAAGTCTTCAATCCTTCTGGTGTACTGCAGCAAGGAGGATTAGATGTCTCTAAGGCTCTGCTAGGCTGGCAGAGGGCTCTTTGGAAAGGAGCACACGGCCCAGGCTTCAGGCCTTGTGCACACAGCAGTTCAGCACAGAGATCCTCTTGCTAGGAGAGAGGTGTCCAAAGAGGCCGACCAAAACTCCGCCTCCCCTTTATAAAGTCTGCCCCAGCAGTCTCTGTTCTGGAGCAATGCACCCTGGGTGCTGCAAGATGTACTGGGAGATGTAGTCTCTCTCTCCTCTGCTTTCACTTCTATAATGTCTCTTTACTTCCTCCCGACTCACCTCTCACCTGGAACTTCTTGTCTCTCTGCATTAAAGGGGAACACCCCGCTACACAGACATGAAGACACATTACAATGCCATAAAAAGCATGGCCGCTTTCTTTCTGCTTCATATCTTGTTTATTATTTCTACTAATGTTATTCTCTCAGGTGTGTTAGAAAGTGGAAGCCCATATAAACTTTTGATGGTAATGGTCAGTATTCTCTATCCATGCCTGCATTCTGGTGTCATCATCTTCTACAACAGGAAACTCAGAGAAGGGTTTTTATTCCCAGTAACCTATGTACTGAGCTACGTTCAGAAGAAAGCAGTGACTGATCCCTGAGCTCTGGGTGAAAATAGAGAATTGAAGAAATTAATTACCAAAATTTTACATTCTGCAAAATCATAGAAATTAAAATTTGAAATAATGGATTTTCTCTTTCAGTTGCATATACAAATGTTACATCCCTGCTGTTTTTGTGGTGTGCTGGGAAGATATTCTCCTATTTCCTGTCCTGGTGATAACACCGCCACTGCGGCAGGAAATTAGAATTTGTGATCCTCATGTCAGGCGTTCCATGTAAATGCAGTTAAACTTTATCTTATTCTGTTTTTTCATTATGAATAGAGCAAGAAATAGTTAGAACTGTCTTTTCCATGTGTCCCATTAAGGAAATTTACCTTCACTTTCCATCCTTTAGATACAGCAGGACGTGAGGGGCAAACTCTCCAAAATGAGAACATTTCCCTTTAGTTTGAAAATTGGATCATTAGATTTTCCTTTTATTCTTGTTCTGGTGACAACTCAACATTTTGGATTTTCCATCACTTTCAGTCTTGGTGATATTGGTCATGTCAGGCGTTCCATGTAAATGCAGTTAAAGTTTATCTTCTGCTAAGTTATCTTATTAATATTGGTCATCATGGTAAATCTCCCTAACAGAGACACAGACAGCAACAGAAATCTGAGTGTGGTTCTACCCCTTCCACATTCCAGTTTTCATTTTAAATACACTTAAAGTGTATATCTGCTTGGATGTTTTTGTTTTTGGATAGAGTAAGGAATTGTTAGAAACCCTGTCAGGTTCCGATTTACAAACTGTTCATGAAAATTTCCCTTACTTCCTATCCAAGGTTTTCACTATGGCAGGAAGTGAGTGGAAATCTGTCCAAAAAAGCCCTGAACATTCAAAGTCTTAACAGCTTCATACGTCAGGCTGTATATGTTTTTGTATAGACTTTATTATCTTACTATATATTGACATGAGTTTATTCCATGCTTTCTGTGTGTCATGTAGACTAGCCCTTAAAGTGGTTGTTAAGCCACTCTAACCTGTATACACCATCAGCACTGCCTCCTATTGTAGTATCTCCCTCTGTGTATGATTTATAAAAAGTAAATGCTGCAAATACCTAATTTCACTGCCGAGATTGCGATCACATGACTGGCCAGTTTTTTCCTTTCCTCCTCTGAGAGCTGCAACGGGAGGGGCTGAGATTCCCCTGCGTATGTCAGTCTGGAGGGGAGGAGGAGGAGAGGAGGAGAGAGCTGGCTGGTCATGTGATCGCAATCTCGGCTCTTAAATTAGGTATTTACAGCATTTATATACACTGCAATAGGAGGCAGTGCTGAAGTTGTATACAGGTTAGTGTTATGAGAACAGCAGGAGGGCGGAGGGGCGGCTCACACAGACAGAGAGCTGAGGGGGGAGGAGGACACTGGAGCAGAGAGGAGAGCAGATAGCAGGCTGCCGATGACAGAGGCACGTAAACTGACCACAGTGTCTGGTCTCAGCAGTCATGATACACTGTGGTCAGTTTACAGAAGGGTGGGGAGAAACTGGCAGGATCAGACAGGTTTTTTAGGTGTCATATAACATGCCTTAAAGGAGCAGGATCCATTTATTTATTTTTTGGGGGTTAACAAACTCTTTAAGGATTCCTATTTGCATGAAACCTTGGTGAAGGATCCCTACTAAAAGACTGATTCCCCTTCCAATGGATGTCTAAAACAACCTCGTATCTAGGAATCAAATTAGCATCCCCAACTTCATCCACATACGAAGCTAACTTCCCAACTCTATTAGACACTATGAAAACTGACTTAAACCATATTTCCTCCTATGAACTCTCCTAGTTGGGCAGAATAGCAGATCGAAAAGTCAATTTTAAACAACAAACAACCCTCCCTACTTTTAGCTAAGTTAATGGATATACCACTATATTGCCCACATTTCCCTTCCATAGCTGCGACCCTATCGGCAAGGGGTCAATTACACACTCAAATTGACCCTACAACTAAAATACGTCAAAAAGTAACACACCTCCAAATCTATGAATACTTTATCCCAAACCTTAGGATTCACCCCTGGTTGCAGGATGACATACTGACATATAAAGAATTGCTCTCTAAACAGCCGGTACCTCATTCGTATGCCCTGATCCAACTACAGCACTTTCATGCTACCCATTTAGTCACATATAAATACACAAAGACTTATGGCAATACCTCATGGCCAACTACGACAAGCCTAAAGGGTTGTCTTGGTTCTATGCCCTCCTTCAAAATAAACATAACTTTGTCAAAACTTCCAATATGACTAACTGGGGAAAGGAACTAGTTTCAACGCACTCACATAAAGAATGTCAGGATGCGATTCAAACTTACTACCAATACTCCCATTGTACTACTCTCATGCTATAAATTCTTCACAGATCATATCTTACCCAGTAAGACTATCTTTATTCTTCCCTTCGGAACCCAACTCTAGTTGGAGACATTGTGGTTCAAAGGGTAGCATACTATGGGAATGTAAAAATATATGCAGCTTTTGGTACGCAGTCTTTAACCACTTACGGACCGCCCGCGGTCGTTATTTGTCGCTACTTTGAAGAGGAATAAAGTTGTTATGGTAGCTACCATAACCCCGGTATCCTCATCTTCAGCGTGCGGTCCACTTTCAGATAAAAGTGGTCTCTGCAACGGATTCGCCGCGAGATCACTTTTATCAGCGGCGGAAGAGGGGTCCCCTCCCGCTGCTCTCCGGTGCCCTCCGCCGCTTACCGGAGCCTTCGGCAGCATCGGAGGCAATTGGATCCTCTCACGTCAGTGGCCTGGAGACGAGTGAGGGGAGGATGGCCCCCACCCGCCTTTATACCACTGCAGGGCGGAAGCAATGTCAAAACGTCACTTCCACCCAATGCTCTTAAACCACTTTAATACCATGCACTTACACCCCCTTCCTGCCCAAGCCAATTTTCAGCATTCTGCGCTGTCGCTGTTTAAATGACAATTGCGCGGTCATGCTACACTGTACCCAAACATAATTTTTATCATTTTGTTCCCACAAATAGAGCTTTCTTTTGGTGGTATTTGATCACCTCTGCGGTTTTTATTTTTTGCTATACAAATAAAAAAAAAATTCTGTTATAAAATTTTGTAAACAAGTAAGTTTTCTTCTTCACTGATGGGCACTGATAAGGCGGCAATGATAAGGCAGCACCGATGAGGCCGCGCCAATGAGTTGGCACTGATGATGGGCACTAATATGCGGCACTGGTGGGCACTGGTAGGCGGCACTGATAGGCATTGATAGGCAGCACTAATGGGCACTCATGGGTGGCACTGATGGGCACTGAAAGGCTGCAATGATGGGTACTTATGGGTGGCACTGATAGGCGGTTCTGCTGGGCACTGATGGGCACTGATAGGCGGCACTGCTGGGCTCTGATGGGCAGTAGGGTTCTAGGTGTGAAGCCGTAGGGCTACACTGCCGTATTCTATTACTGGCAATGGTGGTGGCAGCACCCGACAGCTAATGGAAACATCAGATGCGGTTCCGACATCGCTGGACTCCAGGACAGGTAAGTGTTCGATTATTAAAAATCTTTTAATTTTTGCAGCGGTGGGCGGACCTCCACTTTAAGGAGTGGACCTAAGAAACAAATGTTTGTTAGGTCAACTACGCTTGGACCCTCCAGGGGTATACATGGATATATTATTCCTCCAATACTGGTATCCTTTATGGTGGGCACTTCGCTCAGTGATGTTTGGTGGGCTTGTATTCTACTACATATATGCTGAATACAATCCAACATCAGCATCGCTCAAATTTAAATTATATAAAGTCCATGTAATTGGATGTAAGAGTCCACCCATATAATCACATACGTTAATTACATAAAATCAAAAATAAAGGTTCGTCCATGTGTTCCAATGCGATATATATCCTAATTGCGTGACCGTCACCACACCTTGTGAAATCTCACCCTTATGGTACTGAATTCACCAGATAAATAATAGGTATTAGCCTGTATAATCATCCATTCAGGGAGCAGCAAACAGGTCCTTCCATCTAAATGTCACTCACGACAAAAAGATGCATATACATAGCGTAATTCCGTAAGGTAAAATGTATTGATTAAATTCCAGTCCCCCATACAGTTTTCACTTACAAGCACAATGAAAAGTAAAAGCATTTGAACAAAGACAGTCCTGTCACAATCGGTCAAAACTCTCACCGCCTAATGAATCTCTCACACGGCGGCGTACCCGGGTCGAGCTGACAGCTGATCGACAGACTGGATGGCTGCGTGGTCACGCCCTGCCGCGTTTCGTCACCACGTCGTCAGAGGGCATGGTCACACAGCGCAGCACATCAAATTTATACACATAGGAGAGAGGATAATTTACCCATCGTCCGTCTAATGACACAGTTCATTCATCGCTCAGTATGCGGAGGCGCCTATGCTTACGCATATCCCATAACATACGTCTTAACTCTATATTAGACAGTACGTTCCTCGCCAGAAATGATGATTAAAAATACATCTTTTTGGTAAATCCCAATAAGCGTATATGAATTGATTTGCAAAAAAGTTCCAGTGTCTACAAACTATGGGATATTTTTATTTATTTATTTACATATATTTTTTTTTACTATAATGGCGGCAATCAGCAACTTATAACGGGACTGTGATATTTCTGTGGACAAATTGGACACCTAACTGACACTTTTGACACTTTTTTTGGGGGACCAGTGACATTATTACAGTGTTGATGTTGATACAATGTTGATTGTATATTATTTATATTACTTGTAGAGTTTTCTGTATTAATTTTTGCACTCAATTTTGTATTCATGCGGGTCACATATTCACAATATTATTGAGCTTACACATGGATATTGAGTCACATATCTCACAGAATATTGAAATGGAGCGCCACATTTAACTCTCATAATTTAATGTTTTAAGAAAGAGTTGGGTGCATTTCAATATGCACAAAACATAACTGGATATTAACAATTATAGATAATAACTAGGGATGAGCTTTATGTTCGGATCGAACATGAGTTCGACTCGAACATTGGCTGTTCGCCCGTTCACTGAATAGCGAACAATTTGGGGTGTTCGCGACAAATTCGAAAGCCGTGGAACTCCCTTTAAAAGTCTATGGGAGAAATCAAAAATGCTAATTTTGAAGGTTAAAGGGGAGTTCCAGCCTTTTTTATGTTTATTAAAAGTCAGCAACTACAAAAAGTGTAGCTGCTGGCTTTTAAAAAAAAGAAACTTACCTGTTCCACTGTCCAGCCACGCGGCCGAACGGAGCTTCGCACCTCTCCCCCCTCTCTCCGCCGGCGCCTCCATTCTAACTGTGGGCACCCGGCTGTGACAGCTTTCGGCTTCACGGCCAGTCACTCACTGCTCATGCGCGAGCGGCGCTGCGCAATCTGAGTGAACAGGCGATCGCCTGGGACCTGTCACGTGTCCCAGGTGATCGCCTACAGGGAGGGGCCGCGTTAGGCGTTATGACGAGTCGCCTAAGCGGTCCCTGTGCGGAAGGAGGAAGGGGGACAGGATGTCCCACTCCTAACGAAAATGTGAAGTGACTAAAGCGCTGATAGTATATCAAAATTAGGAATAAAAACCACTGTGCAAAAATATAAATAACACTCTTACTGAAGCCCACCCTCCCCCCCCAAAAAAAAATTACATGCCAAATGTGGCATGTAAGGGGGCGAGGAGTGGTTTAAGCGGAAGTTACACTTTTGGGTGGAATTCTGCTTTAATATGCAAGTTATTGTCATAAAAAGTGTTTGGGGACCTGGGTCCTGCCCCATGGGACATGTATCAATGCAAAAAAAAGTTTTAAAAACTAACGGTTTTTTCGGGAGCAGTGAATTAATAATGCTTAAAGTGAAACAATAAAGGTGAAATATTCCTTAAAATTTCGTACCTGGGGGTATGCCTGTAAAGTAGTGCATGTTTCCTGTGTTTAGAACTGTCCCTGCACAAAATGATGGGGGGGTGGGATCTGGAGGTCCCCTTTGTTAAAGGGGGCTTCCAGATTCCGATAACTCCCCCGCTCGCAGACCCCCACAACCACCGGGCAAAGGTTGTGGGGATGAGGCCCTTGTCCCCATCAACATAGGGACATCCCTTCCCATGTTGAGGGCATGTGGCCTTGTACGGTTCAGGAGGGGGGCCCTGAAGGGTCTGGTATGGATTTTGAGGGGGGCCCCTACGCCATTTTTTTTCAATTTGGCGCAGGGTTCCCCTTAATATCCATACCAGACCTGAATTTCCTGGTAATGGAATTTGGGGGGACCCCCACTCATTTTTTTTTTAATTTTGGTTCCTGATTAGTTTTTTCAATTACTTTTATCTGTATTGCCAGGACCCGACAATTCATTATAGCCGCGAGTAGTTTTAAATTACTTTTTTTCCTTTAGAAATTTCATTTTGTGCAGGGACAGTTCTAAACACGGGAAACATGCGCTACTTTACAGGCATACTATAGACACCCCCCAGGTACGAAATTTAAAGGAATATTTCACTTTTATTGTTTCACTTTAAGCATTATTAAAATCACTGCTCCCGAAAAAAAAACAGTTTTTAAAACTTTTTTTTCCATTGATACATGTCCCCTGGGGCAGGACCCGGGTCCCCAAACACTTTTAATGACAATAACTTGCATATTAGCCTTTAAAAAGAGCACTTTTGATTTTTCATGTTCGTGTCCCATAGACTTTAACGGTGTTCGCGTGTTTGAACAATTTTTTTGCCTGTTCGCATGTTCTGCTGTGAACCGAACCGGGGGGTGTTTGGCTCATCCCTAATAATAACATCAGAGAGTAAAAACATTTTTTTTCCCCCCTGGACCAAGTTAGACCATGTTTTTTTTCATTTCCTCTGAATCAACTGTGGGTATAAGATTGTATATATGGAGCTTTTCTATTGGTTAAACTAGATGGACGTGTGTCTTTTTTTCAACCTGACTAACAATACACTACGACTGTAGGGCGTCATGGATCCATCATATGAGGGGGTGTCAGCACAATGCCCTGCCCTCCTTGGAGTTGACTTATTAAACACAAATAGGCTGTTCATTTTGCATGGCAGTATTCACTTGCAAGGGATGGTAGTGTTAGCTTACTGCAAACACTAATGCCGCGTACACACGATCGTTTTTTCTGATGAAAAAAGACAGATGGACTTTTTTCATCAGACAAACCGATCGTGTGTGGGCCCCATCGGTCTTTTTTCCATCGGTATAAAAAAATAGAACATGTTTTAAATTTTACCGATGAAAAGAAAAGCGATAGCAAATTCCGATCGTCTGTGTGGAACTCCATCGGAGCAAAAACCCACGCATGCTCAGAATCAAGTCGACGAATGCTCAGAAGCATTGAACTTCATTTTCTCAGCTCTTCTGAGTGTTTTACGTCATGGCGTTTGGGATGGTCGGATTTTTGACTGATGGTGTGTAGGCAAGACTGATGAAAGTCAGCTTCATCAGAATTCCGATGGAAAAATCCATCGGATTTTATTCCATCGCAAATCCGATCGTGTGTACAGGGCATAAGAAAACCTAGAGCAGTGTTTCTCAACTCCAGTCCTCAAGGCACCCCAACAGGTCATGTTTTCTGAATTTCTCCCAGATGAAACAGCTGTGGTAATTATTAAGGCAGTGAAACTGATCAAATCACCTTTGCAAATAATGGAAAGCTTGAAAACATGACCTATTAGAGCGCCTTGAGGACTGGATTTGGGAAACACTGACCTAGAGCATGATGATTCTGGTAAACCAGTGGAAGAGGAGACATTGAATCCATAAAACCATCTCATTGAAGCCTTCATACAAAAATATACCAACAGCAATTAAGCCCAAACTAAGGAGAATCCAAGACTAGAGTTGAGCGGACACCTGGATGTTCGGGTTCGACGGGTTCGACCGAACTTCGGTAAAAAGTTCGAGTTCGGGACCGAACTTGACCCGAACTTGACCCCGAACCCGAACCCCATTGAAGTCAATAGGGACTCGAACTTCTGAGGACTATTAGTGCTTGTTTCCCGTGCTTAGAACTGTCCCTGCACAAAGTGTAATTTCTGAAGGAAAAAAAGGCATTTAAAACTCACTCGCGGCTATTAATGAATTGTCGGCTCCCGACAATACATAGAAAAGTCATTGATAAAAAAAAAAAAAGCGTGGGGGTTCCCCCAGATTCAATTACCAGGCCCTTCAGGTCTGGTATGGATATTAAGGGGAACCCTTCCGCAAATTTTAAAAAAAATGTGTACGGTTCCCCCAAATATCCATACCAGGCCCTTCAGGTCTGGTATGGATTTTAAGGGGAACTCCACCCCAATTTTTTTTTAAAAAAATGGCGTGGAGTACCCCCAAAAATCCAGACCAGACCCTTTATCCGAGCACGCAACCTGGCAGGCTGCGGGAAAAGAGGGGGGGGACGAGAGAGCGCCCCCCCTCCTGAACCGTACCAGGCCACATGCCCTCAACATGCTGAGGATGTCCCCATGTTGATGGGGACAAGGGCCTCATCCCCACAACCCTTGCCCGGTGGTTGTGGGGGTCTGCGTGTGGGGGGTTTATCGGAATCTGGAAGACCCCTTTAACAAAGGGGACATCCAGATCCCGCCCCCCCATGTGAATTGGTAATGGGGTACATTGTACCCCTACCATTTCACAAAGAAAGTGTAAAAAAAATACACAGACACCATTGGGAAAGTCCTTTATTAAAAATAAAAAAATAAAAAAAAAACAAAACATTCCAGCGATGAAATCCAGTGTCCCGCGGCGATCCCGATGTCCAGCGCTGTCCAGACGAAATGTCATTGGCTGAGCCTGAGCGGACCTGATGGCGAACTTCCTTGGCAGTGTATTAAATGAATAGACCCGCCCCTTCTAAAGCTTCCCATCAGGTCCACTCAGCCAATGACGTAGTGTAAGGCTGAGGACCTGATGCGGAACGTGAGAAGGGGCGGGTCTATTCATGTATTAAACTGTGGATGAAGTTCCCCATCAGGTCCGCCCCCTCGTATGTCAGACCCCGCCTACGTCATTGGATGAGTGGACCTGATGGGGAACTTCCTGTTGTGGGGATGAGGCCCTTGTCCCCATCAACATGGGGACATCCTCCCCATGTTGAGGGCATGTGGCCTGGTACGGTTCGGGGGGGGGGCGCTCCTGCGGCCTGCCAGCTTGCGTGTTCGGATAAAGGGTCTGGTCTGGATTTTTGGGGGTACTCCACGCCATTTAAAAAAAAAAAAATTGGGTGGTGTTCCCCTTAAAATCCATACCAGACCTGAAGGGCCTGGTATGGATATTTGGGGGAACCGCACGCATTTTTTTTTTAATTTGTGGCAGGGTTCCCCTTATATCCATACCAGACCTGAAGGGCCTGGTAATTGAATTTGGGGGAACCCCCACGCTTTTTTTTATTTTTTATCAATGACTTTTCTATGTATTGCCGGGAGTCGACAATTCATTAATAGCCGCGAGTGAGTTTTAAATGACTTTTTTTCCTTCAGAAATGACACTTTGTGCAGGGACAGTTCTAAGCATGGGAAACAAGCGCGACTTTACATGCATATTGCCGAACACCGGACCCAAACCCGAACATACAGTCAATTGTTCGGGTTTGGGTCTGGGACCCCAAAACCCAAAAGTTCGGTACGGACCCGAACTTAACAGTTCGGGTCCGCTCAACCCTATCCAAGACCAAAAAACCTTAAGTCTCATTCATAAAAGCGTTGGGCCCTCTGAACCAGCCTTTCATCATATGAGGATGCTGCAAGAGTCTTATGAAATTTCATTCATAACAAAATCACTATGCATCCCTATGGTAGCATGAATGATAAGCCATGGGTCATGTTCTGCCCTCACTATACGTGGCTGAGGTATAATTAGATAGACAGCTAACTCTCCTCCCTTAACAATTCATTGAGGCAGGCGCAAGGTCCTTTTTTTCAACTCTTATTGCAGGGGAGTTAGAGTAATACTAAATATAAAACAAATAACAAACAATGAGTATACACAATATACAAATATATAGTCCTAACACACTAGTCTAGTCTAACTAGGGAAAAGCATATGAACATATCAGCGATGTTTCCATAAGGCTGACATGAGAATTACAGCTGAATAGGTGTGGATTCCTCTGGAGCAGATGCATTGTGGTGAAAATGGAAGATGGATACTGTGGGCTGTCTCTCACACCTCATGTTATAGTCCAGTGGAATTATGGGAAGCTATGGTGGCTTATAAGCAACAATCCGATGGATACCAACTATGGTGGTCCCTCTGGGGAGAGTAGTAAAATTAGTCCGGACACAGGTCTGAGGAATTTTTTTAGGTTTGTCTTGCTTCATGACCTTAACTTCAACTTTCCTGACTTTCCCATCTTTGCTTGGAAACACTCGGGTTATCAGGCCCAAGAGCCATTAGTTTCTCCTCGACTGAGTCTGTCACAAGAACAACGGTGCCAGGTTCCATGTTAGGCTTGCTGCCTTCAAAGAGGTAGAGTTTCTTTAGAGGACAGTCTTTAGGAACATTCTTGTGATTTTGGAAGCATTCTAGTGTTAGTGCATAAGTCTCTTGTTGGACACAATGGATGATACATTTTTTAGCTTGTGTGAGCTCATCCACTGTGTATGCCTTGCGACAATAGTGCCAACCTTTGCAAGGTCTTGATCCTGTAGGTGGGGCTTTAAAAGATCTAGCTATGCAAATTAAGCAGGTTATAGCTCTGTGTAAAGACTTCCAAGTGAAGAATCTATGAAAGCACTTGGACCCCAACAATTTGTTAACAACTGTTGTGTGTAGTGCAGAAACCTGAGGATGGATTTCTGCATCAGATTCAGGCTCCATCAGTACATATGTGCCTTTTTCAGGAGTGAGTGGAGAATCCCAATCACATGTGTCTGCAGTAAGCTCTCTGAGCAGCATCATACCTTGGACGGTCACTGGTGCTGCAAACCCAAGTGGGTCATACAGACTGTTTATTATAGACAAGACACCTCGCCGTGTGAAAGGCTTTGGCTCCTGGTCGACCTGGAAGGTGAGGGTGTCAGACTTGAGATCCCAATTGAGTCCTAGGCTGTACTGCATGGGTAGCGAGTCTGTTGCCAAGTCTAGGTCTTTCAACTCACTGGCGTAATCTTGAGAGGGGAAGGCCTCCATAACAGCCTTGCTGTTTGAAGCTATCTTATGCAACCTAAGGTTTGAACAGGCAAGTGTGGTTTGGGTCCTCTTAAGTAGACTGATTGCAGCCTCAGGTGATGGAAGTGACTTCAGGCCATCATCTACATAAAAGTCTCTCTCAATGAACTGTCTAACATCTTGGCCATATTTTTTTTCACCTTCTTGGGCAGATAGCTTAAGTCCATAGATAGCAACAGCAGGGGATAGGCTATTGCCAAAAACATGTATATGTTATCCTTAAACCAGAAGAATCTCAGAAAGTTCCTGTGTTCTTCCTTGACTTGAAAAACGTGAAACATTTGTTGTATGTCAGCAACTATAGCAATGGCTTCTTTGCGGAACCTGATGAGAACGCCAAGAAGTATGTTGTTGAGATCTGGTCCTTTTAAGAGGACATTGTTGAGAGAGATTCCTTCATACTGGGAACTGGAGTCAAATACAACTCAGCTTTTCCCTGGCTTCTTGGGGTGGTAAACACCGAAGATAGGTAGGTACCAGCACTCTTCTTTCTCTCTCAGTGGTGGGGCTACCTCTGCTCGGCTGTCTTCAAGCATCTTACTCATGAACGAGAAGAAATGCTATTTCATTTCTGGTTTCCTTTGAAAATTGCGCCTGATAGAAGAAAAGCATTTTAGAGCCTGTAGTCTGTTGTTAGGAAGACACGGTCTCTGTGTTTTAAAAGGTAGGGGTGCCACCCACCTGTTTGCATAATTTTTGTAGAATCCCTGTTCCATTACCTTAAAGAAGATATGATCTTCAATAGATAGGGCAATTTTGTGGTCTTCTTTTGTCTTTTGGAAAACCGAGCATCCCAACTGATCTTTGTCTTCATCGCAGGGAAAATTGCTAATGTAAAGGTTGGAATGTATTACACTGGCAGGTTTCTCTTTTATAATGAATCTGTTGGGGCAAGGTTGGAAAAGGGATGCACGCCCATTCTCTAATGTCCTTGTAAAAAGAGAGTTCCCACTGGTTGGTTTGTGAGCGTTTCCAAGGCAAACATCGCCTATAATGGCCCATCCTAGGTCCAGCTTCTGAGTGTAAGGAGAGTTGTGGGGGTCATTGATTTGTTTTCTCACCTTGTGAACTCTGATGATATCTCTCCCAAGCAGGAGCATTATTTGAGCCTGAGGATCAAGCGTAGGGATGTACTATGCACTTCAGGTGTAGGCATCTCCCCTCTTTCAGTTGGGAACTGATTGCACTCGATTAAGGTTGGCAAAGGCAGGGATTTTTGTCCGTCAATGGATTCGATTTGGTAACCAATGGCCCTTCTCCCAGTTTCTTCACTCACACCGTACAAGTCTTGAGTGAGTATAAAGAGCTGGCTCCCTTGATTTCAAAGGTGTCGAAGAAGGCTGAGCTGAAAAGTGATCTGTTGCTTTGATCGTCCAAGATCGCGTACAGGTTTACTGTGTTTTGTCTGTGACCTATGGGGTAAACTGTGACAAGACAAATCTTGCAGCAGGATTTGCCAAAGAGACCTTCTTCGCAGACTTGGGTGCACTGGGGTTTCACTACAGGAGGTACTGTGTCTCACTGCTCCCCGCCGTGCTCTTCAGCCTGGTTTGAGGGGGTAAGAGTCCATGGCGCTGGCCCTGGATGTAGAGCCGTATTGTGCTCTGTGCTGTCACACTCTGAACAGTTTATGCTCACTTTGCAGTTCTTTGCAAGGTGCAAAGTTGATGCACAGCACCTGAAGCAAATTCTATTTGGAGGAAGGTTTTGCGATTTTGGAGAGTCTTTTCTCTGAAACCTCTGCACTTTAGCAATGGGTGGGGCTTCTTGTGAAGAGGACACTCTCTGCTTGGGTTCTCTGTTGGTGATACGTTTATTTTGTGTACTGCAACAGATATGTCTTTAAAGTTGCGAGTTGAAGAAGGCTTACCTGTCCTAGGGTAAGTAGAGTCAGATGATGAGAGGTCAAAGCTAGGATCATTTTTAGTCTTTGCTTGTTGGTGAACAAAGTCCACAAAACAAGAGAATGGCGGGAAAGGGAACGTTATGCTCTTGCTTGTAGTGGGAGCCTCGTGTAACCCACATTTCTTGAATGGGGTTACCACCACAGGCTGTATCTAGAAAAGCAAGGCCTGGCAAATCTCCTCCTGTCACCAGGTCGCTTAACTTTCTCAGCCTCTGGAAGCCTTTGTTTGGAATCTTAGGGAAGTCCTCTATTCTTTTAAAGAGTGAATTTTCTATGGCTTCTGGGGAACCGTAACACTCTTCAATTCTCTCCCTTATCATACTCAGTCCTCTGCTTGGATGGTTAACATTGATGTCCCTGATTCTTCTTGCATGCTCTGCTGACTCCGTACCCAGCCATTTGACTAAAAGATCAGCCTCCTTACTTGCAGATAGATCTAGATCTTTTATTGCATTTCTGAAGGATGATCGCCATGCTCTATAGCCTTCAGGCTGGTCATTAAACCTTCTGAGTCCTTTTGTCAACAGCTCACGCCGTGCAAAGAACTTGAGAAAATCCAACATACTTTGGTCTTTGTGTGAGTAGTCTAGAGGTACTCTGCGGTGCGGGGGACTGTCGTTGTGATTTCTACCCCACGACCCTTCCTTTCTGAAGTGGGTGACTGCATCATAGGGGTTTGATAGCTTGGATACAGGTTGCACTGAAAGTTGACTGAGTATGGGATAATTTCTTGTTTGGTGTAGGGTTTGTGAACGGCGGGAGACGACTCTGCTCTTGGAGCTGAATGCAGGCAGTCACCTGGCTTGGCATGTTGCAGCACATAGTCTGAAGCACGCTCAAAATTGTCACGAAGATCAGGTTTAATCTCAAGTATGTTTCTGAGTCTCTCATTGGGTTGGCAAGTTCCTCTAAGATGTATGCCTCAGCGACTGCTACTGCTGCTTCCTTCTCTGCAACCAATTTCTCTAACTCAGCTTCAATGCGTAGCTTCTCTAATTTCATTTGCATCTCTTTTTCAGCAAAGGCAACCTTTACTTTTGCAGCTTCTGCTTTTGCGCGGGCGATAGCAACCATGTCGCTGCTCAGTGACCTCTTTGAGCTCCTGGAGCTAACGGAGACTTGAGACCTTGTTTTTAATGGCTCTGACTTTTTCTCTGACATGATGTCTTGCAATGTGGAAGCTTGTCAAAGGCTACTGTTTCACTGGGCTTCTGTGTGCAAGCCTGTTTAGAGCCACTGTTTTACTGGCTTTCTATGTGCAAGTCTGTTTGGAGCCGCTGTTTTACTGGCTTTCTATGTGCAAGCCTGTTTGGATCTGCTGTTTTACTGTTCTGCCCTCACTAGACATGGCTGAGGTATAATTAGACAGACAGCTAGCTCTCCTCCCTTAACAATAACATACGATGAGTATACAGTATATATACAAATATACAGTCTTAACACACTAGTCTAGTCTAACTAGGGAAAAGCATATGAACATACCAGCGATGTTTCCATAAGGCTGACATTAGAATTGCAGCTGAATAGGTGTGGATTCCTCTGGAGCAGATGCATGGTGGTGAAAATGGAAGATGGATACTGTGGGCTGTCTCTCACACCTCATGGTATAGTCCAGTGGAATTATGGGAAGCTACGGTGGCTTATAAGCAACAATCTCTATCTACCTTCAGTAAATTATTCACAAATACCGAGTATGTAAAAGAGCCACTAGATAACGATATTACAATGTATTATACATACTATTAGCATATTTAACAATTAAAGTGGTTGTAAACCCTGAAATTAAAAAAGCAAAAACAAAAAAACACCTGCAAGACAAAGCCATAATGAGCTAGTATGACTAGCATACTAGCTCTTTATGCATTACTTACCTTAGATCGAAGCCCCCGAAGCCATCCTTGTCTCCCCCTCCAGCCGCAGCCATCTCTCCACAGATAACCGGAAGGCAAATCCGGATTTGTGAATGGGGGATTCTGACTGTGAATGCACCTTTGTCTACGGCGCGCATGCGTCGTAGACAACGGTGTATACCTTTTGCCAAATATCTCCTTAATCTAGACTTACCTGTAGGTGCAAGTTGCATAAATGGGTTTACAACCACTTTAACAATGAACATAAGGAACCTTGCTGAATGCATGACAGGCTATTTAAAATGAACCCAATCTGGTCTGCAAGATTTCAATATTAACAAAAGTGCTATATTTCAGGCATCTTGTGGTGCCCGGAAAAAACATTGTTAGTCTGGGTCAAGGAATCAAGGTGGTCTACAGGGATACAGGAATTAATCTGAAGACTAGAACACAAGGTCTGTAGAGTCCATACCCTTAAGTGAAGCCCTAGACTAACATTTTTTTGCCTTCTTCTTGACCAGCTGTGGGTTTAGGGTTCCGAGGACCAGCTATGGGGTCTGAAGCCTCGTACACACGACCGATTTTCTCGTCGTAAACAGTCAAGAAAAGTGCCGCGAGAGTTTTTTTGTCTAGAAAAACGTTCGTGTGTATGGTTTTACGACGAGAAACTTGACGAGAATCTCGACGAGAAAATAGAGAACCTGCTCTCTATTTTCTCGTCAGGAGTCCAGATTTCCTCGTCGTGTTTCTCGTCGGCCTGTTTTGTGACGAGAAAATGGTTCGTGTGTATGCTTTTACGACTCTTCCAAAAGCGCGCATGCTCACAAGCAACTATGAGACGGGAGCGCATCTTCTGGTAAAACAAGCCTTCATAATGGAAATAGCACATTCATCACGCTAAAACGAACTGAAAGCACGAAGACTGAAAAGCGCGAATCGTCTCTTCCCAAACTTTTACTTCACACGCGGTAACACGAGATCAGCAAAAGCAGCCCAAGGGGTGGCGCCAAGAAAAAAGATCTTCCCCTTTATAGTGCCGTCGTACGTGCTGGACGTGAGCACAGAGAACCACGAGGAAATTGGGAAATGACAGTGTGTACGC
Source organism: Rana muscosa (assembly GCA_029206835.1). Classification (NCBI taxonomy): domain Eukaryota; kingdom Metazoa; phylum Chordata; class Amphibia; order Anura; family Ranidae; genus Rana; species Rana muscosa. The sequence continues at coordinate 61,453,863 of JARGYO010000094.1, forward strand.
ATAGAAAGCTTGACGAGAAAATCGACAAGCTTAACAAGAATCTCGTCGAAAAAAACGACGTGTTTTTTACGACGAGAAAATCGGTCGTGTGTACGAGGCTTGAGAGTTGAATTTGGTTGAGATTGATATACATGTGTTTGGTGTTTATCTACGTTTGTCTTTGTTTCATTTAATAATTTGAGTACTGCACAAAAAATATAAAATAGCATATCCATTCACTGCGCCTCAAAAAGGCAAAATGATTGCAGTGCAATTGCGAATATCTTTGTGATTCCTAACTAGATAGTAATCCAAATCCAAAAATAAATGCAGTCTCGATAATGCAAAATGTTAAGCAAAACAGAGCATACGCTTTGTCTGATTTGAATTTTAATCAAAATAGTTTTGCAAGGATGACAAGAACACATAAACCACCAGAGTTTGGAACATTCTAAATAAAGGAAAAGTATCTGCATAATTTATATTTGTATTTTCTTATCTGACAGCCAGAGTCACAGCTTTGCCCATGTTCTCCGGACTGAGATACAAAATCATTTTTTTAACTATGCAGTCAGTTTTTCAGCTTATTTATATTTATTCATCCTATTTTATTCTCATTCTTGGAATGATACTCAACAAATTCATTGTGCTGATGAATGGCAAGACCTGGATGAGGAATAAATGCCTTCCCACTGGAGATAAAATTATCACCAGTCTGTGTCTGTCCAGGTGGAGCTACCAATGTCTGGTTGTTGTGCATCGGACCTTTTCCTGTTTTTTTCCAGAAGTCTATTTAGGCTTCTTCAACAATTTTTGTTCCATGGCCATGCTACTCCTGAACTATGTCTCTATCTGGTTGGCCAGTCTACTCTGTGTGTATTACTGTCTGAAGATTACCAACTACAAGAATGTTGTGTTCCTCTATCTCAAGGTGAGGATGTCAAGGTTGGTGCCGTGGTGTCTTGGACTGTGTGTGTTTTTTTCTTTTGTATTCGTACTGCCTTATGTTTGGCAGTACTTGTTTTCCCAATATCAAGGTGATGTTTTTCAAAACATGACAAAGAATACAACTGGAGGAGACTACGCATATCTGATAGGCTCCACACCACCTCTTGTTATTTTCAGTATTGCACTCTTCCTGACTGTTCCATCTCTTTGGAGGCACATCAGAAACATGAGCAGTACTGGGACAGGTTTTAGGAATCCAGACATGAAGACCCATTACAATGCCATAAAAAGCATGGCCGCTTTCTTTCTGCTTCATATCTTGTTTATTATTTCTATTAATATTTATCTCTCGGGTGTGCTAGAGAATACAAGCCCCTATATATTTATGATGACAATAGTCGGTTCACTCTATCCATGCCTGCATTCTGGTGTCATCATCTTCTACAACAGGAAACTGCGAGAAGGGTTTTTATTCCCATCAATCTATGTACTGAGCTACATTCAGAAGAAAGGAGATCCCTGAGCTCTGGGTGAAAATAGAAAAATTAAGAGATTATGTACCCAAAAAAATGACATACTGCTAAATCGTAAAAAATGTCATTTGAAAAAAATATATATATATTTTCCCCCGTACACGCGGTCGGGATTTCCAACGGTAAAAAGTCCGTCGGAAATTCCGACGGGAAAATAGAGAACCTGCTCTCAATCTATTTCTGTCGGAGTTCCCGACAGAAAAATTCCGATGGAGCATACACACGGTCGAAATTCCCGACCAAGTCTCCCATCAGACTTTTTCTATCGGGAATCCCGACCGTGTGTACGGAGCATTTCAGTTGTATATACAGATGTTAGATCCCTGTTGTTTTTTGTGGCCTGCAGGGGAGATTTTCTCTCATTTCCGGTCCTGGTGATAACGCTGTCACTGCAGCAGGAAATGAGAGGAAATTTGTGATCCTCATGTCAGGTGTTTCATGTAAATGCAGTTAAAGTTTATCTTATGCTAACTGTTTTTCATTATGAATAGAGCAAGGAATGCTTAGAACTGCTGTTATGGTTTTTTCCCATGTGTGCCATTGGGGAAATTTAAAGCGGAGTTTCATCCAAAATTGGAACTTCCACTTAAACCACTCCTTTGGCATGTAATTTTTTTGGGGGGGAGTGGGGGCTTCAGTAGGGGTGGGACTTCCGCACTGTTATTAAAAGCCAGCAGCTACACTTTTTGTAGCTGCTGACTTTTAATAAACATAAAAAAGGCTGGAACTCCACTTCCTGTCCTGTAGACACAGCAGGAAGTGAGAGGTAAACTCTCCAAAATTAGAAAAAGTCCCTCTAAATTAGAAAAAGTCCCTCTAAAGCTGGCCGTCCATGGTTTGAAATCTGGACAGCTCAGCAGGGACCAGCTGAATTTCAATCTATGTATAGGCATCCTGGTTGTACACAGGTCGACCCATCGATTGACTTGTGTACAATCAGCCTGCCGTTTTTTCCCCCAAATGATTAGTGCCACAGGCTTTAACCCCTTCGTGCCTAAGCCTTTTTCTGACACGTGTTGCTTACAAGTTAAAATCAGTATTTTTTGCTAGAAAATTACTTAGAATCTTCAAACATTTTATGTATATATATTGTGACAGCAGGCAGGTGAAATTGCGTGGTTGCATCCAGGATGGAAAATATATATGTCCCAGATTCAGGCTTTATGCCAATTTATATCACTAGGGAGAAGTGCTGGGAGTCCTGCAGGGGAAGAGTTAATGAGCCCAGCTGAAGTAAGTGGGCTCATTAAGACCTCTACAAAAACTCTCAGCATGCTTAGGGAGATGCTTCATCCTGGAACCAGTTCTGTGTTGTGTAGACTGTGGAGTGTGTTTCTGTCCTGTGCGGTGAGACAAAGCCTGTGTGGCTAAAACTTCTAAAACAGGCAGATAGGGGCTGGGGCAGCACAAGGCTGCACCTAGTTGTTAGATAGGGAAACTACATGTGTAATAAGCGGTCAAGCTGACCAGGATTTATTTTCATGTTTCCTTTTGTTTTGCTGTTATATTTTTTACTGTATATAGTTTAAATAAACCGCACCTTTTGTTTTTTTCACCTACAACTCTGTCTGCTGTGCCTGCTTTTGTGTGGTGAACCCATCCAGGGGGTCACAAACACCCGCTGCTGAGCTAACCCCTTCACAATATATATATTTTGTTTTTAGCAGAGACCCTAGAGAATAAAATGGAGATCGTTGCAAAATTTTATGTCACATTGTATTTGCGCAGCAGTCTTTCAAATTCAATTTTTATTGGAAAAAATATACTTTCATGAATTAAAAAAAAAAAAATTGAAATAGTAAAGTTACCCCAATTTGTTTGTATAATGTAAAAGATGATGTTACGCTGAGTAAATAGATACCTAACATGTCACGCTTTAAAATTGCACACACTTGTGAAATGGCAACAAATTAGGGTACTTAAAAACTTGCAGTTTAGAGTCACAGAGGCGGTCTAGTGCTAGAATTATTGCTCTCACTATAACGATCGAGGCGATACAGTATCTCATATGTGTTTGAACACTGTTTACATTTGTGGGCGCAACTCAGGTATGCGTTTGCTGCTGCGTGCGAGCACGAGGGATGGGGCACTTTAAAAAAAAAAAAATATTTATTTTATTTTATTTCTTTTACACTGTCCCTTTATCTTTTTTTTGATCACTTTTATTGCTTTTACAAGGAATGTAAACATCCCTTGTGACAGTAATAGTCAGTGACAGGTACTCTTTATGGAGGGATCTGCAGTCTATAAGACCCTAAATCCCTACTTTGCACTTAAAAGCATTAAAAAAATAATGCCAAGTTTGGCTGTTTTGAATAATGATTTTTTTTTTAAAATTTGGCGCCTTTAAGGCTTCCGTAAACCGGAAGTGATGTCATGACATCACTTCCGGGTTACTAGATCCAAGACCCGATCAATGCGGATTCCGCGTTTGTTCGAGTCTCTGGCCAGCCGGCGGACGTGCCCGTGTTCTATTGAATAGTGCCCTTCGTCGAAAAGTGCCCGTGCATGTGCAGTAAGTAAGAGCAGCTGTCGTGACGTCACCCGCGGCGCATTCGCACATCGTAGGTAGCATTTTTTGACAGGAGATACCATTTTTACGGCCACAATTTAAAGCTATGCAAACAGTGGAGGGAGACCATAGTTGTCAGATTCTGCCTCGCTGTTGCAGGGCGGGTTGTGGCTGTGTTGAAGGGTGGGTTTTGTCTGTGTTGCAACCTGCCATTCAACACACCAAACCCACCCTGCCACACAGAAAAAACCCAACTTTGAGCACCCGCCCTGCAACAGCGCCCGCCCTCCAACAGCGAGGCACAATCTGACAACTACGGTGTCCCTCCACTGTTTGCATAGCTTTCAATTATGCCCGTCAAATGGTATCTCCCGTCGAAAAATGCCTCCTACGATGTGCGCACGTGCCGTGGTGACGTCACGCTAGCTCATCCGGAAATCAGCTGGAGTGCTCTTCCTTACTGCGCATGCGCGGGCACTTTTCAACGGCGGGCACTATTTGATAGAACACTGGCTGGTTGCTTGGGCCTCCCGATAGGATGGGAGAGTCTGGGTGAGCCATAGACGGCGACGGGAGCCACATTGGTTGTTATTACAAGAAAGCTGACCATCGACTCTGGGTACTGGGCTGATGTGTGCAGCTGCAGGTATCCCCCTGATACAACCCTTTGAAGCCAAGGACGCATATTTGAATTACGTCTGCATGAAGGGGTTAAGCTGGCAACGCTAATCATTGTGTTCTGTCAACAGGGAAAGCTCTCCACCAGTTGAGTATTTGAGCAATTTTCTTTCCTTGATTCGTGGTGGGAAAAAAAATGCATAATGTATGGCAGGGTTTCTCAACTCCAGTCCTCAAGGCGCCCCAACAGGTCATGTTTTCAGGATTTCCATTATTTTGCACAGGTGCTTTGATCAGTTTCACTGCCTTAGTAATTACCACAGCCCTTTCATCAGAGGGAAATCCTGAAAACATGACCTGTTGGGGCGCCTTGAGGACTGGAGTTGAGAAACACTGATGTATGGCTTGCTTTAGACAGTTTGATTTATGTTCTGATGATAACAGCAGTGTGGATTTTCCTTCACTTTCTCGTGATATTGGTCATCAGGGTAAATTTCCCTAACAGAGAAACACAGCAGTAGAAATCTGTCAGGGGTTCTACCCCTTCCACACTTCATCCAAAAAACGTTTTAATTTTAATTACACTTAAAGTGTATCTCCACTGTTTTTGGATAGAGTAAGGAAGAGTTATGCCGTGTACAGACGATCTGAATTTCCGACAACAAATGTTCGATGGGAGCTTGTTGTCGGAAATTCGGACCGTGTGTAGGCTCCATCAGACATTTGCTGTCAGAATTTACGACAACAAAAATTTGAGAGCTGGTTCTCAAATTTTCCGACAACAAAATCCGTTCTTGTAAATTCCGAGCGTGTGTAGACAATTCCAATGCCCAAAATTCCACGCATGCTCTGAAACAAGTACGAGACAGAATCGCTCGGTCTGGTAAAACTAGCGTTCCTAATGGAGATAGCACATTTGTCACGCTGCAAAGAGTAGTTACGGACTAAAAAGCATGAGGCTGAAAAGCGCGAATCGTCTCTCACCAAACTTCTACTAACACGTGATTAGCAGAAGGAGCCCAAAGGGTGGCGGACTTGGTATTGAACTTCCCTTTTATAGTGCCGTCGTACGTGTTGTACATCTCTGCGTTCTTGACGTTCGCAATTTCCGACAACATTTGAGTGACCGTGTGTATGCAAGACAAGTTTGAGCCAACATCCGTCGGAAAAAAATCCACGGTTTTGTTGTCGGAATGTCCGATCGTGTGTACGTGGCATTAGAACTCCTGTCAGGTTTTGGTCTATGAACATGAAAATTTCCCCTATTTCCAGGGCTCGAGTCCTGCGGGAATGCGTGGGAACGGCGTCCCTGCACTTTTGTTCACAGCAGGAACGCCGTTCCCTTTGCAGCCCCCGAGTGGCGAGCGCCGGGACCCATCTGATCCCGAGCGCCGCCGAGTGCGGCCGAGTGCGGCTGAGTCCTGTCGAGTGCCATAACAGCAGGTCCCACCTTCTTGAGCCTGCGCAACGCCTATGATGGACGTCCCACTGGTCCAATGCCGCAACCGCGGGACGTGTGATGCCCATCATAGGCGCTGCAGACTCCAGAAGGCGGGAATTACAAATCGGCCGCCGCGCCACATCCCCGCTCGGCGCTCGGGCGGCTCTTCTCTCCTCTCCGGCTCTCCTCAAGACTCCTCGGCTCTCCTCCCCTCCAGGCTCCTCCTCCGAGGGAATGACTGACTGAAGTAGTGCCTGCTGTGACACCGCTGAGCTGAGGTAGGTCAGACAGTGTAATGTGTATGTAAATGTCAGTGTATATAGGTCAGTGTAGGTCAGCGTATATATGTCAGTGTATATAGGTCACTACCGTCAGTGTAGGTAGGTTAGTGTATGTAGCGGGGTCCTCAAATTGATGGGATACACCTGGGCAATAGTGTAACCCAGGTGTATAATTGTGTTAGGATTTAGACCCCTTTCTGTTTCGTGGAGGATGTAATATTCTCCTTTGCCTGTGGGTGGCGAGGTACCCACGGGCTTCAGGTAGAATCATCCCCTGCAGTGCTCCCTGTTTGGTCTCTTCCCGGAGATGGTGTGGCTGGGGCGGGGAACCCGCCGGACCGTTGAAGGGAGGAGATAAAAGGGGGAGACGCCCTTGCCACGAGGTCGGTCTTGCGGAGAAGGAGGTCCTCGGAGGAGGAGGGCTGCGGCCCGCACCCAGGCACCTTAGGCCTGGGTGCATGGAGATCCAGGAGTCTGGTCCAGGTGCCCATGGCCTGGTCCGGAGTCACGTTGGCGTCCATCCCAGGCACCTTTAGCCTGGGGTGAGGTACTATCGAGGCCTGGGGCCCAGTACCTTCGACTGGGTCCCGCTAGGGTGGACTGTCCGAGGGTCCCTGAGCGGAGGGACCCGAACCTGAGGTGAGGAGGCCGGGGAGGTTACCCACTGAAGACCCGGAGCAGCACCAACCCGGTGACGGTGGGCCCCTGGGAACTCTCTTGGGAGGGCACATCCCCCTGATAGGGGCCACAGCGTATCGAAGAGGGCTCCATTGCTGTTCGTAGGGGTTGCTGGAAGAGACCCCATCTTTAGAATTGAGTCTTAGGAAGTGCCTTGATCTGCTCGTCCCACCGTTGAAAAGGTTATAGGTCCTAACCTGTACTGCAAGAGAACTGTTATTGTGCTTTACTATCAGAGTGCCAAATAAATAAGTGTTGGACCTTTCTCCGGTGTGTGAACTCCAGTTACTGGAACCAAAGGGGAGGCGGGTGAGCTTGTGGTTACAGACTCGGTGCATCCGCGGAACACATTGGCCCGAGGAAACATTAGGAAAGGGCCTTCACCTCCCTAGTGAAATGGGGAGGACATGGGCCGTGGCGCATCTCACTCTCACAACTCAGGAACCCCTAGACAAGAGTTGGTGTGTGACAGAGGAAGAAGTTGGAGAGAGGGTGAGGCCGCTACACGTGGGGGCTCGTGAGTCCGGGATACAGTGTGTTCTAGAGATGGACTTGAGAATGTCTACATTTGAACTTTGCTGCCCAGAGGAGTTCCGAGCAGATCGGCCATATTACTGGCCAAAGTGCATCCCTGCTCGGAGTTGTGGAAATGACCCTAACACGGGAAAGGCCCATGCGGAGGAGCGGAAAAAGGGAGAGGTCCAGCCGTGTGACGTACTGCACGTGGGGACTGTTAACGCACTGCGCCACGAGGCACCCCATGGCGACATCGTTCGTGGGCGGAGTCGAGAGGAAGCCCGCGAAAATGTACAGCTCATGGGAGGAGTCTGGCCAAGTGTGGGGATACACGTGGAGACTCCGGCGCGGGGTCAGTGCATGATGGAGCAGCAGACAGTCGGGATGACCTCAAGTGCCCCGTGGATTATGGTTCCTCACCCCACGAGAATGACTTCCTTTGCTGCCCCCATCACAGACACGGGGATAAGACTTAGGCCCCGAGGGCGGTTGGCTCTGTACACCTGCAGAGACACGGAGGCCCTCGGTGTGATCTGTCCCGGCTGCTCGGGACTGGTGGTCACCCTGAAGCCATTCGGGCGATGTGAGGAGTGCAGAGAATTCCTTTTCGAGGTCGAGTCGTCTACAACAAGGCCCCGGGCCCTTCGCCTCAATCACCTCACGGGTACTGCTACTCCGGAAGGGGAGATCAAGGCCTTTGTCGAGTTTCCTGTGCGCGCTGACCAGGGCGATGGACTGCCCAACAGAGAAAAATCCGAGGATGCTGCTTCGGTCGCCACAAGTTCCCTGCTTCCACCACCGAAGAGGAAAGTTGGCCTAGTACAGGCATCCTATGGACGTGGTCGAGCTTCACCCCGCTGCTTGCCTGGCCTGGATGGCGTCGGTCGAGATGGAAGTCCCGGACATCCCAGTCCTCTACAAGGGTCAGGTGAGCCAGGGGCTGGGACTGTGGTGGTGGTTGGAGGTGTCGGGGGCCCATTGGAGGTGGAACCCCCCAGGGAAGATGATCCTGTGTCCACCGGTAGATATCTGCCTGCGGAGATGTATGACACCTCCGACCTACAGTCGCTGTCTGACTGCGGAGACGATGGCGAGATAGACGAACTGTTCAGCCGCAAGGGCTGGGATAGAGTGCCACTTCTTGCTTCCCGTGCGGTACGGGACTCGCCTATGTACACAGGAGATAGCACGCCTCGGGTTGAAGACCCGCAGCTTACGAGGGAACCTACCCCTCCACCTGTGTCCTCATCTACTGTCACCCCACCTACTTTGGTTGTGGGGATACCCCGCGCTTCTCTGAGAGCGCCGAAAGTCAATTCCAGAGAGCTGGTAAAGGCACCGTGGCATCCGGAAGCTATCGTGCTGCCTGGAACCGGAGAGAAAGCCACTATGCCACCTTTGGCCCGCTTGCAGAGACTGTTTTGCCACAAAATAGCTCGGGAATATGGGTGGGAGTACCCGTATCTGCCCCGGGACCTGCTATATGAGGTAGAAGTCTGGAGAGCAAGATGGTATGACGAGTTTGTGTGGGACAAATTGAAGGTGCCCCATGCTCGCAGGTATCTGGAATGTGTGCCGTCAGTGTCCAAGAGGTTTGAGGACTGCAAAGCTGAATGGAAATTGGGGCGCCATATCCATGCTGACAAGATAGTCATTTGCAGAAGAGATGGAGAAGATGTCGAGTATTCGATAGAGGCATTTGACAAACACCTGAAACCCCTGTACCTGCCGGATCCAAAGTTTTACTTGTAGGAGAAAAGAACTCCTGTTGTTTCCTTTGTGTACTTGAACTTTCTGGAAGAGCCATTCCCAGACACCCAGGACTGTGCCCTGCTTTTGTTTTTATTTGGGCTTTTCTTTTTCTCGTTGGAGACTTGGGGACTGTTGTGTTTTCGTGTTTCCCCTTTTCTTCATGTGCCAAAGGCAAGGACATTTGGGAAATAGTGTCAGAGTAGAAAAAAAAAAGAAACTGGAAGAACGAAGATTCGTTGAGTGTCGTGACCGCAGTGTTGTCACCAGGTGGCAGTGTTGCGCAACAAATGTTTGGAGATGTTTCACACACACATCACTTTGCTTATTGGAGTGAGTGGGTCTCTCGGCTGACGGGCCCACTCATCCCAAATGACACGAAATTATGTTAGGATGTTTTTTTTCTCTTTCCCCTGCAGGAGAGTCGTCAATCAAGATTATTGAGAGTGGGTGGCTCTTAGACAGTGTGGGAGAGGGGTTGTGACCATGCAAATGTGTAAGGTGTTTTATGACATAAGTTGTTTTATATGTTCCCCATTCCCTGAGCAGGTCTTGGCACTTGGGAAAAATTTAGAGGAATTGCTTCAGGGGTTTCACTCCATGCCACCACTTTATGGGAGGCATGGGTGTGCACCTGACGCTGGGGACCAGCGTCAAATTACAGGGGGGAGTGTGTAGCGGGGTCCTCAAATTGATGGGATACACCTGGGCAATAGTGTAACCCAGGTGTATAATTGTGTTAGGATTTAGACCCCTTTCTGTTTCGTGGAGGATTGGAGGATGTAATATTCTCCTTTGCCTGTGGGTGGCGAGGTACCCACGGGCTTCAGGTAGAATCATCCCCTGCAGTGCTCCCTGTTTGGTCTCTTCCCGGAGATGGTGTGGCTGGGGCGGGGAACCCGCCGGACCGTTGAAGGGAGGAGATAAAAGGGGGAGACGCCCTTGCCACGAGGTCGGTCTTGCGGAGAAGGAGGTCCTCGGAGGAGGAGGGCTGCGGCCCGCACCCAGGCACCTTAGGCCTGGGTGCATGGAGATCCAGGAGTCTGGTCCAGGTGCCCATGGCCTGGTCCGGAGTCACGTTGGCGCCCATCCCAGGCACCTTTAGCCTGGGGTGAGGTACTATCGAGGCCTGGGGCCCAGTACCTTCGACTGGGTCCCGCTAGGGTGGACTGTCCGAGGGTCCCTGAGCGGAGGGACCCGAACCTGAGGTGAGGAGGCCGGGGAGGTTACCCACTGAAGACCCGGAGCAGCACCAACCCGGTGACGGTGGGCCCCTGGGAACTCTCTTGGGAGGGCACATCCCCCTGATAGGGGCCACAGCTTATCGAAGAGGGCTCCATTGATGTTCGTAGGGGTTGCTGGAAGAGACCCCATCTTTAGAATTGAGTCTTAGGAAGTGCCTTGATCTGCTCGTCCCACCGTTGAAAAGGTTATAGGTCCTAACCTGTACTGCAAGAGAACTGTTATTGTGCTTTACTATCAGAGTGCCAAATAAATAAGTGTTGGACCTTTCTCCGGTGTGTGAACTCCAGTTACTGGAACCAAAGGGGAGGCGGGTGAGCTTGTGGTTACAGACTCGGTGCATCCGCGGAACACATTGGCCCGAGGAAACATTAGGAAAGGGCCTTCACCTCCCTAGTGAAATGGGGAGGACATGGGCCGTGGCGCATCTCACTCTCACAACTCAGGAACCCCTAGACAAGAGTTGGTGTGTGACAGAGGAAGAAGTTGGAGAGAGGGTGAGGCCGCTACATGTATATAGGTCACTACCGTCAGTGTAGGTAGGTCAGTGTAGGTTAGTGTATATAGGTCACTACTCTCAGTGTAGGTAGGTCAGTGTAGGTCAGGTAGGTCACCGTATATAGGTCAGCGTAGGTGTGTCAGTGTAGGTAGGTCAGTGTATATATGTTACTACCGTCAGTGTAGGTTTTTTTTTTGGTGGGGGAGTGGATCTTGGGTGGGAGTTCCCACACTTTTTTCCCCAGGACTTGACCCCTGCCTATTTCCTATCCAAAATTTTCATTGTGGCAGAAAGTGAGTGGAAATCTGTCCAAAGGAGCCATGAACATTTAACTTTCATACATCAGGATGTATTTGTTTTTTGTATTGACTTTATTATCTTATTATATCTTGACATAGTTGATTCCATGCTGTGCGTGTGTTATATAGATTAGTTATAAGGCCTCATGCCCACGGGCGTTTTTTCAGCCGCGTTTTTGAGCGTTTTTTACAGCTTAAAAACGCCTGTCCATGTTAGTCTATAGCTTCATGCCCACCTAGGCGTTTTTGAGCTGTAAAGAGCATAGGCGTTTGTAAGCTGTAAAAAAAACCCAGGGCCAGTGCGTTCCTCAGCGTCAGAACTAGGCAGGAAAAAACGCGAGCGTCAAAAAACGCGCAAAAACGCGCACTAACGCGCAAAAAACGCGCACTAACGCGCGGTCGCGTTTTTAGCTCCGACGTTTTTTTTTTTTTTTTTTTAAAAAAATATTTACAATAACATGGACAGGCGTTTTTAAGCTGTAAAAAACGCTCAAAAACGCAGCTGTAAAAACGCCAGTGGGCATGAGGCCTAAGGATTGCCATTTGCATGAAATCTTGGTGAAGCATGTAGGTTTATTTAAAATGTGTTGGTAACGTAAACTATTAATTCATTTAGTTTATTTATTTATGTTATAAATGACAGTGTACATGTCTTTACAAAATTAAAGTTGAGGCAATATACAACCAATGACCCAAATGGTCCCTATATTGGGGTTTGTTGACTCTCTGCTGTTTAATAAATAATAATTGCCGAAAACATATCTATATTAACTTTTTTCTCTGTGGCCGCATCACCATCAATCCTCTGTGATGGATCCTTTTCTTTGTTAGTGGTGGGTGGAGATTTGCAAGTGAACTGAGGTCAAGAAAATGCATGTGCACTAGAGCAGGGATCCCCAAACGTTCTAAACAAAGGGCCAGTTTACTGTTCTTCAGACTTTAGAGGGGCTAGACTGTGGCCACTGGGAGTAAAAATTGTCCTGGCATCAGCAGGAGTAAACAAAGCATTTTTGATATTAGAGAGAGGAATAGCGCCCTGTCGTTGGTGTCATTGGGAGGAATAGTGCCCCATCATTGGTGTCAGTAGAAGGAATAGTGCCCCATTATTTGTTTCAGTGGGAAGAATAGTGCCCCATCATTGGTGTCAGTGGGAGGAATAGTGCCCCATCATTGGTGTCAGTGGGAGGAATAGTGCCCCATCATTGGTGTCAGTGGGAGGAATAGTGCCCCATCATTGGTGTCAGTGGGAGGAATAGTGCCCCATTGCTGGTGTCAGTGGAAAGAAGAGTGCCCCATCGCTGGTGTCAGGGGGCCAGCCTGTCAGTGCTCAGACCATATGCCGCACACTGCATCAAATTGGTCTGCATGGCTGTCGTCCCAGAAAGAAGCCTCTTCTAAAGATGATGCACAAGAGCCCACAAACAGTTTGCTGAAGACAAGCAGACTAAGGACATGGATTACTGGAACCGTGTCCTGTGGTCTGATGAGACCAAGATAAATGTATTTGGTACAGATGGTGTCAAGCGTGTGTGACTGCAACCAGGTGAGGAGTACAAAGACAAGTGTGTCTTGCCTACAGTCAGACATGGTGGTGGGAGTGTCATGGTCTGGGGCTGCATGAGTGCTGCCGGCACTGGGGAGCTACAGATCATTGAGGGAACCATGAATGCCAACATGTACTGTGACATACTGAAGCAGAGCATGATCCCCTCTCTTCGGAGACTGGGCCGCAGGGCAGTATTCCAACATGATAACGACCCCAAACACACCTCCAAGACGACCATTGCCTTGCTAAAGAAGCTGAGGGTAAAGGTGATGGACTGGCCAAGCATGTCTCCAGACCTAAACCCTATTGAGCATCTGTGGGACATCCTCAAACGGAAGGTGGAAGTGCGCAAGGTCTCTAACATCCACCAGCTCTGTGATGTCGTCATGGAGGAGTGGAAGAGGACTCCAGTGGCAACCTGTGAAGCTCTGGTGAACTCCATGCCCAAGAGGGTTAAGGCAGTGCTGGAAAATAATGGTGGCCACACAAAATATTGACACTTTGGGCCCAATTTGGACATTTTCACTTAGGGGTGTACTCACTTTTGTTGACAGCAGTTTAGACATTATTGGCTGTGTGTTGAGTTATTTTGAGGGCACAGCAAATGTACACTGTTATACAAGCTGTACACTCACTACTTTACATTGTAGCAAAGTGTCATTTCTTCAGTGTTGTCACATGAAAAGATAGAAGAAAATATTTACAAAAATGTGAGGGGTGTACTTACTTTTGTGAGATACTGTATATAAAGGATTACATCAGAGCTTCCCATGCATGATCCTTTGAGGATCACTAAGTTATTTTGTCCCCATCAGTTGGCAATCTATTAATTAGTGGGGAAATATACTCATACACATGTCTATGGTCACTGGCGGTATACTGCATATTACAATAATGCTGCGTACACACCCTCGGAATTTCCGACAACAAATGTTCGATGGGAGCTTTTGGTCAGAAATTCCGACCGTGTAGCCCCATCGGACATTTTCTGTCGGAATTTCCGACAACAAAAATTTGAGAGCTGGTTCTCAAATTTTTCAGACAACAACACTTGTCGGAAATTCCAACCGTGTGTACACAATTCCGATGCACAAAATTCCACGCATGCTCAGAATCAAGCAGAAGAGCCGCACTGGCTATTGAATGTAATTTTTCTCGGCTCTTCGTGCGTGTTGTACGTCACCGCGTTTTTGACGTTCGGAATTACCGACAAGATTTGTGTGACCGTGTGTATGCAAGACAAGTTTGAGCCAACATTCCATTGGAAATAAATCCACGGTTTTGTTGTCGGAATGTCCAATCGTCTGTACGCGGCATTAGAGTGAGGTGGATGTCTGTGCCTTTTATCAGTATGAGTGAGATGGTGTGGTGTGGTACCATTTTATAGATTTCAATTTTTTTCTATACATGTCTTATACGTGTAGCACACAGATCCCTTCCTTGCTTTCCTCCGCTAGCAGGTGGGACACACCATGCCACATGCCCAGTGTCCTCCTTGTTGAAGAGGGTGAGCGGTGTTATCTAATTTGGGTCCTGCAGCGAGTTACCTCCTTCCATTGGTTCTCTTCCCTAGAGTGTAGGGAAAAGTCTATTTTCTCTTTATTTCAAGAAGGCCATTGTCCAGGCAGTATTAAACCCAATAAAGGAAGGTTTATTTTGCTTGCTTGATAACTTGACAGGAAAGTTGGAGATATAAAAAATGAACAGGGAGGTAGGTTCAGGCACGCTGCACTTAACTAACAATCATCGCCACTCAGGCCTGAGTGGGATTTGCTCACCCGGATAGTCCCCTCTCACGGTTCTAGCAGCCGGTGTGGAGCACGGAACAGTCACTTGTAATTTCCTAGGGGTATGATCAAGAGACAGCTTCCAAATCTTGAACTTCCCAGCACTTGTAATATCTAAGTCCTTAGGTGCCAATGGGGCACATTACAGTACAAGGCTTGTGGCGGATTATGGAGTCCTTCCCTCTGATAGGTAACCAGGCATCTCCTGAGACAGTGACTTCCTTCACCGATCCCCTTGGATAGGTCCTCCCCTGGTTTCCTCTCCTTCAGAGCGGGTCACCCCCACTTGAGCACCCTGGGACTCCTCTTCTAATGTAGGCTTTAGCTAAAGGTGCTGGGCCTACCTGGAACGATGCAGCCTCGGGGCTAAAGGTGCCCAGGACTGAACACACATGCACGTACCCCTGGCCATAAAGGCCACCGAAGGAGGGGTACGCACCTAGGACCAAGGGGTCCTCTGGATCACCTCCGATATCCCCGCCTAATGGCGTCTGCCCCTTAAGTACCCTCTCCCGGCATGCACAGTGGGTAGATCACGCCCACTGAATGGCCGCCGAGAGAAGACACCCAATAGCGCTGCAATGCTACCCGTGGTTCGACCCGAGCCCGGGGCAACAGTGCCATCCACAGGCCACAGGGAACTGCACTGCCAGGTACCTCAGAGCAAAAGCGAGTTTGAAGAATTCAACAGCCTGAACCCAACTATTAGCTCAGGCTACCCTCTAAATTTAGGCATAGCGAGCCCTATTATTGGGGGGTCCGCTACATACAATAAACTTTTTTCTATTCAGTCCAGTGAGTTGAAGTAATTTTTTGAGATGTATGGGTTTTTTGTTAATTAATTTAGAGTCAAATATATTTTTATTGCATTTCACAGAGAGAAATAATACAGACAACTGTCAAATGTCCACAATTCAGGGTATTATCATACAAATCACACTGTCCGCTCACCACAGGAGACATGCTCAACATAAACACTAACACACCGCCGTCCTCTAGGAGCGGACGGTGTCACTCCAAATAAAGGGCGGTGAGGGCCAGTAAAAGTAGTTAGTATGACATTTGAATATTAAAATGGCATTGCCAACACAGAGAGAGAGGGAAAGAGAACGATAGAAGATAGAGGGAGAAAGAAAAGAGGATAGAGAGGACAGTGAGAAAGGGGAGGCTGAGCAGACCTCTGCGTAGAAAACCTGCATGATGGATTCAGGGTGGACGACTGGGTTGACCCAGAGATGTCAATAATGTTTTCAGGGAGTCCGAGGCAGAGTAGTCGATCCACAGGAGCCATAGGGTCTTAAATTTGTCGAAGGTGTCAGTATCAAAGGCCAGCATCTCCTCCATGCGCATGATGTCGTTGACTGTGGAGACCCACAAGGTCAAGGGGGAGTGGTAGTGGTTTTCCAAAACAGGGGGATAAGCTGCCTGGCAGCTGACAGGAAGAAGCGCAGTAGGGTGCGTTTCTGGGAGGCTATGGAGCCAGGAAGCATGGACAATAAAGCTATCTCCGGGGAGGGCGTCAAAGGCCGATTGTACAGACTGCTGTATATGGAAAAAACCTGTGACCAGAGGGGTTGAATGGACTGACAATCCCACCATATGTGGAGATAGTTTCCATCAGCCGCGCCGCATCTCCAACACGAGGGAGGAATGGATGGAAATATTCTATGTAGAGATTGAGGGTCCCTGTACCAACGAGAGATAAGCTTAAAGTTTTTCTCCTGGGAATAACAGGAGATTGAGGATTTGTGCGTAAAGTGGTAGGACTTTTGCCAGTCCACCAAGTGGATTTCCCTTTCCAGATCCGTGGACCACCTCCTGGTGTAAGAGGCGGTTGGTCATGTATCAGTGCGTGCTGTAACAAGTACATGGTAGAGAGTAAATGTCTGGGTGTTTCCGAGAGAGGGCACAGCTGTTCGAATCCCGTCAGGGATCTATGAGTTTGAGAAGATGAAAAGAGGTCAGAACAAAAGGAAGATATGCGGAGGGCAGTGAGCCAGTTGCCCTGGGCACTACAGGAGCGCCTGAAGTGGGGTCTACAAAAGAGCTCGCCACTGGCCATGCGCGGCGGGAGTAGGGGCCAACCGAGTTGGAGCCCATGCCTTGAGGCAACGCGGGGTTGTCAAATAAGGGTGTGAGGGGCGAGGGATCCGAGGACAATAACAAAAGCATCCTCTTTTTGTACCATAGGTGTAGGGCAGCGATTGTCAATGGGGAGGTGGCGGAGAGTAAGTGTAGGTGTTGCCCATAGCCCCAGAGTAAGGCCCGGAGGTCACAGGTGGACAGGTCTTGTTCCACCATAGTAGATGGGGAAGGGGCAGGGGAACCACTCCAGTACCCCAGACAACAAAGCCACCCTGTGATAAAATTCAAAGTCAGGGAGGCCTACCTCACCCTGAATCTTGGGGTAAGTAAGCAGAGTGTGTCGAATGCGAGACATGCCGTGGTGCCAGATGAAACGTATGGACATTGAACGCAGGGAGGTAAAAAAACGTTTAGGGAAGGAGATAGGTACCGTTTGAAACAAATAAAGTAGTTTAGAGAGAGTGTCCATCTTCAATGTGTTAATACGACCAAACCAAGGCATAGGGGAGGAGTTCCACGCGTCTAGTTCCTTTCGAAGTCGGTTCAGCAAAGGGAGATAATTGAGAGCGTAAAGCTCCGATAAGTTGGAGGGGATCGTTATCCCCAAGTAGGAGATGCCCTTGGAGCTCCATTGGAAGGGGAAGTTAGCCTGTACGCGGGTGAGGGTCGCATGCGGTAGGGATATATTAAGGGCCTCAGTTTTAGACATGTTTAACTTAAAGTTGCTAAATTCCCAGAATCTACGAAATTTATGCATCAGAGAGGGGAGGGACATGTGTGGTTGTTGAACGTAGACCAGAAATTCGTCCGCATAGAGTGAAAGTTTATGGTCGGAGGATGGTGTCTGGATCCCCACTATAGATGCGTTATGTCTAATGGCCTGAGCAAGATGTTCTATTACTAAAACAAAGAGCAAGGGCGACAGGGGGCAGCCCTGCCGAGTACCATTGGAGATCTGAAAGGGTGCAGAGGAGGAGCCGTTGACCAGGACAGATGCCGAGGGGCGAGAGTACAGTGCCATAACCTTGGAGACAAAGGTGGGGCCAAGACCCACCTGTTCCAAGGAGCGGCGCAGAAATTGACAATTGACCCGGTCAAAGGCCTTCTCTGCGTCAAACGATAGTAGGCATGCTTTTAAGTTGTGACGCTGGATGTATGATATAAGATGGATGGTTTTGGTGGTATTATCCCTGGCCTCACGACCAGGGACAAATCCCATTTGATCTCTATGGATAGTCAAGGCCAATAGAGGAGAGAGACGGCTTGCCAAGACCTTAGCGTAAAGTTTGACGTTGAGGTTAAGGAGCGAAATTGGCTGGTGACTACTGCATTGAGAGGGATCTTTGCCAGGCTTGGGTGTGACCGAAATATTAGCCGATAGAAGATTACTGGAAGGTGGGTGGGTATCGTCAATAGAGTTAAACGCTGTGGCCATAAGTGGAGCTAGAGACTGAGCAAATGTTGGAAAGGTGTGGTTCCCCCATAGGGGCCGACGTGGTCCGTGGGGGCAGGTTGTATAGCCTAGAGTAGTAACGCTGGAAGGCGTATGAGATACCGTGTATGTTGCTGATTTTTTGTTGCTCTGCAGTACAGATATGTCAGATGGGTCGACGTGGGGGGCGGGGGTGGAGGAACCTTGCTAGGTGTTGCCCACATTTGTTGGCTAGTGTGTATTGCCGGTAGCGTCCCCTATCCCTAGCTACAAGGGAGTTCGCATCTAGAACGCAAAGCAATTCTCTGCGCGCGTTAGAGAGGTCTACATAAGTCGCTGGGTCTGAGTCACGTTTATGTGCTAGTTCAAGCGTATTTATAGTGGACAAAAGTCGGGTGATGTCAGCGGATCTGGCCTTCTTTAGGCGAGAGCCGTGTTGGATGAGAGTCCCCCAAAGTACGCATTTCAGGGCCTCCCATTTAGTAAGAGGGTTGGTGTCGTCAGACCTATGGTCTTGAATAAAGTCTCAAACCGCCTGTTCAACATCTGCAACACATAGGGTGTCTTTCAACAGATTATCGTTCAGACGCCACGAGAACGTCCTTCGAAGTGTCGGGGGGTGGGCTAGGCTAAGGTGCGCAGGTGCATGGTCAGACCATAGCATATTGCAAAGGGACGCCTCAAGTGGGGTATCCAGTAGGGATTGGGAAACTAAGAAGTAGTCAATGCGACTATAGGAGTTGTGGGCCACGGAATAACAGCTGTAATCCCTCTCGAATGGGTGCTGCACTCGCCAAACATCCACCAATTGTGCGGAATGCAGGAGTGACCGTATGTGTGTGAGAGCAGTGTGAGATATGGAGGACTTACCCGAGGAAGTGTCTTGTTAATTAATTTAAAGGTATTAGTGTCAGTGTACAGTAGGTGGCAGTGTTAGTGGCAGCTAGTGGCAGTATCAGTGTCAAACATAGGCGTGCGCACAGGGTGTGCCAGGTGTGCCTGGGCACACCCTAATCACCCGGTGTGGCTCATATTCCCCCTGTTTAGACTCCTGATTTTTCACCAAAAAAAAACAAAAAACGTTTCTCCTAAATATTTTTTTTAAAAATAATAAAAAATATTTAATTGTAAAGAATAATAATAAAAAAAATAATTAAAATGAAAACTACTGACACTGCCCACTGCCCTACTGACACCAATCTCCGACCTTATGACACCATACACTGCTCTACTGACACCAATCTCCGACCTTATGACACCATACACTGCCCTACTGACACCAATCTCCGACCTTATGACACCATACACTGCTCTACTGACACCAATCTCCGACCTTATGACACCATACACTGCTCTACTGACACCAATCTCCGACCTTATGACACCATACACTGCTCTACTGACACCAATCTCTGACCTTATGACATCATACACTGCTCTACTGACACCAATCTCCGACCTTATGACATCATACACTGCCCTACTGACACCAATCTCCGACCTTATGACACCAGACACTGCCCTACTGACACCAATCTCCGACCTTATGACATCATACACTGCCCTACTGACACCAATCTCCGACCTTATGACATCATACACTGCCCTACCGACACCAATCTCCGACCTTATGACATCATACACTGCCCTACCGACACCAATCTCCGACCTTATGACATCATACACTGCCCTACCGACACCAATCTCTGACCTTATGACATCATACACTGCTCTACCGACATCGTTGGTATGTATACACACTTGCACGGATATATGTTTGAGCTTTGGGGTGCACACCCTAATGCAATAGGCTGCGCACACCTATGGTGTCAAATAACACACACATACAGCATGTAGTATCACTGCGATTGTCAGTGCAGGTTTTTTTTTGGGGGGGGGGGGGGTTATTTTCATAATAAAGCAAAATAAGGACATATCTATTAACATTTACCAAGGTAAAATCCACCTTGATATACTAAGTGGTTTTGATGATATGTACAGTTCTACAAACACATGTCAAAGTTGCAATATCGAGCCTAGGCTTTAAGATTTGTTTTGACTCTGGTCATGAAGGTGTTAAAAAAAGCTACAAATCATAATTATTCAGAGAGTAGTGGTTAATGATTCTTACTCTGAATGGTCTACGGTTATCAGTGGTGTACCCCAAGTATTAGTACCTTTACTTTTAATATGTTTATAAATGATATTGGGTCTGGGATCAAAAGTAACATTTCTGTCTTTGCAGATGACACCAAGCTATGCAGTGGAATAACGTCCTTACAGGATGTCTCCAATTTACAAGCCGACCTCAATGCTCTGTCTAATTGGGCGACTATGTGGCAGATGGGGTTTAATATTGATAAATGTAAGAAACATGAGAGCTAAAAACATGCATGCATCATACATTTAAGGAGGAGAACAGCTGGGGGAGTCAACGGTGGAGAAGGATCTTGGTGTTCTGGTAGCTTATTGAATTAAAAATAACATGCAATACCAAGCTGCAGTTTCTAAAGCGAGCAAAATACTTTCTTGTATTAAAAGAGGTATACACTCCAGAGAGATACACTATCTGTATAAATCATTAGTGAGACCTCACCTGGAATATGAAGTTACGTTTTGGGCACCGCTTCATGAAAAGGATATCGGAGAACTGAAAAAAGTACAGAGAAGGGCAACCAAACTGATAAGAGGCATGTAGGAGCTCCGCTATGAGGAAAGATTAGAGGAACTAAATTTATTCTCTCTTGATAAAATGAGATTAAGAGGGAATATGATCAATATATATACAAAAGTGGTCTGTATAGTGAACTTATTTTTGAACAGCTACTCTTTCATGTTATTATTGCCATACATACTGTACATGTTACAAACATTTCTCTTAATTTACAGGGCATGGTTGGCACTAGGCCTCTCTGTGAAGCTCATTAATAATTTTACTATCACTCTTTATAAAACTGAAAATGGTTTAAACACAACGTCCTTGTTTTTCCCTAAAGACTGTAGTAAGCTTTTCAGAATACCTAGAGCATGTAGATTAATTTTAACCAGTAGACGAGGAGACACTGGAATCATGGTAGCCTTTTATTGAAGCCGTCATACAGCAACAGACCAACAGCAATGAAGCCCCAACTAAGTAGTCTCATTTATAAAAGTGTTGGATCTTCTGAACCAGTCTTTCATCACATGAGGATACTGAAAGCACAAGTAAATAGAGTCTTAAAACTTTTCTTGTACAAGTATTTTATTAGGTGTTGCAAAGTACAGTTGTAAATTGTACCAGTAACATTTACAATAAAATTTTGGTTACAAACACAGTTTTCAATACTTCCCAAGTGCGGTCTTATAGTATGTGACAGCTTATAAGACTGTTCTGTAGTACAGCATACAAGTTTGTAGTTATGTGTCTGTGTAATTGAAAAAAAAAAAAAAACAATCTAACTTAACTGCAAAGCATCAGTATAAAAGGGATGTAGTAGGTAATGATATGACATTTGTGTTTTGGTATGAATTAGTTAGGGGATTAACTCATACGTTTCCCAAGGCCAAGTTTTGGCAATGTGGCCTGACGTTTACTCTTGGGAGGATCATTAACCACTTCAGCCCCGGACCATTTTGCAGCTAAAGGACCAGGCCCCTTTTTGGGATTCGGCACTGCGTCGCTTTAACTGACAATTGCGCGGTCGTGCGACGTGGCTCCCAAACAAAATTGGCGTCCTTTTTTCCCCACAAATAGAGCTTTCTTTTGGCGCATTAAGGTGAAAAAACACAAAGCTTTACAACCCCTTTAAGGTTGCCTGAAAGATGGGTTTCAAATTTTTTGACAGGGGCGCAGTTTCAGTGCTTGCCATAGGCGCCATTTCCACTAGATACGCCTCTGGTTGTCGTCCAAGTAAATGGAAGATAATCTTTTAGTTGAGTCTGTAGAATGGGTGTCAATGAGATGTTTAAGGCTTTAGACTTATTTGGGTTTGTGGTGAGGCCAGACACTTGTCCAAATTTGGTGAGGGTGTGCCTTGCCCTCATCGTGTTGATTTACTAAACATAAATAAGCTGTTTACTTTACAAGGTAATTTTCACTTGCTAGGGAACTTCCTTTTATTTTTGCCAAAAATACCCAATCATATGCTTGGTGTTCATGGGCAGAGGGGGAGCACTAGATGTGGGAGAGGGAGCCCAGAGTATATTAATAATAAGAGATTTTGATAATTCAATCAGCTATTTTTGAATAGCTATTTTGTGTTATCTTTGCCATAATTACGTGTTACAAACATTTCTCTTGATTTACACGGCAGGGTTGGCACTTTGCCTCTCTGTAAATGACTTTACTATCCCTATCTTATTTGTCTAGAAAAAAATCAGACTTTTAACAACATGCGTGCCCCTGTCTTTCCCTAAGGCTGCTTTCACACTAAGGCGGGCGGGTGTTGATGGTAAAATGCTGTTAGATTTAGCGGCGCTTTACCGTTGTTTTAGCGGCACTATTCGGCCGCTAGCGGGCACTTTTATCCCTCGCTAGCGGCCGAATAAAGGGTTAAATGTGCTTGTGTAGCGCTGCTGCCAAACAGCTTTGCAGGTGCTTCGGCAGCGATGCCCATTCCTTTCGATAGGCAGGAGCGGTGTATACACTGCTCCTCCACCGCCCCAAAGATGCTGCTTGCAGGACTTTTTTTAACGTCCTTCCAGCGAATCGCTCCAGTGTGAAAGGACTCTGGCTTTCACACTGGGACTGCAGGGGAGGGTTTTTTCAGGCGCTTTACAGGCTCTATTTTTAGCCCAAAAGCACCTGAAAAACACCCCAGTGTGAAAGGGGTCAAAAGACTTTAATAGCACCTTACTGCAAGCTTCTAAGAAAACCTAGTGCGTGTTAATTCTGGTAAACCAGTTGAAGAGAAGACACAGGAACCATGGTAGCCTCTTAGTAAAGGCTTCATACAGAAACAGACCAAAAGTACTGAAACTCAAACCAAGCAGAATCCAGGACCACAACAATCAGGTTTTGTTCAAGCTTACACGCCGAGCACGAGAGTGTAAGGCATATTGAGCTGGTGAGTGTTGTATCTGACGGGAAAGGAATCACTGGCACTTGGGTGTGGTGGAAGATTAGAAGATAATTTGTACACCATCAACAATTGAATTTTCATTTATGTAATTGCTTCAATTTATTTATATATAATTTTTGTGTACTTATTGACATATGTCACAGGGTGATTTTTTGAAAGTATTATCACGTTGGTTATACTGAATAGTCTGTGAAAACAGACATTCCTTACATTTCTTTTATTTACAGCGCTACTTATTTTTCACACTATATATTTTGTAGAGTTTAAAAATTACCATTGCAATGATGACATCATGCCATTTGTTTTATAATCCCTTGCCAATTAGCCTAGTAAATGGCCAATACTGTTTTTAACATTCAGCTCCCATTGACTGTAGTGGGGTTGGTGTTTGGAACCAGAACTCTATGTAGCACACGGATCCTTTTCCCCCTCTTACCTTCTCAAGCAGGGAGATTAGACACACCGTGCCACATGCCCGTGTCCTCTAGATTATAAAGGCCAGGCGGTGTTACAT
Source organism: Rana muscosa (assembly GCA_029206835.1). Classification (NCBI taxonomy): domain Eukaryota; kingdom Metazoa; phylum Chordata; class Amphibia; order Anura; family Ranidae; genus Rana; species Rana muscosa. Next base: position 61,477,582 of record JARGYO010000094.1, read on the forward strand.
ACTTGGGTCCTGCAGCGAGTTGCTTCCTTCTTCTGGTTCTCCCCTCTAGCTTATAGAGGCGAGTCTTTACCTTTCCCAAATGAGGTCAATGTCCACACAACTCCAACGAGAGTTTATTTTATCTTGCTTTTCAGTAACCAGAGAGTTGAAGTGAGAAAAAGTTAGCAGATAGAAATGGATTCAGGCACACTCTTGGCTTCGTCGCCACTCGATCCCGAGTGGGTACAGCTCACCCGGATAGTCACTCAATAGCACTAGCAGCCGGAATGATGCTGGAACAATGACTCAGTCCCCTCCAAGGACCAAGTCAAGGAGATCCCTCCTGAACTTGCAACACTCCGCAGAGGCAGTCTGCGAAGCAAGGAATCCTTCCCTCCCACAGGTCACCAGGCCTTTTCCGAGACAGTAATACTTTATCACTCGCCTCCTGTTATGGGACCGATCCTCCCCTGGCTTCCTCCGCGTCAGAGCGGTCACCCTCACGCGGGTCCCCTGGGACTGCTCTTTGGTTGTAGACCCAGTTAAAGGTACCGGGCCTACCTGGAACTCTGCAGCCTCGGGCTGAAGATGCCCGAGACTCCTCTATCAAGATTGGGCGCACCCCCCCCTCTGAGGCAGTGGGCCCCGGGTAGTCACCTTCGGGGCATAGGTCCCGGGTATCTCTCTTTGACCAATGGCATCTGCCCCTTATATACCCTCTCCCGGCATGCACAGCAGGCCAGAACCGCCCACCAACGGCAGCCGAGAGAGGACATCCAATACCTACTCCATCACCTGTGGTTCAACCCGGGCATAAGTGATAACACCACCTATACACCAGAAAGGGGAACTGCACGCCAGGTGACACAGCAGTAAGGCAGAGTCCAAATAATTAGAAGACCCGAGCCAACATATTGCTCTGGTCACCCCTAAATTTAGGTATAGCGGGGGTTGAATTTGGGGACCCCGCTACATCTATATTCTGCAAACCCACTCGAAGCAAACTAGCGTACGTTTGGCTCATTACAAACTCAAAACTAAAATGATAAAAATAAATAGTAATGAAAAATAATCCTATAAACCATACAGGATCTTACTCCCGATGTCTTCAATCCAAATAGTAACCAGGCCCAACCTTGCTTGGCTTTTGAGATCAAACAAGATCAGGCACGTTCAGGGTGGTTTGGCTATAGGCCTTACCCCCATTGTCTATTGTTACCAGCAATACGTGGAAACAAAATTCTTTATATAAACCGTAATATTGTGGTAATATACAAAAACATAAATCTCAGAAAAAACATAAACATAAACCTCATATGGAGAGTCTCATTATTTAGTAAGCCTTGTGTGTAGGGGTGCAACGGATTAAAAAACTCATGGATCGGATCAATCCTCGGATCAGAGTCACGGATCGGATCATTTTTTGGATCAGCAAAAAAAAAAAAAAAAAAGACAATCTTGTTACACCCACCGGAGTTTTAGATTTCAGTTATTTTCAACACAAAACGGAGCTTATCAGCTTAAATACAGTATTTGTAAATCTGACGGAATCTTTACATGTTACATTTTTAAAACAGCAGCAAACCTTACATGCTTGCTAATGTGACAGAACACCTTTTGATTTTCACATTTAACTAAATGTTAAATGTGAAAATCAGAGGTGTTCTGTCACATTAGCAAGCATGTAAGGTTTGCTGCTGCTTTTGAATTTAACATGTAAACCGTCCGATGGATTTCCAAATAATGTATTTAAGCATATAAGCTCTGTTTTGTGTTGAAATGAACTGAAATCTAAAACTCCGTTGGGTGTAACAAGATGTCCGCTTGGCCCCTTCTGCATCATACGGCCGAGGCTCCGGAGCGCTCCGCGGATCGCGTGGTGATCCAATCCGAACAGGGTGACCCGTTCGGATCACAGATCACCACCGATCCGTTGCACCACTACTTGTGTGTGATCAATGACACCTGGAAGACTTTACAAGTGTTTGATGGTGACGACCTGAGGAGCTCATCCTATTTTCTCATCACGGCTTGTAGGACTCTTTTTTATTCTGTCCTAGTGTATTTTCTGTTGTATATGTCTCTATATGAAGTCCTGGATTTAAGCACTTTGTTGATTTATGTTTTTTTTTTTTTTTATCACCATGATATCATGGTTTATGTAAAGCATTTTGATTACACATATTGCTGAGTAACAATAGACACAGGGGGAAAGGCCTATAGCCACTCCACCCTGAATTTGTCTGATCTCAGAAGCTAAGCAGGGTTGGTCCTAGTTAGTACTTGGATGGGAGACCTTGTAGGCAAGATCCTGGTGATTCATAGGGTAAGTTTTCATTACTGTTTATTTTTTATCATTTTAGTTTTGGGTTTGTGAGTGCTGCACTTGTTATATACCTATATCTGTTGTGCCAAGTATGTAGGCATAGTGGCATTGCTAGTTATTGATGATGAAACATGTTGTGTTTGTGTGCACTAAAATTCAGTAAATTCAGTAAAAATTTCAAACGTTGCCCAAATACTGTGTGACATTAAAAATTGCAACACCCATCATTTTATTCTCTATAGTCTCTGCTTAAAAAAATATGCAATTCTTGGGGGTTGTGAGTAATTTTCTAGCAAAAAAAAAAAAAGATGATTTTTGACAGAACTATCAGAATTGGCCTGGGTGGTAAGTGGTTAATTGTGACTCAGAAAGACCAAATACAGTACAGTTAAAAATATCCCCGTGATTCTAGAAAGTAATTCAAATCTGACAATAAATGCAGTATTGATGATGCAAAACAGAGAATATGCTTTGTCTGATTTGAATTTTAATCAAACTAGTTGCGTAGGGAGGCCAGGAACCCATAACCCACTAGAGTTTGGAACATTCTAAATAAATGAAAAGTATCTGTACAATTTATATTCAAATTCCTTATCTAACAGCCAGAGTCACAGCTTTGCCCATGTTCTCCGGACTGAGACATGACTATGCAGTCTGTTTTTCATCTTCTTTTCATCTATTCATCCTTTTCTATTACCATTTTTGGGATGATACTCAACAAATTCATTGTGCTGATGAATGGCAAGACCTGGATGAGGAATAAATGCCTTCCCACTGGAGATACAATTATCACCAGTCTGTGCCTGTCCAGGTGGATCTTCCAGTGTCTGACTCTTGTGTATGAGACCTTTGCATGGTTTTTACCAGAAGTCCATTTAGGCTTCTTCAACAAGTTGCTTCCCCCGGCTAGACTTCTGTTTAACTATATCTCTATCTGGTTGGCCAGTCTGCTCTGCGTCTATTACTGTATGAAGATTACCAACTACAAGAATGTTGTGTTCCTCTATCTCAAGGGTAGGATGTCAAGGTTGGTGCCGTGGGGTCTTGGAATGTGTGTGTTTTTTTCTTTTGCATCTATTCTGCCTTATGTTTGGCAAAGCTTCTTTTCCCAATATCAAGCTGTTACCACTCATGTTTTTCAAAACATGTCAAAGAATTCAACTGGAGGAAACTATACATATCTAATAGGCTCCACACCACCTCTTGTTATATTCAGCATTGCATTCTTCCTGACTGTTCCATGTCTTTGGAGGCACATGAGAAACATGGGCGGTATTGGGTCAAGTTTTAGAAATCCAGACATGAAGACCCATTACAACGCCATAAAAAGCATGGCCGCTTTCTTTCTGCTTCATATCTTGTTTATTACGTCTGTTAATATTAATTTATTTGGTGTGCTAGAAACTGGAAGCCCATACAGACTACTGCCAAGAATAGTCGCTTTGCTCTATCCATGCCTGCATTCTGGTGTCATCATCTTCTACAACAGGAAACTCCGAGAAGGGTTTTTATCCCCAGTAACCTATGTACTGAGCTTTGTTCAGAAGAAAGCCGTGACTGATCCCTGAGCTTTGGATGAAAATAGATAAAGGATTATGTACCAAAAATGACATACTGCAAAATCGTAGAAACGGAAAATGTAAAACAATTTACAATCCTGGAAGTTTTCTTTAAAGTGATATTAAAGCTTAATTTTTTTATTTTATTTTTTAAAATAACAAACACGTTATACTTGCATGCTCTGTGCTGTAGTTTTGCACAGAGCAGCCCAGATCCTCTTCTTCTCGGGTCCCCCGCCGGTGCTCCTGGCTCCTCCCCCTTGGCCAGTGCCTCCAATCGCAAGCCACTTGCTATTGGGGCACTGGCATGCTCCCGAGCCCCGCTCCATGTGTCCATAAGGTAAGAAACAAAGAAGGCACTTCCAAGTGCAGCACACCAGTAATTTATTCAGACACAAGGTTAAAAACACTTACCAGAAGTTGGTGTAAGTAGGGCTCATAAACAATCGATATTCCGACAAGGGTCCTTTTGCTGTCACTCCACGTCCACTCAGCTGACAAGCAGCTGTGGGGAGGGTGGAACGCAGTGTCAAGACAGCCCCTGCACTACCGGGAGCGGCATAGAATGCACGCACCGCAACTGTTAGCGACAGGACCCATTCCGGAATATCGATTGTTATGTGCCTTACTTACACCAACTGCTTGTAAAGGCCCATACACACAATCTGACTTTTTGACAACAATTGTCCGACGAACCTGTTTTAGCGGACAATCTGACCTTCTGTACGCTCCATCGGACAATTGTTCGCTGTGAGAACAGACAAACTTTCCGGCAACAAATGTTCTACTTCGACTAATCCGATCGCGTGTACACAAGTCCATCGGACTAAAGTCCAAAGTACAAACACGCATGCTCAGAACCAATGCTAAAGATCAGACAACAGTAGCAGAAGTTGCCCAAAGGGTGGCGGTAAAGAGTGGAAAAACCACGTAGTACATCTATTACGTCACTACGTTCGTGTTTGTTGGCTGAAAAAGTCCTGCCGTGTGTATGCATACCAAGTTCACGGACAACGCCCTTCGGACAGAAATCCACGGAAAAGCCAGATGGAAGTCCGTTCGTGTGTATGAGGGGTAAATTCCCATCCTAGGGATTCCATTCAGAAGAAAACAGTGATTGATCGCTGCGCTCTGGATAAAAATAGATAAAATTAAGAAATTACATACTAAAAAATTAGATATTAAAAACTGTAGAAAGTTAAACATTTTCTATTTTAGTGTGGATACAATTACTTGAACCCTGCTGGGTTTTTTGGTCTGCTGGGAAGATCTCCTCTTATTTCCTGTCCTGGTGATAACAATGTCACAGTGGTAAGAAGCAAGGGGAAATTTGTGATCCCCATGTCAAGAGTTCCATGTAAATGCAGGTAAAGTATCTTAAACTAACCCTTTTCGTTTTGGATAGAGCAGGAAATAGTTGGAACCTATGTTAGGTTTTTTCCATGTTTACCATTGGGGAAATTTAACTTTAATTTCCTGCCCTGTGGTTGCAACAGGAAATGAGATGAAATCTCTCCAATGGGACACATGGAAAAAAACTGCTGTTCCAACTATTCCTTAAATTGGAAATGTACCCTTTATTTCTATCTCAAGTCAAATGTTTTTGTTTGAATAGAGCAGTGGTCTCCATAGTGTGGCCTGTAGTACAGATGCGGCCCTTTGCATGCCTTTATCCGGCCCTTTCCTCCCCCACTGATGCAGGCACTATTTCTTCCACTGACAACAATGATCAGGCACAATTCCTTCCACTGACCCCAACAATCAGGCACCATTCCTTCCACTGACCCCAACGATCAGGCACCATTCCTTCCACTGACCCCAACGATCAGGCACCATTCCTTCCACTGACCCCAACGATCAGGCACCATTCCTTCCACTGACCCCAACGATCAGGCACCATTCCTTCCACTGACCCCAACGATCAGGCACCATTCCTTCCACTGACCCCAACGATCAGGCACCATTCCTTCCACTGACCCCAACGATCAGGCACCATTCCTTCCACTGACCCCAACAAAGGGGCACTATTCTTCCCATTGACACCAGTGATGGGGCCCTATTCTGACCACTGACCCCAACGATCAGGCACCATTCCTTCCACTGACCCCAACGATCAGGCACCATTCCTTCCACTGACCCCAACGATCAGGCACCATTCCTTCCACTGACCCCAACGATCAGGCACCATTCCTTCCACTGACCCCAACGATCAGGCACCATTCCTTCCACTGACCCCAACGATCAGGCACCATTCCTTCCACTGACCCCAACGATCAGGCACCATTCCTTCCACTGACCCCAACGATCAGGCACCATTCCTTCCACTGACCCCAACAAAGGGGCACTATTCTTCCCATTGACACCAGTGATGGGGCCCTATTCTCACCACTGACCCCAACGATCAGGCACCATTCCTTCCACTGACCCCAACGATCAGGCACCATTCCTTCCACTGACCCCAACGATCAGGCACCATTCCTTCCACTGACCCCAACGATCAGGCACCATTCCTTCTACTGACCCCAACGATCAGGCACCATTCCTTCCACTGACCCCAACGATCAGGCACCATTCCTTCCACTGACCCCAATGATCAGGCACCATTCCTTCCACTCACCCCAACAAAGGGGCACTATTCTTCCCATTGACACCAGTGATTGGGCCCGATTCTCACCACTGACCCCAACGATCAGGCACCATTCCTTCCACTGACCCCAACAATCAGGCACCATTCCTTCCACTGACCCCAACGATCAGGCACCATTCCTTCCACTGACCCCAACGATCAGGCACCATTCCTTCCACTGACCCCAACGATCAGGCACCATTCCTTCCACTGACCCCAACGATCAGGCACCATTCCTTCCACTGACCCCAACGATCAGGCACCATTCCTTCCACTGACCCCAATGATCAGGCACCATTTCTTCCACTGACCCCAATGATCAGGCACCATTTCTTCCACTGACCCCAATGATCAGGCACCATTTCTTCCACTGACCCCAACAAAGGGGCACTATTCTTCCCATTGACACCAGTGATGGGGCCCTATTTTCACCACTGACACCAATGGTGGGGCACTATTCCTCCCATCAATACCAATAATGAGGCGCTATTCCTCCTCTTACTAAAAACTGGAACTATGTACATTTCTTACTCCCACTGACAACCAAGCCTGAGGCATTATTTCATTCCAGTGACACGTGACATTTTTTACTCCCACTGGCCATAGTCCAGCCCCCCCCCCCTAAAGTTTGAATGACAGTAACCTGGTCCTTTGTTTAGAAAGTTTGGAGACCCCTGGGAAAAAGTAAAAATGCATTAGAACCCTTACAAGGTTTGCCGTCTATGACCTTGGCCCCTCCAAAAATCCATCCAGACCTTATTAGAGCATGCAGCCTGGTGGCCAGGAAAAGGGGTGAACAAACATGCAGGACCTCTCTTGAATCATACCAGGCTATATGCCCTCAGAATGGGGAGCCCCCTGGCAAAGCATCTTGTTCCCATGATGAAGACCCTGGACTGGTGGTTGAGGGGGTCTGTGGGTAAGGGTTTATTGGAATCTGGAAGCCCCCTTTAACAATATTCTTCCCCTCCATGTAAGTAAGGGTACCTCTACATAGTACCTCTACTTATTCACTCCAAAAAATTAAAAAGTAAATAATACACTTATACAGTTTTTGACAAGTTATATATATATATATATATATATATATATATATATAAAAAAAATTATATATATATATATATATATATATATATAAATAATGTCGCGCATCCTTGAATTTAGGGGGTTGCTATGCCCAAATTTAAGGGACGGCCTGGGAAATAGTTTGGCTCAGGCCTTCTCTAATTTGATACTGGACTCTGCTCTGCTGTGGTGTTGTCTGGTGTACAGTTTCCCTTTGGCCTGTGGGTGGCACTGTTGCCCAGGCCTAGGGTCGAACCTCGGGTGACACAGTGGCGTGATTGGATGTCCTCTCTCGGCTGCCGTGTGGTGGGTGAGGCTTCGCCTGCTGTGCATGCCGGGAGAGGGTATATGAGGGTCAGACGCCATGTTGTTAGGCAGGAGTGACCGAGAGGAGTGCCGGGGAGTGAGTCCCGGGGGAGGGAGTGTGCCCCATGGGGGTGCGTGGACTGGCCGAGGAGTCTCAGACACCTTTAGCCTGAGGCTACAACGTTCCAGGTAGGCCCAGTACCTTTAACTGGGTCTACAATCAGCACATTGGAGTCCCAGGGTGCCCAGGTGAGGGTACCCGCTCTGACCGAGAGGAAGCCAGGGGAGGATCGGTCCCACAGAGGAGACGCTCTACATGTGCAGGGATGCGGAGGCCCTGGGCATGCTCTGTCCTGGATGCCAAGGACTGGCGGTACAACTTCGCCAGTTTGGAAGGTGTACATCGTGTGGAGAGTTCCTTTTCGAAGTGGACCAGCCGAATGAGAGGCCCCGGGTCTACCGGGTCAACTACCTTACAGGCATTGTCACTCTTGAAGAGGAAACCTATACTCCCAAAGCCAGGCCCACGCGCACCACTCCGGCTACCACGGATGTGGAGGGTGGAGTTCCGGCCATTACGGAGCTTGCGACAGATGTCATTGCAGATGCTGCCTCCGTTACAACAGAAACCTCCATTCCACCCACCAAGCGGAAGGTGGGATATGTTAAGGCTTCCCGCGGCCGTGGTCGAAGCCCGCCCCAGCCTCTACCTAAGCCGGATCCTCAACCCGGAGGGACCTCCAAGAGATCCACGTCAGGGGAAGGTAAGGAGGCTGGGAGAACTGTGACATTGGATTTGTCAGGAGAGGGAGGGAAGTCCACACCCCACCTTACAGGGGATGTGCGTACCGCCAGCCCGCAAAGACCTTCCATTTTTCGGGACAATGTGTCTGTGTCCACTGCAAACTACCTGCTGGCAGAGGCATATGACACCTCTGACTTAGACTCATCATCTGATGTGGGGGATGACCACGAAATCGATGAGATCTTCAGTTCCCGTGATTTCACCCCGCACCTCGGGGGGTGGGGGGTGTCACTAATGGACTCTAGGGAAACTAGGCCTAGAGCGGAAGCCCCTGCTTTGATGGAAAAGGTTGGACCTACACCCGCTTTGCCTGCTCCAACATCCCCTATGACTACCACTACGAAGGAACGTCCGCCGTTGCGGCACCCTCTGCCACAGTTGGAGAGAGTTCCAATAAAAAGGGCCCCGGACGCTATTGTGTTCCCTGGAGCAGGAGATCGGGCGACCATGCCACCCTTAGCCCGGTTGCAGCGGCTCTTCAACAAAAAGGTTGCCACCGAGTATGGCTGGGAGTACCCCTATGTTCCCAAAGAACTGCTCTTTGAAGTTGAGGCTTACAGGGAATGGTGGTACGTGGACTTTGTTTGGGATCACTTGGGAGTGCACAAAGGCCACCGGTACTTAAAGTGCTCTGCTGTTATGGCTGATCGTTTCAAGGGGTGCCGTAAAGACTGGACTTATGGTTGGCACATCCATGCGGACCCTGTGGTAATCTGCAGCAAGGACAGAGAAGATGCTGTTTACTTCATAGAAACTTTGGACAGACAGTGGAAAAGTCTTGTCCTCCCTCATCCCAAGTATTACCTCTGAAGTGGAAACTTGTGTTTTTTTTTATATTATTCCACTTCAGGGAAACTGCCTTGAACTTTTAACTTGGCCCTCCGCTCAAGGGGGAACTTACTCTGTTGAGGAATCGGAGAACTGTTTGTTTCTTTTTCTCTCCTCTTCAGTCCCGCAGAAAATATTTTTTTTTTTTGCTTTTGCTCTTTGAAAAAAAAAAGAAGAAAACTGAACACTGGGTAGGTTTAGTCAGGGCCAAAGCAGGAAGCCGCCGTGATCAAGAAGGAAGGTTCCTGTGTGTTAAAACATGCTTATGCGCATCAATGACAGTGTAGTGATGTGTGCTGCCACTAGGTGGTGGTGTTCTGCAGAAATTTATGCTGCAGAAGCCAGTCATTCCTTCTTAGAGGAATGGTTCGCTTCTGTTTTCTAGGAGTTAGGATGTGTTCATTGTGTGTTTGTTTTTTTCTCCCTCTGCAGGCGATCAGCCATCAACTCTACCGGAGAATGGGTGGGGAAGATATGATAGGATTGAGGGTGGGATTGTCTATTGAAAAAAAAATGTGTAATGTGTATTGCTACATGCTTCTTTCTTTTCCTTCTCCTCTTTACTCTATTTCCATAATTTGATTCAGGCACCGAACCAATTTATTGTACATAGTTTGGAAAAGACCAGAACCCACTCAGGATTGAGGGGGGTCTTCTGATCTCTTCCAGCCACTGGGGATAGTGGCTCTTTAAGGGGGGGGTATATGTAGCAGACACTTAAATTTAGGGGGTCGCTATGCCCAAATTTAAGGGACGGCCTGGGCTATAGTTTGGCTCAGGCCTTCTAATTTGCTACTGGACTCTGCTCTGCTGTGGTGTTGTCTGGTGTACAGTTCCCCTTTGGCCTGTGGGTGGCACTGTTGCCCAGGCCTAGGGTCGAACCTCGGGTGACACAGTGGCGTGATTGGATGTCCTCTCTCGGCTGCCGTGCGGTGGGCGGGGCTTTGCATGCTGTGCATGCCGGGAGAGGGTATATAAGGGGCAGACGCCATGTTTAGGCAGGAGTGACCGAGAGGAGTGCCGGGGAGTGAGTCCCGGGGGGGGGGGGGGGGAGTGTGCCCCATGGGGGTGTGGGGACTGGTCGAGGAGTCTTGGGTACCTTTAGCCCGAGGCTACAACGTTCCAGGTAGGCCCAGTACCTTTAACTGGGTCTACAATCAGCCCATAGGAGTCTCAGGGTGCCCAGGTGAGGGTAGCCACTCTGACCGAGAGGAAGCCAGGGGAGGATCGGTCCCACAGAGGAGACGAGTGATAGTAGGTCGCTGTCTCGGGAAAGGCCTGGTGACCTGTCAGAGGGAAGGATTCCTTACTCAACAAAGTTAACCCTGTAGAGTGCCCATTGGCATCATCTGTTCTCTAAATTCTACAGAGGTTTAAGGAAAGTTCTGGATTCAGGAATAACAGGATTCTGCTGCTATTAGAGGATCTCCTGAACCCGTCCCTGGAGGGGACAAAGTGATAGTACTGTTCGAGCTCCACTCCGGCTGCTAGAACTGTGAGAGGGATCTATCCGGGTGAGCTAAACCCACTCGGGATCGAGTGGCGACGAGTGAGTCAAGTGTTGTGTGCCTGAATCTACCTTCTAACTTCACTAGCTTCTTTCTCTCTTCAATTTCCCGTTAACTGAAGCAAAGGAAAATAAACTCTTTGTTGAAGTTAAAGTCGTGTGGACATTGGCCTTCTTGGGAAAGAGTATAGACTTTTCCCTACATTCTAGGAACGAGAACCAGTGGAAGGAGGTAACTCACTGCAGGACCTAAATCTGTGAACACCGCCTGACCTCTGATAAGGAGGACACGGGCTTGTGGCATGGTGTGTCCTACCCCCCGCAGGTGAAGGTAAGCCGGGGCAAAAGGATTGGTGTGCTATATATATATATATATATATATATATATATATATATATATATAGTAAACTTTTGGGGATTATAGCTCCACGGGACTAAGTGCATAAACCGTTGACTTTTAAACAGAAAGGCTTTTATTTGTGAATTAAGCAAAAATAACGCTTAATTCAGCACACAGAAAAATATAAAACAAAGTCTGCTTATCTTCCAGCATAAATCCATGTCCTGCTTGTCTTCAGCACAAAAATAAATCAAAGGAAAGACTTATACAATTTTTGTAGGGGAACTTCCAGAGCCCTTGCTGAATCTTTCCAAGCTCCCAGCAGACACACAGCTCGTCTCCACAGGTGCAATCCTCATACTCCTTCCCCACACCTCTTGCACCACTTCCTGTTTTATGAGCTGTCTTTCTGGAAGCCCTTAACCCCCTGTGTGCTGACTCCCAGTGGTCAGGAGTGGAGGCTCTATCCCACCCGAATGTCACTTTAGAGCCTCCGAAATTCCGGGCCCCAAATACCTCTCTATTAAGACAAAGAGGACTGCGAGCCAGTCCTCTCTGGACTATTTATTTTGCCCGGAACTCCTCACCCATTCTGGGTGACCTCCTGAACACTATTACCACTCGTTAAAGGGACCATAACCCAAATATTGGTGCTACATAGCACCCGCCTAGGACCCAACCTTGGCGTCCTGTACAACATATATATATATATATATATATATATATATATATATTTTGTGAGGGGGTTAGCTCGGCAGCGGGTGTGTGTGACCCCCGGGATGGGCTCCCCACACAAAACAGGCCCAGCAAATGGAGGTTGTGGTTTTCAAAATCAAAAAGGTGCGGTTTATTTTCTATTTACAGTGACAAAACACAGCAAAGCAAAAGAAACATAACCAAAATAAATCCTGGTCAAGTTGACCTCTGACTAAACATACAGGTTTCCTAACTAACAACTGGGATCAGCCTAGTGCTGTCCTAGTCCCTAAGTCCCTGGTTTTAAATGTCCAAGCAAATAGCCACACAGGCTTTTTCTCACCGCACAGGGGTTCACTCTCCCTAGACAGTCCACACAGGTCTGGTTCCAGGCATGAGCTAACATCTAATGAAGCTGGGAGTTCTTATAGAGGCCTAAATGAGCTGACAAGCTTCAGCTGGCCTCATCAACTCCCTGTCTGCACGACGCCCAGCCCTCTCCCTAGAGGTATGAGTCATCAATGAGCCCACTAGCCTTATACAACTCTCCACCTAGTTGTATAAGTCGGCGTAAAGCCTGAATCTGGGCGAAATATATCTACCCCCCTGGATGCAACCAGGTGACTTTACCTTCCTGCTGTCACAATATATATATATATATATATATATATATATATATATATATATATATATATATATATATATATATATATATATATTCCATGATGTAAATCCATCATTCAGTGATACAGATTTATGTTAACCTCTTCACCCTCTGGGAGGATTTACCCTCTTAACCACTTAAGCCCCGGACCATTTTGTAGCTAAAGGACCGGGCCCCTTTTTGTGATTCGGCACTGCGCCACTTTAACTGACAATTGCGCTGTACCCAAACAAAATTTGCGGCCTTTTTTTCCCACAAATAGAGCTTTCTTTTGGTGGTATTTGATCACCTCTGCGGTTTTTATTTTTTGCGCTATAAACAAAAATAGAGCGACAATTTTGAAAAAAATTCAATATTTTTAACTTTTTGCTATAATAAATATCCCCAAAAAATATATAAAAATATTTTTTTTTCCACAGTTTAGGCCGAAACGTATTCTTCTACATACTTTTGGTAAAAAAATCGCAATAAGCGTTTATTGTTTGGTTTGCGCAAAAGTTATAGCTTCTACAAAATAGGGGACTGTTTTATGTAATTTTTATTAATATATATTTTTTTACTAGTTATGGCGGCGATCAGCGATTTTTATCGTGACTGCAACATTATGGCGGACACATCAGACACTTTTGACACCATTTTGGGACCATTGTCATTTTTTACAGCGATCAGTGCTATAAAAATGCACTGGTTACTGTGAAAATGACACTGGCAGTGAAGGGATTAACCACTAGGTGGCGCTGCAGGGGTTAAGTGTTTCCTAGGGAGTGACTGTTACTGTTCACGGGGAACGGTCATCAGTGACAGTGTCACTAGGCAGAATAGGGGAATGCCTTGTTTACAAAGGCATTCCTTTGTTCTGCTCTTGCCGACCGCAATCGCGGGACTCCCGGGAATATTGAGTTCCCGGGACCCGCGGCCGCATTCGCGAGGCACGCGGCGTGCGAGCGAGCGCACCCACAGGGCTGTAAATTTAAAGGGACGTACCTGTACGCCCATATGCCTGCCCGTGCCATTCTGCCGACGTACATCGGCGTGCGGTGGTTGGCAAGTGGTTAATGACCGGGCCATTTTATGCGATATGGTACTGTGTCGCTTTAACTGACAATTGCGCAGACATGCGACATTGTACCCACACAAAATTTCTTTCTTTTGGTGGTATTTGACCACCTCTGCGGTTTTTATTTTTGCGCCATAAACAAAAAAAGAGCAACAATTAAAAAAAAAAAATAATGTTTTACTTTCTGCTTTTATACACATCCTCCCCCAAATTTTTTATTTCTTCATCAGTTTAGGCCAATACTCTACATAGAAACTAATCAGCTTCCAGGTTTTATTGCCAACGCTCTATTGAACAAGCTGAAGTTAGAAGCTGATTGGCCATCATGCACAGCTGCACCAGATTCTGAGTGCACCAATTTTAGTAAATCTCCCACATAGTGTCATAAGACAATTAATGTGTTCAAAATATCCCTGAACATTGAAATTCTGAACACTTTCATTCTTCAGGCTGAATGGGGTAGATTTACTAAAACTAGAGAGAGCAAAATCTGGTGCAGCTCTGCATGGTAGCCAATCAGCTTCTAACTTCAGCTTGTTCAATTAAGCTTTGACAATAAAACCTGGAAGCTGATTGGTTACCATGCCCGGCTGCACTAGATTTTGCACTCTTCAGTTTTAGTAAATCAACTTCCATATGGTTGGGTATTGGCTTTATTATCTTATTATGTCTTGGTATAGGTGATTCCATGCTTTCTGTGTATCATGTAGCTATAGGGATTCTGGTTTGCATGAAAGCTCAGTGAAGTATACATGTGTAGCGGGTACTTGAATTTAGGGGAAGCATCTGGGTGGTAGTGTAACCCATATGCCCTGATTGTTAGGAAATTCAAGGTTCCCTTTGTGGGTCTTGGAGGACTCTGGTGGTGTAAGGTTCCCGGCGGCCTACAGGTGGCGCTGTCGCCCTGGGCCGGGGCTGAACTCGCACCGCAAGACTGTGCCTTTTTGTCCTCCCCTGGCGCTGGTACAGCGGGGCGGGGAACCCGCTATGACGCAAAGGGAGAGGGGATAAAAGGGGCGGACGCCCTTACCACGGGGTTAGAGTTCGGAGTGGGAGTCGGAGGACTCGGCCGCACCCAGGCACCTTCAGCTTGGGTGCTGGCGTTCCGGCGTTCCAGGCCTAGGTGCTCTTGACCTAACCGGAGCGGAGATGGAGTCCATCTCAGGCACCTTTAGCCTGGGGTGAGGTACTATGGCAGATGCCTGGGGCTCAGTACCTTCGACTGAGTTCCGCGAGGGTGGAGGAATCCGAGGGGGCCCTAACTCCTTGGGTGCCCGTGTCTGAGTTCATGAGGACTGGTGTGCGGTAACTTCTCTGAAGAGTCTGGCGCAGCATCGCTGGTGACAGAGAGGCCTCCATTTCTCCCTTGGACGGATTTCCTTCCCCTGACAGGGGCCGTGCTAGCGAAGGTAATTCACGTTCTACATCACCTAGTCAGTGGCAGTGACTATTTACCACTGGTGACACCACAGTGGTTAGCAGCAGAAGGGAAAGGATTGTGCCTCGATCTATCCCCGTTATCACTCAGTAAAGAAACTGTATGTTTTTGCGCTAAGAAGAATAAAACCGAGTTGGACCTATTCACTGTGTGGAACTCTGGTTACTAGAAGCAAAGGAGTCAGGGACGAAGTACTGGACTTGACTCTAGGACACCTGCACAAACCCAATCTTCTGGCCTTCACCTCTTAGCTATGGAGGACATGGGCCGTGGTGTATCTCATCCCTCCCCCCAGCACTGAGACCCCTAGATGAAGAAAGACAAGCCGAGTGACGCAAAGGGGAGGCCGCTACACATAGGTTTATTTAAAATGTGTTGGTATAAACGGTGTATTATTGTAGTTTATTATGTTAACCACTTGCCGACCGCCGTACGCCGATGTACGTTGACAACATGGCATGGGCAGGCACATTGGCGTACCTGTACGTCCCTTTAAATTTGCCTCGCGAGTCCCGGGAACTCGATGTTCCCGGGAGGCCCGCGATTGCAGTCGGCAAGGGAAGAACAGGGGAATGCCTTTGTAAACAAGGCATTCCCCTATTCTGCCTAGTGACACTGTCACTGATGACTGTTCCCCGTGATTGGGAATGGTCATCAGTGACGTGTCACATGTAGCCACGCCCCCTAACAGTAAGAATCACTCCCTAGTACTGACTTAACCCCTGCAGCTAGTGGTTAACCCCTTTACTGCCAGTGTAATTTTTACAGTAATCAGTGCATTTTTATAGCACTGATCGCTGTAAGAATGACAATGGTCCCAAAATGATGTCAAAAGTGTCCGATGTGTCCGCCATAATGTCGCAGCCATGATAAAAATTGCTGATCGCCGCCATAACTAGTAAAAAAAAAAATATTAACAAAAATGCCACAAAACAGTCCCCTATTTTGAAGAAGCTATAACTTTTGCGCAAACCAATCAATCAACGCTTATTGCAATTTTTTTTACCAAAAATATGTAGAAGAATATGTATCGGACTAAACTATGTAAAAAAAATGTTTTTTTATATATTTTTTGGGGATATTTATTATAGCAAAAAGTAAAAAATATTGAATTTTTTTCAAAATTGTCGCTCTTTTTTTGTTTATAGCGCAAAAAATGAAAACCACAGAGGTGATCAAATACCGCCAAAAGAAAGCTCTATTTGTGGAAAAAAAAAGGACGTCAATTTTGTTTAGAAGCCACGTCGCACGGCGGCGCGATTGTCAGTTAAAGCGACGCAGTGCCGAATCACAAAAAGTGGCCTGGTCTTTGACCACCAAAATGGTCCGGTAATGTACAATTAAGAAATTTAGGCAATATAAAACCAACAGCTCAAACAGTCCCTATATTGTGGTTTGTTGACTCTCTAAATAAAAATTCCCAAAAACGTACCTTTATTTACTTTTTTCACTGTGGTCACATGGGCGCTAAACCAACGTGATGGCCCTTTCCTCTTTCAGTGGTGGGCAGAGATTTGCAAGTGGACCAATTTCAAGACCACACATGCGCATTAAAGCTACAGACACAACAAATGCGCATGTGCAGTAGAGGGAGCATGCACACATGTTGTCAGCGCCAGACACCAAACTGTACATGTGCACTAGAGGGAGCCGCCAGACACAATTAACATATGCTGTACAGGGAGATTCTACACATGTCGAAGCCAGACATAATAACCATGCATGCGCACTAGAGTGAGCCAATATATATGTAGCGGGTGTTTGCGTTGTATGGAGTTGTTGTCCCCGAGCCAGAAGGCATGGTTAGTTGATCTCAAACCAGATGGACAGATCTCTTTTACCTATGCACTGGTAGAATGGAGAGAAGAGATACCTGAGAGTTTCAGAGGGCAGAGTGTGCAAGCCATAGATGGGAAGATATACCACTTGGCGCACGCAAAGGCCATAAAGTAGGAACCTCCGCTGTCACCCACAATTCCCAGAAGTTCCAAAGACATGACAGCTTCAGGGACACCTCTAACCACTATAGGTCCTGAACTTCTAAATGCATTAGGAGACTTAGTCACAAAGTGTCAGAAGAGTAATATGGTACATGTAGAAGCTGGGTACCGGAAGCTCAGGATTTTCTCAGGAAAACAACCTGTACCACTCGGAGAAGAGGATTTCGACACTTGGATGGAGCAGACGATGCAAGCTGTGGAAGGCTGGGAAATATCGGAGGCCCAAAAGAAGCAGTGCATAAGAGAAAGTTTAAAGGGGGCTGCTGCTGAAGCCGTGAAGAACCTCAGGTTCAGTAATGCTGCTTGTACTGCCTTTGACTATTTAACTATGTTACAGGAAGAGTTCGGGCAATTGGAGAAAGTGGTCGATTTAGTCTACCAGTTTGAGCACACCCTTCAACTTCCAGGAGAAAGACTGTCTGAATATGTGCGCAGACTAAATAAGATGTTGTGCCAAATTTTCCTTAAGAAGGGGATGCTGCCACAAGCCATAGATGCGGCCAGGATGAAGCAGATTTTAAGGGGAGCATTGCGTTCTGATCCAGTCTGGCTCAATCTGAAAACCACTAGTGGGGTCATGTCCTTGAATTACCCAGACCTTGTGCGAATAATAAGGGATGAAGAAGCTCTGCTGAAAGACCAACAGGTGACCGAGAAGCCCAGTACTCCCCCCTCAGTTGGGGTCAGATCTGCAATGGCCACTGACCGGGACTCGGAAGCGGAGGTCTTAAAGTCACAGACGACCCAAGTACTGGAGATGCTGACCTCTTTAATGGCCAAAAACTCAGGAGTTGGAGAAAAAGAGGAAGTCAGGAAAGAGCTGTACCAGAGTGTTTCAACACCAGTTTCCCCGCGGGTAAGAGGGGAAGCTGTTTGCTTCAACTGTGGAGGAATTGGCCATTTTGGGCGAGTGTGCCCCAGTCCAAGGAAGACCCGAGGGAACTATCGCCAGCCGGCGGAAAACTCCAGAGGGCCCCGGTGAAGGAGTCAACCGGGTGCCCACCATCTCCAGCAAGCTCCATTAGAATGAGAAAGCAAGAGAAACCAAGAGGGGAGGGGAATAATTCCCCGTCAAAAGCACACAATACCCCTCCTCTGGAGGAAAAACCGCAAAAGTCACGCAAAATCAGTGCATACCAGGCCCAACAGGGAGTAAGATCCAGGAAACGGTGGAAAAAGAAAACAACACAAAAGGCCAAACCCATGAGTCTGAGGAAAGAGGCCTCTCCAAAGAAATTCCCAGCCAAGCTAGTGGGGCCCTCCCCAGTAGTCCCCATTCAAGTGGAGGGAGTCTACACGAAAGCCATTCTGGACACGGGCTCAAGTAACTCTCCTGTATAGGGACTTTTACCAAAAACACCTGAGACATTTGCCCTTACAAAAGTTGGAAGACTTGGAAATATGGGTAATTGGCACCCAGAGCTTTCCTTATGACGGTTACCTTCCAATCAGATTGGCTTTCGACCCCTCTGTGGCAGGAGAGGCAGAGGTCTTTAACACATTGGCAGTGGTCTGCCCCCGCTCACCAGGGGCCAACAAAAGTTCCCTGATAATAGGAACCAACACTGACCTGGTCAGAAGGCTACTGGCCCCTCTATGCAGGAGCAGGACGTCTCTACAGCCAGAATTCACCCCATGTTGAAGTTGGCCTGTCAGCGATTGATGTTGGAGAAGAAGGCCCCGGAAGAGGGGGTGGGGAAAGTTTGGAGACTGAAAAGGAGAGAGCGCTGCAGCCTGGTGAAGTGGCCTGCTTGAGAGCCACTGTGAAGCTCACCTGGGAACAACCTGGCCCCTTTGTAGTCCTGGAACCAGACCCCCTGAATGCATGCTCAGGACTGGAAGTTATCCCAGAAGTGGTTCCGCTGAGAGTCCTGAAGAAAGAAAATGGCAGGGTGCCAGTGAGCGTCAGGAACACCACTGACTCACCTGTGAAGATTCCAGGCTGGATGCTGTTTGGCCAAGTGAACCCCGCTACCCCGGTGGCTGTGTCCGACTTGAAGGAGGAGGAAGAGGAACCCCCCTTGGAGAACCCGGCCCTACCACCGGCATGGAAGAAGAGGGCTAAGGCCCAGTTGATGAAGTGGCGGAAGATCTTCTGCAAGGATGAGTTCAATGTGGGGTGTGCGAGGAGTGCCACCCACAAGATTCGCCTACAGGAAGACAAGCCCTTCCGAGAAAGAGTCCGGCGAGTCCCACTGGCTGATCTGGAGGACTTACGTGAGCAACTTGCAGAGCTCAAGAGAACTGGTGCTATCCGGGAATCCAGGAGCCCATATGCCTCCCCTATTGTAGTGGTCAGAAAGAAGAATGGGTCGCTGAGACTCTGTATAGACTATAGGACTCTCAATAGAAGGACGATACCTGACCAGTACACTACTCCTAGGATAGAGGATGCTCTACAGAGTTTGTCTGGAGCCAAGTGGTTCAGCGTCATGGACCTGAAGAGTGGGTATTACCAAATCCCAATGCATCCAGAAGACAGAGAGAAGACAGCATTCATCACCCCAGTGGGATTCTATGAATTTAACCGGATGCCTCAAGGTCTGTCGGGGGCTCCTGCCACTTTCCAGCAACTGATGGAGAAGACAGTGGGGGACATGAACCTCATTGAAGTCTTAGTGTATCTAGACGACATCATTGTCTTTGGGAAGACTTTGGAGGAACACGAGGAAAGGCTGGAGAAAGTCCTGAAAAGACTCAGTGATGAGGGACTCAAACTCTCCAGGGAAAAGTGTCAGTTCTACCAATCCTCAGTTCATTACCTGGCACACATAGTGTCTGAAGAAGGAGTGTTTACAGATCCTGACAAACTGAAACTGGAGGCAGGTACCTCCTGGCCCCGGCAAACTACAGTGACTGAACTCAGATCCTTTCTGGGGTTCTGCTCCTACTACCGCAGTTTTGTGGAAGGATTTGCAAGAATTGCCAAACCTCTGAATGAGTTGCTGAAGACAGAAGGAGAGGAAGATGACTCTGGCCCTAGGAAGCCGGGAGAGTCAGTGGAAGACCAGTGGACTGAGAAGTGTGAAGAGGCCTTCACTAGGTTGAAGAGGAGTCTGACCACTGCCCCCGTCTTGGCCTATGCAGACACCAAGAAGCCCTATGAATTGCATGTGGATGCCAGTCATGATGGTCTGGGAGGTGTGCTGTATCAGGAGTATGAAGAACAGCTAAGACCAGTTGCTTTTGTGAGTAGGAGTTTAACCCCAGCTGAAAAGAATTACCCCACCCACAAATTGGAATTCTTGGCCCTAAAATGGGCTATTGTAGACAAACTGAAGGACTATTTATATGGAGCTGACTTTGTAGTGAAAACAGACAACAACCCACTCACTTACCTCTTTTCCACAGCCAAGCTGGATGCCACTGGACACCGTTGGTTGGCCGCCCTCACTGGGTTCAACTTCAGTTTAAAGTATAGACCTGGAACTGGAAACCGAGATGCTGATGCTTTGCCCAGAAGATCTCATGCTCCCACCTGCAGCACAGAAGACTGGACTCAAGTGACCCCAGATGGGATGCGGGCCTTGTGTCAGGGAGCAGAGCTCCAAGCTAGTGGCAGATCCAGGGCAGAAGAAATTGGAGTCTCGGTGGTAGGAGTGCCCAAGTACTATTGTGCTGTGACCTAGATTGGTGAAGACGACTTGCCGAAACTGTCCAAGAAGGATATAAGACGGGACCAGTTAGAAGACCCTTGGGGAAGATTGGCCCTGGAAGCACTGGAAGATCAGGATCCGGACAAGCTCTTGAATGATCCCTCAAAGGAGGCCCGTATAATACGCAAGGAATGGGACAGATTACAGGTGCATCAAGAGGTGGTCTACCGAAGGGGCCTCTCTGATGACCTGGAAGACAAGTGGCAACTATTCCTGCAAGAAAAACACCGGAAGACTGTTATGAATGCCCAACATGGCAACCATGGCCACCTTGGAGCCGAAAGAACCTTTCAGCTCATAAGGAGCAGATTCTATTGGCCCTGTATGGGGGCTGAAGTGGAGGAATACTGTCACTCATGTGCTCGCTGCATACAGAGGAAAACATTGCCTCATCAAGCTGCCCCAATGGGCCACCTGCAAAGCCAAGGAACTTTGGACTTGGTATGCATTGATTTTCTTTGTCTGGAACCTGACTTGGGGGGACATGGAAATGTTCTGGTGATAACCAACCATTTCACCTGTTACGCTCAGGCCTTTGAAACTAAAGACCAGAAGGCTTCCACTGTGGCCAAGATACTTGTAGAGAAGTACTTTGTACACTACGGACTACATCAACGCCTCCATTCGGATCAAGGGAGGGACTTTGAAAGTTGACTAAGCCGGAAATTGCTGGATTCCCTAGGGATAAAGAAGACCCGCACAACCCCCTATCATCCCCAAGGAGATGCCCAACCGGAAAGGTTTAACAGGACTTTGATGAATATGCTGGGAACCCTGAGCAGTGAGGAAAAGCAGCATTGGAGCAAGCATATAGCTGCCATCGTGCATGCCTATAACAGCACAACTAGTGATGTCACCGGGTACTCCCCTTACAGATTAATGTTTGGCAGAGAAGCAAGACTACCTGTAGATCTGGCCTTTGGTACCTCGATAGATCACACATCGGCTGCTTCCCACAAGGGATATGTGGACCGGCTACGGAGAAGCTTACGACTGGCTTATGAGAAGGCACAAGCCACCTCTGACCAGAGAGGGGCCCGGAATAAACTGAATTTTGACCTCAGAGTTCGGATCCATGACTTGCAACCAGGAGACAGAGTGTTGTTGCGGAATCTTGGCATTCCAGGGAAGTATAAGCTTGCTGATAGATGGAAATCACAGACATACGTGATCTGTAGAAAATTGCCTGGCCTGCCAGTGTACCAGCTAAAACCTGAAGGCCAAGTGGGACCTCTGAAAACCTTGCACAGGAACCACTTATTGCCTCTCTCCGAAGCAGTCCGGATACCTTCTACTCCGGATTCTCCTGAATCACCTTCAACCTCCAATACCCAACACCAGATCTCAGACCACTCAGTCGGGAGAGATGAATACCTTAAACCAGACTGAAGATGAGGAAATGGAACTGAGCTGGCTGTGGCCCAATCTGACCACTGAACCCATGGTCAGGGATCCTGCGCCCTGTGAAGTTACCATTGAAGGCACCTTGAATGCTGAAGCTGCTGAGTTCATTCCATCGTGTACTCTAACAGAAGAGTGGGAAGATGCCCTGGAGTCAATCCCAGCTGAGGATCAAAGTGATTCTTTGTATCTCTCTGCCCCAGAATTGGATGCCCCTGAAGCAGCAGTAACCATTCTACCTGACCAAGTAGAAGGAAGAATGGAAGAGCCCAGTGTACCTGATGCCTCAATTCCCAGGGAACAAAGAGTGAAGAGAGCTATTCGTCCTCCTCGGAAACTAACCTACACTCAGATGGGAGAATGTTCTGAGTAGGGATGAGCTCGGCGTTCGAGTCGAACATACATTCGACTCGAACATCGTGTGTTCGATCGTTCGACGAAGATCGAACGTTTTGGGTCGTTCGCGCCAAATTCGAGTGACGCGAACGTCCCAAAATCCCGGCGCTGTGATTGGCCAAGCATGCACTGTGACCCCGCATGCTTGGCCAATCACAGCGCCGGCAGCGAGGAGAGCCATAATTGGCCACAGGCAGGATGCCTGTGGCCAATTATAGCTCAGGGGGGTTTAGTACACGCCCCACACTATAAAAGGCCGCCAGCATGGCGGCCTTGTGTAGTGTGTTGGCGTGCAGGGAAAGACGTACATAGGCAGGGACAGTGTTAGAGAAATTGTGTGTAGGGAGAGAGAAGGATAGGTAGGGACAGTGTCAGTGATATTGTGTGTAGGGAGAGAGAAGGATAGGTAGGGACAGTGTCAGTGATATTGTGTGTAGGGACAGAGAAGGATAGGTAGGGATAGTGTCAGTGATATTGTGTGTAGGGAGAGAGAAGGATAGGTAGGGACAGTGTCAGTGATATTGTGTGTAGGGAGAAAGAAGGATAGGTAGGGACAGTGTCAGTGATATTTTTGCTAAGCCTCCTGCACAGTATACAACCGAAGCTAGCCCTTATTGCTGTGATTTCCTGTTGTGTAACACAGGCAGGCATCTGCAGCACTTAAAGCAGGCGTAGTGTGATTCCTGCAAAATATACACCTGAAGCTAGCCCTTATTGCTCGTAGTTTTTTTTCTTTTGTGTTACACTAAGGGCTCTTTCACACAGGACGGATCAGTAATGATCTGCCCCGTGAAGCTCCGCTTGCTCAGCGGGGATCGCTCCGTTGATCCCCCGCTGAGCCGGCGGATGACTGGGCGGTTCCCGCACACTGTGCAGGGACCGCCCTGTCAGAGCGCCGCTCTCCCCTATGGGGGGGATTGGATGATGACAGACCGTAGAGTAGGGTGACCAGACATCCCCAGTTTCCGAGGACAGTCCCCGGATTGAGTACACTGTCCCCGGACCAAGTCTGTCCCCGGTTTTGTCCCCGGATTGGCTTTGAACAGGGGCTGGGGCAATTTAAAAGACAGTCAGTGCAGAATGAAAAAAAAAAAATCTGAATTACACCCCTACTAGCTTAGGGGGTGTATTTTTTCAATTATCTGTGCCCCTTTCTGACGATCAAGTGCTGGTCGGAGCGGAGGGAATATTTCTTCAGTTTCGGGCGCATGCTCATTCAGCTCCGCTCCCATGTTCTTCTGCCTTGGCTCAAGTCCCGGCCAGCCGCCTGCCTGCTTGTCTCCTTACCTTCCCTGGTGGAGTGATCTTCCTCCGCTCCCCATCCAGTAGTAGCCGGGGGCCCGGAGAGTAAGACTTGACAGGCTGGGAGGTGGGCGGCGGCAGGCAGAGAGTCGCTGATTGCCGCCATTACTAGTAAAAAAATAAATATGTCCCCGGATTTCATTTTAAAAATCTGGTCACCTTACCGTAGAGTCCGTTGTCATCCGATCCGATCCGCAGACGGAAGGAAAAATAGGGTTTTCCTCCATCACACTTTTGCGGATCGGAGCGGGTCGGATGTCAGCAGACATGTCACCGCTGACATCCGTGGCTCCATAGGAGGACATGTAGCATCCGTTCAGGTCCGCCTAAAAAACTGACAGGCGGAACTGAATGGACCCTCCGTGTGAAAGAGCCCTAACAGGCATCTGCAGCGCTTAAAGCAGGTGTAGTGTGATTCCTGAAAAATATACACCTGAAGCTAGCCCTTATTGCTGTGTTTTCCTGTTGTGTAACACAGGCAGGCATCTGCAGCACTTAAAGCAGGCGTAGTGTGATTCCTGCAAAATATACACCTGAAGCTAGCCCTTATTGCTCGTAGTTTTTTTTCTTTTGTGTTACACTAACAGGCATCTGCAGCACTTAAAGCAGGCGTAGTGTGATTCCTGAAAAATCTACACCTGAAGCTAGCCCTTATTGCTCGTAGTTTTTTTTATTTTGTGTTACACTAACAGGCATCTGCAGCACTTAAAGCAGGCATAGTGTGATTCCTGAAAAATGCTTGCAGTTTTTTTTCTTTTGTGTTACACTAACAGGCATCTGCAGGGGCATGTAATTACAATTATTGATCTAATAATTCACAGCAGGGCCCATTCCTGCGCTCACCAAGAGTAACTATGAGGGCTTAAAGTGTTGTGGCAACACCACCACCACCACCAAAAGCCCAATTTTTCAGCCCCTGTTCAACAGGGGCATGCAATTACAATTCTTGATCTAATAATTCACAGCAGGGCCCATTCATGCGCCCACCAAGAGTAACTGTGAGGGCTTACAGTGTTGTGGCACCAGCATCACCACCAAAGGCCCAATTTTTCCTACCACTGTTCAACAATGGCATGTAAATATAATTCCTGATATAATAGTTCACAGCAGGGCGTTCCAGTGCCCACCAAGAGTAACTGTGAGGGCTCACAGTGTTGTGGCAACACCAACATGTAAGGGGCAAATTTCAGCTGAGTATATACGGCAGGCCCCTACTTTCAAACATCCAACTTACAAACGACTCATACTTGCAAACGAAAGGAGACAACAGGAAGTGAGAGGAAATCTACCCCTAGGAAGGGAAATTCTCTCCTGTAAGAGTTAATATGGGAAAAAGGTGTCTCCTCTCTACTGATGCTTTATCACCAATCCTTGTTTCAATAAAAACCCCACTTTTCAAAAACAGTTGTCATTGGGACGGAAAGTGAGGTGAAATGTTCTGAACAGGGGCACAGACAGCAAAACAAATGTTACAGGGGTGATAACCCTTCCCTATGTTTTCCAAAAAGCTTAAAAATTGATTTTTGTGGCTGGAGCTACACTTAAACAATGTACCTGTTCAAAATTACAAACAGATTCTACATAAGAACAAACCTACAGTCCCTGTCTTGTTTGCACCGCCTGTATACTGCTGTTCAGAGTATATAGGGCCTTTTTTATTTTGTGTGCGGGGTTCCCCTTAATATCCATACAAGACCCAAAGGGGCTGGTAATGGGCTGGGGTGGGGGGGGGGATGGGGTAGCTATGCCATTTTTCTCAAAGATTTTCATCCATATTACCGGGACCAGACATTACAGTTTTAAATGGCTTTTTTTCCTTTAGAAATGTCATTTTGTGCAGGGACAGTTCTAAACACGGGAAACACGTGCCACTTCACAGGCATACTTTAGACACCCCCCAGGTACGATATTTAAAGGAATATTTGACTATTTTTTTTTTTCACTTTATGCATCATTAAAATGACTGCTCCTGAAAAACGACCGTTTTTAAAACTTTGTTTTGCATTGATACATGTCCCCTGGTGCAGAACCCGGGTTCCCAAACCCTTTTTAGGACAATAACATGCATATAAGTCGTTATAATTAGCACTTTAGATTTCGAACGTTCGCATCCATTGTATTTATTTAATAGGGTTCTAACGTTCGTGTGAACTTTCGGTCCGTTCGCGGGTTCTGGTGCGAACCGAACCCGGGGGTGTTCGGCTCATCCCTAGTTCTGAGGATACAGTTGTAACTGCAAGAAGGACAATAGAGAAACCTGGCCCCTCCACTGTGCATTTAGTGGAGGGCAACCCCAGCTCACTCTCTTTCACAGTTAGGCAGGTCACTTCCACTAGTATGACCTGCGGGCAGGGCGATCTTCCTCACCAAGTTTGGTAGAAGGTTCCCCTGCCCAGTTCTTTTGCTACTGTAAATTGTATTATTTGTGTAGCGGGTACTTGAATTTAGGGGAAGCATCTGGGTGGTAGTGTAGCCCAGATGCCTTGATTGTTAGGAAATTCAAGGTTCCCTTTGTGAGTCTTGGAGGACTCTGGTGGTGTGAAGTTCTCGCCTGCCTACAGGTGGCATTGTTGCCTAGGACCGGGGTTGGGCTCGCACCACAAGACTGTGCCTTTTTGTCCTCCCCTGGAGCTGGTACAGCGGGGCGGGGAACCCACTGTGGCGCGAAGGGAGAGGTCATAAAAGGGGCAGACGCCCTGATCACAGGGTTAGAGTCCGGAGCGAGAAGATGCGGCCGCACCCAGGCACCTTCAGCCTGGGTGCCAGCGTTCCGGTGTTCCAGGCCTAGGTGCCCTTGACCTAGCCGGAGCGGAGATGGAGTCCATCTCAGGCACCTTTAGCCTGGGTGAGGTACTATGGCGGATGCCTGGGGCTCAGTACCTTCGACTGAGTTCCGCGAGGGTGGAGGAATCTGAGGGGGCCCTAACTCCTTGGGCGCCCGTGTCTGAGTTTGTGAGGACTGGTGTGCAGTAACTTCTCTGAAGAGTCCGGCGCAGCATCGCTGGTGACGGAGAGGCCTCCACTTCTCCCTTGGACAGATTTCTTCCACTTACAGGGGCAGAGCGAGCGAAGGTAATTCATGTTCTACATCACCTAGTTAGTGGCAGTGACTATTCACCACTGGTGTCAGCACAGTGGTCAGCAGCAGAAGGGAAAGGATTGTGCCTCGATCTGTCCCCATTTTCCAAAGTAAGGAAACTGTTTTATTGCTTGGCAAGAAGAATAAAACTGAGTTGGACCTATTCACTGTGTGGAACTCTGGTTACTAGGAGCAAAGGGGTCAGGGACGAAGTACTGGACTTGACTCTAGGACACCTACACAAAACCCAATTTGCTGGCCTTCACCTATTAGCTATGGAGGACATGGGCCGTGGTGTGTCTCATCCCTCTCCCCAGCACTGAGACCCCTAGACGAAGAGAGACAAGCCGAGTATGAGAAGGGGAGAGAGGGGTGAGCCTGCTACATTTGCAATTAATGTTCATATTATCTTTGGGGACTAAAGATTTTAAGTAGGGGGAGTGTGTAGCAGGTGTTTGCTTTAAGGCCCAGAGACTACCATACCCAAGATGCATTTCCCTGCGCAAGGACTGCTGGGGCAGGGTATTTAACCAGAGGGCGGGCCTGAGAACTTTCTCTTTGGACACCGCCTGCCCAGCAAGTGGACCTCCGTGCTGAGTCTGCTGATAATACAGGGCCTGAAGCCTAGGCCTGTATTATTCCAAAGAGCCTTCCGTACCCACCGAGGAGCCTGAGGGACGTTGCATCCTGCTGCGGTTCTGTTGCTGTCAGGAGGACCGAAGACCAGGGTGTCGTGGAATCTGTGTACCAAGACACAGCAACGAAAGATACAGACACGGACTGTTCCGGTTGGGTGAGGGAGCACTTGCTCGTGAGGATAATATAGGATCTCTAGACCCAGTAACTGTTGTTCGGAACTAATGTTAATGTTTGCAGTTGCACACCGGAGGGACAGTGCATTGAATAACACTAGTAGATTTGTTTTGGGTCACCAAGTTATCACTTTCCTTTATTCTTGTGGATTACAAATTGTTCCCGAAGTGCACCACCGTTTGCTAGCAAAGATCTTTCTCTGCAAAACTTTCATATAGTACATTCAGGCCTGACTTAGTAGTGACATTGCTTAGTAGTAGTGACATTGCTGGGCGCCATCTTGTCCACGAGGGAGAAGAGCTGCAGCGGGGTCCGTTAGCCTCTTGTTATAAAATTGTATTTCTGTCTGTGTGCAAAAAAACTTTTTCATTGCAGGGCTCTGCACATGTCTATGTTTATTGTTTGCCTGCTTAACCATTATTTTCAGTAAAGTACCAGGGTTAAGTATATCAGTTGTTGGTGTAATTTACTGTGCAGGAGAAACGGTTAGTGATAGTTACACCATACTGTTGTGTGCTTTTATTGTGGGATTGTGCTGCTAAGAATCACAGGTTACACAATCCCATCATTCCCTACTGACTGTGCCAGGGAAGGGTAGAGCCAATTGCCGGGGGGTAAAAGTGAGTGCTACAGGGCCCGAAACAAATCAAACCAGAGGCCCTCTTAGCTGGGGGTATCGCTACATATACAATAACCATATGTAAGGGATGTCAAAATCAGGTACCCCATAAAAAAAAAAGGATTATAGTTTTGCTAATGGAGAAAGTAAAACTGATGGCATTTCTATTAAATCACCAGTAGATGGCAGCATAGCGTAAAAAGCCTGAATGACAGAAAGCACATTCTAATGCAGGGGTGTCAAACTCAATTTCATGGCAGGCCACATCAGCATTATGATTGCCCTCAAAAGGGCCGGTTGTAGGGCTGCCACCTGTCCAGGATTCACCCAGACAGTTCGGGTTTGGAATCATGCGTCCGGGTTTCAGACTGCCTGAAACCTGGACACATTATTTAGACTGGACTATGGCTTCCCAGCAGGGTTGCTGGCTGCAGTTGTCTAAGCTGAGAGTGACTGTTGCTCTTTCGCAGTGCCTTAAAGCCAACATTAACAAACCCCCCCCCCCCAAAGAAACACAAACAGGCAGGAGAAGAGAGAGGGCTCAATCTGCACCTCCACCCCCACCCCTTCTCTCTCCTGCATTTGAGTAAGTGCAATAAGGCAAATCAGGGTTCTCAAAGCACCCCTTACATCAGAGTTCCCCTTTACACCAGAGGCCACAGTGTTTCCCCTTAGATTAGAGTCCCCTCCGTACATCAGAGTTCTCAGTGTTTCCAGAGCACCCCTTATGTTAGAGACCCCAGAGTTCTCCCTTACATCAGAGTTTGCAGAGTCTCTCCTTGCAGTAAAAGGGAACTCTGCGAGTTCAGATGTGTAAAAGGGGAACTCTGTGGACTCTGATGTAAAGGGGGTTCTCTTGTTATTAACTTCATATGATTAGAAATGTTATTTAACCACTTCCCTACCCGCCAATAGTCAAATGACGTCCACAGATGGGATCTCCCATCCTGGCTGGACGTCATATGATGTCCTGGGCTTTGTGGGGGGATATCTGAATGATGCCTGCAGCTAGAGGCATCATTCAGATATCTTTCTATTCTGCCGGCGATTCTGTGCACAATAAGAACGATCATAGCGGCAGTTCCCGTCGCTTGATCGTTCTTATAGGCGGCGGGAGGGGACATCCCCCCTCCCGCCGCCATCCGGTGCTTCTCCTGGCTCTCCTGTGCCATCGGGGGCCCAGAGAATGAATCGTTCAGTGCCGGATAGGAAGCATAGAGATGACAGGTGACCAGATGGTCACCAGTCATCTGTATGACCGTCGGAGGCCCGGGAGCGATGTGATGAAGTCACGCCTGGGTTCTCAGAAGTAAACAAAGCCACCATTGCGGCTAGTAAGCATGAGATCGGTGAATTTTTTTTCACAATCTCATGCTTTCCAGCCTAGAGGAGAGATGTGGGGTCTTATTGACCCCGCATCTCTCCATAAAGAGGACCTGTCACACACCATTCCTATTACAAGGGATGTTTACATTCCTTGTAATAGAAATACAAGTGATCCAAAAAAAATAAAAAATAAAATAAAAAGTGTAAAAATAAAAAAAATAAGTAAAATAAAAAAAAAAAAAAAAAAATGCCCCTGTCCCCGGTAGCTCACGATCAGAAGCGAACGCACACGTTAGTCCCGCCCACATATGTAAACGCCATTCAAACCACATGTAGCGGGGTCTCCTTTAAGGCCCCGGGACTACATTACCCAGAACCCCGTTCGGCACCCAGAGTTCAGTTGGCCACCGCAGAGACTCATGGGAGGGGCTATTTAAGAAGGAGGCGAGGCGGAGCTCTTTCTCTTTGGACACCGCGGATCTGCAGCAGAGCAAGGCCTGAAGCCTGGGGCCTTGCGCGACTTCTGAAGAGCCTTCCACCCCACTGCGGAGCCTGGGTGGCGCCTGACTTGTCGAGTGAGGACATCAGTGGATCGGGGACCCGATCGTTGCAGACGCTGTGTGCGGAGACACAACAGGTGGAAGTCCCAGATTGGGATCGCGTCCGGAGTGGTGAGCGAGCACTTGCTCAATCAAATAGACTTCACCGTGTTTAGGCCTATAGACTGCCTAGGCCCACCGATCGTTCGTTTGTTGTTCCACTAGGAGACCAGTAGCAGGACAGAGTTAAAGGGTCTCCAGTATAGTGTTCCTTGGGACTGTCTACTTGTGGATTACAAAACACTGTTTCATCAAGTGCACCACCAAAAGTTTGCATGCGAAGAAATCCTTAATGAAAAGACTGAGATTTCTTCTCTGTCAGGCCTGCCCCAGGAGGGGAGATAAAATATTGTTTAGTGCGCCACAGGGCGCGTACAACATAATAGCTGCGCGCGGTGGGTTACCGCGCTGGGCCATTGTTGTGTGCTACACCTATTGCTGCAGGGCTCTGTAAGCAAGTTGCATGTGTTCTGTTCTGCCTATGCCTTCTGATATAAAAGTAAAACTGTTATATTTGATCTCTCGCCTCAGTGTGTTGTCTTACTGCAAAGAGATTACCCCTTGCAATACTATTGAATGTGATATAAGTATAACCCTAGACTAACTGTGCCCGAGTGGGTCGAGTAAGATTGCCGGGGGTTGGCGGTGCTGTATACAGGGCCCGAAATCAAACCAGCGGCTCTCTTAATTGGGGGTAGCGCTACACACATATGTGAGGTATTGCCGCGTGCGTTAGAGCGCGTGCAACAATTCTAGTACTAGACCTCCTCTGTAACTCTAACCTGGTAACCTGTAAAAAATTTCAAAGCGTCGTCTATGGAGATTTTTAAGTACCGAAGTTTGGCGCCATTCCATGAGTGTGCGCAATTTTAAAGCGTGACATGTCAGGTATCTATTTACTCGGCGTAACAACTTTCATGTTTTACAAAAAAATTGGGCTAACTTTACTGTTTTGTTATTTTTTAACTCATGAAACCATTTTTTTTCCCCAAAAAAGGCGTTTGAAAAATTATGCAATGACCGTCATTTTATTTCCTAGGGTGTCTGCTAAAAAAACATATATAATGTTTGGGGGTTCTGAGTAATTTTCTAGCAAAAGAATGAGGATTTGTACATGTAGGAGAGAAGTGCCAGAATAGGCCCGGTATTGAGGTGGTAAAAAAAGCCCTGTATTGAAGTGGTTAATAAAAAAATATATACCGGTATATAGTTTATACTATAAAAAAAAATTGCTGTGCGCCGCTAAAGTGTTCGGGTTTGACTTGAAGAAAAGGTGGCAACCCTAGCCGGTTGTATCTGTAAGATTAGATATCCAGCGCATCCCCTCCCCTTACATTAGATGTCAAGAGCCACCCCACCATCAGAAGTTGAGTCCCCCACTCTCCCTTACATCACAGTGCACCCCCTTTCCTTATGCTGCTGCGGGGAAGAAGCTGAATGCATTGCTTGAAAGCAGAAAGTTATGCCCTGTACACACGATCGGATTTACGATGGAATAAAATCCGATGGAATTTTCCGTCGGAAATTCGATGAAGCTGACTTTCATCAGTCTTGCCTACACACCATCAGACAAAATTACGACCGTCCAAAACGCTGTGACGTAAAACACTCAGCCGAGAAAAATTAAGTTCAATGCTTCTGAGCATGCGTCTACTTGATTCCGAGCATGCGTGGGTTTTTTCTCCGTTGAAGTTCCACACAGACGATCAGAATTTCCCATTGTTTTTTTTTTCCATCGGAAAAATTTAAAACATGTTCTATTTTTTAACACCGATGGAAAAAAGTCAGATGGGGCCCATACACGATTGTTTTTTCCAATGAAAAAAGTTCATCAGACTTTTTACATCGGAAAAGCCGACCGTGTTTACAGGGCATACGGGTCTGGAGGAGGACCAGAGGAGGGCTTAAGCTCTCCTTCAGCTGCAGGAGAGGTGCGAGAGCCACATGAAATGGCCTGGAGGGCTGGATTCGGCCCGCGGGCCTTGTGTTTGACACCTGTGTTCTAATGGAACCATTGCTAATAAGCAGGGGGAACAAAAAAGGCTGACTTTGTTTCTGGTGGGAACACAATAGCAGTTGCTACCCGGTCTATCAGTCTGAAGGTCATGTGTTTGTGTCATTGCAGGTAAGAGGGAGCATATTTAAAGTGGAGTTCCACCCTCTTTTTGAACTTTGCTGCATCCTCTCTATGAATGTCCCCTTAAGAACAATTGGCATATTTAAATTTTTTGTTTTTAAAACTCACGTTTTGCTGGGACTCTTTTTGTATCTCCCGCCGCGGCCGCTGAAAACTCTGTGCGTCATACACTGATCGCTCGGCCTCCTGGGAGATATTTGTTATCAATCCCAGGAGGCTTATCGCGTTCCCATGTTCATGTAGGCACGCCCATCCTGCCCTCCCTCGGTCCGTCTGGTGGGTGTGACCACCTTCCTCCGCTCCTCCCTCCCCAGCGAGCCTCAGCCTGTCACATCTCACACTGCACTGTGTGATGATGTGACCGGTGTTCTGCCGAATAAGTTCCCCAGGCAGAGGTGGAGGCGCTGAAGTGCCAGAGTGCTCCCCTCCCTCCTCCTTCTCCTCTCTCCGCCGATCACCGCCGCCGCCACGTTCCCTGCCGAAGCCCCCAGCCTCCTCCCTCCTCCTCCTGTCAGAGGAGGAGAGCGAAATAGCTGCAGATCGGAGCGGATGTCTCTGACCAGCCACGCAGTGACGTTGCTGGGGGGGGTTAGTACTAATAATGGAGGGGGGGTGGTTTGTTCTGGGGGGGGTCAGTACTAATGATGGAGGGGGGTGGTTTGTTCTGGGGGGGGGGGGGTTAGTACTAATGATGGAGGGGGGTAGTTTGTTCTGGGGGGGTTAGTACTAATGATGGAGGAGGGGTCAGTACTAATGATGGAGGGGGGGTGGTCAGTACTAATGATGGAGGGGGGTGGTTTGTTCTGGGGGGGCAGTACTAATGATGGAGGGGGGGTGGTTTGTTCTGGGGGGGTCAGTACTAATGATGGAGGGGGGGTGGTTTGTTTTGGGGGGGTCAGTACTAATGATGGAGGGGGGGTGGTTTGTTCTGGGGGGGTCTGTACTAATGATGGAGGGGGGTGGTTTGTTCTGGGGGGGGTCTGTACTAATGATGGAGGGGGGTGGTTTGTTCTGGGGGGGTCTGTACTAATGATGGAGGGGGGTGGTTTGTTCTGGGGGGGGGTTAGTACTAATGATGGAGGGGGGTAGTTTGTTCTGGGGGGGGGTCAGTACTAATGATGGAGGGGGGTGGTTTGTTCTGGGGGGGGGTTAGTACTAATGATGGAGGGGGGTAGTTTGTTCTGGGGGGGTTAGTACTAATGATGGAGGAGGGGTCAGTACTAATGATGGAGGGGGGGTGGTCAGTACTAATGATGGAGGGGGGGTGGTTTGTTCTGGGGGGGCAGTACTAATGATGGAGGGGGGGTGGTTTGTTCTGGGGGGGTCAGTGCTAATGATGGAGGGGGTGGTTTGTTCTGGGGGGGTCAGTACTAATGATGGAGGGGGGTGGTTTGTTCTGGGGGGGGTCTGTACTAATGATGGAGGGGGGTGGTTTGTTCTGGGGGGTCTGTACTAATAGAGGGGGGTGGTTTGTCCTGGGGGGTCTGTACTAATGGAGGGGGGTCTGTACTAATGGAGGGGGGTGGTTTGTTCTGGGGGTCTGTATTAATGGAGGGGGGTGGTTTGTTCTGGGGGGTCTGTATTAATGGAGGGGGGGTGGTTTGTTCTGGGGGGTCTGTACTAATGGAGGGGGGTGGTTTGTTCTGGGGGGGTCTGTATTAATGGAGGGGGGGTAGTTTGTTCTGGGGGGTCTGTACTAATGGAGGGGGGGAGGAAAGCGACACAGCCTGGCGCCATCCCTGGCAGAGAAAGGAATGGAGTCATTGCCAGAATACAGATCTGGGCTCTACCCAGTGAAGTCGCCACGGGCAATTCAGAGTGAGCCGACTCCTGATCAAAGGAACCGTTGTTGCTGTATCGCTGGGTCAGGTGAGAGGGCCAATCGGCCATTATCTACTAACGTCCATAGGAACTGCAGTCTCTGACCATCTCCTGTACTATGTCTGCATAGATGCGATTCGATGTGCTGGGGGTGATGCAATGTGCTGTAAATGATGCGATTTGACGTGCTGGGGGTGATGCAATGTTCTGTGGGCCATGCGATTCGATGTGCTGGGGGTGTTGCAATGTGCTGTGGGCCCATGCGATTCGATGTGCTGGGGGTGTTGCAATGTGCTGTGGGCCCATGCGATTCGATGTGCTGGGGGTGTTGCAATGTGCTGTGGGCCCATGCGATTCGATGTGCTGGGGTGATGCGATTCGATTTGCTGTGGGTTATGCAATGTTTTGTGGGCCATGCGATTCTCATCCCTCGCCTTCGGCCTTCTCGTCCCTCATCCCTCGCCTTCGGCCTTCTCGTCCCTCATCCCTCGCCTTCGGCCTTCTCGTCCCTCATCCCTCGCCTTCGGCCTTCTCGTCCCTCATCCCTCGCCTTCGGCCTTCTCGTCCCTCATCCCTCGCCTTCGGCCTTCTCGTCCCTCATCCCTCGCCTTCGGCCTTCTCGTCCCTCATCCCTCGCCTTCGGCCTTCTCGTCCCTCATCCCTCGCCTTTGGCCTTCTCGTCCCTCATCCCTCGCCTTTGGCCTTCTCGTCCCTCATCCCTCGCCTTTGGCCTTCTCGTCCCTCATCCCTCGCCTTTTGGCCTTCTCGTCCCTCATCCCTCGCCTTTTGGCCTTCTCGTCCCTCATCCCTCACCTTTGGCCTTCTCGTCCCTCATCCCTCGCCTTTTGGCCTTCTCGTCCCTCATCCCTCGCCTAAGATTATATATTATATAATGTAGATATATCTGCACAGAAACAAATGATTTTGTTTACAATTAGGACAATTTTAAAGCTCTTACCCTTAGCAACAGATTTCTGTATTTCTAGAATATTATTGCTTGTACATACTGGAGGGGAGGAGGGGAGGAGATGTTTACATAAATAGGGGGCGGCAACTTGCTATGAAACTGGAGAGAAAATGTAACTTGAAACTGAAATCGATTACACTGCTTGTGATATCCAGGAAGACATATGCGGTCTGGCTTCAGATGCCCACACTTAAAATGGCCACGGCCTATTTCTAGTTTATACACTATCAAATGCTGTAATAACCTAACAAAACAGACCTTAGTTTACAGACTAACTTTACTAGAATACATTAAAATTGTGTATTCTAGGGGTATTTTTATTTAAAAAGTGTAATTTCGGCCGGAACACCACTTTAAGGCTATAAACAGGGTGGAAGTGATTTAATTTACATCCCTGTGATCAGTAAAGGCTGCTGTGTGATTAATTAACATATCAACACATGTACAGTTGTTTATTATTTTCTATGAGTACATTATTCCTGTATATGTGAATGTTATTATTACAGATATAGATGTGTATTATTTTGCATGAACACAATAGGAGTTGCTACCCAGTCTATCAGGCTGAAGGTCATTTGTTTGTGTCATTGCAGAAACGTTTTAATAAAAAAACTTCTGGTTTCACCCGGCCCGCTCCCTTCGCACATTGGAATTATTGCCCATACTTTCAGCATATGTGCAACACATACATGTGCAGCAGAGGGAGCCTGCACACATGTTATCAGTGCCAGACACCAAACTGTACATGTGCACTAGAGGGAGCCACCAGACACAATTAACATACATGTGCTGTACAGGGAGATTCTCCACATGTCGAAGCCAGACATAATAACCATGCATGCGCACTAGAGTGAGCAAATGTATACAATAACCATACATGTGCAACAGAGGGAGCCTCCACACATGTTGAAGCCAGGCACAATGACCATGCATACTAGAGGGAGCCACCAGATACAATACCCAAACATGCACAGTAGAGGGAGTCTGCACACGTGTTGAAGACAGATACAATAACAGCGTATGTGCACTGGATTGAGCCGCCAGACACAATAACCACTGTGCATGTGCAGCAGAGGGAGCTTCACACATGTTGAAGTCAGACCCAATGACCACGCATGAGCTCTAGAAGGAACCACCAGTTGCAATGCACATGTGTACTACTGGGAGCTGCCAGACACAATAACTGCACATACGCAGTAGAGGAAAACTCCACATGTGTAGAATCCGGATTCAGATTTTCCTCTGAAAATGAGGGCATGTTCCTCAAAGCGTGTCAGCGGTAATTGGAATGTGAGGACTAGGGATGAGCTTCGTGTTCGCGTCGAACACACGTTCGACTCGAACACCGGCCGTTCGATCGTTCGACGAAGAACGAATGTTACGGTCCGTTCGCGCTAAATTCGTGTTGCGCGATGAGCCCATAATTCACTGCGGCATCGCAGTGCATTGCTGGCTGATGATTGGCCAAGCATGCACTATGACCCGCATGCTTGGCCAATCACAGCTCGGAAAAAACGGAGAGCTGTAATTGCCCAAAGCCAGGGTGGCTTTGGCCAATTATGGCTCAGGGGGTTTAGTACACGCCCCACACTATATAAGGCCGCCTGGAAGTCGGCCTTGTGTAGTGTGTTGGCGTTTGTGTAAGAGGCAGTTTCAGAGAGATAGACAGTGTCATTTATATTGAGCTAGATAGAGCAGGCAGGCGAGTCAGTTAGCTGCTGTTACAGTGTGTAGAGGATATATATGCATCCTAGGTGTTGTGTGTATATATATTTATACACTGTATTGAGTTTCGCTAGATCCGTTCCTGTTATTCTCTATACTGTGACAGGCAAACAGGTGATTGTGCTAGCTGCAGACAGTCAGTGTTTCACTTAGGGCTCTTTCACACGGACGGACCGTTCAGGTCTGCCTGTCAGTTTTTTAGGGGGACCTGAACAGATTCTCCATGTACCCCTATGTCCGCTGACATCCGACCCGCTCCGATCCGCCAAAGTGTGATGGAGGAAAACCCTACTTTTCCATTCGTCATCGGATCGGATGACAACGGACTCTACGGTCTGTCGTCATCCAAACCCCCATAGGGGAGAGCGGCGCTCTGACAGGTTGGTCCCTGCACAGTGTGCGGAGACAGACCTGTCATCTGCCTGCTCAGCGGGGATCGATGGAGCGATCCTTGTTGAGCAAAGCGGAGCCCGCACACGGACATGGATCTTGAGAAAGGGGCCTTAGTGTACTACTGTGTGCTTTGCATAGCATTCACCTAAAGCCTACATTTTTGATGCATTACTTTGCAACAGGGCTCATTGCTGCGCTCTAAGTACAGTATCTGTGAGGGGTTGCAGTATTGTGGCACCAGCACCAGTGCCTAAGGCCCAATTTTCTGCCCCTGTTCAACAGGGGCATACAATTACAATTCTTGATCTAATAATTCACAGCAGGGCCCATTCCTGCACCCACCAAGAGTAACTGTGAGGGCTTACAGTGTTGTGACACCAGCACCACCACCAAAGGCCCAATTTTTCCTACCACTGTAAAACAGTGGCATGTAAATACAATTCCTGATATATTAGTTGACAGCAGGGCCCATTCCTGCGCCCACCAAGAGTAACTGTGAGGCCTTACAGTGTTGTATCAACACCACCACCACCAAAGGCCCAATTTTTCAGCCCTTGTTCAACAGGTTCATGCAATTACAATTCTTGATCTAATAATTCACAGCAGGGCCCATTCATGCGCCCACCAAGAGTAACTGTGAGGGCTTACAGTGTTGTGGCAACACCAACATGTAAGGGGCAAATTTCTGCAGAGTATATAGGGCAGGCCCCTACTTTCAAACATCCAACTTACAAACGACTCCTACTTGCAAACGGAAGAAGACAACAGGAAGTGAGAGGAAATCTACCCCTAGGAAGGAAAATTCTCTCCTGTAAGAATTACTATGGGAAAAAGGTGTCTCCTCTGTACTGATACTTTATCACCAATCATTGTTTCAATAAAAAAAAACAAATTTTCCAAAAACATTTGTCATTGGGACGTTAAGTGAGGTGAAATGTTCTGAACAGGGGCACAGACAGCAAAACAAATGTTACAGGGGTGATAACCCTTCCCTATGTTCTCCAAAAAGCTTAAAAATAGATTTTTTGGCTAGAGCTACACTTAAAAAATGTATCTGTTTCAAACTACAAACAGATTGTACTTAAGAACAAACCTACAGTCCGTGTCTTTTTTGCACCGCCTGTATACTGCTGTTCAGAGTATATAGGGCCTTTTTTTATTTTGGGTGCGGGGTTCCCCTTAATATCCATACAAGACCCAAAGGGGCTGGTAATGGGCTGGGGTGTGATGGGGTATTGCCGGGACCAGACATTACATTAAAGCCGCAAGCAGTTTTAAATGTTTTTTTATCC
This sequence comes from Rana muscosa, assembly GCA_029206835.1. Taxonomy (NCBI): domain Eukaryota; kingdom Metazoa; phylum Chordata; class Amphibia; order Anura; family Ranidae; genus Rana; species Rana muscosa. The sequence continues at coordinate 61,516,304 of JARGYO010000094.1, forward strand.
TTTTAGAAATGTAATTTTGTGCAGGGACAGTTCTAAACACGGGAAACACGTGGCACTTCACAGGCATACTTTAGACACCCCCCAGGTACGATATTTAAAGGAATATTTAAAAAAAAAAATTCACTTTATGCATCATTAAAATCACTGCTCCCGAAAAAACTACCGTTTTAAACGATTATTTTTACATTGATACATGTCCCCTCGGGCAGGACCAGGGTCCCCAAACCCTTTTTAGGACAATAACATGCATATTAGGCATTATAATTAGCACTTTAGATTTCGAACGTTCGCATCCATTGTATTTAATAGGGTTCTAAAGTTCGTGCGAACGATCGGTCCGTTCGAAGGTTCTGGTGCGAACCGAATGGGGGGTGTTCAGCTCATCCCTAGTGAGGACCCAGTGAGTTCTGTCTTCTGGATCACTGTTCAGTAGGGATGAGCCTGGTGTTCGATTTGAACCCATGTTCGAATCGAACATCGGCCGTTCGTCCGTTCGACAAAGCCAGAACTTTGTGGGCCGTTTGCATCAAATTCGTGTGATACAAACGGCCCACAATGCACTGCGCCAGTCGCAGTGCATTGCTGGATGATGATTGGCCAAGCATGCACTGTGACCCCGCATGCTTGGCCAATCACAGCGCTGGCAGCGAGGAGAGCCATAATTGGCCACAGACAGGATGCCTGTGGCCAATTATAGCTCAGGGGGTTTAGTACACGTCCCACACTATATAAGGCCGCCAGCACGGCGGCCTTGTGTAGTGTGTTCTGGCGTGCAGGGAAAGAGCTAGATAGGCAGGGACAGTGTGTTCTTTTCTCAGGCATCTGCAGGAGTTAGTAGGTGTTGTGTGCCTCCAGCGCAGTATACACCTGTATCTACCCTTTATTGCTGGTGTTCTTTAATACAGGCATCTGCAGGAGTTAGTGGGTGTTGTGTGCCTCCAGCACAGCACAGTATACACCTGTATCTAGTGCAGGAGTGTGGGGTGGAGCAAGATGGTGGCGAAACGTCACTACAGCGGCCGCCGCCGGGTGTACCAAGATGGGCGCCGCTCCGGAGCTAGGCCGAAGCGGTGGCCTTTCCTACGGCCGAGGCTCCGGAGCGCTCCGTGGATCGCGTGGTGATCCGATCCGAACAGGGTGACTCGTTCAGATCACGAATAATCACCGATCCATTGCACCACTAGTGTTGTGTGCCTCCAGCACAGCACAGTATACACCTGTATCTACCCTTTTTTGCTGGTGTTCTCTAATAAAGGCATCTACAGGAGTTAGTGGGTGTTGTGTGCCTCCAGCACAATATACACCTGTATGTACCATTTATTGCTGGTGTTCTCTAATACAGGCATCTGCAGGAGTTAGTGGGTGTTGTGTGCCTCCAGCATAGCACAGTATACACCTGTATCTACCCTTTTTTGCTGGTGTTCTCTAATAAAGGCATCTGCAGGAGTTAGTGGGTGTTGTGTGCCTCCAGCACAATATACACCTGTATCTACCCTTTATTGCTGGTGTTCTTTAATACAGGCATCTGCAGGAGTTAGTGGGTGTTGTGTGCCTCCAGCACAGTATACACCTGTATCTACCCTTTATTGCTGGTGTTCTCTAATACAGGCATCTGCAGCCTTTACAGTGGGTGTTGTGTGCCTCCAGCACAATATACACGACCCAATTGCTGGTTTTCCCATCTCCCTGCAGGCCATTACTATGTCTGGAAGGCCAACAAGGAGAGGCAGACAGTCACGAGCCAATAAAAGAGGGCAAGCAGGCTCTGTGTCTAGAGACAACAGTGCTGGTCGTGGACGCGGTGCATCGTCATCAGCACGTGGCCATGGGACACGCTTGTCCTTATTTTTGGCAGCTTGACGTGTTTAGCCGCATCATGCCGAAGACTTGGTAGAGTGGATGACCAAGCCCTCCTCATCCTCTCTCACCCAGGCTCAGGGTACTGGCAAAGCAGCTGCCAACGCGTCCTCTTCCCTCGTCTCAATGTCATCAGTCACTCCTTCCCTAGACCCACTATGTCCTCCTGAGGAGTCCCCCGAACTGTTTGAGCACAGTGTTGGGTACATGCTCCAGGAGGATGCCCAGCGTTTCTAAGGGTCTGATGATGATACACAGCTAGAGGAAGGCAGTAGCGTGAGCGCAGAGAGAGGGGATGCTCAAGAAGGACAGCAATCTGATTTGATTTCATCAGATTGCACCGCTGCTATTTGCAACATATGTCTCAAGCATATCTCGCGTGGCCAAAACATAACCCGCTTGGGCACCACATGCTTGACCAGACATATGTTGACCTGCCATGCAGCTCGTTGGCAAGCGTACCTTAAAGACCCACACCAAAGAACAAAGTGGACCTCTCTTGCTCCTCATCAGCTGGGATCTCCAACCCCACTATACATTCAGTCCTCTCTGAAACCTGCACTGAGAGGAATGAAGGTGTAGAATTAGGTGTGTCACAGTCAAGTACTTTCGGGCACTCTGCTAGCAGTATACCGACGTCCGATTCTAGCAGGCAAATTTCCCTGCCCCAGCTGCTGGACCGTCGAAAGAAGTTCACTCCCAGCCATCCACATGCCCAGCGGTTGAATGCTAGCTTGGCTAAATTGCTAGCACTTCAACTGCTGCTTTTTCAGTTGGTAGACTCGGCCCCCTTCCATGAGTTTGTGAAATGTGGGGTTCCTCAGTGGCAGGTTCCCAAACTACACTTTTTCTCACGGAAGGCGATTCCGTCTCTCTACCAGCATGTGGAAGGCAATGTCCATGCCTCGCTGGACAGGGCGGTCAGCGGTAAGGTGCATATTACCGCTGACTCATGGTCCAGCAGGCATGGACAGGGACGTTGCCTTTCTTTCACGGCCCATTGGGTCACTCTTTTGGCAGCTGGGAAGGATGCAGGACAAGGTGCAGTAGTGTTGGAGGTTGTTCCGCCACCACGCCTCCAAAATGTTACTACTGGTTGTGACACACCTCTCTCCTCCACCCCCTCCTCTTCTTCTTCCTCCATGGCCTCTTCCTGTGCTTTGTCCTTGGAACCAGCGGTGCTCCATAGGCGTTCAAGGGGCTACGCAAGTACGCAGGCAAAAAGATGCCATGCCGTGCTTGCGCTGGTGTGTTTGGGGGACAGGAGCCACACTGGGGCAGAGGTTCTGTCAGCTCTGCAGGGGCAGGCCGAGAGGTGGTTGATGTTACGCCAGCTTAAGCCAGGAATGGTGGTTTGCGACAATGGCACCAACCTCCTCTCCGCCCTCCGACAGGGACAACTGACCCGTGTGCCCTGTGTGGCTCACGTCCTTAACCTGGTGGTGCAGCGGTTCTTGGGCAGGTACCCGGGCTTACAGGATGTCCTGAGGTAGGCCAGGAAAGTCTGTGTGCATTTCCACAGATCATATAATGCCAGTGCTCGGCTGGCTGAGGGTGCAAAAGGAGTTGAACCTGCCCAAGAACCACCTTATATGTGACATGCCCACCAGGTGGAACTCAACGTTGGCCATGCTGCAGCGGCTGCACACGCAGCAGAGGGCTATCAATGAGTACCTGTGCGACTACGGCACCAGGACAGGGTCAGGGGAGCTCGGGTTTTTTTCACCACGCCAGTGGGGCATGATCAGGGATGCATGCACTGTCCTGGCACCATTTGAGGAGGCCACGAGGATGGTGAGCAGTGACAGTGCATGCATCAGTGACACTGTACCTCTTGTCCACCTGTTGGAGCATACGCTGCGTGGAATAATGGACAGGGCACTTGAGGCAGAACAGAGGCAGGAAGAGGAGGACTTCCTTGCCTCTCAAGGCCCCCTTTACCCAGACAGTGTTCCTTCTGTCCCACCCATCACACAGGAGGAGGATAAGGAGGATTGTGTCAGCATGGAGGTGGAGGCTGGCACTCTGCATCAACAGCAGCAGTCTTTTAGGGATGATTTACAGTCCCAAGAAACCCGTGGACTTGTACGTGGCTGGGAGGAGGTGGCTGCGGATCATGTCGTCCTTAGTGACCCAGAGGACTCCGGACCGAATGCCTCAGCTAACCTACGCTGCATGGCCTCCCTGAGTCTCCCAAAGTCTGCGGAAGGATCCTCGTATTCTTTGGATCAAGGAGAGGGACCATTACTGGCTGGCCACTCTCCTTCATCCACGGTACAAGGGTAAGGTTGCGGACCTTATCTTGCCATCGCAGAGGGAGCAGAGGATGAGACATCTCCGGGAGGCCTTGCAGAAAGGTCTGTGCAACGCGTTCCCAGAGACTGGGAGGTTACAAACTCCTGGTCCTGGACAATGAGTTGCTGAGTCTTCGGTCAGTAGCAGAAGGAGCGGTGGAGAAGGTGGCCGTCTGACCGATGCGTTCAGACAATTTTTAAGTCCGCAGCCCCAAGGTATGATCGGTTCCAGCAACCATCGCCAGCGTCTGATCTACATGGTGCAGAAATACCTAGGGGCAAGATCGGACTTGGACACCTTTCCCACTAAAAATCCTCTGGGTTACTGGGTCTTGAGGATGGATCACTGGCCAGAGCTTGCACAGTATGCAATTGAGCTACTGGCCTTTCCTGCATCCAGCGTTCTTTCAGAACGCACATTCAGTGCTGCTGGAGGCTTTGTCACCGATCACAGGGTGCGCCTGTCCACCGACTCGGTTGATCGACTGACCTTCATAAAGATGAATCAGTCTTGGATCACCACCAGCTACCAGGCACCTGAAGCTGATGTAAAAGAATAATTTATTTTGAAATGTCACATCCCTTTAAGACTACCTATGCTGATGCTGAGTGACTGTCCTGTTATGTTGACTGACTATCCTCTTCCTCCTCAATGATCCCGATGATAGCTTGGAAGAACATTTTTGTTTCTGGGTGCCGCCACCAGTGGCTAAGGCCCAATTTTTCAGCCCCTGTTTAACAGGGGCATGTAATTACAATTTTTTTATGCAATGCTTTGCAGCAGGGCTCATTCCTGCACTCCAACTAGAGTATCTGGGAGAGGTTGCAGTGTCGTGGCACCAGCACCAGTGCCTAAGGCCCAATTTTTCAGCCCCTGTTTAACAGGGGCGTGTAATTACAATTCTTGATCTAATAATTCACAGCAGGGCCCATTCATGCGCCCACCAAGAGTAACTGTGAGGGCTTACAGTGTTGTGTCAATTGCTGCGCTCTAAGTACAGTATCTGTGAGGGGTTGCAGTATTGTGGCACCAGCACCAGTGCCTAAGGCCCAATTTTTCTGCCCCTCTTCAACAGGGGCATGCAATTACAATTCTTGATCTAATAATTCACAGCAGGGCCCATTCATGCACCCACCAATAGTAACTGTGAGGGCTTACAGTGTTGGCAGCACCAGCACCACCACCAAAGGCCCAATTTTTCCTACCACTGTTCAACAATGGCATGTAATTACAATTCCTGATATACCGTATTTATCGGCGTATAACACGCACAGGCGTATAACACGCACCCTAACTTTAAAAAGGAAGTTTCAGGAAAAAAACTTTCCACAGTAATAGTTCACAGCAGGGCGTTCCAGAGCCCACCAAGAGTAACTGTGAGGGCCCACAGTGTTGTGGCAACACCAACATGTAAGGGGCAAATTTCAGCAGAGTATATACGGCAGGCCCCTACTTTCAAACATCCAACTTACAAACGACTCATACTTGCAAACGAAAGGAGACAACAGGAAGTGAGAGGAAATCTACCCCTAGGAAGGGAAATTCTCTCCTGTAAGAGTTAATATGGGAAAAAGGTGTCTCCTCTCTACTGATGCTTTATCACCAATCCTTGTTTCAATAAAAACCCCACTTTTCCAAAAACATTTGGCATTGGGACGGAAAGTTATTTTATTTTTTTTGCTAACAACCTGTAATGCCGCGTACACACGACCGCTTTTCTCGACGAGAAAAACGGCATGTTTTTTTTTCGCCGAGAAAAACGATCGTCTGTGGGCTTTATGTCGTTTTTCTCGTCTAGAAAAACGGCATAAAAAACGACGAGAAAATTTAGAACATGTTCTAAATTTTCTCATCGTTTTTTCCAGCATTTTTTTCCGCGGCAGTTTTCCCATAGGGAAACACTGCCGCGGAGCCCACAGACGGTCGTTTTTCTCGTCAAGAGAAAAAATGACGGGAAAAATGACCGTGTGTAGGGAACCAAGCGGTTCCCTCGTTTTTCCTGTCATTATTCACGGCGGTTTTTTAACCGCCGTGAATAATGATCGTGTGTACGCGGCATCAGAGAAAGGTATAATGAGCTAATATGACTAGCATAATAGCTCATTATGCATCACTTACCTTAGATCGGGGCCCCCGAAGCCGTCCGTGTCCTTCTCTCCAGCAGCAGCCATGGCTGCAGTGAGAGACGGAATGTTACTTCCGGGTATCGCCGCTCCAGCCAATCCCAGCGCCGCTCCGGCGCTGGGATTGGCCGGAGCGGCGAAGACGTCACTCCGCGCGGGAGCCGTCTAATTCGGCTGGCGCCCAGCGATTGCTGGGAACTAGCCGATTTTGTGAATGGGATTAACCCCATGAATGCGCCGTTGTCTACGGCGCACATGCGCCGTAGACAGCGGCGCCTGACATTTTATTCAATATCTCCTAAACCGTGTAGGTTTAGGAGATATTTCTTGCACCTACAGGTAAGCCTTAATCTAGGTGCAAGTTGCAAAAGTGGGTTTACTTTACAACCACTTTAAGAACAATAAGGAAGAAGTGGGACTTTGAAGGTGCATTCAAACACATGATTGATAAAAAATATAATTTCCACCATGATTTAATGATCTTTTGTTCCTTTTTGGAATCTCAAAATGATCTTTAGATTAAGGTATTGTTATATAAAATTGGATTTCCATATATTAAGCTCCATCATAGTATGGGTCCAACTCAATTTAATCATTCTTTTTCCTTCCTTCAGGTGACTATTCACCTTCCATTGCTTTCAGTAGCACATTATTCATTTATGTGCTCTGTATGAGCTATCACTTTCTCTAAGGTTCACTACAAGACTCCATTGTGAGAACACTCCTCTGATTCAATACCACTAGACTTTTGATTTCTTCAACAATATACAGGTAATGAAGGCTCATGTGGTGGTTTAGAAATTGTCTCTGTATCGCTTCTTGTGGAATATTTAAATATTATTTTGTAGAGCAATATATTAGTGTTTTTCTGTTTATCTATTTTTGTATACTTACTGTATGTATTTTTCATTCTAGTAATACATGACAATAATTAATACTCCTGAAGAAGCCAGTTTATTGGCGAAACGTCGAGATTAATTGTCTGTATAATACTTCATTGATTTTTACTGTAACTGAAATCATATTTTTTATAATATATGTGAATGGAATTTTTCTATTAAATAAAAATTATTTTTTTTATCAATCATGTGTTTGAATGCACCTTCAAAGTCCCACTTCTTCCTTATCTGTATTTTCTAAATATCAGGGACGTGGTGCCTATTGACCTATAGATGTCAGATGATTTTTCTATTTCTCCTTGCACTTTAACCACTTAACGACCGCCCACTGTAAAAATACATCGGCAGAATGGCACCGACAGGCAGAATCACGTATATCTACGTGATCGCCTTTGTATAGTTGGGGGTTCCGATTGGACCCCCCTTCTGTACAGTGAGCGGTGGTTAAGTGTTCGGGAGTGATCCAGGATGAGGGGACGACCGTTCGATTCCGGCCACCCCCTCGCGATCGCTCCCGGCGAATGAGAGAGCTTCCCTGCCTGTGTAATGTTTACACAGGCAGAGGAAATTATGTCATCTCTCCTGCGGCGCTCACATATACCGAGCGCCGCACAGGAGAAGATGCCAGGTTAGTGCACAAAACACTACACTGACACCAGGACACATAGGCACATAAATCGCCCCCCCAGACACCCCAGATCACAGCCCAAGATCACCCCCCAGCCCCCAGTCACAGTGTCACTGATTGCAGTGACCATTTATTTACTGATCACTGCAATCAGTGACATTTGTGACTGTAAAAGTGTCACTACATTTAGTTTTAGGTCCAGTGTAGCCCCCTAACCCCCCCCCCTAATAAAGGTTTAACCCCCTGATCACCCCCAGATAACCCTTTCACCCCCTATCACCACTGTCGCTAAGCGATCATTTTTCTGATCGCTGTCTTAGCATCGGTGATGCCGATCGGTAGCCAGTTATTTTTTTTAGGTTCGCTGCAGGTTTTTATAGCGTCAGGTACCCCCATATATTACCTAATAAAGGTTTAACCCCCTTGATCGCCCCCCAGGTAACCCTTTCACCCCCTATCACCACTGTCGCTAAGCGATCGTTTTTCTGATCGCTGTCTTAGCGTCGGTGATGCCGATCGGTAGCCAGTAATTTTTTTTAGGTTCGCCGCAGGTTTTTATATAGCGTCAGGTACCCCCATATATTACCTAATAAAGGTTTTAACCCCCTAATTGCCCCTAGTTAACACTTTCACCAGTGATCACCATATAAGTGTTACGGGTGACGCTGGTTAGTTAGTTTGCTTTTTATAGTGTCAGGGCACCCGCCATATATAACCCAATAAAGGTTTAACCCCCTGATCGCCCGGCGGGTGATATCAATTAGGTTTTAGCGTCAGAGAGGGTCTGCGTCACACCCCAGGCAGCGTCAGGTTAGTGCCAGTAGCGCTAACACCCACGCGTGAAGCATACACCTCCCTTAGTGGTATAGTATCTGAACAGATCAATATCTGATCTGATCAGATCTATACTAGCGTCCCCAGCAGTTTAGGGTTCCCAAAAACGCAGTGTTAGCGGGATCAGCCCAGATACCTGCTGGCACCTGCGTTTTGCCCCTCCGTCCAGCCCAGGCCACCCAAGTGTAGTATCGATCGATCACTGTCACTTACAAAACACAACACACATAACTGCAGCGTTCGCAGAGACAGGCCTGATCCCTGCGACTCCAGTGCTGTAGGAGGTGATTTCATCACCACAGTTAAAAAAAAAAAGCATATATGCCGAAGCATTGGGGCAGCAGGGGCGGAGGAGCGATTTTGCTCCTAACGCTGCGTACATACAGTCAAAATTCCGACAGAGGCTTGCCCGTGGAAAAGTCCGACCGTGTGTACGCGGCATAACTTTTGCGGGAAGATGCCCCCATGCTTCGGCATATATAAATGGTGCATGTATGCCCATCATTAGAAGTGGGTGGATGAAGGGCGGTATTCTAATGGTGGGCATACCCACCGATCAATCTTTTTTTTTCGTTCAGCCAACTGGCTGCATGAAAAAAAAAGATTACAATACATGTCCAACAAGGACCAGCAACATACTGGTATGTTGCTGGACTTTGAATGTTTATACCAGAATGATGCCTGCGGGTTTAGGTATCATCTTGGTATCATTCTTTTCAGCCAGCAGCCGGCTTTCATGTAAAAGCAATCCTAGTGGCTAATTAGCCTCTGGACTGCTTTTACAAGCAGTGGGAGGGAATGTCCCCCCCCTGGATATAAAAAGCGCCATTGGGAAATTGGGAAAGCATTTTATCACACCGATCTTGGTGTGGTCAGATGCTTTGAGGGCAGAGGAAAGATCTAGGGTCCAAAAGACCCCAATTTTTTTCAAAAAAAGAGTACCTGTCACTACCTATTGCTATCATAGGGGATATTTACATTCCCTGAGATAACAATAAAAATGATAAAAAAAAAAAATAAGGAAGCAACAGTTTAAAAATAAAAGAAAAAAGCAAAATTAATAATTAAAAAAAAAAGCACCCCTGTCCTGCCCTGCTCTTGCCCAATGGCGATCGCAAGCGTCGGTCTGGCGTCATATGTAAACAGCAATTGCACCATGCATGTGAGGTATCACCGCGAAGGTCAGATCGAGGGTAGTAATTTTAGCAGTAGACCTCCTCTGTAAATCTAACGGCGTAACCTGTAAAGGCTTTTAAAGGCTTTTGCCAATGCGCGTTTGTGCGAAATTTTAAAGCATGTCGTGTTTGGTATCTATGTACTCGGCCTAAGATCATCTTTTTTATTTCATCAAACATTTGGGCAATATAGTGTGTTTTAGTGCATTAAAATTAAAAAAGTGTATTTTTTCCCCAAAAAATGCGTTTGAAAAATCGCTGCGCAAATACTGTGTAAAAAAAAAAATGCAACACCCACCATTTTAATCTGTAGGGCCTTTGCTTTAAAAATATATATAATGTTTGGGGGTTCAACATAATTTTCTTGCAAAAAAATAAAAATGTTTTCATGTAAACAAAAAGTGTCAGAAAGGGCTTTGTCTTCAAGTGGTTAGAAGAGTGGATGTAAGCTTCCTAATGTTGTGTATAAAATGCCAGAACAGTTCAAAACCCCCCCAAATGACCCCATTTTGGAAAGTAGACACTCCAAGCTATATACTGAGAGGCATGTCAAGTCCATGGAATATTTTATATATTGACACAAGTTGCGGAAAAAAGACTATTTATTTATTTATTTTTTGCACAAAGTTGTCACTAAATGATATATTGCTCAAACATGCCATGGGCATATGTGGAATTACACCCCAAAATACATTCTGTTGCTTCTCCTGAGTACGGGGATACCACATGTGTGAGACTTTTTGGGAGCCTAGCCGCGTACGGGACCCCAAAACCAAGCACCGCCTTCAGGCTTTCTAAGGGTGTAAATTTTTGATTTCACTTCTCACTGCCTATCACAGTTTCGGAGGCCATGGAATGCCCAGATGGCACAAACCCCCCCAAATGACCCCATTTTGGAAAGTAGACACCCCAAGCTATTTGCTGAGAGGTATGGTGAGTATTTTGCAGATCTTGCTTTTTGTCACAAAGTTTTGAAAATTGAAAAAATATATATATATTTTCTTTCTTCATTTTCAAAAACAAATGAGAGCTGTAAAATACTCACCATGCCTCTCAGCAAATAGCTTGGGGTGTCTACTTTCCAAAATGGGGTCATTTGGGGGGGTTTTGTGCTATTTTGGCATTTTATGGCCTTCGAAACTGTGATAGGTAGTGAGGAGTGAAATCAAAAATTTGTGCATAGAAATCCTGAAGGCGGTGCTTGGTTTTCGGGGTCCCGTACGCGGCTAGGCTCCTAAAAAGTCCCACACATGTGGTATCCCCGTACTCAGGAGAAGCAGAAAAATGTATTTTGGGGTGTAATTCCACATATAACCATGGCATGTGTGAGCAATATATCATTTAGTGACAACTTTTTGTAATTTTTTTTATTTTTTTTTAGTCATTATTCAATCACTTGAGACAAAAAAAAATATTCAATGGGCTCAACATGCCTCTCAGCAATTTCCTTGGGATGTCTACTTTCCAAAATGGGGTCATTTGGGGGGGTTTTGTACTGCCCTGCCATTTTAGCACCTCAAGAAATGAGGCAGTCATAAACTAAAAGCTGTGTAAATTCCAGAAAATGTACCCTAGTTTGTAGACGCTATAACTTTTGCGCAAACCAATAAATATACGCTTATTGACATTTTTTTTTACTAAAGACATGTGGCTGAATACATTTTGGCCTAAATGTATGACTAAAATTGAGTTTATTCGATTTTTCTTATAACAAAAATTAGAAAATATCATTTTTTTCAAAATTTTCGGTCTTTTTCCGTTTATATCGCAAAAAATAAAAATCGCAGAGGCAATCAAATACCATTAAAAGAAAGCTCTATTTGTGGGAAGAAAAGGACGCAAATTTCGTTTGGGTACAACATTGCATGTCCACACAATTTACAGTTAAAGCAGCGCAGTGCAAAATTCTGAAATCACCTCTGGTCCTTTAGCTACCAAATGGACCGGGGCTTAAGTGGTTAAGAACAAACCTACAGTCCCTGTCTTGTTTGCACCGCCTGTATACTGCTGTTCAGAGTATATAGGGTTTTATTTTGGGTGCAGGGTTCCCCTTAATATCCATACAAGACCCAAAGAAAGGGGCTGGTAATGGACTGGGGTAGGGGGGGGGGGGTCATGGGGTAGCCATGCAATTTTTCTCAAAGATTTTCATCCATATTGCCAGGACAAGACATGACATTAAAGCCGCAAGCAGTTTTAAATGGCTTTTTTTCCTTTAGAAGTGTCATTTTGTGCAGGGACAGTTCTAAACACGGGAAACACGTGGCACTTCACAGGCATACTTTAGACACCCCCCAGGTACGATATTTAAAGGAATATTTCACTTTTTTTTTCACTTTATGCATCATTAAAATGACTGCTCCTGAAAAACTGCCCTTTTTAAAACTTCTTTTTGCATTGATACATGTCCCCTGGTGCAGAACCCGGGTTCCCAAACCCTTTTTAGGACAATAACATGCATATTAGCCGTTATAATTAGCACTTTAGATATCGAACGTTCGCGTCCATTGTATTTAATAGGTTTCTAACGTTCGCGCAAACTTTCGGTCCGTTCGCAGGTTCTGGTGCGAACCGAACCGGGGGTCTCATCCCTACTGTTCAGTTATCTCAGTTTTGTACTATGCTTTTGTAGCACACAAACCTTTTTCTGGCCTGGCTCCCTTGCGAGTCAAGGCACACAATGCTATATGTCCGTACCCTCCTGATTGAAGAGGTTAAGCGGTGTTCACAAATTTTGGGTCTTTCAGCGAGTTACCCTCTTCCACTGGTTCTCTCCCCCAGAGTATGGGGTCAAGTCTCTATTTCTTCCCCCAAAGAAAACAATGTCCAGAAGTACTTTAACTTCAACAGAGTTTATTTTCTATTTGCTACGTAGTAGATAGAGACAGATGGATGAAAGAAGTAATAGTGTGAAGAATAGATCCAGGCACAACCAGTAATCTCGTCGCCACTCGATCCCGAGTGGGTTTAGCTCACCCGGATAATCCTATCCCACAGTCCTAGCAGCCGGTGTGTAGCTCGAACAGTTCTGCCACCCTATCTCCTCCAGGGACGGGTATTAGAAATCCTCTAACCTCTGTAGACTTTAAGAACAGGACAATGCCAATGGGCACTCTACAGGTTAGCTTCCCCGAATAACGAATCCTTCCCTCTGACAGGTCACCAGGCCTCTCCCGAGACAGCAATCTTCCATTACTGATCTCCTCAATGGGACCGATCCTCCCATGGCTTCCTCTCGGTCAGAGCGGGTACCCTCCCCCGGGCACCCTGGGACTCTTCTTTCGGGCGTAGGCCCTAGCTAAAGGTGCTAGGCCCACTAGTAGAGATGCAGGCCCCAGACTAAAGGTGCCTGGGCCTGATCACTTCCACACGTACCCCTGGCCATGAGGGCCACCGAAGGTGGGGTACGTTTCTCACTCCTACTCCTCCGACTCTCACCCGACACCAATGGCGTCTGCCCCTTAAGTACCCTCTCCCGGCATGCACATCAGGTTGACCATGCCCACTGTACCGCTGCCGAGAGAGGACACCCCAAGGCGTAGTAATGCCACCCCTGGCTCAACCCTGACCTGATATGACAGCGCCACCTACAGGCCATAGGGAACCATACACCAGGCAGCATCACATAGGCAGAAGCAAATACCTAGCAATCAGAATGGTCTGAGCCTGGCTAATAGCTCAGACCAGCCCCTAAATTTAATCACATAACACCCCTAAAAGCAAAGGGGCACTACATACACCCCTCCCCCTAAAATAGACACTGTGAATGCAATAAATGCACAACCCCTCAAGCCTGAGCAAACGTGAATTTATTCCAGAAAACTATGTACAATTTGTCGTGTTATTGTGCCTGAAAACCATGAAAAGCATGGGACGGGAAAAAAGAAATAGAGAAGGAAAATATAGAAAACCAAAACACAAACATTGACATCCAATCTCAATGTCACATTTTCACATTACACTGTACATATTCCACCCCCTCCTAAATAACTGTTCCACCCATTCTCTGGCAGAATTGCTTGTAGTTCACATGCAGAGGGGTAGAGAAAAAAAAATACACAAAAATCAAATATCCTAACTTCTAGAAACCAAAGCAAACCATTCCCCCTGAAAGGAATGACCGAATTCTGTAGCATAATATCCTGCAGAACACTACCACCTAGTGGCAGCACATATTTCTGCACTAGCCTTAGTGCCCATAGGCACGGATCCATACACAAGGACACTCCCTTGATCATGACGGCTTCCTGCTTTGGCCCTGACTAAATCTACCCAGTGTTCAGTTATTTTCTAGGGAAAGAAAAAAAACATTCTCCTCTGCGGGACTGAAAAGGGAGAAAAACACAAACAGTCCTCCGCTTCCTCAACCGAGTAAATTCCCTCTTGAGCAGAGAGTCAAATCAGCAGTTCAAGGCAAGTTCCCTGAAGTGGAAATAATAATAAAAAAACAAGTTTCCACTTCAAAGATAGTACTTGGGATCAGGGAGAACAAGGGTTTTCCACTGCTTGTCCAGTGTCTCTACGTAGTAAATAGCATCGTCTCTGTCCTTGCTGCAGATGACCACACGGTCCGCGTGAATGTGCCGACCATAAGTCCAGTCCTTGCGGCAGCCTTTGTACCGATCAGCCATTACAGCAGAACACTTCAAATATCGGTAGCCTCTTGGTACTTTCACATGGTCCCATACAAAGTCAGCGTACCAACGTTCACGAGAGGCCTCAATGTCGTAAAGCAGTTCTTTAGGAACATAAGGATATTCCCAACCATAGTCAGCGGCGGCCTTTTTGTGCAGGAGTAAAGAAATATATGGAAAGAATGGACTTTGTAGTCACTACTATAGAAGAATATATAATTTTTTAATATAATATCATGTAAAATACATAAAAAAACACCAATAATTGAAAAAAATTAAAAACAAGAAAAGAAAAGAATCGGTAACCCGTGTGTCACAACCACAGGAAAACACTCGAGAATAATTGTCACTTGATGCGGGGATGAACGTGCTGAATTGCCCACGCTGGACTCATGGAAAAGTGTTTCCCAGGTAAGTATCCACCGGGTTCCTGAAGAATTTAAAAGTTGCTCAACATGTTTCGCGATTTTGATAGAATCGCTTCTTCAGGAGCTTCTAAATTCCTGTAGAAAGACACAATTTTAATACGTAAACAAATATATATATATATATATATATAAGTATATATGATATAATACAGATTTATGCAGTACATGTGAATATCAATCGCTGTAACCCCTGCCTCTCACCAAATAAAATATTGTTTGCAAAATGTCGAATGCGATTCCTTCACTGCCCAGCAACTCCTCTGAGAGAACCAACCACCTAGGGGTCGCGGACTGTACCCATACAATTCCTGACTGTTAATACCGATCACGGGAAGTGAGTGTGTTGGGAAATACGGGGATGCACCAGGAAGCTAAAATATACCAAGCATATAGGAAAAATTAGACTAGTAAAAAGTGACTGAGATTGCTTTTGAATACAAGTAATACATAGTAGGCCTAAAACTTACATGTATAAAAGTATTTGGTAATGTACGAACCCAGGGAAGGTTTGGAATTTGCTGGATGCGCAGTTAATAGATAAAAGAGGTGGGTCTCTGGAAAATACATAAAAGACATCTTCAGAAAAATGCTAACCAGTTTTTTTCGGCCACCTTTTTGGTATTATACAGATAATATAAAATAAAAACCATACCTTCAGCAAGGCATTGCTACACTAGGGCGGTTTGACATGAATCCAATATGTATAATAAAGACCTGTCCCAGGTATTACATTGATGTCTCGATAATCGAATCAACTCACAGCAATTGAGAACATAGGGATAATGTATATTGAATTGGGGAACTCAAAAAGAGGCTACCAGAGAAAAATCATTTGCTGGTACCTTTCAGCCATATAAAGTAAATCAACATGTATACCTACGGAACTCTGCTTCCCAGATGGCCTAGGCTATAAGCAGACACCAAGCTGCTAGCCTGCTAACGGCGTCAATGAAAAAACGGGTCTAAAATAAAAATTGCAAAGGCTAATGAGTGCTGAGTACTGAGCTAGCATGCTAGTCATTGCTGTCAAACAGCCAGAGACAGTGAGTATATGGCGCCCACCCTACCTTGAAGCTGAAGGATCCCGCATCCACCATAGATTCCTCCTATTGGATTATAGTGTACTGCGAGCAACCGCACTCCACAAACGACGCTGTGGAGTGAACGGTTTGTCTCGCTATTTGTGCATCCCGCTCACGGATTAGTCAGAAACGTCTGACGTCACGCGGGCCGGCCAAGACGCGTCTCACGTCCCTGCCTGTGACGGCGCCTGCGCACTGTCGGACTGCTGGCAGGTCCCGGGCGCAGGTGAGGGCAGAAGTGCGACTAGGGCACATCACGTGATGTGTCCTATGTTGCCATTGGGTGATCGGGATTCCCTCCCACCTAAGGGATAAGGGGGAGGGGTCCTGTTACCCAACGGCTCGGGTGGCCACGTATTCCCCACACCCCACCCCCATAAAAAAGGTAAACAAGCCTGGATGGATAACTAGATGGAATAGTTGAGCTGTTTGCGGGGACATGGAGCAAGTGATTCAACATAAAAAAAAAGAAGAAAAGATTGCATGCAATGGGCATGCTTGGGAAGCCAATAGTTATGGCTATATCTCCATACAACATATAGATAAACATTGAATAGTAGCTGTTGAATAAGCAGTTGTAATAAAAACAAAACTGACACAAAATGCAAAGTTACAAAACTCATGCAGGAGTCCCATTTTGAACACCAAGAAGATGCTTGAAAAGCTATAGAGGCTGTCAAATATTAAAGTCCAAAGTTGACCAATAACTGTCCCTAAAATTGGACATCTTATGTAGGGGCAATAATCATATATTTCCAGATGATGGATAGCTGAAAAAGGAGGGGAACAAAAAGGGGAGATGTATGAATGTTAATATACACAGGAGACGCGTGTAACTGCCACAAAGTCCTTATAGGAAAGGTCGATATGACAGGACCTCGTTAATTCCTGGGGGTTTGATTGCTGAGAGGCGCTCAATCCAATTGGTCTCTTTTTGGAGAATGCGTTTGTCCCAGTTTCCCCCTCGTGGGGGAAATTGTTTGAATTGACGAATGGTTTTACCAACATAAAAAGCTCCGCACTTGCACATCATGAGGTACACTACCCCTTCTGTGTCGCATGTAGAATGGAAACGTGGGCGGAGGTTGTCACCATTGGGTAATCGAAATTGCGTTCCTGTTTGAACCCAGGGACAATACGAGCACTGCCCGCAGGTAAACAGGCCGCACTCCATGGCATTTCTGTCATGTTTTGGTTTGTATTCACTGATGGTTAATTTGTTGCCAATTGATGAGGCCCTACGGTACACAATTTCAGGTGTTTTTCGAACATATTTACCCAATGTAACATCTTCACTAAGGAGATGCCAATGTTGTTCAAGACAGTTTTTTAGGGTATTATGCTGTGCGGAATATTTCGTTATAAACTTTGTGGTTTGTAGGTTAATATTGGTCTTGGGTCTGGAATAGAGTAATGATGTTCTTTCTTTGCCCTTGGCCTTGTTAAAGGCCTTTCTTAAAAGGCTTTTGCTGTAACCTTGATGCAATAAGCGAATGCACAGCTCATTCACCGGCTGCTGGAAATCTGCATCGTAGGTGCAGTTTCTGCGCAGGCAAATGTACTGTGCATATGGAATACTGTGGACTAACGATCTTGGATGTCCACTATTGGCATGTAACAAGGTGTTACCTGCTGTATTTTTGCGGTATAGTTTGGTGACAATGTTGTCACAGGGATCTCTGTAGATAAGCAGGTCAAGAAATGAAATAGAGTTCAAATGCCAATCAAAAGTGAATTTCAAATTGAACTTATTAATATTAAGTTGTTTTAGAACTAGAATTAAGGACGTAATTGTATCAGTCCAGATAACCAAAATATCATCAAAATACCTGAACCAGAACAAAGTCTGGTCCAGGTATTGACGATATGAATAATTAGAAAAGATCTCTCGCTCCCACCTCCCCAGGTACAGGTTGGCGTACGCTGGTGCGCAACAAGTGCCCATGGCGATGCCCTGTACCTGGAGGTAGTGGGAGCCGAGAAATGAAAAATGGTTATGTTTGAGTATAAATGATAATAATTGAATGATGAAAGACTGGAATTTCCATTGTCTATGGTCCTCTTCCATTAGGAAAGTTTTTACTGTTTCTAGACCTAGTTCATGCGGTATACTTGAGTAAAGAGCCTCTACATCTTTTGTAACAAAGTACGCATTGGGAGGAATAGTAAGGCCATCAAGTTTTTTTAGGAGGTCAGATGTATCTCTCACATATGATGGTAATCTTATAACGTGGGGCATTAGAAAAAAGTCAATGAACCTACTAGCATTTTCTGTCATAGATCCTATTCCAGAAATGATAGGTCTACCTGGTGGCTTAGTTTAGTTCTTATGAATCTTCGGAATAGCGTAGAAAATTGCTTCTCTAGGAAAGGCTATATTGAAGTATTCATATGTGGGTTTATCGATCAGCGCGGCTGTATAGGACGTGTAGATCAATAACTTAAACTCCAATTTGAATTGTGCCTTAATCTCTTGTGTAATTGGTTTGTACCATTCAGGATTATTCAGTATATCGAAACACATGGTTTCGTATTGCCTGTAGGTTTGTAGGACGATATTCCCGCCCTTATCTGATGTTTTGATAACGGTATCTTCTCTATTTTGTAAACTTCTTATGGCTTCTTGCTGTTGCCTAGGTAAGTTTGGTGTGGTGGATGATAGTGGCATCTTTTTAATCTCTCTAACCATGGCTAACAAAAAGGCAGCCACCTGCGGATTGGTATTGAGGTCAGGAAATTGATTAGACTTGTTTTTAAATACCGTTTTTTTGATTTCGTTGGGGGGTTCCTGACTTAGATCAGTTTGTTGGGTACTAATTGAATCTGAATTTTCATCCAACAAGAGCATTAGATCTCTCAGTGCTCTGAAGTCTCTCATCATAATTTTTTTTATCTGTTCAGAAAGGCCCTTTTCCTCTCGGAGTCTCCTCCTATTAGGATCAAATATATGTTTGTATGTTAATTTCCTTGCAAACAAATAGAGGTCCTTAATGACCTCATATTTGTCCAGATTGGCGCTTGTACAAAAACTGAGGCCTAGTTTGAGGACTGTTAATTCATCATCTGAGAAAGGATAGGGGGTCAAATTAATGACACTTAGTTCCTCATTATTAGTTAATGGAGGGAGTTCCCCCCTAAAGGGATTGAGGTAACAGTAGGTCTTGTTGGATATAGAGGGGTGCCAGAGGGGCCTGCATTGCCACCTTCTGCTCCTCGGGCATTGTTGAAGAAATTGTACTAGGTTGTGTGTTTTGAGATGCCTGTGTGTGTAATTGTTGTACTGCTTGTGCTGCAATGGGGCCCATATAGGCATATTTGGAAAGATCATAATTGGGTGTGTTTCCTTCACCTCTATTCTGCCCACCCTGTGCGCGTGTTTGTGAAGGTGTGAAGCCTGCAACATTGGCTGGCTTCTTTTTAGTGTTTGGTGTGACAGGATACCCACCACCATAGTGACCCCGCTTACGTGATCTATTGGGGGGATAGGGATTGTTCACCGTTTGTGTTAGCTGTGCCTGTGAAGATAAAGAGGAATCAGATTTAGTGTCATCTTCTGAAACATATATATTTGAACGGTTTGTTTGTGAACGATTTTTGAACCCTGGACCTCTTCCCCTGGTGGGATTGTCCCATTTATAGGCAAAACCTTCTGCAAATGCCATCCTATCTTTTGAGATTTTAGCTTGTTTTTTAGAGATGATACTCTTATTGAGTCTATCTAAATACACCTTCAATTCCTGACTTTTGGCTGCAAATTGAGCATGTGTTGTAATTGATATTTAGTATGTAGTAATGCTAGTTCCTGATCCAACATATTCTTATCCAATGCGTATTGGGACATCAGAAGTTGCATGCAATCTTGGCTACATTTATTAAGGACCCCCTCCCAAGACCTTTTTAGGTCTTGTGAGGCGTTCTTAACTGTGGGGAACATCTGAATTCTAAGGCCCATAGGGCTAATGTTCTCTCCAATATATACCTTGAAGAATTCCATATGCCAATAGAGGTTGGATTTCCTTTTCAATAGTTGTTTAAGTTTGTCAAAATATAATCTTAGATCATCATCATTCCTATTGGTCCCATTATATGAAGTTTGGAACTCATGTGCAGGAGCCGTTGCAACCGGGCTAGGGGTGGCATGGTGGCCCGGTCTCCTGCTCCTGGGAAGACAATAGCGTCCGGAAACCTTCTCAATGGTGCAGGCTCCAGCAGTGGCAAAGGTGGCCGTAATGGTGCCCGGGCATCCGCAACAGCAGGCACAGAAGACGCCGGAGCTGGCAAAGTGGGCGTAGGATCAGTCTCTTCCCTTGCAGTAGAGACTTCCACTCGGGGTGTAGTTTCTCCAGAGTCCATCAATGAAACTCCACCTAAACTGCGGGGGGGAAGCTGCCGGAATTCTATCCCAGCCCTTTCTTTTAAATACTTCATCCACATCACGATCATCTCCCACATCTGAAGATGAGTCCAACTCAGAAGTATTATACTCCTCCGCCGGTAGATAGCTGGCGGTGGAGACAGACGCAACGTCCCTGAAAATGGAGTGTCTTTGTGGGCTGGCTGTCCACACCTCCCCTGTAGCGTGGGGTGTGGGCTTCCCTTCCCTCTCCAACAAAGTAAATGTCCCTCTTCTACCAGCCTCCTTACCTTCCCCCGACGTGGATCTCCTGGAGGTCCCTCCGGCTGAAAGATCCGGTTCAGGCAGGCGCTGGGGCAGGCTTCGACCGCGGCTGCGGGATGCCTTTACGTATCCCACCTTCCGAAAGACCGAAACTGCAGCGCCAGTCCTTGGCACTGAGGACAGAGCATGCCCAGGCCCTCCGCATCCCTACACGTATATAGCGCGAAGCGGCCCCTAGGCTTGAGCCGAATCCCTGTATCTGTCAGGAGGGCAGCGAAAGAAACAACGTCCATGGCTGTGGTGGGGGGGAACATCCGTGGTCCTGGTGAAACAGAAATCCATGGGGCGGCAGACATGTTGCTTCTTCACCAGTTCAGCTATACTGTCCCTTGGCGCCAAACTGTCACGTGCAATACAAGTTGGTGGGGGCTCCTCCCCCTTTTCTTCTTTTTCTGCACGTAGCTCGCTGGCTTTTCTAGACTTCAGACACGCCCACGCAGTTAGAAAATTCAGCATAGGTCTTGGCCTGTACAAGTGGCGCAGTTCACTTTTCCCAAAATGGCCGGCCTCCACATAATCACACCAGGGGAAAAACATAAAGTCCAGCTTCAGGGCAGCTGAATCCCGGACTCGAGCCCCCATGTGTAGCACACAAACCTTTTTCTCGCCTGGCTCACTTGCGAGTCAAGGCACACCGTGCTATATGCCCGTACCCTCCTGGTTGAAGAGGTTAAGCGGTGTTCACAAATTTTGGGTCTTTCAGCGAGTTACCCTCTTCCACTGGTTCTCTCCTCCAGAGTATGGGGTCAAGTCTCTATTTCTTCCCCCAAAGAAAACAATGTCCAGAAGTACTTTAACTCCAACAGAGTTTATTTTCTATTTGCTGCGTAGTAGATAGAGACAGATGGATGAAAGAAGGAATAGTGTGAAGAATAGATCCAGGCACAACCAGTAATCTCGTCGCCACTCGATCCCAAGTGGGTTTAGCTCACCCGGATAATCCTATCCCACAGTCCTAGCAGCCGGTGTGTAGCTCGAACAGTTCTGCCACCCTATCCCCTCCAGGGACGGGTATTAGAAATCCTCTAACCTCTGTAGACTTTAAGAACAGGACAATGCCAATGGACACTCTCTACAGGTTAGCTTCCCTGAATAACAAATCCTTCCCTCTGACAGGTCACCAGGCCTCTCCCGAGACGGGAATCTTCTATTACTAATCTCCTCAATGGGACTGATCCTCCCCTGGCTTCCTCTCGGTCAGAGCGGGTTCCCTCCCCCGGGCACCCTGGGACTCTTCTTTCGGGGGTAGGCCCTAGCTAAAGTTGCTAGGCCCACTAGTAGAGTTGCAGGCCCCAGGCTAAAGGTGCCTGGGCCTGATCACTTCCACACGTACCCCTGGCCATGAGGGCCACCGAAGGTGGGGTACGTGTCTCACTCCTACTCCTCCGACTCTCACCCCGACTCTGACACCAATAGCGTCTGCCCCTTAAGTACCCTCTCCCGGCATGCACAGCAGGTTGACCACGCCCACTGTACCGCTGCTGAGAGGGGACACCCCAAGGCATAGTAATGCCACCCCTGGCTCAACCCCGACCTGATATGACAGCGCCACCTACAGGCCACAGGGAACCATACACCAGGCAGCATCACATAGGCAGAAGCAAATGCCTTGCAATCAGAATGGTCTGAGCCTGGCTAATAGCTCAGACCAGCCCCTAAATATAGGCACATAACACCCCTAAAAGCAAAGGGGCGCTACACTTTTATACCTTGACTCTTGTGAGTATTTACTCACTTGTCTTTACATTTAACCACTTGCCTACAGGGCACTTTCACCCCCTTCCTGCCCAAGCCATTTTTCAGCTTTCAGCGCTGTCCCACTTTGAATGACAATTGCGCGGTCGTGCGACGCTGAACCCAAACGAAATTTGCGTCCTTTTTTCCCCACAAATAGAGCTTTTCTTTGGTATTTGATCACCTCTGCAGTTTTTTTATTTTTTGCGCTATAAACAAAAGAAGAGCTATAATAAATATCCATTTTATTTATTTTTTTAAAACAAATTTTTTTCTCAGTTTAGGCCGATACGTATTCTTCTACATATTTTTGGTAAAAAAAAAGTGCAATAAGCGTATATTGATTGGTTTGCGCAAAAGTTATAGCATCTAAAAAATAGGGGATAGATTTATAGCATTTTTATTAATTATTTTATTTTTACTAGTAATTGCGGCGATCTGCGTTTTTTTATTTATTTATTTTTTTTTAATCGTGACTGCGATATTTCGGCGGACAGATCGGACACTTTTGTCACGTTTTTGGGACCATTCACATTTATACAGCGATCCCTGGTATAACAATCCATTGATTACTGTATAAATGTGACTGGCAGGGAAGGGGTTAACACTAGGGGGTGATGAAGGGGTTAAATGTGTTGCCTGGGAGTGATTCTTACTGTGGGGGGAGGGGACTGACTGGGGGAGGTGACTGATGGGTGTCCCTATGTACAAGGGACACAGCATCGGTCTCCTCCCCCTGACAGGATGTGGATCTCTGTGTTTACGCACAGATATCCACGGTCCTGCTCAGTTACTGGGCAATCGCGGGAGCCCGGCGGCCATCGCGGCCGCCGGTCACGCGCTTTGGTTCCACAGCGATGTGGCGGGTGCGCGCACCCCCTTATGGCTTCTGAAGGCGCAACGTCATATGACGTCCCATCAGAACAATAGAGTCTTCCGCCCGCCATCATTTGACGGTGGGCGGTGGACAAGCAGTTAAAGGGGAAGTAAACTCTCTTTGTTGTTTTGTACCTACAGGTAAGCCTATGCTAAAACTTACCTGTAAATATCTCCTAAATGTGCACCGTTTAGGAGATATTTACATGTGTAGCAGCCGGTGAGGTCACTGGCGCATACGCACACCGTCCATTGATAGAGCCGGGCTGTGGCAGGAGTGACGTCATGCACAGGAAGACTGCATGAAGATATCCATCTATGAGCAGTGACAGTGCGCCATTGGAGAGATCCATTGTTTAGGTAAGTCTGTCATGATGTGCTAGTATAAAATGTCAGAACAGTTCAAAACCCCCCCAAATGACCCCATTTTGGAAAGTAGACACCCCAAGCTATATACTGAGAGGCATGTCGAGTCCATGGAATATTTTATATGTTGACACAAGTTGCGGAAAAAATATTTTTTTTTTTTTTTTGCACAAAGTTGTCACTAAATGATATATTGCTCAAACATGCCATGGGCATATGTGGAATTACACCCCAAAATACATTCTGTTGCTTCTCCTGAGTACGGGGATACCACATGTGTGAGACTTTTTGGGAGCCTAGCCGCGTACGGGACCCCAAAAACCAATCACCGCCTTCAGGCTTTCTAAAGGTGTAAATTTTTGATTTCACTTCTCACTGCCTATCACAGTTTCGGAGGCCATGGAATGCCCAGATGGCACAACCCCCCCCCCCCAAATGACCCCATTTTGGAAAGTAGACATCCCAAGCTATTTGCTGAGAGGTATTGTGAGTATTTTTCAGATCTCGCTTTTTGTCACAAAGTTTTGAAAATTAAAAAAAAAAAAGAAAAAAAAAAATTCTTTCTTCATTTTTAACAAAACAAATGAGAGCTGTAAAATACTCACCATGCCTCTCAGCAAATAGCTTGGGGTGTCTACTTTCCAAAATGTGGTCATTTGGGGGGGTTTTGTGCTATTTTGGCATTTTATGGCCTTCGAAACTGTGATGGGTAGTGAGGAGTGAAATCAAAAATTTGTGCCTAGAAATCCTGAAGGCGGTGCTTGGTTTTCGGGGTCCCGTACGCGGCTAGGCTCCTAAAAAGTCCCACACATGTGGTATTCCCGTACTCAGGAGAAGCAGCAAAATGTATTTTGGGGTGTAATTCCACATATAACCATGGCATGTGTGAGCAATATATCATTTAGTGACAACTTTTTGTAATTTTTTTTTGTCATTATTCAATCACTTGGGACAAAAAAAAAATATTCAATGGGCTCAACAGGCCTCTCAGCAATTTCCTTGGGGTGTCTTCTTTCCAAAATGGGGTCATTTGGGGGGGTTTTGTACTGTCCTGCCATTTTAGCACCTCAAGAAATGAGATAGGCAGTCATAAACTAAAAGCTGTGTAAATTCCAGAAAATGTACCCTAGTTTGTAGACGCTATAACTTTTGCGCAAACCAATAAATATAAGCTTATTGACATTTTTTTTACTAAAGACATGTGGCTGAATACATTTTGGCCTAAATGTATGACTAAAATTGAGTTTATTCGATTTTTCTTATAACAAAAAGTAGAAAATATCATTTTTTTTCAAAATTTTCGGTCTTTTTCCATTTATATTGCAAAAAATAAAAATCGCAGAGGCAATCAAATACCATTAAAAGAAAGCTCTATTTGTGGGAAGAAAAGGACGCAAATTTTGTTTGGGTACAACATTGCATGTCCGCACAATTTACAGTTAAAGCAGCGCAGTGCAAAATTCTGAAATCACCTCTGGTCCTTTAGCTACCAAATGGTCCGGGGCTTAAGTGGTTAAAATTATTACTTTTGATTTTTCATGTTTGTGTCCCATAGACTTTAATAGGATTTGCATGTTCGCACAAATTTTTTTCCTGTTCGCATGTTCTGGTGTGAACCGAACCAGGGGGTGTTCGGCCCATCCCTAGTCAGTGGAGAAAAATAAGCCATATTGTTGGAATTGGTGGGATAAAATAAACTCCATCACTGGTGTCATTGGGATAAAATAAGCCCCATTGTTGGTGTAATTGGGATTAAACAAACCCAATTGTTGGTGTCAGTGGGATAAAAAAAGCCCTATTGTTGGCGACTTGGTGTCGGTGGGATAAAGTAATTCCTACCAGTTGAGTCAAGTCTTTACTCTTCCCTACCTTTTGGGGAAGAAAGTTGCCTTCTTACTTAAAATAATTTATTTGCTGACTGTTTTATAGAAGGTTGCAATACACACCTTTATTTTGGCTGTTCAGTTCATGAAATGGAAGGTCTCTGGATACCTGCATGTAGCAAGATGGACTACAATTGTAACGAACAGCTATTCCCTGCCCTATCTGTATATCATATTATCCCTCTAGTGCTCAGCGTTACTGAACTGACATTATATCTGTGAGCCCAACCAAAAGGCTTGTGGGATTGGTAGTTCCACCAGATGGCTATTCCCCTGCATGGCTATATGGCCGGACTACATATCCCAGGGATCTTTCCCACCATCAGGGAGATTGCTGGGAAGGGCTATAAAAGAAACCAGAGACCTGCCCCAGGCTCTCCTTCTTCACGGGCCTCGTGTGTGATGGATCTCTCTGTGCAGGGAGAGCGAGATTGCGGCCTACCACGCGGGGTACAACATTCCTGCCCGACTGAGAAGGGGTCCATCGCTGCCTGCTGTTCATCAGACATCTGACCAGCACCAACTTGACCATACAACAACCCACGCTTCATGTTCCGCATTCAGGTGATCATCATAAGCGGGTTCGCAGCCAGGAAGTCTATTCAGGAGTCGCTGTCTGAAAGGCGCTTGATCAGTCTGGTCGTTGGTAAGAGGGCAATTGCCCACTTGGTTGTTTACTGGGACACTGTGCACAAACAGCTTTACTTTGGGAACACTTCACTACACTTCTATTCAAACATTATACATAGGCATCTTTAGCTGCAGTAAGCGCAAGATATACTACCACTCTGTTACTACACCTTATTGGATACAGTTAATGAGCTCCACGTGTCGGTGAAGACCATCAGATCTGCAACAGGGGCATTCTGTCATTGCTGCTTAAAGGGCCCTTATACCATCCTTGTTTAGCTCCAACTCTCATTAGGATAAAGGTTGAACAGAACAGGCCGGCCTGGGTTTCTCTTTCTAGAAGTATTGTCAGAATCTATGCTTAACTTTGCTTATATGCAGCGCTTATCCATGAAATTAACATAATTAATCAAAATTAGCATGTAATAATATATGTGCTAAGTGATAAGAACATAAATGTAAAAATATAAATATAAATATAGAGTGAATAAAAAGTCCAAAAACTCAATCCAAGTAAAACTCCTACTAAGGGAAATGAGTCCAAAGTGAAGAAAAAAGTGTGCTCCAAAACAACTTGAAGAAAATAGCTTCAACCCGTGAGTATGATCCTCTAAATAGTGCTGACACCCAAAGTGAAGGGGATATGTTTCTGCTTACCAGAAAGTAGGGATGAGCCGAACACCCCCGGGTTCGGTTCGCCCCAGAACCCGCGAACGGACCGAAAGTTCGCACAAACATTAGAACCCTATTAAATACAATGGATGCGAACGTTTGAATTCTAAAGTGCTAATTATAACGACTATTATCCATGTTATTGTCCTAAACAGAGTTTGGGAACCCGGGTTCTGCACCAGGGGACATGTATCAATGCAAAAAGAAGTTTTAAAAACTGCCTTTTTTCGGGAGCAGTCATTTTAATGATGCATAAAGTGAAAAAAAAAGTCAAATATTCCTTTAAATATTGTACCTGGGGGGTGTCTAAAGTATGCCTATGAAGTGCCACGTGTTTCCCGTGTTTAGAACTGTCCCTGCACAAAATTACATTTCTAAAGGAAAAAAAAAGCCATTTAAAACTGCTTGTGGCTTTAATGTAATGTCTGGTCCGGGTAATATGGATGAAAATCTTTAAGAAAAATGGCATAGCTACCCCATCTTCCCCCCTTCCCCCTACCCCAGCCCATTACCAGCCCCTTTGGGTCTTGTTTGGATATTAAGGGGAACCCCGCAACACAAAATAAAAAAGGCCCTATATACTCTGAACAGCCGTATACAGGCGGTGCATACAAGACAGGGACTGTAGGTTTGTTCTTAAGTAGAATCTGTTTGTAATTTTGAACACGTACATTGTTTAAGTGTAGCTCCAGCCAAAAAATCTATTTTTAAGCTTTTTGGAAAACATAGGGAAGGGTTATCACCCCTGTAACATTTGTTTTGCTGTCTGTGCCCCTGTTCAGAACATTTCACCTCACTTTGCATCCCAATGACAACTGTTTTTGAAATGTGGTGTTTTTCTTGAAACAAGGATTGGTGATAAAGCATCAGTAGAGAGGAGACACCTTTCTCCCATATTAATTGTTACAGGAGAGAATTTTCCTTCCTAGGGGTAGATTTCCTCTCACTTCCTGTTGTCTTCTTCCGTTTGCAAGTAGGAGTCGTTTGTAAGTTGGATGTTTGAAAGTAGGGACCTGCCGTATATACTCTGCAGAAATTGGCCCCTTAGGTGTTGGTGTTGGCACAACACTGTAAGCACTCACAGTTACTCTTGGTGGGTGCTGGAACGCCCTGCTGTCAACTATTATATCAGGAATTGTAATAACATATAATTGTTGAACAGTGGTAGTAAAAATTGGGCCTTTGATGGTGGTGCTGGTGCCACAACACTGTAAGGCCTGACAGTTACTCTTGGTGGGCGCAACAATGGGCCCTGCTGTGAATTATTAGATCAATAATTATAATTGCATGCCCCTGTTGAACAGGGGCTGAAAAATTGGGCCTTAGGCACTGGTGGCACAACACTGCAACCCCTCACAGATACTGTACTTGGAGCACAGCAATGAGCCCTGTTGCAAAGTATTGCTTCAAAAATTGTAATGACACGCCCCTGTTAAACAGGGGCTGAAAAATTGGGCCTTAGGCACTGGTGGCACAACACTCCAACCCCTCACAGATACTGTACTTGGAGCACAGCAATGAGCCCTGTTGCAAAGTATTGCTTCAAAAATTGTAATGACACGCCCCTGTTAAACAGGGGCTGAAAAATTGGGCCTTAGGCACTGGTGGCACAACACTCCAACCCCTCACAGATACTGTACTTGGAGCACAGCAATGAGCCCTGTTGCAAAGTATTGCATCAAAAATTGTAATTACACGCCCCTGTTAACCACTTCAATACAGGGCTTTTATACACCCTTCCTTACCAGACCAATTTGTAGCTTTCAGCGCTCTCACACTTTGAATGACAATTACTCAGTCATGCTACACTGTACCCAAACCAAATTTTTATCACTTTTTTCTCACAAACAGAGCTTTCTTTTGGTGGTATTTAATCACCGCTAGGTTTTTTATTTTTTGCAATATAAGCGAAAAAAGTTAGATTTTTTTTTAAAAAAAACACTGTTTTTTTGTTTTTATTGTAAAATTTTGCAAATAAGTAATTTTTCTTCAAAAAATTGGGCCAAAATGTATACTGCTACATATCTTTAGTAAAAATAACCAAAAAAGTGTATATTATTTGGTCTCTGTGAAAGGTATAGAGTCTACAAGCTATGGTGCAAATCATTGAAAAATTATCACATCTGATCACACCTGATGTACTGAAGGCCTATTTCATTTCTTGAGACCCTAACAAGCCAGGAAAGTACAAATACCCCCCAAATTACCCCTTTTTGGAAAGCAGACATTCCAATGTATTTAGTAAGAGTCATTGTGAGTTTTTTGTATCTGTACTTTTTTCCCACAATTCTTGGGAATTTTTTTTAATTTTTTTAAATTTTTATTTTTTTGCACAAAATTGTCATAATAACAAGTTATTTCTCTCACACAGCACATGCATACTTGCAATGACACCCCAAAATACATTCTGCTACTCCTCCTGAGTATGGCGATACCAAATGTGTGAGACTTTTACACAGCCTGTCCAAATACAGAGGCCCAACATTGAAATAGCACCTTCAGGCATTCTAGGAGCATAAATTGCACATCTCATTTCTCAACCACCTATTACAGTTTTGAAGACCCTGGAGCACCAGGACAATGGAAATGCCCATAAAATGACCCCATTTTGGAAAGCTAACACCCCAACGTATAATCTATGAGGCATAATGAGTCTTTTGAACGGTTCATTTTTTTCCAGAAGTTTTTGGAATATGTGGGAAAAAAATGAAAACGCATTTTTTTTATACAAAGTTGTCCATTTATAAGATATTACCAACACATAGCAAAAATTACACCCCAAAATACATTCTGCTACTCCTCCTGAGTATGGCGATACCAAATGTGTGAGACTTTTACACAGCCTGGCCAAATACAGAGGCCCAACATTGAAATAGCCCCTTTAGGCATTCTAGGAGCATAAATTACACATCTCATTTCTCAACCACCTATTACAGTTTTGAAGGCCCTGGAGCACCAGGACAATAGAAACGCCCATAAAATGACCCCATTTTGGAAAGCTAACACCCCAACGTATAATCTATGAGGCATAATGAGTCTTTTGAACAGTTCATTTTTTTCCAGAAGTTTTTGGAATATGTGGGAAAAAAATGAAAACGCATTTGTTTTATACAAAGTTGTCCATTTATAAGATATTACCAACACATAGCATGTACATAGCAAAAATTACACCCCAAAATACATTCTGCTACTCCTCCTGAGTATGGCGATACCAAATGTGTGAGACTTTTACACAGCCTGGCCAAATACAGAGGCCCAACATTGACGTAGCACCTTCAGGCATTCTAGGAGCATAAATTACACATCTCATTTCTCAACCACCTATTACAGTTTTGAAGGCCCTGGAGCACCAGGACAATAGAAACGCCCATAAAATGACCCCATTTTGGAAAGCTAACACCCCAACGTATAATCTATGAGGCATAATGAGTCTTTTGAACGGTTCATTTTTTTCCAGAAGTTTTTGGAATATGTGGGAAAAAAATGAAACCGCATTTTTTTTATACAAAGTTGTCCATTTATAAGATATTACCAACACATAGCATGTACATAGCAAGAATGACACCCCAAAATACATTCTGCTACTCCTCCTGAGTATGGCGATACCAAATGTGTGAGACTTTTACACAGCCTGGCCAAATACAGAGGCCCAACATTGAAATAGCACCTTCAGGCATTCTAGGAGCATAAATTACACATCTAATTTCTCAACCACCTATTACAGTTTTGAAGACCCTGGAGCACCAGGACAATGGAAACTCCCATAAAATGACCCCATTTTGGAAAGCTAACACCCCAACGTATAATCTATGAGGCATAATGAGTCTTTTGAACGGTTCATTTTTTTCCAGAAGTTTTTGGAATATGTGGGAAAAAAATGAAAACGCATTTTTTTTATACAAAGTTGTCCATTTATAAGATATTACCAACACATAGCATGTACATAGCAAAAATTACACCCCAAAATACATTCTGCTACTCCTCCTGAGTATGGCGATACCAAATGTGTGAGACTTTTACACAGCCTGGCCAAATACAGAGGCCTAACATCTAAGTAGCACCGTCATGTGTTCTAGGAGCATAAATTACACACATAAATTCCTGACAACCTATCACATTGTTGAAGGCCCTTCATATTTCTAAAACATAGCATGTACTGTACATACCAATTATAAACCAAAATACATTCTTCTGAGAAAAAAGGGTAAAGAAAAGATTACCTGCGGTTTTAGTAGTGCAGTGGTCCAAAGAGGAGAGCATCGGTCCAGGCAGCAGGCAGGAACGTGGACAGCGACAGCAAAACAGGCAGCAGGCAGGAATAGTCAGTACAGGTAGAGATGATGTCAGCACAGCCAAAGCATTGGTCCAGATAGCAGGCAGAGATGTGGTCAGCAGTAGCAAAAGGAACAAAGGATCGTCCATGCAGCAGGCAGGAATACTGTCCATAGTTAGTACATGCAGCAGGCAGAGGTATGGTCAGCACAGCCAGAGTATTTGTCCAGGGAGCAGGCAGGACCATCAAGCTTAGGGCAACGGTCAGGAAAGAATGGGGACAGGGGTAGAGGCTTCTCCCACCCAAATCGCTTTGAAGCCTCCGGACAACCAGACCCTGTTCTGGGAACACAGAAAACCAAAAACTGGTTTTCTGAACTCAGAACACTATTCTGGAGCCCCTCACATATGTGAGACCCCTGTGTAGCAGGGTGAAAGATCAGTCCAAGGGGGCAGGCAAAAACATGGTCAACAGGCCGAGGTCAGTGCAGGTAAAAGGCAGAAATAAACGGTAGGCAGAGGCATAATCCATACAGTCCAGGGTCAGTTCACGTGAAAGGCAGAAACATGGCGGATAAACAATGCAGACGGTAGGCAGAGACATAGTCGAGAAACAGGCCAGGGTCAGTTCACATGGAAGACAATGATATGGTTGGTTGAGGCAGGGAAATATTCAGGACATATTGAAAACGGGGAAATGGCAGTATTAGAAATATGGGCTAATAGTTTTCGAGAGTGTGATATCGCTTGAAGCATTTTCCGATGCAAAGGCCAGGTTGGGAGGGACAGTCGGGACAATGGAAGCTGGTGTCTTTCCTAATTCCTCTTCTGGTGCACACCCGACATTTTTTTTGCCGTCGTCTTCCGGATCGTGATGGTGGAATATGGTCTGAAAAATGGCGCTCATGTAGTCTGCTGACACAATCTGAGTGAATGCTTTCTGGGGGGGATGTTTGTTGGTAGATCAGGGCAGTGACAATGTCTTCAATAAATCTCATGAAGGTGGTGGGTCTATGTGTGGATTTTTGGTAGACTATGAAAGAATTTAACAGGGCCAAATGAAAAAAGTAAATTGCGATTTTTTTATACCAGAAGAGGGATTTTCGGGTTGAAAGATAGGGCTGCAACATTTGATCATTTAAATCCACACCCCCCATGAATTTATTGTACTCATTGATGCAGGAAGGCTTGCGAACGGTACTGCGTCTTCTGTGAAGTTCCACCGAGGTGTCATCGTGGATGGTGGACATGATGTACACATCTTTCCTATCCCTCCACTTCACAGCCAACACTTCCTCGTTCCTCAAGCTTGCCGATTCCCCCTTTTGAATGGTTGTGGTGACAAGACGCTGTGGGAAGCCCTTTCTGTTTATTCTTGTTGTACCACACGCCAGAGTTTTTTTTAGGTAGAGGTGGCGGAGAAGGGGCAGGCTGGTATAATAGTTGTCCATATAAATATGATACCCCTTTTGGAGGAGTGGAAATACCAACTCCCAAACAATTTTTCCACTTATTCCCATGTACGATGGACACTCAGGGGGCTCGAGCTGGGAATCTTTGCCTTCGTACATGCGGAATGAGTGCACATAACCAGTGGCGCTTTCACAGAGCTTGTTGAGCTTCAAGCCGTACCTCGCCCGCTTACTGGGGATATATTGCTTGATTCCCAGCCGGCCTGTGAAATGCACCAGGGATTCGTCCACAGAAATGTTTTGGTCAGGGACATAAAGTTCGGCAAACTTCTTGGAAAAAAAATTAATTAGGGGGCGAATTTTATATAATTTGTCAAAGTTTGGGTGATCTCGGGGGGGGGGCACTGTGAGTTGTCACTGAAATGCAGGAACCGCATTATAAGTTCGTATCGGGACCTGGACATGGCCGATGTAAAAATTGGCATATGGTGGATGGGTTTCTAAGACCAATACCTATTCATTTCATTTTTTTTTGTAAGCCCCGTGTTAAACGTTAGGCCTAAAAACAATCTAAGCTCCACCACTGTTAGGGGTCTCCATTCAAAAGGGCGGGCATAGCTGGAGCTGGGGTTGTTTTCAATGAATTGTTGAGCAAAAAGATTAGTTTGCTCCACAATGCCTTGAACCAATTCATCAGGGAAAAATAAATTAAAAAAATCAAGTTTGGAAAAACCCTCAGTGTTGACCTGCACACCTGGCTGTGCTGTAAAAGGGGGGATCGTGGCTGACCCTGAGGTAGAAGGCAGCCACAATGGGTTTGCCAAGCCATCTGGAAGCTGGGTTCGGGTCCTACTTCTTTGGCGTGTACTTGCACTGGGCCTTTCCTCCTGGGGTCTAGCAGCGCTTGCACTGGGCCTTTCCTCCTGGGGTCTAGCAGCGCTTGCACTGGACCTCGCCTCCTGGGGTCTACCGCCGTTGGCACTGCTGGTCGCTGCCTGGTGTTCAGACCGTCGTCTTTTTGGACGGACTGTGTCCTCCTCTAATTCGGATCCGGATGTGCTGCCTTCGGGGGGTTCATATTCCGAACCAGAATCGGAATCAGAACTGAGCGGTGAGAGCTCCCCGTTGCTCTCATCGGTCAGACTGAGTATTTGATATGCTTCTTCTGGGGTGTACACCTTTCTGGACATAGTGGGTACGCTGGTGAGGTGGCAGGTACTCTGGTGGCAGGTTCTCTGGTGAGGTGGCGGGTACTCTAATGGACAGGTACTCCTGATGGATTGGTGGTGGGTACTGCTGATGGACAGGTACTCCTGATGGACAGGTACTCCTGATGGACTGGTGGCGGGTACTCTGAGGTGGCGGGTACTCAGGTGAGGTGGTGGGTACTCCTGATGGACAGGTACTCCTGATGGACTGGTGGCGGGTACTCAGGTGAGGTGGCGGGTACTCCTGATGGACAGGTACTCCTGATGGACTGGTGGCGGGTACTCTGAGGTGGCGGGTACTCAGGTGAGGTGGCGGGTACTCCTGATGGACAGGTACTCCTGATGGACAGGTACTCCTGATGGACTGGTGGCGGGTACTCTGAGGTGGCGGGTACTCAGGTGAGGTGGCGGGTACTCCTGATGGACAGGTACTCCTGATGGACTGGTGGCGGGTACTCTGAGGTGGCGGGTACTCAGGTGAGGTGGCGGGTACTCCTGATGGACAGGTACTCCTGATGGACAGGTGGGTGGC
The DNA here is from genome assembly GCA_029206835.1 of Rana muscosa. NCBI lineage: Eukaryota > Metazoa > Chordata > Amphibia > Anura > Ranidae > Rana > Rana muscosa. The sequence continues at coordinate 61,550,522 of JARGYO010000094.1, forward strand.
TGGTGATCTGGTGGCAGGTACTAGATGACAGGTACTCTTTATTTAGGGGGGGCAATCTGGGCACAGTAGTACATATGTATATGTGTATAACATATGTGTAACTCACTGTTAGCTGATCTCCTCCTCACAGGTGTGTGAAGAGGAGAACCAGGCAACAGTGAGTTACACACAATTGTGTGTTTTGTTTACATTTAGTGACCTGCTGTGATTGGACACAGCCGGTCACGTGGTAAAGAGCCAATTTCATTGGCTCTTTACCCTGATCGAGGCTGGGCTGTATCCAAGGGAAAAACTTCAGCCCCGATCGCCGCGCTGCGCGCCCCCGGGGGGCGCGCGGGCGCCGTGCACGCCGCTGCGCAGCTCTGCATCATCAATTCCGATAAGTTTATACCGGAATCTCCGCCGCCCGCCGCCACATTACTTGAATCGGTGTGTCCAGAGGGACACACCGGATCCCAGATCGGCGCGCTGCGCGCCCCCGGGGGCGCGCGCGGGCGCCGTGCACGCCGCTGCTGCAGCTCTGCATATGGGAGCCGGTAAGCCGCTCCGCTGCCCGCCGCTGCTGCTCCGCCGCCACTCATTTACCCCCATCAGGGAACTGCTGTGTCCTAAGGAACACAACGGTACCTGGGAGAGCCGGCGAAGCACTGGATGGCGGCGGGAGGGGGGGTGCCCCCTCCCGCCGCCTATAAGAACGATCAAGCGGCGGAACCGCCGCTATGATCGTTCTTATGGTGCAGAGAATCGCTGGCAGAACAAAAGGATATCTGAATGATGCCTCTAGCTGCAGGCATCATTCAGATATTCCCCTACAAAGCAGAGGACGTCATATGACGTCCACCCAGGATGGGAGATCCCATCTGTGGACGTCATATTACTATGGCTGGGTAGGGAAGTGGTTAAACAGGGGCTGAAAAATTGTGCCTTAGCCACTGGTGGCGGCACCCATAAACCAAAATGTTCTTCCAAGCTATCATCATTAATCGGATCATTGAGGAGGAGGAGGAGGAGGATAGCCAGTCAACATAACAGCACAGGCACTCAGCATCAGCATCAGTCTTGAAGGGATGTGACATTTTAAAATCAATTAGTCTGTTATATCAGCATCAGGTGTGTGGTAGCTGGTGGTGATCCAAGACTGGTTCATCTTGATGAAAGTCAGTCGATCAACCGAGTCGGTGGACAGGCGCACCCTGTGATCCGTGACAAATCCTCCAGCAGCACTGAATGTGCGTTCTGAAAGAACGCTGGATGCAGGACAGGCCAGTAGCTCAATTGCATACTGTGCAAGCTCTGGCCAGTGATCCATCCTCAAGACCCAGTAAGCCAGAGGATTTTCGGTGGGGAAGGTGTCCAAGTCTGACCTTGCCCCTAGGTATTCCTGCACCATGTATGTCAGACGCTGGCAATGGTTGCTGGAACCGATCATACTTTGGGGCTGCGGACTAAAGAATTGTCTGAACGCATCGGTCAGACGGCCACCTTCCCCACCGCTCCTTCTTTGACTGCCCGAAGCCTCAGCAACTCGTTGCCCAGGACCAGGAGTTTGTAACCTCCCAGTCTCTGGGAACGCGTTGCACAGACCTTTCTGCAAGGCCTCCCGGAGTTGTCTCATCCTCTGCTCCCTCTGCGACGGTAAGATAAGGTCCGCAACCTTACCCTTGTACCGTGGATCAAGGAGAGTGGCCAGCCAGTAATGGTCCCTCTCCTTGATCCGAAGAATACAAGGATCCTTCCGCAGACTTTGCAAGATCAGGGAGGCCATGCAGCGTAGGTTAGCTGAGGCATTCAGTCCGGAGTCCTCTGGGTCACTAAGGACGACATGATCCGCAGCCACCTCCTCCCAGCCACGTACAAGTCCACTGGTTTCTTGGGACTGTAAATCATCCCTAAAAGACTGCTGCTGATGATGCTGAGTGCCAGCCTCCACCTCCATGCTGACACAATCCTCCTCCTCCTCCTCCTCCTCCTCTTCCTGTGCGATGGGTGGGACAGAAGGAACACTGTCTGGGTAAAGGGGGCCTTGAGAGGCAAGGAAGTCCTCCTCTTCCTGCCTCTGTTCTGCCTCAAGTGCCCTGTCCATTATTCCATGCAGCGTGTGCTCCAACAGGTGGACAAGAGGTACAGTGTCACTGATGCATGCACTGTCACTGCTCACCATCCTCGTGGCCTCCTCAAATGGTGCCAGGACAGTGCATGCATCCCTGATCATGCCCCACTGGCGTGGTGAAAAAAACCCGAGCTCCCCTGACCCTGTCCTGGTGCCGTAGTCGGACAGGTACTCATTGATGGCCCTCTGCTGCGTGTGCAGCCGCTGCAGCATGGCCAACGTTGAGTTCCACCTGGTGGGCATGTCACATATAAGGCGGTTCTTGGGCAGGTTCAACTCCTTTTGCAGCTCAGCCAGGCGAGCACTGGCATTATAAGATCTGCAGAAATGCACACAGACTTTCCTGGCCTGCCTCAGGACATCCTGTAAGCCCGGGTACCTGCCCAAGAACCGCTGCACCACCAGGTTAAGGACGTGAGCCACACAGGGCACATGGGTCAGTTGTCCCTGTCGGAGGGCGGAGAGGAGGTTGGTGCCATTGTTGCAAACCACCATTCCTGGCTTAAGCTGGCGTGGCGTCAACCACCTCTCGGCCTGCCCCTGCAGAGCAGACAGGACCTCTGCCCCAGTGTGGCTCCTGTCCCCCAAACACACCAGCGAAAGCACGGCATGGCATCTTTTTGCCTGCGTACTTGCGTAGCCCCTTGAACGCCTACGGAGCACCGCTGGTTCCGAGGACAAAACACAGGAAGAGGCCATGGAGGAAGAAGAAGAGGAGGGGGTGGAGGAGAGAGGTGTGTCACAACCAGTAGTAGCATTTTGGAGGCGTGGCGGCGGAACAACCTCCAACACTACTGCACCTTGTCCTGCATCCTTCCCAGCTGCCAAAAGAGTGACCCAATGGGCCGTGAAAGAAAGGTAACGTCCCTGTCCATGCCTGCTGGACCATGAGTCAGCGGTAATATGCACCTTACCGCTGACCGCCCTGTCCAGCGAGGCCAAGACATTGCCTTCCACATGCCTGTAGAGAGCCGGAATCGCCTTCCGTGAGAAAAAGTGGCGTTTGGGAACCTGCCACTGAGGAACCGCACATTGCACAAACTCACGGAAGGGGGCCGAGTCTACCAACTGAAAAGGCAGCAGTTGAAGCGCTAGCAATTTAGCCAAGCTAGCATTCAACCGCTGGGCATGTGGATGGCTGGGAGTGAACTTCTTTCGACGGTCCAGCAGCTGGGGCAGGGAAATTTGCCTGCTAGAATCGGACGTCGGTGTACTGCTAGCAGAGTGGCCGCAAGTACTTGGCTGTGACACACCTAATTCTACACCTTCATTCCTCTCAGTGCAGGTTTCAGAGAGGACTGAAGGTATAGTGGGGTTGGAGATCCCAGCTGATGCGGTGCAAGGAGAGGTCCGCTTTGTTCTTTGGTGTGGGTCTTTAAGGTAGGCTTGCCAACGAGCTGCATGGCAGGTCAACATATGTCTGATCAAGCATGTGGTGCCCAAGCGGCTGATGTTTTGGCCACGCGATATACGCTTGAGACATATGTTGCAAACAGCAGCTGTGCGATCTGATGCACTCGCCTCAAAAAAGGCCCACACCAAAGAACTTTTTGAATGACGGGCAGAGGCAGCGCCCTGCACAGGCGGAGCTCTGCGGTGTGATTCCGTCGGTGTGCTGCCCATACGCTGGCCACCCAAGGGCATCCTGCCTCGTTGGAGATGTGCCTCCTCCTCATCCTCCTCCTCCTCCTCTCTCCTATTAGGCACCCACGTGGAGTCAGTGACCTCATCATCCCCTCCCTCCTCATCACTGGAGCCAATCTGGCAGTATGCTGCAGCTGCTGGAGCATGACTGCCAGATTGGTGTCCTTCTTGAGCATCCCCTCTCTCTGCTCTCACGCTACTGCCTTCCTCTATCTGGGTATCATCATCAGATCCTTCGAAACGCTGGGCATCCTCCTGGAGCATGTACCCAACACTGTGCTCAAACAGTTCGGGGGACTCCTCAGGAGGAGGACATGGTGGGTCTAGGGAAGGATTGACTAATGATGACATTGATACCAGAGAAGAGGACGCTTTGGCAGCTGCTTTGCCAGTACCCTGAGCCTGGGTGAGAGAGGATGAGGAGGATGAGGTGGGCTTGGTCATCCACTCTACCAAGTCTTCGGCATGATGTGGCTCAACATGTCCAGCTGCCGAAAAGAAGGACAAGCGTGTCCCATGGCCATGTGCTGATGACAATGCACCGCGTCCACGACCAGCACTGTTGCCCCCAGACACAGAGCCTGCTTGCCCTCTTTTTTTGCCTCCTGACTGTCTGCCTCTCCTTGTTTGCCTTCCAGACATTTTAATGGATGGCCTGCAGGGAGATGGGAAAAACAGCAATAAGGGCTACCTTCAGGTGTATACTGTGCAGGAGGCTTAGTAACAATGACACTGACACTGTCCCCTGCCTATCCTTCTCTGTCCCTAAACACAAGGATTTGCAATATGCTTCAGCAAGATTGGTTTAGCACAGAATAGCACACTGACAGTTTCCCTCACTGTCCTTCTCTGTCCCTACAAACAAGGTTTAGCACAGAATAGCACACTGATAGTTTCCCCGAGTGTCCTTCTCTGTCCCTAAACTCAAGGATTTCAAATATGGTTTAGCAAGATTGGTTTAGCACAGAATAGCACACTGACACTTTCCCTCTCTGTCCCTACAAACAAGGTTTAGCACAGAATAGCACACTGACAGTTTCCCCGAGTGTCCTTCTCTGTCCCTAAACTCAAGGATTTCAAATATGATTCAGCAAGATTGGTTTAGCACAGAATAGCACACTGACAGTTTCCCTCACTGTCCTTCTCTGTCCCTACAAACAAGGTTTAGCACAGAATAGCACACTGACAGTTTCCCCGAGTGTCCTTCTCTGTCCCTAAACTCAAGGATTTCAAATATGGTTCAGCAAGATTGGTTTAGCACAGAATAGCACACTGACACTTTCCCTCACTGTTCTTCTATGTCCCTACAAACAAGGTTTAGCACAGAATAGCACACTGATAGTTTCCCTCACTGTCCTTCTCTGTCCCTACAAACAAGATTTAGCACAGAATAGCACACTGATAGTTTCCACAAGTGTCCTTCTCTGTCCCTAAACTGAAGGATTTCAAATACGGTTCAGCAAGATTGGTTTAGAACAGAATAGCACACTGACAGTTTCCCCGAGTGTCCTTCTCTGTCCCTAAACTCAAGGATTTCAAATATGGTTCAGCAAGATTGGTTTAGCACAGAATAGCACACTGATAGTTTCCCTCACTGTCCTTCTCTGTCCCTACAAACAAGGTTTAGCACAGAATAGCACACTGACAGTTTCCCCGAGTGTCCTTCTCTGTCCCTAAACTCAAGGATTTCAAATATGGTTCAGCAAGATTGGTTTAGCACAGAATAGCACACTGACACTTTCCCTCACTGTTCTTCTATGTCCCTACAAACAAGGTTTAGCACAGAATAGCACACTGATAGTTTCCCTCACTGTCCTTCTCTGTCCCTACAAACAAGATTTAGCACAGAATAGCACACTGATAGTTTCCACGAGTGTCCTTCTCTGTCCCTAAACTCAAGGATTTCAAATACGGTTCAGCAAGATTGGTTTAGAACAGAATAGCACACTGACACTTTCCCTCACTGTCCTTCTCTGTCCCTAAACTCAAGGATTTCAAATATGGTTCAGCAAGATTGGTTTAGCACAGAATAGCACACTGATAGTTTCCCTCACTGTCCTTCTCTGTCCCTACAAACAAGGTTTAGCACAGAATAGCACACTGACAGTTTCCCCGAGTGTCCTTCTCTGTCCCTAAACTCAAGGATTTCAAATATGGTTCAGCAAGATTGGTTTAGCACAGAATAGCACACTGACACTTTCCCTCACTGTTCTTCTATGTCCCTACAAACAAGGTTTAGCACAGAATAGCACACTGATAGTTTCCCTCACTGTCCTTCTCTGTCCCTACAAACAAGATTTAGCACAGAATAGCACACTGATAGTTTCCACGAGTGTCCTTCTCTGTCCCTAAACTCAAGGATTTCAAATACGGTTCAGCAAGATTGGTTTAGAACAGAATAGCACACTGACAGTTTCCCTCACTGTCCTTCTCTGTCCCTACAAACAAGGTTTAGCACAGAATAACACACTGACACTCTCCCTACCTATCCTTCTCTGTCCCTAAACACAAGGAATCCAGGATTAGTAAAGGAAAAAAATGACACTGTCCCTGCCTATGCTTCTCTTTCCCTGCTCCGGAACACACTACACAAGGCCGCCGCGCTGGCGGCCTTTTATAGTGTGGGGCGTGTACTAAACCCCCTCAGCAATAATTGGCCACAGGCATCCTGCCTGTGGCCAATCATTGCTCTCCTCGCTGCCGGCGCTGTGATTGGCCAAGCATGCGGGGTCACAGTGCATGCTTGGCCAATCACAGCGCCTGGATGACACTGCGATGGCGTAGTGCATTGTGGGCTGTTCGCGTCACTCGAATTTGGCGCGAACGGCCCAAATCGTTCGATCTTCGTCGAACGATCGAACAGCCGATGTTCGAGTCGAACGTATGTTTGCCCATCATGCAGCCTTTGCCCATCATGCAGCCTTTGCCCACCATGCAGCCTCTGTCCACCAATGCAGCGTCTGTTCACCAATGCAGCCTTGAGTAGCCTGTGCCCACCAATGCAGCCTCTGTCCACCAATGCAGCCTCTGTCCACCAATGCAGCCTCTGCCCACCATGCAGCCTCGTGCAACCTGTTCCCACTATGCAGCCTACCTCTGCAGGGGAGGAGAGGAACAGGAGGATGATGGAACACAGCGATAACATCTTTCATTTCAATTGCTGTGTTCCCGCCGCTCAATGTCCCATATAGCCCTGCCCCCTGGCCTGGGAACTGGGAATCCCATCCCGGAATTGGACGGGTCGTCTGTCTATCAAAGTCCAGGAGGAGGGGACCAGGAGGAGGGACAGTATGTGACAGCGAGCGGCGGGGAACACAGCAATTGAAATAAAAGCTGTTATCGCTGTGTTCCCTGCGCTGTGATCAACTGGGCGGCTCTCCTTTCTGTTACCCTCCGTGATCGCTGGACTCCCATTCAAGGAATGGGTTGAATGGGAGGAAGGACACCTATTCAACCCAGGCTGTCGGCGGTGCTCGCCCCCCTCCTCCCAGGCAGCCAATAGCTTGCCAACCCTCAAAATCCACTTGCAAAATGCGAGCAGGCAAGTGGAGTTTTTGAGGGCTGTATATATAGTATCCTGTTGTTGCCAAGTGTCTTAACTGTTTTACTGGGAGAATCATTCTACCCAATGTTATCCAAAGTTCAGTTGAACCATTACTCCTCTTGTACAACTATATCTTATCTGAAGCATGCCAGTAAACTTTAACAGAATATAAGCATATTGAGTGTTGTCTTATTACTCAAAGGTGTTGCAAGGATGTCTGAACCCAGAGTGTCAGGTGGGTTGGAATGTTCACAGGCTCATAGTGATGCAGAGGAGCAGGTAAATCCAAGCAGTCCCCAAGAGGGCTGTGCTACATGCAAGAAGACCATTTCCTGCTTGGGCGTTGCCTTGCCATTATCAAACACAATTGGAAGATCAGTCTTTCTGGTAAAGATGTTTTTTCTGAACTTTACCAATCCTTGGAAAATTTTAATTTTGTGTGTATTTTATTCCCTTAAGAACACAAGCTACAAGCCTAAATTGTTTGAAGATGGGGCGGACTAACCATTTGGGCACTCGGGCACTGCCCAAGGGCCCGGAGTCAGTAGGGGGCCCCGTGAGAGTTAGTCCACCCTTGGAGGTGCCCAAAGCTTATCACGCAGAAAAGCTCCAAGTGAACTATGGCATCCCTGCTGGTGGTTGATGCAGCTATAGGAGAGGTGCTGGCTGGGATGAGAGAGCAATGGTGCAGCCATGGCTATCATGGCAGCGGCAGCCGCTCTGGCCACCTCTCCCCTTGGGGAATTCAGCGGAGGGGCAGAGCCACAGTCTACATCCCTCCCGTGGGGGACAACCGGTGCTGAACTTAGAGAGATGAAAGTGGCAGAGTGCACTGCAAAGTGTAGGTGTCTCGGAGCAACCTGCCTTGTGTGCAGCAGGTCAGTGTGTGATCGCCAGCCCAGCAGTTTAGTGTGTCGATCTGCTTTAATCTATACTAGCCAGGTGTTTCTGCCCAGTGACCATCCACTAGGGGCTATTCCCTACCCCAGCCTTTTTCAACCAGGGTGCCCAGGCACCCCGGGGTACCTTTTGAGGTTTCTTCAGGGGTGACTTGGCAAAATGTCAAAAAATTTATGAAAAATTGTATACAAGCCAGCAGGTGGATCAAGCCTGTCTTTTAGTTGCACAAAGCCATAGGTTTTCATTATGCACCATTATGACTTTCTAGACACTGGCATCCTACATTTTAGAACGGGGTGCCTCGAGATTGTCCATAATTTTAAAGGGTGCCTTCAGTTGATCTGTAATTTTTAAGCGAGCCTTGACTGAAAAAAGGTTGAAAAACACTACCCTACCCTATATCTAATAAACCTGGTTTCTATGCATACTTATATCTGTACAATGAGTGCCATTCAGTGTACAGATATCAGTGTTATATATTGGGAATAGCCCTCAGTGTTCAGATATCAGTGTTATATTTAATGAATAGCACTCACTGTAGTACAGATATACACTATATTGCCAAAAGTATTGGGACACCTGCCTTTACACACACATGAACTAAATGGCATCCCAGTCTTAAGGCTCAATGCACACTGGAGCTCATAAACTGCCGTTTTTTGGAGTTTGGGTGCTTTTTTTTAAAAGCCCATAAACTCCACTCTATGTTATCCTATGTGTCCATGCACACATGGACGCTTTTGGACGTTTATCAGCAGTGGAGTTGTTTTCTGAACGCCCTAAAATCGCATTCAGGAGTTGTTTTTCTGACCACAAAAAACACCAAACACTCAAACGCTGATAAACACTGATAAACGTGGCTCACCAGCATTTTATTACGTTTTTGATGCATTGAAAAAAAAAAACGCTAAAAAACGCTAATATACGCTATTGCAAAAACGTTGAAAGACTCACTGCAAAGCTACTGGCATTTTTATAACATTATTTTAACGTCCAGTATGCACGAAGCCTAAGTCTGTAGGATTCAATATTGAGTTGGCCCACCCTTTGCAGCTATAAAAGCTTCAACTCCTCTGGAAAGGCTGTCCACAAGGTTTAGGAGTGTGTCTATGAGAATGTTTGACTATTCTTCCAGAAGCGCATTTGTGAGGCCAGGCACTGATGTTGGATGAGAAGGCCTGGCTCACAGTCTCCGCTCTAATTCATCCCAAAGGTGTTCTATCAGGTTGAGGTCAGGACTCTGTGCAGGCCAGTCAAGTTCCTCCACCCCAAACTCGCTCATCCATGTCTTTATGGACCTTGCTTTGTGCACTGGTGCGCAGTCATGTGGGAACAGGAAGGGGCCATCTCCAAACCGTTCCCACAAAGTTGGGAGCATCAAATTGTCCAAACTGTCTTGTTATGCTAACACCTTCCCTGGAACTAAGGGGCCAAGCCCAACCCCTGAAAAACAACCCCACATCATAATCCCCTCTCCACCAAATGATTTGGATCAGTGCACAAAGCAAGGTCCATAAATACATGGATGAACAAGTTTGGGGTGGAGGAATTTGACTGGCCTGCACAGAGTCTTGACCTCAACCTGATAGAACACCTTTGGGATGAATTAGAACGGAGACTGCGAGCCAGGCCTTCTCGTCCAACATCAGTGTCTGACCTCACAAATGTGCTTCTGGAAAAATGGTCAAACATAGACACACTTCTAAACCTCGTGGACCGCCTTACAGAAGTGTTGAAGCTGTTATAGCTGCAATATAGTGTAATGCCGCGTACACACGATCGGAAATTCCGCCAGCAAAAGTCTTATGTGAGCCTTTGGTCGTAAATTCCGACCGTGTGTATGCTCCATCGGACTTTTGCTGTCGGAATTTCCGCCAGCAAAAGATTGAGAGCAGGTTCTCAATTTTTCCAACGGAAAAAGGTTCCGATCGTCTGTAGCAATTCCGACATGCAACATTCCTACGCATGCTCGGAAACAAGTCGACGCATGCTCGGAAGCATTAAACTTAATTTTCACGGCTCGTCGTAGTGTTGTACGTCACCGCGTTCTTGACGGTCGAAAGTTCAGAGAAATTTTGTGTGACAGTGTGTATGCAAACCAAGCTTGAGCGGAATTCCGTCGGAAAAAACATCCAAGGTTTTTCCAACGGAAATTCCGATCGTGTGTACGCGGCATTAGCGTCATATGTACTCAGTGTACAGAGATGAGTGTTCTATATAGGGAAAATACAACTGAAGTGCACTGCATTCGTCTTTTTTCTCCAGTTTGTCCAAGGATTGCAGCAATTTACCAGCCTCCCAGCCCGGTGTCATGCTTTCTCAATGCCATCATCCTCAGGGACTTTAATATTCCAATCAATGTTATTACCTCAGTCCAGAATGTTTGGGCCAGTGGGCAGGTTCACCAGATGTGGAGATGCATACCTGCATCTGGGCAGCCACGGAAGCAATTGGAAAGGTAGGTGGGATGGAATTTAGCAATCCGGGCAGGGACCAGATACCAGCGCATAAGAACCTTATAATTCGTCTCCAACGCTACGATATTCTGCGACACTGACTTGGTAGCCTTCCGGATTTCCGTCAAAGTCTTTGGTCTCCAGATGGAGACCCAGATCTCTCTCCCACTTAGCTGCATAGGGTGTAGATGGTGGGCCCAAAAGGTAAGCGTATATGGTGGAAATTAAACCACGATTGTTGACATGGTGGGTAGGGACGTGTTTCTAAAGCCCCATACACACGGTCGGACTTCCATCGGACTTTTCCCTGGATTTTTGTCCGAACGGAGTTGGCCGGGCACACCCATAGCATACACACCACAGGACTTTTCTGCAAACTTTCTCAAAACTTTTTGCAACATCACGTGATTTTTCTGCTCTTTACCGCCACCCTTTGGTCAACTTCTGCTATTGTTGGTTGATTTTAACATTAGTTGTTTTGTCCATCGGACAGAAGTCCGATGGTTTTCTGTACACACGGTCGGACTTTGCTCCATCGGACTTTTGTTGGCAAAAAGTTTGTCCGTTTGCAGATCCAACTTTTGTCCGATGAAAACAAAAAACAAAAAAAAAAGTTTGTCCGATGGAGCGTACACACGGTCGGATTGTTGGTCCAACTTGCTCAAAATGAAGTTTGTTGGTCAAAAGTCCGACCGTGTGTACAGGGCTTTATTCTCCAAACTTTTTCAATAAAAACATTGAAACTAAAAATGAAGTTACATCCAAGCATTTAAAATCCTCAACTACCAAAATTTTGATCCCACCCTGCCCCCACATGCATGCACATATGAACGTCAACACACACGCTGGGGGACACCTACGTAGGAAAATATCACTTGCAACACACCAATTACATATCGCCATGAACGCCAGATTAAGATCATTATTCCCAGGCCCATTATTCATGCTTAAAGCCTCGTACACACGGGCGGGAATCTCGTCGGTTTTCCCGACGAGATTCCCGGCAGGCTTGCCTTGCTCGCTGAGTGTACACACGGGCATTCAAAAGAACCGGCGTTCTTTTGAATGGCAAGAACACAGTGACATCATCGACTACGACGAGCCTGCGCTCGTCACATTCGATGCCGTCACCGCTATCTTGCTACACCCTACACTACCCTTGTATGCTACCGCACATGCGCCATGGACAGGTAAGCGTACACACTCGTGGTTTTCTCGTCGGGGAAACAGGCCGACGAGAATCCTGACGAGAAAATAGAGAGCAGGTTCTCTATTTTTCTCGTCGAGATTCCCAGCAGTTTTCCCGACGAGAAACCATACACACGACCAGTTTTCTCGGCAAAAAGCTCTCCCAGCAGTTTTCTTGCCGAGAAAACCGGTTGTGTGTACGAGGCTTAACTAAAAAATGATGACCTGTAGGGCTTTTAAAGCATCGCCTGTGGGAAATCTAGGGTACTGAAGTTCATTATCGTTTTGCGGGCTTGCTGAAATTTAAAGCTTAACATACTGGGTAGGTATCTGTTTACTTGGAGCAACTTCATCTTTTATATTTCATACTTTTTTTGTAAAATATAACAACATTTTACATATAATAACATTTTTGTGCCCTAAAATTATTTTTAATGTATTTTTTACTGATATTGCACTTGATAAACCGTTGTGCATATTTTACATGACATAAAACAATTGAACTACAACTTTTAATCTCCAGGGTGTCTGCTTTCAGAAAATAATAAAATATTGTTTAAGGTTTTAACTAATCTTTAGGCCTACCATTATTTTTTGAACAATTGTGTTAAAAAAAAAAAAAGGAATGCAAAAACGGCTCTGGCAGCAAAAGAGTTGTAAAGAACCTATCATAAAAAAATATTATCACACAGAGGACATTTTTATTTTGACTTAAATTAGCTTTTTACATTTTGAAAAAAAAAAAAAATTTGCATTTGGTCCCCTATGTGTTAAAAAGTAAAGTTAAGTGAAAACAAAAATAAAAAGTTATATGTGAGAACTTTAAAATCCCCCCCCCCCCAAAAAAAATAACTTGAGCCATTACCTGTGGAAAATTTAGGGTACCAAAATGTGTTGGATATTCCTAGGCACAAGCAATTCTAGGACTTGACATTTTGAGTATCTAGTTTTTTGGAGAAACCTCATCTTTTATATTTTAGCAAAAATGTGGGTAAAATATTAAATTTTTGTGCCCTAAAATGAACTTAAATGTATTTTTTACTGAAGTGCTGTGCTTGACAAACCGTTGTGCATATGTAGCGGGTACTTACTTTCCCGCAGTAATTTTTGAATTTTTCAGTGACACCAGTGGTGTGTCTCCGGCGGTCCACTGGGTGGCGCTGTCACCATGGGCCGACGGATGGATACCGCTGTGTGCTGAGCTTACTTTTGTCCTCTCTGGGCAGCGGTATGGTGGGGCAGGGGAACCAGCCGTGCTTGCTGGGAGAGGGGATAAAAGGGGCCGGCCATCTTGGTCACGAGGTTGTTGGTCCCTGGCACCTTTAGCCTGCGGACGGAGTTCGTGCTCGTCCTCTAGGCGGCCTAGGCCTAGAGGACCACCGGAGAATCGTGTTCCATCTCAGGCACCTTTAGCCTGGGGTGAGGTACTCGGACGGCGGTCCGGAGCTCAGTGCCCAACACTGAGTTCCGCAAGGGAAGGATCCTAGGGTACTCCGGAGATGGATGCCTGAATCCGAGGTGGACGAAGAGGACCGGGAAGAACTCCTCATCTGAAGACCTGGTGCAGCATACTGCCGGTGACGGGTGAGCCTCTTGTCGGAGACCGTCCGGAAGGTAAATTTCCCTCGTGCGGAGACCATAACCCACTCTTTGGAGGAGAGTGGAGGATCGAACTTGTGTCTGGGCCTATTCGTACACACACCTCCTTTTCTGTTCTATAGCCAAGGGAGTCCATGTTATGTTCTAAATAAAGGAGTGTTGGACTTTAACGGTGTGTGGCTCAAGTTCCTGGCAGACGAGGTTCTCGGAGACTCTTGGAGGGAGGATCCGATGCACAACACAGGCCCAAAGGTAAAGGAAGGCATTGCTAATACCACTTATACACCTGTGGTGGAAGCCAGGCGTAGCGCACCCTCTCCCTCCCCTATCATACCCCTAGACCAGAGACATTGCAAGCAGAACTTTAATAGAGGGGACGGGGAGAGTGGAGGAACTGCCCGCTACACGTGGGGGCTTGGGTCCGGGTTATGTGTTGTGCATCACTTTGTAGAAGGTGTCTGCCGGACAGAGTTAAACGAATAGGCCAAAGTGCAGCCCTGCTCGAAATTCGTGGACATGACCTCAGAAGGGGAAAGGCCCGCGCAGGAAGAGTGGTGAAAGGGGGAAAACCCAGCCGTGTGATGGACTACACGTGGGGGCTTTTAATTGCACTGTGCCACCAGACACAACCCCCACCGCTTAGTTCGTGGGCGTGTCTCAACCAAGCAAAGTGGAAAAGACCGCGAACTGGAGCAAAAGGGGAGGAGTCCAATACGTGTGACGGACTACACGTGGGACATTGGCGCAAAAAAACTCTGCAGTGTGAGATGGAACAGCAACAGGTCGCCATGTTTGGACCCGCCTCATGGATTCCGGTTCACCCGGCGACTACAACATTGACTGCTGCTGCTCTGATAACGGATACGGGGATCCGACTGAAGCCGAGGGGTCGATTCGCCCTATACTCATGTATGGACGTTGAGGCCCTGGGTATGATTTGCCCCGGGTGTTCGGGACTGGTATGCCTGTTGAAGCCGTTCGGACGTTGTGAGGCCTGTGGGGAGTTCACGTTTGAAGTGGATCCGGAGGTGGAGAGAGGCCGAAGACCATCTACCCAGGCCGGGCTTCAGGTACCTTCACTCAGAAGGGAGGAATCGCGGCTGTGAGAGTCACCCCTGCGCATACTGCAGCGACCGCGGAGGAGGTCGTGAAACATCAACGGGAGAAACCCGAGGATGCTGACTCGGTCACCACTGTCTCTCACAGCATACGCCACCGAAGAAAAGAACCAGCGTGGTAGCCCCGACCAGCGGTGGTGGTGGACCGTCTCGTATGCTTACGCCAGACCCAGGGGGATCCGTTGACGGGAGTTCCGGACGCCTCAGAAAAGGTAAAGGTAAGCCGGCAGAGAAGACTTGGTGTGAGGGAGGAGGTGCCGAGACGGCATGGCTTAGCCAGTCCCCGGAGTGTGGATGTTCTGCTTCCACACAGGGCTACATACCCGCGGAGGAGTGTGACACCTCTGACCTGGAATCTCTTTCTGATACGGGAGATGATGCATTGATAGATGACTTGTTTGCCAAGAAGGGCTGGGACAAGATACCGCTTGCTTCATTCCGTGGAAGTGGGAATTCACCTATGTCCACAGGAGAGAACACACCCAGGGTGGAGGCGTCAGCGCCTGAAGGAGAATCCCTTCCTCAACTTGTCCCTGCATCCCCGGCACCATCTGTATCTGACACTGGGGTCAAGAGACTGTTGCTGCGGCCCCCAATGCCCAGAATGGAGGTGGTCAAGGCACCTCGTCATCCAGATTCAGTTGTTTTGCCTGGTGAAGGGGAAAAAGCTATTATGCCTCCTTTGGCAAGATTACAGCATTTATTCAGTCAAAAGGTTGCAGCGGAGTACGGCTGGGAGTACCCTTACTTATCGAAGGACTTGCTATATGAGGTGGAAGTGTACCGGGAGCGCTGGTACAATGACTTTGTGTGGACCCACCTCAAAGTTCCACACGCCCGCAGATACCTAACATGTTCTCCAAAGGCTTCACAGCGCTTCAAAGACTGCAAGGCAGAATGGATGGTGGGAAGACACATCCACGCAGACAAAGTAGTGATCAGACGCAAAGAAGGCGAAGATGTAGAATACCATCTAGAGACTATGGATCAGCACGTGAAGCCTCTGATTCTGCCACATCCCCGCTTCTACCTTTAGGAGAGAAAGACTCCAATATTATCATGCTGCGGAACTTTCTGGGGAAATTGTGTTTTGTGTGCCCACAGAAGAGAAAAGAAAAAGGGACTGTTCCTGTTTGTTTTTATCTTCCTGCAAGGAGGCCACAGACTCTGGGGTAGATAGGGTTAGAGAGAAAGGAGAAGAAGTTCCACGGGTGCAGTTTCCACGAGGCTGTCACCAGGTGGCAGTGTCGTGCAACGTTACAAACACTTTTCACGCATTCACTCTTTGGAGAAACAGGAATTTCTTTTAGGAGAAGTTTCTTTTCCTCATACACACGGATACATGTGTCAGGGTTTGACATGTTACATTTTATTTATTTTCCCTCTACAGGAGGACATCCCAGCAAGATTACATACTCTGAGGAGGTCTTTAGTTAGGATGGGGGGGGAAAAGTAAAATGTTGAAATGTGATTTCATGTTAAATGTGTTGTCTTTCACTCCTCTTTTATTACAGGGGCTCAGACACAACTTCTTCATTAGGAGAGTTTCCAAAAAGTTTTTGTTTTTCAATTGTTAGTGGTTTCTGGACTGGATCATGTCAGTTGTTAAGGATGTGGTTTACTCCAGACACTGGGGACCAGTGTCAAATAACAGGGGGGAGTATGTAGCGGGTACTTACTTTCCCGCAGTAATTTTTGAATGTTTCAGTGACACCAGTGGTGTGTCTCCGGCGGTCCACTGGGTGGCGCTGTCACCATGGGCCGACGGATGGATACCGCTGTGTGCTGAGCTTACTTTTGTCCTCTCTGGGCAGCGGTATGGTGGGGCGGGGAACCCGCCGTGCTTGCTGGGAGAGGGGATAAAAGGGGCCGGCCATCTTGGTCACGAGGTTGTTGGTCCCTGGCACCTTTAGCCTGCGGACGGAGTTCGTGTTTGTCCTCTAGGCGGCCTAGGCCTAGAGGACCACCGGAGAATCGTGTTCCATCTCAGGCACCTTTAGCCTGGGGTGAGGTACTCGGACGGCGGTCCGGAGCTCAGTGCCCAACACTGAGTTCCGCGAGGGAAGGATCCTAGGGTACTCCGGAGATGGATGCCTGAATCCGAGGTGGGTGTAATGGACTGGGAAGAGCTCCTCATCTGAAGACCCTGTGCAGCATACTCCCGGTGACGGGTGAGCCTCTTGTCGGAGACCGTCCGGAAGGTGAATTTCCCTTGTGCGGAGACCATAACCCACTCTTTGGAGGAGAGTGGAGGATCGAACTTGTGTCTGGGCCTATTCGTACACACACCTCCTTTTCTGTTCTATAGCCAAGGGAGTCCATGTTATGTTCTAAATAAAGGAGTGTTGGACTTTAACGGTGTGTGGCTCAAGTTCCTGGCAGACGAGGTTCTCGGAGACTCTTGGAGGGAGGATCCGATGCACAACACAGGCCCGAAGGTAAAGGAAGGCGTTGCTAATACCACTTATACACCTGTGGTGGAAGCCAGGCGTAGTGCACCCTCTCCCTCCCCTATCATACCCCTAGACCAGAGACATTGCGAGCAGAACTTTAATAGAGGGGACGGGGAGAGGGGAGGAACTGCCCGCTACACATATATCGTGTAAAAAAAAAAAAAAAATTGGAATTACAACTATTTTATTCTTCAACTTTTTTGCTTTCAGAATATATATCGTATATACTCGAGTAAAGGCCGACAAGAATATAAGCCGAGGCCCCTAATTTACCACAAAAAACTGGTAAAACGTATTGATTCGAGTATAAGCCTAGGGTGAGAAATGCAGCAGCTACTGTAAATGGAAAAGAGGGTCAACAATGCCCATCTGCAGCTGCATACCTCACTGTGTCTATTGCAGGGTTCAAAATTTCAAGTCCTGAACTACTAGCCAGGCCTTAAAAGTTACTTGCCACCAGTTGCCCCACCCAAACCCTACCCTGCCCCGCCCCTAATTCTGCCCCTAAACACGCCCACGTCTCACCCAGTACATCCCTACCTCCAACGCCTCCCCCAGTTCATCCCTACTTCCAACGCCTCCCCCAGTTCATCCCTACTTCCAACGCCTCCCCCAGTTCATCCCTACTTCCAACGCCTCCCCCAGTTCATCCCTCCCTCCAACGCCTCCCCCAGTTCATCCCTCCCTCCAACGCCTCCCCCAGTACATGCCTCCCTCCAACGCCTCCCCCAGTACATGCCTCCCTCCAACGCCTCCCCCAGTACATGCCTCCCTCCAACGCCTCCCCCAGTACATGCCTCCCTCCAACGCCTCCCCCAGTACATGCCTCCCTCCAACGCCTCCCCCAGTACATGCCTCCCTCCAACGCCTCCCCCAGTACATGCCTCCCTCCAACGCCTCCCCCAGTACATGCCTCCCTCCAACGCCTCCCCCAGTACATGCCTCCCTCCAACGCCTCCCCCAGTACATGCCTCCCTCCAACGCCTCCCCCAGTACATGCCTCCCTCCAACGCCTCCCCCAGTACATGCCTCCCTCCAACGCCTCCCCCAGTACATGCCTCCCTCCAACGCCTCCCCCAGTACATGCCTCCCTCCAACGCCTCCCCCAGTACATGCCTCCCTCCAACGCCTCCCCCAGTACATGCCTACCTCCAATGCCTCCTCCAGTACATCCCTACCTCAAATTCCTCTTCCCAGCATATCTCTGCCTCCAATGCCCCCCCTCCCAATGACCCACCAGCACGCCTCATCTTCTGACCTCCCCTCTCCAGAACACCTATGCCTACAATCTCCCCCCAATCCTGTACATCTATGCTTTCAATATTCTCCCCAATCCATGATATCTATGCCTCCAATTCCACCACCATTACCCCCATTCTATCATACCATATGATAGATTAGGGGAGTGAAGGTGAAATTGGAGGCATAGATATCATGAATTGAGGGGGGGGTGGGTGGAATTGAAGGCATAGATATGATTCAGACCTCCAATTCCACCCCCCCCCCCATCCATGATATCTATGCCTTCAATTAAACCCCCCCTATCCAGCACTTGCTTGCTCTCAATCCCACCCCCCTTCCTTCCAGCACACCTCTTGTTTAATCCCCCCATTTCATCAATGCCTCCAGCACACTGTCATTGTACTTACCATTCTGCAGCCACGGGGTCAGTCATCACTGCACACTGAGGGCAGAGCGACGTTTGAGCCTGCCCACTTAGGACCACCCCACTCCTTAGATGTGCAGCAGAAAAAAAGCAGAGAGGGGCGGTCCCAGGTGGCTCTTTAATGGTGAAGTACACGCTCTGTGAACCTGGACGGGGATGTGAAGAACGGAGGCGAAGGGGGGCAATCGTAGGCGGCTCTTTAATGGTGAAGTGCAGGGATGTGCAGAACGGAGGCGGAGGGGGCAGGCCCAGGCGGCTCTTACATGCATAGTGCAGTGCACGGTGTGGAGGGGGCGGTCCCAGCGGCTCTTTCATGCCCAATGAACAGCACGCTCTGCGAGCCTGGGCGGGGATGTGTGGAAGGAGGTGGAGAGGGCCGGTCCTAGACGGCTGACTGTATGAATTCAAATATCTGCGCTGCGAGCCTGTGCGTGGCGGAAGGGACCCTTGGTATACATTCCTGTGATGGCACAGCCCTGTCACTACTCGCCCTCCTCATTTGTTTACTCGCCAAATGCGAGTAGGCGAGTGCAAATTTTGAGGGCTGGTCTATTGCATACCTCCCTGCAGGGCCGCTGATAGAAATCATGGGGCCCCGTACAGCCTACCTGGCGGGGCCCCCTTCACAGCCCCACCCTCAACCCTGCCCCCTCCCCCAGCCCCGCCTTGAAACAAAGTGCAGGTACAGGCTGGATGAAGTACATATATGTGATCCAGCCTGCCCGTGCCACCCTGTTGCAGTAAATGTGGGTGGGCAGCAAGTAGTTAAAAGGAAAAGGTTGGGTCTGATCTGAGCCTCCCATCACTACTATAGAGCGATGGATCTAAATGGACCTGTGTCCATTTACACCTGCCTACCTCCAATCCGATCCGCTAAACAAAACGGAAAGGGATCCGTTCCCCTCCATCTAGCGAATCGGATTGGAGGGCAGTCGGGTGTAAACGGATAGCTGGTTTGTTTACACCAACCGCCCTTAGAGCAGAGTGGGCTGTCTCTGTGTCTGCTCTGCATAAGCTGAGTGGACACGGACCTGTCATCAGCCCACTCCACTCAGCAAGGGATCAGTGGACAGATTCCCCTCTGAACAAGCAGATTCTACTCAGTGTGAAAGCCTTAATCGCAAAAAGCAACACAGGGAGCTTAAAATTATCAGCATTATAACACACATGCACACTCTATCATGGCTGGCGCTGTTACAGTGTGTTACATGACATGGCTGTTGGGTGCTGACCTTGTTAACTTATGACCAAAAAGCTACAAAATCAGCACCCAACAGCCATGTCATGTAACACACAGAGAGAGAACTTGATGTCTGCTGCCTGTGTGTTATACATGGTGATATGGATGGTGACATTATAGGAATGTACAGTGCACTGCAGTATATCGTTGTATTCATTCACCCACCCCTAGCAGTAGCCGCGAATTCCGGGTTCCTCCTCTGCCTCTGGACCCTGTCAGCTGCTTGCCGCCGCCTACCTCACAGCCTCCCACTCTCCGTCTCTCACTACTACTGACTACTGACTGAGTGGAGAGCTGTACAGGCGAAGATCACTCCGCCAGGCAAGGAAACAAGCAACCACATTGGCAGGCTGACGGCTGATAATTTAAGCAGCGGAGTGGGCGCGGGATGCAGTGCGCATGCGCCCGAAACTGAAAAAAAAGTCCCTTCACTCCCACATCAGAGAGAAGGGGCCCGGAATATCATAGCAACAATACACCCCCCTAAGCTAGTAGGAGCGGCTGAGCTGGGGGGTGTATTTCAGAAAGCCATTTTTTTGTTTTTTTGTTTTTTTTTTATTCTGCGGTCTGTGAGGCTTTCCGGGCCCCCTTTGCTGAGTTGAGGACGCCGGGCCCCTTACAACGGGGCCGGTTGTACTGGCCTATCAGCGGCCCTGCCTCCCTGTGTCCTGTGCATGCCTACCTGTGCAGATCTGCCTACCTCACTGTGTCCTGTGTACCTCCCTGTGTCCATTGCAGCCTACCTGTGTCCTGTGCATGCCTCCATGTGCCGATCTGCAGCCTCCGTGTGCCGATCTGCAGCCTCCGTGTGCCGTTTTGCATTCTCTGTGCCGATCTGCATCCACCGATCAGCGTGTCATAAAAACATACGGCGGCCATTCCAGTATTCAAAAGCCGTGCCTCCTCCTCGTCTGTGATAGGCGGAACACTCAATTTTCCAGCATTCAGTGTTCCGCCTATCACGGACATCTGCTCATCCTCATAACACGAACGAGGATATCCGTGATAGGCTGAACACTGACTGCTGGGAAATTGAGTGTTCCGCCTATCACAGATGAGGAGGCGTGGCTTTAGAAAACTGGAATGGCCGCCGTCTGTCTGCATGACACGCTGATCAGGTAGGCAAACGGCGGTGACTCGAGTATAAGCCGAGGGGGGCACTTTCATCCTAAAAAAAGGGCTGAAAATCTCGGCTTATACTCAAGTATATACAGTACATGATGATTGAGAGTTTTAACTAATCTTCAAGCTTTAAAATTATTTTTTAAACAAGCGTGCCAAAAAAAACTTAAAAACAACTCTGGCAGCAAAAGGGCTAAAGAGAAGCTATCGTAACAAAACAGTATCGAATAGGGGACATTAGGTCCCCTATCTGGTAAAATATAAAGTTTAGTGATTTTTTTTTTTAAAGATTTAAAATAAATAGCCCCCCCCCCCAAAAATCATCACCTATGGGAAATTTATGCCGCGTACACACCGTCGGAATTTCCGACAACAAATGTTCGATGTGAGCTTTTCATCAGAAATTCCGACCGTGTGTAGGCTCCATCGGATATTTGCTGTCGGAATGTCTGACAACAAATGATTGAGAGCAGGTTCTCTATTTTTCTGACAGCAAAAGTTCTTGTCGGAGATTCCAACTGTGTGTAGCCATTTCCGAAGCACAAAAGTTCTGCGCATGCTCGGAATCATTGTACCTAATTTTTCTCGGCGGTAGTGATGTACGTCTTCGCGTTCTTGACCATCGGAATTTGCAAGCAACATTTGTGCGACCGTGTGTGTGCAAGACAAGTTTGAGCCAACATCCGACGGAAAAAAGAACCACGGTTTTGTTGTCGGAAATTCCAATTGTGTGTACGCTGCATCAGAGTACCAAATTTTGTCGCAATTTCCCAGGCACAAGCAATTTAGCACTTGACATGTTGGTTATCTAGTTATTTTGTGCAACCTCATCTATATTTTACCAAACAAATTGCATAAAATATTGTATTTGTGTGCTCCAAAATTAACTTTAGTGTATTTTTCACAAAAATTTTGCACTGTGTGACATAAAAAAATAGAATTACCACCATTCTATTCTCCAGGGTCTCTGCTTTCAGAGGGATTTGGGCCCATAAAAGGGACAATTGTGTAACCAACATGCATTTTTCCTCAGAGAGTATAGCCTCGTACACAGGACCGAGAATCTCGTCGTAAAAAAAAACGTCGTTTTTCTTGACGAGATTCTTGTCAAGCTTGATGAGATTCTTGTCAAGCTTTCCTTGCATACACACTGTCAATTCCAAATCTCGTCGTTGTAAAGCACGGTCACGTACAACACGTACAATGGCAGTATAAAGGGGAAGTTCGATTCCAATGGCGCCACCCCTTGGGCTGCTTTTGTTGATCTCGTGTTACCGCGTGTTAGTAAAAGTTTGAGGAGAGACGATTCGCGCTTTTCAGTTTTCGTGCTTTCAGTTAATTTTAGCGTGACGAATGTGCTATCTCCATTACGAACTCTAGTTTTACCAGAAGGAGCGCTCCCGTCTTATACTTGATTCTGAGTATGCGCAATTTTTTAAGACTCAGAAAAGCATACACACGACCGTTTTTCTCGTCTGGAAACAGGCCGACGAGAATCCTAACGAGAAAAACGAGAATCCTGACGAGAAAATAGAGAGCAGGTTCTCTATTTTTCTCGTTGAGATTCCCGGCAGTTTTCTCGGAGGGAAACCATACACACAAACGGTTTTCTCGGCAAGAAAGCTCTCCCAACAGTTTTCTTGTCGTTTCTTGACGAGAAAACCGGTCGTGTGTACGAGGCCTGACAGGTGACAGCACATGAAGTGAATTATCTTTATCTCACTAACATTTTCCATTGGTTTTTATTATTTGCATGGATAGGAAACATGATTGCTAGATTTACATGAGAGACGAGAGTAAGATCTGTATGTTCCAATCTAGTATAGCCAAATTATCACACACAGCCTGATACACGAACAAAGCTCTGCACCTAAGACTCTATACACCTATCTCTCCCGGGAGGAAGATCTGATATCCCACAATGAATGGTTATATCCAAAACATATTCACAACTGTTCTGTTTGCTGAGTGCTTTATGGGGATTATGTTAAATTTGTTTATTGTGGTCGCTCAATTCATGAGATGGAAGACTCTGAAATCTCTGGATACCTGTGACAAGATCCTTACCTATCTGGGGATCTTTAGGAGCCTTTTTTTGGCCAACATTTTTGTGGCCTATTTAATGCGAACCTACCTCACCTGGCTAATTCAAGAAAGCATTTTATTCAACCTAGGCATTCTATTATCAGGAATGGTACTACACTCCACCGACCTCTGGATCACCACCATCCTGTGCGTGTTCTACTGTGTGAAAATTGCAAATTACAGCCACGTATTCCTGGTCTACATGAAGACCAAGATCTCCAGACTGGTTCCTCGGTTTATCCTGGCTTCTCTCCTTATTTCTGTATCCTCCAGCATCCCAATTATCCAGTATGGGCTTGTCCTTCATAGGCACAACTCAACCAATGTTTTTCTTGAAAATGTTATAGCAAATAATGCAGAAGTAGGATATGCCTTCATAGCCCAGGTAATTATTTTCCTCTTGGGCTCTCTCCTTCCATTCCTTGTCTTCTGCAGTGCAGTCTACTTACTGATTCGATCTCTTTGGATGCACATCAAGCAGATGGGAAATAGTAGAGAGAGTTTACAAAACCCCCACCTAGAGGCTCACTTTGCTGTTGTAAAAAGTATGGTTCTTTTCCTGGTTAGCCAAGTCATTATTTTTGTATGTATGTTTTTTATATTACTATACATTGTGCATTTTCACAGCCCTTTGAGGTTGTGGATGTTCATTTTAAGGTGCGCCCCTCCGTTTCTTCATTCAGCCCACCTGATCTACCACAATCCTAACTTAAAGACGACATTTATAAAAATATGTCAAGGTCTTAGAAGATGTATCTGACGTCATCAGCTGTGAAAATTTAGATTTAGATAACAATTTTTTTATGCTAATTTTACATATAAATTTTTATTAATGAATGCACAACATTAATTGATGAAAATGTTATTAATTATTAAATTAATATAATTACTATAATTTAAATTTTTTATGTCTTTGCTAGAGCTACATGGGTGATAGTTAAAATGGATCTAGTGCTAATTTTGTTCCGTATAGAGGGGCTTCCGGCCCCATTCTGCCGACAACAGGTGTGCAGACCTTGGAACGCAGCATAAGGAAACCCTGCTAGAAATATAAGACACAGCCTGTGTGTCCTCTCCTGGTTTGCCCCAGAGCTTAGTAAATGAGTGGAAGTTCTGCTGACTTCCATCATCCAATCAAGTGCAAGCAAAAAATGCTGTTTCCTTGATTTTCTCTGCACATGATTGGGTATTCTTTGAAAAGTGAAACTCCACCGCATTTACTAAGTTCTAGGGCAACTACACATTCTATTTGCCTTTAGTAAATCAACCCCTATCAGTTGTTCTATTTTGGAGTCAACTGACAGCTGTATTTGTGGAAGGTCCGTAGGAGAACTTGCATATAGAATAAAAGATAGAAGTGCCTTTTGGGGGTTACAAATGTCTCTGCTCTTCAGGGCTATTTATGGCAGTCCTGTTGGCAGTCTTCTATCTTGCTTTAGATTGACTACCCCTGAAATGCCCTAGATCAGGGGTATTGAGTTAAAATTCACTGAGGTCTGGTCAGTAAACCTTTTGCCTGTTTGTGCAATGATTTAGATCCTTCAAATCACAGCCTCCCTCCTCTTATATCACAATCCCATTCTAACATTAATGTTCTCAGTCCACCCTGCACATCGCAATCCTCCCTTTGCATCACAGTTCTCTCCCCTTCACATCAAGATCCCCCCCCCCTTACATCACAGTCCCCCACTTCACATCATAGTCCCCCTTTCAAAGGACTTCCCTCGGACCCCCTTCACAGTAGTGTTTTCAGCCCCACTTCACATCACCCCCCTCCACCCCTCTTTCACAGTAGTCTTCTCAACCCCCTTCACATCACCCACTCCCCATTCATTGCAGTGTCCTCAACTCCCCCAATGGTATTGTTCTTAGCACCCCTTCACAGTAGTGTCCTAAGGCTCCCTTCATATCACACACACCCTTAGCTGCAGAGTCCCCTGCCCCCTTTCACCTCACCCCCCACCCCACAGTATTGTTTTCAATGCCCTTCACATCACCTTCACACTAGCATCTCCAACTCTCCTGCACATCACCTCTACCCTCCTCTTCTCTCGCCATCTTTCACTAGTGTCTTCAGCTCTCCTTCACCACCCTGCATCCTAGCAGCTCCCGCTCTCTGTTCAGAACTGTCCTGCCTCCCGAAGTGTTCGCTCTGCTGTGAGGATGACAACGGTGGTTGGGGGCTTGACTCCTAAATGGTGCAACTTCTGCGGTCTGGATGGGAGAGTCATTTGGTCCAGGTCCTGACTATGGTCTGCCATTTAGTAATGCCTGCCCTAGTTCTATCATTGACAATTTTTTAAATAAACATTGTTCTGGCTTTTATACAAGTAGTAGAGCTTTAATCCTTTAATCCGTTTTCAGATTTTTATTGTTGTCCCCACTGAGTCCCCATTAGGTAGATTCAGCTTCTCCATCAGTCTTGGTGGCCATTGTCACTAGGACAGAAAGTTATGGCAAATTCAAAATTTTAGGAGGACTTGTAAGTCTTTTATGACTTAGCTTTCTATCACAACAAAGGTCAAGGTTAAAGTTATGATCACATAGCGAGTTTAGACATAATGTCTAACTGTTTGCATTGAATACAACAATGCATTGGCTGAAAGCCGGGGGGAGGAGGGAGTGTGAGATCCCATTGTACAGCAACATTTAAAACATGCACCTCTGTTACTGGATTCTATATGCATATGTTTTTGTCAACTTTTATCCCCCTTGAATATTTACTTTCATATTTCCGAATATCCTAAGTGACTCTTGAGATGATGATAATTTCATAAATATTCTTTACGTTTTTAGACATTGCTATTTATAACTGGCTTTCCATTATATTTAAACAACTGTATACCTGGAGCTGGGCAATACACAAATTATATGTATGCTAGTTTTAATATTTAATATTTTTAATATTTGTATCCTCAATGCTGCTGCCTGACTCATCTACCTTACCAACGACCCTTCTCCATCAATCCCTCCAGTGGCTTCTGCTCACCCAACGAATACGATTCAAAATACTAAGAACATACAAAGACATTCACAACTCTGCCACGAGCTACATCACCAACCTCATCTCAAAATGTTAACCAAAACATCTTCTCGGCTCCTCATAAGACCTCTGGATCGCTCGCTCCCTTGTCACCTCCTCCCTTGCTCATCTCCAGTGCTTCTCCCATCCTCTGGAACGCTCTTTCTCAAGGATTCCTCCTATTCTGTAATCCTTTAGACGATTACTGAAAACTCATCTGTTCAGGGAAGCCTATCCCACCTTTACCTAAAAATGTTACTTTATTTTCTCTGTCAGTTCATCACGCACAGTTATTTTATATCACTTGATTGTTCATTTTATATTGTAAGTTCTCAGGAGTAGGGCCCTCTTAATGCTCTTTTATTGAATTGTATTGTAACTCTACTGTTTCCCTTTATGTTTTAAAACGCTGCACAAACTGTTGGCATCATATAAATCCTGTATAGTAATAATAATAATAAATGTTATTTTTCTCCTGTTACAACATATATGGAGTCTCTAAGAATGTTTATGAGCATCAGAACAGTGAAAAACAGTGACCTATACAGTAAAAGAATTACTGGAAATTGTAAGGTCCTCTACAATGAAATTGCCTTTTCCCATTATAAAGGCCAATATCAAGTTTATAAGAATAAAGGAGATTGGTTTTAGCCAATTTTTTTGACTGCATTGTACAGTAGAATGGTTGTAGTTGCAAGTATGACATGAGAGGAGGAGTAGAACACAGTTAAATTTTTTGTTAAAATCAGCACAGGGGACGGTACATATGTTAAATGAGAAGTATCCCTTGTGCTAGTGGCTGCTCTCTTTGTTTAAAGTGTAGGGTAAACCCCCCTATCGTTTTCAGCCAAGGAAGCTGCCATCTTTGCCTCTGTTTAATCTACAACTGCCATGATGCTGCACATGTGATCAGTTATGAGACCAGTGATTGGATGGTTTGACAGTTTGGTTCAGAGCACAACCAATGGGAGTGTTACATTTCCGGCGCGTGCCGGAAATGTAAATGTTTTATCGATGGGTTTACTTCTGCTTTAAATATAAAGTCAGTTGCCTCCCCATATCCCTGCAAATGTGATTTCTGGTGCTGTGAGGGATAATATGAGTGCTGGACCTGTCATAGGCACTCATCAAGAGTGATGGCTACGCCCGTCCTTACTGACCATCTCCTTCATTCATAGATGCTTTATTAGAGCTTCCATCAATGAAAATCATTTTGTGAATAGAGGACAGGTGGATGAATGAGAGGTCAACCTTCACCATTCATAGAGTGCATTTCATTGATGGAAGCTATATTACAGCTTCTATAAATGGAAAAAGGGCATGCATAGTCAGCACTGGTGATGAGTGCCTATGAGAGGTCCAGCTAATAAAAAGTAACCCCCACAGCCCTAGAAAAAAAAGCCTGTTGGAGTATGGGGGGGGGGGGAGAGGAATTCAGAAGTAAACTAAGTGGCCAGCAGCACAGGGGAAAGTAGCGTCGCTATGGGGGTGCGGGGGGTGAGAACCACACCAGGGTGACACCCACCAGAGGGGTGACACTAGGGCTTCCAACCACCTGTAAAAAACATGGTTGTGGGATGACTTTGAAACTGCACATACGCAGTTCCAAAGTTGACTGGGCTCGGACATGCTCGGCTATTTTCAGCCGGACGGGGGCATGCGCAGTGAATCAGTGACATCATGACGCTGCCTGGCGCCATGTTTGAATGAATGGCAGTAGGCATGCCTGAGTCCCGACCTGGAGATTGGATCCCGGCCCACCATCCCCCCACCATGCCACTGTGAGCAGCATGGACATGGAGTCCTGGAGACTGGACCCTTGCCCTGCACTATCCATCCATAGCTGCTAGGGACTCCCACCACACCACTGTGTGCGCATGGCCACACAGAGTCCCAGAGACCGGACCCATGCACTTTCCATCCATGGCTGTTGGAGTCTCCCATGGCACTGTGAGTACGGCTATGGCCGCAGTCTCTGACCATCTCTTGTATCATCTCTGCAGTCTCTGACCATCTCCTGTATCTTGTCCATTGGGGGGGGGTGGGGGTGATACCATGCTTTATGGCACCAGGTGACACCAAACCTACCTTAGTGACGCCACTGATAAGGGACACTTCTCACTGAATGTAAGCACCACCCCTCAGCACAAAGGGCTGTACTTAATTTAACTTGCTTTGTCTATTTATCATCTATATACTGTATGGCCTTGTGTATTTCTAAAAAGACACTGTTACCTATAAAAAATATTTTTTTTGAAAATATTTATTAAAATCAAACCATGGCCAGAATTAATAAAATAAAAGCTTTTGTTTTTTTTACCCTGTTACTTGTTTTATCCTGCCAGTTATTTTTATACTTCCTGTAAGAGGGTGACAACATTATTTGTTCTACTGTGAGTATCAGTGTAAACAGCATAGTCTTACTATTTTTTATTTTGCCTTAAAATACACCAGGCATCACTAAATGGCGGACTGTGGTTCAGATTCGGACCGAGGCAATGTCCCATCCAGAGCACCGCAGTCCTGCCATTTAGGAGCCGTTCTGCCCAGCAACCATCACCACCATCACTGTCATTCTCACAGAGATGATAGCAAGAGGTTGGACAGCTCTGGATGAAGGGCAGGGGCTGGCAAGTAAATAAACTGGTAATTGTTGATAGGATGCAGGGTGGTCCTAACAACCAATCACTAACTTGCACCTTCGCCCTCTGTCCATACCTGCTGTTCCTCTTGCTCTCAGCCCTGTCTGTGCAAGGTAGGACAGGAAGGGGTGGTGATGTGAAGGGGGGGCTGAGGAAAGTATTGGGCGCCTGATCACAGTAATGGGGGGCTGGGGACAGAAATGGGGGAATCTGAGGACAGTTATAAGGGGGGGGGGTTTGAGGACAGTAATGGGGGGGAGCTGAGAAATGTAATGGGGGGCCTGAGGACAGTAAGGGGTAATGTGGAGGGGCTGAGGACAGTAATGGGGTAATGGGGGGAGTGGAGAACAGTAATGGGGGGAGATGTGGACAATAATGGGGGGCTGTGGAATGTGATGGGGTAATGGGGAGGAGCTGAGGATAGTATTTGGGGGGCTGAGGACAGTGATAGAGTAATTGGGAGGAGCTGAGGACAGCAAAGGGGTAATGGGGAAGCTGAGGACAGTAATGGGGGGGAGGTGAGGACAGTAATGGGCTGCTGGGGACAGTAATGGAACGGAGCTGAGGATAGTAATAGGGGAGACTGAGGACAGTAATAGGGGAGCCTGATGACACTAATGGGGGAATCTGAGGACAGTAATGGGGGAATCTGAGGACAGTAATGGGGGGAGCTGAGAACAGTAATGGGGGGAGCTGGGGTCAGTAATGGGGTAATGCGAAGGGGCTGAGGACAGTAATGGGGTAATGAGGGAAGCTGAGAACAGTAATGGGGGGAGATGAGGACAGTAATGGGGTGCTGAGCAAAGTGAGGGGGTAATAGGGAGGGGCTGAGGACAGTATTTGGGGGCTGAGGACTGTAATGGGGAGGAACTGAGGACAGTAATGGGGGAGGGGAGATGAGGACAGTAATGGTTTGCTGAGGACAGTAATGGGGGGGGCTGAGGACAGAAATAGAGGAGGCTAAGGACAGTAATGGGGGAATCTGAGGACAGTTATGGAGGGGGGGATTTGAGGACAGTAATGGGAGGGGGGCTGAGGACAGTAATGGGGGAAGCTGAGGACAGTAATGGGGAGCTGAGGACATTAATGGGGGACTGAGGACAGTAAAGGGAGGCGAAAGAACAGTATTGAGCAGTTCAGAACAGTAGTCGGGGAGGGGGGCTGGGGACAGTAATGGGGGCTGAGGACAGTAATGTTTGGGGGGGTGAGGGGGATTGAGAGGAGTAATGTGAAAGGGGGACTGTGATGTGAAGGGGGACTGAGGATGCTGATATAAGAACAGGATTGTGACATGAGGCTCAGTTCAGATGTGTACATGCATGCTTGTGCGCACATTTCACAGGTAGGGCATCCCTTCCATTTTAATGGACGGCCCTATCAGTGACAAATGCAGAGAAAGAAATCCCGACCCTGTTTTTTATAAATCATTCCGCACCAAGCTGCATGGTGTAATTGATAAAATGTGGGGGTGCAATTAAGAATTCACATCTGCTAAAGTGCAGCTCATTTCTCTGTGGTTCAGGAACGCATGTGATTTTGCACCTAGCCTAAGAGGGCAGGGGGGCTGTGATATGAAAGATCTGAATTATGGTACAAACAATTTTGACCTCTGCTGGAAGAATATTTTACTGATTGGACCGCCGTGAATTTAAATTTAATACCCCTGAAATACACTTTAGGTAAATGAAAGCCTAACACCTTCTAAGCGGCTACAGCAACAGTTTTTTTTTGGGGAAGGGAAGGTTTAAACCATATAAATAAATTCTGACTGTTGTAAGACCCCCTGGAAGTGTACAATGGTATGTCCCTACCTTTGGAAGGGCTTGTTCACGCATGAGGTCGGGGCAGTAAAAACCCATGGTTAAGTCACACTTTTACGAACCCCCCCCCCCCCAACCGTTCCCCATTTAGCTGCAGAGGCACATGCATACACATGCTTTGCGGCCACAGCAGGAATTATTCCCTCTGACGCTTTTGGTGGGCATAGCACATGCTGAAGTGACCCATTCAAGTGTGGCAATCGAGGGGTTAAAGCAGTGTGAGGAGGCAGTACAACACCTCCTCACTGCCTGCCAAATGCTCTTTGAAGAGCAAACTGAACACAGATTGCTCTTTAGCGAGTACCGAAAGTGTGAACTAATCTTTTGCAGGTAAATGTGGATAAATATACATATAAACACGTAAAAAAAAAATATTATGGTTATAAACTACAGTAAAACATTGGATTGCAAGCATAACTCGTTCCGGAAGCATGCTTGTAATCCAAAGCACTTGTATATCAAAGCAAAATTTCACATAAGAAATAATAGAAACTCAAATGATTCGTTCCACAACCATGTATTCATAAGTCCTTCAGTTTATAGTCCATATAAAAAGATTATAGCAATGTGATCACGTGGTTGATGATTAAAAGAGGCACATCTAAGTATGCAGGCATCCGGGATAAAGGGATCCACATAGACCGTCAACCTGACCGCCGGCTCTCACCACTGCCAGTCTGCAATCGTGACCAGGAAGACTACCCTGCAGTACAGCGATCTGAAAGCGAGGCTTGAACCACTCGTGGAAGGGATGACATCAATGGCGGTGTGGGGGATGGTCTATGTGGACAGCTTTGCTGGATGTACGCAAAGGGACGTACCTGTACATCCCCTTTAAATCGCGGCATAGTGGGCGCGCGTGCACACGCCGTGTGCTCCGTAAGTGTGACTGCGGGTCCCGCGGACTTGATGTCCTCCAGGTGCCCGCTGTCGTGTCACGGAGCGGCAGAACGGGGATATGTAAACAAGGCATTTCCTTGTTTTGCCTAGCAACAGGACAGAGATCTACTGCTCCCTGTCATCGGGAGCAGTGATCTCTGTCATGTGCTAGTGAGACCCTCCCCACTACAGTTAGAATCACTCCCTAGGACACATTTAACCCCTTCCTCGCCCCCTAGTGTTTAACCCCTTCCCTGCCAGTGTCATTTACACAGTAATCAGTGCATTTTTATAGCGCAAAAAATAAAAACTGCAGAGGTGATCAACTACCACCAAAAAAAAAGCTCTATTCGTGGGAAAAAAAGAACGTAAATTTTGTTTGGGTACAACGTCGCACGACCGCGCAATTGTCAGTTAAAGCGACGCAGTGCCGAATCGCAAAAAGTGCTCTGGTCAGGAAGGGGGTAAATTCTTCCCAGGGCTGAAATGCTTGTAAAATGCTAAAATCCACTCTATTACAGTGTTATATAATGTACAATGTGAGTGTTTCTGTAATATACAGTATATACGCGAGTATAAGCCAACTTGAATATAAGCCGAGGCACCTAATTTTACCACAAAAAAATGGGAAAAATTATTGTCTCGAGTATAATGCCGCGTACACGCGATCACTTTTCTCGTCGGGAAAAATGAAATTTTTTCTCTTGGACGAGAAAAAGGCCCGTGTGTAGGCTCTCCAGCATTTTTCCCGACGAGAAAAACGGCGAGAATCACGACGAGAAAAATCGCAAATCACAGCTTTTTTTTCCTCTGCAGTTTTCCAATAGGGAAACACTGCTAGGGAGCCTACACACGGCCGGTTTTCTCGACCAAGAGAAAACATGTCGTGAAAAACGGTCCTCGTTTTTCCCGTTAGGTTTCACGGCGGTGTTTTCACCGCCGTGAAACTCGATCGTGTGTACACGGCATCAGCCTAGGGTGTCCTGCATGCCTCACTTTGCCTCACTGTGCCCATGCCTCACTGTCACTGTGCCCATGCCTCACTGTGCCCAATCTCCCTACCTAATCTCCAGCGCTGTGTGACTAGACTGACGTTTAACATGGGAGTCTATGGAAGGGGTGCCCGGCTTTGAAAAATCAGTGCTCCCCGGCCGTAGGTCCCCTGGACAACAAACTTTGCACACTTGTTGAACGAAGAGTGGGGCTACATGTGTGCCAAGTTTGGGGTCCAGGGGAGCTGGACACAGACTTGAGTATAAGCCGAGAAGGGCATTTTCAGCACAAAAAAATGTGCTGAAAAACTCGGCTTATACTCGAGTATATACGGTAATTGCGGGGAAGAGAGCTCCGGCGGGTCACAGAAGCGCAGAGCAGCGCTATAACGAAGGTATTTGGCACAATTATATTACAGAAATACACACATTGTACATTATATATGTAGCGCCCACCCCAATTCTGGGGCGCTATGTGCAGAAATTTAGGGGTGGTCTGAGCTAGTAGTTCAGCTCAGACCTGTTGATTACATACAAATTTTGCTTCTGCCTGGGTGTGATGCTGCCTGGCAGTACAGTTCCCTGTGGCCTGTGGGTGGCACTGTCACCTTAGTCCTGGGTTGAACCACGGGTAGCGTTACAGCACCATTGGGTGTCCTCTCTTGGCAGTTGTACAGTGGGAGTGGTCTACCCACTGTGCATGCTGGGAGAGGGTACTTAAGGGGCAGACGCCATTAGGCGTGAGGCGTTGGAGAGGACCCCTTGGTCTGAGAAGAGCAGACACGTACCCCACCTTCGGTGGCCCTTATGGCCAGGGGTACGTGTGTGTGTGTGTGTTCGGCCCCGGACACCTTTAGCCCAAGGTTGCATCATTCCAGGTGGGCCCAGCATCTTTAGCTGAGGCCTACATCAGAATAGGAGTCCCTGTGTACCCAAGTGAGGGTGACCCGCTCTGAAGGAGAGGAAGCCAGGGGAGGATCGGTCCCAAAGGGATTAGTGAAGAAGTCACTGTCTCGGGAGAGGCCTGGTTACCTATCAGAGGGAAGGATTCCATAATCCGCCAAAAGCCTGGTAATGTGCCCCACTGGCACCTAAGGACTTAAATGTTACTAGGCTGGGAAGTTTGGGACTTAGAGATCATCTCCTGATCGTATCCCTAGGAAACTACAAGTAAATGTTCCATGCTCCACACCGGCTGCTAGGACCGCTCTTAAAGGGACTATCCGGGTGAGCAAATACCCACTCAGGCCTGAGTGGCGACGATTGATAGTTGAGTGCCGCGTGCCTGAACCTGCCTCCTAGTTAATTTCTCTCTACATCCAACTTTTCTATCGAGTTCTTAAGCAACCAAAAAAAAACCTTTTATTGGGTTTCAATTCTGTCTGGACAATGGCCTTCTTGAAGTAAAGAGAGAATAGACTTCTTCCTACACTCTAGGGTGAAGAATCCAACGGAAGAAGGTAACTCGCTGCAGGACCCAAATCAGATAACACCGCTCACCCTCTGCAACAAGGAGGATATGGGGCATGTGGCATGGTGTGTCCCACCTGCTAGTGGAGGTAAGCAGGAGTCGGGGATCTGTGTGCTACATATACGACTGTAATAGAGTGGATTATAGGATTTTACAAGCATTTTAACTCGGTTCACACTGGGGATTCCTGTCAGCAGGGAGAGAGAGGGGGAGAGAAGACAGCACATTACATGGTACGACCTACCCTGAAAATAAGCCCTACTGTGTCTATTGTTGCCAAAATTAATATAAGACCCGGGTTTATTTTCAGGGAAACACGGTAGCTGAGCTGTAGGTAGGGACCTCTGCAGATCACTGCTTCCATTCAGAAAGCATTGTTTCCCCTCTGCAACTGCTGGCAGGGGACAGATTTTGCTACTCAGGATGTGCCTTCTTTTTAAAAAGAAAATTAACTGTAATACATTGAACACCTATTGTTTTGATGCCTGTGGAATGCATTTAGCTGATTTAAACGAAAAAAGTCCTCTTGGGTTTCAATTGGATCAGTGGCAAAGGGACGTGATAAAGCTTAAAAATTGTCCATGGACAGGGCCATAAGAGGGCCCCAGAGTCCAGAAACAGGCCCAACGTAGAGCATGTGTTAGAGGGTCCCCAAAAGAATGTGTATTTTATCGGGTGTGGCACACTCAAAAAACAAAAAGACAGATACAAAGTGTACAGGAAATACATATTGAATGCACAAGGATGAACAAGAAACAAATACAAAGAACACTAAATTAAATAATATAAAGATAGGATTTCACCATGTCAGGAAGAAGTGTGTTGTTGTCGCATCCCTGATATATAGGAAAAAAGAGGACCCCCTTGTTTGAGACTTTATAGGCAACAACTACACAGAAATAATGTAGGGAATATATTTATTTTTATACATAAAATTGAATCATCCAAACATGAAATGATCATTTAACTGCTTGTCCACCGCCCGCCATCAAATGACGGCGGGCGGAAGACCCTATTGTTATGGGCGGACGTCATATGCTGGGGACCCTATTGTTCTGAGCGGCGTCGCTGGGGACCCGATGCACGTGTCCGGTGGCCGCGATGGGCGCCGGGCACCCGCGAATGCCCAGTAAACACAGAGATCCACGTCCTGTCAGGGAGAGGAGACCGATGGTGTGTCCCTTGTACATAGGGACAACCATCGGTCACCTCCCCAGTCAGTCACCTCCCCCCACAGTAAGAATCACTCCCAGGCAACACATTTAACCCCTTCCTCGCCCCCTGGTGTTAACCCCTTCCCTGCCAGTCACATTTATACAGTAATCAATGCATTTTTATAGCAGGGATCGCTGTATAAATGTGAATGGTCCCAAAAATGTGTCAAAAGTGTCCGATGTGTCCGCCGCAATATCGCAGTCACGATAAAAATCGCAGATCGCCGCCATTACTAGTAAAAAAGAAGAAAATTATAAAAATGCTATAAATCTATCCCCTATTTTGTAGCTGCTATAACTTTTGTGCAAACCAATCAATATACGCTTATTGCGATACCAAAAATATGTAGAAGGATACGTATCGGCCTAAACTGAGGAAAAAAATTGTTTAAAAAAAAAATTATGGATATTTAATATAGCAAAAAGTAAAAAATATTGTTTTTTTTTCAAACTTGTCCCTCTTCTTTTGTTTATAGCGCAAGAAATAAAAACTGCAGAGGTGATCAAATACCACCAAAAGAAAGCTCTATTTGTGGGAAAAAAATTATAAAAATTTCATTTGAGTACAGTGTTGCATGACTGCGCAATTGTCATTCAAATTGTGACAGCGCTGAAAGCTGAAAAATGGCTTGGGCAGGAAGGGGGTGAAAGTGCCCTGTAGGCAACTGGTTAAAAACATGTCATATCAATAGACAGAAATATACACAAAAAAACATGGCAAATTACATAGCAAGCATGGAATAGTATTAAAAATACTCTCCGGTTATTGAATAATATCTCCGGTACCCAATGCGTTTCTGGCTCAAGCCCTTTGTCATGGGTATTGGATAGGAGAATGTGTAGTCAAAAATTTGTCAAAAGGTATGTTCTACTATGCAAATAGACAGAAATTGATGGAGCACCGCAGAGAGTGGTGTCAATGGGAGCCTACTGACACTGCCCCACGGAGTAAGGTGATTCTCAGGTAGGAAAACTCGATTTGCTGGGTGGTCACAGAGAAACGTAATATGTGGAGTGCAGCGAGAAAGTTGTGGAACACAGTTTTTTCAAAAGTTGTGTAGTGATGCTATCCAAAGCCTCAATATAGCTTCATATCATCCATATGTAGCGCACTCGGGGTCACTTGAAAAAATGTCTTTATTATGATCGGTTCCTCAGTGTTCGGCGTCCATCCAGCTCTGCAGTGCTCTCAAATTCATAAATTTATTTCTATTTGGATAGTAGAACATACCTTTTGACAAATTTTTGAGTACATATTCTCCTATCCAATACCCCTGACGAAGGGCTTGAACCAGAAACGCGTTGGGTACCGGAGATATTATTCAATAACCGGAGAGTATTTTTAATACTATTCCATGCTTACTATGTAATTTTTCATGTTTTTTGTCTATCTTTTTGTCTATTGATATGCCATGTTTTTAAATGATCATTTCATGTTTGGATGATCAAATGTCATGTATAAAAATAAATATATTTCCTACTTTACTTCTGTGTAGTTGTTGCCTATAAAGTCCCAAACAAGGGGGACCTCTTTTTTCCTAAATTAAATAATAAACTACTGTAGCGGCCTCACCCCCCGTCCCCTTTGTAAATAAAACGGCTGGCTTGTCTAGGGGTATGCGGGAGGAGGATGAGGTTCACTACAGCCTATGTCCTCTAATGTGCAGAGGTGAAAGCCAACACTTGTTTTACCTTCGGGCCTGTGTTCTGGATGGAGCCTCCGCTTGTCCTTGAGTATAACTGCCAGTAATAGAGCCCCACACCATAAAAAGTCCAACACTTCTTTATTCTTCTTGACAAGTGAACAGCATCAGTTGAACTTTTAAATGAACAGACAGGGTGTGGATATGAGCAGGTCCAGG
This sequence comes from Rana muscosa, assembly GCA_029206835.1. Lineage (NCBI taxonomy): Eukaryota > Metazoa > Chordata > Amphibia > Anura > Ranidae > Rana > Rana muscosa. The sequence continues at coordinate 61,587,549 of JARGYO010000094.1, forward strand.
CACAGTGAACTCTCCTATTCCTTCTAGTGCAAATAGGCTTGGCGCACAGTCTCTGCCACCGACTGTGGGATTGGTCGCTGCCACCGACCGGGTGAACTATTGAGGTCCCTGCCACAGGCCTAAGAGCAGGTCTCTGCCACCAACCTGAGTTGACTAGATGGACCGCTGCCACCAGTCAAAGAACATGAATCACCTCCCCTGATGAATTGGCCCCTGTTTGGGAAAGACATCCATCCGGACAGTCTCCAGAGGTCCACCCGGCACTGTCGATATGCTGCACCAGCTCTTCCGGAGGATCCCCCTCTGGTCCCTTATGCCCTGGATTCAGGCGCCCGACACCTGGAGCACCTTAGGACGATCCCTCCCTCGCGGGACCCAGTGGATGGTACTGGGCCCCAGGCCTCCGGTTGAGTACCTCACCCCAGACTGAAGGTGTCTGGGATGGAACACGAACTCCACGTGTACAGGCCAAGGGCGTCTGAACACCGACCTCGGACAGCAGCCCTCAGGCTAAAGGTGCCTGGGACTCGGACCTCGTGGTGAAGATGTTCGCCCCCTTTATACCCTCTCCCAGCAAGCACAGTGGGTTCCCCGCCCCACCGTACAGCTGCTGCGAGAGGTCACAAAGGGTACGGCACTGCAGTGATGGTTCAACCCTGGCCCAAAGCGACAGCGCCACCTACTGGGCCGCAGGGAACTAAACACCACCAATGTCTTCACACAAATAAAACACAGCCCTACTCTACCAATCAGTGCATCAGGGTCATACTACCACCCAGTGCTACCTTTAAATAGTACATACCCGCTACACTACCTTAAATGCCCCCCACCAAAAACACCCTCTAAATAAAAAAAAGATAAGATACATTTAAAAAAAAAATAATGTTTATCTAAACAGCTCTCTAAGTGAAATGGAGAGTTTCTAACGTGGTACCATTTCTACAAAATCACTCAAAGCATCCTGTGCGCAAGTACAGTGGACATCAAAGAGCAAAAGATAGTAAAACCATAAACAAATAAGGTGATCTAGATGAGAGGACAACAGAACAGATAGACGTTGTAAGAAATTTACTTACAAATAATTTCAGCCAAGACTGTATCCTAAAAAGTATTCAGTCTTTAAGAGGGGAGTGCAATGCATGAATCTATCTATTGATGATAGAGGGGTGGCAGGAGAGAGGGGCCGGCGCCCATGCGCCCTTATGGACGCACCGCCAATGCTTGGTTAGCATTATAGATGTTTCCACTATCTGCAATAAACTACAGCCATTAAATTACATACCTTAATTGACTGTTCATGTGGTCCATTCACTATATACTGTATTATTCATATTACAAGTGTATATCCACATAAATTGTCCAATTAAAAGGTCTTATTCTGCCCCCCAGCCATACCCTAAATCATTTTAGGGCCCTAGGAGTAGTGTGCCAGTAGCTCCTGTAGCCTTGCAGACTGGAAAGAGATAGAGAAAAAAGGGGTAACAGATCTACAGTAAACTGAAAAAGCCCATCAACATTAGATACCAAGAGCGGGATATTCAAAATAGATACAGTAGGGTAGTCTCCAGACAGCAAGGGCAGCCCACCACCCTTCCCACCCATATAGAAATATTCCTGCCACCACCATCACTGCCCTCAAATTGGCCAGAAGGCTAATAAAGCAAAATTTATGAAAAAATATGTTTTTCTTAATGATTGTCAGAAAATGTTGTAAATATGTAATTTTTCTCCTTCACTGATGTGCGCTGATAAGACGGCACTGATGGGCACTGGTAGGCTGCACTGATGGGCATTAATGAGGTGGCACTTATGGGCACTGATGAGGTGGCACTGATGAGAAAACAATAATATGCGGTAGACATGTGCATTAGTTTTCATCCAAATGCATTTTCGTCCGAATTTCGGGTATTTTCGTTATCGTTTTAACAAACGAAAACGAACGCGCAGAATCCGAAACCTGAAAGATCCGACACAAAAAAATGCTTTATTTTCGTTTTAGTTTCAGCAACACTTCGATATATATAGGAGATTCAACATGACGCTGACAATAACAATCTGTGTCTATCGAACCTGTGGTCGAATGTGCCTAACCTTAACTCTATCAGTCCAACATTATTCTACATAGAGAGGAAAGATTCGACATAGAGAGAAAAGATTTGACATTATAGAGACAGTGTTGGGGTAGACCATTCGTCATGAACGACGAAGATTTGACGAAGCAGCGAAAAACATACAAACGTTGAATCTGTCATTGAAGGCTTATGGTGTCTGTCGAAAGTTCTAAGAAGATTCGACAAGCAGCTAAACTGTACGACGCCGCAATCGTACATTTCCGGTCAAATGCTCGGCCCATAGGCTATTTGAATGTTGGTTGACTAGTAATAATGATTTATAAATGTAGCGCGCACACCTTACTCCTACCTGCATTAACTTGGCTCCTCGCAGGTGTAAAGAGGTTGAGCGGTGTTGTTTTTGGGTCTTGTCTGCAGCCAGAGTCAAATTCCTCCTGAGAATGATTCTCACCTCTACCGTGGGTAGAGACAAGTCCTTGACTTCCCCAGTAACGTAATTGTCCACACCAGCTGAAAGTCCAACTCAATATTTATTCTCACTTTGCAATAAACAGTCTCTTGGATAGAGGAAAGGTTGGAGCAGGGAAACAGGACAGCTTAAGGTGTGGAGGAGGTCCAGGCACAAACGTAGCTCAAACTCTTGACTGTTCAGTTTTCTCAAAACAGTTTTAGGCGCACGGTCTCTGCCACAGACCGTGAGGTTGGTCTCTGCCACAGACCTGGTGGATAAGGTCACTGCCACTGACCTGGTGAACTAGGCCACTGCCACTGACCGGGTGGATAAGGTCACTGCCACTGACCTGGTGAACTTTAGTTTCTTCCTTCCTAGAACATGGCCCCTATCAAGGAGAAGACATCCCCCTAGAGAGTCAGCAGACCCTTCCTTCACCGTGACTCCCGCATAGGTCCTTCGGAATAGATCCTCCCTTCTCTTAGGGTGCGGGTCCCCTCGCAAGGCAGCACCCTGGACTCCTCTATCCTTAGTGGACCCCAGCCAAAAGTGCTGGGCCCTGGGCCTTCCCCGTAACTCTCTGGGTCTTCATACCCATGCGAACAGGATGGCAGAGTAGTACCTCACCCCAGCTGAAGGTGCCTGGGATGAAAAAGGAACACAGCCTCCGGGCCTAGGGCACCCGGAGATGAGCCACACACCCAGGCTGAGGGTGCCTGGGTGTGGACGAACGAAAGACCCCAAACAGGAGGCGTCTGACCCTTTTATATCCTCTCCCAGCATGCACAGCAGGTTCCCCGCCCCGCTGTACGGCTGCTGAGAGGGGTCACAAAAGGCACAGCACTGCATTGGTGGTTCAACCCTAGCCTACCGTGGCAGCGCCACAGATAACTGCACACCAATACTCTTCCTGTGGACAGAATGGTCCATGAACCCTAACAAATTAAGGTGTCTGAGCCTAATTACCACTCAGACACTTCCCTTAAATTGACCAACCCGCTACACATTCCCCCCACTAATGGACACTGGTCACCAGTGTCTGGAGCAAACCCATGCCTCTCGAACCTGAGTCAGCATAGGCCTATTCCAGAGACCAAAAGAAAAAAAACTATTTAAAAACTGCTTGTTTGTGCCGGAACCTAACATGGGGAAAAGGGGTTTAAAAGCAGAAATGAAAGAAGAGCAATAAAACACATGTGCACATTACAATCTCAAATGTCACATAAACACATCTCTCAACATTTACATTTCCCTTCCCCCTCCTGCACTAGCTAAAATCACCCTCTTCTTCTTTAAATTGCTTGGTGTCCACCTGCAGAGGGAGAAAGCACACATAAAACCAACACATTTACAGCAGAAGTGAAAAGATTATCCCCGGAGGAACAATCCTTTCCTTCCAAAAGTAAAACACATTTTTTTTCTAAACCCGAGTCTCTCTTTTTTTTTTTTTTTTAGACGGTACAACACCGCCACCTAGTGGGAGTGTCACCGTCAAGACACCCGTTCCAGAAACTTTCTCTTCTTCTTTGGCCCTGAACTGAACTACTCTACCCCAAAGTCTTTGTGTCTTTGCGGTGCAGAGAGAGAGGGAAAAAAAACAACTGTTCCCACTCTTCCAACAAGTAGAATACCCCTATGTCAGGGCAAAAGTTCTTGGGCTCCAGAGAGTACACTCCGGAAACAAAAGGCAAAACAACAAGAGTCTAATCTCTCAGAGATAATACTGTGGGTCTGGCAACACCAGCGGCTTCCAGTGTTTATCAAAGGTGTCAATGTGGTACTCAACATTGTCTTTGTCCCTTCGGCAAATAACCACCTTGTCCGCATGTATGTGCCGTCCAAGCATCCAGGCTTCCCTACAGTCTTTGTACCGATTGGTAGCGGCAGCAGAACATGAATAGTACCTACGGGCCTGGGGTACCTTTATGTGTGTCCAAACAAAGTCCGAGTACCAGCAGTGTCTATAAGCCTCTGCCTCTACCTCGAACAAAAGCTCCTTTGACAGGTATGGGTATTCCCACCCGTAATCGCTGGCAACATTCTGGTTAAATAACCACTGCAAACGGGACAAAGGTGGCATGGTCAGACGATCTCCCATACCAGGCAGGACTATGGCGTCCGGGTGTCGAGGTACTTTCACTACCTCAGGACCAGACACAGGGGCCCGCAATGATACCCGTCCCACTCCAACAACAGATCCAGGTGTCTCCAGTGGTGGAAGGGTAGACAACGAGACAGATCCCTCCTCAGGCTCCGGGGCCTTCTATGGCTTGTAGGCGGAACATTCGACTGGAAATGTACGATTGCGGCGTCGTACAGTCTCGCTGCCCAGTCAAATCTTAGAACATTCGACAGACACCATAAAACCTTCAATGACAGATTCGACCTTAATTAATTCGGATTTTTGTACGAATGCATTTTTTAACGAAACAAAATAAATAAAAATGAATTTCAGGAGTAACTAAATTAATTCATTTTTCGGACGAAAACAAAATTCCGAAACAAAATATTTCAGTGTGCACATGTCTAATATGCGGCACTGATGGGCACTGATAGGTGGCACTCATGGGCACTGTCAGGTAGCACTGATAGGCAGCACTTATGGGCAATGATAGGTGGCACTGATGGGCATGCACTGGTGGGCACTGAAAGGCAGCACTGACTGGCATCACTAATGGGCACAAATTGGCATCACTGATCTACTCAGATTTTCATCACAGATGGTCGCTGACTGGCATCACTGCTGGGCACTTCTGGGGCTGCACTGATTATTAGGACACTGAGGATCAGTGCCCTGATTATCTGTACAGGTCTCCCCTGCGAGGAGATGTCAGTGTGAGGTGAGGAGAGCAGATTACTTTTTACATGTGATCAGCTCTGAATGGGTAAAGATACGCATCATCAGCTCTTTTCCGAGTTTTGGGGGACACAGCACACCCACGATTGCAGCGCTGCTCATCCCAGCAGGCACACGGGAGCAGTGAGACTGGGGCGACTTCATACGACGTTGTCCCAGAACGAGAGGGGATCCTGCCCACTGTCATTTTACTATACGTTGGGCGGGAGGTGGTTAGAGTTTATTGTCAGTCTCCTAAGTGAATCTTTCAGGCTAGATCCCCAGTGAAACCCCTCTTTTAGCTTTAAAGGGTAACTCTACTTTCATGGGGGGAAAAAAATAACAAATAAAGAAAAAATAATATAGTGTATACAATTGCAACACAAGTCATATTGTTATTGAATGTTATTAAAAATGACCTTGCCTTTTCAATTTGCAGCTCTGTCATTTTCTAAAAATGCAATGCAATATGGCCACCTGGAGGTGTTCTGTACAAAGATGGTATACAGAACTCCCCCCCCCCCAGATATGTAATTTCCTGTTTGTGTGATTGGCTCACTGATTTTCCCAGAAGTCTGCACTAAGATACAAATCAGATTTTTGGCATCCCCTGCAACAAAAATCTAATTTTTGGTGAGACACCCCAAAGGGAAATTACATCTAAAGGGATGCAGACCAAGCAGCTTTCCTCATTAGAGCCCTGCAGGCGAAGCAGCCGATTGATAATTATGAAACCACTCCACTTGGATTCACTTAGCACAGGGGCACAGAGAAACTAACAGCTATTTCTTCTTTTTTTCTCAACAAAAGTGGATTTATGCTTTAAAATAAATTTTAGCCAGATAGGGTCCCCCAGCTATGTACATCTGGGACCTCACTGAAAGACAGGCAGAATGTTCTGCTGAACTGCCTAGAAGGGCAGCAGATCCTGAGGAAGACCCTTGCTTTTTGAGGCTTCAAACTTTTTATGCACTCTCCCAGCCACCTTCTGAGCACATTTCCCCAGGGATTGGTTGGAACCACATAAATATTCAGGCTGCTCACCAGAGGCGTAGCGTTGGGGGGGTGCAGGGGGGGCCGTCGCACCGGGCGCAATATTTGGGGGAGCGAATTCCCGCACCGTTTGTGTCACTTCTCAAGGCCCGTTAAATTCTATTTACTGTGTCACGGCCGGGCCCGGCTGCCATCTTGTGGCAGCTGGCACCCTGTGATTGGGCGAATGTGGTCATGTGCTCCGGCGGGGCTGGCCAGTCCTTGAACGCGGGCGGCGCATGTGCAAAGGCCCGCCCGCGCTTCTGTAAGCCGCCGTCTTCTCCTCCACCCTTCCTCCCTGACCGGATCTGGAAGTGGTGCAGTGCCTTCACCTGGGACCCGGGAATTGGAAGTAACGCGGCAGTGTCTCGATCGATGGACAACAAAAAAAGGAGGTGAGTGAGGCAGGGAGACATCTCCGATGGATGGAGCAGACGCCGGGCCTGGTCAGCAGCAGTTAGGCAGAGGAGAGGAGAGGGGAGTCACGCCAAAATCCCCCTCCAAGCCCCCCTCAGGAATCGGATTAATGATTTACTGAGCTTCATGACAGAGCTTTCAGCATGTAAGGGGCTAAATGATGAATCCTGCTAGGTATTTGGCATGTTGAATGACCTGAGGGATGCATTATATAGCAGGATTAATCATTTAACCCCTTACATGCTGAAAGCCCTGAGGTATGCAATATACTTCAGCATGTAAGGGGTTAAATGATTAATCCTGCTATATAATGCATCCCTCAGGTCATTCGACATGCCAAATACCTAGCAGGATTCATCATTTAGCCCCTTACATGCTGAAAGCTCTGTCATGAAGCTCAGTAAATCATTAATCCGATTCCTGAGGGGGGGCTTGGAGGGGGCTTTTGGCATGTAATTGAGGTGTTACTCGCGGACATGGAAGGTAAATAATATTCTCATGGTGCAGTATGTTAACTCAAATAAATGTATTATAAGAATTATTACACTTACAAGCGTGATGTTGGTATATCAGCGAAACAGCAATCACATATGCGGTCATGTAAGGAGCTGCGGCGTCTCCATTAACCTCTCTCTACTCCCTATCAACAATCCACGGTCTGGAAAGGGAAAACGTGATGACGTCACCAGGGCTCCACCCGTCATCACGTTTTTCCTTTCCAGACCGTGGATTGACGATAGGGAGTAGAGAGAGGTTAATGGAGACGCCGCAGCTCCTTACATGACCGCATATTTGTTTGCTGTTTCGCTGATATACCAACATCACTATATTCTGGAAGCCTCCGGAAAACTGTGGGAAGCAATCAAACGTGAAGCCTACAGAGCCCAGAGAAGTCTAAAGTAATCAAGCCACAGAACTAAATTTGGCTATCTTCCCTAGCAGCCTATCTAGGAGGGTGCTACAGCACTAATGAATGGAAACAAAGCTTAAGCAGTTCAGGCATGTTTTGTGAAACATGCATAAAGTTGAAAGGCATGTTAGAAAGGCATACAAAGGAGTAAAAACAAGCCAGAGAGACCTTTTTTGTTATACCAGGGGAAAAAAACATGCAATTTTGATAAGCTTTGTGAGATTACAAGATTTGGCAATCCAGGTCATGAAATTTAGAAAGCTTCTAAAGATACAGATCAATTTATAATTAATATGTTAAATATTTCTTTCAACTACAGTCTTGAATATATTAGTACAAGGATTTATTTACTTTCTATCTCATTTAAGTCCTTATAATTTTCATTAGGATATATTCTGTAGACCCTATTATTTGTTATTTTTCTATATTTGTAATAATTGGACAAATATCAACAACATGTATTACATATGATCTGTATGTGACTAATATATATGTCCAATAAAATACTTTGACAAGGAAATTTATAGACATGTGCACACTGAAATATTTCGTTTCGGAATTTCGTTTTCGTTAGAAAAATAAATTTATTTAGTTACTCCCGAAATTCGTTTTTATTTATTTCGTTTTTCGTTAGAAATTGCATTCGTCCGAAAATCTGAATTAATTAAGGTCGAATCTGTCATTGAAGGCTTATGGTGTCTGTCGAATGTTCAAAGAAGATTCGACGGAGCAGCGAAACTGTACGACGCTGCAATCGTACATTTCCGGTCGAATGTTCCGCCTACAAGCTATAGATGAATTCTATTGTATGACTAGTAATAATTATATTTTTTAATTACTATTACTAGTCAACAGGGAGGAGCCGAACACCCCCCTGTTCGGTTCGCACCAGAACCTGCGAACAGACAAAATGTTAGTGTGAACTTTAGAACCCTATTAAATACAATGGACTCGAACGTTCGAAATCTAAAGTGTTAATTATAAAGGCTTATATGCAAGTTATTGTCCTAAAAAGTGTTTGGGGACCCGGGTCCTGCCCCAGGGGACATGTATCAATGCAAAAAAAAGTTTTAAAAACGGCCGTTTTTTCGGGAGCAGTGATTTTAATAATGCTTAAAATGAAAAAATAAAAGTGAAATATTCCTTTAAATTTCATACCTGGGGGGTGTGTATGATATGCATGTGAAGTGGCGCATGTTTCCCGTGCTTAGAACTGTCCCTGCAAAAAATGTCATTTTTGAAAGAAAAAAAGTCATTTAAAACTCATTCGCGGCTATTAATGAATTGTCGGCTCGCGGCAATACATACAAAAGTACGATTGCAGCGTCGTACAGTTTATCTGCTCCGTAGAATCTTCTTAGAACTTTCAACAGACACCATAAGCCTTCAATGACAGATTCGACGTTTGTATGTTTTTCGATGCTTCGTTGAATCTTCGTCGTTCATGTCGAATTGTCAAGTTAGTTCTAGCTATTTTACTGCTCCTCCTCTTTGGTTACAATCAGCCAATAACATTCATCATCATAATTTTTTTGTTTTACTTCCCCCACCCAATTCCAGCAGTGATCTTTTCTCTCTATGTCGAATCTTTTCTCTCTATAATGTCAAATCTTTTCTCTCTATAATGTCAAATCTTTTCTCTCTATGTCGAATCTTTTCTCTCTATAATGTCGAATCTTTTCTCTCTATAATGTCGAATCTTTTCTCTCTATAATGTTGAATCTTTTCTCTCTATAATGTCAAATCTTTTCTCTCTATGTCGAATCTTTTCTCTCTATAATGTCGAATCTTTTCTCTCCTATGTAGAATAATCTTGGACTAATAGAGTTAAGGTTAGGCACATTCGACCACAGGTTCGATGGACACAGATTGTTATTGTCAGCCTCATGTCGAATCTCCTATCTATATCGAACTGTTGTTGCAACGAAAACGAAAATTAAGCATTTGTTTATGTCAGATCTTTCGGTTTTCGGATTCTGCATTTTGAAATGCATGAAAAAATAAATCCAAAAAAATCTGTGACAGATATCCTGCAGCTGAACACTATAACCCTGATATGGAGCACAAAAAGTGTAGATGTATAGTAAGCGTGCAGCGATGGATAATAAACTAAGTGAAAAACTTAACTCAATATGTAGTGATAATATATCCTTAGTGATCAAATGAGTGCAAATGAATAACCATAAACACAAAAATGCTTAAACTATGTGCTAAAATTAGTCCACATAAGATTACTGTATTCCAGTAAATGTGCATAAATTATATGAAGAAAAATGCAAACAAAAAATGTTCATAAATGTAGATGTAGCGGCCTCCTCACTCCCCTCTTTCTCTTCAGCTTGTCTCTCTCTTGTCTAGGGGTATCTTTTAGAGGGGAAGGGAGCGGGGAGCGGGGTCAGTGCTGTGCACCTGGAGCCTCCACCGAGAGTTACCTTGAACAATGTCTGTCAGGAAATGAGCCCCACACCATTAAAGTTCAACACTCCTTTATTCTTCCTGAATGAACACAATCAGTTGAACTCCCTTGATAGAAACAGAACAGAAAAGGAGGCGTGGATGCGAATAGGCCCAGACACAATGTGTTCTCCACTTTCCTCCCTGAAAGTGGGTTGCAGTCTCCGAACAAGGGGGAATTTCCTTTCAAGCGGTCTCCGGTGAGAGACTCACCCGTCACTGGCAATCTGCTGCACCAGGTCTTCGAATGAGGAGCTCCCCCCGGTCCATTACGCCTTCCGGATTAGGGTACCCGCTCCAGGGGTTCCCTAGGATCTCCTTCCCTCGCGGAACTCAGTGTTGGGCACTGAGCTCCGGACCTCCATCTGAGTACCTCACCCCAGGCTAAAGGTGCCTGGAGTGGAACACAAACTCCGACTGTCCTCTAGGCCTAGGCCCACCTAGAGAACCAACACAAACCACCGTCCACAGGCTGAAGGTGCCCTGGACTCTGAACCCCGTGACAAAGATGGCCGGCCCCTTTATACCCTCTCCCAGCAAGCACGGCGGGTTCCCCGCCCCACCATACCGCTGCCGAGAGAGGACAAATAGGAAGCACGACACACAGCAATGATTCAACCCCAGCCCAGGGTGACAGCGCCACCCGCTGGGCTGCAGGGAACTACACATCACCAATGTCTCTGTCAAGTTCAAATTTACACCCGGGAAAGTACATACCCGCTACATAGATATCAAATAAAGAGTTTCCAGTGTAGAAGCATGGATATGATCATTCACCATTTATGCTGCCCGCCACCTTAGATGTAATTGGAGGCTTACCAGAAAGCCTGCGACTGCCCTTATTCAGGAACAACATAGCTGCGCTGTAGCAGTCTTTAAACTATAGCATGGTAAAGAAGTGGTTAATTGAAAGGACAAAACATTTTCACGTAAGCATTTAATCAATTGAATACCAGCCTCTATATCCCTACATTACAAGGTTGCTTGGATCGCTAAGCGGAAGTTCAGAAGTTCAGCCCACCTTTCTTTCCTCGCAGCCTTCTGGGACACGTCACAGGGACCATTCACAAAGAGCAGCATGGCTTCCACATGCGCAGTGGGAAGCCAGCTGTGAAGCCACAAGGAGTCAACACCAGCTTCCCAAACTAAACATGATGGCACTGGAGATCCAAAGACCATCAAAGAACTGGCTTGGCGCGGGATTCTTGGACAGGTAAGTGTCCTTTTATTAAAAGTCAGCAGCTACAGTATTTGCTTCCGCTGATGTTTAATTTTTTCTTTCTAGGTGAAGATCTTCTTTAATATATTTTTTGAGACAGCTAGAAATTTTTTTTTTTTTTTGTATTTAATAAGCACTGGGGTTTTTAACCGCTTCCTAACTGCAAAACAGCTGAAAGGCGGCTACATCGTGGCTCTCTGGTTCCGAGAGGGCATCTATGGATGTCCTCCCGGAACCCCTGGGGCATGCAAGGGGTGTGGTTCCAGGAGGACATCCATGGATGCCCTCCCAGAACTTGAGACCAGTCAGGGCCGCCTATCAGTGCATATGTTCATGCATAAAATCTTAAGATATGTGCAGCCCTGGATGCATCCTACTTTTTTTGTACGCCACTAAACATGGCACATTTTGTTTGCAGGTGCATCTGTGTATAGGGTCCCAATAATTTTTATAGCCATGCATTTAGATATTTAGATACATACAAAACTGTACACATCTAAACGTGGCATTTTAGACACCCATGTGAATGAGCCCTTGAACCCTGCCAATTCAATTCCACATTTATTGGTGGTCAATACTACTTTAAAACCCCCTAACTTCCCCTTTGATATTTAGCAAACCTCCATCCTGCCTGTCTGTACAAACATTTAGCTCCCTCCTTCTGCCCTTTCCTCCATTGTGAATGGGTGGAATGTTTAATGGCTTGCTGCCCACGTACTGCATATGAGCTGTGGCAAATAGGGTAAGCTTTAATGTCCACACGCCACACATATGCATCCATGGGACGCAAAGGTTTCTGTGCTGTTAGCACGCTCACGGCATGCTCCCAGCACAGCAACCGAGCTGCCAAACGCTGTCCCCAATCTCTAGTAATGATCATGTGACCTCTCTGACAGCCAATCACAGTGGTCACTTGATCAGGCAAACCTTTCCACCCCCTGGCCATAATAGCCCAGTTGGTAGAAATGGTGCAGCACTTTGCTAAATAAAGTTTGTATGAAACAAACATAAGTTTGTAAGTATTCAAAGTGATCATCCTGGAGTGAATAATGGTAGATAGATGAAAGCCGCCACCAACACCCCATCACACTGACTCTCACCCTAGGGTACAGATGTATGCACAATAGGTAAACCCAATAGTATTCCCAGAGATCCTTAACTGCAAGAGAAGTGCTTCATCCAGAGCAGAGTATGCTGATCCCGATAGACAGATATGGATGTCAGTTCGGAAATGAGCTCCACCAACGGCCACCAGGAAAGCCAATAGAAGATCCCAGCACAGCAATGGTACTCTTCTATGTGGAAATGTTGGAGTCTGTAGATCTCTTCTCCACATCTCAGGAAATGTCTCTAATGCCCCATACACACGATCGTTTTTCATGCCGTTAAAAATGCCATTTTAAAAAATGGCCATTAAAAATGATCGTGTGTAGGCTCCAGAGCATTTTTAACGACGTGAAAAACGGCCATTAAAAATTCCGGACATGCTCTCTTTTTTCACGTCGTTTTTCATGTCGTTTTTTTTAACGACGTGAAAAACGATAGTGTGTATGCTTTCACGACGTGAAAAAAAACGCGCATGCTCAGAATCAAGTATGAGACGGGAGCGCTCGTTCTGGTAAAACTAGCGTTCGTACTGGAGATAGCACATTCATTACACAGTAACGGACTGAAAAGCGCGAATCGTCGCTCAACAAACTTTACTAACATGAAGGGTGGCGCCATTCGAACGGAACTTCCCCTTTATAGTGCCGTCGTACGTGTTGAACGTCACTGCGCTTTGCTTGATCGTTTTTTTAAATGATGGTGTGTACGCAAGGCAGGCTTGAGAGGAAACATGAAAAAAAACGAGGAGAAAAACGTCGGTTTAAAAAATGACATTAAAAACAATCGTGTGTACGGGGCATAAGACCCGACTTCCAGGAACATCGTGTAGCAAGGTGTTACCAGTGCAAGCATAGTTAAGGACTGCAATCTGTGCTGTGAATATGAGCTTGGCTCTTTTAGTGTTTATTCCATACTAATTGGTTACAATTCGTTTGGTTCAGTTATCAAGAGACAAAGACTCCGTTTGACACGTACCTTGGAGGTGAGCCTGACGTGCAGAGGGAGACCTCTCGTACAGCCCTGGTTCCCAGGTCACTGGAGTTGGGACAGTGGCCGAAGGAGCACAGTGGGGTATGAGTGCCTGTTAGGTTCTCCTGGACTAGATGAGAAGACCGCTATGGACAGCTGAAGATGCAGGTCAGGTGATGCAGGCCAGCGGGTGCAGGTAGCTGGGGATGCGGCTGGAAGGTGCAGATCAGCTGATGCAGGTAGCCGAGGATGCCGGTGGATACGGATACAAGCAGCAGGCAGGAGAAAGGTCAGACGAGCCAGGTCATGCACAGCGGATCAGATACAGACAGAAGCGTCAGGCAGCGGAGGGTCAAGTTCAGGCTGGATCAGGCAACAGAGGATCAGGCAGGCAGATGAGCAGGACTGGGTCTAGGAAGCCAAAGGTCAGGACTGGAGACAGCAGCAAGGTCAGGAAGCCAGGTCAAAGTAACAGCAGGTGCAAGTTCAGGATCAGGTCACCGGATAACTGCAGATCAGACAGCAAGAGTCTGGACAGAGGAAGCCCCTTTTAAAGGCCACTGGGCGCCAAGACAATGTTACTGTGTGCGCGCGTGCGTGTGCGCGATTGGCGCACGCGATTGGCGCATGCGCGATTGGCGCACGCGCATGCGCAATGGAAAACTTCTGTTTATACTTGGAAGCCTACTGGGCCTTGTTGTGGGTACCAGAGGCATACGTCCATGACACCGTTGCAGTAAGTATCACAGAGACTACATTTCCCACAAGGCCACTGTGCTACCAGAGGAAAGTGCGCCGCACAGAGCCTGATAGGAGGACCTTTTTAAGGCCAACGCGCCGTATAGCAAGCTCTCTCTGGACGCCCTCTTCAAGCCGGCAGGAGGCCTGCGTTGAGGCCTGCTGTGAGTGGACCTAGGCCCGAGAAGCATGGGCCTACAGGACCCAAGATCAGTTCGCCTAGTCATTAAGAGGGATCCCCGCGGACAGTCTTGCGGATCAACCGGAGGAAGATCGGCCTGCAGCTTGCAGCATCCAGAGCCTTTTGTCCACTGCTATCCAGAAGACAGCCAGGTGAAGGATCAGGGGCCTGGTGACGCAGAGAAACGGACCATTGACTGAGGCTTCCGGACTGAGAGGAAAAGCAGCAAGACAAGGCCTCATCTGGTGAGCGGGAACTTGCCCATCAACTTAGTTAACTGACTGCCAGGAGTGTGACTATCACAAGTTTCACTTACATTGCGGGTGTTTACATCTCTGCACGTAGGAACTCAACGCCTTGGGAAACTAGTACCCCTTGTACTGTCAGTCCGTGTGTTTCAATTAACCTTTCTTTCTGCACCCTATCTTTTGGACTACAAATCTTTATGTGCACCAACATGGCTAGCTGAAGATTACCTGACTCTTAAAGGGATGGTTATCTTTTTTTTACCAACAAAAATGTGTTTATTGATTCAAAGGTGGTACAAAGTCATATACATCAAAAACAATAATCAGCACTTCCATGCTCATGACCGATTGATACAAAACAGGGTTAAAGTAGCAACCTCATACTATTTCTCTTCCTACAATATAGCATTCACAGGCAGAGTGTTTCCCCCCCCCCCATAACTAGCCCAATAATCTGCCCGCGACCAGGTCCACCGGGGCAAGCCCCGGTGTATCCAGCCACGGTGCCCAGAGATTTTCATATTTCTGCATACTCCCCCTGTGCTGGTAGATGAGCTTTTCCATACGTAACATATCCCCTATCTTACATATCCATTCCCTCGAAGTTGGGGGCGCCTCCGATTTCCAATACAACATAATCAGCCTCCTGGCTTGGAACATCACCCTCTGAACTGCTTCCCTAGGATGCGCTTCTATCACATGCTCTTCCACCACCCCCAAGAGGCATACCTTGGGATCTACTGGTAAAGATATCTGGAACACAGAATTGACCACAGTTACCACCTCATTCCAATATAAATGCAGTTTGGGGCAGCGCCACAGGAGGTGAATAAGATCCCCATGGTCCCTCCTACATCTGGTACAGGTACCATCCATCTGCAACCCCATCAGCTGTAGTCTATGCGGCGTGTAGTATACCCTCAGAATAATATACAGTTGCGTGAGCCGCTGGGCCAGATTTAAAGAGCATACACTTACCCCCTGAAATATCTCCTCCCACTCCTCCCCGTCCATTTGACCCACATCTCTCTCCCACCGCTCCCTCACCTTCAGGGGATGCTGCCCCAGGAAGTATTGTAAAAGGATATTGTAGCTTTGGGAAATAAATCCCTTCGAGGTCACAGCATCTCTGATGAGGCCGAATACAGGAGTTGGAGACAAGCGCCACTCTGAAGATCTACTCTGTGCTCTAACCGCATGCTGAAGTTGCAGATATTGGAAGAACATTGGGGACGGCAGGCCAAACTCCGCCTGCAGATCCGCAAATGTCCTAAGAATACCGTTCTTAAAGACGTGCTTAACATGGGTAATCCCGTGTGCTATCCATCTAGCCCCTCCCTGCAACTTAGCCAGTTCCGTATAAGTCTCGTTATGCCAGAGAGGGCTATTATCAGTGTACCCCTCGGCCTGTTGTATATACTTGCACTTATTCCACACTTTTTGTATAAGGTTGTACGTAGGATACTTCTTATTCGGCCTGGCAAATGCCAGGGCCTCCAGTGCCAGAGGGATGGGACCTGCATCTATTGTGCGGAGCATGATTGCCCGGGAAGAACCAGCCGGCTCAGTCCCAAAGCACCCCACCAGGTGCTGTAACTGGGCAGCCAGGTAGTACAACCACGGGTTGGGCAGTGCCAGCCCGCCATCGTCCTTAGGCCTTTGAAGATGTTCTAATTTTATCCTCAGGGGTTTATTCTTCCATATTAAAGTACGAAAGATGGAGTTAACCATTCTAAAAAATTTTAAAGGGACCACTACCGGGGCATTGTGAAGACAGTAGAGTAATTGAGGCATAAGGATCATCTTCACCAAATTTACTTTGCCCGCCACCGACATGTAACTCTCTCCCTAAACCTCTGAAGCAGGGGCGAGATATTCAACCGGCTAAAATCCCTCGGGTTAGAAGTGATCTGAATCCCCAAGTATTTAAAGGAAGTAGTGACTGGGATAGGGCACGATGGGGCTATCGCCTGTGTGGCATCCCCGTCTAACAGTAACAGGGCAGATTTTGACCAGTTAATTTGTAAGCCTGAGTAGACCCCAAATTTTGTAATGGCTGCCATGGCCTCCCGCAGGGACTCGTCAGTATCTCCCAGCATAAGCAGGGTGTCATCTGCGTATAGCATTATCTTCTCCTGCAGGGGCCCATAGCAAAATCCCACAATGCGCTCATTCGCCCTTATCTCCATGGCCAGGGGTTCAATAGCCAATGCAAAGAGCAGAGGGGACAGCGGGCATCCTTGCCTCATCCCCCTCCTCAATGCAAAATCCTGTGACAGGAAACCGAAGGCCCGAATAGCAGCCTCAGGTCCGCTGTACAGGAGGCGCACCCACGCTATATATGCTTCGCCGAATCCAAAACGCTCCAGCACCGCCCACAAGTATGTCCAATCAATACTGTCAAATGCCTTAGTGGCATCTAAGGACAGCAGGGCCCTGCTTCCCGGATTATCGACGTCCGATTGCATATTCAAAAATAACCGCCGCAGGTTAATGGCCGTGGATTTATTTGGCATAAACCCCGCCTGGTCTTCGTGTATGAGGGAGGCTATAACCTTATTGAGTCGCATTGCTAGCACTTTCGCAAGAATTTTAATATCGCATTGTAACAAGGAGATTGGCCTGTATGACCCAGGTTCAACCGGGTCCTTACCTGGTTTAAGGAGCAATACAATATTGGCCTTTGCCATAGAAGGTGGAAGGACTCCCACCTCCAAGGCAGCGTTAAACACCCTCAATAAGCGTGGTAGCAATACTTCCGCATGCTGCTTGTATACTTCCATGAGAATCCCGTCCTCCCCCGGTGCCTTACAATTAGGGAACAGGCCCACTGCCTCCTGCAATTCCTCCACCGTAAGAGGCGCATCTAACTCCACCCTCTGTCCCGCATTAAGCCTAGGGAAGTTCAGCTCAGTTAAGTACCGGTCCAGATCCGCCCGATCATAGGCTGTGTCGGGGCGGTACAACTCCTCATAAAACCCCGCCAACTCCTGCATGATAAGTTCCGGGGATCTGACCAGCGGCCCAGCCTTGGATTTAATAGTCCCTATAGTTGGAGACCTCTGCTGGGCATTTGCTATTCTAGCCAACAAGCGCCCCGTTTTCTCCCCCTCCTCAAAGAAGGCCTGTTTGGTAAAAAAACGTTTTTTCTCAGCAGTTGAGGAGAGCACCCGCTCGTAAGCTGACTGAGCAGCTTGCCACTCCTCCCTTGCCGAGTCAGATGGGTCCATGACAAAGCGTTGTTCAAGTTCCTTCACCCTATTCTCCAGCTCCACTACAAAGGCAGAAGAATCTCTTTTCACTTTAGTCATTTCAGTGGTCAAAATCCTCCTCAAAAATGCCTTAAAGGCCTCCCACTGCTGCATACAGGGACCCTCAGGGTCCTGAGCAATGAAAACCCACACATGCTCTCCTCTATAATTTCAGGGGATTTAAATAGTTTCAGCCAGAACGCATTGAATTTCCACGGTGACCTTGGGAGCGCCACCGGTTGAGAAACCACCAGGTGCACTATCAATAGGGAATGGTCTGACACACTACGGGGCCTGTATTCCATAGCGTCTACATATTGGAGCACGTGTGCGTTTCCCACCACCAAGTCAATCCTAGACAGACTGCCATGCGATTTGGAAAAACATGAATACTGTCTTACCCCCGGGTGACGGTGTCGCCAAACATCCACCCAGCCCACCTCTTGCAACAACCGCGCCAGGGGGGTACCCCTGGAGAGGACAGAGGCTCTTACGGCCGGGTGTCTATCCAGCGAGAGGTCCAAACAACAATTAAAGTCCCCAATCACTAGCAGCGGTACCTCCGGCCTATCATCCAAGTAGGATATCAAGACCCTCAGCACCACCGCCGTGAAAGGGGGGGGGGGATATATACTCCAGCAATTACACATGTTAAGGCACCCAATCTGCAATGTAGAAACACAAATCGACCCTCAGGATCGATTAAACTGTCCATCTCTTGGTAGTCCAGGGAGCCGTGTTTCAAAACACTCACCCCTCTAGAATACGAGGTGTGAGTGGAGTGGTAAGCTTTAGTCACCCAATTATACTGTATACACCCCACTGTCTACTGCATCAAATGTGTTTCTTGGAAGCAGAATATCCCAGGCTGAAACTTTTTAAGGCACATACGCACCATAGTTCTCTTGAGGGGGGAATGAAGTCCCCTCACATTCCACGATACTATAGGAATCCCTGCCATTTGACAAAGTTAAACATAGGAACAAACATGGAAAATTTCACCAGGCCCAGAAGTCTGGCAGTTCTGGAATAGATTATCAGGTCATGAAGAAGTGTATATGGATCAGTCATAGTGCCCACCTGAGAAGCATTGCCGTCATGCCGCTCATGAAAAAAGTGAAAAGAAAAAAGAGAAAAAGAAAAGCAGAGGAGGCAACAAGCAATCCCCTCCAGTAACTTATAACCATGTCCTGTCAACAGGGCAGGACAACCGTGTTCCCCCGGAAACGCACTCGGGGGTCTCTCAAGTACGCAATTTGTAAATCCACGTTGACGATGTCTGAAGCTCTTGTCTTGATATGATGCAAGATAATGTCCCTCAGCCAGGGTTTATCCGGATAAGATCAGAACAAAGTCTCCCCACCAGATCAGATCATCCCAGGAACCGTGCGGACTTCATCATTCCTCCTCTCCATTCTGGTCACGCCGCCTCGGGGCTTGTTCGTTACGGTCCAGCCAGTTAACTGCCTCCTTAGCGGACTCAAAAAACTGCGCCTGGCCCCGGACTATCACTCGTAGCTTAGCCGGGTACAACATAGCATAAGGGAGCTGCATCTGTCGGAGCCTGCGCTTTATATCAAAAAACTTTGCCCGGCGTTTCTGCACCTCAGCCGAGAAATCAGGATAAAAGGACACTCTGGTTCCATTATGTTGTATGTTGGCCCGTTCCCGTGCGAGTCGGAGCACTGTTTCCCTGTCCCTATAATGCAGCAGTCTTGCTAGTATTGACCTGGAGGGCCCCCCAGGTTGAGTGGGGCGAGATGGCACCCTGTGAGCGCGCTCCACCGCAAACAGAGGGGAAAAGGCATTCTTTCCAAAAATGTCCAGTAACCAGCCCTCCACATATGCTGTGGGATCCCTACCCTCCACCTTTTCTGGGAACCCCACAATGCGAATGTTATTCCTCCTGAGGCGGTTCTCAAAATCTTCTGCTCTGTCAATAGCCTCCCTCGCAAGTTGATAAGCGGCCTTGGCATCTCTCTCAATGGGGGGTAAACAATCCTCAATTTCACTCACCCTACTTTCCACTGCAGTGGTGCGTTCCCGCATTTTTTGCATATCTTGTCGCAGCAGTGACAGTTCCTCTCTCATTGTGGCTACCCAGGCATTGCCAATGTTAACTGCCCTGAGGATGTCTGCCAGTGTAGGCTGAGCAGTCCCAGAAGTGTCCTGTTCACCATTCTCAGAGGCCTCAGATTCAAAGTGATTATTCTCATCTTGCTCACTGTGTGCAGTCAAGATGGCTGCCCCAGCCTGCGTGTCATGTGAAGCATGCTCTATGTGCTGCGAGTGTCCAGCCTCCTCTGTCCCCATCAGCCCATTCATTTTCTGGGTGTAATACACCATATCTTTAGGTGCATCCTTACCCTGACTCTTGGGCTGCCTCTGTCCTTTGGGTCCCAGCTCCTTCCCCCTGTCAGCTCCTCGTGGGGTCCCCTTCACTGTGGACGCGGCGGCGCCATCTTGAAAATCGGGACCCATGTCAGACAGATTTGTCCGGGTCATTCCTCTGGTGCAGAGGGCTGGTGGAGGTTCCCCTGTGATCCCGGGATCAGCAGCTTGCTGCATATAGTCGCAGGAGACCGGTTATGTGGCTGAGGGAGGATCGGTAACGGATCAAGCTCAGGAGCTGTGAGAGCTATGCCCTCTCACATGCCGGTCCAGGCCACGCCCCCAAAGGGATGGTTATCTAGTTTCATACCCTTGCAAGTGGTTGCTATAGGACACGCACCAATTGAACTATCCACTAGGGGGAGCCATAGAATTGTGATTTTGCATATTGATAATAGCTGTTTGTATCACTTTGTGTTTCTGCTGCTTGTGTGAGACTTGGTGGAGAGGTGCCCCAGTGTTGAAGTTACTGCACTGGGAGATTCCTCCACCATACCCTCGTTCAGAT
Organism: Rana muscosa; assembly: GCA_029206835.1. NCBI lineage: Eukaryota > Metazoa > Chordata > Amphibia > Anura > Ranidae > Rana > Rana muscosa. The sequence goes on from JARGYO010000094.1 coordinate 61,608,333, forward strand.
CTGGCTCTCAGGCTACGTTAGCAGGGTCGGATCTCAGAGGTACTTTGAACCAATGGTATTTCCTTCATTGTTTTATACAGGGAACTGTATGTATTGGATGCCTATTGTATAATCATTATCTCATTTCTTTACCAAGTAAACATATCACCTTTGGTTAAGCTACTATTTGTGTGGAACTCTGTCTTTGCAGCTGAGTGGCAGGTGAACAACACCAAGGTAACATTTACTTTTATTGCCTATATTGTTGTGTATACATCATTGAGGTCCCTACAGTCAATAGGGGTCCTCAATCACATTATTGCCCATTTGTGCCAGAGGGGATTGAGCCAAATTCTGGGGGTTGACAGGCAGAGTGCAGGCCCAAAACTAAACCAGCAGCTCCTACGGGGGGTAGTGCTACAATCATATTTCATCTTCCACCATCACAGAACTTCCCAGTATTTCTATATCACTTCTGTTTATTTCCACCCACTTTCCTACTTCCTCATTTACGAGAGGTGTGTGGCTGTGGAGACATAATAGCTCAGTTGAAGGGATGCCAGGGGCTGAGTTGAAAGGGGTTAAAGACACTGTCAGTATTTACATTTGTTACAGCTGTGATTGGCTCATATCATAAGGTACAGAGCCACTTTGATTGGCTGTGTACATTGTGACTGTTATCTGAATTGTCCAATGGCAGCTCAGTTACAGCCATTCATGGGCACACTGACCTTTCTGCACCTTTAAAATGATGCTCTGGAAAATAACATCCACCTCTCCTGTTTTCTACAATAAGATGGCATTGAGGTGGTTTAAATACTTGATTTTTCTGTGCTTGTACATGCAGTTTTTTTTTTAAGGCTGTGACAGGGTCTCTTTGAAGCTGGCAATCTTCACTATAAAATCGCTTTTTTTTGGGGAAGGGGGGATTTGAAAAAAACAGTATGGGAGTATGGGAACTGTGAGCTAAATTTCGCTTGCAGAGGTGGGTCAATTCCCAAGCCCATTATGTAGGATTTGCTTTCATTGACTTTATAATAGGATAGTTTATTGGATAGTTCCAAAGCCGAGTGGACTGAAGCCAGGGAAGTTCCCACCTCAGTGAGAATCATGATGATGTCGTCTGCGAATAGGCCAATTGTGTGGGTAGAGTCTTGTAAAGGGAATCCCTTGATGTCTGGGTGTGTGCGAATATAGATTGCTAGGGGCTCCATTAACAGATTAAAGATTAATGGGGACAAAGGGCACCCTTGTCTAGTGCCGTTTGAAATGACAAACGGCTTGTACAAGACTCCCGAAGTGTAAACCTGGGCAGAAGGTTTAGAGTAGAGAGCTAAGATCGCTGACAAAATGGGGCCGGAGAATCCAAACCTCTCCAATACTTGGGCAAGGTACTGCCAGTGAATGCGATCAAAGGCCTTCTCTGCGTCCAGCGCTAACAACAGAGAAGGTCTTTTATGCAGTTTGGCTAGATGTATGATGTTTGTCAGATTTATATTTATTTTAAATTTTATTTTTATTTATTTTTTAGGACCCCCCCCATTGGCTTTGGTGACATATCGGGAGTCTAAACAGACCTCTGATGTTTCACCTTTAAAACAGATGTAGCGCTACCCCCAGTTAAGAGAGCCGCTGATTTGATTTCGGGCCCTGAACACAGCACCGCCAACCCCCGGCAATCTCACTTGACCCACTCTGGCACAGTTAGTCTAGGGTTAACCTCTACCACTCTCAGGTCCATTATACTTAGCAATCTCTAAACAGGCAGACAACACACTGAGGCAAGAATATAAAATATATACATCAGCTTTACTGGTAATGAAGGATTCAAAGTATAACATGCAACACATATATATATACATATTTGGGCCTGCAGAGCCCTGCATCAATCAATGTACTAGGTGCAGCGCAATAATATGGCGCCGCGCAGTATCCACCACGCGGAGCTATTATGGCGTGCGCTCACCTATGGCGTAGTAACACAAGCTTCCTAAATTCCCCACCTAAGTCAGGCCTGACATGGGATGGAACCGAGTCTCTTTCCCCTAAGGAAGGAAGGTTTCTTCACCGGCCAGCTTTCGTTGGTGCACTTAAAAGATAACCATTTGTAATCCACGTTGGGTATTAACTTGGAGTAACAGGGCAAAACGGGGGGGGGGGGTAGGTACTTCAACTCTGTCCCAACTACCGGACTCCCCAAGAACACTGGTGAGCGAACAACGGGCCTAGGCAGTCTACAGGCCAGAACACAACTCAGTCTATTGATATGGGCAGGTGCCCGCTCACCACTCCGGGTGCGATCCCAGCCTGGGACTTCCACCTCCTGTGTGTCACACACAGGGTCTGCTCCGATCGAGTCCTCGATCCAACTCACGTCCTATCACGACGGGTCAGGATTCACCCAGGCTCCGCAGTATGGTGGAAGGCTCTTCGGACTTCAAGCAAGGCCTCAGGCTTCAGGCCTTGCTCCACAGCCGATCCGCACAGGATGACTTGTCACTTGACGCACCGGGTCCCAAGAGAGCGAGCTCCGCCTCGCTTCTCCCTTAAGTAACCTCTCCCATGAGTCTTTGCGGTGGAACCTCCACCCTGGGGCTGAATGGGGTTCTGGGTAACGTAGTCCTGGGGCCGTAAGAGAGAACCCGCTACACAGAGAAAGGAAATTGAGGATACCTCAATCTCCATCTCTGCAGCCTCAGCTGCATAGAATGAAGGAACAGGAATAGCTATGTACAGAGCTTTCTGTTCATTCATAAACTGAAGCGTAAATTTACTATGCCTCAGCTATGAATGAAAACAAAAACAAATAACCAGAGCCAGTGTTCGTTACCGTTCACTGACTCTATTCATTAACACAAGGAAGGAGATGGTAAATGACACATTTACTGGCTCCTTCCCCGCTCTCCATCCTGGCAGAGGACGGGGGAGGCTGGGAAAGAGCACACAGGGGCCAGGAGAAAGCACAGGGTGACCAGTAGAGAGGACAGGGGTAGCATATAGAGGAACCGATTCATCAATTTCTCTCCTTCCACTGCTGAATGCCTGCAGAAGGGAGAGGGGGAGAAGCAGGCATTCAGCGGCTGCATGGAGAGATTGGTTCCCTTACATGCTGGAACCCCTCCTATCCAGGTGCACAGGGGGGCTGTATGGGCCCCCTGGAGCAAGCCCCTGATCGACCCCTGCACCTATGCCCCTGATGCAAGCAGAAAATACAATTTCTTGGAGCATTCTGTAAACCAACAATGTTTCCAAATAGCATTAAATGTTTTCTAAAATTACAACAGCTGCATATTGAAAAGTAGAGGTAATTTTTAGAAACATTAAATTACATGGCTTGTTTAGCAATTGTATATGCTATATTGTTTTTTTAATTTTTTATTTGCTATATTTTTTTACAAAAGTGGAGTTACCCTTTAAATATTGATGGACCTATCTGTATTTGCCTGGCTTGAATTTTTATATAATTTTTTTTTTTTTTGTTCAGCAACAAGTTAAATCATGAGCTGCAGCACACGCTGTTACATTTGCATGGCTTCCCTCAGTTTGTGGTTTGCAGTTTTGCCTGGCCATGGAAAAAAGCAAGCAATCTGATGCCTATTGCTAAGCTACATGTGCAGTATGCTACAAAGTTCCAAAGGTTCTGAGATTTGAATGCAAAGGCAACATGACTGGTCAATTTACATGAAAGACGTGAACAAGATCTGTACATTCCAATCCAGTATAACCAAATCAGCCAAGTGTTCGGTTAACATCCATCTCAGAAGGACGATTTCATTTCCCATAATGGATTCCGTGGATTTCATTCTTCAGAAGGTATTCCTGGCCATGCTATTTGTTGAGTGCTTTATGGGGACAGTGCTAAATGTGTTTATTGTAGTTGTTCAGTTTGTAAGGTGGAAGGTCCTGAAATCTATGGAAACCTGTGACAAGATCATCACATGTCTGGGGATCTCCAGAAGCCTTTTTCTGACCAATGTGGTATTTGCCTATATTGTGGCTTTATATTTTTTTCATTGGACAAATCAAAATGTTTTTTTAACTTTAATAATTTGGTTTTCTGGAATGATGTTGCACTACACCAATCTCTGGATCACCACTGTCCTGTACATGTTTTACTGCCTGAAAATATCAAGTTATTGCTGCACCTGGTTTATCTTCATGAAGACCAAGATCTCCAGACTTGTCCCTCACTTTATTGTGGCTTCTCTCCTCATTTCTGTAGCCTCCAGCCTTCCGTTTGGCATGTATGTGTTTTGGCTTCGTCAACAAAATTCAGCAAATTTTTCATTAGGAAACGTCACACTGAACATTTCCGATTTCCAACATAAATACCAGGACCAGGTAATTATTTTCTCTGTGGGTTCTTTACTTCCATTTCTCTTATTTAGTGGTGCAATTTACCTCTTAATTCAATCTCTTTGGAGACACACCAGACAGATGAGAAGCAACGGGACAAGTTTCCGAAGCCCCAACTTAGAGGCTCATTTTGATGTTGTGAAAAGCATGATTCTTTTTTTTCTCTGTCAGGTCATCTATTTTTCAAGCATGATTTGTTCCTTTTCAGACATGTTGAATATTAATGACCCCTGGAATATTTGGTATTCAATATTGATTTGCTCTCCTTCATTTTTCCATTCAGCATACATGGTCTACGGCAATGCTAAATTAAAACAGGCCTTTAAAGAACTTTGCTATGGTCTGATGAAATGTTGCTAGATGAAAAATTAATAAAATAAAGTGCTGTATATAAAGAAGAGACATAGGGATCATGTTAAATATGTTTATTTTTGTTGTTCAGTTCAAAATATGGAAGACTTTGAAATTTTGGAAACTTGCGATCAGATCCTCACCTATATGGGGATCTGCAGAAATGTATTTGTGTTGTTCGCTTATCGTGTGGATGTGTATTTTCATTGGACACTTGAAAATAATATTTTTACTGTAGCAAGTGGTACCATGCTATGGTACCAATCTATGAATCACTACTGTTCTGTACATTTTTAACTGTGCAAAGATTGCAAGCTATAGCTACACATGGTTTATCTTCCTGAAGACCAGGATCCCAAGACTTGTGCCTCAGTTTATTGTGACTTATCTCCTTGCTTCTCTTGCCTACAGCATTCTATTTGGCTTTAATGTTTTGGCTTCACCAGCTAAATTCTGCACATTTTTCTCTAGGAACCATCACTTATGCCCCGTACACACGATCGGAAATTCCGACAAGAAAAGTCCGATGTGAGCTTTTGGTCAGAAATTCCAACCTTGTGTATGCTCCATCGTACTTTTGCTGTCGGAATTTCCGCCAACAAAAGATTGAGAGCAGATTCTCAATTTTTTTATTTATTTATCGGAAATTCCGTTTGTCTGTATGCAATTCCGACGCACAAAAAAACACGCATGCTCAGAATCAAGCAGAAGAGCCTAACTGCCTATTGAAGTTCATTGATCTCGGCTCGTCGTACGTCTTGTACGTCACCATGTTCTTGACGGTCATAATTTCCGACAACATTTGTGTGACCGTGTGTATGCAACACAAGTTTGAGCCAACATTCCGTCGGAAAAAAAAACACGGTTTTCTGGATGGAATTTCCGATCGTGTGTACGCGGCATAAGGATATTGGCAAAATTGGTTTATCTTCACGAAGACCAGGATCTTCAGACCTTTCCCTCAGTTTATTGTGGCTTCTCTCCTCATTTCTTTAGCCTTCAGTCCTCCATTTGGTATGTATGTGTTTTAGCTTCACCAACTAAATTTAGCAATTTTTTTCTTAAGAAAAGTTTCAATGAACATTTCCGATTTTCAACATAAATACAGGGACCAGGTGATTATTCTCTCTTTGGTTTCTTTGCTTCCATTCCCCATATTGAGTGGTGCCAACTACCTGTTAATTCAGTCTCTCTGTAAGCACACCAGACAGATGAGAAGCAATGGGACAAGTTTCCAAAGCCCAAACTTATAGGCTCGTTTTAATGTCGTGAAGAATATGTTTTTTTTTTCTCTGTCAAGTCAGCAAGCACGATTTGTTCCTTTTCAGACATGTTGCATGTTAACGACCCCTGCAATATTTGGTTTTCCATACATATATGCTCTCCTTTGTGTCTTCACTAAGCCCACATGGTCTACAGCGGTGATATGCAATTAGCGGACCTCCAGCTGTTGCAGAACTACAAGTTCCATGAGGAATAGCAAGAGTCTGAAACCCACAGGCATGACACCCAGAGGCAGAGGCATGATGGGACTTGTAGTTTTGCAAAAGCTGGAGGTCCGCTAATTGCATATCCTTGGTCTACAGCATGGGTGCTCAACCTGTGGCCCTCCAGTTGTTGTGAAACTACAAGTCCCATTAGGCATTGCAAGTTGCTGACAGTTACAAGCATGACTCCCAAAGGCAGAGGCACCATGGGACCTGTAGTTCCACAACAGCTGGAGGGCCAAAGGTTGAGCACCCATGGTCTACAGCAGTGCTAAATTAAAATAGACCAAATGCATTTCTCTCAGCAGCTTTCGTAATATGTATATTTTTGCACCTCCAAAAATATCTGGGTCATCACTGACCTCTGTGTATTTTACTGTGTAAAGATTACAAACTTCAGCCATAAATTATACATTTTCCTGAAGCCCAGGATCTCAAGACTAGCCCATTGGTTGCTGATGACACCTCTTGACATATTGTGCATGCATAGCTACAAAACTCAGCAGTTGGTGCCATGAACAATGTGACCATGCATGATACTTTGACACTAAATGGTTACAACCAACTGACAATGATCTATGTGCCCTCTCCATTCTCATTCATAATATTTTGTCTTGTTATCAGTCTGTTAACCTGATCTCTTTGGATGCACAGCATACAGATGATAAACAGCGGGACAAGCTTTGAAACCTACACTTAAGGCTGGGTTCACACTAGTGCTAACTGGATGCGGGTTTGTGACCGGCTCTCAATGGAGCTGGTTCACACATCTCTGGAGTGTCTGCGGAGCAAATTTCACAAAAATTTGGGCCTGATTCATCCCTGAAATGGAGAACAGGGACGCAGCAGACCTCTACTGTCAGCCACATTCATCTGCAAAGTGAACCCAGCCTAAATGTCCACTTCAATTTTGAACTCTCTGCCTGAAGCCTCATACACACGGCCGAGAATCTCGTCAAGAAAAAACACGTAGTTTTTCTTGAGGAGATTCTTGGACAAGAAACTTGTCCCGGCCGAGTGTACACACGCTCCTTTCAAAGAACCCGCGGTTCTTTAAATGGAGCGAACACGGTGACGTAATCGACTACGACGAGCGTGCGCTCATCACATTCGATGCCGTCGCCGCCATCTTGCTACACCCTACCTGTGCCTAGGAAGCTACCGCGCATGCGTCAAAGTAATTTCGAGCATGCGCGGGCTTCCCGGAGGACAGGTAAGTGTACACACACACAATTTTCTCGTCGAGAAACTTGCTTACAAGAATCTCGATGAGAAAATAGAGAGCAGGTTCTCTATTTTTCTCATCGAGATTCTTGTCGGTTTTCTTGACGAGAAACATGATAGCCGCATACACACGACCGATATACTCGGCAAGAAACCTCTGCCAGCAAGTTTCTTGCTGGTTCTTGTTGAGAAACTCGGTCGTGTGTACGAAGCTTGAGTCTCTGTCTACATCAACTTGCTCCAGCCAATACTAAGGGACTTTACTCTGAAACTAGTGGAATCAAAGTGCCTTTCTTGGATTCACAGCAGTGGTGGTGGGGAGAAGACAAAGGTGGTGGGGAGAAGCCCTCAATTGATGTTAAAAAACACAGGACAGGCGTCAACCACCATTCTCAACCTGTAACAATTGTTGAGTGTTAAGTGGATTTGTAACTCTTCAAAATGTTATTTTCTGGTTTATGTATTTGTAATATATTTAATATATTTGTTACAGACATAAAATATTGATAATGTACTATTTAGTGCTACACAAAATATGAATAACTATTATTCTTGCAGAATGTTAATATAGAGAGTAATTTGATTGCGTTTGGGGATCAAAACCTTATTTTGTTTTCATGATGGAACAAATTGGACCCTTTTTTCTTTCTACAGTATCTCACAAAAGTGAGTACACCCCCCACATTTTTGTAAATATTTTATTTTATCTTTTCATGTGACAACACTGAAGAAATTACACTTTGCTACAATGTAAAGTAGTGAGTGTACAGCTTGTATAACAGTGTAAATTTGCTGTCCCCTCAAAATAACTCAACACACAGCCATTAATGTCTAAACCGCTGGCCACAAAAGTGAGTACACCCCTAAGTGAAAATTAGGCCCAAAGTGTCAAAATTTTGTGTGGCCACCATTCTTTTACAGCACTGCCTTAAAATGGTTGTAAACTCATTTTTATAACTTTATGCTACAGGTAAGCCTATATTAACCACTTCAATACCATGCACTTATGCACCTTCCCGCCCAGACCAATTTTCAGCTTTCAGTACTCTCACACTTTGAATGACAATTACTTCGTCATGCTACACTGTATCCAAACAACATTTTTATCATTTTCTTCTCACAAATAGAGCTTTCTTTTGGTGGTATTTAATCGCCACTGGGTTTTTTATTTTTTGCGATATAAGCAAAAAAACAGCAATTTTTTTTTAAAAAAACACTTTTTTTTAGTTTCTATTGTAAAATTTTGCAAATAAGTAATTTTTCTTCATAAATTTGTGCCAAAATGTATACTGCTACATATCTTTGGTAAAATGAACCCAAATTAGTGTATATTATTTGGTCTTTGTGAAAGTTATAGAGTCTACAAACTATGGTGGCAATCACTGAAAATTTATCACATCTGATCACGCCTGATGTACTGAAGGGATATCTCATTTCTTGAGACACTAACAAGCGAGGAAAGTACAAATACCCCAAAATTACCCCTTTTTGGAAAGTAGACAGTCCAAGGTATTTACTAAGAGGCGTGGTGAGTTTTTTGAAGTTGTATTTTTTTCCCACAATTCTTGGGAAAATTTAATTTTTTTTTTTTTTTTTTACACAAACTGGTCATATTAACAGTTTTTTTCTCTCACACAGCATATGCATAATTGCAACTACACCCCAAAATACATTCTGCTACTCCTCCTGAGTATAGCGATACCACATGTGTGAGACTTTTACACAGCCTGGCCACATACAGAGGCCCAACATTGAAGTAGCACTTTCAGGCGTTCTACAAGCATAAATCGCACATATCCTTTCTCAACCACCTATTACACTTTTGAAGGCCCTGGAGCACCAGGACAATGGAATTTTCCACAAAATGACCCCATTTTGGAAAGCACACACCCCAACGTATAATCTATGAAGCATTATGAGTCTTTTGAACGGTTCATTTTTTTCCAGAAGGTTTTGGAAAATGTGGAGAAAAAATGAAAATGCATTTTTTTTACACAAAGTTGTCCATTTATAAGATATTTCTAACGCATAGCATATACATAGCAAAAATGACACCCCAAAATGCATTCTGCTACTCCTCCTGAGTATAGCGATACCACATGTGTGAGACTTTTACACAGCCTGGCCACATACAGAGGCCCAACATTGAAGTAGCACTTTCAGGCGTTCTACAAGCATAAATCGCACATATCCTTTCTCAACCACCTATTACACTTTTGAAGGCCCTGGAGCACCAGGACAATGGAATTTTCCACAAAATGACCCCATTTTGGAAAGCACACACCCCAACGTATAATCTATGAAGCATTATGAGTCTTTTGAACGGTTCATTTTTTTCCAGAAGGTTTTGGAAAATGTGGAGAAAAAATGAAAATGCATTTTTTTACACAAAGTTGTCCATTTATAAGATATTTCTAACGCATAGCATATACATAGCAAAAATAACACCCTAAAATGCATTCTTCTACTCCTCCTGAGTATAGCGATACCACATGTGTGAGACTTTTACACAGCCTGGCCATATACAGAGGCCCAACATTGAAGTAGCACTTTCAGGCGTTCTACAAGCATAAATCGCACATATCCTTTCTCAACCACCTATTACAATTTTGAAGGCCCTGGAGCACCAGGACAATAGAATTTTCCACAAAATGACCCCATTTTGGAAAGCACACACCCCAACGTATAATCTATGAAGCATTATGAGTCTTTTGAACGGTTCATTTTTTTCCAGAAGGTTTTGGAAAATGTGGAGAAAAAATGAAAATGCATTTTTTTTACACAAAGTTGTCCATTTATAAGATATTTCTAATGCATAGCATATACATAGCAAAAATAACACCCCGAAATGCATTCTGCTACTCCTCCTGAGTATAGCGATACCACATGTGTGAGACTTTTACACAGCCTGGCCATATACAGAGGCCCAACATTGAAGTAGCACTTTCAGGCGTTCTACAAGCATAAATCGCACATATCCTTTCTCAACCACCTATTACAATTTTGAAGGCTCTGGAGCACCAGGACCATAGAATTTTCCACAAAATGACCCCATTTTTGAAAGCACACACCCCAACGTATAATCTATGAGGCATTATGAGTCTTTTGAACGGTTCATTTTTTTCCAGAAGGTTTTGGAAAATGTGGAGAAAAAATTAAAATGCATTTTTTTTACACAAAGTTGTCAATTTATAAGATATTTCTAACACATAATATGTACATAGCAAAAATTACACCCCAAAATGCATTCTGCTACTCCTCCTGAGTATGGCGATACCACATGTTTGAGACTTTTACACAGCCTGGCCACATACAGAGGCCCAACATCCAAGTAGCACCTCCAGGCATTCTAGCAGCATTAATTGCACATATCATTTTCTGACTACCGATCACATTTTTGAAGGCCCTTCATATATCTAACACATAGCAGGTACATACCAAATAACAAAAGATTACCTGTGGTTTTAGAAGTGCAGTGGTCCACAGAGGAGAGCATCGGTCCAGGCAGCAGGCAGGGATGAGGTCAGCGACAGCAAAAGCAATCATCCAGGCAGCAGGCAGGAATACTGTCCATAGTTCGCACAGGCAGAGATACTGTCAGCACAGCCAGAGCACAGCCAAAGCACAGGTCCAGGTAGCAGGCAGAGGTGTCCCGGCAGAAATGCTGTCCAAAGTCAGTAGAGGCAGCAGGCAGATATATGGTCAACACAGCCAAAGTATTGGTCCAAGCAGCAGGAAGAAACATGGTCCATAATGTCATGGGTCATTACAGGCAGTAATATGGTCAGCACAGCCAAATTATTGGTCCAGGCAGCAGGAAGGACCATCAAGCTTAGGGCCAGGGGGACAGGGGTAGAGGCTTCTCCCACCCAAATCGCTTTGAAGCCTCCGGGCAACCAGACCCTGTTCTTGGAGCACAGAAAACGAAAAATTGTTTTTCTCTACTCAGAACGCTATTCTGAAGCCCCTCACATATGTGAGACCCCTGTGTACTAAAAGTAGATGGCCAAAAGATCAGTCCAAGTGGCAGGCAAAAACATGGTCGATTAACAGGCCAAGGTCGGTACACGTGGAAGTCAGAAACGTGGTTTAAATCGGCAGGCAGAGGCATCGTCGGTAAACAGGCCAGGGTCAGTTAATTAACATGGAAGGTAGTTAGTAACATGGTAGCAGGCAAATAGGGAAATGGCAGTCTGTTAATAATAAGGGGAACTAATGGATGTATGATAATTTTTGAAGCAATTTCCGATGCACAGGCCAGGTTGGGAGGGACAATCGGGACAATAATAGCTGGTGTCTCTTCTTACTCCTCCTCTGCTGCATACACGGCATTTCTTTTGGCGTCTTCTTCCAGATTCTGTGGGGGGGATGCTAAAGGGATAGTGTCGCTCGTGAAGCCGACTCACACTATCAGAGCGAATGCTTCCTGGGGCGGGATCTTGTTGGTAAATGAGGGCATCGATGATATCTTCGATATATTGGAGGTAGTGGAGTCAGTGATTTTGAGTTGCTTTTTGGTAGCAGACAAACGAATTAAAAAGGGCCATGTGAAACAGGTGAAACGCAACTTTTTTGTGCCAATAATGGGACTTTCTGGTTGATAAGTAGGGCTGTAGCATCTGGTCGTTTAAATCCACCCCCCCATGTACAAATTGTAGTCGTGGACACATTCAGGCTTTACAATGGAGCCGCGTCTTCTTGGGATCTCCACCATGGTGTCATTGTGGATCGTAGAGAGGATGTGGACATCTTTCTTGTCCCTCCACTTCATGGCCAACACCTCCTCGTTCCTCATGGATGCCGATTCTCCAGGTCGCAATTTTTTTGTCAATAAATTTTGTGGGAATCCCTTCCGTTTTTTTTTTAAGGTACCGCAGGCCGGGGTTTGTTTACTGTAAAGGTGGCGAAAAAGGGGCAGGCTGGTATAATAATTATCAACATATAAATGGTAACCTTTTCCGAACAGGGGGTATGCCAACTCCCAGACAATTTTCCCACTGGTTCCAATATATGTGGGGCAATCATGGGGCTGGAGCTGGGAGTCTTTGCCTTCGTAGATCCTGAATTTGCAGACGTATCCAGTGGCTCGATCACATAATTTATTTAATTTTAACCCATACCTGGCTCTCTTGCTTGGTATGTACTGCTTGAACTGCAGTCGGCCGGTGAAATGTACGAGGGACTCGCTGGGAAAAGGCATTGATTAGGGGGCGTATCTTGTACAATTTGTCGTAGTTGGGATGATCTCGGGGAGGGCACTGTGAATTGTCATTGAAGTGGAGAAAGCGCATAATCATGTCGTATCTTTTCCTGGACATGACAGCGGAATATATGGGCATGTGTTGGATGGGGCGTTTGGACCAATATGAATGGACTTCGTTCTTTTTTGTAAGCCCCATATTGAACATAAGGCCCAAAAATAATTTAAATTCCTCCAATGTTAGACGCCGCCACTGGAACATGCGGGCGTAGGAAGAATCGGGGTTGGCAGCAATAAATTGGGATGCATACAGATTCGTTTGATCCACTATATTCTGCAGCAAATCTTGTGGGAAAAATAAACAAAAATAATCAAATTTAGAAAAATTTGTAGTGTCGGGCTGCACACCTGGCTGTGCGGTGAAAGGGGGGATGATAGCGGATCCTGAGTTGGCAGGCAACCATAAGGGGTTTGCCAGGGCATCGGGAAGGTAGGATTGGGGCTGGATTCTTCGGGTTGGGCGTGCATTTCCATTGCTTGTACTGGGCTCCTCTTCCTGGGGTATGGCGCTGCTGGTGGTGGGCAGTTCTCCTGATCTTGGTGCTGATCTTGGTGCTGATCTTGGTGCCGATCGCATTCTTTTGGGAGGGACGGTTTCCTCCGGGGACTCGGACTCTGAGCCACTATCCTCCACTGGCTCGTATTCCGAACCAGAATCGGATAATGGGAGCTCCCCGCTGCTCTCATCATCTGACATGGCAAGAATGGCATATGCCTCCTCAGGTGTGTAAACCCTTTGGGACATTATGGCAGTGCTTATTGGTGGGCCTGTGTAATGGTACTGCTGGTGGTAGTGGTGGCGGTCTGTGTGGTAGTACCGATGGAGGTATTAGTGGTGGGCCTGTGTGGTGGTACCGATGGCGGTATGGGTGGTGGTGGTACCAATGGCGGTACAGGTGGTGGTGGTGGTACCGATGGCGGTACGGGTGGTGGTGGTGGCGGCGGTACCGATGGCGGTACAGGCGGCGGTACGGGTGGTGGTGGTAGCGATGGCGGTATAGGTGGTGGTGGTACCGGTGGTGGTACCGATGGCGGTACAGGTGGTGGTGGTACCAATGGCGGTACGGGTGGTGATGGTACCGATGGCGGTACAGGTGGTGGTACAGGTGGTGGTGGCACTACCGACGGTGGTACGGGTGGTGGTACTGGTGGTGGTACCGATGGCGGCACTAGTGGTGATACTGGTAGTGGGCCTGTGTGGCAGTATAGATGCTGGGCCTGGTGGCGGTACTGGTGGTGGTACTGGTACCGATGGCGGTACTGGTAGCCTGTGTGGCGGTGCCAATGGCGGTACCGATGGAGGTGGGCCTGTGACAGATGATTGACAGATGGGCTGATTGATTGACAGATGGGCTGATTGATTGATTGACAGATGGGTTGATTGATTGACAGATGGGGTGATTGATTGACAGGTGGGGTGATTGATTGACAGATCGGCTGATTGATTGACAGATGGGCTGATTGATTGACAGATGGGCTGATTGATTGACAGATGGGCTGATTGATTGACAGGTGGGCTAATTGACAGATGGGCTGATTGACAGATGGGCTGATTGACAGATGGGCTGATTGACAGATGGGCTGATTGATGTGCTGGGCTGTGTGACAGGTCCTCTTTATGGGGGGGGGGCGTGTTGTGCACTGTAAACTTATGTAGACAAACTACACTGAGCTAACTTACTGATCTCTTCTCTCTCCTCACAGATCGGTGTGTGAGGAGAGAGCAGGGATCAGGTAGTAACTCCTGTGGAGTTTGTTTACATTTGTGACCAGCTGTGATTGGACACAGCCGGTCACGTGGTAAACAGCCAATTCATTGGCTGTTTACTCTGATCGGGGACGCGCTGTGTCCAAGGGACACTCGCCTTCCCCGATCCCCGCTCTGCAAGCCTGTGGCGGCGCGCACGAAGCGCGCCGCCGAGTTTGTTTTGACAGGTGATCGGCTGTGACTTTGACACAGCCGATCACATGGTAAACAGCCAATGAAATTGGCTGTTTACCGTGATCGGGGAAGCTCTGTGTCCGAGGGACACATGCCGTCCCCGATCACCGCGCTGCGCGCCCCCGCGGGCGCGCGCAAGGCATTATCCTGAAGGACGTCATATGACGTCCAGTATCGATATTGCAACCACTTCCCGGACGTCAATTCACTATTGACTGGGCGGGAAGTGGTTAAGGGTCCAATTGGGACATTTTCACGTAGGGGTGTACTTACTTTTGTTGCCAGCGGTTTAGACGTTAATGGCTGTGCGTTGATTTATTTTGATTGGACAGAAAATTTACACTGTTATACAAGCTGTACACTCACTACTTTACAATGTAGAAAGTGTCATTTCTTCAGAGTTGTCACAGGAAAACAGAATAAAATATATACAAAAATGTGAGGGGTGTACTCACTTTTGTGAGATACTGTAT
This sequence comes from Rana muscosa, assembly GCA_029206835.1. NCBI lineage: Eukaryota > Metazoa > Chordata > Amphibia > Anura > Ranidae > Rana > Rana muscosa. The sequence goes on from JARGYO010000094.1 coordinate 61,623,405, forward strand.
GGATCAACTGCATGTTCAATGGACGCAATATGTTATTTATTTTTATTTGAATTTCAACCTTTGTAACTACTGGCTCTTTTTTCTATTGCTAACATTAAACATTTTTTAATAATCTCTGTAAATTTATATCTAGCGGAAAAAAAACATTATTCTTGGCAACTGACACATTTTATGATGTTTAGCTGATGTTTTTTTCAAAGCAATCTGTTAAACAGGGGTGTCCAACCTGTGGCCCAAGAGTGCCACGAAAGCGGCCCAGCACAAAATTGTAAATTAAATTATGCGTTTACACGTTGAAAAAAATTTGACAGTGTCTCTTTACTGGACTTTTTTAAGTTTTATCTTCCCAAAGAAAAATCTCCAACTCTTCACAATCACAACTTATTCATGTCATCGGTTTTCGGCAACACCTGTTTGTGAGCAGCTATTTTCAAGGATGAAGAACACGAAGGGTGAAATTAGAACCAAAATATCTGATGAGCACCTTGAGAATTTATTTAAAATTGCTCCTCCATCTATCCAACCAAGATATGGACGCGTTAGTTTATCACAAACTGTGTCAAATATCGCACTAGATTTATGTTGCCCGCTTATTCCAATTTGGCACAGGAAAGTCAAAAGGTTGGACACCCCTGTATAGAACGTAAGTGTGAAGCTTGTTCCTTTACAACCTATTTAGTATATGTAATTTTACTGTTGCTGTTCTTTAATTGTAGGTGTAACACACAGACCCCCTTTTACCTGCCTTATTCGGCTTCTCGCGGGAAGAGAGGGCACACCGTGCCACAAGCCTATACCCTCCTGTAATAAGAGGTTGAGCGGTGTTGTTGGTGGGTCTTCCACAGACAAAGCCAGAGAATGGTTCTCACCTTTATGTGGAATAATTAACTTCAAAGTCCACACCAGCCGTAACTCCAACGTAGAGTTTATTTTCTTTTCAAAACACAGTCTCGGATAGGAAAGGTTGGAGTGAGAACAGGACAGCTTAACCACTTCAGATCCGCGCTATAGCCGAAAGACGGCTGCAGCGCCGACCTGAACTGTCGGGTGGACGTCCCCAGGACGTCCTCTTGTTTACTTCCGCAATGCGCGCCCGCGGCGGCGCGCATCGCGGAAGAGCTGTGCCCGCTGTGTTACGCGGGTGCCGATGCACGTGCCTGGCGGCCGCGATGTCCGCCAGGTACCCGCGATCGGCGGTCACAGAGCCAGGGACGTGGATCTCTGTGTGTAAACACAGAGATCCACGTCCTGCTAGGGAGAGGAGACTGATGGTGTGTCCCGTGTCCCTTGTACATAGGGACAACCATCGGTCACCTCCCCCAGTCAGTCCCCTCCCCCCACAGTAAGAATCACTCATGAGGGAACATATTTAACCCCTTCCCGCCCCCTAGTGGTTAACCCCTTCACTGCCAGTCACATTTATACAGTAATCAGTGCATTTTTATAGCACTGTTCACTGTATAAATGTGAATGGTCCCAAAATAGTGTCAAAAGTGTCCGATGTGTCCGCCGCAATATCGCAGTCCTGACAAAAATTGCAGATCACAGATATTACTAGTGGAAAAAAAAAAAGAAAAAAAAATGTAAATAAAAATTGGGATATTTATTATAGCAAAAAGTAAAAAATATTGTGTTTTTTTTTCAAAATTGTCGCTGTTTTTTTGTTTATAGCGCAAAAAATAAAAACCGCAGAGGTGATCAGATACCACCAAAAGAAAGCTCTATTTGTGGGAAAAAAATGATAAAAATGTAATTTGGGTGCAGTGTTGTATGACCGCGCAATTGTCATTCAAAGTGCATCAGCGCTGAAAGCTGAAAATTGGTCTGGGCAGGAGGGGGGTTTAAGTGCCCAGTAAGGAAGTGGTTAAAGGTGTGGAGGAGGTCCAGGCACAAACGTAGTACAATTCACTGCTTAGATTCTCAAGCAGACTCAGCCCATCTGGATAGTCTCCCTTGCTTGGGACTAGCAGCCAGAATGGTGCTCTAACCTAACTGCAAAGTCTCTGCCACAGACTTGGTGAACTTGGCCTCTGCCACAGACCTGATGAACTTGGCCTCTGCCACAGACCTGATGAACTTGGCCTCTGCCACAGACCTGATGAACTTGGCCTCTGCCACAGACCTGATGAACTTGGCCTCTGCCACAGACCTGATGAACTTGGCCTCTGCCACAGACCTGATGAACTTGGCCTCTGTTAAGGAGAAGACATCCCTCCAGAGAGTTACCGGGGCCCTTCCTTCACTGTGACTTCCGCACCAGTCCTTCGGAACGGTTCCTCTCCCGGCATCCTCATCTAAGATGCGGGTCCCCTCGCAAGGCGGCACCCTGAGATTCCTCGATCCTTGGTGGGCTCCAGCCGAAGGTGCTGGGCCCAGGCCTTTGCTGCAGCCCCAGGGCTAATGGTGCCTGGGACTGATTCACCGACCTCCGCCCCTGGGCCAAAGGTGCCCAGGGCGGACAGGAACACACTCCCTGGGGTAGGACCCCCAGCAACGAACCAGAAGACCCTCCTGCCCCTGGGCCAAAGGTGCCTGGGGCGGACTGGAACAGAACCACACACTCCCCGGGGGTAGGACCCCCCCCCCCCCCGGGCAAGAAGAAGAACCCTGAACAGGCAGCGTCTGCTTCTTTTATATCCTCTCCCAGCATGCACAGCAGGCCTACCACACCCACTGTACGTCTGCTGAGAGGGGACACACAAGGCACAGCACTGTATCAGCGGTTCAACCCTAGCCTACTATGGCAGCGCCACCTGTAGGCCACAGGGAACTGTACACCGATACTCTCCCTGCGGACAAAATGGTTGAAAAGAACCCTGACAATTAGGGTGTTTGAGCATAACTACCACTCAAACACTTCCCCCAAATTTAGCACACCGCTACATAGGATTATATGAAGCAGCTGTAGAAGAAACTATAAGGGAATTCAATAAAGCATTTGCAACACTTCTTTGTGGTCGCTTTAAAATGCCCTGCAACAAATCAAAGTCTTGTGCCAGTCTTGGAATTGGTTTTTCGGCACATGCAACAGCATTGTGTCATGTTTATTTACATCACTTTTACAATATGTTGATATGGCTGCAACAATTCAAGTAAAATTACCTCCAGATAACGAAACTAGAGATAATTAAGACCAACTCAAAGTTAGCAAAAAGACAGGCCAGAGTTACTACCTGTGTTTCCCCAAAAATAAGACCGGGTCTTATATTAATTTTGGCTACAAGAAACACACTAGGGCTTATTTTCAGGGGATGTCTTATTTATTTACGGTATGTACAAAAAAAGATCCTCCCCCCTGTCAGCATAGGAGTCAGCATTGTGAAATTCTGTAATCCCAAAAATAATCCTTAGTTAAAGACCCTGTAAAATCAAATAATCAGTTCTGTAAAAAGATTGTATAATGTGCAGTGTGTCTTCTTGTGTAAATTTATTGTGGAAAATACCTTATTTACAGTGCCGCTGGGCGCTCACGTGACTCACCAGAGCTCTTCTTCCCCGTTCCGAATACTACAGAGGGAGAGGCCAAGATCCCCGCTGACGTCAGCCCTGCTCCGAGCGCTGCAGAGGGAGGGGCTGATGACATCAGCCGGGAGAAGAGAAGAGCTCCAGTGGGTCACGTGAGCGCCCAGCAGCTCTGTAAATAAGGTATTTTCCACAATAAAGTTACACAAGAAGACACACTGCACATTATATAATCTTTTTACAGCACGGATTACATGATTTTACAAGAACTTTAACTAGCGCTTATTTTTGGGGTAGGGCTTATATTGTAGCCATCCCAGAAACTCACACTAGGTCTTATTTTCGGGGTAGGGCCTATTTTCGGAGAAACAGGGTAGTAAGGCGAAGTTGAATTCCTAACTTTATTGTTTTGTTTTACATTGGTTGCTAGGACATAGGCTGCAAACATCCTAGCAACCAGTGATGCAGGAGCACACTGACAGTTGTCAGAGCCTCATGGGGAACTGTAAGCTTGATTTACTAAAACTGGAGAGTGCAATATCTGGTGCAGCTCTGCATAGCAACCAATCAGCTTCCAGGTTTTATTGTCAAAGCTTAAATGGGTTGTAAAGGTTCCTGTTTTTTCACCTTAATGCATCCTATGCATTAAGGTGAAAAAATATCTGACGATTACCGGCCCCGCCAGCCCCCCATTTTACTTACCTGAGCCCTGGAATGTCACGTGTCGCGAAGGCGCTGGATCTTTTCCCGGGGTTCTCGGCTCTTCATTGGATAGATTGATAGCAGCGCAGCCATGGGCTCGTGCTGCTGTCAATCAAATCCAATAACGCGGGTGTCGGGGGGCGGGGCCGATTCCTGCACTCTGCGGCTATGGACGCCGAATGCAAGACTCGGGAGCGAGCCCGCAAGGTAACCCCCTTGGGAGAGCGCTTCCCAGAGGGGGTTATCTGAGGCGGGGAGGAGCCGAGAGAGCTGCCGGGGACCTCAGAAAATACAGTTCGGGGCCACTCTGTGCAAAACAAGCTGCACAGTGGAGGTAAGTATGACATGTTTGTTATTAAAAAAAATAAAAAATAAAACCTTTACAATCACTTTAATTGAACAAGCTGAAGTTAGAAGCATGATCTTCCAATTTTTATATTTCTTTATTTTTAAAGTTTTTTTATTAGTTCTTACACACTTTTGATTGTATCCTTCTCTCCATTCAGAGAATAAGAAAAACACAGGGGCGGGCTGCAGAGTGACTGCTCACTGTGATGGCCAATCAGAGGCTATCACAGAGATCAGGTAATTGGGAACTGGGAGTCCTGGTTCCCGATCGTTAGTAGGAGACCTGGGGCCCGGTCTCTGTGTTGGGAATGCACTGTGCAGTGAGCTCCCAGCACTAGAGTTGAGCAGACACCTGGATGTTCAGGTTCGACGGGTTCGGCCGAACTTCGCAAAAAAGTTTGAGTTCTGGACCCGAACTTGACCTGAATTTGACCCCGAACCCCATTGAAGTCAATGGGGACCCAAACTTTTGAGGACTAAAATGGCTCTAAAAAAGTAATTTAAAGGGCTAGAGGGCTGCAAATGGCAGCAAAATTTTGTTAAAAGCATGGCAAGTGCTCTGCAAGCAAGTGTGGATAGGGAATCAACTTAAAATAACATAAAATACATAAAAATAAAAAATAATAATCTTGACCTAGGAGGACGAGGTCCATATGGAGTAGGAGGTTGAGGTGGCGGTGGATGTGGTGGTGTAGGTGGAAGCGGCGGTGGAGGAGGACGAGGTAGCCAACACTGGTTTTTGTTTTTAAATTTTTGTTTTTAAATTAGGGTACACCCCAAAAGAGTGAGAAAGATCAAAAATACAACAATGGCTGGGTAAGGCCGGTATACATGTCTATTCTGCACAAGGTACGGACAAGTCCTGTGGGATCCATGCCTGGTTCATTTTAATGAACGTGAGCTTGTCCACATTGGCTCTGGACATGCGGCTGCGCTTGTCTGTGATAACGCCCCCTGCCGTGCTAAATACACTTTCAGATAATACACTGGCTTCTGGGCAGGCCAGCACCTCCAAGGCGTAAAGGGCAAGCTATCTAAAGTGTGTATCTCACACGTACAGATATGCAGGAAACGCTGCAAATATTATTTTTTTTGCCCTAAATGTGTTTTAATACCAGAATAGAGCAACAGTATCTAAAGGGTGTACCTCACACGTACAGATACAGACTAGGCCGCAATTTAAGATTTTTCCCCTAAACGTATTTTTTTTTTGAATAGCAGAATAGAGAAACAGTATCTAAAGGGTGTATCTCACACGTACAGATATGCAGGAAATGCTGCAAATATATATTTTTTTGCCCTAAATGTGTTTTAATACCAGAATAGAGAAACAGTATCTAAAGGGTGTATCTCACTGGTACAGATATGCAGAAAACGCACCCAAAACATTTTTTTTGGCCTAAATTTTTTTTTTTTTTGAATAGCAGAATAGAAGAACAGTATCTAAAGAGTGTATCTCACACGTACAGATATGCAGAAAACACCCTAAATTATTATTTTTTTGAATAGCAGAATAGGAGAACAGTATCTAAAGTGTTCAGATATGCAGAAAACATTGGCCAAAAATTTTTTTGGTCATATTTTTTTTTTTTTAATAGCAGAATAAAACAACAGTATCTAAAGTGTGTATCTCACTGAATACAGATATGCAGTAAACACAGCAAAATATATATTTTTTGCCCTAAATTGGTGTTTTTAGAATAGCAGAACAGTATCTAAGGTGTGTATTTCACAGTAACATATGCAGTGCTGGTGCACTGAGCTTGCATAAAATGCTCGCTGATGCCAACCTAACTAACAGATGGATAAAAGTTATCTTTTCTCTGGCACTGGGCTCAGGGCAGGGTAAAAAGATTGTGCACTGCACCCACACAACAAAATCAAGGTAGATCGCTGAGTAATTTGATTTCTGAATCAGGACTCCTATCTAATTCTCTCCCTCAAAGCAGCAGCAGCAGCAGCAACCTTTCCCTACACTATCTAAAGCAGAGTGACGTGCTACGTGCCTCTAGTTTATATAGAGGCTGGGTCACATGCTGCACTGGCCAATCACAGCCATGCCATTAGTAGGCATGGCTGTGATGGCTTCTAAGGGCACACGAGTTAAACGAATGTTGATTGGCTGCCCTGCAGCTTTTACAAATGCGCCATTACATTATCGAACACCGAACTCGAACCCGAACATACAGTAAATTGTTCGGGTTCGGGTCCGGGTACCAAAAACCCAAAAGTCCGGTACGAACCCAAAATTTACAGTTCGGGTTCGCTCAACCCTACCCAGCACAAACATAAGAGCACATACACTATATTACCATAAGTATTGGGACACGCACATGAACTTTAATGGCATCCCAGTCTTAGTCCGTAGGGTTCAATATTGAGTTGGCCCACCCTTTGCAGCTATAACAGCTGTAAAGCGGAGCTCCACCTAAAAGGGGAAGTTCCGCTTTAAGCACCCCCCCTCCTATGCCACATTTGGCATGTAATTTTATTTGGGGATGGGGAGCGGGTTCCTAGTTTTGACAGGTACCTGCTGCCACTCCTGCTTAGGCTGTCTGGGCAATCTGAGCGGATGTTTTCCTCTCCCCCTCCCTCCCTGAAATCTTCTGGGAGATGTCACTGGTCCCAGAATATTGCCCGACCATTGAGGTGGCGCAGCAGGACTCTGTGCAGGCCAGTCAAGTTCCTCCACCCCAAACTCGCTCATCCATGTCTTTATGGACCTTGATTTGTGCACTGCTCCAAATTATTTGGTGGACGGGGGATTATGGTGTGGGGTTGTTTTTCAGGGGTTGGGCTTTGCCCCTTAGTTCCAGTTACATAGTTACATAGTTACATAGTTAGCCAGGTTGAAAAAAGACAAAGTCCATCCAGTTCAACCATAAAAAAAAAAAAAAAAAATATCGTACAATCCCATATACCCAATTCTATACCCACAGTTGATCCAGAGGAAGGCAAAAAACCCCAGCAGAGCATGATCCAATTTGCAACAGCAGGGGAAAAAATTCCTTCCTGATCCCCCGAGAGGCAATCGGATTTACCCTGTATCAACTTTACCTAGAACTGTTAGTACTCAGTTATATTATGTACATTTAGGAAAGTATCCAGGCCTTTCTTAAAGCAATCTACTGAGCTGGCCAGAACCACCTCTGCAGGGAGTCTATTCCACATTTTCACAGCTCTTACTGTGAAGAAACCTTTCCGTATTTGGAGATGCAATCTTTTTTCTTCTAGACGTAAAGAGTGCCCCCTTGTTCTCTGTGTTGACCGTAAAGTGAATAACTCATCACCAAGTTCACTATACGGACCCCTTATATATTTGTACATGTTAATCATATCCCCCCTTATTCTCCTCTTCTCAAGAGTGAATAAATTCAGTTCCTCTAATCTTTCCTCATAGCTGAGCTCCTCTATGCCTCTTATCAGTTTGGTTGCCCTTCTCTGCACTTTCTCCAGTTCCCCGATATGCTTTTTGAGAACTGGTGCCCAAAACTGAACTGCATATTCCAGATGAGGTCTTACTAATGATTTGTACAGGGACAAAATGATATCGCTCTCTCTGGAGTCCATACCTCTCTTAATACAAGAAAGGACTTTGCTCACTTTGGAAACCGCAGCTTGGAATTGCATGCCATTATTGAGCTTATGATCTACCAAAACCCCCAGATCCTTCTCCACTACGGATCCCCCCAGTTGTACTCCCCCTAGTATGTATGATGCATTCATATTCTTAGCCCCCAAGTGCATAACTTTACATTTATCAACATTAAACCTCATCTGCCACATAGTCGCCCAATTAGACAGAGCATTGAGGTCGGCTTGTAAATTGGAGACATCCTGTAAGGACGTTATTCCACTGCATAGCTTAGTGTCATCTGCAAAGACAGAAATTTTTTTTTTTGATCCCAGACCCAATATCATTTATAAAGATATTAAAAAGTAAGGGTCCCAGCACTGAACCTTGGGGTACACCACTGATAACCTTAGACCATTCAGAGTAAGAATCATTAACCACTACTCTCTGAATTCTGTCTTTTAGCCAGTTTTCTATCCATTTACAAACTGATATTTCCAATCCTGTAGACTTTACCTTACACATGAGCCGTGTGTGGGGAACTGTATCGAACGCTTTTGCAAAATCCAAGTATACCACGTCCACAGCCACCCCTCTGTTCAAGGTTTTACTTACCTCTTCATAAAAAGAAATCAGGTTTGTCTGACAACTTCTGTCTTTCATGAATCCATGCTGTCTGTTGCTTAAATAGTTTTTTTCCAGCAAGAACTCATCTATATTATCTATACTCATCATCCAGTGAAGGGAACTCTTAAGGGCGTCAGCATACCAAGACATTTTGGACAATTTCACACTCCCTACTTTGTGGTGCCCTTTTTTTGATGGCCCCTTCCTGTTCCAACATGACCGCGCACCAGTGCACAAACAAGGTCCATAGGTTTTACCATGTCATCAAGGGGTTTACAGACCCTGCGTTGCTGAGCTGCATTGAGGATGGAGGGTTCGATATGGCCACCTCCTAAGACAAATGAATGTAACTTTTCCAGACAGGTACATGAATCTATTACAAGCAATAACATTTGTGGTATGGAGATATGATGGAATTCTAAAAAGTGTCTACAACATGGTTTATTATTTCTGGGGTAAGTCTCTTTGTTCTGTGCTATATGGCTGATTAAGTGCAGTTCACCCATACGTGTTGGCTCCTGTGACACCCAAGAAATCCTGCGACACAGTGAATTAGACAGTTGTAGATAATAGACAACTTTATTCAGTGGTGGTTGCACAATGAAAACAGGAGAAATGGTTAAAGCAAAAAAACAACCAGTTCAATAACTGTAAGTTGAATTAAATTTTTGACATTAACCCATTAACAACTGTAATATAACAGTTCACTTTCTGTATTCTGGCTAGGCTAACTGTAATGCAAACTTGTCCGTTGGTGAGCTCACAAGTCTGTGTAGGGGCCCAGGACAATTGTCCAGTAATAGATTCCTTTTCAAGTCAGCAAAGTTGCAACTGATGTGCTACGTCTTTAAAATACAACACACCATCCCCTTCCAACGTCATTCTTCTCCACCATGCAGAAACAATTGTCCAACTTTGTTTGGGCGAGTAGTAGAGCGAGAGTGTCCCAAGTAATACAGAGGAATCATAAAACGGTGGGTGGAATGAGTCTCCCAATTCTGAAGGACTATTATGCAGCAGCTATACTGGACCAAATTAGGGGGTGGTTCGATCAAACAGACACCAAAACTTGGAGCCAACTAGAACATGCATGGCTCTCTCCCAGGTCACCACGGTCCCTTCTTATTGCACAAAACATATCACAGACAAAAACTTCATTAGGACACCCCACCATACTAGCTTCAATGCAAGCTTGGACATATCTAGATGTAACACATTCTGCACTGCTTTCCACCAAAGTCCCCATCCCGCTAGACGTCTTCCATTGGTTAGTCCCGAACATCAACCTGACCCACTGGCTAAGTAAACAAATCTTTTATTTAAAAGACCTTACAAGAACCGGCAAGCTGTTGCAATTCTCCGAAGTACAAACTAAGTTCTGTATTCCTTCCTCAGAGTTCTTAACATATAACCAGATATCCTCCTTCTATAAGCTACTGAACTCTGACTATACATCAATCCCCACTCAAGTATGGAAACACCTGAACTCTGCTAACCCAAAAGCGAAAGGTATATCTTTGATGTACAACATACTTAATTCTAAGAAGGTTTTCAGCAAATTCAATTCCCTAATTAAATGGGAAAAAGAGTTGGGTAAGGTCTTCTCAGAAAAACAATGGCTTTCAGTGATTAAATGTAACCTCCAGTTTTCACGATGCTCTAATTACGAAGAGCTAGCACAACATTTTTTGGTAAGATGGCACTTTACCCCACACATTGTTGCTAAATTTTCTAACATCAACTCGAATCTCTGTTGGAGAGGGTGCGGACAGCTTCTGGTCAGAAACATTCAAACCTATCTCAAAAAATCACTGGAGTCTTTGTTCCTCCTACCATAGAAAAAGCTATACTAATGCCGTGTACACACGATCATTTTTCTCGTCTGGAAAACTGTCAAGTTTTCACTTGGACGAGAAAAACATCCGTGTGTAGGCTTTCCAGCAGTTTTCCTGACTAGAAAACCGCTGAGAATCACGACGAGAAAAATTAGAACATGCACTAATTTTTCTCATCGCGAATTGCAGCGCTTTTTTCCTCTGCAGTTTTCCCATAGGGAAACACTGCTAGGGAGCCTACACACGGCCGGTTTCTCAACCAAGAGAAAACCTGTCGTGAAAAACGGCCGTGTGTACACTGGGAAAAGGGGACCAAGCCGGTCCTCGTTTTTCCCGTCGGGTTTCACAGTGATGTTTTCACCGCCGAGAAACTCGATCGTGTGTACGCGGCATAAGTATTAACATGTCAGAGTACCCAATAATGGTGAGATCCATAGCAAGGCATATCATCTTTGCTGCAAGATCCATTGTTATGAGCAAATGGAAAACAAATGAGATCCCCAGTTTAAGAGAATTAATCTCGAAAGTCAATGCAGTAGCAGAATATGAAAAAATATTAGCATACTGAGATGGTTGTATCTATAGATATGAGTCTAACTGGTCATTGTGGAAATCACTAAACTGAACTAGGTAACTTGTCTTGAGATCCTCTATGCCCTTCTTCCCTTGTCTTTCTTTATTTTCCTTCTACCTACCCTAAATATTGTTACAGTCAATGATCATTATTTTGTTGTTAAACTGTGAAACTCCCAAACTCTGCTTCACCAATATGCTCACACTTTCTTAGAATCTATTGTTGTTTCTTATGTTTGTATGCCTCAAAACATACTTGTACTTTAAACTCTACCGATTATCAAGAATAGAGTACTCTACTGTCATAATTACAGAAGTCTTTGTATAACCTGGCAGCAAATTTATAAGTACCTTATTGCACGGCAATTCTATTGTATCCTCATTTCTATTCTTTGTATACTGTTATCAATAAAAAACATTTGAATTAAAATACAACACACCAGTGGCTTATCATCCATGTGTGCAGGGTGTTCACTGTACACGCCCCCGAGGCAACGCTGTATCCTGGCCTAGGCCAACAAGGCCCAGGCCTAAGGTAGCACTTTGCAGGGGGGGCAGCACGGAAAGAGTCCCCACCGTCTTTTTTTGACTGTCCAATTATCCTGGACCACAAACCTTCCTCACTGTGCTATATGTTTTCTGATGCACCATTGGCATGGTTATATCTTCTTAGTCCTCTCCATAAAATTATCAGAAATTTGTGCTTAAAGTAGAACTATAGGCAACACTTTTTTTCATTTTGGATAGAGTAAGGGAGGGTTATAGCCCCTGACAGTTTATTTTTTACCATCCCTGTCCCATTGCAGAGATTTCCCTTCACTTCCTGCCCCATAGCCAAACAGGAAGTGAGAGTAAATCTATGCAAATGAAGGGAATCCATTGCCCGCCCCCCCGGCCCTCAGAACTAGTGTCCCCACTCGAAAATTTCAGGGCGGGTCTTAAACAGAAAGGGGTGTGGCTTTGACAGAAAGGGGTGGGTCATATTTAAATTAGGGGTGCACGAGTTTAGTCAGGCCTAGGGCAGCACAAAACCTAAATACACTACTGCCCCGAGGGGGCCTACTGACACCGTCCGCTGCCCTACTGACACTGCCCATTACCCCACAATCATTCTTAAAATAATAATACAAAAATTAATTCTAAAAATTAATAGAAAACATAAGATTGTAAAAAATAAAAATAAAAAAAATTCTGACAATGTTCATTGCCAATGTCCACCATCCAAAGCATTCTGAAAAAATAAAGAAATAATACAAAAAAATTAAATTGTCAAAATAAACAAATAAATATAAAGAACTACTGACACTGTACATTGCCCTACTGACATCATCCTGCACATACTACCCACCGCCTTATGCTCCGCACTCCTCTCCTGCACATACAACCCACCGCCATACACCCCACACTCCTCTCCTGCTCATACTACCCACCACCATAAACTCTGCACTCCTCTCCTGTACATACTACCCACCACCATACACTCCAAACTCCTCTTCTGTACATACTACCCACCTCCATAAACTCCATACCCCTCTTCTCTACATACTACCCACCATTATACACTCCTTACTCCTCTTCTGCACATAATACCCACCTCCATACACTCCATACTCCTCTTCTGCACATACTACCCACCATCATACACTCCATACTCCTCTTCTGTACATACTACCCACCTTCATACACTCCATACTCCTCTTCTGTACATACCCACCACCATACACTCTGCACTCCTCTCCTGCACATACTACCCAACTCCATACACTCCACACTCCTCTCCAGCACATACTACCCACCTCCATACACTCCACACTCCTCTCTGGCACATAATACCCACCTCAATACACTCCATACTCCTCTTCTGTACATTCTACACACCTCCATACACTCCACCCTCCTCTTCTGCACATACTACCCACCACCATACACTCCATACTTCTCTTCTGCACATACTGCCCACCACCATACACTCCATACTCCTCTTCTGCACATACTACCCACCACCATACACTCTGCACTCCTCTCCTGCACATACTACCCACCGCCATACACTCGGCACTCCTCTCCTACACATACTACCCACTGCCATACAGTCCATGCTCCTCTTCTGCACATACTACCTACCTCCATACACTCCGCATTAATCTCCAGCACATGCCACCCACCTCCATACACTCCGCACTCCTCTCCAGCAGATACTACCCACCTCCATACACTCCGCACTCCTCTCCAGCACATACTACCCACCTCCATACACTCCGCACTCCTCTCCTGCATATACAGGGTAATACCCACCTCCATACACTCCATACACCTCTTTTGTACATACTACCCACCACCATACACTTTGCACTCTTCTCCTGCACCTACTACCCACCGCCATACACTCGGCACTCCTCTCCTGCACATAATACCCACAACCATACACTCCATACTCCTCTTCTGCACATACTACCCACCACCATACACTCCATACTCCTCTTCTGCACATACTACCCACCTCCATACACTCCATACTCCTCTCCTGCACATACTACCCACCTCCATACACTCCATACTCCTCTCCTGCACATAATACCTACCACCATATACTCTGCACCCCTCTCCTGCACATCCTACCCACCACTTTACACCTAACACTCCTCTCCTGCACTTACTTTCCACCGCCGTACACTCCGCACTGTACATTTCCTATTTAACATTACCGCATTCTGCACTATGCAAGTCATCTCAGACTCTATTAAACCACACCCCCTTTAAGCCATGCCCAATATTTAGCGCAATTTAAGCCATGCCCATTTTTTTCCGCGTCACATTTTTTTAAAATCAGTGCCTATGGCCTACGTTTTATCTTGCATACGGGTCCACTGAATTTATGATATGCCCTTGGCTTTAGCAGTAGAGTGTGGCAGGTTCTCCCTCATTCTCTTCCTGATTGCAGTATCTTCCTAGTCACTTACGCGCCAGACTTTCTCACCACCAAATAAAGTGGAAAATCTTCTGAAGTAAAATCAAGCATCCCTGTGATTGTCAGTTAAATTTAAAAAGACTGAAAGACTGGTGATTGCCTTTAACAAAAAACACACAACTTCCCCACATCAAATAGCACAGTGACTTTGCAATGGTCTTCTTACTTACCGGAGACAGTCTCCACATTGCCAAAACAAAATGTTTTGTTTCTTTGACCAGTTGCTATGGGCAACTGCAGTACACATCTCGTCAGGCCCCAAATTAGGTGCCAGAAATGTAGCAATCCTACCACCCTGGCTGTGTAGTATGACCCCCAAACCAATGAGGCAGGATAGTATTTAACATCTTAGGGTGGGTCCCTGGCTTTTTGTGGGGTTCAACAGCTAGGCTTAGGTTAAAAGATTTTCAAAATGAAATCAGAGAACCACCTACTGAGCATGCCTATTTTAAACCAAACTCACAAAAGCACACTCCCATTTTTAGCCACACACAAAAAAACACACCCTCAAACACAGACTTTTGAAACAAGAGGAAGACATTCAAGGTTTAAAGACAAAATGCCTTGGGCATCATTAGTAAGGTAACGATGCGGAATGCATTGCTTGTGTAAGAATGGGTACATTCTGCTCTTGCCCGAATAATAATTAAAATGTGAAGTGACTAATAATTAATTAATGCAGCAATCTTAAAGAATTAAATGCTTAATCCAAAATCAATACAAATAAACAAAAAAAGATGCGCAAAAATATAAGACCAAATTAGTAACCAATGACCCACAAATCGGTAAGGCCCCATGCACACGAGACGCTGTTATTTGCTGTTGAACGCGCGTTCAGAGGCAGTTGGACGCTTTTTTCAACTGCTCCTGAACCCATTCAATGTTATCCTATGTGTCTATGCACACAGTCTCGTTTATTGCCGTTTTTAGGCAGTTGCGTTTAACCTCGTTTTTCCAGAAGCAAAAAAATGGGTTCAGACGCAAAAGTTTTCCACGTTTCAGACGCTAAACGCTGCTAAACGCGGCTAAACGCGGTACCGGCGTTTTGCCGCGTTTGCGTTTATAAGCGTTTTTAAAGGTGACCTATTTTTTAACATTAGAAATCTCAAAAATGATGGCAAATGATGAAAAACTATTAAAAAATATAAAAGAAAACTGTAATTGCTTGCATTAAATTGTGGACAATCCACAACTTGTGGCAGGTAACGTGGCAAGTGGACAATCAACAACTTGTGTCAGGTGATGTGGCCAGGTGACGTGGCCAGGTGACGTGGCAAGTGGACAATCCACAGCTTGTGGCAGGTGATGTGGCCAGGTGACGTGGCAGGTGACGTGGCCAGGTGACGTGGCAGGTAACGTGGCCAGGTGACATGGCCAGGTGACAAGGCAAGTGGACAATCCACAACTTGTGGCAGGTGACGTGGCCAGGTGACGTGGCAGGTGACGTGGCAAGTGGACAATTCACAACTTGTGGCAGGTGACGTGGCACGTGATGTGGCCAGGTGACGTGGAAAGTGGACAATCCACAACTTGTGGCAGGTGACGTGGCTAGATGACATGGCAGGTAATGTGGGCAGGTAACATGGCTAGGTGACGTGGCCAGGTGACGTGGCAAGTGGACAATCCACAACTTGTGGCAGGTGACGTGGCCAGCTGACGTGGCAGGTGACGTGGCCAGCTGACGTGGCAGGTAACGTGGCCAGGTGACGTGGCAGGTAACATGGCCAGGTGACGTGGCCAGGTAACGTGGCAAGTGGACAATCCACAACTTGTGGTAGGTGACGTGGCACGTGATGTGGCCAGGTGACGTGGCAAGTGGACAATCCACAACTTGTGGCAGGTGACGTGGCAGGTGACGTGGCAAGTGGACAATCCACAACTTGTGGCAGGTGATGTGGCAAGTGATACGCTAAATACAAGTACACTGCTGCTCTCTCAGCTGCTGCTACTCACTCTGGTCTCACAAACTGGCTGAAATGGTTAAAATTTACTGTTTTTTGAGCTTAGGGAGGGTCTATGATGAAACGCTTATAAACGCAAACGCGGTAAAACGCCGCTAAACGCGGCCGCAAACGCGGCAAAACGCGCGTTTATAAACGCCGGTTTCAGCGTTTAAAAACGTGTGTTCAGCAGAGTTTGCACCTGCGTCTCGTGTGCATGGGGCCTAAGATAATCACATATATAGCTAATGTTTAACACCATTATCACTCCATACTCATCATCAATCATGATTAAAAAGTGAAAAAAACTTTGTATCACTAAAGGGTTAAGTGGAATTGATGTATGTAGTGAAAAAGTGAATGCTAAAAAGCTACATGTGATATGAAACAAGATACATATATTGTGAAAATAAATACGACATAAACAATTAATCCCAAGTGCTGAAAGTGAATATTTAAATGTTCATGGGATGACGCTGAAACATGAAAAATAAAGGAACAAATAGTCCAAAAAATGATATATATATGAAAAACAGCAATCAGAAAAAGAGGGGTCCCAAAGGAAGAAGCAAAGCAAACTCAGGGGATCCTGCAGGCTCTGTAATAATATTGTGTTCAACTCTCCATGACAATAGCAGGTCGGGTATGCCACATCACTCCATGGAGTAGGGGAAAAACAGCTAGATGGCCTCTTACCGGACACGATGGACTCCTAATTACGGGAGTCGGTCTCGCCTGTTTATCTAGAGGGATCAGCTGTGGACTTCCACTCTCCGGCCGGCTGCACATACACCTTTGTGTGTTTCTCTCTGGATCAGTGAACTATTTCACGGACACTTGGCTCCAAACTCCCACTCCGTCCTGCTACTCAGCCACTTCCACCAGATATTTTGCCAGGATTAAAAAAAACAGTACACGAGTATTCAGCTCAATGATTCCGTTTTAGCAGAGTGCAATTAAAAAGAGAAAGAGGAGAACTTCATGTGCGGTAAAATTTAGGTGCTTTATTCCCCCCAAAAACTTTTTCCAAGCACATTAAAAAAGAAATTGTAAAACACACAGCTGCAAGTGTTCAGGTTTCCTGCTGGTGCGTGGTGACGTCACAGAATTCTCTCCAACCGATGCGTTTCCCTGTAACAAGCATCGACTGGGAATGGAGATATCCAGGACGTCAACCACCACGTATTTTTATACTCAGCAGTAATGGCACCGGAAAGATAAAATATTTTTATTCCTCAGTCGGTGTCACACATATTAAACAATATTTTATTTAAAACTTTATAAACTTAATATGCAGCTCCAACTCAGGTGACCATGGTCGGTGTAGCAGTTTAATATTAAAGGGGTTGTAAAGCTTCCCATTTTTTCACCTTAATGCATCCTATGCATTAAGGTGAAAAAACATCCGATGCTTACAGGCCCCCCAGCCCCCCTGTTTACTTAATTAAAATATGAATGCTCTAAATTGTTAATTTTTGCTGGAACACTTCCAAAATGATCAAAATTAATTGAAAAGGGATTTAACTATTATTGATATAGCAGTTAATATCCCATTCAATATTTAACCCCTTATTATGGTATGAGCAAATGTCAAAAATCCATCTGGTCTCTCTTCTGGTGATCTGTCTTTTCATATTACTACCCCTCCAGTGAGCAGAGTATTTCTCAACAGCTATGATTTTTTTTATTATTTTTTTTAAACTTTAAATTTTTATTTATCGAGAATATAAAAGTTACATACAGGTACATTTGCATTGGAATAACAACACTGTAGGTACATACATATTCATATATTGCATAAGAAAGTACAATACATTAGTCATCAGAGAGCAACTCCGTTCTTCAGATACCTCTAAATTATCTAATGAGCCTTAGCTCCCTTGTACTAGCCTTGGAGCCTCAAAGGCGGATAAGATTAGGTAGGAGAGCCTGTCACCCCTGTCGGGATCAAGCTGTGAGCAGGCTGACTATAAGTGTGTCCAAGTACTAATAGCACGGCCCAGAATTTGGCCGTTCGATCAACTCATGGGGTATAATGTAGCTATAAGCCTAGAAACCGAGTTGCCTGAGTACTCTCATTGTAAAATTAGTATAAACATTAGTTGAAATAAGTGTACTACAAAACCTGTGTGCATGCAGTTAGGTAAATTAGTGCTTGTACCAATATCACTGCTGTAGATTCGCCACTATCCCACCAGTCATTATTTTGCTTTTCCCTTTATGTTCAACATAAAAATAATTCAATGCTATAAGGTAGTGTTTGGTTGAGGCCAATGATCCCAAAATTTTCGATAAACATGTATTCTATCTCCTTTATAAGCTAGCATCTTTTCCATTACACTCTGATTATTTACTCTATTTTTGACTTCCTCTATGGTCGGCGTATTAGAAGTCCTCCATTTGGCCGCTATGGCTAACAGCTATGATTTTTAATTCAGAATGATCTCTATTATCACATTCTTGAAAGTGTCTAGACACACTGTGACCAATAAATACTTTGTGGATATTTGCCAAATGCTCATCTATCCTGATCTTTAGAACTTGTGTGGTTCTCCCCACATACTGGAGCCCACATGGGCAAATTAATAAATAAATCACTTCTACCGTCCCGCAGGTCATAAATCCGTCAATTTGATACACCTTGGATGTAATATTAGACGTAAAAGATGCCGTTTTAATAGTCCTGGATGTTTTGCACATTTGACACCTTTTGCATGGGAAAAACCCCTTCATATTTCCAAACATGCCAATGGTTGGTTCTGGTGGGTTAATACTACTAGATGCTAGGGTATCTTTAAGTGTGGTATTCCTCCTAAATAGAGTTGAGCGGACACCTGGATGTTCGGGTTCGACGGGTTCGGCCGCAAAAAAGTTTGAGTTCGGGACCCGAACTTGACCCCGAACCCGAACCCCATTGAAGTCAATGGGGACCCAAACTTTTGAGGACTAAAATGGCTCTAAAAAAGTAATGGAAAGGGCTAGAGGGCTGCAAATGGCAGCAAAATGTTGTTAAGAGCATGACAAGTGCTCTGCAAACAAATGTGGATAGGGAAATAACTTAAAATAACATAAAATACATACAAATAAAAAATAATAATCTTGACCTAGGAGGACAAGGTCCATATGGAGTGGGAGGTTGAGGTTGTAGCTGGCCAACTAAGACCTGTCCTAGGTTGCTAATGTGGCTTACATGCATATATATAGCTAGACCTGCTAATAATGTTAATACAGTGCATATACTCATTTGTGAGAGATAAAAGCAGAGTTATTTACTGTGACTTTATATATGGATGTCATATAACAATTGTATATTGTGTTTACAGAAGAAACATAGTTGCCAACATTGCAAAAAAAAAATCTGTGACACTTTTTCGCATGTAGGCGGAGCCTTGGTATAATTAGGGGGTGGGGCATTCATTTGAAGGTGTGTTATACTTTAGGAGAAAAAAGTGGCGCACGAAGCGTGGGCGTGGTTTACGCGGGTAGTGGGAGTGGCTTAAATGAGCGTGGCTCAAAGGGGGTGTGGTTAAAGTCTGAGATGAATGAGGGATGAAGGGAGAAAGAAAGAGGGAGGGAAGGAAAGAGAAGGAAGGATGGAAGGACAGCAGGCCCAGATCCTACACCATAATAGAAATATGTGTATTCCAGAGTTTAACAATCAACAGATAAAGATAATCCAAACATCTGGTGTTAGCTCTTTAATCATCCCGGCACCATGGTTGTTAGGGTGTCAGGATGACTGAAGTGCATTATTTCTCTTATTACATTTTAATATAAAATGAAATCATTCAACTCACCAAAATGCAGAATCAGTGTTAGCCCCGAGTGTGTCACCTGCCATGTCGCCTGCCACCAGATGCCATCAGGTGTCCACAGGGGAGTCCCTCCTTACATCAGGCGTACCCAGCGGAGTCCTTCCTTACATCAGGTGTACCCAGAGGAGTCCCCCTTACATCAGGCGTCCCCAGCGGAGTCCCCCCTTACATCAGGCGTCCCCAGCGGAGTCCCCCCTTACATCAGGCGTCCCCAGTGGAGTCCCCCCTTACATCAAGTGTCCCCAGAGGAGTCCCTCCTTACATCAGGCGTCCCCAGCGGAGTCCCTCCTTACATCAGGCGTCCCCAGAGGAGTCCCTCCTTACATCAGGCGTACCCAGCGGAGTCCTTCCTTACATCAGGTGTACCCAGAGGAGTCCCCCTTACATCAGGCGTCCCCAGCAGAGTCCCCCTTACATCAGGCGTCCCCAGTGGAGTCCCCCCTTACATCAAGTGTCCCCAGCGGAGTCCCTCCTTACCTCAGGCGTCCCCAGCGGAGTCCCCCTTACATCAAGTGTCCCCAGCGGAGTCCCCCCTTACCTCAGGCGTCCCCAGCGGAGTCCCCCCTTACATCAGGCGTCCCCAGCGGAGTCCCCCCTTACCTCAGGCGTCCCCAGCGGAGTCCCCCCTTACATCAGGCGTCCCCAGCGGAGTCCCCCCTTACCTCAGGCGTCCCCAGCGGAGTCCCCCCTTACATCAGGCGTCCCCATCGGAGTCCCCCCTTACATCAGGCGTCCCCATCGGAGTCCCCCCTTACATCAGGCGTCCCCAGTGGAGACCCCCCTTACATCAGGCGTCCCCAGCGGAGTCCCTCCTTACCTCAGCCGTCCCCAGCGGAGTCCTCCCTTACCACAGGCGTTCCCAGTGGAGTCCTCCCTTACCACAGGCGTTCCCAGCGGAGTCCTCCCTTACCACAGGCGTTCCCAGCGGAGTCCCCCCTTACCACAGGCATCCCCAGCGGAGTCCCCCCTTAACCACAGGCGTCTCCTGTCTCGGCCGCCATTATTGTTTCCCCTTCCCCGAAGGGGAACAAAATAGAGGCGGAGCCGACAGTGTGGCTGCAAAAAAAAAAAAAAATTAAGCTGTGGCGCTGCCGACCCCCGCCCCTTTCCATTACAGACAGACCTGCAGCGGGGCGGAGCGGGGCGGGGCGGGGGGGGGTGGCCGGCCGGCCAGCCAAAACACAGATGTAGTACAATAGAAGATAAAGCTGCTGCGGCGCCGCCCACCCCCGGGGAGGTGCGGGGTGTGGGCGGCGCCGCAGCGGCTTTATTTTCTATTGTACTACATCCGTGTTTTGGTCTTCTTGAACATGGCGGCCGGCCGAGACATTGTCTCCGCCAGCCGTGGACCTCTAGCGGCGGCGGCCTGCGGCGTCCAAATTCGGGGGAAACGGGAAAAATCGGATTGGCCGGGACATTGGCCGGGACAACATAAATCCGGGAAAAGGGTTTGAATCCCGGGAACGTCCCGGCCAATCCGTGACTGTTGGCAACTATGAAGAAAAAGAAAAAATATACCTTTAAGAGTCATTTCTATCTACAGAAAGGTAAGCTTAATGACAGCAGAATTGCAACCAGAAAGCATAGCGTTAAGCTTTTGTGACTCATCAGAAGTTTTAGCCAATCACAACCAATCTCACTGAGTAAGAGTCTTTGGCCAATCACAGCCAGCATTACACCCTTGTTCTGTCTAGGAAATCTCCTAGCACATTGTTAGAACTCATTACACCAGAAAGAGTAGATCTGAACAGTTCAGATCCATCCAGAGTTCAGTTTTATGGAAGCAAGTGGCCAAAACAGGTATTTAATACAGTTATATATGTTCCTATTGTTAATAATGTGATTAGAACTGTATACTGAAACTAGTTATGTGTTCACTTGTAGTTCCACCAAACCAGATTTCAAACCAGACATCAGAGCAAACCAGGTATCAAACCAGGTTTCAAAACAGGTTTCAAACCAACAAACAAACAAACAGCAATGTGTCTAAAGTATTTAAAGTGAAAGTACAGATACTGAAGAGAGAAATATATCTACCATTTTATGTAGAATTACAAGATTGAACAGTTGAACCGACATTTGTTATACTTTATTTAACACGTGTTTGTACATGGACTTTCTGCTGTGAAATTGTCAGTGTTATATATGAAGAAAAGCTGAAGTGAATAAAGAAGTTATCTTAAAGGTTTGGTGTGCTCTTTATACCTATTGCTTCCATAGAACGGCGCTAGAGGAATTATAAAGTAACAGATAGTCTTGTTTGGACTAAAAGATCAGAGAAATCAAAATTCTTCTAATGCCACAGTGCATAAAGGCACTTCATAGTGCTGCGCCTGCCACAGAGGTGGCGGTGGATGTGATGGTGTAGGTAGAAGCGGCGGTGGAGGAGGACTAGGTAGCCAACACTGGTTTTTGTTTTTAATTTTTTTTTTTTTAATTAGGGTACACCCCAAAAGAGTGAGATCAAAAATACAACAATGGCTGGGTAAGGCCGGTATACATGTCTATTCTGCACAAGGTGCGAACAAGTCCTGTGGGATCCATGCCTGGTTCATTTTAATGAACGTGAGCTTGTCCACATTGGCTCTGGAAAGGCAGCTGCGCTTGTCTGTGATAACGCCCCCTGCCATGCTAAATACACGTTCAGATAATACACTGGCTGCAGGGCAGGCCAGCACCTCCAAGGCGTCAAGAGCAAGCTCAGGCCATGTGCCCAATTTGGAGACCCAGAAGTTGAAGGGGCTCAGACTGCTTGGCTGATTTGCAAGGGGGTGAGGTGAAAGACTGATGGACATCGGGTGCAGGTGTCATCTCTGATCTTTCAGCAGGAGACTGGGTGGGAGACAATGTGAAGGAACTGAAGGCACTGCCAGCAACCCAATCTACTATCACCTGTACTTGTCCTGGCCTCAACATTCGTAAAGCCCAGTGCTGGGACAAGGCCATTTGGTGCCCAGGGCGAAGATGGCAAACTGCCCCCCCCCCCGTTTTTAAGAAAGAATGAAAGAATCAATTAGGTTTAATGCGATAGAAACAGAGTTCACTCACACATTTTAGTTATATGTACAAATCCCCCCACTTTCCCAGCCCTCCTCTCTGCACAAATCCCCCCACTTTCCCAGCCCTCCTCTCTGCACAAATCCTCCCACTTCCCCAGCCCTCCTCTCTGTACACATCCCCCCACTTTCCCAGCCCTCCTCTCTGCACAAATCTCCCCATTTTCCCAGCCCTCCTCTCTGCACAAATCCCCCCATTTTCCCAGCCCTCCTCTCTGCACAAATCCCCCCATTTTCCCAGCCCTCCTCTCTGCACAAATCCCCCCATTTTCCCAGCCCTCCTCTCTGCACAAATCCCCCCATTTTCCCAGCCCTCCTCTCTGCACAAATCCCACCACTTTCCCAGCCCTCCTCTCTGCACACATCCCCCCACTTTCCCAGCCCTCTCTGCACAAATCCCCCCACTTTCCCAGCCCTCCTCTCTGCACAAATCCCCCCATTTTCCCAGCCCTCCTCTCTGCACAAATCCCCCCATTTTCCCAGCCCTCCTCTCTGCACAAATCCCCCCATTTTCCCAGCCCTCCTCTCTGCACAAATCCCACCACTTTCCCAGCCCTCCTCTCTGCACACATCCCCCCACTTTCCCAGCCCTCTCTGCACAAATCCCCCCACTTTCCCAGCCCTCCTCTCTGCACAAATCCCCCCATTTTCCCAGCCCTCCTCTCTGCACAAATCCTCCCACTTTCCCAGCCCTCCTCTCTGTACACATCCCCCCACTTTACCAGCCCTCCTCTCTGCAGAAATCCCCCCCATTTTCCCAGCCCTCCTCTCTGCACAAATCCCCCCACTTTCCCAGCCCTCCTCTCTGCACAAATCCCCCCACTTTCCCAGCCCTCCTCTCTGCACAAATCCCCCCACTTTCCCAGCCCTCCTCTCTGTACAAATCCCCCCACTTTCCCAGCCCTCCTCTCTGTACAAATCCCCCCCACTTTCCCAGCCCTCCTCTCTGTACAAATCCCCCCACTTTCCCAGCCCTCCTCTCTGCACAAATCCCCCCACTTTCCCAGCCCTCCTCTCTGCACAAATCCCCCCACTTTCCCAGCCCTCCTCTCTGCACAAATCCCCCCACTTTCCCAGCCCTCCTCTCTGTACAAATCCCCCCACTTTCCCAGCCCTCCTCTCTGTACAAATCCCCCCACTTTCCCAGCCCTCCTCTCTGTACACATCCCCCCACTTTCCCAGCCCTCCTCTCTGTACAAATCCCCCCACTTTCCCAGCCCTCCTCTCTGTACAAATCCCCCCACTTTCCCAGCCCTCCTCTCTGTACAAATCCCCCCACTTTCCCAGCCCTCCTCTCTGTACACATCCCCCCACTTTCCCAGCCCTCCTCTCTGTACACATCCCCCCACTTTCCCAGCCCTCCTCTCTGCACACATCCCCCCACTTTCCCAGCCCTCCTCTCTGCACAAATCCCCCCACTTTCCCAGCCCTCCTCTCTGCACAAATCCCCCCACTTTCCCAGCCCTCCTCTCTGCACAAATCCCCCCACTTTCCCAGCCCTCCTCTCTGCACAAATCCCCCCACTTTCCCAGCCCTCCTCTCTGCACAAATCCCCCCACTTTCCCAGCCCTCCTCTCTGTACAAATCCCCCCACTTTCCCAGCCCTCCTCTCTGTACAAATCCCCCCACTTTCCCAGCCCTCCTCTCTGTACACATCCCCCCACTTTCCCAGCCCTCCTCTCTGTACACATCCCCCCACTTTCCCAGCCCTCCTCTCTGCACAAATCCCCCCACTTTCCCAGCCCTCCTCTCTGCACACATCCCCCCACTTTCCCAGCCCTCCTCTCTGTACACATCCCCCCACTTTCCCAGCCCTCCTCTCTGTACACATCCCCCCACTTTCCCAGCCCTCCTCTCTGCACAAATCCCCCCACTTTCCCAGCCCTCCTCTCTGCACAAATCCCCCCACTTTCCCAGCCCTCCTCTCTGCACACATCCCCCCACTTTCCCAGCCCTCCTCTCTGTACACATCCCCCCACTTTCCCAGCCCTCCTCTCTGTACAAATCCCCCCACTTTCCCAGCCCTCCTCTCTGTACAAATCCCTCCACTTTCCCAGCCCTCCTCTCTGTACAAATCCCCCCACTTTCCCAGCCCTCCTCTCTGCACACATCCCCCCACTTTCCCAGCCCTCCTCTCTGCACACATCCCCCCACTTTCCCAGCCCTCCTCTCTGCACACATCCCCCCACTTTCCCAGCCCTCCTCTCTGTACACATCCCCCCACTTTCCCAGCCCTCCTCTCTGTACAAATCCCCCCACTTTCCCAGCCCTCCTCTCTGTACAAATCCCCCCACTTTCCCAGCCCTCCTCTCTGTACAAATCCCCCCACTTTCCCAGCCCTCCTCTCTGTACACATCCCCCCACTTTCCCAGCCCTCCTCTCTGCACAAATCCCCCCACTTTCCCAGCCCTCCTCTCTGCACAAATCCCCCCACTTTCCCAGCCCTCCTCTCTGCACACATCCCCCCACTTTCCCAGCCCTCCTCTCTGCACACATCCCCCCACTTTCCCAGCCCTCCTCTCTGTACACATCCCCCCACTTTCCCAGCCCTTCTCTCTGCTCAAATCCCCCCACTTTCCCAGCCCTCCTCTCTGTACACATCCCCCCACTTTCCCAGCCCTCCTCTCTGCACAAATCCCCCCATTTTCCCAGCCCTCCTCTCTGCACAAATCCCCCCATTTTCCCAGCCCTCCTCTCTGCACAAATCCCCCCACTTTCCCAGCCCTCCTCTCTGCACAAATCCCCCCACTTTCCCAGCCCTCCTCTCTGCACAAATCCCCCCACTTTCCCAGCCCTCCTCTCTGCACAAATCCCCCCACTTTCCCAGCCCTCCTCTCTGCACAAATCCCCCCACTTTCCCAGCCCTCCTCTCTGCACAAATCCCCCCACTTTCCCAGCCCTCCTCTCTGCACAAATCCCCCCACTTTCCCAGCCCTCCTCTCTGCACAAATCCCCCCACTTTCCCAGCCCTCCTCTCTGCACAAATCCCCCCACTTTCCCAGCCCTCCTCTCTGCACACATCCCCCCACTTTCCCAGCCCTCCTCTCTGCACACATCCCCCCACTTTCCCAGCCCTCCTCTCTGCACACATCCCCCCACTTTCCCAGCCCTCCTCTCTGCACACATCCCCCCACTTTCCCAGCCCTCCTCTCTGCACACATCCCCCCACTTTCCCAGCCCTCCTGTCTGCACAAATCCCCCCACTTTTGGAGCAGAAAGCCCTGAGAAGGTCACTTCACTGCGCCCCCCCACCCTCAATAAATTGTACCGCCCAGGGCATCCGCCCCTTCCGCCCCCCCCTTGTACCGGCTCTGCTTTCACAGTTCAGTCTCTGCGGAGCTCTCTCTCTCCTCTCCCCCTCCCCCACCTCTTCCACCGCCAGTGCTCCAGTCCAGACCATATGGTATGCGCAGGCTTTTTTTTTTTGCAGGTGATCAAGGAGCTGTAGCTGGGGTGGAGTTCAGGGCTCCTCTGTGCTACATTGTAAAGGCGGGGACGGAAGCTGCCTCCTGCATCAACACAGGCAGCTGTACATTGCCACGCTGGGAGCCGAAGGATGCGAGGGCTGCGCAGCGCTAGTGTGTAATGACAGGTTGGAGCAGAAAGCCCTGAGAAGGTCACTTCACTGCGCCCCCCACCCCCAATAAATTGTACCGCCCAGGGCATCTGTCCCTTCCGCCCCCCCCTTTGTACCGGCTCTGGTAAAGCCGCATTAGGCCCGACCAAATACCGCTGCGGGCTCTGTCGCCTACTCGCACCTGAGGAAGGTGTTTCACTTGTGCGTGTAGCTGGCATAGATCGACAACGTCCTCTCCCTGCAACAGGAGCTCCACCAGCAGCACCACGACCGGGGCCACGTCCCTTATTTGACGTTCTCATATTTCTCAAATTTAGGATCTTGCCCTAAATGGGTGTTTTTTGAATAGCAGAATAGAATAACAGTATCTAAAGGGTGTATCTCACACGTACAGATATGTAGGAAATGCACCAAAAAAAATTTATTTGCCCAAAATAAAAAAAAATTGAATAGCAGAATAGAAGAACAGTATCTAAAGTGTGTATCTCACCCGTACAGATATGCAGGAAACGCACCAAATTTTTTTTTATTTGCCATAAATAAAAAAAAATTGAATAGCAGATTAGAAGAACAGTATCTAAAGTGTGGATCTCACACATACAGATATGCAGGAAACACTGCAAAATATATTTTTTTGCCCTAAATGGGTGTTTTTTGAATAGCAGAATAGAGCAACAGTATCTAAAGGGTGTATCTCACAGTAATATATGCAGTGCTGGTGCACTAAGCTTGCATAAAATGCCCGCCGACGCCAACCTAACTAACAGATGGATAAAAGTTATCTTTTCTCTGGCACTGGGCTCAGGGCAGGATAAAAAGATTGTGCACTGCACCCACACAACAAAAGCAAGGTAGATCGCTGAGTAATTTGATTTCTGAATCAGGACTCCTATCTACTGTAATTCTCTCCCTCAAAGCAGCAGCAGCAGCAGCAGCAACCTTTCCCTACACTATCTGAAGCAGAGTGACGTGCTGTGCTATGTGCCCCTAGCTTATATAGAGGCTAGGTCACATGCTGCGCTGGCCAATCACAGCCATGACATTAGTAGGCATGGCTGTGATGGCTTCTAATAGCATACAAGTTAAACGAATGTTGATTGGCTGCCCTGCAGCTTGTTTAAATTCGCCATTACATTGCCGAACACCGAACCGAACATACAGTAAATTGTTCGGGTCCGGGTACCAAAAACCCAGAAGTCCGGTATGAACCCGAACTTTACAGTTCGGGTTCGCTCAACCCTATTTAGGACCAATATATATTGTTCTACATATTTTTGGTAAAAAAAATTGCAATAAGCGTATATAGATTGGTTTGCTCAAAAGTTATAGCGTCTGCAAACTATGGGAAAGATTTATGGCATTTTATTTATTTATTATTTATTTTACTAGTAATGTCGGTGATCTGCGATTTTTAGCGGTACTGCGACATTGCGACGGACAGATCGGAGACTTTTGACACTTTTTTGGGATCATTGGCGATCAGTGCTATAAATATGCACTGATTACTGTGTAAATGTCACTGGCAGGAAAAAGGGGATAACACTAGGGGGCAATCAAGGGGATAATTGTGTGTTCCCTCAGTGTTTTCTAACTGTGTGGGGATGGGAGTGACTAGTAGACATGTACATACTGAAATATTTTGTTTCGGAATTTCGGTTTCGTCCGAAAAATACATTTATTTAGTTACTCCCAAAACTTGATTTTATTTATTTTGTTTCGTTAAAAAATGCAATCGTCCGAATATCCGAATTAGGTTTGAATCTGTCATTTGAAGGCTTATGGTGTCTGTTGAATGTTCTAAGAAGATTTGACGAAGCAGCTAAACTGTACGATGCCGCAATCATACATTTCCGGTCGAATGTTCCGCCTACAAGCTATAGTAGAATTCTAATGTATTACTGGCGGAAAATTGCACGCGTTCCCCGATCCCAGAGATGCATATCAGCTGCCAGGCTGGATGCTGTTTCGCTATTACCAACTGCGTCATGCATACAGTAAGCAATACCCACCTTCTATTACCCTCAAATCGGACTCTGTATTGTAGAGGGACTACTCACTGCCAAGATCATATATAAACCCCTATCCTCCCTGTACTTCCGTTTATTCTTAGCCCCCATAAGAAAACTTGAGAAGGTTCTAAATAAATGGAGAGGGGACATCCTTGATCTGACGGAGGAGGACTGGGAGGCTTGCCTATCCTCCTTTGTGATGAACATGATCTCAGCCAAAGACCGTTTCCTGCAGGTTAAATTCCTCCACATGGCCTACTTTACTCCAAAAAGACTGACTCTTATGAACCCGGAGACCCCAGTGAATTGTCCCAGATGTGACCTGCAGGCTGCCTCCTTCCTCCACATGGTCTGGTCATGCCCACGTCTGGTAGATTCTTGGGCGGGGGTTATAGATGGCCTCAACAGCATCACGTCCTTGGATATGGGCCCTGATCCTCGGTTTTTGCTGCTTAACATCTTTGGTGCTAAGGTTCGGGGCAAGTACACTAGACTGTTCCTAAGCTATGCCACATTCTATGCGCGCAAAGAGATATTCCTCCATTGGAAAGACGCTGCGCCACCTACTATATCTTTGTGGCATACGGTTGTGAACTCAGTGCTACCGCTCTACAAACTTACATATCTTAATAGAAATTGCCCTTGCAAATTTGATAAAATATGGTTAGGGTGGATAGATGCCTGGGGGGTGGAGCTCCTGGATAATGCACAGGATGCCGTAGCTGGAGACGTACCACAACCATGAATCACTAGGTTTGTTCTCCTGTGAGTCATTACACTGTCATGTTATGTAATTTACCCACTTGCACAAGGTTCCTTCCTCCCTCCTTAATCCCCGTGCTGGCGATCATGCATGCAATCGCGCGTGGCCAGCAGCAACAGTGCCCGCCCTCTGATGGCCGAAAAAGGGTAGGACGTATCCGTACGGGATTTCGCCCAGGAGAGCCATTGTGCCACAGTATATCTGCGTGACATGGTTGGGAACCGGTTAAAGCAGTATTAAACCCAAAAGCATCTTACTTAGATGTGTTGGTTGCATTAATTTTATTTTTTAAGGCTTTCTCAATTTTAACCTGGTGATCCAGCCAGTAAGTCTGTTGTTTTTGTTGTTTTTCAAAAGAACACGCTTTCCAGCAGATGTAGTAGTTACAGAGATGAGACAAACTATTTACCACTGACAGGGGTTCTTAAAAAATTTAAATAATTTATAATTAAACAATAAATAATTAATTAAATTAGACCAGCTTTTATTTATTTATGTAATGTAATTTAATTATGTAAAACCTTTATCCCTTTGAGTAGAATGACAGAGGTAAACTTTAAACTTCTATCTCAATGGCATTATACACCAGTAAAATTACATGCAATGTTTGATTCAACGTCGCCCCTGTGTTGGAGGGAATGCGGAGAACGAGCTACACATGGACACATTTGGTGGTTTTGCCCGAAAATCTGTACATTATGGGAAGAGGTGGCAAAGGTGATTTCTCTGATACTGGGCTTAGAAATTAAACCTGAATCATTAACCTTTTTACTTCATTGTACGAATCAAACAACTGAGCAAAATAAGATGTCTATGACCCCATATTTGTTAAACGCCTGTAAATCATTGAATCCACTATATTAGGGAAAATGTTTCACAGCGACTATGAAGGGTTGATGTGCTCCGTCTAATGGAAGAAATAACTTGTAGAAAGAAAGGGTTGACCATGAAATATTTTAAGATATGGGCTAAATGGTTTTGAATTCAAGGAAACTAAGAAACATTATGAAATAATCTCAGACTCTAAAAGTAAACCAGATTATGATGAATTAATATTGATTAAGGGCCGGTTCACACTAGTGCGATGCGGGAACTCTGAGAATCCACTGCGGGTGTAATTCCACATATGCCCATGGCATGTGTGAGCAATATATAATTTAGTGACAACTTTGTGCAAAAAAAAAAAAAGTTTGTCATTAGCCCGCAACTTGTGGCAAAATATAAAATATTCAATGGACTCGACATGCCTCTCAGCAAATAGCTCCAAAATGGGGTCATTTGGGGGGGTTTTGTGCTATTTTGGCATTTTATGGCCTTCGAAACTGTGATAGGTAGTGAGGAGTGAAATCAAAAATTTGCGCCCTTAGAAATCCTGAAGGCGGTGATTGGTTTTCATGGGCACCGTACGCGGCTAGGCTCCCAAAAAGTCCCACACATGTGGTATCCTTGTGCTCGGGAGAAGCAGCAGAATGTATTTTGGGGTGCAATTCCACATATAACCATGGCATGTGTGAGCAATATATCATTTAGTGACAACTTTTTGTAATTTTTTTTTTTTTTTTTGTTATTATTCAATCACTTGGGACAAAAAAAAAATATTCAATGGGCTCAACATGCCTCTCAGCAATTTCCTTGGGGTGTATTCTTTCCAAAATGGGGTCATTTGGGGGGGTTTTGTACTGCCCTGCCATTTTAGCACCTCAAGAAATGAGA
Organism: Rana muscosa; assembly: GCA_029206835.1. Classification (NCBI taxonomy): domain Eukaryota; kingdom Metazoa; phylum Chordata; class Amphibia; order Anura; family Ranidae; genus Rana; species Rana muscosa. The sequence goes on from JARGYO010000094.1 coordinate 61,654,367, forward strand.
TAGGCAGTCATAAATTAAAAGCTGTGTAAATTCCAGAAAATGTACCCTAGTTTGTAGACGCTATAACTTTTGCGCAAACCAATAAATATACGCTTATTGACATTTTTTTTTACTAAAGACATGTGGCTGAATACATTTTGGCCTAAATGTATGACTAAAATTGAGTTTATTCGATTTTTCTTATAACAAAAAAGTAAAAAATATATATTTTTTTCAAAATTTTCTGTCTTTTTCCGCTTATATCGCAAAAAATAAAAATCACAGAGGCAATCAAATACCATCAAAAGAAAGCTCCATTTGTAGGAAGAAAAGGACGCAAATTTCGTTTGGGTACAACATTGCATGTCCGCACAATTACCAGTTAAAGCAGCGCAGTGCCAAATTGTAAAAACACCTCTGGTCTTTAAGCTGCATATTGATCCGGGGCTTAAGTGGTTAAATTTCGTACCTAGGGGGTGTGTATAGTATGCCTGAAAAGTAGCGCTTGTTTCCTGTGCTTAGAACTGTCCCTGCACAAAGTGTAATTTCTGAAGGAAAAAAAGTAATTTAACCACTTGACCACTGGGCACTTAAACCCCCTTAATAACCAGACCAATTTTCAGCTTTCGGTGCTCTCACATTTTGAATGACAATTACTCAGTCATACAACACTGTACCTATATGAATTTTTTGTCCTTTTTTTCACACAAATAGAGCTTTCTTTTGGTGGTATTTAATCACTGTTGGGTTTTTTATTTTTTGCGCTATAAGAGAAAAAAGACTGAAAATTTTGTAAAAAAATTTTTTTTTTTCGTTTCTGTTATAAAATTTTGCAAATTACTATTTTTTCTTCATAAATTTTGGCCAAAATTTATACTGCTACAAATCTTTGGTAAAAATAAGTACAAATTGGTGCATATTATTTGGTCTTTGTGAAAGTTATAGAGTCCACAAGCTATGGTGCCAATATCTGAAAATTGATCACACCTGAAGTACTGACGGCCGATCTCATTTCTTGAGACCCTAACATGCCAGAAAAGTACAAATACCCCCCAAATGACCCCTTTTTGGGAGGAAGACATTCCAAGGTATTCAGAAAGAGGCATTGTGAGTTTTTTGAAGTTGTCATTTTTTCCCACAATTCTTTGCAAAATCAAGATTTTTTTTCTCTCTTTTTTTTTTTTTTGCACAAAATTGTCATATTAGCAGGTTATTTCTCACACACAGCATATGCATTCCACAAATTACACCCCAAAACACATTCTGCTATTACTCCCGAGTATGGCGATACCACATGTGTGAGACTTTTACACAGCGTGGCCACATACAGAGGCCCAACATGCAGGGAGCACCTTCAGGCGTTCTGTAAAAATCATAATTTATTTGCAAGAAAATTACATAGAACCCAAAACATTATATATGTTTTTTAGCAAAGACCCTAGAGAATTCAATGGCGGTCGTTGCAACTTTTTATCTCAATTTATGCAATTTTTCGAACACATTTAAAAAAAAAAAAATAATCTTTTGTGCTTTAAAAAAAACAAAACAGTAAAATTAGCCCAATGTTTTTGCATAATGTAAAAGATGAAGTTACGCCGAGTAAATAGATACCTAACATGTCACCCTTCAAAATTGCACACGCTCGTGGAATGGCGCAAAACTTCGCTACTTAAAAATCCTCATAGGCGACGCTTTAAATTTTTTTACTGGTTACATGTTTTGAGTTACAGAAGAGGTCTAGTTCCAAAATTATTGCTCTCGCTCTAACATTCGCAGCGACACCTCACATATGTGGTTTGAACACCATTTTCATATGTGGCCTGGACTTACGTATGCGTTCACTTCTGCATGTGAGCACACGGGGACAGGAGCGCTTTAAAATTTTTTTTTTTTTTTATTGTTCATTTTACTTTTTTTATTTTAGTTTGACACTTTTTTCCCCAAAAATAAATTTTTTGATCACTTTTATTCCTATTACAAGGAATGTAAACATCCCTTGTAATAGGAATATGGCATGACAGGTCCTCTTTACAGTAAGACCCCACATCTCACCTCTAGGCTGGGAAGCCTGAAATAAAAAAAAACAAAAAAAAACGATCCTGGCTTCGATCGTAGCGGTGAGTCAGTAGAAGCACCGGAGGGCGGCGGGAGGGGGGATGTCCATTCTCACCGCCCGTAAGAACGATCAAGCACTGGAACAGCTGCTATGATTGTTCTTATGGTGTAGGGAATCACCTTGTGAAAAAGCTGATATCTGAATGATGCCTGTAGCTGCAGGCATCATTCAGATATCCCAGCACAAAGTCAAGGACGTCATATGACGGCCGGCGGGAAGTGGTTAAAACGCATTTTTTTTTACCACAAAGTTGTCCATTTAGGCAATATTTTTAACACATAGCATGTACATAACAAAAATTACACCTCAAAATAGATTCTCCTACTCCTCCTGAGTACGGCGGTACCACATGTGTGAGACTTCCACAGCCTGGCCACATACAGGGGCCGAGTACAGCTGAGTACAGCCGAGTATGGCCGGGTATGGCTGAGTATGGCTGGGTATCACCGAGTATGGCCAGGTATTGCAGAGTATGGCGGGGTATTGCCGAGTATGGCCGGGTATGGCTGGGTATCACCGAGTATGGCCAGGTATTGCAGAGTATGGCGGGGTATCGCAGCGTATGGCGGGGTATCGCAGAGTATGGCTGGGTATCACAGAGTATGGCTGGGTATCACAGAGTATGGCTGGGTATCGCAGCGTATGGCGGGGTATCACAGAGTATGGCTGGGTATCACAGAGTATGGCTGGGTATCGCAGAGTATGGCGGGGTATCGCAGAGTATGGCTGGGTATCGCAGAGTATGGCTGGGTATCGCAGAGTATGGCTGGGTATCGCAGAGTATGGCTGGGTATCGCAGAGTATGGCTGGGTATCGCAGAGTATGGCTGGGTATCGCAGAGTATGGCTGGGTATCGCAGAGTATGGCGGGGTATCGCAGAGTATGGCGGGGTATCGCAGAGTATGGCGGGGTATCGCAGAGTATGGCGGGGTATCGCAGAGTATGGCGGGGTATCGCAGAGTATGGCGGGGTATCGCAGAGTATGGCGGGGTATCGCAGAGTATGGCGGGGTATCGCAGAGTATGGCGGGGTATCGCAGAGTATGGCGGGGTATCGCAGAGTATGGCGGGGTATCGCAGAGTATGGCGGGGTATCGCAGAGTATGGCGGGGTATCGCAGAGTATGGCGGGGTATCGCAGAGTATGGCGGGGTATCGCAGAGTATGGCGGGGTATCGCAGAGTATGTGTGGAACAATGTGCTACCGGAGCAAAAACAACCAAAAGTGTGTAAATATTTTGTTCGCTGCAATCAAAAAAGCATATCACCCTAAGGTGAAATGTGAATGTATAGTTTGATGTGTGGATTGCGCTGACGCCTACTAATTATAATCTCATACCACTCATAATATAACTCATAAAGTTAGTGCAATAATAAACATCTACCGGTATTCAATGGTGTATTCCAGTGAATAATTCTATCCGTGACAACATTTAAATTTATGCCCAGATGTCAAATCATATGAAAATGCCAATTCAAACTGTATAAACCATATATGCAACTATGCAACAAACTCTTATCAATATTTAATGTCCATGTGCAAAAAATACAAAAAACATAAATAAAATTCAAAGTGCATGTGCAAAGGTATAGAATAAATCAAAAATGCAGGTAATGCTATGTGCATTTCAATTCATTTAGTCCATCAATCAAATAAATAAAGTGCAAATGCAGCAAAAGTACAATGAATGTCCTCAGTGAGTGATCAAATGATGACGTTCCTTGTCTGTGCCTAAATGCGTCTTATTTTCACCCCTAATGTGAGTATACCACCACCAAGCAAACTGGCCACTCACCAGATTTAAATCAGTATGCAAATTTGGTTCATTAATTAAGAATAACCACTCCGTTTTAAATGGATTCGTCAATGGTCCTTTCCAGTAATGTGTTATTTGCTCAATATATTATTTTATAGCTGATCCAGCCGTGTATGTGGAGTATATAGTGTGGGCTTGTCTGCCCCTGTGTTCCCCCAGCGGTGTGTGTTTCAAGCAGGAAGTGACGAAAATGTTTCCCAGCAGCCTCTACGCGTTTTGCATTTGCATATGCGTCATCAGGAAGCCATTGCAGAGTATGGCGGGGTATTGCAGAGTATGGCAGGGTATGGCTGGGTATTTCAGAGTATGGCGGGGTATTGCAGGGTATTGCAGAGTATTGCAGAGTATGGCCGGGTATTGCAGAGTATGGCCGGGTATTGCAGAGTATGGCCGGGTATTGCAGAGTATGGCCGGGTATTGCAGAGTATGGCCGGGTATTGCAGAGTATGGCCGGGTATTGCAGAGTATGGCCGGGTATTGCAGAGTATGGCCGGGTATTGCAGAGTATGGCCGGGTATTGCAGAGTATGGCCGGGTATTGCAGAGTATTGCAGGGTATTGCAGAGTATGGCAGGGATGGCTGAGCATGGAGGGATGGATGGCTGGATCTGTGAATGCAATTGTCACAGAGCAGTGCTGTGGGCACTACACATCCAGCCCACAGCGCTGCTGCCATCCGCTCTCTCCCCCTCTCCTCTCACACTGTACCGATCGGTACAGAGAGGGGAGAGAGGAACCGGCGTCATGACATGACGCCGGTTTGTTTACAAGTGATTGCTCCGTCATTTGACGGAGTGATCACGTGGTAAACGGCTGCTATCAGCGGCCATTTACCGGGATCCATGATGCGCCGGGTCCTCTGGACCCGGCGGTCACGGACACTGCCATGTGCGCGTGAGAGCGATTCTGGGAGGACGTTTATTTACGCCCTCCCAGAGTTAACGAACCAACTTGTAGACATCATTCGTCTATGGGCAGGTCGTTAAGTGGTTAATAATGCTTTTAGGGATTGTTTGGTGAGAAATTCTTAAATTATGAAGCTGAGGGTATTATAGAAAATTATGAGTAAGAGAGTTATGAAGCTGATGGTCAGAGAGAATAAAGAATGGGAGACCGGTGTATGGGACCAATGGGAATATTTTACTGTTATCTGAGGAATAGAAAATTCCCCTCTTGGATAATGGATGCATGCTAGGTGACTTCATTTGGGGCAATGTGATGGCCTGTCTCTTTGGAGTGCCAATCCCTGGATGATCAGCATGAAAAATACCATTGTGCTCCGTTCTCTGGTTCTCTACCATAAATTTGTGAAAGGCAGTCTGCATGAAAGTCAATATAATATTCAACGTATTCCGGTCATTACATTGATCCTTCTGCAAAACTCTTCAGCCAAGACTCTACATTATCTGTCTTGGAAGGGAGATCTCCTTTCATAATATTGGAAAATCAGTACTGAAGCTAATGAGTAAAGAATAGTAGAATGGTATGTAGCGCTCACCCCCGAAAGTACCATCTCTGACTCTCTTCTGCCTCAATGTTTAGTCTAAGGGAATATTTTTTTGATGCTTAAATTGAAAACTTGAACTTGGATGGGTGCAGGGTTTCCATGGGATACTCCAGTAACATGAAGTAATGACTTGAGGACAACTATCTTCCGCTTGAAGATTCTGAACACAGTCCTTGCAGTAGCAAATGATGGGCTGAGCTATACAGGGACACTATGAGCAATGTCCACTTTTAGTGCAAGCTGAATCTGATGCAAGAAGGGTAGCAGCAGCACACTGTCGCTGGAATCTCACAACCCAGTCTATACTCACAAATATCTCTAGATAGTTGGACGCCTCCTTCCAATATCAGCCAGACATTTCTCCTGTGCACTCGTCAGATCCAGATGCCCAAAAGGAAATCCCTCAGTCAGCTCAAAGTTCAGTAGAATATGCCCCAGACAAGCACAGCTGGTACCTCGATGAGAAAATGGAGAAGCACAGCTGGACTGCCCAGAAGAGCAGCAACCCTTCAGGCTGAGATCTTCTCCTCCTGGAAAAGAACCCCGCTGTTCTAGGCCTCAAACTATTTATGCTCCCTCCTGGCCACCAACTGGTCATCCTCCCTCAGAGATTGACTGGGACTACATACATTTTCAGACTGCTAATCTGACTCTCAAAGCCCATTACTTTCCAGAACCATCCAGAAGGCAGGGGGGAAGCAGTCACATCCACAGCCTGTGAAACTCTAAGCAGACCAGAGTAATCACAAGCCACTCCACAGACTACAGAACAGCAGAAGAATTTAATGAATCTAACCTAGCACCTATCTAGAAGGGTGCTACAGGTGTATGGGGCAAATGGGCGTATTGAGGAATATGTGAGAGGTATAGAAATAATATCAAATACCTAATAATATCTCTGTAGTCCTCTTGAGTAAGGCCGGCCATAGATTCAGCAAGGACCGGATGATATTCGAACCGTGTATGGGCAGGCTGAATGTATCAACTTGCGTACAACCAAGCCTGCTGGATTTTACTTGTGATTATCTCTAGCGGCTGCAATAGCCACTAGCAATAATCACTGTCTTCTCCTAGTGGGGGTGGTGAAATACAATGCCTCGGCAGGAAGTATTCCCCTGTCAGCACTGTCTGTGTTTATGGGGGAATCGTGCAAATTTCTTTCCAGCAAACCGGTGTTGCAGGAAAGAAATCGGCACCATCTATAGCCAGCTTCAGTGTGTTTTTGGCATCACATACAGGATATTGCCATTGGAACAAGGAGAGGGATAGATAAGGTTAGTGTGGTCAAAGACTGCTATAGTGACACAAAGTAAAAGTTTAGTTGGTTAGGAATCAAATTGTTGTAGAAAGTTCTCACTAATCTAGCAGGCATGGTGTTGGCTAATACCCAACATTTTTTTTTTTTAAGTATTTTTTAAGTTTAGTTAAAGATTATTATTTTTTTTTTATGTTGATGCTACAAGTTGTAGCCTCTTCTAGTTTTTTTTTAACTTTTTTTTTTTAATAATGATGCTTTATTGAGTAAAATTGTTAAGCAGACAATAACATAGAAATGTAAAAGAGACTAAGTGGTCCATCAAATTTACCCCATTTTTTTTCCGATCTTTTTGTTTGAGTATTAACCTATGTTTATCCCTTACTGTACATTTCCACACTCTTACCACACATTTACAAGTGTAAAATATAGCTCTGACAGACTGCAACTGAGAGATCTGAAAAAAATAAAAATAAAATGAAGCTGGACAGTACACGTGATAATTTCCATGGAGAAAGCAATGCATGCAAATGAAACACTTTTCTTGATTTTACATGAGTGATAGGAACAGATTCTCTATATAACATTCAGTATATCCTGATCATTACACACAGCCTACTGGAGGACTCAACAGCCAAGTCTCTATATTCAGTACCTGTCTGGGAAGGAAATCTTTTTTCAAACCATGGATTTCATTCTGAACAGGATTTTTACAGCTGTGCTGTTGGTTGAGTGCTTTGTGGGAATCAAGATAAATGTCTTTATTGTTGCTGTTCACTTGAGGAAATGGAAGGAACTGAAATCTCTGGAAACCTGCGACAAGATCGTCAGCTGTCTGGGGATCTTCAGAAGCTTTTGCATGCTCTCCAGTTTAACAAATTTTTTCCTATTTTTGTATTTTCCTTGGTTAAGGCAATTAAATGATTTTTTCTACTCAGCTATTGTCATAGGCATGTTTTTGCATCTCGCCAATCTCTGGATCACTACTGTCCTCTGTGTATTTTACTGTGTAAAAATTACAAATTTCAGCCATAACTTATTCATCTTTCTGAAGCCTAGAATCTCCAGACTAGTCCCTTGGCTTTTAATGGCATCTCTTCTGATATCTCTGCTTTTCAGCTTATCAGTTGGTTGGTATATTGTGCATGTGGAGCCACAAAACACAACAGTTGCTGCCTTTAACATGAGCACCCATGCTGTTTTGATGCTAAATGACCACAACCTACAAGCAATGATCTATGTGCCCTGCCTAGTCCCATTCATAATATTTTGTGTTTCGATCAGTCTGTTAATTCGATCTCTTTGGATGCACAGCCTACAGATGAGAAGAAGCGGGACAAGCTTTAGAAACCCACATTCAGAGGTCCACCTCAATGTTGTAAAAGGTATGGTCCTCTTCTTATTCTGTCAAATGCTGTATTTTATAAGTGCGTGTTTTAATGCATCTGGGTCACAGCCTAGAGATGCTTGGAAAGTGTTCATTAACATAGTAATGAACACCCCTCCATTACTCCATTCAGCCTTCATCATAGCAAGCAATTCAAAACTAAAGGAGACATGTTTTGAAATGTGGCACAGTCTTACAAAATGTGCTAAGACATCACAGTTATAACAATCTGGATTGCTAACAAGAGGGTTTGTTTTAAGGATCAGGCTACCCCGACTCCCATAAATCTCAAATCTGGTGTGATTTCTGCCTTTGTCTCTGTCTGCTCAAGCCATCACTAAGGGAATTTCCTCTAAAACTGGTGGAGTACCTTTCCTGGGTCCACAGCAATGGCGGTACATCCAACTGCTCAAGCCATCACTAAGGGAATTTCCTCTAAAACTGGTGGAGTACCTTTCCTGGGTCCACAGCAATGGCGGTACATCCAACTGCTCGAGCCATCACTGAGGGGATTTCCTCTAAAACTGGTGGAACCAAAGTACTTTTCCTGGGTCCACACCAATGGTGGTAAGGAGTCAACCACTAATATCAACCTATAACAAAAATATCTCTCTCTATATCCAACTGCTCAAGCCATCACTAAGGGGATTTCCTCTAAAACTGGTGGAACCAAAGTACTTTTCCTGGGTCCACAGCAATGGCGGTAAGGAATCAACCACTAATATCAACCTATAACAAAAATCTCTCTCTCTACATCCAACTGCTCGAGCCATCACTAAGGGACTTTCCTCTAAAACTGGTGGAACTTAAGTAGTTTTCCTGGCTTCACAGCAATGGTGAAAAGTAGAAGACCAATACGTGTTCTTCTGTGTAAGTCCTCAAGTGATGTTTAAAACCAGTGGATAAGTCAACTACCATTATCAACTTATAGAAAAAAATTCACTGTCAAGTTGCTGAAGCCTTTATAATTCTTCAAAATGTTCTTTTGTAAATATGTTGAAGACATTTAATATTGACAATGTATTTTTCAGTGCTACACAAAAATGAATAACTGTTAATATTTTTAACAAATAACATATAGAGTTATTGCCCTTGGTGATCAGGACATTATATTTTTCATGTTGGATTAACTATGACATTTCTTTCCTTCCTATGGATCAACTGCATGTTCAATGGATGGAATGTATAATTATTTTTTCTTGAAATTTGTGAGCATTATTTAACCTATATAACTACTAGCTTCTTTGTTATATTGCTGAAATTAAAAATATCTTTACTAATTGCTATAACTTTCTTACGTTTTCATGCATAGGATATGGAAACAAGACTAAAGGACTCAACTATACAGGAAAACATAGGAACTAGGGTGCAGAAAATTTTCAGCAAGTGCTCTGGACTGATGAGTCAAAATGTGAATTATTTGGCTGTGGCAGGAGGCAGTTAGTTTGCCGAAGGGCTGGAGGGCGGTGCTGCAGGCAACAGTGAAGCATTGTGGAGGTTCCTTGCAAGTTTGGGGTTGCATTTCTGCAAATGGAATTGGAGATTTGGTCAGCATCAATGGTGTCCTCATTGCTGAGAAATACAGGCAGATACTTATGCATCACGCCATACCATCAGGGAGGAGTGTGTTTGGCCCCAAATGTATTCTGCAGCAGGACAATAACTCCAAGCATGCAGCCAATGTCATTAAGAACTAGCTTCAGTGCTGCATTTCTGAAAATAGAATTGGAGATTTGGTTAGGATCAATGGTGCCCTCAATGCTGAGAAATTAAGGCAGATACTTATCCATCATGCCATATCATCAGGGAGGCGTGTGATTGTCCCCAAATGTATTCAGCAGCAGGACAATGACCCCAAACCTATAGCCAATGTCATTAAGAATGATCTTCAGTATAAAGGAGAACAAGGAGTCGTGTAAGTGATGGTTTGGCCCCCCAATACTTCATCTGGGTCACAGCCTAGAGATGGTTCTTGGAAAGTGTTCATTCACATCGTAATGAACACTCCTTCCTCTATTACTTCATTCAGCCCTCATCATGACAAACAATTCATAATTAAAAAAGACATGTCTAGAAATATGGCATGGTCTAACAAAATATGCTAATGCCGCGTACACACGATCGGAAATTCCGACAAGAAAAGTCCGATGTGAGCTTTTGGTCGGAAATTCCGACCGTGTGTATGCTCCATCTGACTTTTTCTGTTGGAAATTCCGCCAACAAAAGATTGAGAGCAGGTTCTCTATTTTACAGACGGAAAAAGTTCTTGTCGGAAATTCCAATTGTCTGTATGTAATTCTGACGCGCAAAAAAAACACGCATTCTCAGAATCAAGCAGAAGAGCCGAACTGCCTATTAAACTTAATTGATCTCGGCGCGACCTACGTCTTGTACGTCACCGCGTTCTTGACGTTCGGAATTTCAGACAAGATTTGTGTGTCCGTGTGTATGCAACACAAGTTTGAGTCAACATGCCGTCGGAAAAAAATCTACGGTTTTCTTGTCGGAATTTGTGTACGCGGCATAAGACATCTTTACACAGTTTTAAGGATCAGACCACCACTACTCTCATATGTCTCAACTATGGTATAAGCTCTGCCTGAGTCCCTGTCTACTTGAGCGATCTAAGAGAATTTCCTAAAACTGGTGGAGCCAAGTACCTTTCCTGGTTCCACAGCAATGGTGGTAAGGAGTCAACCACCAATATCAACCTATAACAAAAATCTCACTGTCAACTGGCTGAAGCCTTTATAATTCTTCGAAACATTATTTTTCTTTTTTTTTTCTTTTTAATATATTTGTTACAGACATTTAATATTGACAATTTGCTGTTTAGCTCTATGCAATATATGAATAGCTAATAATATTTTTATCACTTAACATTGTGGAATATTAACATTTGATTTCCTTTGGGGATCAAGACTTTCTTTTCATGTTGAACCAAATTGGACCGTTTTTCCCTTTCCATATGGATCAACTGCATGTTCAATAGATGCAATGAAATTATTTATTTTCAGCTAAACTTTGTGGACATTTTTTTTAACCTATGTAACTACTAGCTCTTTTGTTATTTTGCTGAAATTAAAAATAGCTTTAATAATTTCTGTAACCTTACATCTAGTAAAAAAAATAAAATAATAATAATAATAATAATCTTGGTAACTACACATTTTATTGAGCTGATGTTTTGTCTTTTCAAAGTGATCTGTATAATATAATCTTTTGTGCCTATAATCGCGTGAAGCTTGTTCTCATGCCTTGTACACACGATCAGTTTTTCCGACAGGAAAAACGTGTTTTTTTTTCAGCAGGAAAACTGCTTAAACTTGTGTTGCATACACACAGTCACACAAATCTTGTCTGAAATTCCGAACGTCAAGAACGCGGTGACGTGCAACACGTATGACGAGCCGAGATCAATGAAGTTCAATAGGCAGTCCGGCTCTTCTGCTTTATTCTGAGCATGCGTGGTTTTTTTTTGCGTCGTAATTGCATACAGACGATCGCGATTGGAATTTTTCCTGTCACGAAAATTGAGATCCTGCTCTCAATCTTTTCTTGGCAGGAAAACTGACAAAAAAAGTGCGATGGAGCATACACACGGTTGGAATTCCTGACAAAAAGCTCACATCGCACTTTTCTTGTCAGGAAAACTGATCGTGTCTATGAGGCATTACTATAATTTACACTTCTTTAATTGTGGGATTGTAAAGTAGCTAAAGAATAAGTAGAAAACAAATAAAAAATATAAATGTGTGAGCCGGCAGGCTTTTTATTGCAGAATATTCTATGGAGGAATTCAATAAAGCATTTGCAACACTATTCTGGTGGTATTATTTTAAAATGTCCTGCACCAAAATCTTGAAAGTCTTGTGACAGTTGCGGAAACTGTTTTGACGCGTATAACAGATGTATAACTTTTACAATATGTTGTCATGACTGCAACAAATTTAAAAAGAATTACCACCAGTTTGTAGATAAGGAAACTGGAGGCAATTAAGATCATCTCAACGTTGGCGTACTGACAAGATAGGCTGGTCATAGATGGTTCGAATCTTGGCCGTTTCAACAGGGACGGCCGAGATTTTAACCATCTATGGACAGTTTGATTATACCCAAGTTGATAGATGGAACATGTTGGATTTATACAAACTATGTTATCCACTATATACCAAATAATAGTCCGCTAAACCTAAAATGTATAATATATAATAGACTTCATTGATTATGTGAATACAATAGTGACCAAATTTCATAAATATAAATAATAATATGCCAAAAGTCTACATGCATAAAAAAAGTTCTTGAATGCTGACTGGACGTGAATATCAAATTACTCCATTATCCGTGACACTCTCTGCAGGGTATATGTGCTGAAAATATTCACCACCACCTCAGTGTGCAATGCTTGCTCACCTTAAAGGAAGACCCCCTTGGGTTTATTGGCCCTTTCAGTGATAATCCAAAAAGGTCAGCCAGATCAGGAAAGGATTTCAGCTATTCGTTCCAGGATTAACAAAACTTCTCCTCGAAAAATCAATTTCTCCAGGTTCAGTTTCTCAAAGCAAATCATCCTCACGCAAGATTGAATATATTTCTTGCTTAAATTATAATGGTGTTCACCTTGGTTTCCGGCTTTGGTAGGACCTCCATGTACAAATAATCTACAATATCCAATGGCTTTAGCAATTTCCAGCCAATTCACTTGTCCTTTGGGTAATTTGGCTTCATGCAACCTTCCCTGACTAAGCCAAATTCTTCTTGATTTGTGTCTAAAATGCGCTGTTCCCCTTCAGGCTCCTTCATCCTTGACATTAACAGCGATTGGCAGTGGAAAGATTCTATAGATGCCTTTTAATACAACAATGGCAATGAAACCCACCCACTGCCTTATACTGTCAATCACAAGGCAGGTAGACCTGACTCAGGGAGTTTCCCGGTGGGCCGATGGCTCAGTGGGCCGGTTTCAGTGACAGCTTGGCTGCACGGCTCGCCCTCCACTTCATGCAGTGATGTGGGAAGGATGAGAAAAATACAGAGGAGAATAAGTGAAATAATAAAATAGGTGAGTGAGGACTCCTTATGTTATGCTACTTATGTTTTTTTGCACAATTGCGTTTAGTTTATACTGTTTTTGTGCTTGTTTGCAAAATTAAAGTGGGCCGGTCTGGATGAAGTCCAAGGCCAAATTTTTGTCTCAGTCCAGCCCTGCTCAGGGTTACTCATCAGTCTCTGCCCACCCCACAAAAATCTCCTCTGTAGCTTCATCAATCTGAGCGAAGGCTGTCATGACCAAGGAGAGAATTGGGTGGGGCCAAGCCATGTCCTGTGTGTAACTAGACGCCTAAAACCCGGCTCGGGAGGAAGCCTGCTCAAATGCCCCCATAGCAAGAGGTTTGCTATTGGGGGCACTCGGCGGCGGGGAGGAGCCAGGACTGCCGACGAGGGACCCAAAATGAAGAGGATCTTGGCTGTTCTGGCAAAATAATTGTACTGAGCAGGTAGAGTAACATGCTTGTTTTTTTTATTGTTTCCTTTAGAATCATATTAAACCACTTGCCGACCACCCTATAGAAGATTTACTGAATACGTAATTCTTCACTTCCGGGTAAGGGCACATGCGCTCCAGTGGCACACTGCTTCTGCTGTGATTTGTCACAGCAGAAGCCGATTAGAGGGTGCCGGCCAATGAATGTCTGCCAGCACCCGCTGATCATGTGTAAGAGACACAGAACAGAGCTCTGCCTATGTAAACAAGGCAGAGCTCGGTTCTGACAGGGGGAAAAGGGGATAAAATCCATCACTTCCCTTAGTAAAAACACTAAACACAGTACACAAAAACACTGGCTAGACACATGTTTAATCTTCTCGCTGAAAGCGGTACAATGTTTCGCATGGAAATTTGGCGTTTTTATATTGTAGGCCTATAATTCTTAGAAATAACTCACTTAAATCTGTCCAAACCATAGTCTAGTAGACATCCCGGGTATGATAAACTTTGAAACACAAAATCATAAATTATAATATAATAAATAACTATAAATAATTATAACAAATAATAATATAATAATAATAAAAATTATTCAATAATGTAATCAAATAAAAAATACTGAAATTTGCTCAGTTGCAGAATTGTCGCTGTTGTTACTTTCAGTGTTTGATGACGAATTTCCCCACAAATCGCTATCGCTCAATTCTGCGAGTGATTCTAATTTATTATCGCTGTTTTCTAGCTGGTCTAAAACCACTTTTGATGTAAAGGGACACTTTTTGGTTGCTATGGACATTCTCCAGTTTACAGGCAGAAAGAACAGTATTTATATTATAAAACTGCATGCAGGACACTGGAAAAAGCACTAGGGACAAAAGCGATGTGAAACTATTTGATACAGTACTGTAATCTGTAAGGGGACAAGGTAAGTAAGCTGTACATGGATCCTGTGATGCAATCCCGAGTGTGGCTCGGGGGTTACCACTTTTGGTACTGAAAATTCACCCTTATCCACACTCGGGAATACGGCTAAGGAGGTTAGTACAGTGACAGTGCATATTTTTAGCACTGATCACTGTATTAGTGTCACTGATTCCCAAAAGTGTCAGATAGTGTTAGAATGTCCGCCACAATATCAAAGTCCTGCTACGTCGCTGATCGCCGCCATTACTAGTATAAAAAAAAAATTCCAGTATGTATTTAACCACTTAAGCCCCGGACCATTTGGCTGGCCAAAGACCAGGCCACTTTTTGCGATTCGGCACTGAGTCGCTTTAACTGACAATTGCGTGGTCGTGCGACGTGGCTCCAAAACAACATTGACGTCCTTTTTTCCCCACAAATAGAGCTTTCTTTTGGTGTTATTCTATCACCTCTGCGGTTTTTATTTTTTGCGCTATAAACAAAAATAAAGCGACAATTTTGAAAAAAAAAGCAATATTTTGTACTTTTTGCTATAATAAATATCCCCAATTTTTTTTTAAAAAAAAGCTAATTTTTTCTCAGTTTAGGCCGATATGTATTTTTCTACATATTTTTGCTAAAAAAAATCGCAATAAGCGTATATTGAATGGTTTGCACAAAAGTTATAGCGTCTACAAAATAGGGGATAGTTTTATGGCATTTTTATTATTATTGTTTTTTTACTAGTAATGGCAGCAATCTGCGATTATTATCGTGAATGCGACTTTATGGCGGACACATCGGACAATTTTGACACATCTTTGGGACCATTGTTATTTTTACAGCGATCAGTGCTATAAAAATGCACTGATTACTGTGAAAATGACACTGGCAGTGAAGGGGTTAACAACTAGGTGGCGCTGAAGGGGTTAAGTGTGTCCTAGGGAGTGATTATAACTGTTAGGGGGAGGAGCTACCAGTGACACTTCACTGATCACTGTTCCCGATCACAGGGAACAGTAGATCAGTGACATGTCACTAGGCAGAACAGGGGAATGCCTTGTTTACAAAGGCATCCCCCTGTTCTGCCTTTGCCGACTGCAATCACGGGTCGCCCGGGAACATCGAGTTCCCGGGACCCGCGAGCACACTCACGAGGCACGTTGAGGTGCGCGCGCATGCCGGCCGGGCGGCAAATTTAAAGGAACGTACAGGTACGCCCGTTTGCCTGCCCGTGCATACTGTTTTTTTTCAGCTGGAACAGGGGCCTTAGTCAAGGTAGAGGGAATTATGAACAGTTCCAAATACCAGTCAATATTGGCACAAGACCTTCAGGCTTCTTCTAGAAAGCTGAACATGAAGAGGGAACTTCACCTTTCAGCATTGGAACGACACAAAACCTACATTCAAATCAACAAAGGAATTGCTTCACCAGAAGAAGATTAACGTTTTGGAATGGCCCCGCCAGAGCCCAGACCTGAATCCCATTGAAAATCTGTGGGGTGATCTGCAGAGGGCTCTGCACAGGAGATGCCCTCGCAATCTGACAGATTTGGAATGTTTTTGCAAAGAAGAGTGGGCAAATATTGCCAAGTCAAGATGTGCCATGCTGATAGACCCATACACAAAAAGACTAAGTGCTGTAAAAAAATCAAAAGGTGCTTCAACAAAGTATTACACACTAATAATTAGTGTACACACTAATGCAACCATATTATCTTAGTTTTTTAGTTTTACTTCCACCTAAAAGATTTCAGTTTTTTGTTCAGCTGAGTTGTACAGTTCATAGTTCACATTAAAGGTGGAAAAAGTTCTGAAATGTTTTATCTTTGTCTAATTTTTTTACATCACAGAAACCTGACATTTTAACAGGGGTGTGTAGACTTTTAATATCCACTGTATGTTGCAGCACATTGGACCTTGTTTACCTTCCTATGGATTAAATGCATGTTCTATGGATGAAATGTATTCGTTTTAATAATTACTAGCTCCTTTTGCATATTATTATAGGTAATCTGCAAGTGATCTGTATAACATGATTGTCTTTGTACCTAAATCAAAGTGTGAAAGAAACATAGAAACAGATATAATGCCGCGTACACACGACCGCTTTTCTCGACGAGAAAAACTGCATTTTTTTTTCGCTGAGAAAAACGATCGTCTGTGGGCTTTATGTCGTTTTTCTCGTCTAGAAAAATGGCATAAAAAACGACGAGAAACATGTTCTAAATTTTCTCATCGTTTTTTCCAGCATTTTTTTCCCTATGGGAAAACTGCCGCGGAGCCCACAGACGGTCGTTTTTCTCGTCAAGAGAAAAAATGACGGGAAAAACGACCGTGTGTAGGGAACCAAGCGGTTCCCTCGTTTTTCCTGTCATTATTCACGGCGTTTTTTTAACCGCCGTGAATAATGATCGTGTGTACGCGGCATAAGTCGTTTTAAAGTGGAACTTTACTTTTTATTGCATAAGAGCAATACTGTGTCTTCTCTTTCTGTACTATATGGCTACGTACAGTACAATAAGAAGTGTAGAGCACCTGTAAGTATTGGCTTTTATTAAAAAGTGGGTACAGCTCCTATCCCAAGTCTGGTTGCACCCTTGGTCTGGTGACACTCTTGAAAAAACGTGACTTAGACTATTGTAAATAATAGTCAATAGTCAACTTTTTTTATCAGTGGCTGTATTCTGAAACCAAGAGAAGTGATTAAAGCTGAACTGAGCAGGAACGCCAACTATTACTAGTGGAATTATGGTTTTGGCATTAGCATGTCAAGAAATGTAACACAACAGTTCACTTAGACCCAGGCCCGAACTGAGACAAAAAATAGGCCCAGGCATTTTAGACTGAGCACCCAACTTTTCCAGGGACCGGGGGGGGTGGCTGTTGTCGGTCCCCCACACTGTAATGTGCAGGGACACTGTGGTATAAAGGGTACTGCACTGTAAAGGGGCACTGCAATGATTACAATGCAGTCCCCTTTATATTACAGTGTCCTAGTCCTATTATAGCCATACAATGCTAATATTGTCTGTCTCCTATTGTGCCCACACTGCCCAGTGACACTGACCTGCTCTCTCTCTGGTGGTGCTGGACAGCATTGCGCTCTCTTTCTGGTGGTGCGGTACAGCGTGGCTCTCTCTCTGGTGGTGTGGGTACAGTGTGGCTCTCCCACCGGTGGTGCGGTAACGCGTGGCTCTCTCTTTTTGGTGGTGCGGGTACAGCGTGGCTCTCTCTGGTGGTGTGGTACAGCGTGGCTCTCTCTCTCTCTGGTGGTGCGGTACAGCGTGGCTCTCTCTGGTGGTGTGGTACAGCGTGGCTCTCTCTCTCTGGTGGTGACGTACAGCGTGGCTCTCTATCTCTGGTGGTGCGGGTACAGCGTGGCTCTCTCTGGTGGTGTGGTACAGCGTGGCTCTCTCTCTCTCTGGTGGTGCGGTACAGCGTGGTTCTCTCTGGTGGTGTGGTACAGCATGACTCTCTCTCTCTGGTGGTGCGGTACAGCGTGGCTCTCTCTGGTGGTGTGGTACAGCGTGGCTCTCTCTCTCTGGTGGTGCGGTACAGCGTGGCTCTCTTTCTCTGGTGGTGTGGTACAGCGTGGCTCTCTCTCTCTCTGGTGGTGCGGTACAGCGTGGCTCTCTCTGGTGGTCCGGTACAGCGTGGCTCTCTCTCTGGTGGTGCGGTACAGCGTGGCTCTCTCTCTGGTGATGCGGTACAGAGTGGCTCTCTCTGGTGGTGTGGAACAGCACGTCTCTCTCTCTCTCTCTGGTGGTGCGGTACAGCGTGGCTCTCTCTGGTGGTGTGGTACACCATGGCTCCCACACTCTGGTGGTGTGGGTACAGCGTGGTTCTCTTTGGTGGTGTGGGTACAGCGTGGTTCTCTCTGGTGGTGTGGGTACAGCGTGGCCCTCTCTGGTGGTGTGGGTACAGAGTGTCTCTCTCTGGTGGTGCGGTACAGCGTGGCTCTCTCTCTGGTGGTGCGGTACAGTGTGGGTCTCTCTCTGGTGGTGCGGTACAGAGTGGCTCTCTCTGGGGGTGTGGTACAGCGTGGCTCTCTCTCTCTCTGGTGGTGTGGTACAGCATGGCTCTCTCTGGTGGTGTGGAACAGCACGTCTCTCTCTCTCTGGTGGTGCGGTACAGCGTGGCTCTCTCTGGTGGTGTGGTACAACGTGGCTCTCTCACTCTGGTGGTGTGGGTACAGCGTGGTTCTCTTTGGTGGTGTGGGTACAGCGTGGTTCTCTCTGGTGGTGTGGTGCAGCGTGGCCCCCTCTGGTGGTGCTGGGGCTATTAGTTCCCCCAGCACAGTCCTCTCTTTCTTTTTCCATGTCTCCTGTAGTAGCTGCTACAAGCACTCCTCAGCTTGTTTCCGGGTTTTCTCTTTTCCCCCCAGCAGAGTGCATGCTGGGGACTGTAGTCTGCTCCCTGCTGCGGAAAATTGGGCCACCTATCTCTGGGACTACATTTCCCATGATGCCCCTCTAGTTTCTTCTAATTGGCCCTCTGTTGTGGTGTCACGTACCTGGTAGGTGAGCCCAATGTGCAGGGAGTGGCCTCTCGTAGACCTCTGGCTCGAGAACCCCTGATAGAGCAGACAGGGGCTCAGGAGGGCAAAGGAGCACAAGTGCCTGGCAGGAAATGAAGCAGGTGGAAGTAGAAGCAGCAGACTGCAGCTGAGGGTAACTGATGGGAGGCGTGCAGTGGTCCGCAGCAGACACTAGAGGATCAGGAAGCAGACTTGGTGAAGACAGGCCGGTTCAGACACAAGCGGGCAGATGAGTACAAAGCAGGATCCAAGAATAGTTAAAGTCCAGGCCGGGTCAGTGTATCAGGCGGGCAGCAAACTGGTTAGAGGAGAAGGCAGAAGAGAAGTCGGGACGAGCCGTGGTCAAAGGCGGGCAGCAGACAGGAGAAGCCAAGGGAAGCCGGATCAGGTACCAGAGCAATTGGATCAGAGGTTCAGGTAACAAGGGTCTTCAGGAAAACGCTGTAGACCGGACAGCAAGGATGCAGAGTGACAGCTCTCTTTAAATAGGCAGTCTTTGGCGCCAAACTGCGTCATAGGCGTGCGCGCGCTATCGCGCATCCGCGCGTGCCCGTTCGCCACTATCGCGTGCCCGCGCACGCTCGTTCGCCGCTATCGCGCATGCGCCGAACGGGTCTGCCTGTGCATAGAAATTCTGAGACCCCGATTGCTGGGATGAGTGTGAGAACGTCTTTCCTGACATTGCCCCCCTCCTACGTGCAGCCTCCAGATGCCCAACTGGGCCAGCCTACCTGGGTGAGACCTTTTGAAGGCCGTGATCAATCTTTTGGCATGAATGTTGGTTTCCGGTTCCCAGGAATTTTCCTCGGGGCCATAGCCCTTCCATTTAACCAGATATTGGGTTTGGTTGCGTCTCTTCCTGCAGTCCAGGATGGACTCGATTTCGAACTCCTCCTCACCATTGATGAGCACGGGCTCAGGAGGGCCAATACCTCGATTGGGAAAGGGATCTGGGACTGCAGGTTTGAGTAGCGACACATGGAATATCGGGTGTATCCGAAAAGATTCCGGTAATTTCAGCTCGTATGCCACGTCATTAATTTTCCTTGTTACAGGGAAGGGACCCACAAATTTGGGGCCCAGTTTCTTAGAGGGGCATGTCATTTTTAGATTCACTGTGGACAGCCAGACTTGATCTCCGGGTGTAAGGTTAAGTTCCCCCCTCCTCTTTTTGTCGAACACCTCCTTATTATGCGCCTGAGTCCTTGCCATTGTCTCCTGAAGCAACTTACTGTTGGTACTGAGGAAGTTCAGGGTCTCCTGGGCGGCTGGGACCGCACACTCTGGAATATTATTAGACAGGAACAGAGGGTGGAAGCCGTAGTTCGCAAAGAACGGTGACTGCTTGGTAGCTGAATGAACGGAATTGTTGTAGGCGAACTCGGCGAGGGGTAATAGTGGTACCCAGTCGTCTTGAGAGAAGGAAGAGAAACAGCGCAAATATTGCTCCAGGGTCTGATTTGTGCGTTCCGTCTGACCGTTGGTCTGGGGATGATAAGCTGAAGAGAAGGAAAGGTCAATCTTTAAAGATTCGCAGAGTGCCCTCCAGAACCTGGATGTAAACTGCACCCCCCGGTCAGATACAATGTTCACAGGAATGCCGTGCAGTCTTACGATTTCTTTGATGAATAGTTTTGCGGTCTCGGGGGCAGAAGGTGTACATCTCATGGGCAGAAAGTGGGCCATCTTGGAAAGTCTGTCCACTACCACAAAAATGGTAGTGCAATTTTTCTGATGATGGTAGTTTCACAATAAAGTCCATCGAAATCATTCTCCAAGGTCTGTCTGGAATGGGTAAAGGCCTCAACAGACCCCAAGCTCTGGTCTTGCTGCCCTTGTTCTGAATGCACGTAATGCATGATTCCACATAGTCCTTGCAGTCCTTAGACAGTTGAGGCCACCAAAACGTGCGCTGGAGAAGTTCAGATGTTTTGTGCACCCCAAAGTGGCCAGCCAGTTCATGATCGTGACAAGATTTGAGAACGTTAGTCCGTAATTGTGGAGGTACGAAGATCTTGTCCTTGAACCACAGCAGGTCGTCTTTCAACTGTAGGGTAACATCCGGTGGGTAGGCCTCATTGGTAGAAGCCTGCTTAATCTGAGAAAGTAGGTCTCCTTGCAGCAAAAGGAAATTTCCGGGAGTCAGGATAGTGTCTGGGGGTGAGAGAGCTTCAGCTCCGCTAAACATCCGTGAAAGCGCATCTGGCTTGGTGTTCTTGGACCCGGGCCTGTAGGTTATATGGAATGAAAATCTGGTGAAAAAAAGTGCCCATCTGGCTTGACGTGGTTTCAGTCTTTTGGCTACTTTCAAGTACTCCAGATTTTTGTGGTCTGTGTAGATCAAAATAGGATGTGCTGCCCCCTCTAGTAAGTAGCGCCACTCTTCCAACGCGGCCTTAATTGCGAGTAGCTCTCTGTCCCCCACATCATAGTTCCTCTAAGCTTCGGACAACTTCCGAGAGAAGAAGGCGACTGGATGCAACTGCGACTTGGGACCCTGTCTCTGGGAGAGCACCGCCCCCACTGCGATCTCCGAGGCATCTACTTCCAAAATGTAAGGCAGAGCGGGGTCTGGATGTTTCAGGACTGCGGCCGAGACAAACTGATCCTTTAAGGTGGAGAAGGCAACTTGGGCTTCCGGGGTCCAATGGAATCGTATGCCTTGCTTCGTCAAACTGGTGATGGGCGAGATGATGGTAGAAAATCCCCGGATAAACTTGCGATAAAAGTTTGCAAATCCTACAAAGCGTTGGATTCCCTTTTTTGTCTGTAGGAATTGGCCAATCCAAGATGGCGGAAACTTTTTGTGGGTCCATTTTGACACCTTCTATGGAGATAATTAGTCCCAAAAACTGAATGCTCTGTTGTTCAAACTCACATTTCTCGGGTTTCGCGTAAAGGCCATGCTGACGGAGTCGGGTTAACACTTTCCTGACATGCTCTCGGTGAATGGACAAGGACGAGGAGAAAATCAGGATATCATCCAGGTAAATTATCACAAACAAGTCTAGGTAGTCTCTGAAAATGTCATTCACAAAGTGTTGGAATGTGGCAGGGGCGTTACACAAACCGAAGGGCATCACGAAATATTCAAAATGCCCGAATCGGGTACGGAAGGCAGTCTTCCATTCGTCCCCATTACGAATCCGGACCAGATTGTAGGCCCCACGAAGATCCAATTTAGTGAATATGGCTGCAGCCCCGAGTCTCTGGAATAGTTCTGGCACCAAAGGGAGAGGGTACCGGTTTTTAATTGTAATCTTATTTAGCGCACGGTAGTCTACGCAAGGGCGTAGGGAATGGTCTTTCTTTTCGACGAAAAAGATTCCTGCTCCTGCTGGTGAAGTAGAAGGGCGGATGAACCCCTTCTCCAGGTTGTCGTCGATATAGGTCTTGAGGGTCCCGAGCTCTAGTTCGGTTAGAGGCAAGATCCTTCCGAATGGCACCTCTGCCCCGGGGAGGAGCTCAATCGGACAGTCATAGGATCGGTGCGGGGGAAGTGTTTCTGCACCCTTTTTGCTGAATACATCCAAAAAATGGTGGTAAACTTCGGGAACGGACTGGCGGGTTTCAGAGTCAGCGTCTAAGCAGAGCAGTGAGGAGGGAGCGTCAGCGACTTCTGGCACACAGTGCTGACGACAGTAAGGAGAAAGGAAGCTGATCTTACTCGTGGTCCAGTCAATTTGTGGGTTGTGTGCCCTCAGCCAGGGCATGCCCAATATGATGGGAAATAGGGGGGATTCAATGATGTCCAGGCGAAGTAACTCCCAGTGATTACCGGAGATGGTTGCACTTAAAGGGACGGTTTCCAGTATGACTGGCCCTGACTTAATAGCTGATCCATCGGCCAGGTGTACAGAAAGTCCCTTAGCTCGGGGTTGCAAGGGGACCTGGAATCTGTTGGCAAAGGAAGCGTCCATAAAACCGCTGCATGCTCCGGAATCAATTATTGCGGTAGTTAGTATATTCCTTCCTGGAAGCTGTAAGGAGACAGAGACAGCCAGATGAGTTGAGTTGTCAAACGAAGTAGGTGAGTAGGTAGAAAAGATAGAGGAACACTTACGGGTCTTAGCAGGACAGGTCCTCACAAAATGACCTGGTTCCCCACAGTAGAGGCAGAGGTTGTTGAATCGACGCCGTTGGCGCTCTTCGGGGGTGAGCGAGGGGCGAAGCAGGCCAAGTTGCATGGGTTCCGAAGTATCAGCAGACGGGTGAGCGGGAGCCAGAGGAGCGGAGTGAGCAGGGTTGAACACACGAGGTAGCATCCATACAGGACGAGAGGGACCAGCGGTACGTTCAGCTCTTCGTTCCCTTAACCGCCTGTCAATTAAAGTAGACTGAAGAATTAGAGCGTCCAGTGTTGCTGGGATGCCAACTCGAGCCAGTTCATCCTTAAGGGGCTCGGAGAGGCCCATACGGAACTGGTGGCGCAGGGCAGCATCGTTCCAATTTGTGTCCGAACTCCAACGTCTGAATTCGGACACATAGTCCTCCACGGGCCTGCGACCCTGCTGCAGGGAACATAATGCTGCTTCCGCAGTGGCTGCTTGTTGGGGATCCTCGTAGAGAAGATCCATGGCTTCAAAGAAAGTGCGCAGGAGGTTGAGGCAGGTGTCTTTATGCTCCAGAAGGCGGCGGGCCCAAGACTGAGGTTCGCCTGATAGTAGGGCGATGACGAAGCCCACCTTGGTGGTTTCAAGGGAAAAGGTCCTGGGTTGAAGAGCGAAAAAGAGCTCACAGGCGTTACGAAAAGCTCTGTATTTACTACGATCTCCAGAAAACCTCTCGGGAGGAGGAACCCGGGGTTCAGGTGGTAACATGACGACCAAGGGTGCGGGGGGAGCTCCAGATGCGGCAGGTGCCGTGTTAGACAGGGTCTGGACACGCTCCTCTAGGCAGGTATAGCCTTCCTGTAAGTTCCTGACTGCCGTAGTAAGTCCATCTAGGTGATGGCAGAGTTCCTCCATGGAAGAGGCTCCCTGCGTGGGCTCGGACATGGCTGTCCGGTACTGCCACGTACCTGGTAGGTGAGCCCGACGTGCAGGGAGTGGCCTCTCGTAGACCTCTGGCTCGAGAACCCCTGATAGAGCAGACAGGGGCTCAGGAGGGCAAAGGAGCACAAGTGCCTGGCAGGAACTGAAGCAGGTGGAAGTAGAAGCAGCAGACTGCAGCTGAGGGTAACTGATGGGAGGCGTGCAGTGGTCCGCAGCAGGCACTAGAGGATCAGGAAGCAGACTTGGTGAAGACAGGCCGGGTCAGACACAAGCGGGCAGATGAATACAAAGCAGGATCCAAGAATAGTTAAAGTCCAGGCCGGGTCAGTGTATCAGGCGGGCAGCAAACTGGTTAGAGGAGAAGGCAGAAGAGAAGTCGGGACGAGCCGTGGTCAAAGGCGGGCAGCAGACAGGAGAAGCCAAGGGAAGCCGGATCAGGTACCAGAGCAATTGGATCAGAGGTTCAGGTAACAAGGGTCTTCAGGAAAATGCTGTAGACCGGACAGCAAGGATGCAGAGTGACAGCTCTCTTTAAATAGGCAGTCTTTGGCACCAAACTGCGTCATAGGCGCGCGCGCTATCGCGCATCCGCGCGCACCCGTTCGCCACTATCGCGTGCCCGCGCACGCTCGTTCGCCGCTATTGCGCATGCGCCGAACGGGTCTGCCTGTGCATAGAAATTCTGAGACCCCGATTGCTGGGATGAGTGTGAGAACGTCTTTCCTGACATGTGGCCAATGGTGAGGGAAGAACAACAGGCGGGAAGCTTTCTCCTCCCCTGTGCTGCCGACATGAGAATGGGGGGCGAGCGGGGGAAATATCCTGACAGCAGCCCGCAGCTCTCCCCCCCTTGCCCCACCCTGCGGACGCCCATGGCTGGAGGAGCAGCCTGTAGGAGCGGAGGGTGGAACTGTCAGCGTCGGCTCTGAGGCTGAGCGGTGTGAGAGAAACACACCGCTCAGCCCATGCAGCCACTAGTTCCGCCGGAAAAGACACAGGCATGGCCGCTTAGCGGTAGGCGAGCGGCGGCCGCTGTTAACCATGTTCAGGCCACGGTCGCCGATTACCTCCCGATTTGCAGCCTAAACCTCAAAATGCCACGGAGTGGGTAGTCCCGGCCCACCAGGCAAATGCCCGGTCTGCCCTATGGCCAGTCCGGGCCTGCTTAGACCCCATACACACTATTAGATTTTCTGCAGATTTTGTCTTCAGATTTACCAAAACCATATAATATGAGGTCAAACCTTAAGAGTTTCAATTTGTATGCAATCAGGCAGGCCCTTGCACTACATGGTTTTGGTAAATATGAAGACAAAAATCTGCAGAAAATCTTGTTGTGGTTTGCCTTTTCTGGGTCCTCCTCTACATCCTCTTCTCCAGTGTCTGTGTTTTGGCGCTTTGATCTTAGGGGTCTGAAGAACTGGGTTATTTTCTGGGGTCTTGGACTCTGTATTTAAGGGTGTATTCGGATGGTTGTGGAATTGGTGGGTAGGTCTAAAAAATCAATGGGAGTTAGGGCGGTGGATGGAGATAGGTTTGGAGGGGAAGTTGGAAGGTCTTGAATGGCTATTTATGGGAGTTGCGAAGGCTAGAGGGGAGGTTTCTCCCTCTTCCACTTTTCTTACCGGGTTTCTGATTAATTATTCTTGTTTCTAGGGAAAGGTAGCTCTGATGCTTGGGTTCTAAGGAAAATTGTGTTTGGGGTTTCTGGAATTGGATCAGTGGTTTGGAAGTAGGCTATTGGTAAATGTTCTGTTTCTGTTTTCATACCTATTTTGCAACTGATTGGCTCTTGATCTATTGTTTGTGTGTGTGTGTATGTGATGAGTTGTATGTGGTTTTCTTGTGGGGGGGTGTCTAGAGGGGTTTAAAATCTTCTGGGTCTTGAATCTTTGGGTACGGGAGCATGTGGTGGATTTGGTGGGAATATCCTTTTGTATTCCCAGGGTCTTGTCCTGTTGTTTTCCTAGTCTCGCTCATCTCTGTGTGTTTTCTTTAGTTTCTTTGTGTAGTTTTCTTCTTCTAGTTTCAACAGTTTGGTGGTGATGTTTTCATTTAGCTTTTTGTATATTGGGGAGTGTTGCTATGGAAGGAGTCTTTCTCTGAGGGAGGCTATTTCTAGGTTGAGTTTAGCTGCTAGACTTCTCCTTTTGGCGATGATTATGTCCATCACTCCAAATGATTTCTCGTCCCAATATTTGTACCAGATGGTGGTTGCTCCAGTTTCTCCATTTTCACTACTGACCGGGTGACAGGTGTATGGGCGGTATACTCCTACACCCTATCGACCACTTTTAGCCATAATTACGATGATAATTCTTCTGTTTCACCCTCTGAAATGCATGCTATTTTATTCCATTAGCATTATTTAACATACCCCCCCATTACACTATGGGACACACATGGGCGTGCGCC
Organism: Rana muscosa; assembly: GCA_029206835.1. NCBI lineage: Eukaryota > Metazoa > Chordata > Amphibia > Anura > Ranidae > Rana > Rana muscosa. The sequence continues at coordinate 61,680,768 of JARGYO010000094.1, forward strand.
CAAGAAGGAAGATGTATACAGATAATTTCAAACACACATATACAGGTACTCCAACAGTCAGAGATGGACCACAGCGACCTTTTTCATCTTTTAGTATGCTTTTTCATGCATTAATGTGTGCATGGGTTTGTGGTTAGATATGTATAGGCCATATAGGACAATATGTGTATATTTCACCTACAGAGACTGAGCTGCACTTGTCTCATCTTCTGCCTTTTTGACATTTTTTATTACTATAATTGTTAATTTATTTATTTTTTGAGCAAAGGTTTCTACTCAATTGAGCACACACCGCCCCTAACACACACACGTGACCCTTCCGAGAACCCAGGCTGCTCTCACATCTGTCAAACCTAAAACCATGCCCACCTGTCAAATTTAAATTCCAGTGGCGTCAACTGCCTCTCTCTATGCTGCCACCACCGGAGAATACAGACACTCTCCCGGTCAGTATTAACAACCACCCTTTTTTTCTCCAGCCTCACACAACTCTCTCTCCCCCCCCTTGCCTACTGATCCTTCCCCTCAGCCACCATCTGCCGCCAGCTTTCACATACGGACCCCAGCCCCATCCACTCTCCCACATCCCAAACTACGGGCAGTTCTCCCATATCATGCCTCCCTCTATCTCCTGCACAAGCGCAGATCCACACAGCCATTAGACTTGCGGATCGCTCGCTCTCACCATCCCCATCGCCTATAACCCACTGTCTCTCTCCCCCGCAGATTCCTCCGACTCCCATGCCCACTTCTCATCAGCCCCTTCCACCCATCCATGTCCCTAGTATTACCTTTTCTTCAGTCCCTCCCAATTCCTTACCCATCTTTGGAATTCCCATCTGGTGCCGACTAGATGCTCAACCCAGTGCATTCTGTCACCTCCCCCAGCCACGTCTTGCGCTCCCTCCCAGCCCAACCTCCCTCACCCAATACCTCCCTTCCCAACTCTCTTTCCCCCTCCCCCCTGTGCCTTCCCCTTTTCCCAAAAGTTTCCCCTTCCCCCTCTTCCCCCCTCCCTGCTCCCCCAGCAGCTACATTCTCCCTATCCTCCCTCTCCCAATACCCACTCTTTCCTTCCAACCCCCCACTCCTTCCCTCCACCCCCTCATGCCACCTTTCCTACTACCCCTCTTCCAACTTCAATTTCTCCTTATCCCCTCATCCTCTTTCACCCCCCCCTTCCCCATCATCTCCCTGTCCACTCTTCCCCTCTCTCTCTCCCCCTCACTTCCCCCTCCCATCCTCCCATGTCGCCCACCTCCCCCCCCCCCCCCCCATTTTCTTATTTTCCCCTTTTCTTATTTTCTCCAGCACTTACATCAGACTGCTTCCCTTGAAGTCCTTTTATTAGTTTTTTTACAAATGCATACTGTTTGCTTTTCAAATACAGCTTTACCCTTGTATACAATATGTCGACATATATGACATGTAAACTATTTTTATCCTCTTAAACTTTATGTCCATAAATGTATATCATGTGTGAGGGGTTTAGCTCGGTAGCGGGTGTGTGTGACCCCCTGGATGGGCTCCCCACACAAAAACAGGCCCAGCAGACGGAGGTTGTGGTTTTCAAGATCAAAAGGTGCGGTTTATTTCTCTATTTACAGTGACAAAAACACAGCAAAGCAAAAAGAAACATAAACAAAATAAATCCTGGTCAGCTTGACCTCTGACTAAACATGCAGGTTTCCCTAACTAACAACTGGGATCAGCCTGGTGCTGTCCTAGTCCCTAAGTCCCTGGTTTAGTAAATGTCCAAACAAATAGCCACACAGGCTTTGTCTCACCGCACAGGGGTTCACTCTCCCTAGACAGTCCACACAGGTCTGGGTCCAGGCATGAGCAAACACCTAATGAAGCTGGGAGTTTTTATAGAGGCCTTAAACGAGCTGACAAGCTTCAGCTGGTCTCATCAACTCCCTGCCTGCACGACGCCCAGCACTCTCCCTAGAGGTATGAATCATCCATGAGCCCACTAGCCTCAGCTGGGCTTCATCAACTCTCTCCCTAGTTGTATAAGTCGGCATAAAGCCTGAATCTGGGAGAAATATACCTACCCCCCTGGATGCAACCAGGTGACTTTACCTTCCTGCTGTCACACATGCTATATATTTTTTTTTTCTGTACATTTTTATTTTTTGCCTCTGATAGCCCTGAAGTCTTTGTTCCTCTGAAACACATTGGTTTTATCATGTTTTACAAATTTCAATAAAACAACTACATATTCAGCTGTATTCCACTTCTAATTGGATACCGGGCGCTCCTTTTACCTACCCTCACAATTGCAAAATTAAAGGCCATCCTATCACAACACACTCTATGATTTCCCTATCCTTCTACCAGCAAACTTCCTCACTAAACCCACACCTTTTCACTGACAAATATTTTCCCACCATTCCTGAACCTCTTTTCTTCCAGCACAGTGTCTCTCATCATTTACTGCACCTCTCCTCTACCATTTCTGCATCTCTAATTCAGGACAGAAATTTTGCTGTCAAACCAGAGAGTTAGTAATGGGGAAAAAAAGCTGGCATTGCAGGGAGAGACCCAGAAGGTTCCCAGGTATGTTGATCAATGACAGAATCAGACAAGATAAAAGTTTACTGCAGCATTTCACCCCTTTTGGATTTCATTGTATAGGTCCCTTCTCTACGTAGAGGTTACTCCTCTATGTAGGTGACCTCTATCATTAACCACTTCCATACAGGGCACTTATACAGCTTCCTGCCCAGACCAATTTTCAGCTTTCGGCGCTGTTGCACTTTGAATGACAATTGCGCGGTCATGCTACACTGTACCCAAACTAAATTTTTATCATTTTGTTCCCACACATAGAGATTTCTTTTGGTGATATTTGATCACCTCTGCGATTTTTATTTTCTGCTAAAAATGTTAAAAAAGACCGATTTAAAAAAAAATATATATATATTTTTTTGTTTCAGTTACAAAACTTTGTAAATTAGTAAGTTTTCTCCTTCACTGATGGGCACTGATGGGGCTGCACTGACGGGCACTGATAAGGCGGCACTGATGGGCACCAATGAGGCGGCACTGATGGGCACCGATAGGCAGCGCAGATGGGCACCGATAGGCAGCGCGGATGGGCACCGATAGGCAGCACGGATGGGCACTGGTAAGCGGCACAAATGGGCACAGATAGGCGGCACAGATGGGCACAGATAGGCGGCACGAATGGGCACAGATGGGCACAGATAAGCGGCACGGATAGGTGGCACGGATGGGCACTGATAGGCGGCACGGATGGGCACTGATAGGCGGCACGGATGGGCACTGATAGGTGGCACGGATGGGCATGGATGGGCACTGATAGGTGGCATAGATGGGCACTGATAGGTGACACTGTAATGTGTTAATGGATGCCAATCAGTGCCAAACAATAATGCCTGCCAATCAGTGATGCCCATTGTGGGCACTGATTGGCATCCATTAGGGGCACTAATTGGCATCCATTAGGGGCACTAATTGGCATCCATTAGGGGCACTGATTTCAATCCCTGGTGGTCTAGGGAGGCATACCTTGTAATGGACATCCCTGGTAGTCCAGTGGCATCCCTGGTGGTCCAGTGGCATCCCTGGTGGTCCAGTGTGGGCATCCTCGGGGGGGCTGTGCTGATAATTGATCAGCACAAACCCCCCCGTCAGAGGAGCAGCCGATCGGCTCTCCTCTACTCGTGTCTGATAGACGCGAGTGAGGAAAAGCCGATTACCGGCTTTTCCTGTTTACATGTGATCAGCCGTGATTGGACACGGCTGATCATGTGGTAAAGAGTCTCCGTCGGAGACTCTTTACTTAGATCGGAGTTGCGGGGTGTCAGACTGACACCCTGCAACAACGATCGCCGCAGGCGCGCAGCGGCTTAAAATCCTGAGGACGTCATATGACGTCCAGTCAGGATTTTAAAACCACTTTGCCGCCGTCAGTCCTCTATAGGGCGGGCAGCAAGTGGTTAAGCCAAATAACGATGAAACATCAGACTTCAGAATGTGTGGCCACAGGTGGGGACTATCCAGCAGGCCAGTGTTGCTGAATAAGGTATCTATGGTGTGACATCATCAGTGTAAAGCTTTCATTTTATATTTGCTATACATTGCTAGTTGGGGAGGTAGGGACAAGCTTCCTAAAGCTGGCACCTGGCCACTGCAGACCAGAGATTTACACAAGGATTTTGAGAACCACTTGAGATTCTTCAACAAGATAAAAGTTTAGTTGGAGAGAAATCAGATTGCTGTAAAAAAAATTAAGTATATCAGCTGATGCCTAAAGCCTCGTACACACGATCCAATTGTTGGCCAACCGAGCATCTGATTTTTGTCTTAAGGGCGTGTGCCTGGATCTTGTCTTGCATACTAACGGTACACAATTGTCGTGCAACACAGACGAATATAGTGACGTAGTATGAGGAATTTCAGCTCTTGAGCGCCACCCTTTGGGCCTCTTCTGCTAATTTCGTGTTTGGTGAGCATTGATTCAGAGCATGCGTATTTGTACTTTCGATTTTTGTGTGACGGATTTATGTACTGAACATCTGACAACAAACCGTTTTCCGCCAAAAATTTACTAGCATGTCATCCAACATTTGTTGGCCGAAAGTTGGACAACAATTGTCAAAAGGAGCGTACTAAAGGTAAGATTTTAGGACAACAGTCTGTCAACAGACGATCCCCTGCCAACAATTGGATTGTGTGTATGAGGGTTAAGAGTACTTAAATTTAATGATGATTTAATGAAAGAAATTGTTAAACAGACAATAGAAACATAAAACAGTGATGGCTATAAAAAAAACAAAAAAAAACTAGTTGTCTACGCGGATGGCTTTTTAAAAAAAAATCCTATACATTTCACTTATGCTGGAAGTGTTAGAACACATACCTTTTTTGTCTATGTTTATCCCAAGCATATTTCACTTATTGCCTAACCATCAGTGCTCAGCATGCTCTGTCTCCCTAGATCACATAGACATAAAGATGACAAATCAATACATAAAAATAAATGCAAATATATATGTGACAATTCAATAAATAATTGATTCAAATGTGATGACATGATAAAAATAATTAAAATCAATACAAATTCATAAACTTCAAATCCATATGTGAAAATAAATAAATAAATAATACAATTTCATGCACCATATAAGTTGAATAAAGTGCCCAAATGCGTGACTAAAAGTTCAAACCAAATACATTTGTAGTCCACAAAACATCCCAAGGTGCTGCTGTGAAATTTTGTAACTTTATTTGGTGCTTCTGCTTATCAGAAGTAGCAGACGTTTTAGCTATAGGAGGTCAGTATAGCCTGGATTAAATAAACCCACCATCTCAGCAGCATCAGCATAGGGTGGATATCTGGCATAGCCCACTATTAGAAGGCTCCAACACATTATCAAAGGGCTCCAGTTGCTCCACTACTTGATCTGCATGTGCCACTCAGAGAAAAATAAAAAAATCCATGGCCCAGTATCAACAAAAGATGAATTAAAGTGGTTGTAAACCCTGGAAACATATATTTTTTTAAATCCCACCTGCAAGACAAAGACAAAGCCATAATGAGCTAGTATGACTAGCATACTAGCTCATTATGCATCACTTACCTTAGATCAGGGCCCTCAAAGCCGTCCTTGTCTCCCTCTCCAGCCGCGGCCATCGCTGCGGCGATACCCGGAAGGTTACTTCTGGGTATCGCCGCTCCAGCCAATCACAGCGGCGCTCCGGTGCTGTGATTGGCCGGAGCGGCGAAGACGTCACTCCGCGCATGCACGCGGGAGCCGTCAAATCCGGCTAAGCTGGATTTGTGAATGGGATTAACCCTGTGAATGCGCCGTTGTCTATGGCATGCATGCGCCGTAGACACCGATGCATGTCATTTTTTGCAAATATCTCCTAAACCGTGTAGGTTTAGGAGATATTTCTTGCACCTACAGGTATGCCTTAATCTAGGCTTACCTGTGCAAGTTGCATAAGTGGGTTTACAACCACTTTAAGTAAAGGTTCTCACAAGACTTTGCATGTATCATATCAGGAGTATTGCATCCAACAAAGTAACTGCAATGCCGCCTGACCAGTGGTGTGCATGATGATGTCATGAGTAGATTCCACCCAACCCGTTTTGTATTAGAATACACCTTTAGGGGACAGTATTCTGACACAAAATGCAGTGGGTGGAGTTTACTCAAGACGTCATCATGTACCCCGCTGGTTGGGTGGCATGGCGGTTACTATGTTGAAAGCAATACACTTGATACATGCAAAGTCTTGTTGACACCTTTACTTAATAAACCCTCCGGATTTGTTGATACTGGGCCATGGAGTTTTCATTTTGAATTTTCTCTCTCTGAGTGGCACATACAGATCAAGTAGTGGAACTATTGGAGCCCTTTGAGAGCGTGCTGAAGCCTTCTAATGGTGGGGTATGCCAGATTTACACCCTGTGCTGATGCTGCTAAGATTGTGGGTTTATTCAATTCAAGCTATACTGACCACCTATAGCTACTTTTGGTAAGGAGTTTTCACATATGACGAGCACTTTAAAAAGCACCAAATTAAGGTCCAACATTTCACAGCACCGGCTTGGGATGTTTTGTGGATTATGATTTTTTTTTATAAATTTATGAAATTCATAAGTTTATGAATTTGTATTGATTTTAATTATTTTTATTATGTCGTCACATTATACATTTAAATCAATTATTTATTGAATTTTCACATAATAACAGTATTTACATTGACTTTTATGTTCAGATTTTTCACCGTTTGTTTATACGATCTAGGAAGACAGAGCATCCATTTCTGTAAATATGTTCCAAGTATTGTAAAATGCAAGAATTTTACTATTTAGTTGACAGGACACATTTGCAAGTGGTAAATACAGCTTGGAAAGACTGAAACAATCTTAAAAAATGAAAATCTAGACAGCACATGTCATATTTTCCATGGAGAAAGCAATGCATGCAAATGAAACATTTCTTTTAATTTACATGAGCGACAGGAACAAGGTCTCTATATAACATTCAGCGTATCCTGATCATTACACACAGCCTACTACAGGACTCCACAGCCAAGTCTCTGCATACAGTACCTGTCTGAGAAGAAAGATCTAATTTCATACTATGGATTTAATTCTGAAGAGGATATTTACAGCTGTGCTGTTGGCTGCGTGCTTTGTGGGAATCAAGATAAATGTCTTTATTGTGGTTGTTTACTTGAGGAAATGGAAAGAGCTGAAATCTCTGAGAACCTGCGACAAAATCATCAACTGTCTGGGGATACTCAGAAGCTTTGGCATGGTCTACAGTTTAATATATTTTTTCCCTTTAACATATCTTCCTTGGTTGACTCAATTACATGCATTTTTCTTAGCAAATTTAGTAATAGGTATGTTTTTGTATCTCCAATCTCTGGATCACCACCGTCCTCTGTGTATTTTACTGTGTAAAGATTACAAACTTCAAACATAAATTATTCATCTTTTTGAAGCCCAGGATCTCCAGACTAGTCCCTTGGTTAATGATGGCATCTCTTCTGATATCTCTGCTTTTCATTTTTTTAGTTGCACTTGCTTGGGGTATTGTGCATGTAGAACTACAAAGGACAACAGTTGGTCCCATGAACAATATGACCATGCATGATGTTGTGATTTCAAATGGCCACAACCAATTAATAATGGTATAAAGTCCAAAGTGCAGCGCTTAATGAAAAATCAATATGAAGAAAAACAGTCCAAGTGCAGAATCAGCAAACAAGATGAATGTGGAAACTGATATGGAACCACCACCAGAACTTTCAGTGTGCAAGCGTAAAAGCACACCACCCCAATGTGCTCACAAAATGCTTACCAGAAGGCAAACATACACAAGCGATGTAAGTATATTTGCAGAAGGTCAATGTATAGACACAAATTTCCAAGCCCGATGGATCACACAGGCCTCTGATGATATCCATTTGGATGAAACATGTCAGGCTGGCCGATACAAGCACGCTGAGAACTGCGGATATATATGTTTTTATGCCTTGATGATGGTCCCTTTTTTGTAAGTAGAATACAATAAATACCTTTGTCCTTTTACCTTATGGGCTTCACTATGTTAGTTTATTTTTTCATTTGGTAAACCACTCCCTGCTGAGGATTACATATCATCTCCATTTCCAACTGAGCTCTGGATGTTGTATATGATGTGGGTGTGATCCATCGGGCTTGGAAATTTGTGTCTATACATTGACCTTCTGCAAATATACTTACATCGCTTGTGTATGTTTGCCTTCTGGTAAGCATTTTGTGAGCACATTGGGGTGGTGTGCTTTTACGCTTGCACACTGAAAGTTCTGGTGGTGGTTCCATATCAGTTTCCACATTCATCTTGTTTGCTGATTCTGCACTTGGACTGTTTTTCTTCATATTGATTTTTCATTAAGCGCTGCACTTTGGACTTTATACTATTACGTTTGCTTTATCAACAGACTGTGCTAGCTGCTCTATTTATTTATTTATTTAATTTCTTTTATTTTTTGGTTAGCGCAGATATTTGTTCACCTTATTACAATTAATAATGGTGTTTGTATCCTCCTCATTACCATTCATAATATTTTGTGCCGCAGTCACTCTATTAATTCAATCTCTTTGGAGGCACAGCATACAGATGAGAAGCAGTGGGACAAGCTTTAGAAACCCACATTTAGAGGTCCACTTCAATGTTGTAAAAGGTATGATCCTCTTCTTAGTCTGTGAAATGCTATATTTTACAGGGGCTTTTTTTATTTTGTCCAAATCACATGCTAGAGATAGCCCCTGGAAAGTGTTCTGCAGCATTGTAATGAATGTTTCCCTAGTACTCCATTCAGCCTTCATCATATCAAGCAATTCAAAACTAAAAGAAATGTGTCTAGAAACGTGGCATGGTCTTACAACATGTGCCAAAACATCAAAGTCCTAACGAGCTGGATTGCCCAGAGGGGTTATTTTAGGGGTCAAGTCACCCTTATTTCTTTGTCAACTCTGGTGAAATCTCTACATGGGTCTCAGACTTTATCTACCTGCTCCAGCCATCACTAAAGGACTTTACTCTGAATATGGTGGACCCAATGTCTTTCTTGGCTTCACAGCAGTTCTGGTGGAGAGAAGACCAAGAAATATGCTGCTGTTGAAACCCTCAAGTGGTTATAAAAACCATTGGGTTGGGTTTCCATGAGAGAGGGAGTTCTGGACCCTTTTCTTTTCTCACTCTATCTGTTTTTCTTATTTTTCTTACTCTTGTTTTCTTTTTTGTTACTACTTTGTAAGGCATTCTAGATGGATACGGAGAAATTGTTGCCCTTTAGACACGCATTTTGGGTGCAATCTGTAGATCAATATATTTACCTATATCAATATATTTACCATTGTGAACATAGTTGGGTTTTAGATTTTTTTTTATCTTCAAAGATCTGTGCCTTAATATACTTTTGCTCTGTCTGGGTCCACGCTGTACAACGGTGATCTGTTACTCTAATTGAGTCTTATGTCAATTTTGATGAATGCCCTTTGAAGTGTCTCTTGTTTGTTAACTTAAAGGAAAATAATACAATTTGTTAATTATTTGTGTAGCGGGGTATTTCCCTTTAATCCTCAGAGACTACATCACCCAGTACACTTTAAGGCACCCAGGGTGCATTGCCCCGCGCAAGGACTGCTGGGGTGGACTTTATAAGGGAGAGGCGGAGCCTAGTTCTTTCTCTTTGGACACCGCCCGCCCAGCAAGTGGAACTGCTGCTTGAGTTGCTGTGACTTTAGGCCTGAAGCCTGGGCCTTCTTTCCAAAGAGCCTTCCGCTCTCACCTGGGAACCTGAGTGACATCTCTCCATTGTTGCTGTACTGTTGCCAGGAGGACCGAAGACCCGGATGTCGAGGGACCGGTGTACTTAGACACCGCAGCGGAAAAGACGGACACGGACTGGTCAGGTTGGGTGAGAGAGCACCTGCTCAGTAGATAGACACAGTATCCCTGTTACATTGTGGATTACAATTATCTTCTTTAAGTGCACCACCGTTTGCTAGTGAAGATTTTCCTGCAAGACTTCCTCTTAGTTCAGTCAGGCCTGACTGTGTAGCGTAGACATTCCTGGGCGCCATCTTGTCCATGAGGGGAAATAGCTGCAAGGGGAACTGTTTGAGTCGCGTAGCACTATATATTTGTCTGCTTGTTTAACACTGTTTATTGCAGGGCTCTGCACATGACATGTACACTACTGTTTTATTACTTACCCACTAATCTGAGTAAACGTACCACGGTTAAGTACAGTATATTGTGTCCATTTCCTTTACTTTGCAGAAGAGACAGTTAAAGTAAGTTTTAATATTGCTGTGTGTGTGTTCTTGCCGTGAGTTACAGGCCGCACATTCCTATCATCCCCTACTAACTGTGCCAAGGGAGGTTAGAGCCGATTGCCAGGGGTTGACAGCGGTGCACTACAGGGCCCAAAATAATACAGGCAGCCCTCTTAGCTGGGGGTATCGCTACATTTATAATAAAAAAAACAACAACATTGGGTGAGTCAATTACCTTTGTCAACCTTGAAAAAAAATCCCACTGTCAACTGGCTGAATCCTTTCTAATTCTTAAAAATTTTCTTTTTCTAATTTATTACTTTTTAGTATATTTCTTGCAGACATTTAAAGCTGATATTGTACTGTTTAGATTTAAACAAAATATGAATGGCTACTAATACTTTTAGGAAATAACATTGGGAAATGCTAACATAGTAACTCATCTGATTGCCTTTTCGGGATCAAGACATTATTTTGTCTTATGCATGTTCAAGCAAATTGGACCTTTTCCCTTTACTGTGGTTCAAATGCACACTGATAAAAATGATTCTGTTGCCTTGTTATTTTAACATAAAAATTTTATAATTTTCAACATAAAAATAAATGTTAATTAATTTACTTTGATATTTTCGTTTCAATGTTTTTATTGAGATTTTCAGTACAAATATAAAAGTAGCAATACAGATAAAGTACCCTCCTGCAGGCCAACGTAGCCTGCCGAGGGTGTCAAACATTTAAGGGTCAAATACGTATTTATCGGCGTATAACACGCACTTTTTTCCCCTGAAAACAGAGGGTAAACAGTGCCTGCGTGTTATACGCCAATATCATGTTCTACCAACAGGGGGCGGGGATCGGGCGGTCTGCCCCCAGGAGCCACCCATTGGGGGGGGTGTCAGGCTGGCCATCCCGCCTCCCCTGGCCCTGCAACAGCGCTCCCTGCATAGTCTTAAGTTGAGAAAAAAAAAGTCACTTGCCAGCCCCTTCTACACCGCTCCTCCTGTGTCAGTGTCATTGTGTAAAATTAAGCTTTTAAACATCTCTATAGCTCCGTTTTTTCTGGCTGCTCTCCTCCTCCTCTGAGTGTAGCTTTGATTGGAGGAGGAGAGCGGTCACATGACCATCTGTGTAACATCAGAGGAGAGCAGTCACGTGACCAGGTCAGTGGGAAAAACGGAGCTATTGAGGTATATGGAAGCTTTGTTTTGCTATAGGAGTGACACAGGAGGAGCTGTGGAAGGGGCTGACAGTGATTTATTTTTTACTTAACTGTAGAGAATGCTGGCAGCGCTGTCCCAGGAGACTGGGGGTCTCCTGGGAGTGCAGGGGGGCTGTGTACTGTATGGGGGATGTATAATGTATGGGGGGATGTATACTGGGGAGGGGGGGCTGTATAATGTATGGGGGGATGTATAATGTATGGGGGGGCTGTATAATGTATGGGGGGATGTATACTGGGGAGGGGGGGCGGTATAATGTATGGGGGGATGTATACTGGGGAGGGGGAGCTGTATAATGTATGGTGGGGCTGTGTACTGGATGGGGTTATATATAATGTATGGGGGGCTGTATAATGTATGGGGGGATGTGTAATGGATGGGGGGATGTGTACTGGATAGGGGGGATGTGTACTGGATAGGGGGAGTGTGTACTGGATAGGGGGGATGTATAATGGATAGGGGGATGTGTACTGGATAGGGGGGATGTGTACTGGATAGGGGGATGTGTACTGGATAGGGGGGATGTATAATGGATAGGGGGGATGTGTACTGGATAGGGGGGATGTGTACTGGATAGGGGGAATGTATAATGGATGGGGGGATGTGTACTAGATAGGGGGATGAATAATGGATAGGGGGGGCTGTGTACTGTAAAGGGGGCTGTGAATTTTTTTTTCTCAAACTACCCTCTTAAAATTGGGGTGCGTGTTATACGCCTGTGCATGTTATACACCGATAAATACGGTATTTAACATGAAGCATTTGGCATATAGCTGTGCATAGATCTCCATATGTAATTCAGTAGCAAATATGAGTTATCAATAGAACGTTTATCGTCTCAGTTTCGATGTTTTCTATTGGAAACCTATAAAAATAGTAACAGGTATAACATGGTGTCATAAAAGGTGGTGGTCCCATGGGGGGCCAATAGCCCCTAAAAAAAAATTGGCATGTAACATTGAATTGGTTTAGAAAGTATATTTGGGTCATCTGTCTCTTAGGATTGTCAAAAATCTAGGTGTTGTGTGTTTATCTGGACCTTTATAACCACTGCATATGTTGGTGGGCTGACCAATCGAATCCACTGTGTGGAGTAGTCTCGATGTAACAGACTCGGTTAGGGTCTGACCGCGCCAGGGCCTCCAGGGTAATCACCCCACCCCTATGGGTGCACACTGTGGAGTGACAGAGCCCGTGGTCCCAGCCTGAGGATGTACCCCGCCCGTCACCTCTCTTCCCTCCCAGGGGATGCCTGTCCCGGCAGTCTCCCGGGTCACAACAGTCCACGGATTGGGGAGAAGTGGGTTGTTTTTCTTTGATATTTTAAGTACCTTACTTAATTTTAATTAGTTCTTAAAACACACCTTTTACATTTACAAAAATATTGTCTAATATTGAGTAATCTAGACAAAACTTTTAAGGTATGTGCATTGCCATATTCTAATTAAGTTACATTTACGTAAAACAATTATCTTTTCATTTGACTGAAATTGCGGGACGCATATATTTGCCAAACGTGCAACCGCCTGAGTTTTGATGCTGTATATTTTAAAGAGTTTGACGTCTTTTGGAACTTTGAAAACCTGCACAAGGCAGTTCCCATACATTTGAGGCCCATCAGGACAAAAGAGCGCCACCAGTGATAAGTATTTTTCCAATTTTTGCAAGTCACTACAAAGCCATGCAATGCCATTGAAAGGTAAGAGTGAACATTGAACAAATTACCATTCACATGCTTTAAATATTGGTTAACATTCCATCCAAAATAATTATTTTATTTGCTGATTAATATATTTATAATAAATGCACAAGTACACCTATTGAGACAACTCACTTGTGCGCACGCAAAGTTTGCGCTTACTGCATTCGGCAGAACACCGGTTCGGTTTTTGAGATATGTTATTGTTATTAAAATTTAAAAACAAAGATAGCATTCATTTGCACTGCATCTGTGCTGATTTGTGCTGCAAAAACCGAACGTATGTGCTGGTTTGGTTTCAGAGATATTTGGATGTTATTTTGGATGTCACCCTGGATGTCGACCATCCCTTTCCTTATTCTGGTACGTTGGAGGTGTCAGCAGCCTCAAGGTCTGAGTTTCGAGCGGAGCTTTTATGTGGGAAGGTTGAAGCTCCTATACACTTGTTTCCCATAAATATTGTGTATTTGTTTTTGAAATGTAATAACATAGTGCAAAGTGGGCCTTTAGGTTGAATAATCTAACGTTGATTGTCCAATATCTCAAAATACAAATGAGCACAAATTGTATAATTGTTTTTGAAACGTAATAACGTGGTGCAAAGTTATGTTTTAAAAACAATTATACAATTTGTGCTCATTTGTATTTTGAGATATTGGACAATCAACGTTAGATTATTCAACCTAAAGGCCCACTTTGCACTATGTTATTACATTTAAAAAAAAAAATACACAATATTTATGGGAAACAAGTGTATAGGAGCTTCAACCTTCCCACATAAAAGCTCCGCTCGGAACTCAGACCTTGAGACTGCTGACACCTCCAACGTACCAGAATAAGGAAAGGGATGGTCGACATCCAGGGTGACATCCAAAATAGTATTCCTTTGTTAAATACATGTACAGAGCTGTAAAACAGCCTACGCGTTTTTGACGTTAGTCCAATCCATGAGTAAGGAGTAACGTCCGAAACGCGTTGGTTGTTTTACAGCTCTGTTCATGTATTTAATAAAGGAATACTATTTTGGATGTCACCCTGAGTGCCGACCATCCCTTTCCTTATTCTGATACCATATTTATGCTGCCCTGTCAGGAAAAACAAGCATATTGGTATAGTGTATTTTTTTCATATAGCACTCTCGTTTTGTATCAGAAGGAATGATTATGGGACTCATTTATGCTTTTAGCCTGAGCTACCCTGAAAACCTAAAATATACCCTTTGAAGTTTTTCAGTAGATCTTTTTAGACCTATATGTGGGGAATCTATCTTCAAAAGTTCACAATTTAACCGCTTGCCGACCAGCCACTGTCATTATAATGCGGCAGGTCGGCTTCCCTGCGCAAACCGTCATAGGTGTACGTCGGTCTTTGCACAGGAGATAGCAGGAGGGAGCGTGCCCGTGGGTCCGGTGGACTCAATGTCTGCTGGCGACCCACGATCGCGGTATACAGAGGCAGAACGGGGATCTGCTTGTTTAAACAAGGTGATTACCCATTCTGCCAGATGACATGTCAGAGATCTTTTGTTCCCAGAGATCAGGAACAGCAATCTCTGTCATGTGCCTGGTAGCCCATCCGCTTACAGTTAGAACACACCCTGGGAACACACTTAACCCCATTGATTGCCCCCTAGTGTTAACCTCTTCCCTGGTAGTGTCATTTTTACATTGATCAGTGCATTTTTATAGCACCGATCAATGTAATAATGCCACTGGTCCCCAAAAAGTGTCATTTGGGGTCATATTTGTCCGCTGCAATGTCGCAGTCCCCGATAAAAATCACAGATCGCCGCCATTACCAGAAAAAAACAATAATAAAAAAATTCATCCCATAGTTTGCAGATGCGATAACTTTTGCGCAAACCAATCAATATACGCCTATTGCGATTTTTTTTTTACCAAAAATATGTAGAAGAATATATATCGGTCTAAACTGATGAATACATTTGTTTTTTTATATATATTTTTGGATATGTATTTTAGCAGAAAGTAAAAAAAATAAATGTTTTAAAAAAAAAATGTCGGCCTTTTGTTGTTTATAGCGCAAAAAATAAAAACCGCAGAGGTGATCAAATACCACCAAAAGAAAGCTCTATTTGTGGGAAAAAAAGGACCTCAATTTTGTTTGGGTACCACGACCCCGCAATTGTCAGTTAAAGCGATGCAGTGCTGCATTGCAAAAAATGGCCTGGTCATTAAGGGGGTAAATCCTTCCAGGACTGATGTGGTTAAACTAACGCAGTGCCGTATAGCAAAAAATGGCCTGGTCGTGAAGAGGGGTAAATCTTCCAAAGCTGAAGTGGTTAAAGACAAACTGGAGGAGTTAAATGCACCAACCAGCAGAGACCATTTCTATGCAGATTTAATGAAGGAAAAAGATGGGTATGTGTATTGTGAGCTCAGGTCTTTAGCTGGACCCAGCACTACATGAGCATTTCATTGCAAAAATAAAGGCCACCCTATCACAAAACACTCTATGATTCTCTTACTCTTCTACTAGCAAACTGCCTCAGTAACCCCACACTTTTCCACGGACAGATATTCTGCCACCATCCCCGAACCACTTTTCTGCCAGCACAGTGCCCACCATTCCCAGATCGGTCCTCTGACACCACAGAGTCGTTCATGATTCCAGCACCTCTAATTCAGGATAAGGATTTTGCTGTCAAACCAGAGATCCAGTAATGGGGAAAATGGCCAAAATGAAAATTGCCAGTAATGGGCAAAAGCCAATTTTTCCAAGATTCTTTAACAGGATAAAAGTTTAGTTGGAGAGAAATCAAAACACTGTAAAAAATTGTAAGTACCATATATACTCGGGTATAAGCCGACCCGAATATAAGCCGAGGCACCTATTTTACGACAAAAAACTGGGAAAAAGTATTGACTCGAGTATAAGCCTAGGGTGTCCATCTGCATGCCTCACTGTGCCTCACTTTGCCTCACTGTGTCCATGTGCATGCCTCACTGTGCCCATGCCTCACTGTGTCAATGCTTCACTGTGCCCATACCTCACTGTGCCCATGCCTCACTGTCACTGTGCCCATGCCTTACTGTGCCCAATCTCCCTACCTGATCTCCGGCGCTGTGTGACTAGACCAGTATTTCTCAACTCCAGTCCTCAAGGCGCCCCAACAGGTCATGTTTTCAGGATTTCCCTGAGATGAAACAGCTGTGGTAACTACTAAGGCAGTGAAACTGATCAAATCACCTGTTCAAAATAATGGAAAGCCTGAAAACATGACCTGTTGGGGTGCCTTGAGGACTGGAGTTGAGAAACACTGGACTAGACTGACATTTAACATGGGAGTCTATGGAAGGGGTGCCCGGATTTGAAAAATCGGTGCTCCCTGGTACACTTGCACACTTGTAGATGAAGAGTGGGGCTACATGTGTGCCAAGCTTGGGGTCCGAGGGACCTAGGGCCGGCCAGTACTGGGTCCCCAAAATCACTGGAGAAATGACCGTTTAACATGGGAGTCTATGGAAGGGGTGCCCGGTTTTGAAAAATCGGTGCTTCCCGGCTGTAGGTTCTCTGAATAACATTTGTAGAGGAAGAGTGGGGATACATGTGTGCCAAGTTTGGGGTCCAGCAGACCTACGGCTGGCCGGGATCAGGCGCATAAAGGTGAAGATGGACACAGACTCGAGTATAAAAAATGTGCTGAAAAACTCGGCTTATACTCGAGTATATACGGTATATCAGCGGATGGCTTAAAGCATCTAGTTTTAATGATGCTTAAATGAAGGAAATTGTTAATCAGACAATAACACAGAAACATTGAATGGTGATGGCCAAGAAATAAAAAATAAACCAAGTTGTCCACGTGGATGGCCTTTTTAATGTTTTTTTTTTCCCCTCTATATTTCACGTATGCTGGAATTGTTAGAATACATACTTTTTTTGTCTAAAGACCTACGTTTATCCCAAGCCTGTTTTACTTATTGCCTAACCACCTGTGCTCAGTGTCCAAAAACTAAAAACTCAAATGTCTGAGACTGCAGAAACCCTATCTCCGATCACCAGATAGATGAAATGTATTACTAGAAATGGATGCGCTGTCTCCCTAGTTCATATAAACATAAAGGTGACAAATCAATACATAAAGATCAATGCAAATACATACAGTATGTGACATATGTTAAAATAAATAATTAAAAACATTTCATGCACCATATAAGATGAATAAAGTGCCCAAGTGCGTGAATAAATATACAATGAAAAGACCAACCAAAAAATTCATAGTCCACAAAACATCCCAAGCTGGCATTGTGAAGTTTTGTAACTTTATTTGGTGCTTCTTCGTACCAGAAGTAGCAGACTTTTTAGCTTTAGGAGGTCAGTATAGCCTGGATTGAATAAACCCGCAATCTGAGCAGCATCAGCATAAGGCGTACATCTGGCATATCCCATCATTAGATGGCTCCAACACACTCTCAAAGGGCTTCAATAGTTCCACTACTTGATTGTTATGTGCCACTCAGAGGGAAAAAAAAAAAACTCCATGGTCCAGTATAAACAAAGCCGAAGGGTTTATTAAGTAAAGGTACTCATAAGACTTTGCATGTATCAAGCGAATTGCATCCAACATGGTAAACACAATGCCACCCGACCAGCCGCATGCATGATGACCTCACGAGTAGACTCCACCAAATGTATTTTGTGTCAGAACACGGTCCCCTAAAGGTGTGTTCTGATACAAAATGTGTTGAGTGGAGTCTACTCATGACGTCATCACGCACTCCACTAGTGAAGCGGAACTGCAGTTACTGTGTTGGATGCAATTTGCTTGATACAGGCAATGTCTTGTGACTACCTTTACTTAATAAACCATTCGGTTTCATTGATAATGGGCCTTGGAGTTTTTATTTTTATTTTTCTCTCTCTGAGTGGCACATATAGATCAAGTAGTGGAACTATTGGAGCCCTTTGAGAGTGTGTTGGAGCCTTCTAATGTTGGCATATGCTAGATGTACACCCTGTGCTGATGCTGCTGAGATTGTGGGTTCTTCAATCTAAGCTATACTGACCTCCTA
The DNA here is from genome assembly GCA_029206835.1 of Rana muscosa. NCBI lineage: Eukaryota > Metazoa > Chordata > Amphibia > Anura > Ranidae > Rana > Rana muscosa. The sequence goes on from JARGYO010000094.1 coordinate 61,699,041, forward strand.
TAGCTATTTCTGGTAAGCAGTTTGCACACTTGAAGGTGGTGGAACACTTTGAGAAGCACCAAATAAATTTAAAACATTTCACAGCACCGGCTTGGGATGTTTTGTGGATTATACATTTTTTATGAACTTATAAAATTCATATGTTTACGAATTTGTATTGATTGTAATTATTTTTTATTATGTCATCACATTATACATTTGAATCACTTATTGAACTGTCACATATATACAGTATTTGCATTGACTTTTATGTATTGATTTGTCACCTTCTGTTTATATGATATAGGGAGACAGCACATTCATTTCTATTAATATGTTTCACTTATTGTACAATGCAAGAATGTTTCTATTTAGTCAACAGGACATATTTGCAAGTGGTAAATACAGCTCGGAAAGACTTCAACTATCTAAAAAAAAAAAAAATCTAGACAGCACATGTCATATTTTATTTTCCACAGAGACGGCAATACATGCAAATGAAATTATATTATTGAATTTACATGAGCGACGGGGACAAGTTCTCTATATAACATTCTGCGTATCCTGATTAGGGATGAGCTTCGTGTTCGAGTCGAACATACGTTCGACTCGAACATCGGCTGTTCGATCGTTCGACGAAGATCGAACGATTTGGGCCGTTCGCGCCAAATTCGAGTGACGCGAACGGCCCACAATGCACTACGCCATCGCAGTGTCATCCAGGCGCTGTGATTGGCCAAGCATGCACTGTGACCCCGCATGCTTGGCCAATCACAGCGCCGGCAGCGAGGAGAGCAATGATTGGCCACAGGCAGGATGCCTGTGGCCAATTATTGCTGAGGGTGTTTAGTACACGCCCCACACTATAAAAGGCCGCCAGCACGGCGGCCTAGTGTAGTGTGTTCCGGAGCAGGGATAGAGCAGCATAGGCAGGGACAGTGACTGTTATTTCTTTCTTGCTTAACCTGGATTCCTTTAGTTTAGGGAAAGAGAAGGATAGGTAGGGAGAGTGTCAGTGTGTTTTGTGCTTGTGCTATAGTGTGCTTTAAAAAAACATTTATTCTAGGGACAGAAAACTGTAGGTAGGGACAGTGTCAGTTTCTTTCACTCTGCAAGTCCTTGTTTCCAGGGACCTGGAAGGACAGTGAGTGAATTGTCCTTGTGCTATATTGTGCTTAAAAAAACATTTATTCTAGGGACAGAAAACTGTAGGTAGGGAGAGTGTCAGTTTCTTTCACTCTGCAAGTCCTTGTTTCCAGGGACCTGGAAGGACAGTGAGTGAATTGTCCTTGTGCTATATTGTGCTTAAAAAAACATTTATTCTAGGGACAGAAAACTGTAGGTAGGGAGAGTGTCAGTTTATTTCACTCTGCAAGTCCTTGTTTCCAGGGACCTGGAAGGACAGTGACTGAATTGTCCTTGTGCTATATTGTGATTAAAAAAAACATTTATTCTAGGGACAGAAAACTGTAGGTAGGGAGAGTGTCAGTTTATTTCACTCTGCAAGTCCTTGTTTCCAGGGACCTGGAAGGACAGTGACTGAATTGTCCTTGTGCTATATTGTGATTAAAAAAAACATTTATTCTAGGGACAGAAAACTGTAGGTAGGGAGAGTGTCAGTTTATTTCACTCTGCAAGTCCTTGTTTCCAGGGACCTGGAAGGACAGTGACTGAATTGTCCTTGTGCTATATTGTGATTAAAAAAAACATTTATTCTAGGGACAGAAAACTGTAGGTAGGGAGAGTGTCAGTTTATTTCACTCTGCAAGTCCTTGTTTCCAGGGACCTGGAAGGACAGTGACTGAATTGTCCTTGTGCTATATTGTGATTAAAAAAAAACATTTATTCTAGGGACAGAAAACTGTAGGTAGGGAGAGTGTCAGTTTATTTCACTCTGCAAGTCCTTGTTTCCAGGGACCTGGAAGGACAGTGACTGAATTGTCCTTGTGCTATATTGTGATTAAAAAAAACATTTATTCTAGGGACAGAAAACTGTAGGTAGGGAGAGTGTCAGTTTATTTCACTCTGCAAGTCCTTGTTTCCAGGGACCTGGAAGGACAGTGACTGAATTGTCCTTGTGCTATATTGTGATTAAAAAAAACATTTATTCTAGGGACAGAAAACTGTAGGTAGGGAGAGTGTCAGTTTATTTCACTCTGCAAGTCCTTGTTTCCAGGGACCTGGAAGGACAGTGACTGAATTGTCCTTGTGCTATATTGTGATTAAAAAAAACATTTATTCTAGGGACAGAAAACTGTAGGTAGGGAGAGTGTCAGTTTATTTCACTCTGCAAGTCCTTGTTTCCAGGGACCTGGAAGGACAGTGAGTGAATTGTCCTTGTGTTATATTGTGATTAAAAAAAACATTTTTTCTAGGGACAGAAAACTGTAGGTAGGGAGAGTGTTTTTTTTCTTTCACTCTGCAAGTCCTTGTTTCCAGGGACCTGTAAGGACAGTGAGTGAATTGTCCTTGTGCTATATTGTGCTTAAAAAAAACATTTATTCTAGGGACAGAAAACTGTAGGTAGGGAGAGTGTCAGTTTATTTCACTCTGCAAGTCCTTGTTTCCAGGGACCTGGAAGGACAGTGAGTGAATTGTCCTTGTGTTATATTGTGATTAAAAAAAACATTTTTTCTAGGGACAGAAAACTGTAGGTAGGGAGAGTGTTTTTTTTCTTTCACTCTGCAAGTCCTTGTTTCCAGGGACCTGTAAGGACAGTGAGTGAATTGTCCTTGTGCTATATTGTGCTTAAAAAAAACATTTATTCTAGGGACAGAAAACTGTAGGTAGGGAGAGTGTCAGTTTATTTCACTCTGCAAGTCCTTGTTTCCAGGGACCTGGAAGGACAGTGACTGAATTGTCCTTGTGCTATATTGTGATTAAAAAAAACATTTATTCTAGGGACAGAAAACTGTAGGTAGGGAGAGTGTCAGTTTATTTCACTCTGCAAGTCCTTGTTTCCAGGGACCTGGAAGGACAGTGACTGAATTGTCCTTGTGCTATATTGTGATTAAAAAAAACATTTATTCTAGGGACAGAAAACTGTAGGTAGGGAGAGTGTCAGTTTATTTCACTCTGCAAGTCCTTGTTTCCAGGGACCTGGAAGGACAGTGACTGAATTGTCCTTGTGCTATATTGTGATTAAAAAAAACATTTATTCTAGGGACAGAAAACTGTAGGTAGGGAGAGTGTCAGTTTATTTCACTCTGCAAGTCCTTGTTTCCAGGGACCTGGAAGGACAGTGACTGAATTGTCCTTGTGCTATATTGTGATTAAAAAAAACATTTATTCTAGGGACAGAAAACTGTAGGTAGGGAGAGTGTCAGTTTATTTCACTCTGCAAGTCCTTGTTTCCAGGGACCTGGAAGGACAGTGACTGAATTGTCCTTGTGCTATATTGTGATTAAAAAAAACATTTATTCTAGGGACAGAAAACTGTAGGTAGGGAGAGTGTCAGTTTATTTCACTCTGCAAGTCCTTGTTTCCAGGGACCTGGAAGGACAGTGACTGAATTGTCCTTGTGCTATATTGTGATTAAAAAAAACATTTATTCTAGGGACAGAAAACTGTAGGTAGGGAGAGTGTCAGTTTATTTCACTCTGCAAGTCCTTGTTTCCAGGGACCTGGAAGGACAGTGACTGAATTGTCCTTGTGCTATATTGTGATTAAAAAAAACATTTATTCTAGGGACAGAAAACTGTAGGTAGGGAGAGTGTCAGTTTATTTCACTCTGCAAGTCCTTGTTTCCAGGGACCTGGAAGGACAGTGACTGAATTGTCCTTGTGCTATATTGTGATTAAAAAAAACATTTATTCTAGGGACAGAAAACTGTAGGTAGGGAGAGTGTCAGTTTATTTCACTCTGCAAGTCCTTGTTTCCAGGGACCTGGAAGGACAGTGAGTGAATTGTCCTTGTGTTATATTGTGATTAAAAAAAACATTTTTTCTAGGGACAGAAAACTGTAGGTAGGGAGAGTGTTTTTTTTCTTTCACTCTGCAAGTCCTTGTTTCCAGGGACCTGTAAGGACAGTGAGTGAATTGTCCTTGTGCTATATTGTGCTTAAAAAAAACATTTATTCTAGGGACAGAAAACTGTAGGTAGGGAGAGTGTCAGTTTATTTCACTCTGCAAGTCCTTGTTTCCAGGGACCTGGAAGGACAGTGAGTGAATTGTCCTTGTGTTATATTGTGATTAAAAAAAACATTTTTTCTAGGGACAGAAAACTGTAGGTAGGGAGAGTGTTTTTTTTCTTTCACTCTGCAAGTCCTTGTTTCCAGGGACCTGTAAGGACAGTGAGTGAATTGTCCTTGTGCTATATTGTGCTTAAAAAAAACATTTATTCTAGGGACAGAAAACTGTAGGTAGGGAGAGTGTCAGTTTATTTCACTCTGCAAGTCCTTGTTTCAAGGGACAGAGAAGGACACCTGAAGGTAGCCCTTATTGCTTTTTTCCCATCTCCCTGCAGGCCATCTATTAGAATGTCTGGAAGGCAAACAAGGAGAGGCAGACAGTCAGGAGGCAATAAAAGAGGGCAAGCAGGCTCTGTGTCTGGGGGCAACAGTGCTGGTCGTGGACGCGGTGCATTGTCATCAGCACATGGCCATGGGACACGCTTGTCCTTCTTTTCGGCAGCTGGACATGTTGAGCCACATCATGCCGAAGACTTGGTAGAGTGGATGACCAAGCCCTCCTCCTCCTCCTCATCCTCTCTCACCCAGGCTCAGGGTACTGGAAAAGCAGCTGCCAAAGCGTCGTCTTCCCTGGTATCAATGTCAGACAAATCATCAGTCACTCCTTCCCTAGACCCACCATGTCCTCCTCCTGAGGAGTCCCCCGAACTGTTTCAGCACAGTGTTGGGTACATGCTCCAGGAGGATGCCCAGCGTTTCGAAGGGTCTGATGATGAAACCCAGCTAGAGGAAGGCAGTAGCGTGAGAGCAGACAGAGGGGATGCTCAAGAAGGACACCAATCTGGCAGTCATGTTCCAGCAGCTGCAGCATACTGCCAGATTGGCTCCAGTGATGAGGAGGGAGGGGATGATGAGGTCACTGACTCCACGTGGGTGCCTAATAGGAGAGAGGAGGAGGAGGAGGATGAGGAGGAGGCACATCTCCAACGAGGCAGGATGCCCTTTGGTGGCCAGCGTAAGGGCAGTACACCGACGGAATCACACCGCAGAGCTCCGCCTGTGCAGGGCGCTGCCTCTGCCCGTCATTCAAAAAGTTCTTTGGTGTGGGCCTTTTTTGAGGCTAGTGCATCAGATCGCACAGCTGCTGTTTGCAACATATGTCTCAAGCGTATATCGCGTGGCCAAAACATCAGCCGCTTGGGTACCACATGCCTGACCAGACATATGTTGACCTGCCATGCAGCTCGTTGGCAAGCCTACCTCAAAGACCCACACCAAAGAACAAAGCGGACCTCTCCTTGCACCGCATCAGCTGGGATCTCCAACCCCACTATAACTTCAGTCCTCTCTGAAACATGCACTGAGAGGAATGAAGGTGTAGAATTAGGTGTGTCACAGCCAAGTACTTGCGCCCACTCTGCTAGCAGTACACCGACGTCCGATTCTAGCAGGCAAATTTCCCTGCCCCAGCTGCTGGACCGTCGAAAGAAGTTCACTCCCAGCCATCCACATGCCCAGCGGTTGAATGCTAGCTTGGCTAAATTGCTAGCGCTTCAACTGCTGCCTTTTCAGTTGGTAGACTCGGCCCCCTTCCGTGAGTTTGTGCAATGTGCAGTTCCTCAGTGGCAGGTTCCCAAACGCCACTTTTTCTCACGGAAGGCTATTCCGGCTCTCTACCGGCATGTGGAAGGCAATGTCTTGGCCTCGCTGGACAGGGCGGTCAGCGGTAAGGTGCATATTACCGCTGACTCATGGTCCAGCAGGCATGGACAGGGACGTTACCTTTCTTTCACGGCCCATTGGGTCACTCTTTTGGCAGCTGGGAAGGATTCAGGACAAGGTGCAGTAGTGTTGGAGGTTGTCCCACCGCCACGCCTCCAAAATGCTACTACTGGTTGTGACACACCTCTCTCCTCCACCCCCTCCTCTTCTTCTTCCTCCATGGCCTCTTCCTGTGGTTTGTCCTATGAACCAGCGGTGCTCCGTAGCCGTTCACGGGGCTACGCAAGTACGCAGGCAAAAAGATGCCATGCCGTGCTTGCGCTGGTGTGTTTGGGGGACAGAAGCCACACTGGGGCAGAGGTCCTGTCTGCTCTGCAGGGCCAGGCCGAGAGGTGGTTGACGCCACGCCAGCTTAAGCCAGGAATGGTGGTTTGCGACAATGGCACCAACCTCCTCTCCGCCCTCCGACAGGGACAACTGACCCATGTGCCCTGTGTGGCTCACGTCCTTAACCTGGTGGTGCAGCGCTTCTTGGGCAGGTACCCGGGCTTACAGGATGTCCTGAGGCAGGCCAGGAAAGTCTGTGTGCATTTCCGCAGATCTTATAATGCCAGTGCTCGCCTGGCTGAGCTGCAAAAGGAGTTGAACCTGCCCAAGAACCGCCTTATATGTGACATGCCCACCAGGTGGAACTCAACGTTGGCCATGCTGCAGCGGCTGCACACGCAGCAGAGGGCCATCAATGAGTACCTGTGCGACTACGGCACCAGGACAGGGTCAGGGGAGCTTGGTTTTTTTTCTCCACGCCAGTGGGGCATGATCAGGGATGCATGCACTGTCCTGGCACCATTTGAGGAGGCCACGAGGATGGTGAGCAGTGACAGTGCATGCATCAGTGACACTGTACCTCTTGTCCACCTGTTGGAGCACACGCTGCGTGGAATAATGGACAGGGCACTTGAGGCAGAACAGAGGCAGGAAGAGGAGGACTTCCTTGCCTCTCAAGGCCCCCTTTACCCAGACAGTGTTCCTTCTGTCCCACCCATCGCACAGGAAGAGGAGGAGGAGGAGGAGGAGGAGGAGGAGGAGGATTGTGTCAGCATGGAGGTGGAGGCTGGCACTCAGCATCATCAGCAGCAGTCTTTTAGGGATGATTTACAGTCCCAAGAAACCAGTGGACTTGTACGTGGCTGGGAGGAGGTGGCTGCGGATCATGTCGTCCTTAGTGACCCAGAGGACTCCGGAGCGAATGCCTCAGCAAACCTACGCTGCATGGCCTCCCTGATCCTGCAAAGTCTGCGGAAGGATCCTCGTATTCTTCGGATCAAGGAGAGGGACCATTACTGGCTGGCCACTCTCCTTGATCCACGGTACAAGGGTAAGGTTGCGGACCTTATGTTACCGTCGCAGAGGGAGCAGAGGATGAGACAACTCCGGGAGGCCTTGCAGAAAGGTCTGTGCAACGCGTTCCCAGAGACTGGGAGGTTGCAAACTCCTGGTCCTGGACAACGAGTTGCTGAGGCTTCGGCCAGTCAAAGAAGGAGCGGTGGGGAAGGTGGCCGTCTGACCGATGCGTTCAGACAATTCTTTAGTCCGCAGCCCCAAAGTATGATCGGTTCCAGCAACCATCGCCAGCGTCTGATAAACATGGTGCAGGAATATCTAGGGGCAAGGTCAGACTTGGACACCTTCCCCACCGAAAATCCTCTGGCTTACTGGGTCTTGAGGATGGATCACTGGCCAGAGCTTGCACAGTATGCAATTGAGCTACTGGCCTGTCCTGCATCCAGCGTTCTTTCGGAACGCACATTCAGTGCTGCTGGAGGATTTGTCACGGATCACAGGGTGCGCCTGTCCACCGACTCGGTTGATCGACTGACTTTCATCAAGATGAACCAGTCTTGGATCACCACCAGCTACCACACACCTGATGCTGATATAACAGACTAATTGATTTTAACATGTCACATCCCTTCAAGACTGATGCTGATGCTGAGTGCCTGTGCTGTTATGTTGACTGGCTATCCTCCTCCTCCGAGTCCTCAATGATACGATTGATGATGATAGCTTGTAAGATCATTTTTGTTTATGGGTGCCGCCACCAGTGCCTAACGCCCAATTTTTCAGCCCCTGTTTAACAGGGGCGTGTAATTACAATTTTTGAAGCAATACTTTGCAACAGGGCTCATTGCTGTGCTCCAAGTACAGTATCTGTGAGGAGTTGCAGTGTTGTGCCACCAGTGCCTAACGGCCAATTTTTCAGCCCCTGTTTAACAGGGGCGTGTAATTACAATTTTTGAAGCAATACTTTGCAACAGGGCTCATTGCTGTGCTCCAAGTACAGTATCTGTGAGGAGTTGCAGTGTTGTGCCACCAGTGCCTAAGGCCCAATTTTTCAGCCCCTGTTTAACAGGGGCGTGTCATTACAATTTTTGAAGCAATACTTTGCAACAGGGCTCATTGGTGTGCTCCAAGTACAGTATCTGTGAGGAGTTGCAGTGTTGTGCCACCAGTGCCTAAGGCCCAATTTTTCAGCCCCTGTTTAACAGGGGCGTGTCATTACAATTTTTGAAGCAATACTTTGCAACAGGGCTCATTGCTGTGCTCCAAGTACAGTTGCTGTGAGGGGTTGCAGTGTTGTGCCACCAGTGCCTAAGGCCCAATTTTTCAGCCCCTGTTCAACAGGGGCATGTAATTACAATTCTTGATCTAATAATTCACAGCAGGGCCCATTGCTGCACCCACCAAGAGTAACTGTCAGGGCTTACAGTGTTGTGGCACCAGCACCACCATCAAAGGCCCAATTTTTACTACCACTGTTCAACAATTATATGTAATTAAAATTCCTGATATAATAGTTGACAGCAGGGCGTTCCAGCACCAACCAAGAGTAACTGTGAGTGCTTACAGTGTTGTGCCAACACCAACAACTAAGGGGCCTATTTCTGCAGAGTATATACGGCAGGTCCCTACTTTCAAACATCCAACTTACAAACGACTCCTACTTGCAAACGCAAGAAGACAACAGGAAGTGAGAGGAAATCTACCACTAGGAAGGAAAATTCTCTCCTGTAAGAATAAATATGGGAGAAAGGTGTCTCCTCTGTACTGATGCTTTATCAGCAATCCTTGTTTCAAGAAAAACACCACATTTCAAAAACAGTTGTCATTGGGACGGAAAGTGAGGTGAAATGTTCTGAACAGGGGCACAGACAGCAAAACAAATGTTACAGGGGTGATAACCCTTACCTATGTTTTCCAAAAAGTTTAAAAATAGATTTTTGGTCTGGAGCTACACTTCAACAATGTACCTGTTCAAAATTACAAACAGACTCTACATAAGAACAAACCTACAGTCCCTGTCTTGTATGCACCGCCTGTATAGGGCTGTTCAGAGTATATAGGGCCTTTTTTATTTTATGTGCGGGGTTCCCCTTAATATCCATACAAGACCCAAAGGGGCTGGTAATGGGCTGGGGTAGGGGGGGGGTCATGGGGTAGCTATGCCATTTTTCTTAAAGAATTTCATCCATATTACCGGGACCAGACATTACATTAAAGCCGCAAGCAGTTTTAAATGGCTTTTTTTTCCTTTAGAAGTGTCATTTTGTGCAGGGACAGTTCTAAACACGGGAAACACGTGGCACTTCACAGGCATACTTTAGACACCCCCCAGGTACGATATTTAAAGGAATATTTGACTTTTTTTTTTTCACTTTATGCATCATTAAAATGACTGCTCCCGAAAAACGACCGTTTTTAAAACTTCTTTTTGCATTGATACATGTCCCCTGGTGCAGAACCCGGGTTCCCAAACCCTTTTTAGGACAATAACATGCATAATAGTTGTTATAATTAGCACTTTAGAATTCGAACGTTCGCATCCATTGTATTTAATAGGGTTCTAATGTTCGTTCGAACTTTCGGTCCGTTCGCGGGTTCTGGTGCGAACCGAACCCGGGGGTGTTCGGCTCATCACTAATCCTGATCATTACACACAGCCTACTGCAGGACTCCACAGCCAAGTCTCTGCATACAGTACCTGTTTAGGAAGGAAGATCTCAGTTCATACTATGGATTTAATTCTGAAGAGGATATTTACAGCTGTGCTGTTGGCTGCGTGCTTTGTGGGAATCAAGATAAATGCCTTTATTGTGGTTGTTCACCTGAGGAAATGGAAAGAGCTGAAATCTCGGAGAACCTGCGAAAAAATCATCACCTGTCTGGGGATCCTCAGAAGCTTTGGCATGGTCTACAGTTTAATATATTTTTTCCCTTTAATGTATTTTCCTTGGTTCGTTCAATTACATGCTTTTTTCGTAGCAAATATAGTAATAGGGATGTTTTTGTACCTCTCCAATCTCTGGACCACCACTGTCCTCTGTGTATTTTACTGTGTAAAGATTACAAACTTCAAACATATATTATTCATCTTTCTGAAGCCCAGGATCTCCAGACTAGTCCCTTGGTTATTGATGGCATCTCTTCTGATATCTCTGATTTTTGGTATTTTAGCTGCTTGGGGTCTTGTGCATGTAGAACTACAAAGGACAACAGTTGGTACCATGAACAATATGACCAGCCATGATATTTTGATTTCAAATGGCCACCAAAAAGTGATAATATTGTTTGTATCCTCCTCATTCCCATTGATAATATTTTGTGTTGCAGTCAGTCTATTAATTCATTCTCTTTGGATGCACAGCATGCAGATGAGAAGAAGTGGGACAAGCTCTGGAAACCCACATTTAGAGGTCCACTTCAATGTTGTAAAAGGTATGGTCCTCTTCTTATCCTGTCAAATACTATATTTTACATGTGCTTTTTTTATTGGGTCACATGTTAGTGTCGGCCCATGGAATGTGTTCTGTGGCATTGTAATGAATGCTCTCCCATTACTCCATTCAGTGTTTATCATAGCAAGCAATTCAAAACTAAAAGAGACATGTCTAGAAATGTGGCATGGTCTTACAACATGTACTAAGACATGACAATTATAACGAGCTGGATTGCCACCACTGAAGGACTTTACTCTTAATATAGTGGAGTCAACTTCTTTCTTGGCTTCACAGCAGTGCTGGTGGAGACAAGACCAAGGAATATGCTGCTTTTGAGACCCTCAAGTGATGTTAAAAACCAGTGGGTGAGTCAAATACCTTTATCAACCTTTATTAAAAAAATGGCGATATCAACTGGCTGAAGACTTTATAATTCTTCAATATGTTCTTTTTCTGATTTATGTATTTTTGGTATATTTTCTGTAGACATTTTAAACAGACAATGTATCGTTTAGCGTTAAAATATGGATGCTACGAAGATACTAGATTATGCGATTGCATTTCGAAATCTAGACATTGTTTTGCATATACGTTGCAGCAAACTGGACCTGTTTTCCTTCCAATGGATCAAATACATGTTTTATGGATGCAACGTATTTTTTATTTTTAGTTGAACTTTATGGACATTAGTTTCACCCTACATAGTTAGCTTGTTTTGTATATTGGTGACGTTAAAAACCAGTGGGTGAGTCAATATCAACCTTTATATTAAAAAAAATGGCGCTGTCAACTGGCTGAAGACTTTATAATTCTTCAGTATGTTTTTTGTCTGATTTATGTATTTTTGGCATATTTGTTGCAGATATTTTAAACAGACAATGTGCTGTTTAGTTTTAAAATATAAATGGCTACTAAGATACTAGAAGATTATCTGATTGCATTTCGGAATCAAGACATAATTTTGTATACATGTTGCAGCAAACTGGACGTTTTTTTCCTTCCTTAATACCGCGTACACACGACTCTGACAAGAAAAACGACCGTGTGTGGGCTTTTCATCGTTTTTCCCGACGAGAAAAACGGCATGAATCACGATGAGAAAAATTAGAACATGCTCTAATTTTTCTTGTGATTCACGGCATTTTTTTCCGCGGCAGTTTTCCCATAGGGAAACACTGCCAGGGAGCCTACACACTGTCATTTTTCTTGACCAAGAGAAAAAATGTCAGGAAAACCGGCCGTGTGTAGGGGAACAAGCCGTTCCTCGTTTTTCCCGTCGATTTTCTCGACGGTGTTTTCACCGTCGAGAAAATCGATCGTGTGTACACGGCATTAGATCAAATGCATGTTCTATGGATGCAATGTATTTTTTATTTTTAGTTGAACTTTATGGACATTTGCTTCATCCTACGTAATTATCTTTCTTTGCATATTGCTAAAGTTAAAAATAGTTTTAATAATTTATGTAGCCTTATATTAAGTGAAAAACAATGAACTTGGTAACTAACACATTTAATTCGATTTTTTTTTTATCCTTTTGCATGGGTTCTGTAAGACCTAATTATATTTGTACCTAAAGCAAAATGTGAAAAAACATAGAACATATATAAAAGTCATTTTAAAGTGGAACTTAACATCAAAATAAAGACTTTTTATTGCAGAAGATAAATACTGTGTCTTTTCTTTCTGTATTATATGGCTGTATACAATAGACACGTGCATGATGAAAAAATTAGTTTTGTTTTGTTTTGATTCGTTAATCTAATTATTTCATTTAGTTAAATTCGGTTGATTCATTCAATTTGTTTTCGGAATTCGTTTTCGGAATTCGTAATTTTCGAATTTTCTTCAAATTTACAGATTTTTTTGATTCATAATTTGGGTATTCGGATATATCCGAATCTACGAAATAACAAAAAATTTGTCAGAATAATAATTCGGAACGAAATGAACCGCACATGTCTGGTATACAATAAGAAGTGTAGCCCACCCATAAGTATTGTCTTTTATTAGTAAGCAGGTACACTTCCTACTTGAGTATGATGATTTTCTTTAAAACCTGTGATTCAGTGAATTGGACTATTGGAATTAATAATCAATATATAAAGGGCAACTTTATTCATCTGTGGCTCTATGCTGAAAATAAGAGGAATTGTTAATGATAAACTGAGCAGCAAGTTCAATAATTACTAATGGAGTCACAGTTTTGACATTAGAACATCAAAGAATGTAATGTAAAAGTTCACTTTCCCTTATCTAGTTAATCTAATTGTAATATACTGTAAGTTTCAAACTTGGTAAGAAACAGAAACACCCATAATATGTATTATTTCTTCAAAGACTTTAAGAGAAGGAGTCTTTTCTGTATAAAGGTTTAATTTTTGCCTTTCAGTTAAAATTAATAATTTGTTTTGCTGTAGGATTTGTGCTATCTCTTTAGAAACATTAGACCTAAGCCTTGTACACATGGCCGGTTTTCTCTGCAAGAAAACTACTGGGAGAGCTTTTTTCCGAGAAAACCAGTCGTGTGTATGGTTTCTCGTCGGGAAAACTGCCGGAAATTTCGACGAGAAAAATAGAGAACCTGCTCTCTATTTTCTCGTTGGGATTCTCGTCGGCCTGTTTCCCGACGAGAAAACCGTGCGTGTGTATGCTTACCTGTCTCCAGGTAAACCCGCACATGCTCAAAAAGACTTTGACGCATGCGCGGTAGCATAGAAGGGTAGTGTAGGGTGTAGCAAGATGACGGCGATGGCATCGAATGTGACGAGCGCATGCTCGTCGTAGTCGATGACGTCACCGCGTTCTTGCCAAAAGAACGGCGGTTCTTTTAAATGTGTGTGTGTACACAGGGCTTGGCAGGACAAGCTTGAAAGGAATCCCGTTGAGAAAACCAGTGTTTTTATTTTGACGGGATTCTCGCCCGTGTGTACGAGGCTTTAAAGTATTGTATCATATTAAACCCTCCACTGTGGGTTCTGCACCTTCCACTGGTTTCAGTTGAGAAGTTTGGGTCTGTGCAATAAAAAATTCCACTTTACCCCTAATACTTATCCCTAGTGGGAATATTTGTCAGTAACATTATGAAAGACATTGAACAATTGATTGTGTCTGTGTCTGGAGATACAGCTAGATATTCTAATGTCAGTAGGCAAGAACAGAATTCCCTATCAAAATTATAACAAACTAAAATCTGAAATAACAGTGAAACCAGATAAGGGGGAATACTGGTTATTGGTAATTCTGTTGGCTAATGCTAATGAGATCTGGAATCAGCCAGCTGATGTAAATGCGTATAAGTAATTGAATTCTATTCATAAGTTTGAGGTTTCCAAAAACATAGACAACTGGTAACTGCAACACCCAATAAGAGTTTAATTGATGAAGATATTTTATTTTCTGATTGTGAAATTCCCTATCTATTACACTAGTGCTTTGTATAGTGTCAAAGATCCACTAGGTACAGATTTTAACAGCGCTAGTGGAATATAAGTGCTAACATATAATAAAATATGAACACAATTTAGGCACAAAGTGCAATTATCTGGTACTGATATAGTGATATAGTTAAATAAAGTGCCAATTGCTTCCAATGGCAATTCAAGATTCCAGGTTGAAAGGAATCTCAGAGAACACTCTCCCCTCTTATGACCCCACTCACCAGAGCTTTTGGACCCTCAGATTTGCAGTCCAGGGGTCAAAAATGCTTGTGAAGTTTATGAAGATGTAGTACATAGATCCAAGTTCAGAGAGGCTTCCACAAACGATTATTCATGCGGACCGAGGGAGATGGTGCATATTACAAAGAAAAAAGAAGGTACATAGTGAAGTACTGCCGGCACTGAATTACTGCGCATTTACAAAAACACATAGGTGATCCAGGTATGACATTGTTACACATTTCACTTTTTATCACTACTGTGTTTTCTTTTTTTTTTCCCATAAAGTTTTTATTGAGCAAAAGTCACAAACATCTTATTACAAGGTACAAGGTAGAACAAGTGCAGTCAAAGAACCAGCTTTAGGAACATCATATAGTAACACTACTAGGGATGAGCTTCGTGTTCGAGTCGAACATACGTTCGACTCGAACATCGGCTGTTCGATCGTTCGACGAAGATCGAACGATTTGGGCCGTTCGCGCCAAATTCGAGTGACGCGAACGGCCCACAATGCACTACGCCATCGCAGTGTCATCCAGGCGCTGTGATTGGCCAAGCATGCACTGTGACCCCGCATGCTTGGCCAATCACAGCGCCGGCAGCGAGGAGAGCAATGATTGGCCACAGGCAGGATGCCTGTGGCCAATTATTGCTGAGGGTGTTTAGTACACGCCCCACACTATAAAAGGCCGCCAGCACGGCGGCCTAGTGTAGTGTGTTCCGGAGCAGGGATAGAGCAGCATAGGCAGGGACAGTGACTTTTATTTCTTTCTTGCTTAACCTGGATTCCTTTAGTTTAGGGAAAGAGAAGGATAGGTAGGGAGAGTGTCAGTGTGTTTTGTGCTTGTGCTATAGTGTGCTTAAAAAAAACATTTTTTCTAGGGACAGAAAACTGTAGGTAGGGAGAGTGTCAGTTTCTTTCACTGTGCAAGTCCTTGTTTCCAGGGACCTGGAAGGACAGTGAGTGAATTCTCCTTGTGCTATATTGTGCTTAAAAAAAACATTTTTTCTAGGGACAGAAAACTGTAGGTAGGGAGAGTGTCAGTTTCTTTCACTGTGCGAGTCCTTGTTTCTAGGGACCTGGAAGGACAGTGAGTGAATTCTCCTTGTGCCATATTGTGCTTAAAAAAAACATTTTTTCTAGGGACAGAAAACTGTAGGTAGGGAGAGTGTCAGTTTCTTTCACTGTGCAAGTCCTTGTTTCCAGGGACCTGGAAGGACAGTGAGTGAATTCTCCTTGTGCTATATTGTGCTTAAAAAAAACATTTTTTCTAGGGACAGAAAACTGTAGGTAGGGAGAGTGTCAGTTTCTTTCACTGTGCAAGTCCTTGTTTCCAGGGACCTGGAAGGACAGTGAGTGAATTCTCCTTGTGCTATATTGTGCTTAAAAAAAACATTTTTTCTAGGGACAGAAAACTGTAGGTAGGGAGAGTGTCAGTTTCTTTCACTGTGCAAGTCCTTGTTTCCAGGGACCTGGAAGGACAGTGAGTGAATTCTCCTTGTGCTATATTGTGCTTAAAAAAAACATTTTTTCTAGGGACAGAAAACTGTAGGTAGGGAGAGTGTCAGTTTCTTTCACTGTGCAAGTCCTTGTTTCCAGGGACCTGGAAGGACAGTGAGTGAATTCTCCTTGTGCTATATTGTGCTTAAAAAAAACATTTTTTCTAGGGACAGAAAACTGTAGGTAGGGAGAGTGTCAGTTTCTTTCACTGTGCAAGTCCTTGTTTCCAGGGACCTGGAAGGACAGTGAGTGAATTCTCCTTGTGCTATATTGTGCTTAAAAAAAACATTTTTTCTAGGGACAGAAAACTGTAGGTAGGGAGAGTGTCAGTTTCTTTCACTGTGCAAGTCCTTGTTTCCAGGGACCTGGAAGGACAGTGAGTGAATTCTCCTTGTGCTATATTGTGCTTAAAAAAAAACATTTTTTCTAGGGACAGAAAACTGTAGGTAGGGAGAGTGTCAGTTTCTTTCACTGTGCAAGTCCTTGTTTCCAGGGACCTGGAAGGACAGTGAGTGAATTCTCCTTGTGCTATATTGTGCTTAAAAAAAATTTTTTTCTAGGGACAGAAAACTGTAGGTAGGGAGAGTGTCAGTTTCTTTCACTGTGCGAGTCCTTGTTTCCAGGGACCTGGAAGGACAGTGAGTGAATTCTCCTTGTGCTATATTGTGCTTAAAAAAAACATTTTTTCTAGGGACAGAAAACTGTAGGTAGGGAGAGTGTCAGTTTCTTTCACTGTGCAAGTCCTTGTTTCCAGGGACCTGGAAGGACAGTGAGTGAATTCTCCTTGTGCTATATTGTGCTTAAAAAAAACATTTTTTCTAGGGACAGAAAACTGTAGGTAGGGAGAGTGTCAGTTTCTTTCACTGTGCAAGTCCTTGTTTCCAGGGACCTGGAAGGACAGTGAGTGAATTCTCCTTGTGCTATATTGTGCTTAAAAAAAACATTTTTTCTAGGGACAGAAAACTGTAGGTAGGGAGAGTGTCAGTTTCTTTCACTGTGCAAGTCCTTGTTTCCAGGGACCTGGAAGGACAGTGAGTGAATTCTCCTTGTGCTATATTGTGCTTAAAAAAAACATTTTTTCTAGGGACAGAAAACTGTAGGTAGGGAGAGTGTCAGTTTCTTTCACTGTGCAAGTCCTTGTTTCCAGGGACCTGGAAGGACAGTGAGTGAATTCTCCTTGTGCTATATTGTGCTTAAAAAAAACATTTTTTCTAGGGACAGAAAACTGTAGGTAGGGAGAGTGTCAGTTTCTTTCACTGTGCAAGTCCTTGTTTCCAGGGACCTGGAAGGACAGTGAGTGAATTCTCCTTGTGCTATATTGTGCTTAAAAAAATCATTTTTTCTAGGGACAGAAAACTGTAGGTAGGGAGAGTGTCAGTTTCTTTCACTGTGCAAGTCCTTGTTTCCAGGGACCTGGAAGGACAGTGAGTGAATTCTCCTTGTGCTATATTGTGCTTAAAAAAAACATTTTTTCTAGGGACAGAAAACTGTAGGTAGGGAGAGTGTCAGTTTCTTTCACTGTGCAAGTCCTTGTTTCCAGGGACCTGGAAGGACAGTGAGTGAATTCTCCTTGTGCTATATTGTGCTTAAAAAAAACATTTTTTCTAGGGACAGAAAACTGTAGGTAGGGAGAGTGTCAGTTTCTTTCACTGTGCGAGTCCTTGTTTCCAGGGACCTGGAAGGACAGTGAGTGAATTCTCCTTGTGCTATATTGTGCTTAAAAAAAACATTTTTTCTAGGGACAGAAAACTGTAGGTAGGGAGAGTGTCAGTTTCTTTCACTGTGCGAGTCCTTGTTTCTAGGGACCTGGAAGGACAGTGAGTGAATTCTCCTTGTGCTATATTGTGCTTAAAAAAAACATTTTTTCTAGGGACAGAAAACTGTAGGTAGGGAGAGTGTCAGTTTCTTTCACTGTGCAAGTCCTTGTTTCCAGGGACCTGGAAGGACAGTGAGTGAATTCTCCTTGTGCTATATTGTGCTTAAAAAAAACATTTTTTCTAGGGACAGAAAACTGTAGGTAGGGAGAGTGTCAGTTTCTTTCACTGTGCGAGTCCTTGTTTCCAGGGACCTGGAAGGACAGTGAGTGAATTCTCCTTGTGCTATATTGTGCTTAAAAAAACCATTTTTTCTAGGGACAGAAAACTGTAGGTAGGGAGAGTGTCAGTTTCTTTCACTGTGCAAGTCCTTGTTTCCAGGGACCTGGAAGGACAGTGAGTGAATTCTCCTTGTGCTATATTGTGCTTAAAAAAAACATTTTTTCTAGGGACAGAAAACTGTAGGTAGGGAGAGTGTCAGTTTCTTTCACTGTGCAAGTCCTTGTTTCCAGGGACCTGGAAGGACAGTGAGTGAATTCTCCTTGTGCTATATTGTGCTTAAAAAAAACATTTTTTCTAGGGACAGAAAACTGTAGGTAGGGAGAGTGTCAGTTTCTTTCACTGTGCAAGTCCTTGTTTCCAGGGACCTGGAAGGACAGTGAGTGAATTCTCCTTGTGCTATATTGTGCTTAAAAAAAACATTTTTTCTAGGGACAGAAAACTGTAGGTAGGGAGAGTGTCAGTTTCTTTCACTGTGCAAGTCCTTGTTTCCAGGGACCTGGAAGGACAGTGAGTGAATTCTCCTTGTGCTATATTGTGCTTAAAAAAAACATTTTTTCTAGGGACAGAAAACTGTAGGTAGGGAGAGTGTCAGTTTCTTTCACTGTGCAAGTCCTTGTTTCAAGGGACAGAGAAGGACACCTGAAGGTAGCCCTTATTGCTTTTTTCCCATCTCCCTGCAGGCCATCTATTAGAATGTCTGGAAGGCAAACAAGGAGAGGCAGACAGTCAGGAGGCAATAAAAGAGGGCAAGCAGGCTCTGTGTCTGGGGGCAACAGTGCTGGTCGTGGACGCGGTGCATTGTCATCAGCACATGGCCATGGGACACGCTTGTCCTTCTTTTCGGCAGCTGGACATGTTGAGCCACATCATGCCGAAGACTTGGTAGAGTGGATGACCAAGCCCTCCTCCTCCTCCTCATCCTCTCTCACCCAGGCTCAGGGTACTGGCAAAGCAGCTGCCAAAGCGTCCTCTTCCCTGGTATCAATGTCAGACTCATCATCAGTCACTCCTTCCCTAGACCCACCATGTCCTCCTCCTGAGGAGTCCCCCGAACTGTTTGAGCACAGTGTTGGGTACATGCTCCAGGAGGATGCCCAGCGTTTCGAAGGGTCTGATGATGAAACCCAGCTACAGGAAGGCAGTAGGGTGAGAGCAGACAGAGGGGATGCTCAAGAAGGACACCAATCTGGCAGTCATGTTCCAGCAGCTGCAGCATACTGCCAAGTTGGCTCCAGTGATGAGGAGGGAGGGGATGATGAGGTCACTGACTCCACGTGGGTGCCTAATAGGAGAGAGGAGGAGGAGGATGAGGAGGAGGCACATCTCCAACGAGACAGGATGCCCTTTGGTGGCCAGCGTAAGGGCAGTACACCGACGGAATCACACCGCAGAGCTCCGCCTGTGCAGGGCGCTGCCTCTGCCCGTCATTCAAAAAGTTCCTTGGTGTGGGCCTTTTTTGAGGCTAGTGCATCAGATCGCACAGCTGCTGTTTGCAACATATGTCTCAAGCGTATATCGCGTGGCCAAAACATCAGCCGCTTGGGTACCACATGCCTGACCAGACATATGTTGACCTGCCATGCAGCTCGTTGGCAAGCCTACCTCAAAGACCCACACCAAAGAACAAAGCGGACCTCTCCTTGCACCGCATCAGCTGGGATCTCCAACACCACTATAACTTCAGTCCTCTCTGAAACATGCACTGAGAGGAATGAAGGTGTAGAATTAGGCGTGTCACAGCCAAGTACTTGCGGCCACTCTGCTAGCAGTACACCGACGTCCGATTCTAGCAGGCAAATTTCCCTGCCCCAGCTGCTGGACCGTCGAAAGAAGTTCACACCCAGCCATCCACATGCCCAGCGGTTGAATGCTAGCTTGGCTAAATTGCTAGCGCTTCAACTGCTGCCTTTTCAGTTGGTAGACTCGGCCCCCTTCCGTGAGTTTGTGCAATGTGCGGTTCCTCAGTGGCAGGTTCCCAAACGCCACTTTTTCTCACGGAAGGCTATTCCGGCTCTCTACCGGCATGTGGAAGGCAATGTCTTGGCCTCGCTGGACAGGGCGGTCAGCGGTAAGGTGCATATTACCGCTGACTCATGGTCCAGCAGGCATGGACAGGGACGTTACCTTTCTTTCACGGCCCATTGGGTCACTCTTTTGGCAGCTGGGAAGGATGCAGGACAAGGTGCAGTAGTGTTGGAGGTTGTCCCACCGCCACGCCTCCAAAATGCTACTACTGGTTGTGACACACCTCTCTCCTCCACCCCCTCCTCTTCTTCTTCCTCCATGGCCTCTTCCTGTGGTTTGTCCTATGAACCAGCGGTGCTCCGTAGCCGTTCACGGGGCTACGCAAGTACGCAGGCAAAAAGATGCCATGCCGTGCTTGCGCTGGTGTGTTTGGGGGACAGAAGCCACACTGGGGCAGAGGTCCTGTCTGCTCTGCAGGGCCAGGCCGAGAGGTGGTTGACGCCACGCCAGCTTAAGCCAGGAATGGTGGTTTGCGACAATGGCACCAACCTCCTCTCCGCCCTCCGACAGGGACAACTGACCCATGTGCCCTGTGTGGCTCACGTCCTTAACCTGGTGGTGCAGCGGTTCTTGGGCAGGTACCCGGGCTTACAGGATGTCCTGAGGCAGGCCAGGAAAGTCTGTGTGCATTTCCGCAGATCTTATAATGCCAGTGCTCGCCTGGCTGAGCTGCAAAAGGAGTTGAACCTGCCCAAGAACCGCCTTATATGTGACATGCCCACCAGGTGGAACTCAACGTTGGCCATGCTGCAGCGGCTGCACACGCAGCAGAGGGCCATCAATGAGTACCTGTGCGACTACGGCACCAGGACAGGGTCAGGGGAGCTTGGTTTTTTTTCTCCACGCCAGTGGGGCATGATCAGGGATAAATGCACTGTCCTGGCACCATTTGAGGAGGCCACGAGGATGGTGAGCAGTGACAGTGCATGCATCAGTGACACTGTACCTCTTGTCCACCTGTTGGAGCACACGCTGCGTGGAATAATGGACAGGGCACTTGAGGCAGAACAGAGGCAGGAAGAGGAGGACTTCCTTGCCTCTCAAGGCCCCCTTTACCCAGACAGTGTTCCTTCTGTCCCACCCATCGCACAGGAAGAGGAAGAGGAGGAGGAGGAGGAGGAGGATTGTGTCAGCATGGAGGTGGAGGCTGGCACTCAGCATCATCAGCAGCAGTCTTTTAGGGATGATTTACAGTCCCAAGAAACCAGTGGACTTGTACGTGGCTGGGAGGAGGTGACTGCGGATCATGTCGTCCTTAGTGACCCAGAGGACTCCGGAGCGAATGCCTCAGCAAACCTACGCTGCATGGCCTCCCTGATCCTGCAAAGTCTGCGGAAGGATCCTCGTATTCTTCGGATCAAGGAGAGGGACCATTACTGGCTGGCCACTCTCCTTGATCCACGGTACAAGGGTAAGGTTGCGGACCTTATGTTACCGTCGCAGAGGGAGCAGAGGATGAGACAACTCCGGGAGGCCTTGCAGAAAGGTCTGTGCAACGCGTTCCCAGAGACTGGGAGGTTACAAACTCCTGGTCCAGGACAACGAGTTGCTGAGGCTTCGGCCAGTCAAAGAAGGAGCGGTGGGGAAGGTGGCCGTCTGACCGATGCGTTCAGACAATTCTTTAGTCCGCAGCCCCAAAGTATGATTGGTTCCAGCAACCATCGCCAGCGTCTGATAAACATGGTGCAGGAATATCTAGGGGCAAGGTCAGACTTGGACACCTTCCCCACCGAAAATCCTCTGGCTTACTGGGTCTTGAGGATGGATCACTGGCCAGAGCTTGCACAGTATGCAATTGAGCTACTGGCCTGTCCTGCATCCAGCGTTCTTTCGGAACGCACATTCAGTGCTGCTGGAGGATTTGTCACGGATCACAGGGTGCGCCTGTCCACCGACTCGGTTGATCGACTGACTTTCATCAAGATGAACCAGTCTTGGATCACCACCAGCTACCACACACCTGATGCTGATATAACAGACTAATTGATTTTAACATGTCACGTCCCTTCAAGACTGATGCTGATGCTGAGTGCCTGTGCTGTTATGTTGACTGGCTATCCTCCTCCTCCGAGTCCTCAATGATACGATTGATGATGATAGCTTGGAAGATCATTTTTGTTTATGGGTGCCGCCACCAGTGGCTAAGGCCCAATTTTTCAGCCCCTGTTTTACAGGGGCGTGTACTTACATTTTTTTTAGCAATAATTTGCCATAGGGCTCATTGCTGTGCTCCAAGTACAGTATCTGTGAGGGGTTGTAGTGTTGTGCCACCAGTGCCTAAGGCCCAATTTTTCAGCCCCTGTTTAACAGGGGCGTGTCATTACAATTTTTGAAGCAATACTTTGCAACAGGGCTCATTGCTGTGCTCCAAGTACAGTATCTGTGAGGGGTTGTAGTGTTGTGCCACCAGTGCCTAAGGCCCAATTTTTCAGCCCCTGTTCAACAGGGGCATGCAATTACAATTCTTGATGTAATAATTCACAGCAGGGCCCATTCCTGCACCCACCAAGAGTAAGTCTGAGGGCTTACAGTGTTGTGGCAACGCCACCACCACCACCACCACGAAAGGCCCAATTTTTCAGCCCCTGTTCAAAAGGGGCATGTAATTACAATTCTTGATCTAATAATTCACAGCAGGGCCCATTGCTGCACCCACCAAGAGTAACTGTCAGGGCTTACAGTGTTGTGGCACCAGCACCACCATCAAAGCCCCAATTTTTACTACCACTGTTCAAGAATTATATGTAATTAAAATTCCTGATATAATAGTTGACAGCAGGGCGTTCCAGCACCAACCAAGAGTAACTGTGAGTGCTTACAGTGTTGTGCCAACACCAACAACTAAGGGGCCTATTTCTGCAGAGTATATACGGCAGGTCCCTACTTTCAAACATCCAACTTACAAACGACTCCTACTTGCAAACGAAAGAAGACAACAGGAAGTGAGAGGAAATCTACCCCTAGGAAGGAAAATTCTCTCCTGTAAGAATAAATATGGGAGAAAGGTGTCTCCTCTGTACTGATGCTTTATCAGCAATCCTTGTTTCAAGAAAAACACCACATTTCAAAAACAGTTGTCATTGGGACGGAAAGTGAGGTGAAATGTTCTGAACAGGGGCACAGACAGCAAAACAAATGTTACAGGGGTGATAACCCTTACCTATGTTTCCCAAAAAGTTTAAAAATAGATTTTTGGGCTGGAGCTACACTTCAACAATGTACCTGTTCAAAATTACAAACACATTCTACATAAGAACAAACCTACAGTCCCTGTCTTGTATGCACCGCCTGTATACGGCTGTTCAGAGTATATAGGGCCTTTTTTATTTTATGTGCGGGGTTCCCCTTAATATCCATACAAGACCCAAAGGGGCTGGTAATAGGCTGGGGTAGGGGGGGGGGGTCATGGGGTAGCTATGCCATTTTTCTTAAAGATTTTCATCCATATTACCGGGACCAGACATTACATTAAAGCCGCAAGCAGTTTTAAATGGCTTTTTTTTCCTTTAGAAGTGTCATTTTGTGCAGGGACAGTTCTAAACACGGGAAACACGTGCCACTTCACAGGCATACTTTAGACACCCCCCAGGTACGATATTTAAAGGAATATTTGACTTTTTTTTTTCACTTTATGCATCATTAAAATGACTGCTCCCGAAAAACGACCGTTTTTAAAACTTCTTTTTGCATTGATACATGTCCCCTGGTGCAGAACCCGGGTTCCCAACCCCTTTTTAGGACAATAACATGCATAATAGTTGTTATAATTAGCACTTTAGAATTCGAACGTTCGCATCCATTGTATTTAATAGGGTTCTAATGTTCGTACGAACTTTCGGTCCGTTCGCGGGTTCTGGTGCGAACCGAACCCGGGGGTGTTCGGCTCATCACTAAACACTACAAGCATGTATGGGGACATACAGAACTCTTGTGAAAGAGGTAAGGAACGTGTAGTCGGACCGAAGCCCTTAATGCTTTAACTCGTATTTCGACTGTCTACTAAGTTTGCTACTCGTCGTATTGCTTCTGGCATCGAAAGAGAGAGAGAGAAGAAAAAAAAAAAAGAGGAAAAAAAAAAAAAAAAAGGAAGATGGTGTCTATGGGATAGCAGGAAGGAGATGAGGTGAGGGAAAAGAAGAAGAGAAAAAGAGTAAGAGAGAGAGGGATCCGGCCTACAAAGTGG
The DNA here is from genome assembly GCA_029206835.1 of Rana muscosa. Classification (NCBI taxonomy): domain Eukaryota; kingdom Metazoa; phylum Chordata; class Amphibia; order Anura; family Ranidae; genus Rana; species Rana muscosa. The sequence goes on from JARGYO010000094.1 coordinate 61,723,116, forward strand.
AGACGCGAGAAAAGGGGGGGGGGAATGGGAAAGGGGAGGGGGGATTAGGGGGTGGGGGGCTGGGGGGCAACCACCAAGGCGGGGTTCATGTCTCACACACAGATGGGGGTAGGGGTATATTTGAGATAACGATGAAGGGGATAGGAGAAGATATAGCCTAGGGGGCCGGAAGGCGTAGGGGAGCTGATAAAGTGACGGGGAGGGGGCAAGATGGGGGTAGGAGGTAGGGGTGAGGGTGGGGGGAGTGAACACTCGTTTAGTTGTCTGTGAGCCTGAACGAGGCGGTGTCACCCTAGGGGATCGTTCTCTAATCTGGGGGGACATGTTGTTTGTATTCTGCTGTTGTTGTGAAGTGTGACCAGCAGGACCAGGTAGTCGAGAACTTCTCCATTCTTTCCTGGGAAATGTGGATCAGCTCTTCCATGTCACAAATTCTTGAAATAGTCGTAAACCATTCCTTAAGTGACGGTATATGACCGGAGCGCCAGTGTTTGGGGATGCACAGTCTAGCCGCATTAATCATGTGCATGGCTAGGGATTTGAAGTAGACTTTTCTAGATAGGGAGGTGTGGTGCAGGAGGAATTGTGCTGGTGTGAAGTCCAGGGAGTATGTGGTGACCGATGTGATGAGCCTGTGAACTTCCCTCCAGAAAGGTTGGATATGTGTGCAGTCCCACCAGATATGTAACATGGTTCCCACTTCCGCATTACACCTCCAGCATGTGTTGGAGGTTGAAGGGGCAAATTTGTGAAGGAGGGATGGGGTTCTATACCACCTAGTGAGAACTTTATACCCGTTCTCCTGAATAGCGACATTCAGTGATCCCCTATGTGCATATTCATGGACTCTCATCCACTCAACTGGTGTCAGGGGGGTAGGAAGTTCCCTATTCCACGAGACTTGCGACGGTGAGGAGGCCGAGTCTTTAGGGTCTATAAGTAGGAGGTATAGAAGGGAGATGAGGTGTCTTTGGGGGGTTTTATGATGACAAAGGGTTTCGAATGGCGTGAGTGGTCTTGTCCAGCTGTCGTGAGCTACATGAGTGGAGAGAAAGTGATGTATTTGTCTGTAAGTCCAGAAAGGGAAGGACGAAGTGTTGGAAATGCGCTTGAGGTCTTCGATCGAGGCAAGCTTGCCATCGATGTACAGTTGCGAAGCAATAATGTCCTGGAATGGCCATTCCTGTTTGAGGAAATTGGGTGACTCACCCGGGAGGAATTCAGAATTTCCTCTCAGCGTAGTTAACGGGCCCGGGGTAGGTGCAAGGGATCTGGTGGTAGGGGATGACTTGAGGAGCGCCAAGGAGGTGTGAATGAAAGGGTGTGAAACTACGGACTGTGGCCATTGTTTCGGGGATAACCAAGGGAGGAGTCGTATTGGAATGGGCGAAAAGGAGTCTTCCAACGTGGTCCAAATCTTTTCATAGGAGTGAATACACCAATCCGCGATTCTCGTGAGATGGCAGGCCACAAAATATTTGTACAGATCTGGGAGAGCAATACCCCCTTTAGATTTGGGCCAGGTGAGTCTAGCGTATTTGATTCTAGGGGGGGAGGCTTTCCACAAAAATGTGGAGCAGGCCTTTCGATAGGAAGAAAAAAATCCTGCGGGGATAGACAATGGGATGGTTTGGAACAGATATAGCAGACGTGGGAGTAAGATCATTTTAATCAGGGCGGCCCGGCCAAACCATGAGACATTAACTGTCGACCATTCCCTAAGGTGTTCTTGGGCCTTGCTCAGAGCTGGGGGGAAGTTGAGGGCATAAAGATCCTTAAGACAGGACGGGATCCGAATTCCAAGATAGGAAATTGCGGTCTTTTCCCAATGAAATGGGAAGGACTCCTGACAGTGGGTGACCTCCTGTAATGGAAGGGTGACGTTCAGGGCCTGGGACTTTGTGTAGTTAATTTTCAGGTTTGAGATTACCCCAAAGGCTTCCAAATCTTCCAAGAGCGATGGGAGGGAGGTACGCGGCGAAACGAGAGAGAGCAGGATGTCGTCCGCGAAGGCGGCTACCTTAAATTCCCTGCCCTTAACCATCAGTCCCTTAACATCCGCGTTTTCTCTACGTTTGTTTAAAAGGGGTTCTAGGGAGAGGATGTAGATCAGGGGGGAAAGGGGGCAGCCTTGGCGAGTGCCATTGTTGATGGGGAAGGCGTTCGACAGGTGGCCGTTAACTCTCACCGCCGCCGTGGGACCATCGTATAACGCCATTATGGAGGTGAGCATGCGGTCTTCCAGGCCTATGCCTTTTAGGACTTCTCGCATATAATCCCAGGCCACCCTGTCAAACGCCTTCTCCGCATCAAGCGAAAGTAGGAATCCCGGGGTTTTAGTTGAGGTGAGCCAATGATGTAGGTTAAGGGTTCGTATGGTATTGTCACGGGCCTCTCGACCCGGAACAAAGCCCACTTGGTCCCTGGATATAAGACCAGGGATCAGAGGTGTCAACCTGTTGGCAAGTATTTTGGAATAGATTTTTATGTCCACATTAAGGAGTGAGATTGGCCTATAATTGGCTACCTGAAGGGGATCCTTCCCTTCCTTGGGGATTACGGTGATGTGTGCCTCTAGCAATCTGGTTGGTCGGTCTCGCGGGTTGGCCAGGGCATTAAACATCTGTAGGAGATTGGGAGACAGGACATCCGCAAAGGATTTGTAATACTGGAGAGTGTACCCATCGGGGCCCGGACTTTTGCCTAGCTTCATTTGTTTCAGGACTGTCTCTAGTTCTCCTAGCGAGAATTGCCCCTCTAGGGATTGTGCCTGCTGGGAAGACAGAGGTGTGGGGCCATACTGAGAGAGAAAATCCGTAATGAGTGCTTGGCGTGTGTCAACCGAGATTCGGGGCGGCTGCCTGGGGTGAAGGTTGTAGAGCTTACTGTAAAAAGATTCAAATTCTTTTGCGATATCCTCGCTCTTGGCCAGGAGGGTACCCCTGGGATCGCGTAAGGCGTGTATGGTGGACGAGGGTTTGGCCGTCTGAACTGATCGAGCTAAAAGGCGGCCGCTCTTGTTGCCCTGTTCATAAAACACCCTCTGGCCTAGGATGTATCGTCTCTTTGTGCGTTTACCCAGTTCCTCAGCGAGAAGCAAGTGGGTCTGAATTAGCTCCTGTAGGGTGGTCTGGGCTTGTGATTGTTTATGCGATAATTCCAATGATCTAAGCCTTGTGAGGAGGGAGTGTATTCTTTCCTGATGAAGTTTTTTGGCCTGAGAATTAAGAGTCAGCAGTTCCCCCCTAATCACACACTTGTGGGCTTCCCATAGGGACAGTGGAGAGATGTCCGGACTAGCATTTTCCTGGAAGTATAGCTTAATACGTGTGCGAATGCGTTCCAGGATAATTGGGTCTTTCAAGCAGGAAGGGTTAAACCGCCAGACTTTGGACATGGGGTAGGTTTCTGGAAACAATAGTGTGACAGTAATGGGGTGGTGGTCTGAGAGGAACATCGGCTCGATGGAAGAGTGATGAAGGGCGGGGAGGTCAAACTGGGAAAGGAGGAACAGGTCGATTCTTGAGTATTTCTGGTGCGGGGCCGAGAAAAATGTGTAGTCTTTGGTTGAGGGGTAAAGGGTGCGCCATGCATCATGAAGGTTCAGGGATTGTAATTGGGCTTTGATGTGACGTAATGCCTTATATGTAAGTATTGACGAGCCTGTAGAGGTATCTAGGATGGGGTTTAAAGGTACATTGAAGTCTCCACCCAGGAGGACTAGACCGCTCTTGAATGTGGCCAGGAGGGCACAAATCTTGCGGAGGAAAGAGACCTGATGTTCGTTAGGGCAATAGATGTTAGCCAGAGTAATTGGCTTTGATGCGTATGTTCCCTTAATAAAGATAAACCTTCCTTCTGGATCCACCAGGGAGTCCGTCAGAAGAAAATTGGCGTGTCTCGATATAAGAATCGATACCCCCTTGGATTTGGACACCGGGTTGGTGGCATGAAGGGAAGAGCGGTATATGTGGTTAGAAAGTTTAGGGATGGCGTCAGATCGAAAATGAGTCTCCTGTAAAAAAATAAAGTGAGCCTTATGTTTGGTAAGCGAAGATAGGACCTGCGACCTTTTTTCTGGTACGTTAAGGCCTTTCGTGTTCAACGAGACACATTTCAGGGTCAGAGGGACAATTGTTCTAGGGGGGGTCTGCATTGTGGGGTGTTAGGCAGATGCTGGAGAGAAAAACTGGCTATCGAGAATGATAGGGACTTACTCAAAGAATGGATACGAGGGTCACTCCCCCGGGGGGGCGGGGGGGAGGGAGGGGAGGTAACACACAGGGAGAAGGATGGATTAATGGGGGGGGGGGAGATAAGCGGAGAAGAAGGTCAGGAAGAGATAGGAATAGGAAAAATAAAGATATACAAGTCTTAAAAAAAAAAAAAAAAAAAAGAAAAGGGGGGGAAGTATAGAGAAAAGGAAAGAGAAGTACCAGAGGTGGGAGTCGCTAGGCTATCCACCTGTATGGGTCAGGGGTAAGATCTGGGTTGTCAGCCGCGTCTCTATGAGACCGCTGTGTGGCGGTAGTAGGGTGAACGACAACCACAGCCTAACTGTGAACCGGGGGTCTAAGAGAAGCACGTGGGGGAGCCCGCGTACCGCGGGGCCCCATATAGTGTAGTGGGGAGCCTACCGTAAAGGAGAAGCAACAGATGAAACGGGGGTTAAGAGCATAGTAACAATACCTTAATCAACCTAACAAAACATAACATAGCAAGTTCCAATATTCGAATCCAGGGCCAGTAAAGGCCAACCGTGCTATTGTCAAGTAGGACTCTGGGGAGAATTCAAGAGCAGACGACAGCCTGTGAGGTAATCAGGGCGGATGACAACCTTTTCAAGCTAATCTTGGCATGGCGGTCTGGGGTAGGGAATGGTGGGGGGCGAGGGCGGGGGAATATAGTGGGTGGAAGGCGGGGACCGGGAGGGGGAGGGAGAGAGGAAGGGAGTAAGCACTAGGATATGTGAAGGGATGGAATGAGAGGAGGAGGTGGAGGGGGGAGGAGGGGAGAGGGTAGGGGGGAAGAGGTGAGGGTGTGGGGGGGGAAGAGGGGAGGGGGGGAAGAGGGGAGGGGGTGGGGGGGAAGAGGGGAGGGGTGGGGGGGAAAAGGGAAGGGGGTGAGGTGGGAAGAGGGGAGGGGGTTGGAGGGGGTGAGGAGGGGGTTGGAGGGGGTGGGGGGGGAAGAGGGAGGTAGTAGGTAAAGTGGGGTGAAGGACAGGGGGGGAAGAAGAAAAATAAAAAAAAGGGGGGCGGAGAAGGAAGGGAGGGGGACAGAGGGGGGGTGAGGGGGGAAGGAGGGGAGGTGAGGGGGGAAGGAGGGGGGGGGAGGTGAAGGGAGGGGGGCTAGGGGAGTAGAGCCCGGGGGGGGTAAGGAGGGAGAGGGGAGGGTGCTAATGGGTGGGAGGACACCCAAAATGGGTCGGGGATGATGCCCCGCGCCCTGTCCGCGTGTCAGAGATGGGGGGGACCCTCGGGCCCCGACCCGCGCGGCAGCCATCTATGGGAGCTCCGTCAGCCCACCCCCCCGGCTCAAATTCGACGAGGGAGAGGGTTGGGAAGGAGCAAATGTGAACAGGGACTACAGGAAAACACTGGCAATGGGTGATAAAACTGCCGAAAAAATTAACATAAAGGCAAATAAGTAAAAAACAAATAGGTAGCATATATACGTTGCCTGTGGGGACGTGAATATTGTCCCCGTTTAAGTAAGCGTCCCTGGAGAAGATGTTGCGCCCGGAATGAAGGCCGAGGTATAGGGCCATGGACGGTTTCGCCTACCCGTTTCAGGAGGCGATTGACAGTTCAGATCAAGCCTCACCTGTAGAGCGGTCTGTCGGCCTTTCAGGAGAGAGTCTATGGTGCTGCATGAACGTGAGGCCACACACGAATCCCAGGTCTGGCTACCAGCACTCAAGCAGAACCTCCCGCCAGACATAGTCGGTCTATGGGAGAGAAGAAGAAAAAAAAAAAAAAAAGGGGGGGGGGGTTCCTCCGGGACATTTCGCCAACCGGCGCTTAACCTCAGGGCAAGCTATGAAAGATCCGCTCATGTGATGGAATTCCGGGGCTGTGAGAGGGGAAGACAATAAAGTAGTTCTCTGGGGAGAGACACATCTCGGTTCAGTCCCCAAGGTGGAGCAAGACGTGGCCAAATCGAGGAAAGTCCAGCCTTGGATAGCGGTGCAGAAGGGGTTGAGATAGAATCCACGGGCGCCGCTGTGGGCCGGTCTCCGAGAGCTTGGGTGGCTCCCGTAGGTCACTGGAGGGGGAGCCGGGGAGGGGGAGCATCATCCGTGGGGTACAAGGGGACTGTAGTAAAGCGGGGGGGGGAACACTCACAGGTTGCCGGTCTCCATCCTTCTCAAGCCATCCAGACAAACAGTCAGTACCTCTCCCTACACACGCGGCGGTGAAGGGCTACGTTGGCGTAATTCCCGGCGTGAGGAGCGGGCATTCGGAGACATCGGTCCGGGTCTACGATGGCGCGGTCTCTGACGCGAGGCTTTCGGTGAGGGGTTGAGGGAGACAGGGAGCCAAGGTTCTGTCGGAAAGTAGAGCGCGTACCATTCAGGTAATTCTACGTTGGGCAAGTCGAGTTGTTCACAGAACGCCAGAAGGTCTTCCGGGGTGCGGAGTAGGGCCGAGCGCCCCCTTGCGGATGCGGACAGAGCGAACGGGAATTTCCAGCGATACTGAATGTTTCTAATCGTAACGCCTCCAGCAATGGTCGTAGTGCTCTCCTATTCCGGAGAGTGATCTGTGAGAGATCTTGGAACAGTTTAACCTCAGTGCCATTAAAGAGAATGCGTCCCCTTTCTCTCGCCTTACGCAGTATCTCTTCCTTAAGGGGAAAATTGACAATACAGCAAATGATGTCTCTGGGGGGCTCGTTGTCTCGGGGTAGGGGACGGAGAGCGCGGTGGGCCCTTTCCATGTCAATGGGGGAATCCGCCGGGCGTTCCATCAGGTCATTGAAGATCGCAGTAATGGTTTGTTGCACAGCATTAGGGTCTACCGTTTCGGGGATCCCTCGCACCCTAATGTTGTGCCTCCGTCCCCTGTTATCCAAGTCTTCCACGTGCCTATGGAGCTCAAAGACTTGGGCCAATTGGGAGTCATATGTAGACTGTACCTGGCGAATGGCCGCCGCGTGTGTCAGAGTCGTCTGCTCCACGTCGTCGATCCGGTGGACGACCGCGAGCAGCTCGGTCTTCAAATCTGCTATGGCTGCCGTCACTGCGTTTTTTATATCCGAGGCAACCTTCTCCAAGTCGAATAGGCTGGGAGGGAGTGCCCCACTGGGGCTCGGTGTTGTTGCTCCTGGCATGATGGTGGATGGCTGCCCGTCAGGCGAGGCCGTGGCTTGGGCCTGTAATGGCGCATGTGCCTGTGATGGCGTGGAGGCCTGAAGTTTTTGTGACCGGAATAAGTCCGGTATGTTCCTCCCCAAGTGAGACTGGAGATCTTTGGGGGTGCGAGATGTGGAAGAGCTTCTTGTGTTCCTGTGCATAGCAGAAAATAAAACGGCAGGCTCCCGTTTAAGTAGAAAAAACACCCCGGTCACACAGGAGCTCTCAGTTTAGGCATCCATCTCGGTCTCCGTCCAGGCCACGCCCCCACTACTGTGTTTTCTTACTCTAATCTACTCCTATGTAGTTAATGGGGGGTTGTTCTCCCCCCCCCTCCCCCTTTGTTTCACCTAGGGTATTCTTGGTCCACTTTTTGGTTTTCACTGTTATTATTATTTTAACATTAATACAACATTACTTATTTAGCTACCACTGCACCTATTATATTAATGGATGAAATGCTACCAATTTTTTAACCCATAAATAATCACTATGCCATGCACCCTCTACTATATTATAATTCCTATATTGATCCCTACATTTATTTACTATTAATACTATTATATTATAATTTTTTCAGATTGATGCTTTTGGGGTTAGCCGCCTTAGATTCCGGGGCAGACTGACATTCCAGCCTACCTCCAGTTCCCTCAGTCCATGTCCAGACTCTGATTTGACTTGCAAGTATCAGTGACCAATTTTTACTATGTTTCTTTTTCTATAGTCTTTATTACATTTTTACGTGATCACTCATCATATCTACTTTTAAACATCTTTAGACAATATCTCTGCATCTGCTCCTGAAGAAGAGTAGCGCTACAGCTACGAAACGCGTTGAGCTAATAGATGCCTTCCCTGCTGTTCTTTTTATTCAAGATACCATGATTACAGTTCACTGGAATATACCTATATATTACTTACTGTGGGAATACGTTGAAACTAGTTTGGTGTGTCATCATTATGTCATTACTGTGGCTCTAGGCCAATATGCTATCAGTGTGTCATTGTGCTATTCTGTTCATTTATTACTATGTATCATGTCATGGGAAAAAAAGTTTTTTTACTTTACTATGATGGTTACTACATGTCTATGCATTTACTATATGGCTCCACCACCAGACAGCATTATAGTACCATGCAATGCTATTTTCCTGGCTGCACGCTTCAATTCAAAGTCCCCAAATTTTTTTGTTATTTTATATCAACCTATTGGGGATGGAGGTACATCTAGCTGGCCTCACCTTAAAGTCCCAACCTCTTAGTTTCAATTAGTGATGAGCCGAACACCCCCGGGTTCGGTTCGCACCAGAACCCGCGAACGGACCGAAAGTTCGAACGAACATTAGAACCCTATTAAATACAATGGATGCGAACGTTCGAATTCTAAAGTGCTAATTATAACAACTATTATGCATGTTATTGTCATAAATAGGGTTTGGGAACCCGGGTTGTGCACCAGGGGACATGTATCAATGCAAAAAGAAGTTTTAAAAACGGTCGTTTTTCGGGAGCAGTCATTTTAATGATGCATAAAGTGAAAAAAAAAAAGTCAAATATTCCTTTAAATATCGTACCTGGGGGGTGTCTAAAGTATGCCTGTGAAGTGCCACGTGTTTCCCGTGTTTAGAACTGTCCCTGCACAAAATGACACTTCTAAAGGAAAAAAAAGCCATTTAAAACTGCTTGCGGCTTTAATGTAATGTCTGGTCCCGGTAATATGGATGAAATTCTTTAAGAAAAATGGCATAGCTACCCCATGACCCCCCCCCCTACCCCAGCCCATTACCAGCCCCTTTGGGTCTTGTATGGATATTAAGGGGAACCCCGCACATAAAATAAAAAAGGCCCTATATACTCTGAACAGCCGTATACAGGCGGTGCATACAAGACAGGGACTGTAGGTTTGTTCTTATGTAGAATCTGTTTGTAATTTTGAACAGGTACATTGTTGAAGTGTAGCTCCAGCCCAAAAATCTATTTTTAAACTTTTTGGGAAACATAGGTAAGGGTTATCACCCCTGTAACATTTGTTTTGCTGTCTGTGCCCCTGTTCAGAACATTTCACCTCACTTTCCGTCCCAATGACAACTGTTTTTGAAATGTGGTGTTTTTCTTGAAACAAGGATTGCTGATAAAGCATCAGTACAGATGAGACCCCTTTCTCCCATATTTATTCTTACAGGAGAGAATTTTCCTTTCTAGGGGTAGATTTCCTCTCACTTCCTGTTGTCTTCTTTCGTTTGCAAGTAGGAGTCGTTTGTAAGTTGGATGTTTGAAAGTAGGGACCTGCCGTATATACTCTGCAGAAATAGGCCCCTTAGTTGTTGGTGTTGGCACAACACTGTAAGCACTCAGTTACTCTTGGTTGGTGCTGGAACGCCCTGCTGTCAACTATTATATCAGGAATTTTAATTACATATAATTGTTGAACAGTGGTAGTAAAAATTGGGGCTTTGATGGTGGTGCTGGTGCCACAACACTGTAAGCCCTGACAGTTACTCTTGGTGGGTGCAGCAATGGGCCCTGCTGTGAATTATTAGATCAAGAATTGTAATTACATGCCCCTTTTGAACAGGGGCTGAAAAATTGGGCCTTTCGTGGTGGTGGTGGTGGTGGCGTTGCCACAAGACTGTAAGCCCTCAGAGTTACTCTTGGTGGGTGCAGCAATGGACCCTGCTGTGAATTATTAGATCAAGAATTGTAATTGCATGCCCCTGTTGAACAGGGGCTGAAAAATTGGGCCTTAGGCACTGGTGGCACAACACTACAACCCCTCACAGATACTGTACTTGGAGCACAGCAATGAGCCCTGTTGCAAAGTATTGCTTCAAAAATTGTAATGACACGCCCCTGTTAAACAGGGGCTGAAAAATTGGGCCTTAGGCACTGGTGCCACAACACTCCAACCCCTCACAGATACTGTACTTGGAGCACAGCAATGAGCCCTATGGCAAATTATTGCTAAAAAAATTGTAATTACACGCCCCTGTAAAACAGGGGCTGAAAAATTGGGCCTTAGCCACTGGTGGCGGCACCCATAAACAAAAATGATCTTCCAAGCTATCATCATCAATCGTATCATTGAGGACTCGGAGGAGGAGGATAGCCAGTCAACATAACAGCACAGGCACTCAGCATCAGCATCAGTCTTGAAGGGATGTGACATGTTAAAATCAATTAGTCTGTTATATCAGCATCAGGTGTGTGGTAGCTGGTGGTGATCCAAGACTGGTTCATCTTGATGAAAGTCAGTCGATCAACCGAGTCGGTGGACAGGCGCACCCTGTGATCCGTGACAAATCCTCCAGCAGCACTGAATGTGCGTTCCGAAAGAACGCTGGATGCAGGACAGGCCAGTAGCTCAATTGCATACTGTGCAAGCTCTGGCCAGTGATCCATCCTCAAGACCCAGTAAGCCAGAGGATTTTCGGTGGGGAAGGTGTCCAAGTCTGACCTTGCCCCTAGATATTCCTGCACCATGTTTATCAGACGCTGGCGATGGTTGCTGGAACCGATCATACTTTGGGGCTGCGGACTAAAGAATTGTCTGAACGCATCGGTCAGACGGCCACCTTCCCCACCGCTCCTTCTTTGACTGGCCGAAGCCTCAGCAACTCGTTGTCCAGGACCAGGAGTTTGTAACCTCCCAGTCTCTGGGAACGCGTTGCACAGACCTTTCTGCAAGGCCTCCCGGAGTTGTCTCATCCTCTGCTCCCTCTGCGACGGTAACATAAGGTCCGCAACCTTACCCTTGTACCGTGGATCAAGGAGAGTGGCCAGCCAGTAATGGTCCCTCTCCTTGATCCGAAGAATACGAGGATCCTTCCGCAGACTTTGCAGGATCAGGGAGGCCATGCAGCGTAGGTTTGCTGAGGCATTCGCTCCGGAGTCCTCTGGGTCACTAAGGACGACATGATCCGCAGCCACCTCCTCCCAGCCACGTACAAGTCCACTGGTTTCTTGGGACTGTAAATCATCCCTAAAAGACTGCTGCTGATGATGCTGAGTGCCAGCCTCCACCTCCATGCTGACACAATCCTCCTCCTCCTCCTCCTCCTCCTCCTCCTCCTCCTCCTCTTCCTGTGCAATGGGTGGGACAGAAGGAACACTGTCTGGGTAAAGGGGGCCTTGAGAGGCAAGGAAGTCCTCCTCTTCCTGCCTCTGTTCTGCCTCAAGTGCCCTGTCCATTATTCCACGCAGCGTGTGCTCCAACAGGTGGACAAGAGGTACAGTGTCACTGATGCATGCACTGTCACTGCTCACCATCCTCGTGGCCTCCTCAAATGGTGCCAGGACAGTGCATGCATCCCTGATCATGCCCCACTGGCGTGGAGAAAAAAAACCAAGCTCCCCTGACCCTGTCCTGGTGCCGTAGTCGCACAGGTACTCATTGATGGCCCTCTGCTGCGTGTGCAGCCGCTGCAGCATGGCCAACGTTGAGTTCCACCTGGTGGGCATGTCACATATAAGGCGGTTCTTGGGCAGGTTCAACTCCTTTTGCAGCTCAGCCAGGCGAGCACTGGCATTATAAGATCTGCGGAAATGCACACAGACTTTCCTGGCCTGCCTCAGGACATCCTGTAAGCCCGGGTACCTGCCCAAGAACTGCTGCACCACCAGGTTAAGGACGTGAGCCACACAGGGCACATGGGTCAGTTGTCCCTGTCGGAGGGCGGAGAGGAGGTTGGTGCCATTGTCGCAAACCACCATTCCTGGCTTAAGCTGGCGTGGCGTCAACCACCTCTCGGCCTGGCCCTGCAGAGCAGACAGGACCTCTGCCCCAGTGTGGCTTCTGTCCCCCAAACACACCAGCGCAAGCACGGCATGGCATCTTTTTGCCTGCGTACTTGCGTAGCCCCGTGAACGGCTACGGAGCACCGCTGGTTCATAGGACAAACCACAGGAAGAGGCCATGGAGGAAGAAGAAGAGGAGGGGGTGGAGGAGAGAGGTGTGTCACAACCAGTAGTAGCATTTTGGAGGCGTGGCGGTGGGACAACCTCCAACACTACTGCACCTTGTCCTGCATCCTTCCCAGCTGCCAAAAGAGTGACCCAATGGGCCGTGAAAGAAAGGTAACGTCCCTGTCCATGCCTGCTGGACCATGAGTCAGCGGTAATATGCACCTTACCGCTGACCGCCCTGTCCAGCGAGGCCAAGACATTGCCTTCCACATGCCGGTAGAGAGCCGGAATAGCCTTCCGTGAGAAAAAGTGGCGTTTGGGAACCTGCCACTGAGGAACCGCACATTGCACAAACTCACGGAAGGGGGCCGAGTCTACCAACTGAAAAGGCAGCAGTTGAAGCGCTAGCAATTTAGCCAAGCTAGCATTCAACCGCTGGGCATGTGGATGGCTGGGAGTGAACTTCTTTCGACGGTCCAGCAGCTGGGGCAGGGAAATTTGCCTGCTAGAATCGGACGTCGGTGTACTGCTAGCAGAGTGGCCGCAAGTACTTGGCTGTGACACACCTAATTCTACACCTTCATTCCTCTCAGTGCATGTTTCAGAGAGGACTGAAGTTATAGTGGGGTTGGAGATCCCAGCTGATGCGGTGCAAGGAGAGGTCCGCTTTGTTCTTTGGTGTGGGTCTTTGAGGTAGGCTTGCCAACGAGCTGCATGGCAGGTCAACATATGTCTGGTCAGGCATGTGGTACCCAAGCGGCTGATGTTTTGGCCACGCGATATACGCTTGAGACATATGTTGCAAACAGCAGCTGTGCGATCTGATGCACTAGCCTCAAAAAAGGCCCACAGCAAAGAACTTTTTGAATGACGGGCAGAGGCAGCGCCCTGCACAGGCGGAGCTCTGCGGTGTGATTCCGTCGGTGTACTGCCCTTACGCTGGCCACCAAAGGGCATCCTGCCTCGTTGGAGATGTGCCTCCTCCTCATCCTCCTCCTCCTCCTCTCTCCTATTAGGCACCCACGTGGAGTCAGTGACCTCATCATCACCTCCCTCCTCATCACTGGAGGCAATCTGGCAGTATGCTGCAGCTGCTGGAACATGACTGCCAGATTGGTGTCCTTCTTGAGCATCCCCTCTGTCTGCTCTCACGCTACTGCCTTCCTCTAGCTGGGTTTCATCATCAGACCCTTTGAAACGCTGGGCATCCTCCTGGAGCATGTACCCAACACTGTGCTGAAACAGTTCGGGGGACTCCTCAGGAGGAGGACATGGTGGGTCTAGGGAAGGAGTGACTGATGATGAGTCTGACATTGATACCAGGGAAGAGGACGCTTTGGCAGCTGCTTTTCCAGTACCCTGAGCCTGGGTGAGAGAGGATGAGGAGGAGGAGGAGGGCTTGGTCATCCACTCTACCAAGTCTTCGGCATGATGTGGCTCAACATGTCCAGCTGCCGAAAAGAAGGACAAGCGTGTCCCATGGCCATGTGCTGATGACAATGCACCGCGTCCACGACCAGCACTGTTGCCCCCAGACACAGAGCCTGCTTGCCCTCTTTTATTGCCTCCTGACTGTCTGCCTCTCCTTGTTTGCCTTCCAGACATTCTAATAGATGGCCTGCAGGGAGATGGGAAAAAAGCAATAAGGGCTACCTTCAGGTGTCCTTCTCTGTCCCTTGAAACAAGGACTTTGACAGTGAAAGAAACTGACACACTCTCCCTACCTACAGTTTTCTGTCCCTAGAAAATTTTTTTTTTTAAAGCACAATTTAGCACAAGGAGAATTCACTCACTGTCCTTCCAGGTCCCTGGAAACAAGGACTTTGACAGTGAAAGAAACTGACACACTCTCCCTACCTACAGTTTTCTGTCCCTAGAAAAAATGTTTTTTTTAAGCACAATTTAGCACAAGGAGAATTACCTCACTGTCCTTCCAGGTCCCTGGAAACAAGGACTTTGACAGTGAAAGAAACTGACACACTCTCCCTACCTACAGTTTTCTGTCCCTAGAAAAAATGTTTTTTTTAAGCACAATTTAGCACAAGGAGAATTACCTCACTGTCCTTCCAGGTCCCTGGAAACAAGGACTTTGACAGTGAAAGAAACTGACACACTCTCCCTACCTACAGTTTTCTGTCCCTAGAAAAAATGTTTTTTTTAAGCACAATATAGCACAAGGAGAATTCACTCACTGTCCTTCCAGGTCCCTGGAAACAAGGACTTTGACAGTGAAAGAAACTGACACACTCTCCCTACCTACAGTTTTCTGTCCCTAGAAAAAATGTTTTTTTTAAGCACAATTTAGCACAAGGAGAATTACCTCACTGTCCTTCCAGGTCCCTGGAAACAAGGACTTTGACAGTGAAAGAAACTGACACACTCTCCCTACCTACAGTTTTCTGTCCCTAGAAAAAATGTTTTTTTTAAGCACAATATAGCACAAGGAGAATTCACTCACTGTCCTTCCAGGTCCCTGGAAACAAGGACTTTGACAGTGAAAGAAACTGACACACTCTCCCTACCTACAGTTTTCTGTCCCTAGAAAAAATGTTTTTTTTAAGCACAATTTAGCACAAGGAGAATTACCTCACTGTCCTTCCAGGTCCCTGGAAACAAGGACTTTGACAGTGAAAGAAACTGACACACTCTCCCTACCTACAGTTTTCTGTCCCTAGAAAAAATGTTTTTTTTAAGCACAATTTAGCACAAGGAGAATTACCTCACTGTCCTTCCAGGTCCCTGGAAACAAGGACTTTGACAGTGAAAGAAACTGACACACTCTCCCTACCTACAGTTTTCTGTCCCTAGAAAAAATGTTTTTTTTAAGCACAATATAGCACAAGGAGAATTCACTCACTGTCCTTCCAGGTCCCTGGAAACAAGGACTTTGACAGTGAAAGAAACTGACACACTCTCCCTACCTACAGTTTTCTGTCCCTAGAAAAAATGTTTTTTTTAAGCACAATATAGCACAAGCACAAAACACACTGACACTCTCCCTACCTATCCTTCTCTTTCCCTAAACTAAAGGAATCCAGGTTAAGCAAGAAAGAAATAAAAGTCACTGTCCCTGCCTATGCTGCTCTATCCCTGCTCCGGAACACACTACACTAGGCCGCCGTGCTGGCGGCCTTTTATAGTGTGGGGCGTGTACTAAACCCCCTCAGCAATAATTGGCCACAGGCATCCTGCCTGTGGCCAATCATTGCTCTCCTCGCTGCCGGCGCTGTGATTGGCCAAGCATGCGGGGTCACAGTGCATGCTTGGCCAATCACAGCGCCTGGATGACACTGCGATGGCGTAGTGCATTGTGGGCCGTTCGCGTCACTCGAATTTGGCGCGAACGGCCCAAATCGTTCGATCTTCGTCGAACGATCGAACAGCCGATGTTCGAGTCGAACGTATGTTCGACTCGAACACGAAGCTCATCCCTAGTTTCAATTCAATAAACCTCTTCACAACACAACTACCCGAAGAACTTTATTGGTGACTTGGGATGTTGCCAATCTATACCATTTTATTAAACATATTCAAGTTAAAAAAGTTGTTTTCCATACAGACAATGAGGCAGACATGAAATCAAAAGAAGAAACACGTAGGCATGCTAGAGCTTGCAATTTTTTACTTCTTTATTTCCAGTTTTTAGGTCATACAGGAATAAACAGTTCATTTGGAGAACAATGAAAATGTACAGAATACACCTTGCACATATACAAAAACCAGATACCTTTCAACGGGATCCCATAGGGATTTAATAGCAGCGGACAACACTGGCTAAGCTCAAAACCTTTATCTATGGCAATTTGTAAGAGAGCCTTCAAATGTTTAAAAATCCAGATATTTCCTTCATGTGCGCTAGTAATAACAGCACAAAGTTCTTCCTGTATAACCATATGAACAGGTAGAGAGAAAAAAGTAGAAAATAGGATAATTGTCATGCTGCCATTACTGCTGAAACAACCATGGTAGCCCCAAAGAAAAGCTACCAAAACTGGCAAGAAGTATAAGACAGAAAAAAGAAGCTATGGGGCAAAGAAAGGGAAGGGATGAGGGGGAGATGGGGGTCATGTGTGAAACTTGTGCCAAGTAAACCACAAGCATCCCTGAGAGAGTCTGTTACATCTCCAGTTGAGTTAATAAAGAATGATATTTATCTCACGGTTTCATGATTGAGAGCCCAGTATATCTCGATATTCAGATGAGCAGGTAAACTCAGTCCAAAAGAACCACGTTTTACAGAAAGGATCTTCTCTATGATTTGCCGATGCCATGAGTTCCTCCATCAGCTTGATTTCATTAATCTTACTCACACACATACTTTTGTTAAATAGGAATCCTTGGCCTGCACTGATTGGCAGGTTTGGTATTTTCATTGAGGTACTCCTTCATAAGAGCATATTGGCCCCAGGCAGTTACATACAATTCAGCTTGAAGTAATGCAAATCCAGCCCTTGAAAATATTTCAAACACTTTAACAGCTTGCCGACCGTGTCCTGCACATATAGGTCGGAGGAATGGCACGGCTGCGTAAAGTGACGTATATTTCCGTCACTTTGAATTTCAGGCCATGCGGGCACGTGCATGCCGCCAATGGTGCGCGCACGCCCCTGCCGCAAGCTCCGTGACTGCGCCCGCAGGACCCGTGGACTCTATGTCCACCGGGGTCCCGCGATCGTGTCACGGAGCTGCAGAACGGGGAGAGGCCAGTGTAAACAAGGCCTCTCCCCATTCTGCCTAGTGACACTGACACTGATCGTCTGCTCCCTCTCACCGGGAGCAGCGATCACTGTTATGTCACAGCTAGCCCAGCCCCCACACAGTTAGAACACATCCCTAGGTCACACTTAACCCCTTCCTAGCCCCCTACTGGTTAACCCTTTCACTGCCAGTCACATTTATACCGTAATCAGTGCATTTTTATAGCACTGATCTCTGTATACATGTGAATAGTCCCAAAATAGTGTCAAAAGTGTCCGATGTGTCCGCCATAATCTCGCAGTCACAATGAAAATCGCTGATCGCCGCCATTACTAGTAAAAAAAAAAAAAATATTAATAAAAATGCCATAAAACTATCCCCTATTTTGTACACGCTATAACTTTTGCGCAAACCAATCAATAAACGCTTATTGCGATTTTTTTACCAAAAATATGTAGAAGAATACGTATCGGCCTAAACTGAGGAAAAAAAAAGTTTTTTATAGTTTTTTGGGGGATATTTATTATAGCAAAAAGTAAAAAATATTGCTTTTTTTTCTAAATTGTCGCTCTATTTTTGTTTATAGCACAAAAAATGTAAACCGCAGAGGTGATCAAATACCACAAAAAAAAGCTCTATTTGTGGGAAAAAAAGGATGTCAATTTTGTTTTGGAGCCACATTGCACGACCGCACAATTGTCAGTTAAAGCGACGCAGTGCCGAATCGCAAAGAGATGCCCGGTCATTTGGCAGCCATATCCTCCGGAGCTAAAGTGGTTAACACAAACTTAAGAACAGAGAGGACAGGAGTAGGCAGAAGCACCTTATCTGCCTACCCCCTTTTACATTTTGACATCACGAACAGGATATTTCTATTGGAACAAAGAAAGGGATGGATAAGATAGGCTTGGACAACATACCTGGGAACTTTTGAAATCAGTAGGCCTGAGAAATGTCAAACTGTGGGCATGGCCAATTTCAAAAGGAGGGCCTTAAAAGGGTATTGTGTCAAGGCACTACTCAGCACAGAGGTGCGTGTTCACCGATTCACAGGCCTGGCACTTCCGCCAGGACCATGGAGCTGCAGTTGGTGTAAAAGACCAAGGAGTGTTTGGGAACACTAGATAATGAGCAACACGAATATAAAAAAACAACCGTGAGGTGAAAGAAAAGCTGGCAGTACAAAAATTCTGACACATAATTTAAAGCACAGAAAATTAAAGCAAAGTACGGCGCTAATAAATGAACATCAACCTTGTGTGATAAGGTATAAGATAAAGATAACCAATAGAACTTGATTACTAAAGTTCATAAGTGATGTGATAAAAACACAAATTGATATGAAGAAAAACACCTAAGAAAAAATTATGAAATAAGTGTCCCAATCATGATAATGAAAACACAAGTAACTGTGAAAAAACCATCTGAAAGGAGAGAAATAGTCCCAATCACAATAGTGAAATCAGTGTAACTTGCTGACAGTCAGCAATGGATAAAAGAAATTCTTAAGACAGGGTATCTTGATATGAAGAGATATGAAAGCAAACTTGGAACAGGAAAAGAACTCCATCCACCATTAGAGACACCACAGGAGGTGATATCAAAATCTCCTTACCAGATGGAATGGACCACTATTACGGCGGTCACTGTGAGCATAGGGATTTATGGTCTCCCTTCAGACCCACTGCCGGTATCAGGATACAGATATGGACCGTGGTTGGTATCTCAGAGTGAAAGAAAGAGCTCCATAGTGTGATATTGTATACAAATTTAATGTATGAATAAAACGTATTGCACTTGCAGTGAGTTGGCAAGTATAGGGCGGTTTTGCATACAGACAGGGTACGCTATCTCACGGCGTCTTGTCCGGGCTTCCTCCGCTTCTATGCACTTGTTCGCACTCGTAACACTCTCCTGTGGAGAGGGCGTGATGACGTTGGTAACACAGGCCACACCTACACGTTTCGTCACTAGCGGACGTCGTCTGGGATTGGCAGTTGGTGTGCACACACCCATTACTGAAGTTGCCAAATGCCCTATTTAAGAAGGTTAGCAGGCACAGAAGATGTATTTCTAGTTCCCGTTTTTCCTGACTTGATTCTGGTTTCCTGTTACCGACTTAGCCTGCCTCTGGAGCTTCCCTCCTTGTTTAAAGATCTTGCTTCTTTTTATATAGTATCAAAAGGTGTCTTTAAATGGGACTTTTAGGACAACCAAAGGTAACAAAACCATATTAGTATAAAATATAAATTTTTATTAATATCACTTTAAAAACTCCTCACATGAGGCACATATTTAAAACCAAACAACATGTTCAAATAGTTCAGAATATAGCACAAAAATGATCTGAAGCTTTCTTTTTCATTCATGCCTGGTGGAATTGTTGCTTTTAATCGCTTGCCGACCGCGTCACGACTATATAAGTTGGCAGAATGGCACGGACAGGCAAATCGATGTATATTTATGTCACTTTGAATCTGCCGCCATGTGCGCGCGCGCATGGCGGCGGCGGCAGCGCACGCCTGCCACGAGCTCCGTGACCGTGCCCGCGGGAAACGAGGACTCGATGTCCGCTGGTGTCCCGCGATCGGGTCACAGAGCTGCAGAACGAGGAGAGGCAAGTGTAAACAAGCATCTCCCCGTTCTGCCTAGTGACACTGTCACTGATCGTATGCTCCCTCTCATCGAGAGCAGCGATCAGTGACGTGTCACTCATAGCCACGCCCCCTAATAGTTAGAATCACTCCCTATGACACACTTAACCCCTTCCTAGCCCCCTAGTGGTTAACCCCTTCACTGCCAGTCACATTTACACAGTAATCAATGCATTTTTATAGCACTGATCGCTGTATAAATGTGAATAGTCCCAAAAGTGTCCGATGTGTTTGCCATAATGTCGCAGTCACGATAAAAATCGCTGATCGCCGCCATTACTAGTAAAAAAAAAAAATATTAATAAAAATGCCATAAAACTATCCCCTATTTTGTAGATGCTATAACTTTTGCGCAAACCAATCAATAAACGCTTATTGCTAATTTTTTTTAGCAAAAATATGTAGAAGAATATATATCGACCTAAACTGAGGAAAATAATTGTTTTTTTCTATGTTTTTTTTGGGGATATTTATTATAGCAAAAAGTAAAAAATATTGAATTTTTTTCAAAATTGTGGCTCTATTTTTGTTTATAGCGCAAAAAATAAAAAACGCAGAGGTGATCAAATACCACCAAAAGAAAGCTCTATTTGTGGGAAAAAAAAGGACGTCAATTTTGTTTGGGAGCCACGTCGCACGACCGCACAGTTGTCAGTTAAAGCGATGCAGTGCCGAATCGCAAAAAGTGGCCCAGTCATTTGGCAGCCAAATGGTCCGGGGCTGAAGTGGTTAAGCGACTAATCCAACGAATTTCGAGCTGTAACAAATTTTTGTTCCAGTCTTTTCCTCTTAATGGTACGTGTACTCTGTCTAGTGCTATAAATCTTACATGTGGCATTTTGTAGTTGTGAGTTTTGGCTATACAGTATGTCTTCCTACAGGTACCGTATATACTCAAGTATAAGCCGACCTGAATATAAGCCGAGGCACCTAATTTTACCACAAAAAAATGGGAAAACGTATTGACTCGAGTACAAGCCTAGGATGTCCATCTGCGTGCCTCACTGTGCCTCACTTTGCCTCATTGTGCCTTGCTGTGCCCATGCTTCACTGTGTCCATGCCTCACTGTGCCCATGCCTCACTGTCACTGTGCCCATGCCTCACTGTGCCCAATCTCCCTACCTGATCTCCGGCGCTGTGTAACTAGACTGACATCTAACATGGGAGTCAATGAAAGGGGTGCTCGGTTTTGAAAAATCAGTGCTCCCCGGCCATAGGTCCCCTGGACAATAAAATTTCCAAACTTGTAGATTAAGAGTGGGGCTACATGTGTGTCAGGTTTGGGGTCCAGAGGACCTAGGGCCGGCCAGTACCGGGTCCCCAAAATCACCAGAGAAATGACCGTTTAACATGGGAGTCTATGAAAGGAGTGCCCGGTTTGAAAAATCAGTGCTCCCCGGCCGTAGGTCCCCCGGACAACAAACTTTGCACACTTATAGAGGAAGAGTGGGGCTACATGTGTGCCAAGTTTGGGGTCCAGGGAACCTACGACTGGCCAGAAGCAGGCGCACAAATTTGAAGATGGACACAGACTCGAGTATAAGCCGAAGGGGGCATTTTCAGCACAAAAAAATGTGCTGAAAAACTCGTCTTATACTCGAGTATATACGGTAAGTACAAATTCCCCACCTGCATACTATGCACGTTTGGATATTCTTTTCCACCACTGTTGTTTACTCTTCCCTATATAAAAGGAGCCACACTCACATTAAAGTAAGTAAACGACTCCCCTTGTATTGCAATTGGCAAAATGTTTAGGCTTAAAGGGGTTGTAAAGGTTCGTTTTTTATTTTCTAAATAGGTTCCTTTAAGCTAGTGCATTGTTGTTTCACTTACCTTTTCCTTAGATTTCCCTTCTAAATGATTTTTTTTCTTTGTTTTCTTTGTCTGAATTTCTCACTTCCTGTTCCTCCTCAGTAAGCTGTTCAGTAAGCTGTTCTGGCTGACTCAACACCACTCGGATGATGGTGTGAAGTTCAGTGAGGAGAAACAGGAAGTGAGAAATTCAGACAAAGAAAACAAATCATTTAGAAGGGAAATCAAAGGAAAAGGTAAGTGAACCAACAATGCACTAGCTTAAAGGAACCTATTTAGAAAATAAAAAACGAACCTTTACAACCCCTTTAAACAGTTCTCCATTTGGTAATCTGAAAAGATCATGGCATGGATCATCCCTCTTGTCCCCCTTGTATTTACTTTGAATTAGACAATCTTTAATGGCTGTTGCCCTTCTATAAAATATTGATGGATTGGGGGTGATGAATTTCCTAATACTAGGATCATCTGTTAGTATTGACCAATTTTTTGTAATAATCTTGCGAATGTCCTCATGTTCATTCGAAAATTTTAGAATAAGTCTAGTTACATTGTCTACAGATATCTTTTTACTTAGCGTAAATATTAGGTTTTCTCTTGTTTTTTGATTGGCCCGATTAAAGGCTTTCTTTAGTGTGGTCTTTGAATAGCCTGTTTCTAAGAGCCTTTTTTTTATTATTAATATTTTTCATGTCTCATTTGCAATGTTTATCTGCAGGAAGATTTCTTCATTTTGCCTCAATAGACAGCCGGATGTGTTTGTGGGGGGATTATTTCATTCCTGTATATACTTCTTCATAGTTCAATGTGGTCTTGTTGGATGTTTTTCCTGTGTGCCCCTGTGAATGGGAATCCATGGAGCTTTACAAGGCAACTGATATATTTCTGATGTTTATAAGTATAGATTTAAGATTATTAGTGATCTAATGTAACATATGGCTGTAAAAACACATATTATAGAGGAATTTTGTAATTTCAGAGTGGTGATTAATATCCCTGAGGAAGATATTTGAAACGGCGTTGGATAGCCCGTTCAATGCACTGCTGTTACTGAACTTTGGATCATACAGCTAGCTACTCATGGTTTTGGGTATCACCACTTGTTGTGTTACACTATGTGATTATTCTTGCTCTGTGTCTTTAAGATCTGTCCCCTTCTTTCTAGCTGAACTCTCTCTCTCACGTAGTTCTTTATATATCTCCTCCACTTCCTGATTCTGGTCATTACTCCTGTATATCTTCCATGCTAAACATCTTACATGTGGCTTACAACTGCAACGTTTTTCTAACTATGAATATCCATCATTAAACGGAACATTCGAAAGGATTCATCGTCTGTCGTCCTAACTGTGAGTTTATTCATTGAGTTAAACTGCCTGTATCGATGCAAGGGATAATAGCAAACCAGCTTGTGTAAGGCCTACTTCAACCTGGAGATGAACTTTATCGCTTTGTAGTTGAGACAGAACAGTAGAAAAACTGAGTTTCACAGCCTAATTACAAGATTTCTGCATGTCAGTACTGAAACAGACAAGATTTACTGCCCTCATAGCAAGACAGAAGGGACAGAGCAGCACATGGCAGCCTTATAGCCTGAGACAATCTGCACAGTGTCATATTTCAGCACACAGATCCTGCCTGCTTACACAGTCAGTCTGCTATCATGAGTGACCAAGCTTCTGCATGTGAACTCACATCTCCTTCCTCACAAGTTCCTGAAGAAACTGAGTTACCCAAACGCTCAGTTAAACCCACTTGGAAAGTAATGGAGAATTATGAAGCTTCAAGGACTGAATTGTCAAATAGCTTGGAATTAGTCTGGGAGAAAATCCTTGCTGAAGCCAATACAGTGTCTGTTGAACGTGAACCACTGACACTAGAGGGCGCCATTAAACAACTTTCTGCCTCATATGAGCTTTATCAGCTTACCAGCAGCAAATTCACTAATGTCTTGCAAAACATGAATACAGAAAGTGCGATGACACAATTAAAGCGCGTCAATGCTCTCAATATTGAAAGAGACAGTTTTATCCAGCAAACCAGATTAAAGGCAGAAGCAAAAATAAAGCTGTTACAGGACACTGCATCTCACAGATCTGTTTCCACCAGACGTTCTAAAAACTCGTCAAGATCCCATAGTTCAAGATACTCAACACTCAGTGAGCGACTTATTAATGCCGGCGCTGAAGTGGAAGCCAGCAAAGTGCAGGTGGCATATGCAGAAAAAAGAGCAGAGTTGGAAGCTCAAAGGGCAGAGTTGGAAGCGCAGTCAGCAGCTCAGAGGGCAGAGTCGGAAGCGCAGTCAGCACGACAAAGAGCAACAATGGAAACCTTAAATGAACAGTGTAAACATGACGCAGCTATGGCAAAGCTAAGGGTCCTACAGCAAGCTATCAGTGCAGACGAAGGTGCAAGTGAGAAAGACAGCATTAACCTAAACATAGCAGATATGGAAGACCCCCTCAAACGCACTAAAGACTATGTCCTAAGCCACTGCAGTACACACTCCATTGTCTCCAATGCTCCCGGCTACATAGAGACTCCTTCACAGCTTCAAGTTAAAGAGGTTCCAGCAACTTCCTGCACTCAAAATCACTCCACTGCATTTCCTACCTGCCTACCTTGCCTGCCTTCATACGTCACAGAGCATCAGCGCAAGCTTCAAGCAAGTCATCAATCTCCAGTCATCGGTACAGCCTTGAATCAACGTACCATTGGAACAACTAACTTCAAGCAAGCAACTCACCTGGATGCATCTGCTGCACCATATTTCCCTGTGTCCTTTAACAACAATGTCAAAGATAACACAATCAGCACCATACAGCCAACAGCATCTCACATAAAGGCGGAGACAACTGAGACAGAAGAGTTTGTGAGGTACATGCTTCGCAGAGAGCTCACAAAGACTGGTCTTACAAGTTTTGATGACCAACCTGAGAACTACAGAAGTTGGAAATGTGCCTTCAGAACTACAATCAGCAATATTGGCATTACAGCTGATCAAGAATTGAATCTGCTGATCAAATGGCTTGGTCCTCTATCTGCTGCACGTGTTAAGCCATTAAGATCGGTTTTCATGGGCAATCCTACTGCAGGCCACACAGCTGCATGGGAGCGACTAGAGCAAAGTTATGGCAGTCCAGAAGCTATAGAAAATGCTTTGTTCATGCGTCTGGAAACTTTCCCAAAGATATCCGGTAAGGACAACAAGGAGTTCCAGAGACTGAGTGACTTTCTCCTTGAGCTTCAGCTAGCCAAGACAGACCCAAAACTACCTGGACTCAGTTACCTTGACACTCCAAGAGGGGTAAACCCAATTGTCTCCAAGCTCCCGTATGGTTTGCAAGAGAAATGGACTGCACTAGGGTCATCATACAAAAGAGAGAACAAGGTTTCCTTCCCTCCATTCTCTTTCTTCTGTGAATTCATCAGGGAAATTGCAGAGACCAAGAACGATCCAAGTTTTTCCTACGGTGAGTACAGTCTCTTCTCACCCTTTCCTAAGAGTACCAGTCTTCAGGGCAACTACAGAAACCATAGAGGCCCAGTGTCCGTGAAAAAGACTGACATCCTTCCCACTCCTACCACAGTTCTGGCCACAAACAAACAGAGTAGGAAGATTTAAAACCCTAACAGAGAGTGTCCCATACACAAGAAGCCACACCCCCTCAATAAATGTATTGGCTTTAGGAAAAAGCCTCTGGAAGAGCGCAAGGAGCTTTTAAAGACATTTAGGGTATGTTTCAGGTGCTGTGCTTCTACAGAACATTTTGCAAGGGACTGTAATGTGTCCATCAAGTGCATAGAGTGTGGCTCTGAAGAACATGTGCAAGCCCTCCATCCTCTTGAGCCCAGCTCTGCACAACCTGCCAACACTCCTCACAGGTTAACTCATGGCGGGGAGAATAAAGACCAAGTGCCTAATTCTACCATCATTTCTTCATCCTGCACTGAAGTTTGTGGAGAAGACCGCTGTGGTAAGTCCTGTGCTAAGATATGCTTGGTGAACATATACCACAAGGATCAACCAGAAAAGTCTCTAAAGGCATATGCTATCTTAGACGATCAGAGCAATCGATCACTTGCAAAATCGGGATTGTTCAATCTATTTGAAATAAAAGGCGAAGCTCATCCTTACACCTTGGGTACCTGTAGTGGAACTATAGAGGTTTCTGGAAGAAGGGCTCATGGACTCATGGTATCTTCTCTCAAAGGTAACTTGCAATTACCCTTACCTACACTTGTTGAGTGCAATCAGATACCTGCCAACAGGGAAGAAATCCCTACTCCAGCTGCTGCTTTCCATCACCCTCACCTCAAGGTAATAGCAAATGAGATACCGCCGCTTGACAAAGATGCTCAGATCCTTCTTCTGTTAGGAAGATACATTCTAAGAGTTCACAAGGTACACAGACAAGTCAGTGGACCCCCAGATGCCCCATTTGCCCAGCGCACGGATCTAGGATGGGTCATCATAGGCAATGTCTGTATAGGCAAAATGAAAAGACCTACCAACATTTCGTCATTCAAGACAAATGTTCTGCCAAATGGCCGAAACACTTACTTTGAGCCATGCCCACATCACTACTGGGTGAAAGAGAAGATAGCCAGCCACAAATGGCAACATGGTATCTCAGGTGACACAAGCCCTTTCTCCTGCCATGATGGCGACTTCGGGTCTACAGTGTTTAACGCAACCAGTGAAGATGACATACTGGCTCCTTCAATGGAAGACAAAGAATTCATCAAGGTAATGGACAATGAGTTCTTTCAAGATGACTCCAATAACTGGGTAGCACCCCTACCCTTTCGTCTCCCAAGAGAGAGATTGCCCAACAACTTACAGCAGGCCATCAGTAGATTCTCCTCCTTAAAGCGAAACTTAAGCAGGAAACCAGAGATGCAAAAGCACTTTGTGGACTTTATGCAAAATGTATTTGACAGAGATCATGCAGAGCCTGCTCCCCCACTAAAGGAGGGAGAAGAATGCTGGTACCTTCCATCCTTTGGCGTGTATCACCCACGCAAACCAGACCAAATCAGAGTTGTCTTTGATTCCAATGCTCAGCACGAAGGTGTTTCTCTTAACAACATGCTCCTTACTGGACCCAACTTGAACAACAGTCTAATAGGAGTCTTGATTCGTTTCAGACAAGAGCCTGTAGCAGTAATGGCCGACATTCAACAGATGTTTCACTGCTTCATCGTCAGAGAAGACAACAGAAACTACCTCAGGTTTCTATGGCACAAGGACAATGACCTCAACAAGGAAGTTATAGGATTATCACATGAAGGTACATGTCTTCGGTAACAGTCCTTCCCCAGCAGTGGCAACTTATGGGCTAAGGAGACCAGCTCAAACTGGAGAAGTTGAATATGGATCTGATGCCCGTCAATTTGTTGAAAGAAACTTCTATGTTGATGATGCACTTAAGTCCTTTCCAACTGCTAAAGAAGCAATTGATCTTCTCACCAGAACAAAGGCGATGCTGTCTGTAGCAAACCTTAGACTGCACAAGATTATATCCAACAGCCAGGAACTTATGAATGCCTTTCACTCTGAGGACTATGCCACTAGTCTAAAAAACCTTGACTTAGGTACAGATGTGCCTTCTGTACAGCGAAGTCTGGGTTTGTTGTGGAACATCAAGCAAGACAAATTCACCTTCCAAGTGTCAACTTGTGACAAACCCTTCACTAAGAGAGGAGTCCTGTCCGTGGTGAATAGCATCTATGACCCACTGGGTTTCCTTGCTCCAGTTACCATTCAAGGTAAGATTTTACTAAGACAGTTGTCTACTGAGAACATAGACTGGGATACTCCCTTGCCTAGTGAGAATCAACACAAGTGGGAAAGTTGGAGATATTCTTTGAAGTCACTAGAAAAACTTCAGATTCCCCGTTGCTATGTTCCAGGATCCACTTCAACTGCTAACCGGAGAGAGATTCATATTTTCTCTGATGCATCAGTTGAAGCTATTGCTGCAGTAGCCTATTTGAAGACCTCTGAACTGAATGGAGAATCACACTGTAGTTTTGTCCTAGGCAAGGCAAAACTCACACCCAAGCCTGCACATACCATACCAAGACTTGAACTTTGTGCAGCCGTGCTAGCAGTAGAAATTGCTGAGGTCATACGAAGTGAAATGGACACTAGAATTGATTCTTTCACCTTCTATACAGACAGTAAGGTAGTACTTGGTTACATAAACAACCAAACAAAACAATTTTATGTGTACGTCAGCAACAGGGTTGAACGTATCAAGAGATTCTCTCTACCAAGTCAATGGCATCACGTTCCCACTGAACTCAACCCAGCTGACTGTGGGACCAGAGCCGTGTCACCTGCCGCTCTTCAGGACAGCTTATGGCTGTCACCTCCAAGGTTTCTATGTGAGGACTCTTACTTACTCCCTATTGACACCACCTATGGGCTAGTAAACCCTGAAGATGATAAGGAAATAAGAACTGTGAACACCTCACTCCACACTTCTGTAAGTACAAAACAGAAGCTGCGGTCACACCATTACAGGCATCAATGGAAGCAGGTGCAGCATCTAGCCAATGTGTTCTGGCATCGCTGGAAGAAAAAGTATCTTCATCACCTTCAAGGTCGTAACAAATGGCAAGCATCTAAGCCGAATCTTAAGGTTGGAGACCTCATCCTTCTAAAAGACAAGGAAGTTTGTCGGAATGAGTGGCCTATGGGTCTTATTACTAAAGTTATGCCCAGCGACGATAACAAAGTCCGGAAGGTAGAAGTCAAGGTAACCAAGGGAGGATCGACACGAACCTTTAGTCGACCAATTACAGAGTTAGTACTCCTTTTGCCAGGTGAGTGACTTGTGCAAGGACTAGCCATGCTGTTGGCACGGCGGGGAGTACATTGCTGCCATCTACAGGTTCTACTCAGAACTTTGGAATTATTTGAAGACATCATACTGTGACTTTATGTTCTTCATCCTGTTGAACTTACGTTTATTATTTGCTTGTTGCATGTTTTTCATTACAGGTTCCAGGACATTCGTCAGTATTGGACTTTTTGAAAATATATATTTTAGTTTAAGGTTATGAAATCTAAAGATTTCAGATGGGGAGTGTTGTGTTACACTATGTGATTATTCTTGCTCTGTGTCTTTAAGATCTGTTTCCTTCTTTCTAGCTGAACTCTCTCTCTCACGTAGTTCTTTATATATCTCCTCCACTTCCTGATTCTGGTCATTACTCCTGTATATCTTCCATGCTAAACATCTTACATGTGGCTTACAACTGCAACGTTTTTCTACCTATGAATATCCATCATTAAACGGAACATTCGAAAGGATTCATCGTCTGTCGTCCTAACTGTGAGTTTATTCATTGAGTTAAACTGCCTGTATCGATGCAAGGGATAATAGCAAACCAGCTTGTGTAAGGCCTACTTCAACCTGGAGATGAATTTTATCGCTTTGTAGTTGAGACAGAACACCACTCTTTCATGTGTTTTGTGCTATATTCTGAACAATTTGAACATGTTGTTTGGTCTTAAATATGTGCCTCATGTGAGGAGTTTTTAAAGTGATAATATAAAAAATTGGTATTTTATATCAATATGGCTTTTTTACCTTTGGTTGCCCTAAAAGTCCCATTTAAGGAGATCTTTTGATACTATATACGAATTATAGGGTTGATAGCAACCCTGACCCAGCACTGATAAATTAAATACTGCATTCAAGATCTTGCTTCTTTTGATCACCTGTGTGACCCTGGCCTGCTGACTCTTCTGCCTTGCCCTCCTGACTCCTGTGTATGACTTTGGCTTTGGATCATGATGTTGCATCCTCTTTACCCTCTTGGCTTGGACCTTGAAAAGGCTCACATTTCTACAGTGGTGACTAGCCAATCTAATCCTGCATCTGCTATGGGTGATATCACACTACCGGCTTCTGCACACAACCCACTCCTCCACCAGCATGCCCTGTTTCTCAGCTGTCTTGCCAAAACACCAACTAGTTGCCCATGTCCCCCCTGTAGTGGAACCCAAATTTCGCTGAGCTTCTGGGTCACCCGGACTCCTTGTGGTGGACATGACTCGGGGTCACGCATGTCTCCCACATTTTTGTTAATGATACGTTTATCTCCTTTGAGGATTTGAAGGTACGGTGTGGGGTGACGGATAAATCCTACTATAAGTATTTGTTACTGCGTCATGCCGTTTGGGCACAATTTACTAGGTTGACCCAGGAGCTCATTGAATCGCCTTTGGAGAAGCTGCTGTCGTGCCAAGATATTGAAAAGCTGGTTACGGCTATTTACTCCCACCTGCAGTCTGCTGGGGTTAATCCCTTTCAGATTGCTCAGCGGAAATGGGAGGTGGATATTCCGGGGCTGTCCGAGGAGGGGTGGGAGGAGGCCTTGGAGATTTGCTTTCAGGACCTTATTGGATCTAATGATCTGTATGTACAGTTTAAATTTATACACCAATTGCATTATACTCCTGCCAGGCTGGCTCACATGGGTTTGGCCTCTGCTTCTTCTTGTTCTAGGTGTGACTCCACTGATGCTGAATACATACATATGTTTTGGTCTTGTTCTGCTTTGTCGACGTTTTGAAAGGACTTATTTTCTTTTTTCAAGGACACCTTACATTTACGAATACCTTGTACACCGGAGGTTGGACTGTTGGGAGTTCTCAATGAGTTCGTACCAAGGACCCATACTCAAATTCTGGTGCGCACTATTCTTTTTTACGCTAGGAAATTAATTCTGTTACAATGGGAGAGTGCCTCTGCTCCAGATGTTCAAAGGTTGTACCGAATGATAAATAAGGTTATACCCATTTTTAAATGCATCTATAAGGGTAGGGCCTGTCCTGCCAAGTTTACCAAGATTTGGCAGCCCTGGCTTGACATTGCAGATTCCTTTTGGAAGGACACCCCGCTCTCCAAACCCTAATGGGTATTGCCCTGGGTTGGCTTGCTAAGGCTGCAGCCTGCTGAGGACAATGTTGTTGGTTTGGTGCTCTCGGGTTCTGGTTGGAGGTGTGTATGGCTGGGTGTGTATGTAGGGTTTGACTGTACTTGGTTATATCTCCACTGCTTACTATACTCTGATTTCCCATAGTGGGGCCCTACCTGGCCCACTTTGGTCGACCTACTTATTTTGTTTTTTTAGTTTTCCGCCGTTGAGGAACCGGGGTTCACAATTTTTTTGATAATACCATATAGCCCTGTGGTGCTAGCCCTGTGGTGCTATCATTAATGTAGAATGTTATATACATGTGATGTAACCATTTGCGAGACTGTTTGCTTTCTACCTGAAAAAACTCAATAAATAAATCTTTAAAAAAAAAAAATTAGATCTGGGGAACAAAAGACCTCAGATCTCATATTTGCACTAAAATGCAATAAAAAAAACAAAAAAAAACACCAACTAGTTGAGCACTGCCAGAAGTGGTACCAGTAGTCCAGCCTAAATGGCACCCATGCTTTTTTGGGCCTTGCACTTCCTGTCACCAACTCCAGTGGCACTTAGACCTTAGCTGCAATGGAAGCCCTCTCATCACTTCAGTCTCCAACCAGGCATGTGACATATTATTAACTAAAATATAAGCCTACTCTGCTCTGTGTCTCAGAATGCAGAAGTCAGTAAAAAGTAGTGCATAGAATGCATTGGTCAAAGTAAGTAAAGCACAGAATGCCTTTGAAACAACCATTTCCCCCTCCTACCAGTACCCCACCCCCCATGACAAAACCACCTTCAGCAGAAATTCTCCCTCTCCGTCTCTGAATTGAGCTCACTGGACTTTGGCATTGAGCCTGCTGGTGAGTTTCTCAGGTCCCAATGCCGCAACCTCCCACATTTTTTCTTCTACATGTCACTTATGCTGCAATTGTTGCAATATGTGGGTAAAAAAATGAGCAATCTTGACAATACAATACCAACAAACAGCCAATTGTGACAATACGTAGTTCCATTCATTGTCTTTAACCTTTTGATTCCTAAATCATTGTGCACATTCGTGGCACTCCATATAAATGTTAACATTTCAATCAATTCCACACAATTTACAGTCTGATGCCGCGTACACACGATCATTTTTAATGTCATTTTTTAAACCGACGTTTTTCTCCTCGTTTTTTTTCATGTTTCCTCTCAAGCCTGCCTTGCGTACACACGATCATTTAAAAAAACGATCAAGCAAAGCACAGTGACGTTCAACACGTACGACGGCACTATAAAGGGGAAGTTCCGTTCTAATGACGCCACCCTTTGGGACGCTTTTGCTAATTCCGTGTTACCGCGTGTTAGTAAAAGTTTGGTGAGAGATGATTTGCGCTTTTCAGTCTTCGTGCTTTGAAGATCGTTTTCGGGAGTTCAGTTTGTGCTTGTGGGTTCGTATCTGTTTTGCACTGCTTGTAGTCAGTTCGTATCTGTTTATTCAGTGCGGTCTGCTCTGCTCGTTCGTGTTTTTCAGCTTGTTCTTCATAGGCCTTGCTGTTCTTCTAGTTCGTTCTGTTCAGCCGACCGTTATCTAGCCATGTTGCGGCTACGTACTCGTCGTAGAGTTCGTGCTGTAGTTGGTGCAGGGGTTCATGCTGTATCCCGACTCCATGCCATGAGCAGGGTCAGGAGGAGTTCATGGACCAAGAATTGGTTGCTCCAGCGGCACCAATTCTGTCACATGCCTTTGTTGCGGGAGATCAGGGAGAATAATCCTGATGATTTCAGGAATTTTCTCAGGATGTCTGACCCCGTATTTCAGCATCTGTTGGCTTTGGTGTCCCCCTATATTACCAGGCAGGACACCGTTATGCGGGAAGCCATGAGTGCTGAGCAGAGGCTCATCGCCACGTTGCGATACCTGGCGACTGGGAGAAGCCTGCAGGACCTTCAGTTCTCCACAGGCATATCCTCCCAGGCTCTGGGGATCATTATACCAGAGACTTGTTCTGCCATCCTTCAAGTTTTGCAGGAGGACTATATTAAGGTAAGTGTTCTTCTAAAATAACTTCACATTGTATGTTTTTTTTGTTTTGGATACTTTTTATTTTGCTTTATTAGCAGTCCCTAATTCACATGATTCTTAGCTGCAGGGAATGTCCCCTTTCTCCCCATGTTTTAATATAAAAATTTTTGGGTTTGAGGCCTACCTGTAAATTTGGCTTACCTAACCTCTCCAGCATGCTATCCTGGGGCCATACCTACCTTGCCTAGTCATTTCCATGTATTTTATTCTATGTTCCAGCGTAGTGCTTTTCCCAAAACGCACCCTAAAGATTGCCTAGGAATGTTTCATTTTTTTAACTTCATACAGAGTGCTACAGCCTTCATTTGTGATATTCCCAACTCATCTTCAACCCCCCCCCAAATTTTTATTTTATTTTTTAGGTTTGTTGTTGCTTAGTAATCTTTTTTTTTATTACAGTTTCTACCAATGTTGGCCATGAATGTTGGTATGAAATCAGCTTTCAATGTTTCTGGCTCAAAGTATTAATTTTTTATTTCTTTAATTCCACAGTTCCCTTCTTCGCCACATGAATGGCAGAATGTGGCTTCCGAGTTTGCCCAGCGATGGAACTTTCCAAACTGTGGAGGAGCCATCGACGGCAAACATGTTCGGGTCATCCCTCCACCCCATTCGGGATCCTTTTATTATAACTATAAGGGGTTCCACAGCGTCGTGATGATGGCAGTGGTGTCGGCCACCTACGAGTTCCTCTATGTGGACGTTGGCAAGAATGGCAGGATGTCTGATGGAGGAGTATTTGGCCAGACGGAGTTTGGGGAACGGCTCCTTTTGGATCTGCTGGCCTTGCCACCAGCGGAGCAGAATGTGGAGGGACTACCTTTTGTCTTTGTGGCGGATGAGGCGTTTGGCCTGGGACCCCATTTGATGAGGCCATTCCCGCAACGCACCCTCACCCCTGAGAGGAGGGTGTTCAATTATCGGCTGGCCAGAGCTAGAAGGGTGGTGGAAAATGCCTTTGGCATCATGGCCAGCCGATTTCGCCTCTTCCTGACCTCCATCCACCTTGCCCCATACAAATGGAACCATGTGGTAATGACTTGCTGTGTGCTTCATAATTTCCTACGGGTGCATTCCAACAGTTATATAGCTTTGAGTGGGCCTGAGGCCTCTTTACTCAATACAGAAACTTTAGTGGCCCTGGAACCTGGCCGTCCTGGCTTGGCCCCCCCAACCGGACGTGAGGTCCGTAACCAATATGTTGAATATTTTATGGGTAGGGGGGCCATTGAAATGCCAGAAAATCTTTAAAAATTTTATTCAAAAAAAATAAATTATTTTATGGAGTAAAGATTGGTTTGGTGTTTTAATTGTATAATGTTTTATGTTTCATGTAGGTTTACCTAGTGCACTTGTATTGCCATGTGTATTTAACATTCTTAATTAGCCTTCATTGTCAGTGTAAACACAAAACATTGATTAGTTCACTCAGCACCACATTTACATAATGAAGCCACAATTATTTTGAATGTAAAAATACCTTTACAGTGTATTTATTTTTTAGGTGGGAAACTTCCTTTGAAATGTGGATGTTCCCTTAATTTTTGGGGTATTAAAACACATGACCAGCCATGCATAAACAAACTATATTCATAAAAATTGTGAAAAAGCTAAACATGTGCTAGTCATTAAAGGGTAAAACAACAAAAAACCTTATAAAACTCAGCAATTTAAACCTTCTTTGGTGTAAAAACATTAGACACGCCCAAGCACAGACATGATATTTTGGAGCCTTTCCTCCACCCGCTTGGTATTTGCCCTGATCTCTAGCAAGTCTCCCTTAATTTTTTCGAGGTCACGACAGCAGACCATGAGGTATTGGATCAGGATCTGGGCACTGTGATGTGTCAACTTTTTGGGGTCTTCGGCCAGAACTGCACCTAAATGTAAAAATAAATATGTAGGATAGAATATGTAGGCCTACATCTATTTAGCATGCATGTGTCTGGTTTCTTTCTGGCCTGTGGTGGTGCCACTTTCCACTTCCACAACATCACGTTCCTCTCCATCCTGGGGTTCTGGGGGTATTGTTGTAGGTGTTGCAATTATCGGCTCATCTGAGGTAGCTTTTCAAATCCCTAGGGAGATTGAAATAAAAGGAATAGTTTCATTAGTAGCGACTCAATTTTTCAATTAAACTAAAAATGATAAAATACTTTGTAATCATTCTTTTGAAGCCTGCTCCATTTTAAAATGTACCCCCTGTGCCAACCGGGACAAATGATTGGATACATAGCCAAAACCATAGCATATACTTTTAAAACACAAATTTGACACATTGTAACACCCCAAAGTATCTACACAGGATCACCTGTGTGTGACACCCTCAAGCTTTTTGGCTTTAGGCCCACACTTGTACTACTGCGTAGACATGTGCAAAAGGAAAAAATTTGTTTAGTTTTGTTTCGTTTTAATTCGTTAATTAATTAATTTCGTTTAGTTAGATTCGTTAAATTTGTTAAATTCGTTTTCGGATTTCGTTTTGTTTTCGACTGAATTCGAAAATCGGTCGCATTCGAAAATATTTCAACCGAATTCGAAAATATTTCTACCGGATTCGAAATTATTTCAACATGATTCGAAATTATTTCAACCGCATTTGAAACTATTTCAACCGGATTCGAAAATATTTTGCGACCCGACTTTGGGTCCACGTATCTCAGGGTCACTTAGTAATAGAAACCCCAAATTTGGAGATGTTATAGTGCTAGTTCTACTGTGTTTGCATACCAAATTTGGGGTTTCTAGCTACAAGTGGCCCCGAGATATGTGGCCCCAAATTCGGGTCGCAAAATGTCATTCTCTGCTGCAGAAAAGTGTTTGACATTTTGCGACCCGATTTTGGGTCCACGTATCTCGGGGTCACTTAGTGATAGAAACCCCAAATTTTGTGTGCAAACACAGGAGAACTAGCACTAAAACATCCCCAAATTTGGGGTTTCTATCGCCAACTAACCCCGAGATATGTGGACCCAAAGTCGGGTCGCAAAATATTTTTGAATCCGGTTGAAATAGTTTCAAATGCGGTTGAAATAGTTTTAAATGCGGTTGAAATCATTTCGAATCATGTTGATACTATTTAAAGCGGATTCGAAAATATTTTGCGACCCGACTTTGAAAAAAAAAATGAAATTGATTCTAACAGTCTGCAGGAGATCTGCAAAAAAA
This sequence comes from Rana muscosa, assembly GCA_029206835.1. Taxonomy (NCBI): domain Eukaryota; kingdom Metazoa; phylum Chordata; class Amphibia; order Anura; family Ranidae; genus Rana; species Rana muscosa. The sequence continues at coordinate 61,758,716 of JARGYO010000094.1, forward strand.
AAAAGAAGTGAAATGGCTGTTAATAGTCTACAGGAGATCTGCTAAAAAAGAAATAGATGCTAATAGTCTGCAGGAGACCTGGTGAGAAAACTAAATAGATACTAATAGTCTGCAGGAGATCTGCAAAAAAATAAAATAAATGCTAATAGTCTGCAGGAGATCTTATGTAAAAAATAGTAATCTGCAAAAAAAAATTAAACATGAAATAGATAGTATCTATATTCTATTCTATTCTATTGTTTTTCTAGTGTATTCTCTATTTCTATTCTAATCTATTCTATCCAAAGTTAAAATTAATTAATTACATTTTTTTTAATTCCTACTATTCGAAATTCAAATGTATTCTATTCGAAATTCGAATTTCATAAGATGGTTGCATATTCTTTCTATTTTATTCTATTAAATTATATATTTTTTTCTATTCTGTTCTAATCTTTTCTATTTGAATTATAAATTTTGGAAGATGGTTAGTTACTTACTTATATACATCTGTCACATAAAATAAAGATGTGAAATGGCTGTCATGGATGTAGATCGCAAGGCAAGTACATATGCTGTATGTCATTGTCCGAGTGCCACGTGACCGGCCACGTGACCAAGTTGTGGATTGTCCACTTGCCACGTCACCTGCCACAAGTTATGGGGTTCCTAGCACCAAGTGACCCCCAGATAGGGGCGATCTGTCAAGTGCTTTTCTGCAGCAGAGAATTAAATTTTGTGACCCGACTTTGAGGCCACGTATCTCGGGGCCACTTATAGCTAGAAATCCCAAAATATTTGGTATGTAAACACATTACAACTGGCACTACAATAACCCCAAATTTGGGGTTTCTATCACCAAGTAACCCCGTTGTAATGCTAGTTCTACTGTGTTTGCATACCAAATTTGGGGTTTCTAGCTATAAGTGCCCCCGAGATACGTGGCCCCAAAGTCGGGTCACAAAATGTCATTCTCTGCTGCAGAAAAGTACTTGAAATATCGCCCATATCTGGGGGTCACTTGGTGCTAGGAGCCCCATAACTTGTGGCAGGTGACGTGGCAAGTAGACAATCCACAACTAGGTCACGTGGCAGGTCACGTGGCACTCGTGGCCGTTCACGTGGCACTCATGGCAGGTCACGTGGCACTCGTGGCCGGTGTCGTGGCACTCGTGGCCGGTGTCGTGGCACTCGTGGCAGGTGTTGTGGTAAGTGGACAATGACATACAGCATATGTACTTGCCTTGCGATCGACATCCGTGACAGCCATTTCACATCTTTTTTTTTTATGTGACACATGTATATAAGTAAGTAAATAACCTTCTTCCAAAATTTATAATTCAAATAGAAAAGATTAGAACAGAATAGAAAAAAAATATAATTTAGAAGAATAAAATAGAAAGAATATACAACCATCTTCTGAAATTCGAATTTCGAATAGAATAAATTTGAATTTCGAATAGTATGAATTCAAATTTTTTAATTAATTAATTAATTTTAACTTTGGATAGAAAAGATTATAATAAAATAGAAAATAGACTAGAAAAACAATAACCCCAAATTTGGGGTTTCTATCACCAAGTAACCCCGAGATACATGGACCCAAATTCGGGTCACAAAATATTTTCGAATCCGGTTGAAATAGTTTCAAATGCAGTTGAAATAATTTCGAATCATGTTGATACTATTTCAACCGGATTCGAAAATATTTTGCGACCCGACTTTGGGTCCATGTATTTTGGGGTTACTTGGTGATAGAAACCCAAAATTTGGAGATGTTGTAGTGCTAGTTCTTCTGTGTTTGCATACCAAATTTGGGGTTTCTATCACTAAGTGACCCCGAGATACGTGGACCCAAAGTCGGGTCGCAAAATGTCAAGCACTTTACTGGAGCAGAGAATGACATTTTGCGACCCGATTTTGGGGCCACATATCTCGGGGCCACTTGTAGCTAGAAACCCCAAATTTGGTATGCAAACACAGTAGAACTAGCACTACAAGATCTCCAAATTTTGGGTTTCTATCACCAAGTAACCCCAAAATACATGGACCCAAAGTCGGGTCGCAAAATATTTTCGAATCCGGTTGAAATAGTATCAACATGATTCGAAATTATTTCAACTGCATTTGAAACTATTTCAACCGGATTCGAAAATATTTTGTGACCCGAATTTGGGTCCATGTATCTCGGGGTTACTTGGTGATAGAAACCCCAAATTTGGGGTTATTGTTTTTCTAGTCTATTTTCTATTTTATTATAATCTTTTCTATCCAAAGTTAAAATTAATTAAATAATTAAAAAATTTGAATTCATACTATTCGAAATTCAAATTTATTCTATTCGAAATTCGAATTTCAGAAGATGGTTGTATATTCTTTCTATTTTATTCTTCTAAATTATATTTTTTTTCTATTCTGTTCTAATCTTTTCTATTTGAATTATAAATTTTGGAAGAAGGTTATTTACTTACTTATATACATCTGTCACATAAAAAAAAAGATGTGAAATGGCTGTCACGGATGTCGATCGCAAGGCAAGTACATATGCTGTATGTCATTGTCCACTTACCACAACACCTGCCATGAGTGCCACGACACCGGCCACGAGTGCCACGTGACCTGCCACGAGTGCCACGTGAATGGCCACGAGTGCCACGTGACCTGCCACGTGACCTAGTTGTGGATTGTCTACTTGCCACGTCACCTGCCACAAGTTATGGGGCTCCTGGCACCAAGTGACCCCCAGATATGGGCGATATTTCAAGTACTTTTCTGCAGCAGAGAATGACATTTTGTGACCCGACTTTGGGGCCACGTATCTCGGGGCCACTTATAGCTAGAAACCCCAAATTTGGTATGCAAACACAGTAGAACTAGCATTCCACGGGGTTACTTGGTGATAGAAACCCCAAATTTGGGGTTATTGTAGTGCCAGTTGTAATGTGTTTACATACCAAATATTTTGGGATTTCTAGCTATAAGTGGCCCCGAGATACGTGGCCTCAAAGTCGGGTCACAAAATTTAATTCTCTGCTGCAGAAAAGCACTTGACAGATCGCCCCTATCTGGGGGTCACTTGGTGCTAGGAACCCCATAACTTGTGGCAGGTGACGTGGCAAGTGGACAATCCACAACTTGGTCACGTGGCACTCATGGCAGGTGTTGTGGTAAGTGGACAATGACATACAGCATATGTACTTGCCTTGCGATCGACATCCGTGACAGCCATTTCACATCTTTTTTTTTATGTGACAGATGTATATAAGTAAGTAAATAACCTTCTTCCAAAATTTATAATTCAAATAGAAAAGATTAGAACAGAATAGAAAAAAAATATAATTTAGAAGAATAAAATAGAAAGAATATACAACCATCTTCTGAAATTCGAATTTCGAATAGAATAAATTTGAATTTCGAATAGTATGAATTCAAATTTTTTAATTAATTAATTAATTTTAACTTTGGATAGAAAAGATTATAATAAAATAGAAAATAGACTAGAAAAACAATAACCCCAAATTTGGGGTTTCTATCACCAAGTAACCCCGAGATACATGGACCCAAATTCGGGTCACAAAATATTTTCGAATCCGGTTGAAATAGTTTCAAATGCAGTTGAAATAATTTCGAATCATGTTGATACTATTTCAACCGGATTCGAAAATATTTTGCGACCCGAATTTGGGTCCATGTATTTTGGGGTTACTTGGTGATAGAAACCCAAAATTTGGAGATGTTGTAGTGCTAGTTCTTCTGTGTTTGCATACCAAATTTGGGGTTTCTATCACTAAGTGACCCCGAGATACGTGGACCCAAAGTCGGGTCGCAAAATGTCAAGCACTTTACTGGAGCAGAGAATGACATTTTGCGACCCGAATTTGGGGCCACATATCTCGGGGCCACTTGTAGCTAGAAACCCCAAATTTGGTATGCAAACACAGTAGAACTAGCACTACAAGATCTCCAAATTTTGGGTTTCTATCACCAAGTAACCCCAAAATACATGGACCCAAAGTCGGGTCGCAAAATATTTTCGAATCCGGTTGAAATAGTATCAACATGATTCGAAATTATTTCAACTGCATTTGAAACTATTTCAACCGGATTCGAAAATATTTTGTGACCCGAATTTGGGTCCATGTATCTCGGGGTTACTTGGTGATAGAAACCCCAAATTTGGGGTTATTGTTTTTCTAGTCTATTTTCTATTTTATTATAATCTTTTCTATCCAAAGTTAAAATTAATTAAATAATTAAAAAATTTGAATTCATACTATTCGAAATTCAAATTTATTCTATTCGAAATTCGAATTTCAGAAGATGGTTGTATATTCTTTCTATTTTATTCTTCTAAATTATATTTTTTTTCTATTCTGTTCTAATCTTTTCTATTTGAATTATAAATTTTGGAAGAAGGTTATTTACTTACTTATATACATCTGTCACATAAAAAAAAAGATGTGAAATGGCTGTCACGGATGTCGATCGCAAGGCAAGTACATATGCTGTATGTCATTGTCCACTTACCACAACACCTGCCATGAGTGCCACGACACCGGCCACGAGTGCCACGACACCGGCCACGTGACCTGCCACGAGTGCCACGTGAACGGCCACGAGTGCCACGTGACCTGCCACGTGACCTAGTTGTGGATTGTCTACTTGCCACGTCACCTGCCACAAGTTATGGGGCTCCTGGCACCAAGTGACCCCCAGATATGGGCGATATTTCAAGTACTTTTCTGCAGCAGAGAATGACATTTTGTGACCCGACTTTGGGGCCACGTATCTCGGGGCCACTTATAGCTAGAAACCCCAAATTTGGTATGCAAACACAGTAGAACTAGCATTACAACGGGGTTACTTGGTGATAGAAACCCCAAATTTGGGGTTATTGTAGTGCCAGTTGTAATGTGTTTACATACCAAATATTTTGGGATTTCTAGCTATAAGTGGCCCCGAGATACGTGGCCTCAAAGTCGGGTCACAAAATTTAATTCTCTGCTGCAGAAAAGCACTTGACAGATCGCCCCTATCTGGGGGTCACTTGGTGCTAGGAACCCCATAACTTGTGGCAGGTGACGTGGCAAGTGGACAATCCACAACTTGGTCACGTGGCACTCATGGCAGGTGTTGTGGTAAGTGGACAATGACATACAGCATATGTACTTGCCTTGCGATCGACATCCGTGACAGCCATTTCACATCTTTTTTTTTATGTGACAGATGTATATAAGTAAGTAAATAACCTTCTTCCAAAATTTATAATTCAAATAGAAAAGATTAGAACAGAATAGAAAAAAAATATAATTTAGAAGAATAAAATAGAAAGAATATACAACCATCTTCTGAAATTCGAATTTCGAATAGAATAAATTTGAATTTCGAATAGTATGAATTCAAATTTTTTAATTAATTAATTAATTTTAACTTTGGATAGAAAAGATTATAATAAAATAGAAAATAGACTAGAAAAACAATAACCCCAAATTTGGGGTTTCTATCACCAAGTAACCCCGAGATACATGGACCCAAATTCGGGTCACAAAATATTTTCGAATCCGGTTGAAATAGTTTCAAATAATTTCGAATCATGTTGATACTATTTCAACCGGATTCGAAAATATTTTGCGACCCGAATTTGGGTCCATGTATTTTGGGGTTACTTGGTGATAGAAACCCAAAATTTGGAGATGTTGTAGTGCTAGTTCTACTGTGTTTGCATACCAAATTTGGGGTTTCTAGCTACAAGTGGCCCCGAGATATGTGGCCCCAAAATCGGGTCGCAAAATGTCATTCTCTGCTCCAGTAAAGTGCTTGACATTTTGCGACCCGACTTTGGGTCCACGTATCTCGGGGTCACTTAGTGATAGAAACACCAAATTTGGTATGCAAACACAGAAGAACTAGCCCTACAACATCTCCAAATTTGGGGTTTCTATCACGAAGGAACCCCGAGATACATGGACCCAAAGTCGGGTCAAAAATATTTTTAGATTCGAAAAAATTCGGATTCGGTTAAATTCGTTAGTATTGTAATTCGGTAATTCGGATGCATCCGAATGTCCGAATAATGAAAAATTCGTCCGAATTTCGATTCGGAACGAAACTAAATGCACATGTCTACTACTGCGTTCAGATGTTTCATCAGCTGCTGAGCATTCACTCCCTTAACATTACCATGCATATCCTTTTTTCAAACAAACAAATGTCCTTTGGATTAGCACCGAAAAAATAAGTGATGCCAAAATTTACTCCCCCAAATAAAATAAAATACATGGGTGTTCACACTGGATGATCCTAAAACATCGTTTGAGGAACTGTACGGAGAAAGAGGTTTAATACATCCGTTTACTGTGCCGACGAACCTGAAAGATGGTATCTTTCACTGTACTATATGAAAGTAAAAAATACACGACAGAATACAAGTAAATAATATGTACCAAGGAAAATATTCAAAAATAACTTACTTTTTCCTAAAACTTTCTTGATTCTTTTGTATTGGTCGGGCTCCCGCAACTTCAGATCAGACCATCGTTTTCTGAGCTGTTCCTTCGTTCTGCACACCCCGAATTTTTTGTGAAGACTTTTGACCACTTTGCCCATAATTTTTGACTTGACCAGATTAGGCCTTTTATACGGCCCATGCTTGGCATCATAATCCTCCTTCTTTAAAATGGCGACCATCTCCACCATTTCCTCGAATGACATGTTGGATGCCTTATATCTCCTGGATCTGGATTTGGGCTCCTCTGGAATTTCCTCCTCTGTAGAGGTAATCTCAGCCACCTGTGTCTCCGCCATGTTTTGTTAAGCACTACGAGCGTGAAGGGGCGGGGAAAGTACACTATCGAATGTCAGGGGCGGGGAAAGCGTGCAGAGTTTCACGCATGTGCAGTGTATATCAAGTGAAGATCCATGTCTCGAAAATACATTCATTTGGCGGGAGAGGGAGTTAGCAACGAACGTCTTGACGAAGGTACCTAACAATTTAAGTATTTGAGGTTCATCAGACGAGGAGATTTGTGCGCTAAAAATATGTAGAAAATGCACATTTGAGGAATGTTGCCTGAAATATATATATTTTTTTGTTTCTCGCTTTTACAGATATCATGAATACTTTTAAAAACCCGGAATTCATGGGGGAGTTCATAGACAAATGGCAAGAGCTACCTATACTATGGCAAACCAAAAGTGGCGCAAATAAAAATAAAGACGCCAGGAAAGCAGCACTGGAGAGCCTGCTTGCATTTGTGCAAACCAAGATACCCACAACAACTCTCCGAGATGTGAAAACCAAAATAGCGACCATCAGAGGGACATACAGGACCCAGAGGACTATGGTCCTGAGGTCCCAGAGGTCAGGTGCTCCAGCAGATAAGGTTTATAAACCCAGTCTGTGGTACTACAGTAAGCTTTCTTTTCTGGATGACCAGCTGGAAGTGCGGGAATCTCTCTCCACCCTTCCCCCCAGAGGTCAATCCAGCCTTCCTTGTAGCCAACCCTCCAGCCTTTCCTGCAGCCAGTCCTCCAGCCTTCCTGGCAACCCTGCTCTGGCTTCCTCTGAGGATCAAGATCAGGTCCTTGAGGAGGCAGATTTGGATATATGGAGCCAGGGAAAGTATTGATATCTATATTTATATCTTACAAAATTGTAGAATTTAAATAGATGTTAGTATTGTTAGGTATGTAAACTTCTACCAATAAAGTTTTTTAAGAGCAAGATACAGTAGTGGCCTAATTTTATGTGGACAAGGCAAAAAAACCAGGATGCGGAATCAATGAAAATGACATAACTTTTGGCATTGATTTCAACAATGTCTAGAGGTGAACAATGTCTGTGAATGATGGTGGGCCAAAATAAATAATGTCCCTTTCTTTTTTTACAGCCAGAGCAGAGCCAGGAAGAGGGTGATGTTGGGGATCAGGAGGAGGCAGGGCCCAGTGGCACCCAGGAGGAGGCTGGGCCCAGTGGCACCCAGGAGAAGGCTGGGCCCAGCACAAGAGCCCAGATGCCTCCCCTGGTAGTTAAACCACGAGGGCCAAGGAGAGGTAGGCAGGTGGAGGAGGAAACCAGGGCCTTCATCAGAGAGGCAACAGCGGCCCTCAGAGAGGCACCCTCTGTTGATGAGGGATTTGCCACAGTCCTCGCCCACAAACTAGGGCAAATGGACTTGCGGCAAAAGATATATAGTGAGACCCTGCTTTTAAAAGTCATCAATAAGGGCGTGCTGGGTGAACTCACCATGTACACCGATATAACGGAGGTTGTCCCTACTCCTCCACCTCCTCCACCTCCTACTACTCCTCCTGCCACAACCTCTCCTCCTGATCCCCAGCCTCCAAGGAAGAAACCAACCAAGGCTGCAGAGAAGGCTGGAGAGAAGGCTACAAGGAAGAGGAGAAAATAATGCCTGCTGTAGTACCACAGACTGGGGACATATAGGACTTATCTGCTGTGGCTCCTGACCTCTGGGAGCTCAAGACAAGATTGGGCTCCTTTTTTTTGGGGATCTAATCTCTATTTTGGTTTTCACATCTTGAATGGTTGTTGTGGGGTCAAAGGGATGCACAAATGCAAGCAGGCTCTCCAGTGCTGCCTTCCCCTTTAATTTGTTAATGTTCCGAAATAACGTTTTTTTTTTTTGGCCTTAAAAAACTTGACTATGTGATTTGTATTTCAAAAGAGAGCTTGCTAGGGAGCAGGCAGGGACATCTCAAATAATATTATTGTTATTATCAAGGGACACAAACCTCCCTGAGGCCAAATGAGACACATTTTAAAGGTTGGTGTGGTAACTTTACACAAGAATAATTTAAGCCAAAAAATAAAAAACAAGGCCCCAAAAATTAAAAAGACAATAGTAAAATAGAATAAAAAAAAAAAAGGATATTTACATTATTTTATTATTATTAGTATTATTTAGGAGGGAGGTGCGGCATAGAAATAATATTTTACAATCATTAGAGCAATTTGGAATTACTTTAGAAACAAGTTTGGCATAACTCTCAATGTCATTATCAAAAGAAGGTAATTTTTAAGCATTATCAAAAGAAGAACGGAATGCGCAGCAATAAAACGATGCTATTAATTCCACCGTGACGAATGTGCCATCTCCATTTCCAACATTAGCTTTACCAAAACGAGCGCTCCCGTCTCATAGTTGGTTCTGAGCATGCGCGTTTTTTTTTCACGTCGTGAAAGCATACACACTATCGTTTTTCACGTCGGTAAAAAAAACGACATGAAAAACGACGTGAAAAAAGAGAGCATGTCCGAAATTTTTAATGGCCGTTTTTCACGTCGTTAAAAATGCTCTGGAGCATACACACGATCATTTTTCAGGGCCATTTTTAAAAATGGCAGTTTTAACGGCATGAAAAACGATCGTGTGTATGGGGCATAACAGTCTATGGCCTTGCTGTCTGATATAAACAGGGTTTAAGGACTTGCTAGAAACGAACTTAAAAGCATAAACTAGCAGAGATCATTTTCATATAGGTTAAATGAAGCAAGAAGGTCAGTAGATGGGTAAATGTACTGTGGGCTCAGATCTTTAGCTAGATCCAGCAGCACGTTTGCAAAATCACAGGACACCCTGTCCATTAACATCATACAAAGTTCACACATTCCATGATTTCTTTACACCTCTGCCAGCACACTCACTAACCCCACACTTTTCCACTGACAAATTTCCCCCCACCATCCCCAAACCTCACAACCCCAACATCTCTCCTATACCAGCATAGAGTTCCTCACGATCCCTGCACTTCTTATTCATAATGAAGACAGAGATTTTGCTGTCAAATGAGAGATCCAGTAATAGGCAAAACAAGACGGCATTGCCGGGAGAGATCCTGCAAGTTTACAGGTATGCTGATCAATGACAGAGTGAGACAAGATAAATGTTTGCAGCGACATTTTACCCCTATTGGGCTTATTGGGGTCCCTCCTGTATGTTGTTGACCTCTACAATTAAGCCCATTAACAATGCATCAGAGGGTGTGGCCACAGGTGGGCACTATCCAGGGTGCAAGTGTGGCTGAATAAAGTATCTATGATGTGAGATCATTATTGTATTGTGCGGATTTCATTTTACGATTGCTGCAGTATGATAAGTAGGGATGAGCCGAACACCCCCCAGTTCAGTTCACACCCCAAAAAAACAAAACAGCTTGAGGTCCCCCCAAAAATCCATACCAGACCCTTATATGAGCATGCAGCCTAGGTGACAGGATAGGGGGGGCCTCCTAAACCATACCAGGCCACATGCCCTCAACATGGGGAGGGTGCTTTGGGGTCCCCTCCAAAGCACCTTGTCCCCATGTTGATGAGGACAAGGGCCTCATCCCCACAACCCTTGCGGTGGTTGTGGGGGTCTGCGGGTGGGGGGCTTATCGGAATCTTGAAGTCCCCTCTAACAAGGGGGCCCCCAGATCCCACCCCCCCCTATGTGAATGGGTAGGGGTACATTGTACCCCTACCCATTCACCAGAAAAAGTGTCAAAAAGTAAAAAACACAAAAGATCGTTTTTGACAATTCCTTTATTAAAAAAGGAAAAAAAAGTGTCCCGCGATGTCCATCCTTCTTCAATCATGGCGCAGACAGACCCGAAAAATAGAAAAATAAAGCTCTGCCTCGATGGGAGGCATCCCGCCGACTGCTGTCTTTTCGCTGTGAAAGATGTTATAAAGGCAAGGGCGGAACCACCCGCTGACGTAACCGGATGACCCCACCCCCCTCTGGCGGCACATGATGTCAGAAGGGGCAGGGTCACTCGGTTACATCACCGAGTGGCACCGCCGTTGCCTGTATAACAGCTGTCACCGTGAAAAGACAGCAGTCGACGGGACGCCTCCCATCGAGGCAGAGCTTTATTTTTAAAATTTTCGGGTCTGCCTGCGCCGTGATTGAAGAAGGATGGACATCGTGGGACACTTTTTTTTAAATAAAGGAATTGTCAAAAACTGTGTCCCGCGATGTCCATCCTTCTTCAATCACGGCGCAGACAGACCCGAAAAATAGAAAAATAAAGCTCTGCCTTGATGGGAGGCATCCCGCCGACTACTGTCTTTTCGCTGTGAAAGATGTTATAAAGGCAAGGGCGGAACCACGGCTGACGTAACCGGATGACCCCACCCCCCTCTGGCGGCACATGATGTCAGAAGGGGCAGGGTCACTCGGTTACATCACAGAGTGGCACTGCCCTTGCCTAGATAACAGCTGTCTCCACGAAAAGACAGCAGTCGACGGGACACCTCCTGTCGAGGCAGAGCTTTATTTTTCTATTTTTCGGGTCTGTCTGCGCTGTGATTGAAGAAGGATGGACATCGTGGGACACTTTTTTTTAAATAAAGGAATTGTCAAAAACTGTCTTTTGTGTTTTTTACTTTTTTACACTTTTTTTTGGTGAATGGGTAGGGGTACAATGTATGGAAAATGAAGAAAAGAAACTGCGCTAAAAGACACTAAAGCAAATAACTGCAAAGCCGTGTCACAGTTATTCAATTGGGAGCTGCGATTTTCATGTAAACAAAAAATTACAAGAGCAAGACTATGGAAGAAAAATAAATCGCGCTGACCCCGTGACCATTCAATGTTGAATTGAACCGAAATAACAAATAAAATCACCAAAAATAAAATTGATGGATAACCCTTACATAAATCATCATAGTGATAAATCCATGAAAACATCAAAAATATATAAAAAAATATATAAGGAAAAATAGAATAATAAAAGTCCTACAAAGTGTTGATATATGAAACCAAAAAATCTAAAAATTATAGTCCATAAATAATTGGTGCATGTGAGCTCAAATTAATAAACTGAACACCAATGCTCTGTGAAGAAAAGTCCATATAATTGTGAGTAGTGATGAGCCGAACACCCCCGGGTTCGGTTCGCACCAGAACCCGCGAACGGACCGAAAGTTCGTACGAACATTAGAACCCTATTAAATACAATGGATGCGAACGTTCGAATTCTAAAGTGCTAATTATAACAACTATTATGCATGTTATTGTCCTAAAAAGGGTTTGGGAACCCGGGTTCTGCACCAGGGGACATGTATCAATGCAAAAAGAAGTTTTAAAAACGGTCGTTTTTCGGGAGCAGTCATTTTAATGATGCATAAAGTGAAAAAAAAAAGTCAAATATTCCTTTAAATATCGTACCTGGGGGGTGTCTAAAGTATGCCTGTGAAGTGCCACGTGTTTCCCGTGTTTAGAACTGTCCCTGCACAAAATGACACTTCTAAAGGAAAAAAAAGCCATTTAAAACTGCTTGCGGCTTTAATGTAATGTCTGGTCCCGGTAATATGGATGAAAATCTTTAAGAAAAATGGCATAGCTACCCCATGACCCCCCCCCCTACCCCAGCCCATTACCAGCCCCTTTGGGTCTTGTATGGATATTAAGGGGAACCCCGCACATAAAATAAAAAAGGCCCTATATACTCTGAACAGCCGTATACAGGCGGTGCATACAAGACAGGGACTGTAGGTTTGTTCTTATGTAGAATCTGTTTTTAATTTTGAACAGGTACATTGTTGAAGTGTAGCTCCAGCCCAAAAATCTATTTTTAAACTTTTTGGAAAACATAGGTAAGGGTTATCACCCCTGTAACATTTGTTTTGCTGTCTGTGCCCCTGTTCAGAACATTTCACCTCACTTTCCGTCCCAATGACAACTGTTTTTGAAATGTGGTGTTTTTCTTGAAACAAGGATTGGTGATAAAGCATCAGTACAGAGGAGACACCTTTCTCCCATATTTATTCTTACAGGAGAGAATTTTCCTTCCTAGTGGTAGATTTCCTCTCACTTCCTGTTGTCTTCTTGCGTTTGCAAGTAGGAGTCGTTTGTAAGTTGGATGTTTGAAAGTAGGGACCTGCCGTATATACTCTGCAGAAATAGGCCCCTTAGTTGTTGGTGTTGGCACAACACTGTAAGCACTCACAGTTACTCTTGGTTGGTGCTGGAACGCCCTGCTGTCAACTATTATATCAGGAATTTTAATTACATATAATTGTTGAACAGTGGTAGTAAAAATTGGGCCTTTGATGGTGGTGCTGGTGCCACAACACTGTAAGCCCTGACAGTTACTCTTGGTGGGTGCAGCAATGGGCCCTGCTGTGAATTATTAGATCAAGAATTGTAATTGCATGCCCCTGTTGAACAGGGGCTGAAAAATTGGGCCTTTCGTGGTGGTGGTGGTGGTGGTGGTGTTGCCACAACACTGTAAGCCCTCAGAGTTACTCTTGGTGGGTGCAGGAATGGGCCCTGCTGTGAATTATTAGATCAAGAATTGTAATTGCATGCCCCTGTTGAACAGGGGCTGAAAAATTGGGCCTTTCGTGGTGGTGGTGGTGGTGGTGGTGTTGCCACAACACTGTAAGCCCTCAGAGTTACTCTTGGTGGGTGCAGGAATGGGCCCTGCTGTGAATTATTAGATCAAGAATTGTAATTACATGCCCCTTTTGAACAGGGGCTGAAAAATTGGGCCTTTCGTGGTGGTGGTGGTGGTGGCGTTGCCACAACACTGTAAGCCCTCAGAGTTACTCTTGGTGGGTGCAGCAATGGGCCCTGCTGTGAATTATTAGATCAAGAATTGTAATTGCATGCCCCTGTTGAACAGGGGCTGAAAAATTGGGCCTTTCGTGGTGGTGGTGGTGGTGGTGGTGTTGCCACAACACTGTAAGCCCTCAGAGTTACTCTTGGTGGGTGCAGCAATGGGCCCTGCTGTGAATTATTAGATCAAGAATTGTAATTACATGCCCCTTTTGAACAGGGGCTGAAAAATTGGGCCTTTCGTGGTGGTGGTGGTGGTGGCGTTGCCACAACACTGTAAGCCCTCAGAGTTACTCTTGGTGGGTGCAGCAATGGGGCCTGCTGTGAATTATTAGATCAAGAATTGTAATTACATGCCCCTTTTGAACAGGGGCTGAAAAATTGGGCCTTTCGTGGTGGTGGTGGTGGTGGTGGCGTTGCCACAACACTGTAAGCCCTCAGAGTTACTCTTGGTGGGTGCAGCAATGGGCCCTGCTGTGAATTATTAGATCAAGAATTGTAATTACATGCCTCTTTTGAACAGGGGCTGAAAAATTGGGCCTTTCGTGGTGGTGGTGGTGGTGGTGGCGTTGCCACAACACTGTAAGCCCTCAGAGTTACTCTTGGTGGGTGCAGCAATGGGCCCTGCTGTGAATTATTAGATCAAGAATTGTAATTGCATGCCCCTGTTGAACAGGGGCTGAAAAATTGGGCCTTTCGTGGTGGTGGTGGTGGTGGTGGTGTTGCCACAACACTGTAAGCCCTCAGAGTTACTCTTGGTGGGTGCAGCAATGGGCCCTGCTGTGAATTATTAGATCAAGAATTGTAATTGCATGCCCCTGTTGAACAGGGGCTGAAAAATTGGGCCTTTCGTGGTGGTGGTGGTGGTGGTGCCACAACACTGTAAGCCCTCAGAGTTACTCTTGGTGGGTGCAGCAATGGGCCCTGCTGTGAATTATTAGATCAAGAATTGTAATTGCATGCCCCTGTTGAACAGGGGCTGGAAAATTGGGCCTTTCGTGGTGGTGGTGGTGGTGGTGGTGTTGCCACAACACTGTAAGCCCTCAGAGTTACTCTTGGTGGGTGCAGCAATGGGCCCTGCTGTGAATTATTAGATCAAGAATTGTAATTACATGCCCGTTTTGAACAGGGGCTGAAAAATTAGGCCTTTCGTGGTGGTGGTGGTGGTGGCGTTGCCACAACACTGTAAGCCCTCAGAGTTACTCTTGGTGGGTGCAGCAATGGGCCCTGCTGTGAATTATTAGATCAAGAATTGTAATTGCATGCCCCTGTTGAACAGGGGCTGAAAAATTGGGCCTTTCGTGGTGGTGGTGGTGGTGGTGGTGTTGCCACAACACTGTAAGCCCTCAGAGTTACTCTTGGTGGGTGCAGCAATGGGCCCTGCTGTGAATTATTAGATCAAGAATTGTAATTACATGCCCCTTTTGAACAGGGGCTGAAAAATTGGGCCTTTCGTGGTGGTGGTGGTGGTGGTGGCGTTGCCACAACACTGTAAGCCCTCAGAGTTACTCTTGGTGGGTGCAGCAATGGGCCCTGCTGTGAATTATTAGATCAAGAATTGTAATTGCATGCCCCTGTTGAACAGGGGCTGAAAAATTGGGCCTTTCGTGGTGGTGGTGGTGGTGGTGGTGTTGCCACAACACTGTAAGCCCTCAGAGTTACTCTTGGTGGGTGCAGCAATGGGCCCTGCTGGGAATTATTAGATCAAGAATTGTAATTACATGCCCCTTTTGAACAGGGGCTGAAAAATTGGGCCTTTCGTGGTGGTGGTGGTGGTGGCGTTGCCACAACACTGTAAGCCCTCAGAGTTACTCTTGGTGGGTGCAGCAATGGGCCCTGCTGTGAATTATTAGATCAAGAATTGTAATTGCATGCCCCTGTTGAACAGGGGCTGAAAAATTGGGCCTTAGGCACTGGTGGCACAACACTACAACTCCTCACAGATACTGTACTTGGAGCACAGCAATGAGCCCTGTTGCAAAGTATTGCTTCAAAAATTGTAATGACACGCCCCTGTTAAACAGGGGCTGAAAAATTGGGCCTTAGGCACTGGTGCCACAACACTCCAACCCCTCACAGATACTGTACTTGGAGCACAGCAATGAGCCCTATGGCAAATTATTGCTAAAAAAATTGTAATTACACGCCCCTGTAAAACAGGGGCTGAAAAATTGGGCCTTAGCCACTGGTGGCGGCACCCATAAACAAAAATGATCTTCCAAGCTATCATCATCAATCGTATCATTGAGGACTCGGAGGAGGAGGATAGCCAGTCAACATAACAGCACAGGCACTCAGCATCAGCATCAGTCTTGAAGGGATGTGACATGTTAAAATCAATTAGTCTGTTATATCAGCATCAGGTGTGTGGTAGCTGGTGGTGATCCAAGACTGGTTCATCTTGATGAAAGTCAGTCGATCAACCGAGTCGGTGGACAGGCGCACCCTGTGATCCGTGACAAATCCTCCAGCAGCACTGAATGTGCGTTCCAAAAGAACGCTGGATGCAGGACAGGCCAGTAGCTCAATTGCATACTGTGCAAGCTCTGGCCAGTGATCCATCCTCAAGACCCAGTAAGCCAGAGGATTTTCGGTGGGGAAGGTGTCCAAGTCTGACCTTGCCCCTAGATGTTCCTGCACCATGTTTATCAGACGCTGGCGATGGTTGCTGGAACCGATCATACTTTGGGGCTGCGGACTAAAGAATTGTCTGAACGCATCGGTCAGACGGCCACCTTCCCCACCGCTCCTTCTTTGACTGGCCGAAGCCTCAGCAACTCGTTGTCCAGGACCAGGAGTTTGTAACCTCCCAGTCTCTGGGAACGCGTTGCACAGACCTTTCTGCAAGGCCTCCCGGAGTTGTCTCATCCTCTGCTCCCTCTGCGACGGTAACATAAGGTCCGCAACCTTACCCTTGTACCGTGGATCAAGGAGAGTGGCCAGCCAGTAATGGTCCCTCTCCTTGATCCGAAGAATACGAGGATCCTTCCGCAGACTTTGCAGGATCAGGGAGGCCATGCAGCGTAGGTTTGCTGAGGCATTCGCTCCGGAGTCCTCTGGGTCACTAAGGACGACATGATCCGCAGCCACCTCCTCCCAGCCACGTACAAGTCCACTGGTTTCTTGGGACTGTAAATCATCCCTAAAAGACTGCTGCTGATGATGCTGAGTGCCAGCCTCCACCTCCATGCTGACACAATCCTCCTCCTCCTCCTCCTCCTCCTCTTCCTGTGCGATGGGTGGGACAGAAGGAACACTGTCTGGGTAAAGGGGGCCTTGAGAGGCAAGGAAGTCCTCCTCTTCCTGCCTCTGTTCTGCCTCAAGTGCCCTGTCCATTATTCCACGCAGCGTGTGCTCCAACAGGTGGACAAGAGGTACAGTGTCACTGATGCATGCACTGTCACTGCTCACCATCCTCGTGGCCTCCTCAAATGGTGCCAGGACAGTGCATGCATCCCTGATCATGCCCCACTGGCGTGGAGAAAAAAAACCAAGCTCCCCTGACCCTGTCCTGGTGCCGTAGTCGCACAGGTACTCATTGATGGCCCTCTGCTGCGTGTGCAGCCGCTGCAGCATGGCCAACGTTGAGTTCCACCTGGTGGGCATGTCACATATAAGGCGGTTCTTGGGCAGGTTCAACTCCTTTTGCAGCTCAGCCAGGCGAGCACTGGCATTATAAGATCTGCGAAAATGCACACAGACTTTCCTGGCCTGCCTCAGGACATCCTGTAAGCCCGGGTACCTGCCCAAGAACCGCTGCACCACCAGGTTAAGGACGTGAGCCACACAGGGCACATGGGTCAGTTGTCCCTGTCGGAGGGCGGAGAGGAGGTTGGTGCCATTGTCGCAAACCACCATTCCTGGCTTAAGCTGGCGTGGCGTCAACCACCTCTCGGCCTGGCCCTGCAGAGCAGACAGGACCTCTGCCCCAGTGTGGCTTCTGTCCCCCAAACACACCAGCGCAAGCACGGCATGGCATCTCTTTGCCTGCGTACTTGCGTAGCCCCTTGAACGCCTACGGAGCACCGCTGGTTCCGAGGACAAACCACAGGAAGAGGCCATGGAGGAAGAAGAAGAGGAGGGGGTGGAGGAGAGAGGTGTGTCACAACCAGTAGTAGCATTTTGGAGGCGTGGCGGTGGAACAACCTCCAACACTACTGCACCTTGTCCTGCATCCTTCCCAGCTGCCAAAAGAGTGACCCAATGGGCCGTGAAAGAAAGGTAACGTCCCTGTCCATGCCTGCTGGACCATGAGTCAGCGGTAATATGCACCTTACCGCTGACCGCCCTGTCCAGCGAGGCCAAGACATTGCCTTCCACATGCCGGTAGAGAGCCGGAATAGCCTTCCGTGAGAAAAAGTGGCGTTTGGGAACCTGCCACTGAGGAACCGCACATTGCACAAACTCACGGAAGGGGGCCGAGTCTACCAACTGAAAAGGCAGCAGTTGAAGCGCTAGCAATTTAGCCAAGCTAGCATTCAACCGCTGGGCATGTGGATGGCTGGGAGTGAACTTCTTTCGACGGTCCATCAGCTGGGGCAGGGAAATTTGCCTGCTAGAATCGGACGTCGGTGTACTGCTAGCAGAGTGGCCGCAAGTACTTTTCTGTGACACACCTAATTCTACACCTTCATTCCTCTCAGTGCATGTTTCAGAGAGGACTGAAGTTATAGTGGGGTTGGAGATCCCAGCTGATGCGGTGCAAGGAGAGGTCCGCTTTGTTCTTTGGTGTGGGTCTTTGAGGTAGGCTTGCCAACGAGCTGCATGGCAGGTCAACATATGTCTGGTCAGGCATGTGGTACCCAAGCGGCTGATGTTTTGGCCACGCGATATACGCTTGAGACATATGTTGCAAACAGCAGCTGTGCGATCTGATGCACTAGCCTCAAAAAAGGCCCACACCAAAGAACTTTTTGAATGACGGGCAGAGGCAGCGCCCTGCACAGGCGGAGCTCTGCGGTGTGATTCCGTCGGTGTACTGCCCTTACGCTGGCCACCAAAGGGCATCCTGCCTCGTTGGAGATGTGCCTCATCCTCCTCCTCCTCCTCTCTCCTATTAGGCACCCACGTGGAGTCAGTGACCTCATCATCCCCTCCCTCCTCATCACTGGAGCCAATCTGGCAGTATGCTGCAGCTGCTGGAACATGACTGCCAGATTGGTGTCCTTCTTGAGCATCCCCTCTGTCTGCTCTCACGCTACTGCCTTCCTGTAGCTGGGTTTCATCATCAGACCCTTCGAAACGCTGGGCATCCTCCTGGAGCATGTACCCAACACTGTGCTCAAACAGTTCGGGGGACTCCTCAGGAGGAGGACATGGTGGGTCTAGGGAAGGAGTGACTGATGATGAGTCTGACATTGATACCAGGGAAGAGGACGCTTTGGCAGCTGCTTTTCCAGTACCCTGACCCTGGGTGAGAGAGGATGAGGAGGAGGAGGAGGGCTTGGTCATCCACTCTACCAAGTCTTCGGCATGATGTGGCTTAACATGTCCAGCTGCCGAAAAGAAGGACAAGCGTGTCCCATGGCCATGTGCTGATGACAATGCACCGCGTCCACGACCAGCACTGTTGCCCCCAGACACAGAGCCTGCTTGCCCTCTTTTATTGCCTCCTGACTGTCTGCCTCTCCTTGTTTGCCTTCCAGACATTCTAATAGATGGCCTGCAGGGAGATGGGAAAAAAGCAATAAGGGCTACCTTCAGGTGTCCTTCTCTGTCCCTTTACTTAAGGATTTCTAAATATGGTTGAGGATGATTGCTTTTGCACAGAATAGCACAACGACAATTTCCCTGACTGTCCAAAAAAACAAGGATTTCAAAGATGGTTGATGAGGAATGCTTTAGCACACTATAGCACAAGGAGAATTTCCCTTACTGTCCTTCCCTGTCCCTAGAAACAAGGATTATCACAGTGAAAGAAACTGACACTCTTCCTACCTATAGTTTTCTGTCCCTAGAAAAAATGTTTTTTTAAAGCACACTATAGCACAAGGAGAATTCCCTCACTGTCCTTCCCTGTCCCTAGAAACAAGGATTCGCACAGTAAAACACACTGACACTCTCCCTACCTATAGTTTTCTGTCCCTAGAAAAAATGTTTTTTTAAAGCACACTATAGCACAAGGAGAATTTCCCTCACTTTCCTTCTTTGTCCCTAGAAACAAGGATTATCACAGTGAAAGAAACTGACACTCTTCCTACCTATAGTTTTCTGTCCCTAGAAAAAATGTTTTTTTAAAGCACACTATAGCACAAGGAGAATTCCCTCACTGTCCTTCCCTGTCCCTAGAAACAAGGATTCACACAGTAAAAGACACTGACACTCTCCCTACCTATAGTTTTCTGTCCCTAGAAAAAATGTTTTTTTAAAGCACACTATAGCACAAGGAGAATTCCCTCACTGTCCTTCCCTGTCCCTAGAAACAAGGATTCGCACAGTAAAACACACTGACACTCTCCCTACCTATAGTTTTCTGTCCCTAGAAAAAATGTTTTTTTAAAGCACACTATAGCACAAGGAGAATTCCCTCACTGTCCTTCCCTGTCCCTAGAAACAAGGATTCGCACAGTAAAACACACTGACACTCTCCCTACCTATAGTTTTCTGTCCCTAGAAAAAATGTTTTTTTAAAGCACACTATAGCACAAGGAGAATTTCCCTCACTTTCCTTCTTTGTCCCTAGAAACAAGGATTATCACAGTGAAAGAAACTGACACTCTTCCTACCTATAGTTTTCTGTCCCTAGAAAAAATGTTTTTTTAAAGCACACTATAGCACAAGGAGAATTCCCTCACTGTCCTTCCCTGTCCCTAGAAACAAGGATTCGCACAGTAAAACACACTGACACTCTCCCTACCTATAGTTTTCTGTCCCTAGAAAAAATGTTTTTTTAAAGCACACTATAGCACAAGGAGAATTTCCCTCACTTTCCTTCTTTGTCCCTAGAAACAAGGATTATCACAGTGAAAGAAACTGACACTCTTCCTACCTATAGTTTTCTGTCCCTAGAAAAAATGTTTTTTTAAAGCACACTATAGCACAAGGAGAATTCCCTCACTGTCCTTCCCTGTCCCTAGAAACAAGGATTCGCACAGTAAAACACACTGACACTCTCCCTACCTATAGTTTTCTGTCCCTAGAAAAAATGTTTTTTTAAAGCACACTATAGCACAAGGAGAATTTCCCTCACTTTCCTTCTTTGTCCCTAGAAACAAGGATTATCACAGTGAAAGAAACTGACACTCTTCCTACCTATAGTTTTCTGTCCCTAGAAAAAATGTTTTTTTAAAGCACACTATAGCACAAGGAGAATTTCCTCACTGTCCTTCCCTGTCCCTAGAAACAAGGATTCGCACAGTAAAACACACTGACACTCTCCCTACCTATAGTTTTCTGTCCCTAGAAAAAATTTTTTTTAAAGCACACTATAGCACAAGGAGAATTCCCTCACTGTCCTTCCCTGTCCCTAGAAACAAGGATTCGCACAGTAAAACACACTGACACTCTCCCTACCTATAGTTTTCTGTCCCTAGAAAAAATGTTTTTTTAAAGCACACTATAGCACAAGGAGAATTCCCTCACTGTCCTTCCCTGTCCCTAGAAACAAGGATTCGCACAGTAAAACACACTGACACTCTCCCTACCTATAGTTTTCTGTCCCTAGAAAAAATGTTTTTTTAAAGCACACTATAGCACAAGGAGAATTTCCCTCACTTTCCTTCTTTGTCCCTAGAAACAAGGATTATCACAGTGAAAGAAACTGACACTCTTCCTACCTATAGTTTTCTGTCCCTAGAAAAAATGTTTTTTTAAAGCACACTATAGCACAAGGAGAATTCCCTCACTGTCCTTCCCTGTCCCTAGAAACAAGGATTCGCACAGTAAAACACACTGACACTCTCCCTACCTATAGTTTTCTGTCCCTAGAAAAAATGTTTTTTTAAAGCACACTATAGCACAAGGAGAATTCCCTCACTGTCCTTCCCTGTCCCTAGAAACAAGGATTCGCACAGTAAAACACACTGACACTCTCCCTACCTATAGTTTTCTGTCCCTAGAAAAAATGTTTTTTTAAAGCACACTATAGCACAAGGAGAATTCCCTCACTGTCCTTCCCTGTCCCTAGAAACAAGGATTCGCACAGTAAAAGACACTGACACTCTCCCTACCTATAGTTTTCTGTCCCTAGAAAAAATGTTTTTTTAAAGCACACTATAGCACAAGGAGAATTTCCCTCACTTTCCTTCTTTGTCCCTAGAAACAAGGATTATCACAGTGAAAGAAACTGACACTCTTCCTACCTATAGTTTTCTGTCCCTAGAAAAAATGTTTTTTTAAAGCACACTATAGCACAAGGAGAATTCCCTCACTGTCCTTCCCTGTCCCTAGAAACAAGGATTTGCACAGTAAAACACACTGACACTCTCCCTACCTATAGTTTTCTGTCCCTAGAAAAAATGTTTTTTTAAAGCACACTATAGCACAAGGAGAATTTCCCTCACTTTCCTTCTTTGTCCCTAGAAACAAGGATTCGCACAGTAAAAGACACTGACACTCTCCCTACCTATAGTTTTCTGTCCCTAGAAAAAATGTTTTTTTAAAGCACACTATAGCACAAGGAGAATTCCCTCACTGTCCTTCCCTGTCCCTAGAAACAAGGATTCGCACAGTAAAAGACACTGACACTCTCCCTACCTATAGTTTTCTGTCCCTAGAAAAAATGTTTTTTTAAAGCACACTATAGCACAAGGAGAATTCCCTCACTGTCCTTCCCTGTCCCTAGAAACAAGGATTCGCACAGTAAAACACACTGACACTCTCCCTACCTATCCTTCTCTTTCCCTAAACTAAAGGAATCCAGGTTAAGCAAGAAAAAAATAAATGTCACTGTCCCTGCCTATGCTTCTCTTTCCCTGCTCCGGAACACACTACACTAGGCCGCCGTGCTGGCGGCCTTTTATAGTGTGGGGCGTGTACTAAACACCCTCAGCAATAATTGGCCACAGGCATCCTGCCTGTGGCCAATCATTGCTCTCCTCGCTGCCGGCGCTGTGATTGGCCAAGCATGCGGGGTCACAGTGCATGCTTGGCCAATCACAGCGCCTGGATGACACTGCGATGGCGTAGTGCATTGTGGGCCGTTCGCGTCACTCGAATTTGGCGCGAACGGCCCAAATCGTTCGATCTTCGTCGAACGATCGAACAGCCGATGTTCGAGTCGAACGTATGTTCGACTCGAACACGAAGCTCATCCCTAATTGTGAGATGTCATATCCAAAAAGCAATCATGTTGAATCCACCACCAGACAGCAGAAATTACTTCTTACCAGCTTGCCACGATCCCCCCATGACAGAGGATCAATATATGCCTGTAATCAATCAGCTCTCTCCAAAAACCAGCAAGCACAAGTACGATTCTTAAGCAGTGACTCTCGCACAATGGACCATGAGCAGTTGCACACGATATATATAAAAGATAAACCCTCCATATAGTGCATTAAACGTATAAAAATTTATTAAAAACAGTTAGTATTGCACTTACAATGTTGCAGATTTGATAGGCCTTTGAGTCTGGTGTGCTGGTCGGTGCACAAACAGACACCCGTCCTACTGGGAAACCGTATGGAGCATGGGGTGACGTCAGCGCGTCGTTCCACCCTTAAAATGCATCACCCCGTTGGGGGAACGAACCCTCAGTCTCGCCCGTGACAGGAAAGCAGTAGAAATGCATGGTCAGTCTCAAAGGAAGGTCCCACCGAGATTTGAACTCGGATCGCTGGATTCAGAGTCCAGAATGCTAACCATTACCCCATGAAACCTCTAGGGCGAAGCAACGCGCTGACGTCACCTCATGCGCTCCATACAGTTACCCAGTAGGACGGGTGTCTGTTGTTTGTGCACCGGCCGACTCACCAGACTCAAAGGCCTATCAAATCTGCAACATTGTAAATGTATAATATGCATTAATAAATTTTTATACGTTTAATGCACTATATGTAGTGTTTATCTTTTATATATATCGTGTGCAACTGCTGATGGTCCATTGGTCGGGAGTCACTGCTTAAGAATCGTACTTATGTTTTCTAGTTTTTGGAGCTGATTGGAGCTGATTGATTACAGGCATATATTGATCCTCTGTCATGGGGGATCGTGGCAAGCTGGTAAGAAGTAATTTCTGCTGATTGGTGGTGGATTCAACACGATTGATTTTTGGATATGACATCCCACAATTATATGGACTTTTCTTCACAGAGCACTGGTGTTCAGTCTATTAATTTGAGCTCAAATGCACCAATTATTTGTGGACTATAATTTTTTAGATTTTTTGGTTTCATATATCAACACTTTGTAGGACTTTCATTATTGTATTCATAGGTGTGCGCAGACTATTGCATTAGGGTGTGCACCCCAAACCTTAAGCACACACGCCTTTCTGGACGATGAATTAATGGGAAGTGTGCTGAGCTACTTCCTGTTCATTCACAAACTGAAGTGTAGCACACGGACCCTTTTCTCCTGCCTACCTTCTCCTTGCAGGGATAAAGGCACACCATACCACATGCCCGGATCCTCCTGGTTTAAGAGGTTGAGCGGTGTTCTTACAATTTTGGGTCCTGCAGCGAGTTACCTCCCGTTCATTGGTTCTCGTCCCTAGAGTATAGGGAAAAGTCTGTGCTCTTCCTCCCAAAGAAAGACAATGTCCAAACAGTGCTTAAACTCCAAACAGAGTTTATTTTATCTTGCTTGAAACAGATTTGGGAATAGGTTGAAGATAGAGACAAAGTAGGTAGAGGGACAAGTTCAGGCACGTGACACCCAACTACCCTATTATTCACACAAGCCTGAGTATGAATTGCTCACCCGGATAGATCCCTCTCACAGTTCTAGTAGCCGGAGTAAAACACAAACAGTTCCTTTAAATTAGTCCCCTTCACGGGCAAGTACAAGAAATTCTCTGCCACAGAATCCTTTAGTTACTGAATTAGAACTTTGAAACTCCCATAGATTTATGAAGACCATAGGTGTCAATGGGACACACTACAGGAGCTATACTGCAACTCACCAATCCTTCCCTCTGATAGGTAACCAGGCCTCTCCTTCACCATGAATTCCTTCACTGATCCATCGGACAGGTCCTCCCCCGGTTTCCTCTCCTTCAGAGCGGGTCACCCTCACACGGGTTCCCTGGGACTCCAGTGTGTTGATTGTAGACCCAGTTGAAGGTACTGGGCCTACCTGGAACGTTGTAGCCTCGAGCTAAAGGTGCCCGAGATTCCTTGATCAGTTCACGCACCCCCCGGCCAGCAAGGCCATAGGGCGCGACTTCGCCACCAGGGGTCCTTGGAATCCACCTGGCACAACCACCCCTATGGGGCACACTCTCCGTCCACCCCGCACTTCTGGCGTCTGCACTTTATGTACCCTCTCCCAGCATGCACAGCAGGCAGACCCCGCCCACCACATGGTAGCCGAGAGAGGACACCAATCATACCACAACGCCACCTGCGGTTCAACCCGAGACCTGGGCAACAGCGCCACCTCAGGCCCAGGGGAACTATACACCAGGCAACAACATGGCAGAGCAGAGTCCATATTGAACAGAATTGCAGGGTCTGAGCCATACTATTGCCCAGACTACCCCTAAATTTACAGCATAGCGACCCCAGTTTTGGGGGTCCCGCTACACAAGCATAGTAAACACAGTTATGAATAGACTCAGTGAGTGAGTGTGTTCACTGTGTTCATTTAGAAGGGGAAGGAGCTGGTAAATTACATATTTACCAGCCTCTTCCCCCAATCTTCCCGGCAGCAGCTGAGAGGAGAGGAGGGAAGCCAGCAGCATTGTGGGGTGGGTGGGGGCAACAGGCAGTAGGGGGAATCTGCACCACACGTAGTGATTAGGGTGTGCCCAGGCACACCTGGCACACCCCCTGCACACACCTATGATTGTATTTTTCCTTATATATTTTTTATATATTTTTGATGTTTTCATGGATTTATCACTATATTGATTTATGTAAGTGTTATCCATCAATTTTATTTTTGGTTATTTTTTTTGTTATTTCGGTTCAATTCAACATTGAATGGTCACGGGTTCAGCGCGATTTATTTTTCTTCCATAGGGGTACAATGTACCCCATACTCATTCACATAGGGGGGTTTGTTAAAGGGGGCTTGTTAAAGGGGGCTTCCAGATTCTGAAAATCGCCCGCAGACCCTCACAACCACCAAGCAAGGGTTGTGGGGATGAGGCCCCAAAGCACCCTCCCCATGTTGAGTGCAAGTGGCCTGGTATGGCTCGCCCCCCCCCTATCCTGACCCGTCAGGTTAGATGCTTGGATAAGTGTCTGGTATGGATTTTGAGGGGATTTTGGAGGGGACCCCCACACCATTTTATTTTATTGTGGCGTGGGGTTCCCCTTAAAATCCATACTAGACCTGAAGGGCCTGGTATGGATTTTGGGGGTGGACCCCTAAGCCATTTTTTTTTTTGATTTTGGCGCAGGGTTTCCCTTAACCACTTCAATACACTGTGTTATATATACTACACTACCTGCACTGACTGAATATAGAGTCTACACTGAATATCTAGTCTACACTAAATGCAGAGTATATATATATGCAGTGCGTTGACGTCTGATGATTGGCCAAAGCATGAAGGTCAGGTGCATGCTTTGGCCAATCATCGGACGTCAATGCACTGCAATCTTGCAGTGCATTATGGGCTGTTCCACGGCGCTAAAAATTTCACACAAATGCCCCATATGTTCGGTTCATTTGCAAGCAAACGAACACCCGATGTTCAAATCAAACTTTTCTTGTTCATACATCACGGGACACAGAGCAGCATAGTCATTACTATGTGGGTTATATAAAATTACCTTCAGGTGCTGGCACTGGCAACTTCCAAAACAGGAAGTACCCTCCCCTATATAAGCCCCTCCCATCCGGGAGTACCTCAGTTTTTTGCCAGTGTCTAAGGTGTTGGCCAAGGTTAACATGTATTCATCTGGGCTTGTGTACAGGTTCTCTGGGCCTTAGCAAGCTATTCCGGATCCGACCAAAAAAGCTTCATAGCTAAACGGTCGGTACCCGGGCCTTGCAGAGAAGAGCAGGGTTTTGCCTGTAATGCCTCTCTTAGGAGGGCTGGACCCTGGGATCCAGAGCTCTGGTCATACCCAAAACCAAGAGGCTATCTGTGCAGGGTGCTATACAGGTCCAGGGGAGTGGAATCCTTGGGAACCCGGTCCCTGAAGGTCTAGTACAATGCCTGCCGTGAGAGGTGAAGTTTGGGCTTCTGTGGACCAAACAAAGTCCTGCGGCGGGGAAAAGGTAAGTGGGGGCCCCTCAGGAACTTGGTTCTATTGAGGGGACCCCCAAGCCTAATATGTCTTTCTGCCTGTTACCTAAAGGTATTCCCGCTAATAGCTGTATATGCCTAAGAAATCCTAGAAATGTCTTTTCATAAAGGAAGTTTTAAAAACTGTAAACCTGGAAATGTTTTTCATAAAGGAGGTTTTAAAAAAAAAAAAAAAGACAAAAGTGCGGTACCTGTGTTTGTCCACTAGAGGCCGCTGTGGAACGTCTTTTTTTCTTGGGACTATTCCTTCCATGGTGAAAGTCCAGGCAGATGAGTGAGCTCTCTATCAGGGAAGCTGCATTCCTCTGTCATGCTGCCAAGTAGTTTCCTTCCATCCCCGAGTCCTGGTGAAACGGGGACCCTGGCTCCTCGCCCTACAGGGCGCCAAGAGCGCACACGTGCACGCGTGCGCGCGCACACACGCTTTCTTTTTATAGATTTAGCTTCAAAAAAGGGGGCGGAGCCTGGCGGATGACGCGCTCTGTGCGCCCAGCGCTTCTGCGCATGTGCGGGCGTCCCAGCAAGATAAAAGGACTCAGTCCACGCTGCTTGCTATGGACACAGAGCATGAAAAGGAACTGGTAGCATGGTATAGGGGCTTACAGCGGGCGGTTGATACAGGCATCCCCAGAAAGACGCATTAGTAGACACCCACTGATGTACATAGCAGCAAATTGCATTAGACTATTTCAGTAAAGGGGTGTATTGCGGCTGGAATACCTCAGCTTTGAACTAAGGAATATGCCGCCTAACAAAACTCCGAGATATACCTCTCAGGAAGTGTAGGGGGTCTCCATCGGGCTCTGAGGATCTGGAGCAGTCATCTGCACCCTCCTCCCCTGAGAAATCAGAGGTTAATACCCATAAGGAACCCCCGGGAGTGCCAGGTACTGCGGCTGTCCTCAGTCCACCTGCTCCTGCATATATAACAGAGGAGGTTTTTGCCTCAACTCTGGAGGGATTGGAGCAGAGATTGGCAGCATTGATCGCTTCTTCTCTGCAGGAAAGAAAGCGCGCCAGATCTCCATCACCTCCATTAGAGTGCCTGTTGGCAGAGCAACAGTCCCAGGAAGGGACCGACCTACCTGAAGGGGATCAGGAGGAGGTTAACTCTGTTTTTGAGGAATCGACAGTAGATGAACCATTTTCAGCATCACAGACTGAAAGATTGTGGGTCCAGACCCTAACTGACATGGTTCGATCTGCATTTAAAATGCCTCTTGTTGAACCATCAACTACTGCTGTCTCCTCATTGGGGTCGCTAAAAGCTCCCCAGGTTAATTGCTCCTTTCCAATACATCCATTATTGGAAGGACTTATATACCAGGACTGGGAACATCCTGATAAACTATTTGTTCCGCCTAAGAAATTTCCGGTGATCTATCCCATGGAGGAAAAGTTCACCCAGAGATGGAATGTTCCTACGGTGGATGCAGCCATCTCTTCTGTGAACAAATCACTGACATGCCCAGTAGATAATGTTCAAATGTTCAAAGATCCAGTAGATAAAAAATTGGAATCTTTATTAAAATCTGCTTTTTCCACAGCAGGGGCTGTTACACAGCCAGCAGTGGCAGCTATTGGGGTCTGCCAAGCTTTAAAGGATCAGATGAAAATGGTCCTGAGGGATTTGCCAGACCAGCAGGCCCAGGCTCTGGCTGATCTGCCTAGAGCATTATGCTTTGCGGTTGACACCATCAAGGATTCTATCCATCAGGCCTCCCGCCTCACGCTGTCTTTGGTACATATGCGTAGGCTTCTGTGGCTCAAAAACTGGTCTGCTGAAGCTCCCTGTAAGAAGCTCTTAGTTAGCTTCCCATTTCATGGGGAACGCCTTTTTGGCGAGGACCTGGATAAGTATATCCAGAAGATTTCCAGTGGTAAAAGTACTCTCTTACCGAGTAAGAAGAGGTCTAGGGGTCCATCTTTTAAGAGGACTACCTCTCCTATCCCTGCGACGTCTGCTACTAAGCAGTTCCGACGGCCTCCTCGGTCAAACTCAGGGGGTAAAAATCAGGGACAGTCACAGGGTAATAAGAAACCCTGGATCCGAAGGGGTACTAAACCAGCCTCCAAGTCAAGCCTATGAAGGGCTGTCCCCACTCAAACGGGTGGGGGGAAGACTTCAGTTGTTCGCAGAGACCTGGCGGGAGACGATCAAAGACAGATGGGTGCTCTCCGCAGTAACTCTGGGATACAAGTTGGAGTTAAAAGAGTCTCCTCCTTCCCATTTTATGTGGTCAGGCATGCCAAGAGACCCTCTGAAAAGAGGGTCTCTCCTATTGGCGTTAGAACAACTATTGCTCCAAGGAGTAATTATGGAGGTTCCTATGGAAGAGTGGGGGTTGGGTTTCTACTCAAACCTTTTCACAGTCCCGAAGCCAAACGGGGACATAAGACCCATATTGGACCTAAAGAGTCTAAACAAATTTCTAAACGTCCGGTCTTTCCGGATGGAGTCGATCCGATCGGTCACCGCTGCCCTACAGGGGGAGGAATGGTTAGCCTCGATCGACATCAAAGATGCTTACTTGCATGTTCCCATCTTTCCAGGTCATCAAAAATTTCTACGCTTTGCAGTAGAAGGGCGCCATTTTCAGTTCAGAGCCTTACCTTTCGGTCTGGCCACAGCACCACGAGTGTTCACAAAAATTCTGGCCCCACTGTTGGCCGATCTAAGAACACGAGGTGTAACGATAATGGCATACCTAGACGACCTGTTGTTGATGGACCACTCAGTTGCCAAGCTAGAAGTGGTAATTGTCGATACAATCAAGTATCTAGAATCTCACGGTTGGGTCATCAACCTGGACAAGTCAGCCCTACAGCCAGTGAAAAACCTGGTATATCTAGGGCTACGGCTGGATTCAGACCAGAGGAAGATTTTCTTACCTCTAGACAAGGTATCCTCTTTGAGGGGCTTGGTCCGTTTGCTTTGTGCAAAAAGACAGCCGTCCATACGCCTGTGCATGAGGCTGCTAGGAAAGATGGTAGCATCATTCGAAGCTGTGCCATACGCCCAATTCCACTCAAGGAATTTACAGAGGGCCATATTGTCAGCCTGGAACGGAAAGATTCAGGCTCTAGACTTCCCGATGGCTTTGTCCCCTTCCGTTCGGAAGAGTCTCTGCTGGTGGTTGATCCCCAGAATCTCCAGAAGGGAAAACCCTTCAGTCCGATATCCTGGAAGGTGGTCACTACAGATGCCAGCCTTATAGGCTGGGGGGCAGTACTGGAGCAATGGTCTCTCCAGGGCAGATGGTCAAATGTAGTAAGAACCCTGCCCATCAATCTCTTAGAGATACGAGCAGCCCGGTATGCCCTAGTAGCCTGGACATCCAGACTCCAAGGGTCCCCTGTCAGAATTCAATCAGACAATGCCACAGCAGTGGCATATATCAATCATCAGGGAGGCACCAGGAGTCGTGCAGCCCAGAGGGAAGTAAGTCACATCCTGGAATGGGCAGAAAAGCATGTCCCATGTATATCAGCTGTCTTCATTCCAGGGGTGGAGAATTGGAAGGCAGACTTTCTGAGTCGCCAACAGTTATGCCCAGGGGAATGGTCCCTTCATCCCGAGGTCTTCCGAGCAATATGTCAGCGGTGGGGAACACCGGATGTAGATCTGCTAGCATCCAGATTCAACGCAAAGGTGGACAGATTTGTCTCCCGGACAAGGGATCCCCTCGCTTGCGGCTCGGATGCTCTGGTGTTCCCTTGGGATCAGTTCAGACTGATATATGCATTCCCTCCGCTACAATTGTTGCCTCGACTCCTTCGCAGAGTCAGGTTGGAAAAGAAGCCGGTGATCCTGGTGGCTCCAGCGTGGCCCCGAAGGGCCTGGTACGCGGAGATCATCAAAATGTCTGTGGGGAGTCCTTGGACCCTTCCACGTCGTCCGGACCTGCTTTCGCAAGGACCGATATACCACCCTTCCTTACTAACTCTAAGTTTAACGGCCTGGCTATTGAATCCCACATCCTAAAGAAGAGAGGTCTCTCTAACTCTGTGGTATCAACTATAATCAATGCCAGGAAGCCTGTATCCAGGCAGATCTACTATAGAGTTTGGAAGGCATACATCACTTGGTGCGAGGCCAGAAAATGGCATCCACGTAAGTACGTTATAGGCAGAATTCTGGACTTCCTGCAGTGGGCTGTAGACAGGAAGTTTGCCTTATGTACTATCAAGGGCCAGGTTTCGGCCTTATCAATACTATTTCAAAGGCCCCTGGCTATGCATTCACTTGTCAAATCCTTTATGCAAGGTGTGACTCATATTATTCCACCGATTAAAGCTCCCATATGCCCATGGGATCTAAATTTGGTTCTGTCGGTTCTGCAGAAGCAGCCATTTGAACCTTTGCGGCACATTTCCTTGGTTCTACTCACCAGAAAATGTATATTTTTAGTAGCCATATGCTCGGCTAGAAGAGTGTCGGAATTAGCCGCCATGTCCTGTAAAGAGCCATATCTGGTTATTCATAAGGACAGAGTAGTATTACGCCCTCACCCAGCCTTTCTTCCTAAGGTGGTATCGAGGTTTCACTTGAACCAGGATGTGGTTCTTCCTTCTTTTTTCCCCAAACCAAGCTCGGTAGAGGAAAAGTTATTGCATTCTTTGGATGTAGTAAGAGCAGTTAAAGCTTATCTAAAAGCCACTGCTCAGATTCGTAGAACGGATTCTTTGTTTGTTCTGCCGGAGGGCCCCAAAAGGGGTCAGGCAGCATCAAAATCTACTTTAGCCAAGTGGATTCGACAGGTCATAATACAAGCCTATGGCTTGAGAAGTAGACCGCCTCCGTTCAAAGTTAGGGCGCACTCCACGAGAGCAGTTGGAACTTCATGGGCAGTGCATCACCAGGCCTCCCTGGCTCAAATTTGTAAGGCCGCAACATGGTCTTCAGTACACACGTTTACTAGGTTCTACCAGGTGGACGTTAGAAGTCAGGAGGATGTCGCCTTTGTGGGCGCAGTGTGTTGCAGGCCGCAAAAGATCCTCATGCCTGATGGCGCCCAGCTTATGTATGGTGTATCCCCCCTCATTTGGCATTGCTTTGGGACGTCCCACATAGTAATGACTATGCTGCTCTGTGTCCCGTGATGTATGAACAAGAAAGTAGGATTTTTAAAACAGCTTACCTGTAAAATCCTTTTCTTGGAGTACATCACGGGACACAGAGCTCCCACCCCTCTTTTGGGGACACGTATTGCTTTGCTACAAAACTGAGGTACTCCCGGATGGGGGGGGCTTATATAGGGGAGGGTACTTCCTGTTTTGGAAGTGGCCAGTGCCAGCACCTGAAGGTAATTCTATATAACCCACATAGTAATGACTATGCTGCTCTGTGTCCCGTGATGTACTCCAAGAAAAGGATTTTACAGGTAAGCTGTTTTAAAAATCCTACTATTTTCGACTCGAACGGCGGGCTCATCCTAATAAGTGTGGATGAACACCCTAAAGCTGTCACCCAGTTACTGCAGACCAAAAACATACACAGGGGCTTTGAGAGCCACCTAGTACAAGATTCTTCAACAAGATTACATTTTGATTGGAAAGGAATTAGACCGCTGTAGAAAATTCTAGATATAATGCCTGAGAGTAATGACACTTTAACTACTTGCCGACCACCTCCTGTACTTTTATGTCGGCAGAATGGCACGGCTGTGCAAAGTAACGTATATATACGTTACTTTGAATTTTGCGCCATGCGTGCGCCCCTGCCACGAGCTCCGTGACAGTGCCCGTGGGACCCGCAAGCTCGATGTCCGCCGGGTGCCCGCGATCGTGTCACGGAGCTGAAGAACGGGGAGATGCCAGTGTAAACACAGCATCTCCCTGTTCTGCCTAGTGACAGGACACTGATCGTCTGCTCCCTCTCATCAGGAGCAGTGATCAGTGTTGTTTCACAGTAAGCCCCGCCCCCACACAGTTAGAACACATCCCTAGGACACACTTAACCCCTTCCTAGCCCCCTAGTGGTTAACCCCTTCCCTGCCAGTCACATTTATACAGTAATCAGTGCATTTTTTTAGCACTGATCGCTGTATAAATTGCGAATGGTCCCAAAATAGCGTCAAAAGTGTCCGATGTGTCCGCCATATTGCCGCAGTTACCATAAAAATCGCATATCGCCGACATTACTAGTAATAAAAATGCCATAAAACTACCCCATATTTTCTAGACGCTATAACTTTTGCGCAAACCAATCAATAAACGCTTATTGCAATTTTTGTTTACCAAAAATATGTAGAAGAATACGTATCGGCCTAAACTGAGGAAAAAAAAAATTATAGATATTTTTTGGGGATATTTATCATAGCAAAAAGTAAAAAAATATTGCTTTCCTGACTGACTCCATGGCAGCCTACGTGTGGGTTAACCCCGCCTCCTCTCCAATGCTATAGGACCCCATACCCATAAAAGTAAGCTCACCTCTCAGCACTGTGTTCCTTTTTTGTCCTCCTCCAATGGACCTGAAAACATGCACGTCCGTGCAGATTCCCGGATGGATGGATGGATGACACACCTTTAGCGGTGCAGCTCGGGGCCCAGCCATGGGCGGGTGGAGAGCTTACAACATAACGACTGACTGGATGGGAGTTGCTGCGGTGTGCCCAAGATCCCTCGGTTGGCAAGGTCTGCTCCTTTATTTCTTCCATGGCAGTCGCATCTGTGTACTATTTGTTTGTCTGTCCCATGGCCCGGCTCTCCCTAATGGCAGCTGGAACGCTCTGCGTTCCAGCCTACAGCGGTGACCCCGAATCTCGGGCGCCGCCGCGGTTCGCACATGCGCAGTGCCCGCTCCCAGAGCGAGGCTTGGTTCGCGCATTCGCGGTTCAGCAGGACTCTCGGCGGCCGCGCAGGCGCAGATGAGAGATCCTCCTCCACGCAGGTGCGTGGATGACAGCGGTGACGTCACTGGCGGCGGGGAATTTAAAAGCTGATGCTCGCCTGTGTCATTTGGGATCTCCCCTGACAGGCGAGCAGAGGCTACTGGAGTTCCCTGCTGTGGTTTCTTGTCTTCTCACCCAGGTAAGTGCACTTTTGTATAGGATCTGTCTGTTTCAATTATAGTCTTTAAGTGTTATGTACAGACAATGTGTCTTTCACTATCTATTGCTCATCGCTATTCTGTGCATTTTTTCTTAAAGGGCAAGTTACCTATTTGTTTCTTTTGTATGATACTGTAGGTTTTTGTGTGGTCGACCTATCTGTATTGTGACTCTTTGGTCCAGAAGTTATGGACAATTCACCGCTGACATGTGGCCAGCCCTCACGCACAAGGTATGTGCGGGAGAGGGGAGGGCTTGGGGTTTAGTTGCAAGTAATGTTGCTTGACGGCTTGTCTTTCTTCCCCCAATTCCCCTTTTTTCCTTTAGCCCTTCCGCAGATCTTCAATTTGACACAGACCTTGCCACGCCGCAGCATGCGTCAACATCAAAATCAAAACACAGACGTGATTCCCCGTCTGCATCTCACCACCAGAGGAGAAATTCCCATTCCTCCTCCAGACACCGCTCCCACTGCCAGGACAGTTATTCTGATCGGAGAGCCTGCTGGGGATGCGGCTCACGAGTCTCAGAGGGCAAACCGTTATGCAGCCATTGCTATGCCCATGCGGTTGGGGAAAAAGAGACAGAAGATCAACGGATCGAGTCTCTAGTAAAACAGGTGGTGCAACGTTCTCTTAAGGAGATGGATGCTTCCCACGCACAAAGCCAGTCCAGCACTATTCGATCTGGCTCCCCGGCTGATGTGGTCCATGAAGTTCCAGGTCCTTCCCAGCCCTACGCATCCTCGCCTCTTCCCTCGGAAGGAGAATTAGAGAGTGATGAAGAGAGTGTGGAATTTGATTTCTCTCAAGTTACTCCGCTTATTAAAGCAGTCAAGGAGGCCCTTATGTGGGAAGACCCATCTACTCCCCCAGCCAAACAGAAAAAATTCTTCAAGCGTCTGGGGAAGGAGCGCCCAAGTTTTCCGCTTTTAGCTGAACTAAAGGGCATCTTTGACGATGAGTGGAGTAAAGTGGACAGGAAGTCCTCGATGACAAGTAAAAGCCTCCAGAATGTATCCCTTCAAGGCAGATGAGGTAAAATACCTGGAGAACATTCCTCTTGTGGACGCAGCGGTAATGCGTCTGGCTAAGCATATCACGCTCCCTCTAGAAGACGCAGTCTCCTTTAAGGACAGTCTTGATAGAAGAATGGATCAGGACCTTAAAAGAATTTACGGTCTTGCTGGAACAGCTTGTAAACCCGCCCTAGCCTTGGCAGCCGTGTCTAAGGCTATGGAGGCATGGACGGAGAACGTAGATTCCTTTCTCAAAGGCGTTTCAGAAGAGCTGGCCAGTAACTCAGCAGCAGCAGAGCTAAAACTAGCAGTAGCTTTCTTGGGAGAAGCATCGGTCGATCTGATCCATCTACTGTCCAGGATTATGTTATCCTCAGTCACAGCTAAGCGAGCCCTATGGCTGCATCCTTGGCAAGCTGATCCATCTTCTAAACAAACATGGTGCAAGATTCCTTTCGAAGGATCATCACTGTTTGGTAACAAACTAGATGACGCCATAGCAAAGGCCACAGGCGGAAAATCTGTCTTTCTTCCACAGGACAGGCGTCCACAGAATCGAAGAAGGCCCCAGTTCAGAAGACGCAGTCCGGAGCCCTCAAGAGAAGCCCGCTCCTATAGACCTGGCCGGGACTTCAGAAGAAACTGGAGCAGAGGCCAAGCGTCCTTCCGCAAGCCAGCAAACAACCAAGCGTCCAGTGGTCGCGATCAGGCTAAATCCTTTTGAGATTTTGCCCGCCCAGGCGGGTCGGGTAGGGGCACGCCTGCTCCTCTTCCGGCACGTGTGGGTGGCCTCAATTTCGGACTTCTGGGTAGTCAAGGCAGCGTCGTCAGGTCACGCATGGTCCTTCTCCAGCATTCCTCCCCCCAGATTTATCTCAACCCTACTTCCAAGTATGGAAGAGCAAAAACAGGCCTTACTATCCTACGTAGACCTGCTGAAAATACAGGGAGCAGTAGTACGTGTCCCAAAGGAAGAACAATTCCAAGGAGTATACTCCCCCCTTTTCTTAGTCCAAAAGAAAAGCGGTGCCTGGCGCCCGGTAATAGATCTGACATACCTGAACAGGTTCATAAGGCACGGAAAATTCAAAATGGAAACTCTGTCAACAATCCAGCAAGCCATTCAACCAGGCGACTGGATGATTTTGATAGACCTGAAAGATGCCTATTTCCATGTGCCAGTGGCAAAGGACTTTTTAAAGTACCTCCGGTTCCATATCGGGCAAGAACATCTTCAATTCATCCGCCTACCGTTCGGTTTGACGACTTCTCCTCGAGTTTTCACCAAGGTCCTCTTGGCCGTAGTGGCCCTCATCAGGCTAAAAGGTGTGCGTCTTTACCATTATTTAGACGATCTCTTAGTTCTGTCTCAAAACAGAGAACAGCTCCTGGTGCACAGAGAACAAGTGATCTCAACCCTTTCCAGCTTTGGATGGCTTCTAAACTTGGAAAAAAGCCACCTGGTTCCAGCCCAACATTTAATTTACTTAGGGGCTCTGTTCAACACAGTGGAGAACACCATCTCCCTCCCGGCAGAGAAGATTCCAGTGATCCGGAAGAGGATTTCTCGTGCCCTGGATGCTCATCATCTGAAAGCATCACAATGCCTAAGAATTATCGGCACAATGGTCTCCACGACCCCCATGGTCAAATGGGCTCTATGGAGGTTACGCCCTTTTCAGTCAGGGTTCCTCCGGCAGTGGAAGTCAGGGGACAAGAGTCAACTCATCCGCATATCTGCAACAATGAGAAGCAGCCTTTTCTGGTGGCTCCAACTCAAGAATTTGCAAAACTGTCACTCCATTGCCCCCATCTCATGGGTTACAGTCACGACCGACGCCAGCGGCTCAGGCTGGGGGGCTCTCTGTGGTCAGAACCTAGCTCAAGGCAGATGGGACGCTCGTCTTCACAACCCAGGTTCAAACGTCCTGGAGCTCAGGGCGGCCTGGTGCGCCCTCCAATCTTTCTCCCAGTTCCTGAAAGGAGAGTCGGTATTGTTAAGGATGGACAACACAACAGCAGTGTCATATGTGAAGAGGCAAGGGGGGACTCGGAGTTCTACTCTCCTTCTAGAGGTCGAGCCTATAATAACATGGGCCCAGAAAAACCTGGCCAATATTTTGGCAGTTTTCATTCCGGGAGTCCAGAACTCCCAGGCAGACTTCCTCTCTCGAACTCGTCTAGACAACAACGAGTGGTCCCTCCATGTACAGTCCTTCAACTGGATTCTGTCTCTGGGAGTCAATCCCGAAGTGGACCTATTCGCTTCCCCCTACAATCACAAAACTGTGAAGTTCTATTCTCGGGGCCGTTGCAGCCAGGCAGTCGGAACGGATGCCCTGACGGACAGATAGAGGTTCAAGAGGGCATACGCCTTTCCCCCGATTCCGGTAATTCTCAAGTTCCTGAGGAGACTTCAAGCGGAATCAGCCGAAGTAACAGTAGTGGCTCCCTACTGGCCAAACAGGCCTTGGTTTCCCCTCCTGATCCAACTGAGCTACCGGGACCCGGTACCTCTTCCTCTCAGGCCGGACCTTCTCTCTCAAGGGTCACTTCTACACCCTTGTCCGGCACTGATGAGACTGACGGTCTGGTTCTTGAGAGGGAGAGGCTGGAATCCCTCGGTTGCGCCTCTAGAGTGATGTCTACACTATTGAGCTCAAGAAGAGAAAGTACCAACAAGGTTTATAGAAGAATTTGGGCCAAATTTGTTGAATTCTCCTCTGCCTCTGGGAGGTCCTTCAAAAATCCAGGAGTTCAGGGTGTTCTTAGTTTTCTGCAAACAGGACTAGACTTACCCTTATCTGTTAGCTCTCTAAGAGTACAAGTTTCAGCCTTGTCGGCCTTCTCTGGAGTCTCATGGGCAGTCCATCCCTTAGTCAGACAATTCTTTCGGGGGGCATCAAGAATTACTGTAAGCCCCAAAGAAAACCAAGATTTGCCAAGTGGGATCTTCCACTCGTTCTAGATTCTATGTCGGGACCCTCCCCGTCCTCCATTAAGGACTTTTCAGCAAAAGTAGCCTTCTTAGTAGCCATCACCTCGGCTAAGAGGGTCTCTGAGATCGGATCTCTAGGTCATGAAGAACCTTTTCTAACATTTTTTCCAGATCGAGTAGTCCTTATACCCATGTTGGGTTCAAATCCAAAGGTGTCTTCGGTATTTCATGAAAATCGAGAAATTGTTCTACCTACATTTAAGACTCCAGATTCCAGCGAAACTCATCCCCTGGATATGGGTGAAATCCTAAAGGAGTATTTACAAGTTACTTCTTCCTTCAGACGATCTGATCATCTGTTTGTTCTACATTCTGGAAACAACAGAGGGAAGAAGGCATCAACCAGAACAATTGCATCATGGATTGTCCAAACAATCCAGTAAGCATACAGGGCTAAGGGCTTGGTTCCTCCACAGGCGGTGACGGCACACTCCACCAGAGGGATAGCGGCATCCTGGGCGGCAGCCCAACATGTGGCTCCAGATGTCATTTGTAAAGCGGCCTCATGGGCCTCTATCAATACGTTTATGGCCCATTACTGCATTGAACCGGCATCATTGTCGTCTGTTAATTTTGGGTTAAGAATCCTGTCGGTTGACAGGACAAATTAAAGCTTTTTTGTTCAGCATACCCACCCGTGTGGTCTGGCTAGTTATTTCCCACACGTAGGCTGCCATGGAGTCAGTCAGGAAAACTGAAAATTTATTACCAAATACTTACCGTAATTTTCCTTTCCTGATGGACTCCATGG
Organism: Rana muscosa; assembly: GCA_029206835.1. NCBI lineage: Eukaryota > Metazoa > Chordata > Amphibia > Anura > Ranidae > Rana > Rana muscosa. Next base: position 61,797,445 of record JARGYO010000094.1, read on the forward strand.
CAAACGGAGTTCCCACCCTGAAAGTAAATAGTAATGAAAGAAAGTAAGTGTCCAAGAGTCGGCTAGTTACGGAACACAGTGCTGAGAGGTGAGCTTACTTTTATGGGTATGGGGTCCTATAGCATTGGAGAGGAGGCGGGGTTAACCCACACGTAGGCTGCCATGGAGTCCATCAGGAAAGGAATAATACGGTAAGTATTTGGTAATAAATTTTCCGTTTATTTTTCTAAATTGTCACTCTTTTTTTGTTTATAGCGCAAAAAATAAAAACCGCAGAGATGATCAAATACCACCAATTGAAATCTCTATTTGTGGGAAAAAGAGGACATTGATTTTGTTTGGGAGCCACGTTGCACAACCGAGCAATTGTCAGTTAAAGCGACGCAGTGCCGTATCACAAAAAGTGCTCTGGTCTTTGGGCAGCCAAATGGTCCAGGGCAGAAGTGGTTAATAAAGGAAATTGTTCAGTAGACAATAACATAGAAACATAAAAGGGTAGTGGCTGAAAAAGACTAAGTATTACACGTGGATTTGTTTTGTTTTCTACTTGTCACTTATACTGCAATTGTTAGAATGCATACGTTTCTGTCTAAAGACCTATGTTTATCCCAAGCATGTTCCACTTACTGCACATATCTATGAATTTTACCCTTTAATTAACATGGACACATTTGCAAGTGGTAAGAACAGCTCTGACAGAATGTAATCTGAAAAAAAGGCAGCTAGATACAGGGCCGGCCCTACCATGGGACCCGGTGGGACCATGGTCCCAGGCGGCACTTTACAAGGGGCGGCAACAGGGGCGCACTGCCTGAGGACCTGGGGTTCCCTCCATGATCCATCTAGTGTGTCACTGTCGCTGTCACTGGCCGCAGTGGCAAGACCCACTTCAAGGGTCTCACCAGCGGCCCCTGCTTGCCTGACCAAACTGGTTGCTAGCCGCGGTCCGCTTTGTGTCTAGCAACCAGTGACATCAGCAGAGAAGGAGAGAGAGGCCCACCATTCATTGCGGAGGAGGAATTAACTTCCTCCTCCTCCGCTAGCTCCACCCACCTCCTCCCTGCATGTGTTCCTCTCAGCAAATCTAAGCGGCAAGCGCCGAGCGGTCCGAGGATCAGAAACTGTGCAGCCTACTCCCCCCCAACCCCTCCCCCCAGGCGCTGCTATCAGAAGAGGTCAGTTGTTTCCTGCCCATTCAACCTTCTATTAGCGGGCACGGGCAGCAGAACAGCATGAGATCGGAGCAGCTGTGTGTGTGTGGAGAGAGCAGCTGCGGGCTCTTCTCCCCCCCTCCTCCTCCTCATGCTGCTGTTCCCTGCTATGTTTCTTCCCCCTTTTCCTCCTATTGGCCAGGGAAAAATTATTGTAGTCCCAATAACTGGCTGGCCCATTGCAATTCTAGGGGGGAAAACTGCAGCCCCCAGCATGCAAAGCTGAAGGGGAGGGAGGGAGAGAGAGCCAGGCTATGAGTGACAGGCTGCATCTGGTGACAGGCATTGGTGACAACGACATGCTGCATTTGGTGACAGGCAATGGTGACAAGTGACACACTGCATTTGGTGACAGGCAATGGTAACAAGTGACACGCTGCATCTGGTGACAGGCATTGGTGACAAGTGACACACTGCATCTGGTGACAGGCATTAGTGACAAGTGACACACATTTGGTGACAGGCAATGGTGACAAGTGACACGCTGCATCTGGTGACAGGCATTGGTGACAAGTGACATAATGCATTTGGTGACAGGCAATGGTAACAAGTGACACGCTGCATCTGGTGACAGGCATTGGTGACACGCATTTGGTGACAGGTAATGGTGACAAGTGACACACTGCATTTGGTGACAGGCATTGGTGACAAGTGACACGCATTTGGTGACAGGCAATGGTGACAAGTGACACACTGCATTTGGTGACAGGCAATGGTGACAAGTGACACGCTGCATCTGGTGACAGGCAATGGTGACAAGTGACACGCTGCATCTGGTGACAGGCATTGGTGACAAGTGACACGCTGCATCTGGTGACAGGCAATGGTGACAAGTGACACGCTGCATCTGGTGACAGGCATTGGTGACAAGTGACACGCTGCATCTGGTGACAGGCAATGGTGACAAGTGACACGCTGCATCTTGTGGCAGGCTATGGGTGGCAAGTGGCACAGCTGCAACTGGTGGCAGGCTATAGGTGGCAAGTGACACAGCTTTGGAAGGCAATTGGCACAGTGCATCTGGTGGCAGGCAACGGTGGCAAGTAACAAGCTGCATCTGGTGGAATGGTGGCAAGTGACAAGCTCAGGGCTCCCACTGATTCTGCATTATGGTGAGTTGAACTATTTCATTATATATTACAATGTAATGATAATAGAAATAATGTGATTTGATCATCCTGACACCATATCAATCATAATGTTAGGATGATTTAAGTGCTAATACATCTTTTTTTGGGAAGGAAGGGGGGTATCCCTGAATGACAGTTTGGGAATGTGGTCACCCTAGCCGCCACTGCAGCGCTGCTGTTGCATGCAGCATGTTGCATCACTGAGCTGGGATCAGAGCGTAACTGGTCGGTGGCAGTGGAGAGAAAGGGGGAGCTTTCGTGGTGCTACACAATTCCCTTTGCAGGAGGGGGCATGTCTCTTTGCAGGAGGGGGCATGTCTCTTTGCAGGAGGGGCATGTCTCTTTGCTTTATGAAAATGTCTCTTTGCTGGATGGGCGTAGGATTTTTTTTTGGGGGGGGGGGGCAGCATTTCATTCTTGGGCCCAGGCAGCACAATGTCTTGGGCCAGCCCTGGCTAGATGGCACGGGTGGCACGTGTGATATTTTCCATGGAGAAAGCGATGCATGCAAATGCAACACTTTTCTTGAATTTGCATGAGCAATGGGAGCTAGTTCTCTGTATAACATTCAGCATATCCTGATCATAACACACAGCCTACTGCAAAACTCTACAGCCAAGTCTCTACATACTGCATCCATCTAAGAAGGGAGTTCTCATTTTATATTAAGTTGTACCATGGAGTTCCATCTGAACAAGATATTTACAGCTGTCCTGTTGGCTGAGTGCTTTTTGGGAATCAAGATAAATGCTTTTATTATTGCTGTTCACTTGAGGAAATGGAAGGAGCTGAAATCTCTGGAAACCTGTGAGAAGATCCTCACCTGTCTGGGGATCTCCAGAAGCTTTTGCATGTTCTGCAGTTTAACATACTTTTTCATTTTATTGTACTTTCCTTGGATGATTCGAATACATGCTTTTCTCTCAGCAACTTTAGTAATGAGTATGTTTTGGAACCTCACCAATCTCTGGATCACCACTGTCCTCTGTGTATTTTACTGTGTAAAGATTACAAACTTCAGCCATAAATTATTCATCTTTCTTAAGCCCAGGATCTCCAGACTAGTCCCTTGGTTACTAATGGCATCTCTTCCTATATCTATGATTTTCAGTTTTCCAGCTGGTTTGTGTAATGTGCATATAGAGCTACAAAACACAACAGTTGGTTCCATGAACAATATGACCATGCATGGTGGCTTGATGCTAAATGGCCAAAACCAATTGATAATCTTCTTTTTGTCCTCCTTATTCCCATTCATAATATTTTGTGCTGCAGTGAGTCTATTAATTCGATCTCTTTGGATGCACAGCATACAGATGAGAAGCAGTGGGACAAGCTTTAGAAACCCACATTTAGAGGTCCACTTCAACGTTGTAAAGAGTATGGTCCTCTTCCTATTATGTCATATGCTGTATTTTATAAGTGCGTGTTTTATTGCATCTGAATCACAGCCTAGAGATAGTCCCTGGAAAGTGTTCAGCAGCATTGTAATGAACGCTCCCACTTTACTCCATTCAGCCTTTATCATAGCAAGCAACTCAAAACTAAAAGAGACATGTCTAGAAATGTGGCATGGTCTTACAGCATGTGCTAAGACATCAAACTTCTAGCAACCTTGATTGCTAGCAAAATGGGCTATTGAATGGATTAGGCCACCCTTACTCCTGAGGTATTAAAATGTTTTTCTGTCCACATCCACCTGCTCAAACCATCACAAAGGGACTTTCCTCCAAAACTGGTGGATCCAATGTGACTTTCTTGACTTCACAGCAATGGTGGTGGGGAAAAGACAAAGAAATGTTCTAATGTTGAAGACCTCAAGTGATGTTAAAAATCAGTGGGTAAGAGTATCTCCATGAGGTTGCACAGTTCGGATGACGCATTGGGCTTGCTCTGCCTCCTGGTCGGGGGGCGCTACCACACTCTACTCCACTTTTCTCTCATTTTTTGTTACCTGCCTTCGCATCCCACTGTGTCTCCACTCCTCCTCTCCAACTTCTACCTCTCACCTCTCTTCCTTTTTACTCTGGCCTTCACCCCCCCCCCCTTTCCGTTATATTTGTCCCTCTACTCCTTCCCACTTCCCCCCTCTGCACATGTTCCTTCTCCATAGTTACTACCCAGTCAGGGGCTTTTTTGATTAGATACTGTGAATATCCTACTGAGCATTAATTACTTTGTGTGTCCCATGATTGGGCCCATCTGTCCTTTGGGTTGCCCTGCCTCCCAAACAGCTGTAAAACTGTAAAACTGTACAGTTAAAAATTAAAAAAGTTTAAAAAACTGTAAAAAATGTATTGTACTGTATAGCTCTGCATACGTTGCCAGATGTTTTCGGTCGCACAAGCGGTCGCACAGGCATCGTTTGGATGCCTCTCCGGCGTTGCATGCTGATAATATTTCTGTGCTGAGTCACTTTCTTGTGCCTCACTTACTGAGCATTGCCGAAGTATCTGTTATGTTTATCTTATCTGACGACCCCCTTTGATCTTTCTGTATGATTGTTATTATGTATCTCTGCTATATGTATTGTTTGTTAACTGTACGTTCTATGAAAATAAAGGAATTATAAAAAAAAATCAGTGGGTAAGTCAACCCACTTGATCAGCCCAGCCTTTATTATAGCAAGCAGTTCAAAACTAAAAGTGGCATGTCTAGAAATGTAGCATGGTCTTACAGCATGTGCTAAGACATCAAAGTTCTAACAACCTGGATTGCTAGTGTGACGCTATCGGTAGCCAGTCCTGGCACATTTGACTCTACTGATGCCCAATAGGTACATGTGAATGTCCCAGACCCACTTACTTGGTGATAAATGTCCCAGGCACATTCCTTCTCATGGTGAAAGTCCTTTTTCCGGGTGGTGGTGGATTAGTTGAGGGCGCCAGTCACTTTGAATAAGTTTTAGATGTTTAATAATGGACATGCATGAAGAGTGGGAAGGAGGGTGGATGGAACACAGGATACCTGAGGGTTCCATTAACAATACACAGTCTCTGATCTCATACTCACGAATATCAATCCTTCTGTAACAGAACTCTGCTGGATGAAATACATCTCATAAATGTGGCACCTTGTCAACTGAGGTTCCTGTGTATTCTCAGTCTTGGGATACAAGACAGGACAGCAGTGGGAAGGTTCATGTGGTGCTTCCCAGCTCAGTTGGTCACTCACCATCCCTGTGGTAGGACAACTGCAGCTTTGCTTCCCCAAACGACCAGTAGGACTTCATCTCAGCCAGCAGCTTAGGGACACCTCCCATGACAGGAGATCCCTCAACACTCCATACCTCTAGCCCCTAAGGCCTGAGGCCTAGATACGTGGATCACACAGACATCCTCTCAAGGGCAATCCCTAAAGGGAAAGAGAAAGAGCAGGAAGTTAGATACTTAATAGTTCTCCCAGCATGCACAGCAAGCTCCCCAGGCCTGCTGATTGGCCAGGTATTAAATATCTATAATGTGCAGTAATATCTCTATCACACCCTGCTGAAGAACACTCACACAGCATGTGACTGAGAATAATCACTGGACACTTATGCCCTGTACACACGATCGGAATTTCCAATGGGATAAAATCCGATGTAATTTTCCGTCGGAATTCCATTCAAGCTGTCTTGCATACACTGTCACACCAAATTCCGACCGTCAAGAACGCTAGTGACGTACAACACTACGATGAGCCGAGAAAAATGAAGCTCAATGCTTCCGAGCATGCATCGACTTGATTCTGAGCACGCGTGTTTTTTTCTCCTGGAAAGGAGAAAATACTGCGCTAACCAAAAAAAACACAAATACGGAAAAATAAAAAAATGTAAAAAAAGGAAAATAAAGCAGCAGCTAAATAGTGGAATACACACCAAAACAGAAGATTATAAAATATGTAGCCGCACTAATCTCATATGTGAAGTACACCACATTAGTGATATATGATAATGCAAATAGTGTGAACAACAACAAGAGAAAGATAAGGATCTTCTTTGCAAATATATGTGAAAGTCCAAAAAATTTTTGAAAACAAATAACTGAATAAATGTTCAAAATACACATGGATTAGTGAAATTCTTGAAAGGAAGATAAGTATGTAGTCTTAATTAGGTCTCCTCCACCAATATAAGAAAATCACCCAATATATGATTGCGCTTACCAGAAGGCAAGCAAGGATAAGCTTGCGGCTGTAAACCCCAGCCAGGGCCTTTACCAGGAAACCTCTGATTTGCAGGCTCTTCGATACTGGAGGGACCGGGGAACTGAGGGCAGGAATTGCATACTCTACAAACTGTTCAGTCTGGGATGACCAGAGATGACCCAGGGGTTGACAACTTGGTAGCGTACCAGCAGGATGGTACCAAAAATGAAAAAGGCTCACCATAGCATAATACCGTAAAACAAGGAGGAGTTTAATATAAAAGATGCACTTATCAGAGAAGATAAAAAACAGCATTTTACATGTAAAGCCGGCCGGCAATGGCGAACGCCCGTTTGCCCAGGATCAGATGCGAAGACGTCAGCACGTTCGCTACACCCGACGTACGTTTCGTCACACAATTGACGTCATCTGGTGTATGGGCGACGCGCTGATGCATCACAACTATATAGACACAACTAGGCCTCGATCTGAGTCAAAACCGGAAGTCCAATGACAGACGCCCGAAGGACTTGATTGTTTAAAAACGTATTTTCTCCGTCGGAGTTCCACACAGACGATTGGAATTTCCGATAGGATTTTTTTCCATCGGAAAAAAATAAAACATGTTTTATTTCTAAACTTCGACGGAAAAAAGTCCGATGGGGCCCACACGTGGTTGAAATATCCGAAGAAAAAATTCCATCAGACTTTTTTCATCGGCATTAGAGTGCACAGCCAGCACACAGCTAAGCTGACTAATACTACACTAACAGATCACAATACACAGCAAAAAGTATTTAGGAAATCACTACATCCCTACACTAGCAAAAGGGGTTATTGTATGAATCAGGCCTCCCTTACTCCTGAGGTATGAAATGTTTTTCTGTCCACATCCACCTGATCGAACCACCACAAAGGAACTTTCCTCCAAAACTGGTGGATCCAAAGTGACTTTCTTGACTTCACAGCAATGGTGGTGGGGAAAAGACAAAGAAATAGAAACATAGGAACATTAAAAAAGTGACGTCAGAAAAAGACGGAGTAGTCCATTGAGTCTGCCCATTTTTATTATTTTGTTTTGTTTTTTGTTTGTTTTTTCATTAACCTCATTGTCTGACTATAGATTTATGTTTATTCCAAGCATGTTTGAAGCTGTGTTCTAATGTTCTAATGTTCTTCAATGTTCTAATGTTGAAGCCCTCAAGTGATGTTAAAAACCAGTGGGTAAGTCAACCCACTTGATCAGCCCAGCCTTTATCATAGCAAGCAAATCAAAACAAACACAGGCGTGTCTAGAAATGCGGCATGGACTCAAATGTGCCAAGAAATCAAAGTTCTAACAATGTGGATTGCTAGCAAGAGGGGTAATTTTAGGGATCGGGCCACCCTTGCTGTGGTGGGGAAAAAGACAAAGAATAGTTCTACTGTTGAAGCCCTCAAGTGATGTTAAAAATCAGTGGGTAAGTGAACCCACTAGATCAGCCCAGCCTTTTTCATAGCAAGCAATTCAAAACTAAAAGGGACATATCTAGAAATGTGGCATGGTCTTATCAGATGTGCTAAGACATCAAAGTTCTAACAACCTGGCTTGCTAACAAAAGAGGTTATTTTAGGGGTCAGGCCTCTCTTAAGCCCTGTACACACGGGCGGGAATCCCGTCGAAAATAAAACGTCGGTTTTCTCTACGGGATTCCTGGCAAACTTGTCTTGCCAAACCCTGTGTACAGACGGCCATTCAAAAGAACTGCCGCTCTTTTGAATGGCAAGAACGCGGTGACGTTATCGACTACGACGAGCCAGCGCTTGTCACATTCGATGCCGTTGCCGCCATCTTGCTACACCCTACACTACCCTTGTATCCTACCGTGCATGCATCAAAGTCTCATCGAGCATGCGTGGGCTCACCTAGGACAGGTAAGCATACTCACAGACGGTTTTCTCGGCAGGAAACACTCTGCCGAGAATCTCGACGAGAAAAATAGAGAGCAGGTTCTCTATTTTTCTCGCCGAGATTCCCGGGAGTTATACTGCCGAGAAACCGTACACACGAATGGTTTTCTCTGCAAAAAGCTCTCCCAGCAGTCTTCTTGCCGAGAAAAACGGTCGTGTGTACGAGGCTTAACCTCTTTATCTTGCAGCTCTGTTTGAGTCTCTATCTACATCTTGCTCCAGCCATCACTAAATAACTTTACACTAAAACTGGTAGAACCCAAATGCATTTCTTGGTTTCACAGCAGTGGTGTTGGGAAGAAGATCAAGAAATGTGCTGCTTTTGAAGCCCTCAGGTGATTGTAAAAACCAGTGGGTGAGATAATTACCAATATCAATCTATAACAAAAATTTCACTGATGACCTAGTTTTTCAAGATGTTCTTTTTCTGATTTATGTCTTTTTAGTATATTTTTTACAGACATTTTAAACTGACAATGTGCTGTTTAACTTTAAACAATACTATATATCAATGGCTACTAAAATTTTCAACAAATAACAATGTTACCTGATTGCCTTTGGGGATAAAGGGAATCATGTTGGAGCAAATTGCACCTTTTCCTTTCCTTTGCATCAAATGCACGTTCTATATTTTTTATATTAAGTTGAAATTTATGGAAGCTTCAAATTTTCAAATTTTCATGTTCGAGTAATCAATTTTTAAAAAAAATCAATTAATCGACTAATTTTGATTAATTATAATGCACATACAGATCCAACTACTTTTAGCTGATCTCCTTGCATTGCAACTCTGCATTAGTCAGTGGTAAATGTGGTATACACTATATACAATCACCCGACACTAGTTAGTTTCCACAATCCATGACTTAACTTCACAGTTCACACAAATACTTTTTTTTTTTCTCATTATAAGTTTATTGAAGACAAGAAAGAAAAATCAAATAAAAAACAGAACAGAACATTCGCAGATGCAGCTGCACATTAGGTACACTTATCCACAAATTAGGCAAGTCAGAATTCAACAGAGTATCTGAGACCACAATATTCTAACTCAAGGTGACCAGGGGACGTGAGCATCGGAAATATTGGAGAGAAAAACAAGACAAAAAGAGATACATGGTCACAAGTTCAGCTGGAGCCACAAGGATGACTGTTAAAATGAGTTATTAATAGAACTTGTGATAAATCTAGGATGAGGTCTTCGAATATCAATTATGAGGGGCAACCGCGTTCACATCATATAAAAAAAAAAAAAAACTAAAAACTAAAATGAAAAACAAATACAGAACAGAGAATAGAGAGCTAAAAGGTGGGGAGAGGGGGGGGGGGGGGGGGAATGGCCAGAGCCCTGGCCCGAGAAAAGGTAAAGAGAAAAGAAAACCCTTGGCCTCAAAGATACTGCCGCAAACCAGAGGGGGAATGCAGAGGCGGGAGACATCCAAGTGTCTCCTACTCCGCCCCCTCGCAGGGATCCCCGGGAGGTGAGGCAGACAGAATATCTGAGTAAACAGTAGAGTACCTGAATATCAGCCATGGTTGCCAAATAGTGCAAAATTTATCCACCACGTCGGTGGCTTGAGTCAAGGTCTCCTCCATCTCGCAAACCTCAGAAACCCTTTTCAGCCACTCAGCAGTGGAAGGAACCCTCTGTGATCTCCAATAGAGCGGGATCAAGGACTTAGCCGCATTTAGCAGATGTCTCGTTAAGGAGTTTTTGTACCTCCCCAAAGAGACATTCGTGATGTGGAGCAGGCAGGAGGCCGCATTCAACACGATCTTGGTTTCGGTGATCTGCGAGATCAGAAGTTTGACCCTCTCCCAGAATGGAGAAATTCGTGGGCATTGCCACCAAATGTGGAGCAACGTACCCACTTCCTGATGGCATCTCCAGCAGGTGGCTGGTATCTGTGGGTTCCATCTATGTATCTTGGCTGGGGTATTGTACCAGTGTGTCAACAGTTTAAATGCCGTTTCCTGCGTCTTAGTACTTATAGAGCACTTATGAGTCAAAATACATGCATACCTCCATTGTTTGGGGGAAATCTCCATCTGAAGCTCCTCCGCCCATCTCGCTCTGAGTTTATCAACGGACGTGTATTTTAAATTTTGTAGCAACGAGTAATTCAATGACGTAGTTCTCACACTTGTGTCACCCAGCTGACAAATCGACTCAAAGGCCTCTAGAGGTCTATGTAATTTGCTCCTTACAGACTTATTCCCCAGGTAGCTACGTAGTTGGAGATACTCCCAAAGGGTCATGTGTGGAAGTTGTGCATCATTTTTAAGTACCGTCCAGTCTTTCACAGCTCCCCCCGTAATGCAGTCGCCTACCAACAGAGGTTGAGGGCGAGTCTTGGATTGGTAATGTGGGTTGTTTAGACCTGGGACGAACTCGGGGTTATCTTTCAGTGGTGTCAGGGGACTAGGTTGTGAGGAAAAGGAAAGGTGTTTGGTCAGATTGTAGAAGAGTCTTAGCGTGCTACCAGTAAGGGGGTGATGTTTGAGACTGCTCGGTTAGCTATTCCAAGGGATCCATGGGGCAAATTTAAGGGGAACGGGGGATAATGCTTCCTCTAGAGAGACCCAGTCTTTAGCTGCCCCATGACAATGCCAATCGACAACTCTAGTCAAGTGAGTGGCTTGGTAGTAGGACCTAAAGTCTGGTATTCCCATTCCACCCCTAACTTTAGGCTTCATCAGGTATGCGAACCTGATCCTGGGCTTTTGCGAGTTCCATAGAAATCTTAGGAGAACGCTCCTGAGTGTAGTGAAAAAGGAAGCAGGTATCTGAAGTGGGATGGCATGCAAGAGGTAGAGCAGTCTGGGGAGGATAGTCATCTTGATTATGGCCGCACGACCAAACCAAGAGAAGTAACCCGACTGCCATCTAAGTAAGTCTTCTCTGACTTTCTTAAGGAACTCCAGGAAATTACAACCAAACATGTCTCCTACTCTAGGCGTGAGCCAAATTCCCAAATATTTCAGGGCCTTCGGTTCCCATTTGAAGGGGGAGGCTGCCACCACCCGATTCAGCAATCGCTCAGGGAGTGAGACATTCAGGGCTTCCGACTTAGAGTAATTTATCTTAAGATTGGAAACGTAGCTATAATTGGCAAACTCCTGCATCAGATTTGGCAAGGAGATTATAGGGTTAGATAAAAAGAAAAGCAAATCATCCGCGTAGGCGGCCACTTTGTACTCTTTAGTCGACACTCTGAAGCCCTGGATGTCTGCATTAGCTCTAACCATTCTAAGAAAGGGCTCAAGGGATAAAATGAACAATAGAGGGGACAGGGGACATCCCTGTCTTGTGCCATTAGTTATCAGTACATTATCTGAAAAGGTACCATTGATTTTTAATTGAGCCGTTGGGGACTGGTATAGAGCAGAGATCCTGGCTAGCATATGTGGCCCCAGTCCTATCTTCGTACAAGTGGCTAACTTAAAGTCCCAGGCCACGCGGTCGAAGGCCTTCTCCGCATCCGTGGACAGGAGAAGGCCCTCTATCTTCCCAGCATAAGCCGCATTAGACAATAGCATTGCCTTGATCACGTTGTCTTTAGCCTCTCGGCCAGGCATGAAACCCACCTGATCCGGGTCGATAAGATTCGACAACATGGGACTTAATCTGGAGGCCAGGATCTTTGCGTACAATTTGACGTCTAGGTTTAGTAGTGAAATCGGGCGGTAGCTGGAGCATTCCGCTGGGTCTTTGCCCGGTTTGTGGATCAATGTGATATAGGCCGAAAGAAAGTCTGGGGTGACCCGTCTGGGAGCAGACAATGAGTGCAACGCAGCTGTAAGTGGTGCTACTATAAGCTGAGAGAAAGTCTTATAATAGATAGAGGTGTAGCCATCAGGGCCAGGACTTTTACCCGGTTTCAGCTGCTTAATGGCGAGTTCAACCTCTGAGGATGAGAGTGGCTCCTCCAAAAGTGCAATGTCCGAGTCAGAAAGAGCAGGCATTCCACTTTTAGTTAAATATTCCTCCACCATCTGAGCCCTATCACCCCGCGGAGTCCCACCTTTGTGTTGAGGTGGTAGGTTATACAACTTTGTGTAAAAATCATGAAAATGTTGTGCTATCGCTTATGGGCCACATCCAGCTTACCATCATGTCTCCTGATGCCCGAAATTTGGTTTCTAGCATTCTGTTCTCTCAGTGCCCTCGCGAGGAGCTTACTAGGTTTGTTCCCAAACTCATAATAGATTTTCTTTTTGAAAAATAAAAGACGCCTTGATCTAATATCAAAGAGCTGTTGGAGGTCTTTCCTGAGATCTAGAAGCTCAGTCGCCGTGTTCGTGCTAAGAGACTGTTTATGGAGGTTTTCTAATTGTTTGATTTTACTCGTTATGGTGGCTATTTGTTCCTCCCTTTCCCTTTTCCGGATTGCACCCATTCTAATAAGTTCCCCTCTCAGGGTACATTTGTGAGCCTCCCAGACCACTAGTGGATCCATACCTGGGGTGGAGTTCCACTGGAAGAAGTCCTTGATTGAGGAGGTCAAGGTCAATAGTAAGTCAGGGTCTGTTAGTAAGGACGCATTCAGACGCCACGACTGGGAGTGTGAGGGGGGGGTAAGTACATTCAAGGTTAATGAGATTGGCGCATGGTCAGAGAAAGACTTGAAGCCTATATGTGTCTCTGAGACTCGGGTTAAATCCCGTTGGGATATGAAGAGGTAGTCAATGCGGGAGTGTCTGTTGTGTGGAGGTGAGAAGAACGTGAAGTCTTTATCTTCAGGATGATCAAACCGCCACGTGTCAATAAGTTGTAGGCTTTGGAGTAAGGTCTTGATCCTTTTAAGGATCCTGTAAGTAATGCAGGTTTTCCCATTAGAGGTGTCAACGGACGGATTGAGAGGGACATTGAAGTCGCCCCCCAAAATCAAGCAACCCGATGTAAATCCCAGGAGCTCCCGCACTATATGTTGGCAGAAGGTCACATGGGACCTATTCGGGAAATATACATTGGCCAGTGTCAGAGGTGTGTTGTTGTATAGGCCCTTCAGAAAAACAAATCTACCCTTGGGATCTATTAGCTTCTCCTGCAAGGCAAAAGGGGCGTTTTTGCTGACCAGGGTGGTAACACCCTTTGCCTTGGAGTCGTCATTGGTAGCATGATATGCTTCTGTAAAAAAGGCGTTTGTCAGACTGGGGACATGATGCGTTCTAAAGTGAGTTTCCTGTAAAAACACAAAGTGTGGTCTACATTTCGTGAGCTCCCGTAATAGCGTGGAGCGTCTCTCGGGAATATTCATACCTTTAACATTGTGTGAAATCACGAGCGGACCTCGGCCGAGGTCGGAGTAGGCCATGTTGAAGGGTCAGAGCGAGACGAGCCGGAGTACGCCTAAAAGACAAGACTGTCACAGTATAGTCAACAGCAGTACCCCAGAGTAAACCAAAGGCCAAATATATTCTAAACCAAAAAAGTATAAGAGAGAGAGGAAAGAGGGAGATAAGAGAAATGGGAGATGACAGAGAGAATCAGAGAATTCCCTGATCAGGCAGAACACACTGTCCTGAATAAGGAGTAAATTAGTGTGTCCAGGTCTGAACTGGCAGTCCCGGGCACACTTGGTGGGGAGAGCGGGAGGCGCCCAACCACGAGGGCCTGGACCGGACTGGACAACCACCTTCGACCACTCCAGTCCAGAAAAAGAAAAAATGTAAACGTAACACACAGCAAGATATAGAAAAACAAATAAATGCAGTACAACATGACACACACACACAACCTGCATGGAAAACAACAAACTGAAATATGCTGGTTCGAACCTGAGTTCAGAACATGACATATCCACCCAACCCAGAAAGAGAGTGCACAACTTAATCAGTAGGCATTAAACATCTCAGGAGAGTTGATCAGTGATAGCCATAGGTCGCCCCCTCCCTATCTAAACATAAAGAAAAGTAGGTCCCCACCCGAATCCAGTCCCCCCAGTAACCCCAGGTGACCCCACTGAAGCTTAATATCAAAAAAGAGTTCAACGTCAGGTGCATCCGGGTGTGAGGGCCGGCAATTAAGAGCCCCCATTATATTCGGCGACCTGGGGAAGGATGAGGGGACAGCATCAAAGACAATGTCCCGGAAGGGGGGTGGGGGAGGCGGAAAAGGGGGGGTAAGAATGAGCGGGTGGAATTAAGGGAGAGGGGAGGTGGGGGGGAGGGGGCAAGGAGGGGTGGGAGAGGGTGGGGGGGGTGAAGAGGGGGGGAAGGAAGAAGAGGAGAGGGGGGATGGGTAGGAGGGGAAAGGGAGGGAGGGTAGGAGGGGAGAGGGAGGGAGGGGAGAGGAGGGGGATGGTGGGGGGAGGGAAGGAGGGGGGGAGGAGGGAGGAGGAAGGAGGGGGAGGGGGGGAAGGAGGAGGGGGTGGTGGGGGAGGGGGGAGGGGGAGGTGAGGGGGTACGAGACCCCCGGGCATCACTGCAAGGCACATGAAGTTGTCTGCTCCCAAGTTAGCTGAATCTAGTCAATCCAACAATCAAGCCCGGGCGAGAGCATAACTGGAATCTGCCTCCGAAAAGAGTGAACTGGGAAAAATGAACATCAAACGGAGCAGAGAGGGACTCGAAGGTCCTGGTTTAGGCTTCCACTTGTTCTCTGCGAACATCCCTCGACGATCTAGGTGTTCCAGCCAAGGAGCCCCCGGGGCGATACGGCTTCTACTTCTTGTCTTGAGCCTCTTGTCTGGAGTAGAGTGAGGAGATCTTGAGGGTGATCTGTCACGGGGTGGATCCTGGAATTCTGCATACCAATCGGGTAAGGAGATTGGATCCAGTCCCAGAGCTTCACAGAAGTCAGGTAAATCATCTGGTTCACGCAAAACGTGCTGGATACCATTGAAATAGACTGTTAAGGCGAATGGGAACTTCCAAGTGTATTTCAACTCGCACTCCCGTAATTTCTCCAGCAGAGGGCGCAAAGCTCTTCTGTTTCGCAGGGTGATCTGCGAGAGATTCTGAAACAATAAGATGTGGGCCCCATTAAACACAATCTGTTCATTTCTCCTGGCCTTGCGCATAATCTCCTCCTTCAGAGTGAAACTCTGAAGGCAGCAAACAATGTCACGGGGAGGCGCAGAATCCGGGCCCTTGGGTCTAAGTGCTCTGTGTGCTCTGATGAATTCAATCTCTGTTTCTTCCTGCCGTTCAAGCACGCTATTGAATGCTCTCTGTAGAGCAGGGATGATTTGGGGGGGTTCCACCGACTCTGGGATCCCTCTCACACGGACATTATTTCTCCTCCCCCTATTATCCAAGTCTTCCAAATGTCTGTTTATTTCAATAAAGTGGTGATTGTGGGATATATTAATCTTCTCTAGCCGGTGAATCGCCTTGTCCCTGTGCTTCCCTGCAGACTCTGCCGCCGCCATTTTCTCATTCAGGGACAGCAGGTTCGATTTCAAATCCGTAATGGCGGCGGAGAACGTGGACTTAATGTCCGCCGCGATCACGGACATTGCTGCGAGCGTGACGGGCTGATCGGGGAGTGCTGAGCTCCTACCTGTGTCCTCAGGAGCAGACTGGGAGTCCTCGCTGTACTCCTCCTCGAGCTGGTCCGGCGCCATTTTAGGTTTCCCCACGTTGTGGCTGCGGGTCCCTGTTTGAGCTTTAAACAGGTCCGGGATGTTCCGCGAGGTGGTGGCGGAGGACCCTCGCCTCGAGCGTGAGTTCGGGGTGTTGTATAGCCGCTTGCCCGGCATCTGAGGTCGTTGGATCGGGTGGATTAGCAGATGCAGGCTGCGTGTGTGCCGGAGCTCTCCTACTGTGCGACCATGTTCGTTGCGCGCCAAGCCACGCCCCCCCACAAATACTTTTTAAATTCAAACTGTAGCACTGACGTAAGTAATTATTTTATTAAACTTTAAGAAAAATTTAGAAAGTTAGTTTAACTTTAATTATAAAACGTATCTAGTATATTGAATGTCAGTCACTTTATAGTAGGCAAGTAGGCATCACTTTAGCCAGTCACGCAGACATACCAGAGTGTTTACATTTCATGGAAGCAGACATGATCGCATTTTATTGACGATATACCCTGAAGAACTGAACAGTCCTGCTCCACAGATGTAAAGATACCTCAATCCAGTGGGTGCAGTTTGCTCGCATCCAGCAGGGTAAGTCTCACTGTCCTGGCTGTCCGGTGATGTCACGGACATCCACGTCACCGGTCTCCTCCCCCCTTCCCTTCATTAGCAGACGGTGGCACTTGGGGAAGGGGGGGGGGAGTCCGATGATGTCGATGTCTGTGACGTCACCGGATCTCCGACGGAACTCCCTGAAGACCCTGAAGCGGGTTGAGAGGTGAGTACCGATCAAAATAATTTTGATCGATCAAAAAAATTAACGATTAATCGAGGAATTAATTGTTAATTTCCGCAGCCCTATTTTTAATCTATGTAATTACTAGCTCCTTTTGTATATTGCTAAAGTTAAAATAGCTTTAATAATTTCTGATACTTCACATTGAGTGAAAAAACAATTAACTTGGTAACGGACACATTTTATTTAGCTGATTTTTTTGTAACTTTTACAAGTGATCTGTATAACATAACTGTCTTTGTATCTAAATCAAAGTGTGAACACCGAATAGAGGAATAACGTTTTTTAAAATTTAATTTTTATTAGATTTCCAACATTAAAAAAAATACAAAGAAACATAGCACGTATCAGAAAAAAGGATGGTAATTGCCGCAGATACAGCATAACAATATGGAAAAGGCTATACTTTACAGACCAGAGGAGCAACAATAAAAAGACTAATAGATAACACGTTAAATGATGACAATAAACTCAAGGCATAGAAAAAGTGCAGGGGCATAAAAGAACAATACACACCAGGAGCACTAAAGCACTCATAAAGAAGCAGGATGGTCTAGGTTTGTGATAGTGGAAGGCAGCGGGTAACCATACTCAGAATTGGTCCCATACCTTATTAACCGCTTGCCGACCACCCTATAGCAGTTTTATTGCTAATGGGGCGGCAGCTGTGTGCCGAATCATGTATACATATATACATATATATATATATATATATATATATATATATATATATATATATATATTGTGAGGGTGAGAGCCCCTGGCTTAGAAGAAATGTGTGTAAAATGGACACAGGACTCTCAAAGAAGCTATTTGAGAAGTTCCAGCAAAAGATTGCTGAGCAGAGAAAACTATGCTTTAAGTTTTCTCTGGGTTTTGTAAGTCTGGATTGGGGCTGGAAACTTGAAGACTTCAAAGTGCATTGGGAGGGATGGAGTCTTCAGTCATGTGTCCGGGTTTTCTAGGAGCTCTGCAGGTTGTGTGTGGCCAGGTGCACACACTCGTTATAAGGCAGAGCTGAACATAGCTCAGTGTGAGTGTGGGAAAGGAGTTGGTGATACAGCAGTTGCTGGAAGGAAGTGTGCTACTGAAAAAAGATACCAGGCAACATCCTTAAGACGGTTCTCCATGTGGGAGAGGTTCCAGGTCAGTAGACTGAGAGAGTCGGGCTAGCTGAGAGAGTCGGGCTAGCTGAGAGAGTCGGGGAGACTATAGCTGAGACAACTGGAAGAGAGTCTTGGGGACCAGAGGGGACTGTAAGTCTTGGAGGAGTGTGGAAGCCTGGAGTGTCAGGAGAGCCCTTCCTAAAGGCCAGGAGTGGGCCTGTGCAGCAAGGAACTGCGCCCAAGGCTGAGCGAGCCTTAAGAGCCAGGTGGATTGGCATTTTCATGTGTTAATGTTTTTGGGAGAAGAACCCCTGTGTGGGAAACCAAATACATGTTTGAACTTTACTTTCTGTTTCTTTCAATAAAAGTGGGCTACCGCGCCCTTAAACCTTAGTTCCTGTTGGCTGTGAACTCCCCTACAATGCATCTATCACTGAGCTAAACATCCCCCAATGTTACAGTGGTGGATTCAGCGGGCACAAGACGGTGGAATCCGGGTCCTTGCTCCATAGTGAGTTCAAGTCAGGAACTGTTGGCTGTCTGTGGAAGTGCAGCCAGGCAAAAGGCATTGCGTGTTGCAGGTTGTGTACCTGTAAAGGAAAAGTCAATTTTTTTTCTCTGAAGTGAACTGCTGCTAGCTGTGTGTGGCAGCCAGGCGAACTGCATTGCGCAGAAGTTTATTTGATGGACTGTTGCATGCAGGTAGTGCACCTGTGAGAATTTTTTTCCTTTTACTACTGTGAACTGTGTAACAAACTGCTGTGCATGTGACTGCAAAGATGAGGCAGTCAAAACACAAGAAGTTCATATTAAATCAAGTTCAAGGGGAAGTGAGCTCAGCGTGGCCTGAGAAGATGTCTACGCCTAGGAGGGCCAGTCAAAAGGGGCCAGTGGTGTATGAGACCGTGAATGAGTGGTTCAAGCGGAACCAGACTAAAGAGTCGGATGCAGTTCAAGGGGCTATGATCTTGGCCTCTGATTACATGCAGCCCATGCTGCCCACAGAGGAGGTTGGGGACTTCCTGGAAAATTTTGAAAAAGTTGCTGTAAGGAGAAAATGGCCTAGGAATCGGTGGCCAAAATTGCTGCAAACCTTGTTACAGATAGAGTTCCGGTCGGTTTACCATTTGATGGATGGGGACCAGGATGACTACTGCAAGTTTAAAGAGGAAATCCTTCTCAGAGGAGAGTTCCATCGCATCATGGGCTCCAGCAAAGAGAGATCATCGCCCATAGCAACGGGAGACGCATCACTGCGACAACAAAGCACCAGTCGAGAGGTGGCTCGGGAGAGCATGAGTGTGCATTGGTGTACCAGCCCTGCGTTTTCTGCAAGCATATCGGTTGTCACCCCTGGCAACAGTGGCAAGAAGTCTGTGTGGACTGCAGGGGGTACCAATGAGCATGAGGAATATAAAGATGTGTATTATGGCCGCTTATGTGAAGTGGTCAGCCCAGAAAGAAGGGCACAACAGTCTGTATTCACCAGGAGGTGTAGCCAACCATCTTTGGAGTGCTGGTCTGCTGTTACCCCTAGCAACAGGGATCCTGTGTTACATGCAGGGGGTGTTGGTGGGTCCGGAAAGGCTGCAGTGTTTCTCCATGACCACATGGAAGAGTCAGCCTGTTGGGACACCACAGATGAGAGACAACACACTCAAATGAAGGCTATGACAACGGCTACAGGAATTGGTAAGACTGTTGCAGTTTATGGGACAGAACCCAATGAAATTAAAGTGTGTTCAGCGGGGAGATCCGCAGTACAGGTGGACTTGCTACAGTGTGCTACCCAGAGTAGGGGGAAGGCACAGAGTAAAGCCCAACTGGCAGCAGGACTAGAGACTAAAAAGGACATGGGGACTCTGTATGTACCTGGTGGAATCCAGCACAGTGCTGGAAGAGCTGTACTAGGGGTGACCAAAGAAATCCATATACAATGTTCCCTAGTGACAGAGACAGGTGCTGCAGGGTTGCCCGGGGAAACCTCCCAGGAGCCCACAGTGTTGGAGCAGAGGGTTTCCCAGGTCAGCTGTGGAGCTGCTCAAGTGGGTAAAGGGCCACCCACAATAGCTACAGCTATGTCTAAGTATCATGATGATCCTCTAAAGGTTGAGAAATGTATTTCTGGAAATGTCATATTTGAGAATAATGTTGGTAATGAGTTTACTAAAAAGGTTGTAAGTAGGATGTCTTCCATGACCACCAGAGGCAGAGCTGCACGGTTGTCCGTGGAAACCTCCAGGGATCTCTCTGTGTTGGAACTGAAGGTTGTCCAGGACCGCTCTGGCACTACTCTGGGGGAACAAGGAGTGACTACACCACACAATGAGAGTGTGTGTCTGCAGACCACCCGCCTGGTATGTGACCAGATTGGTGAACAAGTTGTTCACCCTGGTAAAGCTGGTAGTATAAAGCTGGATGTGATGGTAGCGCCACCAGAACAATCTGGTCAAAATAGTGTATTGCACCCTGCGTTTTGTGACGAAGCATTGTCCCAATGTGACATAAGTGAAACTGTGCTTGTACAATGTGATGCGTATAGAGATGACAAATGTACAGTATTGGGTAATGAGTCCCAGGTTCCTTTGATGCCTCTTGGAACAGGTGATGCACTGCTTCAGGATACCTGTCAGGGAAGTACCACTGACTGGGACAGCTGGGCCAAACAATTGCTAGCCATGCTGGATAAGGCTAGGTTACGTAACACAGATGTGGACATGACACCTGCTATGCCCAATGGAGGGATTGCAGGGTGGCCAGTGGCCAAGGGCGTGTTGGCCCCGGCAGAGATTGCCCCCCTCCAATCAGAAGGACCAGTTAAGGGCGCATGCATGGCAGTTGGGTTATATGCAGCTCAACCGCTGGAAAATAGTGAGTGCAAAAATGGCAATGTGACGTATGACCTGCAGCGGCTCGCTGATGCTGGGACAGAAAGGGTAAATGTGAGACGCACATCTGACAATGCTCCAGTTGAGCACCAGGCTGTGGAGACAGATACCGCCAGTGAGGTGGAGGTCACTGTATATGTCCCTACCTTTCCAGCTTCAGTGGATGAGCCCCTCCACGTCATTGATAATGGAAAAGTCCCTAGAAAGGTCTTGTATGTAGATGTGGATCGCATTAAGATGACAAATGTGTTGTTGAAAATTCTTGAAGTCCAAAAAACACATTTGCTGTACACCTGGGTGTCTCCACCGTGGTCGAACAAGGTGGTACTGCATAGTACCAGTAGGTGGAGCCAAGTAGTACAAGCTATGCTTGATGTTAATCACAAGAGGAACTGGTTGGTACCATATTTACTAGCAATGTGGCAAATGGTCTCAAGGTTCTCTGAGAGGGTGCTTCCAGTTACTGGTTTGGATGGAAGGCGCTCAGGAGAACGTTTGAAAACATCAGAGGTCTCTCCGCCTGATGCTGTCACTAGGAAAAGTTCTGCTGATGTGGTCCAAAGTGCGGCTGAGCAGTGGTCAGCAGAGGGCACGGACACTGCCTCACCCACTAGACCTCACGTGAAGGAAGGGCCCGAAATAGACGTGGCAGTAGCAGAGATTTTTCATGTCATTCGCACAAAGGTACAAATTAAAGTACCCGGAGACACTGTGAGGGGAACCACTGATGGTATTGGAAGTGGCAACATCAGAATTTGTGGTATGTCACTGGTTGTTACTGATAACAAGGGTTTAGTTGCCGTGGGTAACCTCAGAAAAGTTGTTAAACCAAAAAAACTGCTGTGATGGGAAAAACTGATATCGGTGCAGGAAAAGGTGGTTCCCCGTCAGGCAAAGTATTAGGAACAGGTCCCCTATATCAAGAAAGTGAGGGTATTAGGGAAGGCAGAGTTCCCCAGAGAAAAGCAAATAAGCCCAGGAACCCCAGAAGAGGGAGAAAGCGTAGAATAAAAACGAGTAGGATCCTATGGAGAGTTAAGGAAGGACTTGGCTGGAAGCGCACCCGAAAAAAGGGTTGGGCCTACGCGGCTGACAGCCGGCACAGAGGTGTCCCAACCCTGATGACGTGTGCTGGTGTTCCTCCCTCCGGATCGAAACATAGGGGGGGGATATGTGAGGGTGAGAGCCCCTGGCTTAGAAGAAATGTGTGTAAAATGGACACAGGACTCTCAAAGAAGCTATTTGAGAAGTTCCAGCAAAAGATTGCTGAGCAGAGAAAACTATGCTTTAAGTTTTCTCTGGGTTTTGTAAGTCTGGATTGGGGCTGGAAACTTGAAGACTTCAAAGTGCATTGGGAGGGATGGAGTCTTCAGTCATGTGTCCGGGTTTTCTAGGAGCTCTGCAGGTTGTGTGTGTCCAGGTGCACACACTCGTTATAAGGCAGAGCTGAACATAGCTCAGTGTGAGTGTGGGAAAGGAGTTGGTGATACAGCAGTTGCTGGAAGGAAGTGTGCTACTGAAAAAAGATACCAGGCAACATCCTTAAGACGGTTCTCCATGCGGGGGAGGTTCCAGGCCAGTAGACTGAGAGAGTCGGGCTAGCTGAGAGAGTCGGGGAGACTATAGCTGAGACAACTGGAAGAGAGTCTTGGGGACCAGAGGGGACTGTAAGTCTTGGAGGAGTGTGGAAGCCTGGAGTGTCAGGAGAGCCCTTCCTAAAGGCCAGGAGTGGGCCTGTGCAGCAAGGAACTGCGCCCAAGGCTGAGCGAGCCTTAAGAGCCAGGTGGATTGGCATTTTCATGTATTAATGTTTTTGGGAGAAGAACCCCTGTGTGGGAAACCAAATACATGTTTGAACTTTACTTTCTGTTTCTTTCAATAAAAGTGGGCTACCGCGCCCTTAAACCTTAGTTCCTGTTGGCTGTGAACTCCCCTACAATGCATCTATCACTGAGCTAAACATCCCCCAATGTTACAATATATATGTAATCCCGAAAGCCCAGCTAGGGGGCGCGCGTACGAGCCATCAGCTGTTTGATTCGGCTGTGATTACACACAGCGGAAGCCGATGGGAGGGTTCTGGGTGCTCAACGTCCGCCATCACCTGCCAACAGAACTGAAATATGCCTATGTAAACAAGGCAGATCGCCATTCTGACAGGCGGAATAGGAAGGAGTTTGTGTCCCTGCAAAGCAGGGAATAAATTTCATCTCTTCCCCTAGTAAAAGCACCTCACACAGTATAGTAATACACTGGTTAGGCACACAGTAAACCCTCTGATCGCCCTTGACTTTAACCCCTTCCCAGCCAGTGTCATTAGTACAGTGACAGTGCACTCACCAGAAACATGCACATAGATAGCCTTAAATCTCCAATACACATCAGCCAGTATGGTAAATGCAAAATTACCATCCGTGAGCCTCCACCAGCATATACATATAAAAATAGGCCTTAATCAATGCCCACTCCTCTTCTTGCCATTTAGATAGAGGAATCAATCAGGTCTCCTGGCTTTAAAGGCTAAGTTCACCTTTTTTTTTTTCCTTCTAAATTCCAGTTTCCCTGTGTATCAATATAGCATTTATGTACTTTTTTTGCAAAAATATCAAAGCTTTCCATAAAATCTACAGACACGTACCTTACTGTCCTCCACCCATGATTCCAAACATATCTTTTGCTTCTGTCTGACTTCCTTACAGACTGTAGGCCATGATGCGGGAAGGAGTTGACCAGCTGACCTCATTAGCACACACCCTGCATCATCTATTTCTTTCTTTTTTTAAATTAAATGAAATCAATCAGTGATCACCCTTCTCACTGTATACACAATATACAATCAGATTGCATAGTGTATGTCCATCTTTATACAAGTACATGGGAGGGAGTGGACAGAAACATTCAACTGTCAAGCCCCATTCACATCTCTGCAAAGCGGGAACTCGCATTCCTACATGCGTTTTTTGTTTGTTTTTTTTTGCGAGGTGGGGAGGTGTTGGAGCATTTTCGATAATCACACATAGGGCAGCCCACCCACCTGAATGGGCTGCCCTACACACAGCAATCGCCCAAAGAAGCTTCAGAGGTTTTTTTTAGAGCGGAGCTTGGTGCGTTTTTTAATGTGGTTTTTGGTGCAGCCCCTTTTCTGAAATGCAAGGAAATGCACAGATATGAATGGAGTCTCATTGTTCTTATGTTACTGCATCAATTTCAGTTTCAGACCCCATTCACATCTAGCATAGTGGGAGCACACGTTTTGTGTCTCATTTTTCCTGTGACACGCATAGGGCAGCCTGCTGATTTAAATGGGCTGTGGCTTTTGGGACATGTTGGCGTTTTGTGGGTTGCGTGTTTTTTACTGTGCGTTTTGCAGCATTTGCCATTCGTTTTTTTCACTTGCCAAAATGTGTGTTTGCTTCTGTGTTTGGTGTGTTAACAATTAATGGCGCTGAAAGTGCAACTATTAATTTTAGGTGTATAAAGGTGGCCATACACTATACAATCTGATTGCACAATCTCCTCTAGATCTGCCATCAATTATGTAGTGCAAGGGCCTGTCTGATTGGATATAGAGTGATTGGCTAGATAGGTGTTTCCTATTCAAACACAGAAGCAAACACACATTTTTGCCATGTGAAAAAACGAGTGGCAAATGCTGAAAAACGCACAGTAAAAAACACGCAACCCACAAATCACCAACATGTCCCATAAGCCACATATAGCCACAGCCCATTTAAATCAACAGGCTGCCCTATGCGTGTCACAGGAAAAACGAGACACAAAAGTGCGCTCCCACTATGCTAGATGTGAATGGGGTCTGAAAGTGAAATTGGTGCGGTAACACAAGAACAAGGAGGCTCCATTCACATCTGTGCGTTTCCTTGTATTTCAGAAATGCGCTGCACCAAAAATCGCAGTAAAAAACTCACCAAGCTCCGCTCTAAAAAAAAGTTCTGAAGCTTCTTTGGGGCGATTGCTTCGTGTATTGCAGCCCATTCAGGTGGATTGGGCTTCCCTATATGTGATGAGGGAAAGTGCTCCAAAACACTTCCCCAAAAAAAAAAAAAAAACGCATGTAGGAATGCGAGTTCCCACTATGCAGAGATGTGAAAGGGGCTTGACAGCTGAGAGTTTCTGTCCACTCCCTCCTAAGTACTTGTATAAAGATTGCCATACACTATGCAATCTGATTGTGTATTTAGTGAGAAGGGTGATCACTGGTTAATTGCATTTCATTTAAAAAACATGCAGCTGGGAGGGTGGATGATGCAGGGTGTGTGATAACGAGGTCAGCTGGTGTTGGAGGGGCAAACAACATGGTATATTCCTAAATTTTCCACACATCTGTTTTTACAATGAAATTACACTTGCAATCCCATGGTTTTAGCAGGCTGCATAGCAGGGGGTCTGGCTCATGTGTGTATAGAACAATAAAGCCTTGTACACATGACCGAGAATCTCGTCAGGAAAAAACTTGTTGTTTTTCCTGATGAGATTCTTGGACAATAATCTTGTCCTGGCCGAGTGTACACACGTACCTTTCAAAAGAACCGTCGACTACAACGAGCGTGCGCTCGTCACATTCAATGCCGTCGCCGCCATCTTGCTACACCCTACCTATGCCTAGGAAGCTACCGCAAATGCGTCAAAGTCATTTCGAGCATGCGTGTGTTTCCACGGTGACAGGTAAGTGTACACACACTCTGGTTTCTCGTCAGTAAACAGGCTGACGAGAATCCCGACGAGAAAAAAGAAAGCAGGTCTTCTTTTTTTCTCGTCGAGATTCTGGGCAGTTTTCTTGACGAGAAACCTGAAAGCCTCGTACACACGGCCGGTTTTCTTGGCAAGAAAGCTCTGCAAGCAGTTTTCTTGCCGGTTCTTGTCGAGAAGCCGTGTGTACAAGGCTTGAGATCTACAAGCAAGCTTGAGGACTGCCCTGGGAAACAATGATTGGGCCAGAGGCATATGGGTTGGCAATGGGGGGAGTTTGAATAAGTAATGAGTGAGTTTTGTAAAAAGGGTTCGTAAGGATGAACTCAGTCTCTTGACCTGAAGACCTATGCTGAAGCCACATGGATCTCTGAAGGCCTCATAGAAGCCTGATGGCTTGGGCCTAACTCCATGCGGCATACAGAGGCCTACAGGCCTTCATTCTATAACTGAAACTAGCCGATGAAGAGTATCTCGGGGATGTGTTAAGTATCTTTCATTATAATTAATGTTGTTATGGACTTTATAGATATCTGTTGTTAGAATATGATATTCCTACTTTAAAGGAAATAAATGTAACTTCTTGTACTAAGCAACTGTGTCTGTCTTCATAGTTAACATTATAGCATTAGGCCTAGCATACTTAGATTAGACTAGTAAACAAGGGACAAATACAATTAATACATAGATGCAATAGTTATATACTGTAGGTTACAATAGAGTGTATATTATTGCATATTTTACAACAGCTGGTCAACTCCTTCCTGTGTCATGACCTAAAGTCTGTAAGGACATAAGACAGAAGCAATAGATACGTTTGGAATCATGGATGGAGGACAGTAAGGTACGTGTCTGTAGATTTTTTGGAACGCTTTGATATTTTTGCAAAAAAAGGACATGAATGCTATATTGGTGCATAGGGGAGCTGGAATTTAGAAAAAAAAAAAAGGTGAACTTAGCCTTTAAGGTTTCTGCAAGGAGGACTTCCAGACAGCTTTAAGTGTCTTCAGTAGCTTTCTGTCTTCTCAGCTGTGCTCTCCCCGGTGGCCATCATCCCTGCACTAAACCGTTTGTCTAGGCTCCCCACACTAACAGCTTTGTCTATCATTTGGCCTTTAGTCTCCTATATAACAGGGCAAGATGGCCGACAGAGGCCATCTTGCCCTGTCATATAGGAGACTAAAGGCCAAATGTTAGACGGAGCTGTTAGTGCAGGGAGTCAAGACAAACGGCCTGGTGCGGGCGTGGTGGCCACCGGGGAGAGCATAAAGCTTGTCTATGCAAAATAGTTTATCACACTAGCTTTAAATAGATGAACAAATAAGTGGCAGAGAAATGCTGTATAATACAAGAGATTTGTGAGACAGTCACTATAGCACAAGAATCTTCTTTGCAGAAACCATGTAGCGCATACAATGCAACAGTCAGTTCTTCTTGGTGATCTTAGCCTGACAAAAAGCAGCTTCTCTGCTCTGTCCTTTATACACTGAACAAACAGGGAACTGACCAGAAGGCAGCAGGATGGTTCTTTCAAGTCCTTCTCAGCTACCCTCTTCCAGAAAGTTAATTCACTTATCTCTTCCTCTTGGACACTGCTGCAGAAAATTCCTCCCTATTACTTTGTGAAGCCCTGTACACACGTTCGGTTTTCCCGGCGGTAAAAAGTCAGCCGGGAAAACCGAGGGGAAAGCCGAGAACCTGCTCAGTAGCTTTTTCCCCCTACACACGGCCGGGTTTCCCGGCAGGAAAACTGCCATGAGAGCTTTGGCCGGAAATCCTGGCCATGTGTATGCTCCATCAGCACTGCCTCGCAGTGTTTCCCATAGGAAAGTAGTACTAAAAACGCCGGGAATCCTGTCGGGAAAATAGAGAGCAGGTTCTCTATTTTCCCGCCGAGATTCCCGGCTGTTTTCCTGACGGGAAAATTGCGAGGAAGCATACACATGTCCGGTTTTCCCGGCCAAAAGCTCTCTTGGCAGTTTTCCTGGCAGGAAAACCGGTCATGTGTACGGGGTTTGAGAGCTAAATCTGTTAAGGTTTCTGCTGGAGCAAATTGTGTAGGGGCTAGGGCAGGCCACTATTAATATACTCGGTGGAAGATTGGCCTGTGACACTGACTGTAGAAATTCCCTGCAGTGGTTAGGCCTCATGTACATGGGCGTTAGAACAAACTAACTACTTTTAGTAGTTTTTGCATTGGCGTTAATGCACGTTTAGCCGTGTTAGCTTTTTAGCAGCGTTTCTCTGCCTCTATTCAAAATCAATTGTTCCCTATGAAAGCCATCTACTGATCCGACTTTCGGCCCATTGATTTGATTATAAGTCGCATCCTAGTCAGATCATGATGACCTGACTTGGTGTGACTTGTGCTCTGAGGATCTTGAATGGAAACCCCAACCCAAAAAAAAAACAGTGTGGCCCCCCCTCCCCCCCAAAATCCATACCAGGCCCTTTGATTTGGATCTTGAAAGGGAAACCCCCTGCCAAAATGAAAAAAAAAACTGCATGGGGTCCCCCCCAAGCCCGGCAGGTCAGGAAAGGGGGGGCAAGCCCCCCCACCCTGGACCATATCAGGCCACACACCCTCAACTTGGGGGGTGTGGGTGCTTTGCGGCGGACAGACGAACAGGGATTAATATCAGTTTACATACATTGTTAGCATAACAAGATCAGATTGGTTTTGTGAGGGCTCAATTTAACACAACAGTGACCATTTAATGGGTTTATGATTGCTAAAAATCTATTGCATTCACCTATATGAGCATTAGATGCACTAAATGCAGATGTCATTTATGTCATCCAACATTGTTGTTGGGACCTGGGAATATAAAAAAAAAAAAAACGATTTACACCTGTAGCGGGGTCTCCTTTAAGACTCCCGGGACTACATTTCCCAGAGTCCCGTTTGGCACCCAGGGTGCAATGTTGCCACCGCAGAGACTTGTGGGAGGGAGATAAAAGGAGGAGGCGTGGAGAGCTCGGCCTCTTTGGGACACCGCACGGCTGCTGACTGGTCTTCCTGTGCGGATCTGCTGGAGTGCAGGGCCTGAAGCCTGGGGCCTTGCGCAACTTCCGAAGAGCCTTCCATCCCACTGCAGAGCCTGGGTGGCATCTGACTTTGTTTACTGCGGACATCAGTTGGATCGGGGACCCGACCGTTGCAGACGCTGTGTGCGGAGACACAGCAGGTGGAAGTCCCGGACTGGGATCGCGTCCGGAGTGGTGAGCGAGCACCTGCTCA
This sequence comes from Rana muscosa, assembly GCA_029206835.1. Taxonomy (NCBI): domain Eukaryota; kingdom Metazoa; phylum Chordata; class Amphibia; order Anura; family Ranidae; genus Rana; species Rana muscosa. The sequence continues at coordinate 61,826,131 of JARGYO010000094.1, forward strand.
ATTCAATAGGCTGTACTGTGTTTAGGCCTATAGACTGCCTTGGCCCACCGATCCTTTATTTGCTGTTCCACTGGAGACCGGTAGCAGGACAGAGTTAAAGGGTCTCCAGTATAGTGTTCTACTTTGTGGATTACAAATATTGTTCCTGAACGTGCACCACCATTTCAAGTTTGCATGCAAAGAAATCCTTATCCTAAAGACTGAGGTTAATTCTGTGTCAGGCCTGACCAGGGAGGGGGTAGAATATTGTTTAGTGCGCCACAGGGCGCGTAGATAATAATAGCTGCGCGTGGTGGATTACCGCGCTGTGCTATTACTGTATGCTATACCTATTGCTGCAGGGCTCTGTAAGCAAGTTATATGTTATGTTTTAACCTATGCCTTTTAGCCTAAAGTAAAGGCGTTATACCTTACCACTTGCTATCACTGTGTTATCCTTGCCCATAGTGCTTATATCTCATCTGAAGTTGGGGTGCGTGTATAATCAGGTATAGATTGTGATAGATAGCATCCTTAGACTAACTGTGCCATAGGAGACTAGACAAGATTGCCAGGGGTTGGTGGAGCTGTACTCAGGGCCCGAAATCAAACCAGCGGCTCTCTTAACTGGGGGTAGCGCTACACGTGGGGGCTCCGAGTCCGGGATCCTGATACAGCAGATGAACACGCCAAAAGTACCGGCATGGACCCGTTAGAGGTTAAAGTGTGGTGCGAAGCAGCTAAGACAGAGCCAGACCACTCAGTGGTCATCAGCCTCCCAGGGGAGGAATGGTCAACAGAGACGATAGAGCAACTTGTGGTGTCACTGTCCCCAGATTGTGCACCGTGGGTGATGGACATAAAGTCAGACCCAAACATCTCGTATCAGTATGCGCTGATAGAATGGTGGGACAGAATGCCAGAAACCGTCAGGCGAGTCCCACTAGCAGACCTGGAAGATCTGAGGGAACAACTCAGGGAACTCAAGAGGACCGGTGTGATCCGGGAGTCTAGAAGTCCCTATGCCTCTCCGATAGTAGTAGTCAGAAAGAAGAATGGATCGTTGAGGTTGTGTATAGACTACAGGACCCTCAACAGGAGAACCATCCCTGACCAGTACACCACTCCGAGGATAGAGGATGCCCTACAGAGCTTGTCTGGAGCCAAGTGGTTCAGCGTTATGGATCTCAAGAGTGGATACTATCAGATCCCTATGCATCTGGAAGACAAGGAGAAGACAGCCTTCATAACCCTAGTGGGGTTCTTTGAATTCGACCGAATGCCCTAGGGACTGTCAGGAGCCCCAGCCACCTTCCAACGTCTCATGGAAAAGACTGTAGGAGACATGAATCTTATCGAGGTCCTTGTGTACTTAGACGATGTCATTGTCTTCGGGAGGACCTTGGAAGAACATGAAGAGAGGCTGGAGAAAGTTTTGAGAAGACTCAGTGAGGAGGGACTCAAGCTTTCGCCCGAGAAGTGTAGGTTCTACCAATCTTCCGTTAACTATCTGGGACACATAGTGTCTGAAGAAGGGGTGGCCACAGACCCCGAGAAGTTGGAGGCAGTTACTTCCTGGCCACGGCCTACTACGGTAACAGAACTCAGATCCTTCTTGGGGTTCTGTTCCTATTATAGAAGGTTCGTGGAGGGGTTTGCCTGAATTGCCAGACCCCTGAATGAGCTACTCAAGACGGAAGGGGAAGAGGATGACTCGGGTCCCAGGAAGCCGGGAGAGTCAGTCCAAGACCAGTGGAACCAGAAGTGTCAAGAGGCCTTTCAGATGTTAAAAAAGCCTAACCACTGCTCCTGTCTTGGCCTATGCAGACCCAAAGAGATATTTATGAACTCCACGTAGATGCCAGTCATGACGGTCTGGGAGGAGTGCTCTATCAGGAGCATGAAGGACAACTGTGTCCCATTGCCTACGTGAGCAGAAGTCTGGCCCCCTCTGAAAAGAACTACCCCACTCATAAGTTGGAGTTCCTGGCCCTCAAGTGGGCGGTAGTTGACAAACTTAAAGACTACCTGTATGGGGCAGAATTCACTGTGAAAACCGACAACAACCCCCTTACTTATCTCTTCACCACAGCAAAGCTGGATGCCACAGGACATAGATGGCTGGCTGCACTGTCTGGGTTCAATTTCACCCTGAAATACAGGCCTGGGGCTGGGAATCGAGACGCAGACGCCCTATCTAGAAGATCTCATGCCCCCCACCAGTGATAGAGAAGACTGGACCCAAGTGGCACCTGACGGGGTGTGGGCCCTTTGTCAAGGGGCTGAACTTCAAGCCAGAGGAGGCTCAAGGGCAGAAGAGATGGGGGTTACCATGGTAGGAGTTCACAAGCAATACTGTGGGGTAACCAAGTTGGAAGAAGATAATCTGCCAAAACTATCAAAGAAGGAGTTGAGATGTGACCAATTGGAAGACCCCATGGGGAGATTGGTCCTGGAGGCCCTGGAGAATCAGGATCCAAGTAGACTCCTGCGCCATCCTTCAAAGGAAGCTCGCCTGTTGAGGAAAGAGTGGGACAGGTTGCAGGTGCATCAGGAAGTGGTCTACCGAAGGGGCCCCTCTGATGACCTGGAAGACAAATGGCAACTGTTTCTTCCCGAGAAACACTGAGAGACTGTCTAGGTTGCCCTGCATGACAATCATGGACACCTATGGGCTGAAAGAACCTTCCAACTTGTTAGGAGTCGGTTCTATTGGCCCTGCATGAGGGCTGAAGTACAGGAATACTGCCATTCATGTGCACGCTGCATCCAGCGAAAGACTTTACCCCATCAAGCTGCCCCAATGGGCCATCTGCAAAGTCAAGGCCCGCTGGATTTGGTATGCATTGATTTTCTCTGCCTAGAACCCGACCTGAGTGGACTAGGAAATGTTCTGGTGATAACCGATCATTTCACCTGGTATGCCCAGGCTTTCCCAACCAAAGACCAGAAGGCCTCCACGGTGGCCAAGGTACTTATGGAGAAGTATTTCATCCATTATGGGCTACCACAGTGACTTCACTCAGACCAAGGGAGGGACTTTGAAAGTCGGCTGATCCGGAAGCTCCTGGATTCCTTAGGGATCAAGAAGACCCAAACCTCTCCTTACTACCCACAAGGGGATGCTCAACCGGAGAGGTTCAACCGAACTCTGCTCAATATGTTGGGGACCTTGAATAGCAAGAAGAAACAGCATTGGAGCAAGCACATAGTGGCTATAGTACACACTTACAATAGTACCACAAGTGATGCTACAGGCTACTCCCCCTACTGTCTCATGTTCGGAAGAGAAGCAAGGTTACCTGTAGACCTGGCCTTTGGCACCTCCATAGACCATTCCTCAGCCACATCCCACAAGGGATATGTGGACAGACTCAGACACAGCTTGAAGTTGGCTTATGAACAGGCCCAAGCGGTTTCAGACCAAAGGGGGGCCCGCAACAAGAGGAACTTCGACCTGAAGGTTCGGATCCAGGACCTGCAGCCTGGAGACCGAGTTCTTCTATGAAACCTGGGAGTACCTGGGAAGCACAAGCTTGCAGACAGATGGAGACCTGAACCCTATGTCATTTGTAAGAAGCTGCCGGGCCTACCTGTCTATAAGTTGAAGCCAGAAGGGAAGGTGGGCCCACTGAAGACCTGGCACCGAAACCACTTACTTCCACTTGCTGAAGCAGTTTGAATACCTCCTGCGAGGGATTCCCCAAGCCCAGACTCCATTCTGGATACCCCTAGGCCAAGTACTCTGTCTCAGTTTTTTCAAAATAGAGATGTAGAGGCCTCTGAACAAAGTGAAGATGAGAGACAGGAACTTGATTGGTTATGGCCTTCCCCAACTCCAGGAACTTCTGCTATAGATCTTCCCCCAACCAAAGACACTATAGACAGAACACTTAATACAGCTACTCAGTTCATTCCATCCAGTCCTTTGTCAGATTTCTGGGAAGATGCCTGTGACACATACTTAGAGGAGGACCAAAGGGACTCTATGTGCCTCCCGGCTCCTGAACCAAGTGTTTCAGAACCAGCAGAATTCCTCAAGTCTGTTCCAGAAGGGGAGCCTGCAGTGTCCCAGCCAGAAGTCCCAAGAGAGCAAAGAGCCAGAAGAGTTATAAGGCCTCCTAAGAAGCTGACTTACTCACAAACGGGGAAGAGTTCAGAAGAAACAGTGGTCACTGCAAGGAAGAGTACAGAGCATCCAGTTCCCTCCACTGTTCATTTGGTGGAGGGCACCCCAACTCATCCTCTGGCACAGTTAGGCAGGCCACTCATGATAGTGTGACCTGTGGGCAAGGGAATTCAACCCCTCAGTTTTGGTGGGAGTTCCCTTTGCCGACATCGTACACAACATTGTCTAGAATTGTACGTAGTGTATGTTAAAAAATTATCTTTGGGGACCAAAGAGTTCAAGTTGGGGGAGTGTTTAGCGGGGTCTCCTTTAAGACTCCCGGGACTACATTTCCCAGAGTCCCGTTTGGCACCCAGGGTGCAATGTTGCCACCGCAGAGACTTGTGGGAGGGAGATAAAAGGAGGAGGCGTGGAGAGCTCGGCCTCTTTGGGACACCGCGCGGCTGCTGACTGGTCTTCCTGTGCGGATCTGCTGGAGTGCAGGGCCTGAAGCCTTGGGCCTTGCGCAACTTCCGAAGAGCCTTCCATCCCACTGCAGAGCCTGGGTGGCATCTGACTTTGTTTACCGCGGACATCAGTTGGATCGGGGACCCGACCGTTGCAGACGCTGTGTACGGAGACACAGCAGGTGGAAGTCCCTGACTGGGATCGCATCCGGAGTGGTGAGCGAGCACCTGCTCAATTCAATAGGCTGTACTGTGTTTAGGCCTATAGACTGCCTTGGCCCACCGATCCTTTATTTGCTGTTCCACTGGAGACCGGTAGCAGGACAGAGTTAAAGGGTCTCCAGTATAGTGTTCCTTGTGATTGCCTACTTTGTGGATTACAAATATTGTTCCTGAACGTGCACCACCATTTCAAGTTTGCATGCAAAGAAATCCTTATCCTAAAGACTGAGGTTAATTCTGTGTCAGGCCTGACCAGGGAGGGTTTAGTGCGCCACAGGGCACGTACATAATAATAGCTGCGCGTGGTGGATTACCGCGCTGTGCTATTACTGTATGCTCTACCTATTGCTGCAGGGCTCTGTAAGCAAGTTATATGTTATGTTTTAACCTATGCCTTTTAGCCTAAAGTAAAGGCGTTATACCTTACCACTTGCTATCACTGTGTTATCATTGCCCATAGTGCTTATATCTCATCTGAAGTTGGGGTGCGTGTATAATCAGGTATAGATTGTGATAGATAACATCCCTAGACTAACTGTGCCATAGGAGACTAGACAAGATTGCCAGGGGTTGGTGGAGCTGTACTCAGGGCCCGAAATCAAACCAGCGGCTCTCTTAACTGGGGGTAGCGCTACACACCTATAAAAAATAATCGTGCAATTTTAGGCATCCTTCCCTTTTAATAACTTTAGGCATACTTGCCATTTTAATCAGTGACCTCCACTATGTAGTAGAAATGGAGATGTGAAAGTGCTCAGGTCCTAGATCAGGGATATGCAATTAGCGGACCTCCAGCTGTTGCAAAACTAAAAGTCCCATCATCCCTCTGGCTCTGCGTGTCCATGCTTGTGGCTGTCAAAATCTTGCTATGCCTCATGGGACTTGTAGTTCTGCAACAGCTGGAGGTCCGCTAATTGCATATCCCTGTCCTAGATGGTTTCCATATATACAACACATGGCATACTAAAGTGGTGTAACCACGTGTTACCGCTTACATATTCATAGCAAATCTTTGCATAAAAAAGGGGATTCTTAATTTGCATATTAGTGATTGCTAAAAATCTATTTCTTTCACCTATAAGCATTTTTGACTTTCACTCCGTAAAAACAGATATCATCCATATTATCCAACATCATTGCTGGGACCTGGGAATATTCAAAACCCCCCCAAAAACCATAAAAATCAAAAGCAGCGGGGAGCAGCAGGAATAGGATTAGGATCAGACACAAATGTGGTGAATAAGAAAGACTAAGAAAAAAGAAGAAATCATAAAATCTTAAAAAAAAGTGCTTGTATCATATTATTACACCAGAAAAATGTAAACATTTAATGCCAGAAAGATGCAGAGCTATTATTCCTTCTAAAGGCTATCCAAATATATATTCATGTATCATTCCAGTTTGAAAAGATATGATGTTAAATAGTATTAAATTATATTTAGCTTCAAAGGCTAAGTTCACCTTTGTTGGGCTTTTTTTTTCTAAATTCCAGCTCCCCTATGTACCAATGTAGCATTAATGTACTTATTTTGCAAAAATAAAACAGCTTTCCATTAAAAACCCTGCTCCATTACTTCTGCCTTACTTCCTGTAAAGATTTTATGTCATGACACAGGAAGGAGTTGACCAGCTGATCTCATCTCATCTCATCTCATGACTCAAAGTCAGTCCAGGAAGTAAGGCAGAAATAATGGAGGAGTGTTTTTAAACATCCATGGAGACAGTAAGGTAAGCGTGTGTAGAATTAATGGAAAGCTGACTTATTTTTGCAAAATAAGTACATTAATGCTATATTGGTACATAGGGGAGCTGGAACTTAGAAAACAAAAAGGTGAACAAATTTTCCCCATAAGGAATAATGGAAACTCAGATGGTTCGTTCCAAAAGCATTTATTCCTTCAGTCTATAGTCCATATAAAAAAATTATAGCAATGTAACTTCAAGGCAACTTCGAGGCAACTTCAGGAAATGCTTGGGTAATCTTCCTGTAATGTCGGATCCAAATCACATCAATTAAGATGGGGAACCGACTTAGGGCTCATGCACACCACAGCTCAAAAAAAAAAAAGCTGCTTTTAGAGGCATTTCAGCTTTTATTTCAGCTTGAAGCTTGTGCTTTTTGTGCTCTTGTGCACTTTTTATTGAAATTCTTTGAGCTTCTTTGAGCATAATGCCTCGTACACACGGCCGAGATTCTCGTCGAAAAAAACATGTCGTTTTTTTCGACGAGATTCTTGGACAAGAAACTTGTCCCGGCCGAGTGTACACACGCTCGTTTCAAAGAACCTGCGGTTCTTTGAATGGAGCGAACGCGGTGACGTCATCGAATACGACGAGCATGCGCTCGTCACATTCGATGCCGTCGCCGCCATCTTTGTTCACCCTACCTATGCCTAGGAAGCTACCGCGCATGCGTCAAAGTCATTTCGAGCATGCGTGGGCTTCCCGGCGAAAAGGTAAGTGTACACACACACAATTTTCTCGTCGAAACAGGCTGACGAGAATCTCGACGAGAAAATAGAGAGCAGGTTCTCTATTTTCTCATCGAGATTCTTGTTGCTTTTCTTGACGAGAAACCATACACACGAACAAATTTCTCTGCAAGAAATTTATGCCAGCAAGTTTCTTGCTGGTTTTTGCCGAGAAACTCCTTCGTGTGTACGAGGCTTCAGTGTTTTGGTTTTTTTTCACAAATCCTCCTTAAACACTTAAGGACCAAGCCTCTTTCTGAGATTTGGTGTTTACAAAATAAAAACAGTTTTTTTTGCTAGAAAATTACTTAGAACCCCAAACATTATATATTTTTATTCTAACACCCTAGAGAATAAAATGGCGGTCGTTGCAATACTTTTTGTCACACCGTATTTGCACAGCGGTCTTAAAAGCACAGTTTTTTTGGAAAAAAAAAACACTTTTTTGAATAAAAAAATAAGACAACAGTAAAGTTAGCCCAAATTTTTTTTATATTGTGAAAGTTAAGGTTACGCCAAGTAAATTGATACCCAACATGTTACGCTTTAAAGTTGCGCCCACTCGTGGAATGGCGACAAACTTTTACCTTAAAAATCTTCATAGGTGACGTTTAAAAAATTCTACAGGTTGCATGTTTTGAGTTACAGAGTAGGTCTAGTGCTCCAATTATTGCTCTCGCTCTGATGAGCGCGGCGATACCTAACATGTGTGGTTTGAACACCGTTTTCATATGCGGGCACTGCAATGTATGCGTTCGCTTCTGCGCGCGAGCTCGTCGGGACTGGGCGCTTTAATTTTACTTTATTTTCTTTATTTTAAAACTTTTATTTTATTTATTTTTTAAATTTGGGTCACTTTTATTCCTATTACAAGGAATGTAAACATTGTAATAGAAAAAAGCATGAGAGGTCCTCAAAAATATGAGATATGGGGTCAAAAAGACCTCAGATCTCATATTTAGACTAAAATACAATAAAAAAATAAATGAAAAAAAATTCATGTCATTCTAAAAAAATAAAATAAAAATGTCCCTTTAAGAGCTATGGGCGGAAGTGACGTTTTGACGTCGCTTGCCCCCTGCAGTGATATGGAGACGGGTGGGGGCCATCTTCCCCCTCACTCGTCTCCATAAACAGGCAGGGAGAAGACCTGATCGCCTCCGCCGCTGCCGACGGCTCCGGTAAGCGTCGGAGGGCAACGGAGAGCGGCGGAGGGGGCCTCTCCCGACGACGATAAAAGTGATCTCACAGCGTATCCGCTGCAGAGACCACTTTTATCTTGTAGCGGACCACCAGGTGAAGAAGAGGATACCGGGGTTATGGTAGCTAGTATTCCTCTTCAAACAGCCAACGTATTCCTGCGGCGGGTGGTTCGTAAGTGGTTAAGGCTCTGCACACTGCAGCCCAAAAAAAAACAACTGCTTTTATAGGCATTAGAGCTTTTATTTCAGCATTAAGAAGCTTGTGCTTCTCTGTGCTCTTTTGCACATTTTTATTGAGCTTCTGTGAGCTTTCTTGAGCTTAAGCGTTTTTTTTTTCCACAAACCCTCCCCTTCCTATTTTTTTTGTGTGTGTTTTTGAGCTTCTTTTAGCTTTTTCAAGCTTTTTCAAGCTTTTTCGGCACTTATGCCTCGTACACACGACCGGTTTTTCAGACGGGAAAACTGCTATGAGAGCTTTTCGTCGGGAATCCTGGCCATGTGCATGCTCCATCGCATTTTTTCCGACGGGAAAACTGCCAGATAAAAAAAGAGATCAGGATCTCTTTTTTACCGTCAGGCCAAAAATCCGAACGGGAAATCCGTTCTTCTGTATGGTTTTCAGACAGGCAGAAAACTGAGCATACTCAGAATCAAGTATGAGATGGGAGCGCTCATTCTGGTAAAACTAGCGTTCGTAATGGAGATAGCACATTCGTCACGCTGTAACGGACTGAAAAGCACGAGGTTGAAAAGCGCGAATCGTCTCCCACCAAACTTTTACTAACACGAGGATCAGCAAAAGCAGCCCAAAGGTTGGCGCCATTTGAATGGAACGTCCCCTTTATAGTGCCGTCGTACGTGTTGTACGTCACCGCGACTTGGACGGGCAGACTTTTGTCTGAGCGTGTGTATGCAAGGCAGGCTAAGAGGAATTCTGTCGGGAAAACCGGTCGTGTGTACCAGGCATTAGATATCTTTTCTGCTCGAAAGCTCCTCTCAAAAATGTGAGTTTGGTGGGGATTTTTTTTCTGCCTGTAATGCCGCGTACATGACGTACATACACACTATCGTGAAAAAAAATGCTCGAGCAAAGTGCGGTGACGTACGACAACACGTACGACGGCACTATAAAGTGGAAGTTCCATTCGGATGGCGCCACCCTTTGGGCTGCTTTTGCTGATTTCGTGTTACCGCGTGTTAGTAAAAGTTTGGTGTTAGCCGATTCGCGCTTTTCAGTCTCTGTGCTTTTTTAGTCCGTTACAGCATGATGAATGTGTTATCTCTATTACGAACTCTAGTTTTACCAGAACGAGCGCTCCCGTCTCATAACTTGCTTCTGAGCATGCGCATTTTTTTTGCCGTCATTAAAGTGTACACACGGCCGTTTTTCACGACAAGAAAAATGACGACATGAAAAACTACGAGAAAAAATAGAGCATGTTCTAAATTTTTAATGGCCATTTTTCTCGTTGAGAAAAATGCTCTGGAACCTACACTTTCTTGTTGAGAAAAATGCTCTGGAACCTACACACAATCGTTTTTAATGACCAATTTTAAAAATTGCATTTTTCTCGTCATGAAAAAACGGTCGTGTGTACGCGGCATAAGAGTCTATGCCTGTAAACTCATGAAAAGCCATAGTCTGCATTGACAAGGAGGGGAGTTTCCAGGCAGAAAAAATGAGAGCTCCAAAAAGCTCAAAAGGGTGTAGGAGCAGCTTCTTTGAGCTTCTTTTAGCTGCAGTGTGCATGGTCCCTTAAAGCGGAGTTCCACCCAAATTTGGAACTTCCGCTTAATCCACTCCTCACCCCCTTACATGCCACATTTGGCATGTAATTTGTTTGGGGGGGGGAGTGGGGGCTACAGCAGGAGTGGGACTTCCTGTCCCACTTCCTCCTTTCACCCAGGGACTGCCTAGGCGACTCGTCATATCGCCTAAGGCGGCCCCTCCCTGTAGGGGATCCCCTGGGACATGTGACAGGTCCCAGGCGATCGCCTGTCCACTCAGAGAGCGCTGCGCCGCTCGCGCATGCGTAGTGAGTGCCCGGCCGTGAAGCCGAAAGTTGTCACGGCCGGGTGCCCACACTATGAATGGAGGCGCCGTCGGTAGAAGGCAGGGAGAGGAGCGAAGCTCCAGGCGTCGCGTCGCGTCGCTGGACAGTGGAACAGGTAAGTGTATGTTTATTAAAAGCCAGCAGCTACACTTTTTGTAGCTGCTGACTTTAATAAACATGAAAAAAGTTTGGAACTCCCCTTAAAAGTCTATGGGCACAAGTCGGATAGAAGTCGCCTCTATGTAGTACAGGAAATTTTTCCGAAGTTGAAGCAACTTCAGTAGTGCTAATTAAGACAGTTCTCATTGACTAGGCTTTCAATTCTCTTTTATTCTCAGTTGTGACTTGAAGCTACTCATATTGCAAGACCTCGCTCAATTATCTAGTTACATTTTATAAAAAAAAATTGCTCACCTTGTAAAATATTTGCAGACCAAGTTACTCGCAATCCAAGGTTTTACTGTATACACAGTGGGGCAAAAAAGTATTTAGTCAGCCACCAATTGTGCAAGTTCTCCCACTTAAAAAGATGAGAGAGGCCTGTAATTGTCATCATAGGTATACCTCAACTATGAGAGACAAAATATGGAAACAAATCCAGACAATCACATTGTATGATTTGGAAAGAATTTATTTGCAAATTATGGTGGAAAATAAGTATTTGGTCAATATCAAAAGTTCATCTCAATACTTTATTATATATCCTTTGTTGGCAATGACAGAGGTCAAACGTTTTCTGTAAGTCTTCACAAGGTTGTCACACACGGTTGCTGGTATGTTGGCCCATTCCTCCATGCAGATCTCCTCTAGAGCAGTGATGTTTTGGGGCTGTCGCTGGGCAACACGGACTTTCAACTCCCTCCAAAGGTTTTCTATGGGGTTGAGATTTGGAGACTGGCTAGGCCACTCCAGGACCTTGAAATGCTTCTTACGATGCAACTCCTTTGTTACCCGGGCGGTGTGTTTGGGATCATTGTCATGCTGAAAGACCCAGCCACTTTTCATCTTCAATGCCCTTGCTGATGGGAGGAGGTTTGCACTCAAAATCTCACGATACATGGCCCCATTCATTCTTTCATGTACACGGATCAGTCGTCCTGTTCCCTTTGCAGAGAAACAGCCCCAAAGTATGATGTTGCCACCCCCATGCTTCACAGTAGGTATGGTGTTCTTTGGTTGCAACTCAGCATTCTCTCTCCTCCAAACACGACGAGTTGTGTTTCTACCAAACAGTTCTACTTTGGTTTCATCTGACCATATGACATTCTCCCAATCTTCTTCTGGATCATCCAAATGCTCTCTAGCAAACCTCAGATGGGCCCGGACATGTACTGGCTTAAGCAGGAGGACACTTCTGGCACTGCAGGATCTGAGTCCCTGGTGGCGTAGTGTGTTACTGATGGTAGCCTTTGTTACCTTGGTCCCAGCTCTCTGCAGGTCATTCACTAGGTCCCCCCGCGTGGTTCTGGGATTTTTGCTCACCGTTCTTGTGATCATGTTGACCCCACGGGGTGAGATCTTGCGTGGAGCCCCAGATCGAGGGAGATTATCAGTGGTCTTATATGTTAAATGGCCTAAAAAAAATGAGAACCTGCTCTATTTTTTCACGTCGTTTTTCACGTCATTTTTTTTAACGACGTGAAAAACGATAGTGTGTATGCTTTTACGAGGGGAAAAAAACGCGCATGCTCAGAATCAAGTATGAGACGGGAGCGCTCGTTCTGGTAAAACTAGCGTTCGTAATGGAGATAGCACATTCGTCACGCTGTAACTGACTGAAAAGCACGAGGCTGAAAAGCGAGAATCGTCGCTCAACAAACTTTACTAACATGAAGGGTGGCGCTATTCGAACGGAACTTCCCTTTTATAGTGCCGTCGTACGTGTTGCACGTCACTGCGCTTTGCTCGAGCGTTTTTTTTAACGAACGTGTGTATGTAAGACAGGCTTGAGAGGAAACAAGAAAAATCACGTCGAGAAAAACGTCGTTTTTGAAAATGACATTAAAAACTATTGTGTGTACGCGGCATAACACATGAATATGCTTTGATCCAAGCCATTCCATTTTGTAGCTCTGGCTGTATGTTTAGGGTCGGTGTCCTGCTGGAAGATTAACCTCTGCCCCAGCCTCAAGTCTTTTGTAGACTCCTAACAGGTTTTCTTCTAAGATTGTCCTGTATTTGGCTCCATCCATCTTCCCATCAACTCTGATCAGCTTCTCTGTCCCTGCTGAAGAAAAGCATCCCCACAACATAATGCTGCCACCACCATGTTTCAAGGTAGGGATAGTGTGTTCAGGGTGAAGTGCAGGTGGACTGCCATGTCTTGGTAGGTTTGCAATTGTGCCATACTCTTTCCATTTTCTGATGATGGATTGAACAGTGCTCCGTGAGATGTTCAAAACTTGGGATATTTCTTTATAATCTAACCCTGCTTTAAACTTCTCCACAACTTGATCCCTGACCTGTCTGGTGTGTTCCTTGGCCTTCATGATGCTGTTTGTTCACTGAGGTTCTCTAACAAACCTCTGAGGGCTTCACGGAACAGCTGTATTTATACTGAGATTAAATTACACACAGGTGGACTCTATTTACTAATTAGGTGACTTCTGAAGGCAATTGGTTCCACTAGATTTTAGTTAGGGGTATCAGAGTAAAGGGGGCTGAATACAAATGCACGCCACGCTTTTCAGATATTTATTTGTAAAAAATGTTGAAAACCATTTATCATTTTCCTTCCACTTCACAATTATGTACCACTTTGTGTTGGTCTATCACGTAAAATTTACATTTTTGGTTGTGACATGACAAAATGTGGAAAATTTCAATGGGTATGAATACTTTTTCAAGGCACTGTAGGTAGAGAGAAAGAAGTAGAACATAGACGAATTGTCATGCTGCCATTACCACTAAAACGACTGTGATAGCTCAAAAGAAAAGAGGCCAAAACTGCCAAGAAGTATGAGGTAAAGTAAAGAAGGTTAGTTGCAAAGAAAGGGAAGGGAGGGGGGTCATGTGTGCAATTTGTGCCGAGTAAACCACAAACAGCCCTGAGAGAGTCTGTTGCATCTCCAGTTGAGTTAATCAAGAATGATATCCATCTCACTGTTTCATGATTGAGAGCCCAGTATATCTCGATATTCAGGTAAACTCAGTCCAAAGAACCACATTTTACAGAAAGGATTTCTCTACGATTTGCCGAGGCCTTAAAGGGGTATTGTGTCTTGGCACTACTCAGCACAGAGGGGCATGTGCATTGGTTCACAGGCCTGGCACTTCCGCCAGGGCCATGGAGCTGCAGTTGATGTGCACACACCCATTACTGAAGTTGGTGCCAAATGCCCTATTTAAGGAGGTTAGCAGCCACAGAAGTCTCCGGTATGATCTTTAGTTCCCCATATATTTCTAGTTCCTATGTTTCCTGCCTTGATTCTGATTTCCTGTTATTGACTCAGCCTGCCTCTGGACTTTCCCTCTGTTTGATCTTCATTGTGACCTGGGCTTATTTAAAGATCTGGCCTGCTGACTCTTCTGCCTTTCCCTGCTGACTCCTGTGTATGACTTTGGCTTTGGCTCCTGATCTTGCATCTGTTTTACCCTCTTATCTTGGACCTTGACCATGCTCACATTTCTCCAGTGCTGTCTTGCCAATCTGATCCTGCATCTGCTATGGGTGATATCACACTACCGGTTGTTGCACACAACCTGCTCCTCCACCAGCGTGCCTTGTGCCTTTGCTGTCTTGCCTAAGCACCACCCAGTCGAGCACTGCCAAAAGTGGTACCAGCAGCTCTGCCTAAATGGCACCCATGCTTCTTTGGTTCTTTGGGCCTTGTACTCCCTGTCACCAGCTCCAGAAGTGCCTAGACCTTAGCTGTAGTGGAAGCTCTCTCATCACTTCAGTCTCCAACCAGGTATGTGATATATTATTAACTAAAACCTAAGCCTACTCTGCTCTGGGTCACAGAATAAATGGAGAGTAATGCATAGAGTGTATTGGCCAAAGTAAGTAAAGTGCAGAATGTCCATTTTACCAGTACCCCACCCCCCATGACAAAACCACCTTCAGCAGAAATTACCCCTCCCTGTCTCTGAATTTAGCTCACTGGACTGAGGCATTGAGTTGCACCTGCTGGTGAATTTCCTTGGTCCCAACTCCACAACCACCCGCATTTTTTCTTCTACATGCTGCAATTGTTACAATAAGTAGGCAATATATAGGCAAAAAATGGGCAAGTGTGACTACAGCAACAATTGTGACAATACGCAGTTCCAGTCATTGCCTTTAACCTTTTGATTCCTGAGTCATTGTGCACATTTGTGGAACTCCATATAAATATGAACATTTTCATAAACTGTTTCCTCATAATTTTCAGACTTATGCCGTGTACACACTATCGATTTTCTCGACGGGAAAAACGAGGAACGGCTTGTTCCCCTACACACGGCCGGTTTTCCTGACATTTTTTATCTTGGTCGAGAAAAACGACCGTGTGTTGGCTCCCTGGCAGTGTTTCCCAATGGGAAAACGACAGCGGAAAAAAATGCCGTGAATCACGACGAGAAAAATTAGAGCATGTTCTAATTTTTCTCGTCGTGATTCATGCCGTTTTTCTCGTCGGGAATGATGAAAAGCCCACACATGGTCGTTTTTCTCGTCAAAGAGAATTTTTTTTATTTTTTCCTGACGAGAAAAATGGTCGTGTGTACGCGGCATAACAGTCTATGACCTTGCTGTCTGATAGAAAAAAGGGCTTATGCCTTGTACACACGATCGTAATTTTCGTTGAAAAAAGTCTGACAGAATTTTTTCATCGGATATTCCGACCATGTGTGGGCCCCATCTGACTTTTTTCCGTCGGAGTTTAGACATAGAACATGTTTTATTTTTTTCCGATGGAAAAAAATCCTATCGGATATTCCGATCGTCTTTGTGGAACTCCGACGGAGAAAAAAACATGTATGCTCAGAATCAAGTCGACACATGTTCGGAAACGTGAAAAAAATGTTTGAAATTGCTCGAAAAGCAAAAACTGGGATCGGAATTTTGAGGCAACACACAGAGAATGGAGTAGAAAAAATATTTATCTTATTGTCTCGCATGAATCCAGCTAGTAAGGACTTTGTGAGAGTCAGGGGATTCCATAGATAGAGTAATGTGACATAAGCAGGCAGTATAAAGCTCTGCAGTTTTATGAGGAGTGACCTGTGACCACCCTAAGGGAGCATCCAATTAGGCAGGCAATAAATACCTCTGCATTTCCAAATCAGGTTTGTCCGAGCCACAATAGACAATGGGGGTAAAAAGCATCCACAGAATACTGGAGACAAAATAATGTCCACACCGCAGAAGAGGCACAACAAATTGCCTATTAGTAGAGCGAGTATGCCTATATGCATGAAGGCATAAAGGATCCAGGTATATCCGGTGTGAGTGTGCAGTGTAACCCCCGGGAGACAGCCTCACAGTGTTTTTTTTATGTGATTAAAGTATAAATATTTTTTCTACTCCATTCTCTGTGTGTTGCTTCTAAAGTCCGATCCCAGTTTTTGCTTTTCGAGCAATTTCAAACATTTTTTCACGTAACTACGGATGTGGCAGTGTGAGTGCTTTCCTTTTATTCCCCTATTATCCACATGTTCGGAAGCATTGAACTTAATTTTTCTGGGCTCGTCGTAGTGTTGTACGTCTCTGCGTCCTTGACGGTCGGAATTTGGTCTGACAGTGTGTAGGCAAGACTGATGGAAGACAGCTTGAACGGAATTCCGACTGAAAATTCCATCGGATTTTATCCCATTGGAAATTCCGATCGTGTGTACAGGTCATAAAAGACTTGCTAGAAACAAACCTAAATGCATCAACTGGCAGAGACCATTTTCATATACAAATGGAATGAAACAAGGTCAGTGGATTGGTAAATGTACTTTGGGCTCAGGTCTTTAGGTGTAGTTAGAGCGGCTCATGCATAGGAACACGTGGTTGCGGTCATCCCTTAGTAACTAAAATATAATGGAAAACCTCTGGTATTGGGATTTTTAAGGCAACGAAAAACAAAAATTATATAAAAAAATTAATTTATTATACAAAAATATCATAATACATTCCATATATATCTCTAACTGTGACATTAAAAACATGAGGATTTGAAAGAATAGATGCACATGATACAAATGCCAAAATTAAAAAAACCTCCAGATCAACTGGTGGCAGAAGAAGAGCAGCTTAAACCAACGCGTTTCAAGTAGTAATATTTAAAACATTTCTTCATCAGGGATATTGTTGTATCATAATCTATAATAAATCAAAAAAATCAAGAAAATATTGAATCACATGTCCCACATCCCTAGCGATGTAAAAGGGCCGTGACTCACTTATTCAAAATTCCTCAAAGAGCAAATGCATTTCCTATGAAGGCTGTGGTGCTGGTTCCCCCCTTGTCTCTCTGCTCACTTTCTCCACACCTCACTTCCCATAGGAGAGCTGGATAATTATCCAAAACAGTTCTTTTTTGGGGGGGCTTTTTGATGCAGGATATACACAATTTGGGTTTCTATTATTATATGGTTTAATTATGTTTTGGCAATCTGACGTGTGCAATGTGTATTTTGTGTTTAGAACATAGAATGATATTTTTGTATAATAAATTCATTTTTTGATATAATTTTTGTTTTTCGTTGCCTTAAAAATCCCAATACCAGAGGTTTTCCATTATATTTTTTAGGTCTTTAGGTGTACCCAGTAGTACATGAGCATACATTTGCAAAATCTCAGGACTGCCCTGTCAATTAATATAATGAAAAGTCCACACAATAAATGATCTATTTTACATCTCTGTCAGCACACACCCTCACTAACCCCACACCTTTCCACTCACAAATTTCCTCCCACCATCCCCGAACCTCTCCTCAGCACAGAGTCCCTCATAACTCCTGACATCTCTCCTATGCCAGCATTCCTCACCATCCCTGCACGTCTCATTCATACTGAAGCCAGAGATTTTGCTGTCAAACCAGAGGTCCAGTAATGGGGAAAATGATAAGCCACTTTATGTTGGTCTATCACATAAAATCCCAACAAAATACATTTACAATATTGGTTGTAACATGCCAAAATGTGGAAAATTTCAAGGGGTATGAATACTTTTTCAAGGCACTGTAGGTTCCACTATACCTCCTACAACATATGAACATTTGATTGCATTTGTGTCTGAAAATACGTTTAGATATCCTAAAGTTGGTAGACAGAAACAGAATTCCCTATTAAAGGTATACAAAAAATACGAAATAACAGTGAAACCTGCAGATAAGGGGGGCTCATTGGTTATTGTTTATTCTATTGTCTATGCCTATGAGATCCAGAGGCATCCAGCTGATGCAGATGTGTAAAAGAAATTGGGTTCTAATCCTATTTCTGAGGTTAACAAAAAGATAGACAGTATGATAATTGCAGCATCTAAGGTGAATTTAACTGATAAAGATACAGTATTTTCTGACTGAGACCCGGTTCACACAGGGGCGGCATGACTTTGGGGGCGACTCGGCAAGGCGATCTCAAGACGACTTCAGAGGCGACTTGCAAAATCACTTCTGTATTGAAGTCAATGCACGTCGCCCCGAGTCGCCCCCAAAGTCGTACAAGAACCTTTTTCTAAGTCGGAGAGACTTGAGTCGCTCCTATTAGAACGGTTCCATTGAACAGAGAGGAGCACGACTTGTCACTTGACGAGTCACCCCTGTGTGAACCGGCTCTGAGAAATCCCCTATTACAGCAGAGATTTATATAGTCTCAAAAGTCAACAAGGACCCAGTGGGGTTGATTTACTGATGCTGGAGAGTTCAAAGTCTGGTGTAGCTCTGCATAGAAATCAACCAACTTCCATTTTTTTTTCTGTCAAAGCTTAATTGCTTAAGCTGAAGTTAGAAGCTGATTGGCTACCATGCTCTCCCCAGTTTTAGTAAATCGACCTCTTTGTGTCCCTCAGGAAACCCATCATTCCTTGTGTGCTCCTTTGGCAATTTTAATTGCTATGGGTATTTTTTTTTTACTAGATAATAAAAATGATCTTTTGAAGTTGCAAGATGTACAAGAGCTGTGTTGCATCCCAGCCATGGGCTTAGCATAAGGGGTTGCAGGGGTCACAATCGCAACCCCGCCCCTAGCTCCAGGGGGCCCCTGCAGCCCCCTGTGATATTATTATCATATCCTCCAAAAGTCCAGCTCCGAACTGCCCTAGGGCCCCACAGCCATGCTCCAGTACTGGACTTCCACCTTGCCTTCCACAGTCCACACCCCTCCATTCTCATTTTCTGGGGAGAAGCTGTAAACCATTTCCTGAATGGAGAGGTGCATGGGGTGAGAACCACCCAGCATGGGAAAGTGTCTGTGCTGTGTGTTAGCAACATGGAATGGTAACCGAGTTCAGCGAGTTAAGAGGAGTAGAGTGCCGTCCTGTAGCCACGATGGGACCGCTGTCACTGGTGAGGTAAGACACCGCTCGGTGTCTCCAAGTCACCAGCTGGGATTCTCTGTACCCCCACCTGGGGATGTCTGCTTACACCACTTCCCTGACAACTGGGGAAAAAACACACACCTCCAGGAGGTGACCTTCCCCCAACACCTGCCAACACTGACAGAGAAACCTTCAGAAATTGCTAAAACAAATCCCTTAACACCTCCTGAGGGGCCCCTGAGGGACTGCAGGCTCCAGATTTTGTGTCACATGCCTTTGCCTCCCAGATCTAAGTTGCCCCCTGACCGCCCCCTGCACCCTGGATGCTATGCCCGGCTGCTGATCTCCATTTCTATTACATCACTCTATACTGCGCCTCCTCCTCAGGGCTGAAATCACATTCCTTTACAACACAGCCAGTTAGCTACAATCTGCACATGGTGTATCTGCCTACTGCAACTACACTGCGGTTCCGACCAGAGAATTTCACAGGTCAGAACGGCAACATAAAAGCCATATACACCCTGTGAAGATTGTGGCTGACAGACTTGTGTAAAGGAATGTGATTTCAGCCCTGTGTAGTGTGGGGGGAGGAGCTTTATACAGTGCTGGGATGGGAAAGAAGCTCTGCCAAGTGACCTGCCAGGGGTGATCCCTGTCCTCTGATTCTCCAGTGGTGATTCCTGTCCTCTGATGTAAGGAGGAACTCAAAACTATTAAGCAACTTTGAGTGTCTTTCCGTGCGGTGAGTTTATCTGCACACACGGTGGAAGTGGAGGGTGGTAGTGGGGGGGGGGCCCAGGTCAACTTTTGCATCGGGGCCCACAAACTTCAAGCTACATCTCTAATCCCAGCAGTATGTTTGGCTGTATGGACTCCGTGTGTTGGCCATTCACGTGGTGGACATCCAGCTCAGCACATGACTAAGCCACTACACATGGCTAGGCCCAGCACATGAAGGGCTTGCAGCCCCGTACTGGAACAGGAAGAGTATATAAATATATAAAACAGCTGGTTCAGTAAAAAAAGGTAAAAGGCTTCCTGTTATCATTTCCAGCCCCAACATGGGAGCGTACTCTGGAAAAGGACTGGCGCTGGGTGAGGCTGCTACTGGGGTTCATTGCCATAAGGCCTGTGGAAGATATGGGAGGGGTTACTGTTAGGTAAGTTTGGGGGCCCCCAGGGTGGTCATGCATTGATCATACCTTGAGTGGATCCCATGTTCATAACACCCAGTATGTCTAAGGAGACCTATGCCAAGGCTGGAATGGAAGAGCGTGGGTGCTCCTCCACAATGTGTTTGTTAGCAGCAACGAGCCAAACTGCTATGGGTTCAGTACAAGCAAGGTTTGGTGAACTTCGAAGAAATTTGGATACCTCGTTGGGGTGAACAGTGATTTTTTAAATGCCTAAATTGAAACATTAAAAATGCCCAATTCCTTTAAATAAAATGCCTAGGGGTATCCTAATTCTGCCTGTGAAATGACACATCTCTGTGATGTACAGAAAGTTCTTCAGCAACACTGATATTTACAAATGAAGAAATATCAGCAAATGACATACATTGACAGCTTATTTTGTTTTACAAAAAACAGCACACAGAGCTCTTCAAGGGTCTTTTATGTATTTTGGGTGATCCTTTGGAGGGGTCTGTTTTTTTTTTCCTTAAGAAGCTGGCAATGAAATGTCATTTAATTTTAAGAGAGGCCTCACGCAAAAAAAAAGTGCAGGTCCCCCTAAAAATCCATATCAGGCCCTTAAAGAGGAACTGCAGTCTGCTCACATAATTTGTAATAAAAACATCTTTGCCATTCTGAAGCTTCCCTCGAACCACTTTGCATATTATTTTATATATACTGTGATTCTGTACTTGCCAAATATGCTGCATAAGTCTCCCTCCACTAGTTCTGGCTGCAGCCATTTTAACTGTGGGCAGCTGAAGCTACTGCCTGTTCACTTCCTGGATTTACACAGACACAGAGAGGCACACCCCCAGCTCTGCAGCCCTGCAGCTCTCATTGGCCCTCTTATGGTTCGCCCCCCTCCCTTCATGGCAAACTCTCTGGAGAGTGAGAAAGAGAGAGAGAGCTGTGCATGATGTCATAAGCCTAGGCTTTTTACCAGACAAGAAACAGGAAGTGGGCTGTATAAGGTATTTAATGGCAGAAAAAAAAAATGTTTTACTTTCCAAAGTTAAAACAACAAGGGCAGAAGATTTAATAGATGGAAAGTTGAAAAAATTACTGAAGGTGGCTGACCAGAAAAGTGGCGAGTGTGAATCCCCCCTTCCTGAACAATACCAGGCCACATGCTCTCAGCATTACTTTGTCCCCATGTTGATGAGGACAAGAGCCTATTCCTCACAACCCTGGCTCTGGGTTTGTGGGGGTCTGTGTGTGGGGGCTTATCAAAAGCTGGAAGCCCTCTTTAACGTTAATAGGACACCCAGATATCACTCCCGCTCCTATATGAATGAGTATGGGGTATATAGCACCCCTACTTACCTCCCCCCCCAAAAAAAAAAGTTGTAACCTCTTATTAAAAAAGTATAAATCCCCAAAAAGTTCCTCATTGTAAATTAATTGTCAATAAGGTGGTCCTGACCAGCAATAAGAAAAAACAAAGCTGCAGCCTAGACACCATCCATATGTTGCTTGTAACTCACCGAATGGCAAGTTAGATGGATGATAGGCGTTATATACGAGGGGGCGGGGTCTCCTGAGTGATGTCGTTGGCCATATCTAATTAGTCTTCTAAAGTCATTGCTGTTTCCTCCTTGTTTTGTAACTATTTTGAATCTCTACTGTGGTGCAGAGAGGATTTCTATTTGAGCTATTTACCCTCCTATATATAGACTTTTATTGCTGTCTGTGTCTCTGCTGGGGAGATTTAACCTCTCTATTATAATTAGTGTTGGGTAAACAGGCCCCGTCTGCCCCAAAGAACCCCCCTATGTTGGGGGAATGTCACCTGGTATGGTTCAGGAGAGGGGGGAAGGGTTGCTCCCTTCCCCCTCATTCCTGGCCCACCAGGCTGCCTGCTCAGATAAGGGTCTGGTATGGATTTTGGGGGGGGTCCCATGCCATTTAAAAAAATAATTTTGGCGTAAGGGTTCCCCTAAAAATCTATACCAGACCTAAGGGTCTGGTATAGATTTTGGGGGGACCCCACACCATTTATTTTTACATTTTGGCATAGGGTTCCCTTTAAAATCTATACCAGACCCTTATCTGAGCCTGGTATGGATTGCAGCCGGGAAAATCAATTTAAATGTCATTTAAAAACTTTTTTTTATTGCAAATAAATCAGGACGAGGGGAAATCCAATGCACAGAAAAGGTTGACATGTTTAGTCATAACAAATAGTGCAATAGGAACTCAATATATAATCACCATCAAAGTTCAGAAGAAGGGGCAGTACTAAAATATTAACCTTTAACCGCTTCAGCCCGGATCATTTTGGTGGTCAAAAGACCAGGCCACTTTTTGCTATTCGGCACTGCGTCGCTTTAACGGACAATTGCGCGGTCCTGTGACGTGGCTCCCAAACAAAACTGACGTCCTTTTTTTCCCACAAACAGAGCTTTCTATTGGTGGTATTTGATCACCTCTGCATTTTTTTTTTGCGCTATAAACAAAAAAAGAGCAACAATTTAAAAAAAAAATTCAAGATTTTTTTACCTTTTGCTATAATAAATATCCCTAAAAAATATATATAAAAAAAAAAAACATTTTTTTCCACAGTTTAGTCCGATACGTATTCTTCTACATATTTTTGTTAAAAAAAATCCAAATAAGCGTTTATTGATTGGTTTGCGCAAAAGTTATAGCTTCTACAAAATAGGTGTCATGGATATGCAGTAGTGTTTGTCTGTCAGCTTACCTTTCTCCCCCTGTGAACCTGAGCCGGTCATTCATTCCAGGTCGCATAACCATTTACATTTCTCTGTCCCTAATCGCCCTTGGACGCACAGCCAGGCTAGCTTGTCTACAAGTCCTGCAGTCGCTACGTCTTGCGATGCGATTCAGGTAGTCGCTACACCTGACTCTGCTATTCACTCTGCCTTTGTACTAGTTATGCCAGTCCAGCCCATGCCCAGTGAGCCTCCTACTTTTTCTTGTTCGGGACATTCTGCTTGTCCTTCAGCTATTCAGCTTGACTCCTGTGACATGTCACCTTCTAACCAACCTGACTTCAGGGTTCCACTGACATCTGCCCAGTCTGGTCCTGTGCAAGATGACCAGTTCCCCTTTAAGGGTCTAGGGGACCCTCCTCAGATTCCTGTTGATCCTCTCATGCCCTTGCTTATTCCTAGAGAGCCTTTGGTCCTCAATAGATCTTCTTGTCATCTCCCTACCTCGGTTCTGGTCTCTGAGGATAATCTTAAGTACGAGGTTAGACAAGTTCTGGTGTCTCGGCTCTGCAGAGGCATTCTTCAGTACCTTGTGCATTGGAGAGGTTTTGGTCCTGAGGAGGCGTCTTGGATCGCTGCATCTGATGTCGCTGCACCTCATCTGTTGAGAAGGTTTCATCAGAGATTTCCCTTTAAGCCTGGGTCCAGGCGGGGGAGGGCCCATAAGAGGGAGGGTACTGTCATGGATATGCAGTAGTGTTTGTCTGTCAGCTTACCTTCCTTCCCATGTGTTCATCTTAGAGGCCTGAGCCCTTTCACCTGGCTTCCTTTATAATCTCCTCGCAGCCAGACTCCACCCCAGGCCCTATCACAGAACACTATATTAACCTGTGCACTGCAAGCCTGCTTTGCTAATCAACGTGTTTGTTAGGCATTGTGTGTTTGGGTTCCTGCCTGCCGTGTGCTACGTCTGTCTCTCTGTTACATATTTGGCTTGTCCCCGACTATCCCTGTCTGCTCGTGACCCTTGACCTTCGGCTCGTTCTCTCGTTATCCTTGTCTGCTTGTGGCCCCTGACCTTCAGCTTGTTATTCGGTTCTCTCATATCTTGTGCTGCTGCTTCCCCTCTTTTCCCCTTATCCTACGGGGCGTGAGCTAGGAAACTCCAGGGGCCGCGACCTGGTCCCAGCCTGCAGCATAACATCCTCACCACTAGAGACCCTGGAGAAGACCTGCTGGGTCTTAGACTCCGCGCCCTGGGGAATCTTGGCTCTAGCTTCCGTTAGGATCCCGGTTGTGCTCCTCTGGTCCCGCTTTCCACAACCACCCAGTTTCCTATCCGCAGCAGTCAGCCATAGGGTTCACTACCTTGCGGTGCACTCCTGTCCCCCTACGGTGTGCATCTGTCACCTGGCCACAGGTGACCTTGACAATAGGGGACTGTTTTATGGCATTTTTATTAATATTTTTTTTTTACTAGTTATGTCGGCGATCAGCGATTTTTATCATGACTGCGATATTATGGCGGACACATCGGACACTTTTGACACCATTTTGGGACCATTGTAATTTTTACAGCGATCAGTGCTATAAAAATGCACTGATTACTGTAAAAATTAGTGACCCCAGATGATGTCCTAGGAGACAAAACACGTTGGGAGGACTCCATTATTGCCACATACTTTGCAAACCGCTTTTATATCAACTTAAATATAAGTGTTTCCACTACATTAAATTTTGATTTACATACATAGTTACGCTATGTGGCTGTTTCTTTTCTCCATTACATGACACCTACCTGCTCATATTGATTGGGATATTCCCGGACCACTACTGCATATGAGGTTATCTGCTAAGAGGTAATTTTTCTTCTGCGGTTTCTTTCTCCCTGTTGATGTTTGGCCATTTCCAGCACAGCAATTTGCAGCACACAGATTGTCCAGGTTCCATCGTGGTTCCACCACACCAAGCCCGTTTGATCCACTGGACATATGTTCCTCTGGGTTCAAACTATCTGGTAAGCTCCTTACCTATTGGTGGTGGTTCTCTTCATCTTCTTACCATCAACACTTTTCCTTCAACGTTTTCACTCACCTTTGAATTTCACCATTGCCTACATTTTTTAATTACTTTAGGACACTCAGTTGCACAAGTTTTCACTTGTATTTTGCGTATAGACATTTTGTATATATGAGGAATTTTCACTGTTCTTACTTAATATTTGAGTGTCTTTTTTATATTGCACTGTTTTATAGATTCATTTGAGTGCGTCATGCATTCTTGTTAATTTTTTAAATAGCGCTACACTTTTTGTTTCCACGCTTTTTACTATTTGTCTACTTGTTGTGTTAGCAGCTTATCCAGAGGGCAGCGCGGAATTATTTTGTATGCTACTGTAAAAATTACACTGGCAGTGAAGGGGTTAACCACTAGGTGGCGCTGCAGGGGTTAAGTGTTTCCTAGGGAGTGATTCTTACTGCTAGGGGGCGTGGCTACACGTGACACGTCACTGATGACCGTTCCCGATCACGGGGAACGGTCATCAGTGACAGTGTCACTAGTCAGAATAGGGGAATGCCTTGTTTACAAAGGCATTCCCCTGTTCTGCTCTTGCCGACCGCAATCGCGGGCCACCCGGGAACATCGAGTTTGCGGGGCACGCGGTGGGCACGCGCGCCCGCTGGGTGGCAAATTTAAAGGGACGTACCTGTACGCCCATCTGCCTGCCCTTGCCATTCTGCCGACGTACATCAGCGTGCGGCGGTTGGCAAGTGGTTAAACAAAATTACCTTTTATCCAGAAATCAGATGGTGTGAGACTAGCTTCAATTACAAAAGCATATTTAGATTTACCTTTAACAATGTAGTACAAGAGCCTGCCTTATTACATACAAATTAAAAGTGTTTAGGTTTGACCTCATATTATATGGTTTTGGTAAATCTAAAGAAAAATTGTACAAGAAAATTATATAATGTATGGCCAGCCTTAGAGTACTGTGAGCTCAGGTCTTTAGCTGGACCCAACAGTAAATGAGAATTTGTCAAAGATAAAATATTGTGCAGCGCTCAAAAATTCATGATGATACAAATTCATACGTATATGAAGCGCCCACGCCACCCTCCTTCTCCACTCTTTGGCGCGTTCACTGGAGAGGAAGGAGCGCGTGGTCTCCTCCATGCCCGTACCCCCTGGGTTGCAAAGGTTAGGCACACTAAGTTTCACTACGGGTCTTTGCAGCAATCCCCTCAGTGTTGGTTTCTGTCCCTAGTGTGTAGGGACAAAAGTCTCTATGCCCCAAGTAACTCCAAGGTCCACACCAGTATATCACTCCAACGTAGAGCTTTATTTTCTTGTGCATGAAAGAAGAAAGGTGTTAGGAAGACAGATGGAATTCAGGCACTCCTGGCTTCGTCGCCACTTGATCCCAAGTGGGTACAGCTCACCCGGATAGTCACCCAATGGCACTAGCAGCCGGCGAGTAGCTCGAACAGTCAATTTAGTTCCCTAATGGATGCGTTCAGGAGATCCTCTGCCACAGAATCTATGGTGCTCCAAACCTCCTGATGGTCCAGATGTTAGGCCCCTGGTTTCCAGATGGATGACATCCCTCCGGAGAGTTACTGGGCCCCTTCCTTCACTGTGATTCTCTCACCAGTCCTTCGGAACGGTCTTCCCCCAGCCTCCTTTTTCAGAAACGGGTCCCCTCGCAAGGCGGCACCCTGGGATTCTTCCTCCCGAAGTGGGCTCCAGCTAAAGGTGCTGGGCCCAGGGCTGAAGTTGCAGTCCCAGGACTAAAGGTGCCTGGGACTGAGGCACACGTGGCCCCATGGCCTGGAGGGCCATGCACTCGAAACTGGACTCCACACAATACCTTCCCCCGGGTACAGGTCCCCGGGGTGGCAACTCCACTCCAACTCCGACCGTATGGCGTCTGCCCCTTTTGTACCCCCTCCCGGCATGCACAGCAGGTCCACCACACCCACTGTACGGCTGCCGAGAGGAGACACCCAATCGCTGCCCTATCACCTGTGGTTCAACCCTTAGTATAGATGACAGCGCCACCCATACTTCTTAGGGGAACTGCACACCAGGTGAAATAGCAACAAGACAGAGTCCAGCAAATTGAAAAGATTTGAGTCAACTACTACTCAAATCACCCCTAAATTTGGTATAGCAGTCCCTAAATGTGGAACCCCCGCTACATATACAATATAGTATATACTGTGCAATAACCACAAAATAAAAACAGTGAAAAGTGATGTGAAATTCACACCCAAATTAAAGTCCATCATGTAAAGATTTTTAAACCATGAATATAACAGTCCTTGGATAAACAGTGAAAACAGATTACGGTATATAGCCAGAAGGGGAAGTCCACGTGACATCAGTGTTAAAGTGAAGACACAGACAATAGAACCACCACTGGTTAGTGAGGAGGCTTACCGGAGTGAGGGGACTCAGATAGGCATATGCTCAGTGAGTCAACAAAGCATATGGTGTAAACACCAAAGTATGGGACCTCCACGTCTGGGCTCCAGATCGAGATGAAAGATATTCAATTGGTCAAGAGATGTCACAGAGAAGCAGTCCTCAGAAGTAGCCAACTTGTCAGAAAAAATCCTCCACTCTCTCCGGGAGGAGACTGAGAGAAGAGCCGCCAGCACCGCTCTCCCCGGGCTGACACTTCCACAGATCCCGCGCTGCACAAAATTTTATCTTTCACATCTCTTTTGATTTACACTTGTCTTAGTGTTGTGCTGGCTGCCATTTGATATACGTTTGCAAGTCAGCGCGATATACACCAATTTTTCGATTTACATTAGTAAATGAGAATACCACTGAGAGATCAAAGGACACTCTGTCAATTACCACAATGCAAAGCCCACACTTTCCATGATTTCCTTACCCCTCTGCAAGTACCCCACACCTTTCAAATAACTAATGTCCCACCATCCCCGAGCCTTTTCTCTGCTAGCACAGAGTCCTTCACTATCCCCTCATTTCTTCATTTGTCAGCCCACAATCCCTCACCACACCTCTGCACCTCTAATTCAGGCCGGGGCCAGAGATTTCTGTTTCAATAAATTTTCATTGAAGCTTTGTAACTACATAAATTCAATGCAGGACATGAGAGACAAAAAATAAAATAAAAAATTGAACAGACAAAAACTAGAGAAAAGGACAACAATCGTTGCCGACATTGCTATAACACTGTGATTGCTGAAGATGGTAACATGTGTAACTCACATATTATGAGCAACAGAAAGACAAATTAGGGTTAGACAGAATAAGCATGTTTGTCACATACAACAGATGCTAAGTAATAATTACATAAGTCATGTCAATTATCACTAGGAAACATTATTTTAGACCATGGAGGCCACTCTGCTTGGGCTATGTGGAGATGTCCTTTGCTTGAAGCGAACATACATTCATAGTTACTGTTCAATTGAGTAAGAGCTATGACCTCCGAGCAGGAAGGGCTTGATTTAGAGAGCCAGTTGTGGGTGATAGTCAATTTAGCTGATAAAAGAATATGTATAACAATACATCTGAACTTGAGGAGGACTTTCTCAATCCCTAAATTTAAAATGGCAAGTTCTGGTGAAAGGACCAGAGATTTTGCTATCAAACAGGAGAGACAGTAACAGGGAAAACAAGCTGGCATTGCTGGGAGAGATACAACAGGTTCCCAGGTTTGTTGATCAGGCAAGGAAAAAGTTTACCAAAGCATCTCACCCGCTATTGGGCCTAATGATAGAGGTCCATCCTCTACATAGGGGTTTCTCCTCTACGTAGGTGACCTCTACATTTAAGCCCAATAGAAATTAAAGGCATTAGAGGGATCGCAGGATGTGGCCACAGGTACGGACTATGAGGGGGTGAAGAGAGGCCTTTAAGTGAAGTCTATGCAGAGATTTTTCAACAAGTTAAACATTAAGTTTTAGGGGAACCAGATTGCTGTAGAAATTTCCAGTAGGTAAGTTGCTGCCTATTGTTAATGATGCTTTAATGATGAAATTGTTAAGCAGGTGATAACAGAGAAACATAAAAGATCAAATAGTCCATGAGGTTTGTCTTTTTTTCAACTTTTTTCTATATGCTGCAATTGTTGGAATACATGATTTTTTTTTTTTTCTAAAGACCTATGTGTTTATCCTCATGACACATCACCTGAAGCACCTCCATTGTTATCAGAGGACAGAATTAAAATTAGACTTGGGAAACTTAACATTAATAAATCACTGGGACCAGATGGCTTGTGCCCGAGGGTACTTAGGGAACTCAGTCAAGTAATTTCCAGACCATTGTTCCTAATTCTTACTGACAGTCTACTGACTGAAATGGTACCAGCTGATTGGAGAAAAGCCAATGTAGCACCAATATTTAAAAGGGGCCCAAAATACATCCCTGGGAATTACAGACCAGTTAGCCTAACATCAATAGTATGCAAGCTCTTGGAGGGGATGATGAGGGACTATATACAAGATTTTAGTAATGAGAACTGTATCATTAGCAGCAGTAATCAGCATGGAGTTGCCATCCAGATAAAGGAAGGCCCGTAGATGTGGTATATCTGGATTTTGCAAAAGCATTTGACACAGTTCCCCATAAACGTTTACTGTACAAAATAAGGTCCGTTGGCATGGACCATAGGGTGAGTACATGGATTGAAAACTGCATCTAGGCTCGTCCCCTCAAGGTTGGCCAAATTTACGCCAAACCACACAGCTCAATGCTTTTGAGGATGCTCTGACCCGGGTACCCACTTGCACATATGGTAGTCCTGCCCATTGCTTCAGATATATTGGAAAAATATATTTGGAATTGCTTCCAGAATGTTTAATCTCAATGTGCAACCAGACCCAGCCACTGCCTTGCTCAATTTAAAACCAGACTATATCACATATAGACAATTTAAACTCCTTATACAACTTACCACTGCGGCTAAGCAAACAATTGCTAAGGCATGGAGGACCCCTGACCTAGAGATACCCGAGACTGAAAGTAGACTAAATGTTTTTATGTCTCACGCCAAAATGCTAGCAATAGAAAGGGACCAAATTCCTGTTTTTGAAAAAATATGGAATCCTTGGATTAACTACCACTTATCACCATCCTGCGATAACAGAATTCTCATGCCATGGTAGCTGACAACCCTACCTAGATAAAAGTGACTTACAAACCCAAACCCAAACTCTTAGAACCTAGCTGTTACCCTACTCTTTACTGTGAAGATCATAATGCTCTTTTTACATCCTCAGACAAAAAGCCATGTTACTCGTGCCAATCCAGTGAACTCCTGTACTTTCTTCTCTATCTCTCCAACTGCTCTTTCCTATTCTTCCTTGTGTCTCTCTGCTTTTGTGTGCCCCCCCCCTTTTTTTGTTTGTTTCTCTCTTCCTCCCTCTTTCTTTTAAAATTTATTTTTGGTATTATCTTATTTTTTTTCCCTATTTTCTGAAGAGTAATAAAGTAATATTCTACTTAACGGTTTTAATAGTTCTGGTCCAAGATATTACCTCTTACGGTAGCATAATTTCCACCGCAGTTATCTCACGTTTTATTAACTAATGTACTTTTTCTTTTTCTATAGTAGTTAAATAACCTACCTATCGGGAGTTTACTGTTGGACATATCTGTTAAACACGTATGGCTCATTGTAATATTTATTACAACTGTATTGTAATTTACTTGCTTATTCAATCAATAAAATACTTTTACAAGGAAAACTGCATACAGGCGAGTTCAGAGGGTGGTGATAAATGGGGAGTACTTGGAATGGTCAGGGGTGGGTAGTGGGGTCCCCCAGGGTTCTGTGCTGGGGCCAATCCTATTTAATTTGTTCATAAATGACCTGGAGGATGGGGTAAACAGTTTAATCTCTGTATTTGCAGACGACACTAAGCTAAGCAGGGCAATTACTTCTCCGTAGGATGTGGAAACCTTGCAAAAAGATCTGAACAAATTATTGGGGTGGGCAACTACATGGCAAATGAGGTTTAATGTAGAAAAATGTAAAATAATGCATTTGGGTGGCAAAAATATGAATGCAATTTACACACTGGGGGGAGACCCTCTGGGGCAATCTAGGATTGAAAAGGACCTGGGGGTCCTAGTAGATGATAGGCTCAGCAATGGCATGCAATGCCAAGCTGCTGCTAACAAAGCAAACAGAATATTGGCATGCATTAAAAAGGGGATTAACTCCAGAAATAAAATGTTAATTCTCCCGCTCTACAAGACTCTGGTCTGGCCGTACCTAGAATATGCTGTCCAGTTCTGGGCACCAGTCCTCAGGAAGGATGTACTTACTGTAAATGGAGCAAGTACAAAGAAGGGCAACAAAGCTAACAAAGGGACTGGAGGATTTTAGTTATGAGGAAAGATTGCGAGCACTGAACTTATGCTCTCTGGAGAACAGACGCTTGAGAGGGGATATGATTTCAATTTACAAATACCAGACTGGTGACTCCACAATAGGGATAAAACTTTTTCGCAGAAGGGAGTTTAACAAGACGCGTAGCCACTCATCAAAATTAGAAGAAAAGAGGTTTAACCTTAAACTACGTAGAGGGTTCTTTACTTTTAGAGCGATAAGGATGTGGAATTCCCTTCCACAGGCGGTGGTCTCAGTGGGGGCATTGATAATTTAAAAAAACTATTAGATAAGCACCTGAACGACCATAACATACAGGGATATACAATGTAATACTGACATATAATCACACACATAGGTTGGACTTGAGTCTTTTTTCAACCCACCTACTATGTAACTATGTTTACTATTTAATTACCATGAACAAATTTACAAGTGGTAAATACAGTTTTGACAGACTGCAACTATCTAAAAAAATAAAACTCTAAACAGCACATACATTTTCCATGGAGAAAGCAATGCATGCAAATAAAACACTTTTCTTGAATTTACATGAGCGACTGGAGCAGATTCTCTATGTAACATTCAACATATCCTGATCATTACACACAGCCTACTGCAGGACTCTACAGGCAAGTTCTACATACGTTGCCTGTCTGTGAAGGGAGATCTCAGTTCATACTATGGATTTCATTCTGAAGAAGATATTTACAGCTGTGCTGTTGGCTGAGTGCTTTGTAGGAATCAAGATAAATGCCTTTATTGTTGCTGTTCACTTGAGGAAATGGAAGGAGCTGAAATCTCTGAACACCTGTGACAAAATCCTCACCTGTCTGGGGATCTTCAGAAGCTTTCGCATGCTCTACAGTTTAATATATTATTTACTCACAATGTATTTACCTTGGTTGATTCAATTACATTCTTTTCTCTCAGCAACTTTAGCAATAGGTATGTTTTTGGGCCTCGCCAATCTCTGGATCACCACTGTCCTCTGTGTATTTTACTGTGTAAAGATTACAAACTTCAGCCATAAATTATTCATCTTCCTGAAGCCCAGGATCTCCAGACTAGTGCCTTGGTTATTGATGACATCTCTTCTGATATCTCTGATTTTCAGTTTTCCAGCTGGTTGGTGCATTGTTCATGTAGAATTACAAAACACAACAGTTGGTGCCATGAACAATATGACAATTCCTGATGTTTTGATACTAAATGGTCACTCCCGATTGATAATTTTCTTTGTGCCCTCCTTATTCCCATTCATAATATTCTGTGTTGCAGTCAGTCTATTAATTAAATCTCTTTGGATGCACAGCATACAGATGAAAAGCAGTGGGACAAGCTTTGGAAACTCACATTTAGAGGTCCACTTCAACGTTGTAAAGAGCATGGTCCTCTTCTTATTCTGCCATTTGGTGTTTTTTGTAAGTGCTTGTTTTATTGCATCTGAATCACAGCCTAGAGGCAGTCCTTGGAAAGTGTTGAGCAGCATTGTAATGAACGCTCCCACATTTCTCCACTCAGTCTTTATCATAGCAAGCAACTCAAAACTAAAAGAGACATGTCTAGAACTGTGGCATGGTCTTACAACATGTGCAAAGACACAAAAGTTCTAACAACTTGGATTACTAACAAGAGGGGTTGTTTTAGGTGTCAAGTCACCCCAACCCCTATATACCTATTAACTCTGACAAAGTCTTTGCCTAAATCTCCCTTTACATCTACTGGCTCCAGCATCTCTACAAGATCTTACTCTGAAACTGGTGGAACTGCTGTGCCTTTGTTCGTTATATAGCGGTGGTATTGGTGGGAAGACCAAGAAATGTGCTGCTGTTGAAGCCCTAAAGTGAGGGTAAAAGGGATCAGGCCAACCTTGCATCTTTATCTCTCAATCTCTATCTATATGATATCTACATTACACATCTATCTCCATGCTCCAGCCATCACTAAAGAACTTTACTCTTAAACTGGAGGAACCAAAATGCCTTCCTTGGCCTCACAGCAGTGGTGTTGGGGAGAAGACCAAGAAATGTGTTGCCGGTGAAGCCCCCAACTGATGGTAAAAACCAGTGGGTGAGTCAATTACCAATATCAACCTATTACAAAAATTTCAACTGAATGAAGCCCTCATAATTATTCAACATATCCTTTTCTGATTTATGCCTTTTTAGCATAGTTTTTTCAAACATTTAAAATTGACAATGAATTGTTTAGTTTTAGACAATATTTGAATAGCTACTAATATTATCAACAAATAGCATTGTGGAATTTTAACATAGAGGGCTATCTGATTGCCTTTGGTGATCAGGACATTATTTTATACTCATTCATGTTGGAGCAAATTGGATCTTTCTCCCTTCCTATGGATCCAGTACATGTTCTATGGATGCAATCTCTGTTTACCAAGTGTTGGTAAAAACCAGTGGAGGGAGGTAACCACCTAAATCAAGCTATAACAAAAATTTGAGTCTTGAGCCTTCATAATTCTTCAAATTGTTTTTTTTTTTCAGTTTCGTATATTTGTTGCAGACAATGTACTGTTTATCTCTACACAACTCAATGACTACTAATATTTTTAGCAAACAACATTGAAGAATGTTAATAAACAAAATTATCTGGTTGCCTTTTGGGGATCAAGACATTTTTTCTCTTTCATGTTAAAGCAAATTAAACCTTATTTCTTTTCCTACGGATCTACTCCATGTTCTAGGAATGCAATACTGTATATTTATAATTTTTAACTGAACTCAATGGACATTTTTTCAACCTATGTAACCATTATCTTCTTTTTTTATGGTTAAAATTAAAAATAGATTTACTATCTTCTCAAACGTTACATCTATGGACAAAGATCTTGGCAGCTGATCCCCCCACCCCCCCAACTGATCTGTATAACATGATTTTCTTTGTATCATAAAAGTGTGAAGCTTTTTCCTTTACAGCCTGTTTTCCATAACTGTTGTTGTGCTTTAATTGTAGGATTATGGGAAGTAGCTGTAAAATAAGTAGGAAACATAGATTAGATGCACAATAGTGTTGAGCGAACCCGAACTGTAAAGTTCGGGTCCGTACCGAACTTTAGCTTTTACCCGAACCCGGACTTTGGCAAAAGTCCG
Source organism: Rana muscosa (assembly GCA_029206835.1). Lineage (NCBI taxonomy): Eukaryota > Metazoa > Chordata > Amphibia > Anura > Ranidae > Rana > Rana muscosa. Next base: position 61,860,430 of record JARGYO010000094.1, read on the forward strand.
GGTTCGGGTTCGGCAATCTAATTACGCATTTAGAAATGCTTCAGGGGCCAGCCAATCACCTTTTGATTAGCTGGTGTGCCCTTAGAGGCCATCATAGCCATGCCTACTAATGGCATGGCTGTGATTGGTCAGTGCAACATGTGACCCAGCTTCTATATAAGCTAGAGGCACACAGCACACATGTCACTCTGCTTCAGAATAGATAGGGAGAGGATCTAGTCTGCTGCTGCTGCTTTTAGGGAGAGATAGAAAAATACATGAGTTAGTCCTGATTCTGGAATCTGAGGGAAAAGATAGAGACAGTGTAGTGTAGGGCCAGGTTCCTGTTTTTTGCTTTTAGGGAGAGAGATATATTATATAGGAATAGGAGTCCAGATTCAGAGATATAACTCAGCGATCTGCATAGGTTTACCTGTTTGTGTTGCAGTGCATTTTTTTTACACTGCTCTGAGCCCAGTGTCAGAGAAAATCTACCTTTTATCTGCAAGCTCAGTGCACCAGCACTGCATATATTACGTTGAGAGATACACCGTTTCCATACTGTGGGTGTATTCTGCTCTTGGAAAAAGATCCATTTAGGACAAAAAAAAAAGGCACTTTATTGTGCTCTTTTCCAAAAGACCCATTGGGCAAAAAAAAGAATGCAAAAAAAGACCCGTTTAGGGCAAAAAAAAATAAATTGCACTTTAATGTACGCTTGCAAAAAGAGCCATTTAGGGCCACAAAAAATATTTTGCAGTGTGTTATACATATGTGGAGGTGTGTGAAATAAACAATTTATATATAGTTTTCTTCTACTGTGCTATACTAAAAAAACAACATTTTTTTTGAATAGCATTTTCTGCAGTTCTGTAGCTGTGCGATTCAGCGGTTACGTACTGTGGGTGTATTGTGGTCTTCCAAAAAACGCCATTTAGGGCCACAAAAAATATTTTGCAGTGTGAAATACATATCTGGAGGTGTGTGAAATAAACAATTTCTATATATTTTTCTTGTACTGTGCTATACTAAAAAAAAAACATTTTTTTTTAATAGCATTTTCTGCAGTTCTGTAGCTGTGCGATTCAGCGGTTACGTACTGTGGGTGTGTTGTGGTCCTCCAAAAAACGCCATTTAGGGCCACAAAAAATATTTTGCAGTGTGAAATACATATCTGGAGGCGTGTGAAATAAACCATTTCTATATATTTGTCTTCTACTGTGCTATTCTAAAAAAACAACATTCGACACATCACCGGCCTTACCCAGCCATTGTTGTATTTTTGAACCAGTGTTGACTACCTCGTCCTCCTCCACCGCCGCTTCCACCTACACAGCCACATCCACCGCCACTTCAACCTCCTACTCCATATGGACCTCGTCCTCCTAGGTCAAGATTATCATTTTTATTTTATTTTTTTGTAGCCCACAGATCCTTTCCCCCTTACCTGCCTTTATGTTGTTGGCTCCTCGCAGGAGGGAGAAAGGCACACTGCACTACAAGCCCGTACCCTCCTATATAAAGAGGTTGAGCGGTGTACTTGACGGGCCGTGTCCACAGCCGGAGTCAAAACTCCTCCAGAGGATGATTCTCACCTCTACTGTAGGTAGAGGCAAGTCCTTTAATTCCCAGTAAAGTCAATGTCCACACCAGCTGAAACTACAACTCTTATTCTCTCATGGTAAAATAAACTCTACACGGATAGAAAAGGTTAGAGCAAAGAAACAGGACAGCTTAAGGTGTGGAGGAGGTCCAGGCACAAACGTAGCACATTCACTTCACTGCTTAGGTTTCTCAAACAGTTTTAGGTGCACGGTCTCTGCCACAGACCTTGAGGTTGGTCTCTGCCACAGACCGGGTGTACAAGGCCCCTGCCACGGACCTGGAGAACTTTGGTCTCTGCCACAGACCAGGGTGTATAAGGCCCCTGCCACGGGCCGGGTGAATAAGGCCTCTGATACACTCAAGATGACCTTGAGCTTCTCCTTCTACGTACCTAGCCCATATCAAGGGGAAGACATCTCTCCAGGGAGTCAACAGACCCTTCCTTCACCGTGACTCCCGCATCGGTCCATCAGAATGATCCTCCCTTCCCTGGAACAGGGTCCCCTACACAAGGCGGCACCCTAAGACTCCTCGACCCTTAGCGGACTCCAGACGAAGGCTCTGGACTCCAGGCTTTACTCCCGCCCCTAGGCCTCCATACCCAGGGCAGCAGGAACTCCAAGATAGTACCTCACCCCGGGCTAAAGGTGCCCGAGATGGAACAGGAACGCATGCACCCAGGCCGAAGGCACCTGGGCGCGGACCCCACTGGACATCAGCCCCCAGGTCAAAGGTCTGCCCCTTTTATATGCTCTCCCGGCATGCACAGCAGGTTCACCGCCCCACTGTACTACTGCCAAGAGGGGACACAAAAGGCACAGCACTGTATCGCGGTTCAACCCTAGCCTACCATGGCAGCGCCACCTGTAGACCGCAGGGAACTGCACACCAATACTGTCCCCCGAGGACAAAATGGTCCATGAATCCTACAGAATTAGGGTGTTTGAGCCTATTTACCACTCAAACACTTCCCTTAAATTTAGCACCCCACTACATTTTTATTTCAAAGTATTTTATTTTCCCACTAGCTTATCCATTAAATTGAATAATTTATTCCAGAAAGGGCGTATTCTGGGGCATTCCCACCATATGTGTGGCATCGTGCCGTTGAGTTTCTGAGGTTCTTAATGACTTCCCGTACCTCTTCTGCTGAAAAGGGGGCCTCCAGCATTTTTTTTTTTTTTTTTTTTTATGTTATTTTAAGTTATTTCCCTATCCACATTTGTTTGCAGGGCACTTGCCATGCTCTTAACAACATTTTGCTGCCATTTGCAGCCCTCTAGCCCTTTCCATTACTTTTTTAGAGCCTTTTTAGTCCTCAGAAGTCCGGGTCCCCATTGACTTCAATGGGGTTCGGGTTCGGGTTCGGGTTCGGGTTAAAGTTCGGTCCCGAACCCAAACTTTTTTCCGAAGTTAGGCCGAACCCGTCGAACCCGAACATCCAGGTGTCCGCTCAACTTTAATGCACAATTAATTTAGCAAGCTGTTTTGTGAAACTATAAGGTTGTAAAAGTGTGGTAAACATATTAGAATATAACTAAAGCCACACCATTTTGATACCCGGTCGGGAAAACCCCATTCTCCCTATCCCTCCTTTGCTACACTCCACCCCAACCCCACTCCTTGAAGTTCTTTTTGATTTACTTTTACCGCCATTTTATCTTTAAATTATCCTTCTGTTTCTATTATTATAAATAGTTATAACTTTTTTTTATAATATTTTGAAACTAATCTATTCATGTAATTTTTAATTTTTTATCTTTACCTACACGGTCATATTAATACATTCCATCACACTTTCATTTTTGCTTTGTATTTTGTTTTGTTATTAAACCAAAATCTTTTTCTCTATTTAACTATTAACTAAAATTTCCGTAATATGTAAACATTGGTGGCTTTTTCGTCTTTTTTCCATATATATATATATATTTATATATATAAAAATATATTACCAGTTTAAATACGATTGCTAGATGTCCAACCCATACTACTGTGTAATCTCTTTGCTTTATATGTCAAATTCAACCTTATGTCTGTTGTGTAATCCATCTCTGTTGAAAACCCAATAAAATTATAAAACCAGAATATAAAGCCAAGTTTGTTTGTTTGGGATAAAGTAGAGAATGAATCTCTGATTATTTTTTATTGCTGGGTACATGCATAAGAGGTGCCAGTGCCCCTATTATTAATATATAGTGTGCGGAAAGGACTTCCCATTGATAAAGCTGGCTTAATTCAGTGAAGCTACTCACATGTAGCAGAGCACCCCAAGAGGAGGGGGGTCTTGAAAGAAGTTCAAATATGTAAGAAGTAGTATGGGTGCAACACTAAGGCTTCATTCAAACTTCACACTTCCTGAGCAAGGGACAAAGTGCACAGAAAATGCGCTTTTTGATGCACGTTTCAGGAACGCACTGCAAACATGTATCGCATTTTCAGTGCCATTAATTGTTAATGGCACCCCAAACGTGATTAGTAGATGTTTTGCCGTGAGTTTTGTTGTGTTGCAAACACGCCAAAACGCACCTTGAAAAACGCACAATGCTCCATGCCTCTATGGCATATTTGTCATGCGTAGGGCAGTCCATTCAAGTGAATGGGCTGCCCTACGTGCGACACATAGAAATGCGCAAAAAACGCAAGCGCAAACTCATGTTCCTGCTTATGAAGTGTGAATAGGCCTAAAGGTTAAAGAGTCCAAAATCGTATTATTTTCAAACAGTGGAATAAGCAAGCCGGCATGTTTAAGGAGCTCAGATATTTTCCCTTCATCAGGACTTATGTATTATGTAACCCCAGACTGCTGGTAGTGGGATCCAATTTCAACTTGAGTTTAGCCATTTTTCAGGTTGTCTGAACCCCACGAATATGATGAATACTTTAGTCTCCAGATTTTCTAATACTTAATTTTTTTACTCTTTGAACTCATTAAACTCTTTGTCCACTGGACCCAAGCAGTGTAGGTGGGTGCTGCTATTCCCCCACAGTGTGCACATCTCTCCCTGATGACCCCTACAGCCATAATGGATGTCTCACTCCGCAGCAAGGGTGCACATTAAAATTCAAAACTGTAACAAGGAGGTTTAAATACTATCTTACGCCCCCCCCCCCTTCTCCTCTCTCTTCTCATCCTATGGGGGTGTAATTGGAGGAATTAAAGTCGAATTTCAGGCTAAAACTAAAATCTCTAAATCTAAAGCCCTGTACACACGATCGGATAACCTATGGATTTTCGTCCGATTGATTTGACCATCGGAAATCCGATGAAACTGTTTTTCATCAGTCTTGGCCACACACCATCAGTTAAAAAACCGACGGCAAGAAAACGACGGCACGTACAAAACGTACGACGCGCTATAAAAGGGCCGAACAAATCTAATGGCGCCACCCCTTGGGCTGCTTTTGCTGATTTCGTGTTACCGCGTGTTAGTAAAAGTTTGGTGAGAGCCGATTCGCGCTTTTCAGTCTCCGTGCTATGCAGATCGTTTCCTGGTGTTCAGTTTGTGCTTGTGGGTTTGTATTTGTGATTCAGTGCGTGCAGTCAGGTCGTTACTGCCTTGCAGTGCCTTCTTGGCCGTTCGTTTACTGTTTTTCAGGTCGTTCTTCTCAGGCCTTGCTGTTCCACGGTGCGTTCTGTTTGAGTGCGTTCTGACCTGCCGACCGGTTTAAAACCATGTTTGAAGTGGGTTCTCGTTCTCGAGCTCATGCTGGCTTTGGGCTTGGTGTTGCAGTTAACACTGTAACCCGAGTTCAGTCCGTGAACCGGGTGAGGAGGAGTTCATGGACTAAGAATTGGTTGCTCCAGCGGGACCAATTCTCTCATATGCCTCTGCTGCGGGAAATCCATGAGAAAAATCCTGATGATTTCAGGAATTATCTCAGGATGACGGACCCCGTATTTCACCGTCTGTTGGATTTGCTGTCCCCCTATATAACGAGGCAGGACACTGTGATGCGCCAGGCCATCACTGCCGAGCAGAGGCTTATTGCCACGTTGAGATACCTGGCGACTGGGAGAAGCTTGCAGGACCTCAAGTTCTCAACAGGCATCTCCCCCCAGGCTCTCGGGATCATTATCCCTGAGACGTGTTCGGACATCATTCAGGTCCTGCAGAAGGACTATATGAAGGTAATTTTGCTCCTTTAACCTCACATTATATGTTTTGATTGTTTTAGAATCTTCTTATTTTTTCCCTCCTAACCCAAATTTGCCTTTTTGTAATATCCTGGTAATGTCCCCATTTTCCCCATGCATGTTTTTACCTGTAAAGGCCTTTTTGGGCCCTACATGCCTATTTCCCTTCACTAACCTCTCCAGCATGCTATCGTGGGCGCAAACCCAGCTAGCCTTCTATTTTCCTTTTCATTTTTTTACGGTCATTGCCCGCGTAGTTTGACAACCCTCCCTCCCCCCCCCCCTAAAGATGTAAAAAAAAATTAAGTTCTCAATCAAGCTCAGCAGAGTGGTTGAGCCTTTTTTTGGATCCCCCACAATCACCTTAGCCCCCCCCCCCCTTAGATTATTTTAGCGGGGGTGAGGCATCTGCTAAGTGGGCCTTTGTTTATTGGTAGGAAATACTCCCCTAAATAATAATGTTAGAATGATGTTGGTCAACAATGTTTTTGTGTGTAATCTGCTTGCACTGTAAACATAAACCGTACTAATGTCTTCTTTTTGTTTGACTCCACAGTTCCCTAGCACACCACAGGAATGGCTGACTGTGGCCTCCCAATTTGCCCAGCGGTGGGATTTCCCCAACTGCGGAGGGGCAATTGATGGGAAGCACGTCCACATAGTGCCGCCACCCCCGTTCGGGGTCATACTATTTTAACTATAAATGTTTCAATAGTATTGTGTTAATGGCGGTGGTGTCGGCACGGTACGAGTTCCTATATGTGGACGTGGGGAAGAATGGCCGGATGTCCGATGGCGGAGCATTCGCAGAGACGGAGTTCGCTCACCGTCTGCAGGCTGGGGGTCTTGCACTGCCTCCAGATGCAGAGAACGTGGAAGGGCTACCGTTCGTTTTCATTGCGGATGAAGCTTTTGGACTAGGACCACACCTCATGCGGCCGTTTCCCCAACGCACCCTCACCCCGGAGAGGAGGGTTTTTAATTACCGGCTGGCCAGAGCCCGGAGAGTTGTGGAGAATGCCTTCGGGATAATGGCCAGCCAGTTCCGCCTGTTCCAGACAGCTATAAATTTGGCGGATTATAAACTCAACAACATTGTCTACTGCTGCTGCTTGTTGCACAATTTTTTACGGAAATTCTCCACAAATTATGTGTCATCAGTTGGGCCTGAGGCCGGTCCCTCTGAACTGATAAATCTGACTGGCCTCAGCACTGCCCGTACTGGCTTGGCCCCCCAAAGTGCCCGTGAAGTATGTCAGAAATACGTAGAGTACTTCACGGGTAGTGGGGCCATCGCAATGCCAGACCACATCTGACCTTTGATTGTCCCTTTTTAAAATAAACAAAAATATTTGATTTACTACTAACTTGTGTTGTCATTCTTGTATTTGTCTCCCAGGTTCTAGTAGTGCCAAGTGTATTTGTCCTTAGTAAATAGCCTCAAATCTCAGAGGTAAAAACACTCTTTTTGCATCTTCAGAACTGCTATTGAGCATAGAAAGAAAAAGGCACACCTTTTTTAGACTTCCCGAATGTTTTTATTGATTGCACCACAGTTTTGGTTGTTTTTCGAAAGATTTTTTTTTTTTGTGCGGCTTTTTTTGCAGAAACATGCATGGGTCAAAAGCCCAAAAATTTTTTCTGAAAAAGTCATACAATAACACAGTGAAAAAGACAAACAGGAGATGGGGTGATGTTACCCCTGATCCATCCCAAATGTGAAGAACCACACTTTATTTTTGGGGCTCAAATGGGTATCTTCAACATGATCCCATGGCTAAGGTGAACATATGCTATCTGCCATCATGGGGGATCAATGGACGTGCTTTGGGGATGAAAACCCTTCCTCTCCCCTACTTGAGGAGGGAGGAAGAGGTTGCACCCCCAAAACAGGGACATAGATATCCTGTGACGGCAGATAGCACATGTTGAGTCTTCAGTGTGTGCATCTTCGCATTTGGGCTTGTGGAAATCTCATAGAAAATTTCGGACGCATAACAAAACACACAAAAAGGGGGTATGGGTTCACACTATTCTCCCCAAAATATCTATCATGCTTTTATATTTTTGCTCAATCACAATCATTCGCTTTCTCATAATGTCCATTTCGCTACTGCATTCCATGATTTCCTGAATGATTATTTTGGTGCTGGCACTCGAGAATGGAGGATTTGGACTTCCTGACACACCCCCACGTTCAGTCCCAAAAAAGAAACAAATATTTTAAAACTATGCATGCCTACATCTGTATTTACCTTGAAGTTGTGGTGACAGACACTGACCTGTTGTGCTGATAAGCTCCACCTCTCCTTCCTCCACCTCCGCTTTCTCCCCCTCCGCTTCCTGAACCTGCTGAACTTGGTCTGCTTTGGGATCTTCGGGGAGTTTCTGTGGTGTGGGGTTCCTCGTCTCCTTAGCATGGTGTCCTCCCAGGCTCCTTTCCCCTATGGGAATTGAAAAAATAATGTATCCTTTAGCACACAGACTTTTTAGGCCTGAAAATGGATTCTCAATGTTTTAAAGTGGGGTCCAATTGATATTTGGCCCTGATTTTCAAGATGAACATATGAGATCTTGCAAACTCAAAAAAGCAACATGTTATTTTTGAGGACACTCACAAATACACTTGGATAACCACCAAGGTATCCACTGGACCACCTGTGTGTGACACCGTTAAGAAATTTGGTCATGTGGCCCAGTATCTTGATTAAGAACAAAAAAAGTACACAACTGCTGGAGTGTCATCTCCTTTACCCAGAATACAGTTTATTCTTTCATTCACATTCTAAATTTCCTTACAACATACCATCTAGCCAACAATGTGTAGATAAACATTGTTGAAGTAAAATGAGGCATGCCCACATGTAGTTTACGTGGATATGTGCCAAACATGTTTGGGGGAAGAGCAGCAATTTTTTTTCCACACATTTAGCAAATAAGTGGACTCTCCACTTAACATAAAAGTTGAGATTTTAAAATGTGAAATCAGTCAAGCCAAGCACATGTTGCAAAACATGGAAGAATACATATTACAATGTGAAAGAACACAGTAAACTAAACTTACTTTTTTCAATGCTTTTTTATAAGCTTCCTATACTGCTCCGGCTCCCTGAGCTTCAGGTCTGACCACCTTTTACGGAGTTGTTCCTTGGATCTCCTGACCCCATATTTTTTATAGAGAGTCTTCGCAACTTTGTCCATAATTTGTGACTTCCGGAGATTAGGGGTGTCGTATGGGCCATGCTTGCCGTCGTAATCCTTCCTCCGCAGAATGTCCACCATCTCCGCCATCTCAGAAAAAGACATATTAGTCGCCTTGTATCTTTTTTTACTGGATCGTGACGTTTCCGCCTCCGGGCTTTCCTCGGCGGTAATTTCTACTAAAGAAGCCACCTGTGTCTGCGACATGTCGCCGTCTCACACTGTGCGCCGTTCGTTAAGGGGCGGGGAAATGCTGAAAAAGTCCGTCATGGGCGGGCGACGAGGGCGGAGTTACACGCATGCGCAGGGTATAAAAAGGGGAAAGAAGTTATTAGGGATGCGCAGAGTAAGGACGACCGGAAGTGAACCAACGAAGTGAACTAAGGTAAGAAGGGAACTCGGGCCTGCAGTGGCCTATAATGGTTCATGATTGTAAAGGGCAATATTGTGATAAGTTGAGGAGAATCAATTCTGATCCTTTTCTTTTTTTAACTTTTTTTTTTACTTGCTGATCCAAAAAGATGCATAAACTACGAGAGCCGGAGGTGATGCTGATTTTTATAGAAAAATATAAGGAACAGCGCAACCTGTGGGAACTGAAACACCCTGCGTACCACAAGAGTGATGTACGTCGGGCAACTATTACCAAATTAGCAGAGGATATGAAGCCATGGATCCCAGATGCAGACTACACTATGATCAATAATAAAATCAACAACCTGCGTAATTCCTATAAAAAAAAATACAAGGAAGTGCACCAGTCAAAGCCCAAGCTGTGGTACTACAGACATCTTCAATTTCTGGATGACCAGATCGAGGCCAGGGAATCTATTTCCAGCCTTCCCTCAACCCTTCCTTCCACCCTTCCCTCCAGCGTTCCTTCCACCCCTGCAGAGGCGGAGGAGGAGCCTCCCGAGCTAGAAGAGCCAGGTCTTCACATCTTCAGCCAGGTATAGTATTTTTGATCATAATTATTGTCCACTAAGTAATATTGTGTTGAACTGTTTGGATTAGCCATAAATGATATCACCCCCCCCCCCCCCCAAAAAAAAAAAAAAACAGTAATGAGATCAAAATTGTGTGTGATAGATTCCCCAAATAAACCAATTTTTCATTTTATTTTAAAAACAGGATGAGGCAAGCCAGGAGGAAGAGGGTCAGGAGTGTGGCAGGCAGGAGGAGGCAGGGCCAAGTGGGACTCAGCAGGTCCCCAGGCCTAGTGGCAGCACCGTCTCCCAAGTGGCTCCCCTCCACGTCAGACCGCCAAAACAACGGCGGATGACACAAGTGGAGGAGGAGTCACTAAAGATGATTCAGGAGGCTGCTGCCATTATGAGGGCCCCCCTCAACCCTACGGAGGGCTTTAGCACCTATCTGGCGGATAAGTTGCTCAGAATGGAGGCGGGACAACGGGCCCTTTGTGAGCACCTCATATATATGGCCGTACACATGGGGGCGAGGGGGCTGCTGACTGAGGCCACCCATATCTCGCAGCAGGCCAATCCCTCTCCTCCTTCTCCTCCTGCCACATTACCACCCACAGTGGCCCAGCCTGCAAGGGTGCGTGGACGGGGCCGTGGAGAGAACGCTGCAGAGAGGCGTGGAAGGAAGGCTACAGGGAAGAGCAGGAGGTGATTCCCTGGCCTCGAGCTGCTCATCCAGAAATTGAAGGTTGATGGAGTACCACAGCTTGGGATGATGTATGTCTTTGGCTGCTGCTCCTGATTTCATGCTGTTGTTGATTTTATTATTGATCATAGTCAGGTCTCCATTTGGGATCTAATGACTTGATATTCTCTGCTAATTTCTGAATAGTTGCCCTTCGGTTTTTTTTTTTTTTTTTTTTCTGAAATAAAGGGAAATTTGATTTCAGCCAACATACATGCCTGATGTGTTTTTTTTGGAAGTAGCAATAAGATTTCATAAATACAATGGGGCTGATTTACTAATAACAGTGCGCTGCGCTGGTTCTAACCTTAATTGGTGCGCCTGATAACTCCTTCACTGGGCGCAGGAAGCAGCGGCGCACTGTTATAGTAAATAGAAATGTCAGCGGCGCTCTATTGAAAATAAATGGTTCCCTATGGGAGCCCATTGATTTGAATAGAGATCGCCCGGGAAGTCGGATCCGACTTGCAGGCGACTCGTGTGCCTGCTGACACAGGGACAGCGCGACTTTGCGAGGTGATCTGGACACGACCTGAGCGTGCAATAGCCGCTCAAGTCGTGTCCTAGAGGCGACTAGCCGGCCGAGAATGTGTCCAGCGCGATGTGATCGCGCTGGTCCTCGGCAGCCTCGCTGTCCCATGTTTTGGTATGAATCATGAAGGGGAACTCCAGGCCAAATTTTTATGAAAAAACCGGCATGGTTCCCCTTCAGGAGCATACCAGGCCCTTAGGTCTGGTCTGGATTCTAAGGTGAACCCCCTAAGCTGAAAAACGGCATGAGGGTCCCCCCAAAATCCAAACCAGACCCTTAGGTCTGGTGCTTCGTCTTTGGTGCTTCTTGCTGCGGTCCCCCCACCCCAAAGCACCCTGCCCCCATGTTGATGGGGACAAGGGCCTCTTCCCGACAACCCTGGCCGTTGGTTGTCGGGGTATGCGGGGCTTTTCGGAATCAGGGCGCCCCCTTTAAAAAGGGGGCCCCCAGATGCTGGCCCCCCACCCTATGTGAATGAGTATATATAGGCTTCTCATGACGTCACAGTCACATGTTCCGGGGCACATGGCCCCGGAGCATGTGAGTGTGACGTCATGGGAACATGTGACTGTGACATCATGAGAAGCCTATATTAATCTCTGCGGACCGAAAATTTTGCATTACTGCGAGAGGAAGCGACGAGTCAACATCGAGGAGGAGAAGAGGGAAGAAGACGCCGACGGCGACGACGGAGAAGCCCGGCCCCTCCACTAGCAAAAGAGCTAAAGAATTTAGTGGAGGGGCCGGCAGAAGAAAGAAGCAGGAGAAGAACCGGGAGAAGAACCGGAGAGCGGGAGAAGAAGAAGGCGACGGAGAAGACCGGCCCCTCCACTAGCAAAAGAGCTAAAGAAGTTAGTGGAGGGGCCGGCAGAAGAAAGAAGCGGGAGAAGAACCGGGAGAAGAACCGGATAGCGGGAGAAGAAGAAGGCGACGGAGAAGACCGGGCCCTCCACTAGCAAAAGAGCTAAAGAAGTTAGTGGAGGGGCCGGCAGAAGAAAGAAGCGGGAGAAGAACCGGGAGAAGAACCGGATAGCGGGAGAAGAAGGCGACGGAGAAGACCGGAGCCTCCGCTAGCAAAAGAGCTAAAAGAAGTTAGCGGAGGCCCGGCAGAAGCAAGGAAGAACCGGAGAGGAGAAGAGGGGAGAAGGCGACGGAGAAGACCGGAGCCTTCGCTAGCAAAAGAGCTAAAGAAGTTAGCGGTGGCCCGGCAGAAGAAAACCGGAGAGCGCGGCGACGACACCGGAGACCCCCGAAGTCGGAAGAAGACCCCCGGAGCTGTGCAATTAAATACTTTAAAAAGCTGCGTGGTTTTTTTATTGCAATTTTTTTCCACCAGGTGAATGGGTAGGGGTACGATGTACCCCATACTCATTCACATAGGGTGGGGGGCCGGGATCCGGGGGCCCCTTTATTAAAGGGGGCTCCCGGATTCCGATAAGCCCCCCGCCCGCAGACCCCGACAACCAACGGCCAGGGTTGTCGGGAAGAGGCCCTTGTCCTCATCAACATGGGGGCAGGGTGCTCTGGGGTGGGGGGGGCCGCAGGTCGCCCCCCTGCCCCAGAGCACCAAACCCCCCATGTTGAGGGCATGCGGCCTGGTACGGTTCAGAAGGGCCGCTCTCTCGTCCCCCCTTCCCCTGCGGCCTGCCAGATTGTGTGCTCGGATAAGGGTCTGGTTTGGATTTTGGGGGGGACCCCCACGCCGTTTTTTCGGCGTAGGGCTTCCTCTTCAAATCCGGACCAGACCCAAGGGCCTGGTATGCTCCTGGAGGGGGAACCCATGCCGGTTTTTTATTTAAAATTTGGCCTGGAGTTCCCCCTCAAGATTCATACCAAACACAGTGCCTGCCATTGGCGGGGATCCAAGTCGGATCCCCGTTCATTGAAAGTCGGACATATGTCGGCTTCATGTCGCAGGGCAAAGTCGGATCCAAAGTAGGACAGATGTCGTGTCGCACTAGTGTGAACCCAGCCTAAATACAACTACACTGCTGCTCTCAGCTGCTCATATCACTCTGGTCTCACTAAATAGCTAAAATCGTAAATAATACTGTTTTTGGAGCTTAGGGCGGCTCCTTATCATATACATGCAAATGTGGTAAAACACGGCATGCAAACGCCACAAAGCGCGCCTTTCTAAACGCCACTTTCAACCTTACTTCTGAACACTTTGCACCAGCGTCCCGTCTACATGGGGCCTAAAAACGCCTATGCCATTTACAGCTCAAAAGCGCCATGGTGGCCATGAGGCCATAGGCTAACATGGAGAGATGTTTTTAAGCTGCAAAAAACGCTCAAACAAGCGGCTGGAAAAACGTCCGTGTGCATGTAGCCTTATATTAACCACTTGCGCACTGCCCAGACCAAGTTTCACATTTCAGCGCTGATGCACTTTTAATGACAATTGCGCGCTTATACAACACTGTAACCCAATGAAAATGTTTTATTTGTTGGCACACAAATAGAGCTTGCTTTTGGTGCTATTTGATCACCTTTGTGTTTTATTTTTATTTTTTTTCTATAAATACAAAAGACCGAGTTTAAAAAAAAAAAAAATGGATATTTTACCCACTTCATCACTGGGCCTATTCTGGCACTTCTCTCCTTCATGTAAAAATCATAAATTTATGGCTATAAAATTACTTCAAAACACCAAACATTATATACTTTTTTTGGAGCAGACACCCTAGGGAATAAGATGGCGGTCATTGCAAATTTTTATCTCGCTCGGTATTTGCGCAATAAATTTTCAAACGCCTTTTGTTTGCTAAAAATATTACAAAACAGTAAAGTTACGGCCAATTTTTTGGTGTAATGTGAAAGATGTTGTTATGCTGAGTAAATAGATACCTAACACGTCACGCTTTAAAATTGCGCACACACATGGCATGACACCAAACTTCAGTAATTAAAAATCTCCCTAGGCGATGCTTACATTTTTTTTACACGTTACCATTTTGGCATTACAGAGGGGGCCTAGTGCTTGAATTGCTGCACTCGTTCTAACGCACGCAGCAATAACTCATGTGTGGTTTGAACGGCGTTTACATATGTGGGCGGGACTTACGTGTGTGTTCGCTTCTGAGCGCGAGCTACCGGGGACATGGGCGTTTTTTCTTATTTCTTTTTTATTTTTTGTTTTTGTTTTTTGACTTTTTTGTATTTCTTACTCTTTTTTAATTTTTTAAATTTTTTGGGATCTCTTTTATTCCTATTACAAGGAATGTAAACATCCCTTGTAATAGGAATGTGTGTGACAGGTCCTCTTTATGGAGAGATGCAGGGTCAATAAGACCCCGCATCTCTCCTCCAGGCTGGAAAGCATGATATTGTTCCAAAAAAATCACCAATCTCATGCTGACAGCCAAGATCACGGCTTGGTTAAGATACGGGAACACGGCATGATGTCATAACGTCGTGCCCGCGCCTCCGACGGTCATAGAGATAACCGATGACCATCTGGTCACCAGTCATCTCCAAATCGTTCTCTGAGCCCCAGATGGCACGGGAGAGCCCGGAGAAGCACTGGATGGCGGCAAGAGAGGGGGGGGCGTCCCCTCCCCCCGCCTATAAGAACGATCAAGCGGCGGAACTGCCACTATGATCGTTTTTATTGTGCACAGAATCGCTGACTGAAAAGAATGATATCTGAATGATGCCTGCAACTGCAGGCATCATTCAGATGTCACCGCACAAAGCCAAGGATGTCATTTGACGGTGGGCGGTAGGAAACTGGTTAATATTTTTAAAAAAGGTAATTTTTCTTCTTCATTGATGTACACTGATGAGACTGCACTGATGGGCACCGATCAGGTGGCAAGGGTGGGCACTGAGAGGTGGAATTGCTATTTAGCACTGGTGGGCAGTGAGAAGTGGCACTGCTAGGTGGCAATGATAGTTGGCAGTGATGGGCACTGATAGGCACTGGCAGCACTGCTAGGTGGCACTGATTGGCACCAGTGGTGGGCATTGATAGGTGGCACTGGCAGGGGCTACTAATTGTCACAGATGATGCAGAATTGCCTCTTCCTCTTCGGGCCCCATGTCCCTTGCACATAAGCCGGTGGTGATTGCCTTTTTTATGCTCACGCTGTCAGCACAAGGAGAAAACAAAAACCATTACCCAGCTTTTGTTTACATCACGTGATCAGCTGTCATTTGCTGACAGCTGATCACATGGTAAAGGGCAGGGACCGCCTCCTTACTCGGATCTGTCATCACCCGAGTCACAGTGACTCTGTGACCACAGCGCGCGCAAAGGGGAGGACGTTTATTGACGGACTCCCGGCAATTAAGGACCATGCTGTGGCCGTCGATCAGTTATAGCGCTGATCTCAAGTGATTAAAGAGGGTCTAAATGGGCCATTGACATGCATCACAATTCAACTTAGGAATGAGTCTTTGAAAAGTTAAACTAAATAATTTGGCCACTTTATCCTTCCAAATAATTCACATAGCCACACAGGAAGTGAGGGAAAATCCCTAACAATGTCTTTCCTTGGGGACACACAGGTCAGTCTAAATACTTTCCCCATTATGCACATTGCACTCCAGCATATTGCGGGGTACACCACAATTTATTAGGTAGTTTGGACTGTGGGGTTTATTTACTAAAGGCAAATCTACTTTGCACTACAAGTGCACTTGCTGTATATCTGAGGGGGACATGCAAGCCAAAAAAAACAACCATCTTTGCTTTTACATAATTGGAACAGCCAATCACCAGTACTTTCCCTCAGATTTTCAGCAGCTACACTGTTACTGCAGAGTGGATTTGTCTTTACTAAACCCCAAACTACCCAATGATTTGGGGTGTACACAACAAAGTGCTAGAGTGCAATTTGCTTAATGGGGACACTAGTTAGATTGATCTGTGTGTCCCCAAGAAAAGCCATTGGTATGGTTTTACCTTAACTTCCTGTTTAGCTGTGTGACAGGAAGTGAAGCCAATGTTAAGAAAAGGAGACACAAAGGCCAAACTACAAAAAAAAATATCAAAAAAAAAAAACAACACACACACGCAGGGGTTCTAACACTTTGTTTCCCTCAAAATGCCCACAATTAGAATTGTATGGCCTTGAGCTATTTTTAAGTGCAGTGCTCTAAATCAGTGCTTCTCAAGTACCCCCAACAGGCCATGTTTGCAGGTTTTCCTTCATCTTGCACATGTGCTTTAAATCACAGTCAATGGTTTTGATTTTTGGACAGCAATTCTCGATAAGATAAATTCACAAAACATGTCCTGTTGGGGGTACTTTAGGACTGAGGCTGAGAACCACTGCAGTAAAAAAAAGGAAAATTGAATACTTACCGCTCTGTATTTCATTTCCTGGTGACTCTCCATGGCAACACACAATACAATCCATGCATATACTACCAAGAAGGCACCAGGGTAGACAAATTACACCAGTTTTGTTTTGACATGCCAATCAGCTGTCACATTTGTTGCAAAGAAAACACAAAACAAACATCAAAATTTTGCATCTAATTTTATTGTTCAACAAAATAAAAGGGAAGGCAAAATAAAAAACATGGTCAATTTGAAACAGTTACAGACTCAACATCTTGAGCAATTTTTGGCCAAAAAAATGCAGCAGACAATTAAAGTGGTTGTAAACCCACTTTTTAAACAAAGCCCTACAGGTAAGCCTAGATTAAGGCTTACCTGTAGGTGCAAGAAATATCTCCTTAACCTACACGGTTAAGGAGATATTTGTATGTAAATGCGGCGACGCTGACGTCACCCCATTCACAAATTCGGCTAGGTCGCAACATTCGACGACGTAGCCGAATTCGACAGCTCACGCGCGCATGCGCGGAGTCACGTCTTCTCCGCTCCGGCCAATCACAGCACCGGAGCGGCGCTGTGATTGGCTGCAGCGGCGATACCCGGAAGTAACATTCAGGCTATCGCCGCAGCGATGGATGCGGCTAGAGGAGGGACACGGACGACTTCGGGGGCCCCGATCGAAGGTAAGTGGTACATAATGAGCTAGTATGCTAGTCATACTAGCTCATTATAGCTTTGTCTTGCAGGTTAGTCAAAAAAAAAAAAAAAGATATAAGGGTTTACAACCACTTTAAATCAAAGTGAACAAACAACACACATTAACAACATCAGAATTATTTCAGGGGAACATTTCCCCCACACAAAAAATATACAATCCACATAAGTTAACCAATCACTTGTTTTGCAAAGACATAACAAATAAAATACATGTGTTACAAACGCGATAAGGACACCAACATGTACATTTTGCCCCCCCCCCTGTTAAGATGTCCTTCAATTTCTAACCCATAAAAACACTCTCTGAGCATGCCCAGAAATATCCAGGCGCTGTTCACACACAAAAAGCACGCCAAAAAAAAATAACTGGCTGGGCATGTGCAGAACAACACCAATGAAGCTAGCAAAAAATAACCCCCCTTCCCCCGTCCAAAATTAAGCACATCATCTAGCATGCTACAAAGTTAGAGATGGGACAATCACCCCTCCCCCCCCACCAACAAATACTATTGCAGTCTATGCGAACTGACTTGTTAATCTTGCTAGTCCCCACTTGGCTGGCTTATCTTCTAGTAGTTATTGGCCTTAAAATGGGGGTCCAGGTCCCACCCTAAGGGACATATATCAATGTCACCAATTTGGAAAACACCAAAAACAAAACAAGAAGTGCCTTTAAATATGCCAAATTGCTTAAGGGCCATTTCACACCACATGCAGTGCATTGCGTTTTTTATGCATCCAAAATGCATGGAAAGTTGGTTATATGGTTCTAAATGGCAGTGTTTGTTCCAGTGCGTTCCAGTTCCACCAAAAAAGTAGAACATGCTGCATTTTACCTGCACTGGACTGTACTGGAATGCATCAAAACGCATCATAAACGCACTGGAACGCACAGGAACACACCTAAATGCACCAAAAACGCACTGGAACACACTTGTCCTTATCTATGGTTAATAAAAAAGAGGGGTGAAAAAAAAGCACTGGACTGCATCAAAAACGTACCAAAAATGCACTGGAACGCATGAAAAACGTGCATGCAGAAAAGCACCTGGAACGCATCCGGATTGTGTTTCTATGGTGTGAACTGGCCCTAGTTCACACTATAGAAACGCAGTCTTGTGCGTTCCAGGTGCTTTTCTGCATGCGCGTTTTTGACACATTCCAGTGCATTTTTGAGGCGTTTTTGATGCAGTCCAGTGTTTTTTTCCGCCTCTTTTCACTTAGGACAAGTGTGTTGCAGTGCGTCTTTGGTGCATTTAGGTGCGTTGCGGTGCATTCCAGTGCATTTTTGGTACGTTCCGTTGCGTTTTTGATGTGTTTTACTGCGGTCCAGTACAGTTTTGTACCTAAAAAATGCAGCATGACCAATTATTTTTTGGCTTTCTGAAATGCACTGGAACGGACTGCAGTGGTGTGAACTATGCCATTGGCATTAATGTGATCAACTTTCTTTGCGTTTTTCAGGCATCAAAACAACGCACTGCACTGCATCCGGTGTGAACTGCCCCTTAATATCATCCCCGGGGGGTGTCTATAGTATGCCTGTAAAGTAGCACATGTTTTCCATGTTTATAACAGTTGGAGAGCAAAATGACATTTCTAAAGTAAAATAATAGTCATTTAAAAGTCCTTGCGGCTGTAATGAATTGCTGGTTCCCGTCAATACAGATAAAAGTCATTGAAAGTCTTTGCTAACCAAAAAAAAAATGCGTGGGGGTTCCCCCAAATTCCATAACCAGGCCCTTCAGGTCTGGAATGGATATTAAGGGGAACCCTGCTGCAAATTTAAAAAAAAAATGACGTGGGGTTCCCCCCAAATATCCAAACCAGGCCCTTCAGATCTGGCATGGATTTTAAGGGGAACTCCACCCCAAATTTAAAAAAAAAATGGCGTGGAGTCCCCCTAAAAATCCACACCAGACCCTTTATCCGAGCACATAACCTGGCTGGCCACAGGGGAAGAGGGGGGGACGAGAGAGCGGCCCCCCTCCCTCCTGAACCGTACCAGGCCACATGCCCTCAACATGGGGAGGATGTCCCCATGTTGATGGGGACAAGGGCCTCATCCCCACAACCCTTGCCCGGTGGTTGTGGGGGTCTGCGGGCGGGGGGCTTATCGGAATCTGGAAGACCCCTTTAACAAAGGGGACCCCCAGATCCCGCCCCCCCTGTGTGAAATGGTAATGGGGTACAAATGTACCCCTACCATTTCACAAGGAAAGTGTAAAAAATTTAAAAAATGACAAGAGCCGGTTTTTGACAATTCCTTTATTAATGTATTTTCTTTTCTTCCATCTTCTTCCTTCTTCTTCCATCTTCTTCTTCCATCTTCTTCTTTTCTCCATTCGGGTTTCTTCCTCCATCTTCATCTTCCTCTTCATCTTTATCTTCATCTTCATCTTCCTTCTTCCTTCGGTGTTCTCGTCCAGCATCTTGCTCCGGCGTCTTCCCTTCTTCTTTCTTCTCCGGCCGCTCCGTTTGAATTGGAGGTTCCCGTTGTGCTACGCTTCAGTTCCCCTCTGGGCCCGCTTACACCCGTGACCCCGCCCCCCTCTGACGCACATGGATTTCACGGGGACTTTCCCCGTGGTGACAGAGGGGAGCGGAGCCACCGGGTGGTTAGCGGACCAAGTGGAGAACTGAAGCGTCGCACAGCGGGAACCTCCAATTCAAACGGAGCGGCCGGAGAAGAAAGAAGAAGGGAAGACGCCGGAGCAAGATGCTGGACGAGAACACCGAAGGAAGAAGGAAGATGAAGATGAAGATAAAGATGAAGAGGAAGAGGAAGATGAAGAGGAAGATGGAGGAAGAAACCCGAATGGAGAAAAGAAGAAGATGGAAGAAAAAGATGGAAGAAGAAGGAAGAAGATGGAAGAAAAGAAAAGACATTAATAATGGAATTGTCTAAAACCGGCTCTTGTCATTTTTTACATTTTTGACACTTTCTTTGTGAAATGGTAGGGGTACATTTACCCCATTACCATTTCACACAGGGGGGGCCGGGATCTGGGGGTCCCCTTTGTTAAAGGGGTCTTCCAGATTCCGATAAGCCCCCCGCCCGCAGACCCCCACAACCACCGGGCAAGGGTTGTGGGGATGAGGCCCTTGTCCCCATCAACATGGGGACATCCTCCCCATGTTGAGGGCATGTGGCCTGGTACGGTTCAGGAGGGAGAGGGGGGCGCTCTCGTCCCCCCCTCTTCCCCTGCGGCCGGCCAGGTTATGTGCTCGGATAAGGGTCTGGTGTGGATTTTTGGGGGGACTCCACGCCATTTTTTTTGAAAATTTGGGGTGGAGTTCCCCTTAAAATCCATGCCAGATCTGAAGGGCCTGGTATGGATATTTGGGGGGAACCCGCACGTCATTTTTTTTTTAATTTGCAGCGGGGTTCCCCTTAATATCCATTCCAGACCTGAAGGGCCTGGTTATGGAATTTGGGGGGACCCCCACGCTTTTTTTTTTTGGTTAGCAAATACTTTCAAAGACTTTTCTCTATATTGCCGGGAGCCGACAATTCATTACAGCCGCGGCTGCTTTTAAATGTTTTTTTTTTCCTTTAGAAATGTCATTTTGCTGGCGCACTGGCAATTTCAGAGCTGCGCCTGTTCAACTTATGCAAATTGACTTAGGTGACTTGACATTTACTAAGATTTTGCCGGTGCAGTGTCCCGGCGCATTTAAACCATTGAAATTCCCGCGCTGAGCTAAAAAAAAACTCCCGCAGCTCGAATCGTACTTGCCGGCGCAACGGGCTGGTTTTGAAAAACTTACTTTCCCTCTCTATTTTGGGCATGTTTGTTATTTGGGTAGGTGTCCCTACACTTCCTCACATCACCCCCATTATATTCTCACTTCCAGCTTCTTTATATTTAGATTTTAACATGCCCTGCGCCAGGTCCATAGTAGCGCACTGAGCGCCTCCTCCCGGGCGCAGAGAACACTATAGTAAATGGGAAATAGGGCTGCGCTACAGGCGCTAATGTTTTGTAAATACAAAAACACCATTGCGCACGCAGATGCGCCAATACTCATGGCGCAAACGTTTGGTAAATCAGCCCCAATGTGTAATTAATAACAAGGGACACCAACCTCCATGAGTAAAAAATAAAAAAAATATGTTGTTCGGAGAAATTGACACACCAAAAAATGCACAACAAATTTAAAGACAAAAACAAAAAAAAAGGTGTAATTTGTGAGGTCAGCCTTGAAGAATTAAACTAATTATTCCTAAGATCACAAGAAAGAAGAAAGACATACGTTTCTCAGAACTCATGAGAAAGATCTGCTGCCAAAAAGACATTTTAAAGACCGTTCTAAAGCAAAAAAACATGCGCTGCATTAAACGAAGCAATAACTTGCAGAATGACGAATGTGCTCTCTCCATTAGGAACGCTAGTTTTACCAGAACGAGCGCTCCCGTCTCCTAATTCAGTCTGAGCATGCGTGGGTTTTTTAACCGATGGACTTGCCCATAGACGATCAGAAATTCCCATCGGTTTTTTATCCATCGGAAAATTTTAAAACAAGTTCTATTTTTTCCAACCGATGGAAAAAAGACCGATGGGTACCATACACGATCGGTTGGTCTGATGAAAACCATCCATCGGACGGTTTTCATCAGTCAAACCGATCGTGTGTACGGGGCTTAAGACTAACCTATCTAGCCCTTTAAAGAAGAAATCACTATACATACTTTTTTGGAAGCTGCTCCGGTCCGGTCCCAGGCTGGGCTGTCAGCGGTGGCTTCTCTGTGAAGGTGGGTGCAGGAGAGGCAGCCAACAACGGAAGCCCTATAGTAACTCTATGGGTAAGGTCACTTCCCAGGCATTTCCCAGCCGTTGTCAGCTGTCTCCTGCCTAGAGCTTCCGCTGCTGGAGACCGGCTTCAGAAAAGGTATGTATAGCGATTTTTGCTTTATAAGGCTAGATAGGTTAGTCTTAGATTGTGGATGCCTGTAGATTTAGAGATTTTAGTTTTAGGCTGAACTTCCACTTCAATGACTGTCATAGGAACCCTGGGTATCGTCATAGGATTACACATGGGAGGAGAGTGGCTAAATTACCTCCCACTTTGTCAAAGCCTCGAGAATGCTGGAACCTGGAGTTTTTTTCCCATGGTGCCCTCATGCTCACCTGGTGTTACTTTTTGGGGCCATGCTCTAGCAGATTCAACAGCTATGGAAAAAAAATCCCTTTAAATATTCTCCTGAAGAAGCACAGTTAATATATGAGAAATGTGCTGTGAATTCTTCTCTCCACTGCCTTATGAGCCAATTTCTGGGAAACTTCTCCTGATACTCAGCTGGGTCATGTGACTGTTTAATAGAATGCATTATTATAGAGAAAGATATTGATAGCTGGTTGTGGAAGATAACACATTTTGAGTCACTGTTACATAATGTATTTGAGAGCAATACAATTTTAAAACATTTTATTGTGGTATTTAGAGTTGAGCGGACACCTGGATGTTTGAGTTCGACGGGTTCGGCCGAACTTCGGTAAAAAGTTTGAGTTCGGGACCGAACTTGACCAAAACTTGACCCCGAACCCGAACCCCATTGAAGTCAGTGGGGACCCGAACTTCTGAGGACTATTAGCGCTTGTTTCCCTGCAAAAAAGTGTAATTTCTGAAGGAAAAAAAGTCATTTAAAACTCACTCGCGGCTATTAATGAATTGTCGGCTCCCAGGAATACATAGAAAAGTCATTAATAAAAAATAAAAAAAGCTTGGGGGTTCCCCCAAATTCAATTACCAGGCCCTTCAGGTCTGTTATGGATTTTAAGGGGAACTCCACCCGAAATTTAAAAACAAAATGGCGTAGCGTACCCCCAAAAATCCTGGCAGGCCGCAGGAAAAGAGGGGGGGACGAGAGAGCGCCCCCCTCCTGAACCGTACCAGGCCAGATGCCCTCAACATGGGGAGGATGTCCCCATGTTGATGGGGACAAGGGCCTTATCCCCACAACCCTTGGTGGTTGTGGGGGTCTGCGAGCGGGGGGCTTATCGGAATCTGGAAGACCCCTTTAACAAAGGGGACCCCCAGATTCTGGCCCCCCTATGTGAATTGGAAATGGGGTACATTGTACCCCTACCATTTCACAAAGAAAGTGTAAAAAATTGTAAAAAAATACACAGACACCATTGGGAAAGTCCTTTATTAAAAATAAAAAATAAAAAAATAAAAAAAACATTCCAGCGATGAAATCCAGTGTCCCGCGGCGATCCCGATGTCCAGCGCTGTCCAGACGAAATGTCATTGGCTGAGCCTGAGCGGACCTGATGGGGAGCTTCCTCAGCAGTGTATTAAATTAATAGACCCACCCCTTCTAAAGTTCCCCATCAGGTCCGCTCAGTCAATGACGTAGTGTAAGGCTGAGGACCTGATGCAGAACGTGAGAAGGGGCGGGTCTATTCATGTATTAAACTGTGGATGAAGTTCCCCATCAGGTCCGCCCCCTCGTATGTCAGACCCCGCCTACGTCATTGGATGAGCGGACCTGATGGGGAACTTCCTCCGCAGTATAATACATGAATAGACCCACCCCTTCTCACGTTCCGCATCAGGTCCTCAGCCTTACACTACGTCATTGGCTGAGCGGACCTGATGGGGAACTTTAGAAGGGGCGGGTCTATTCATTTAATACACTGCCGAGGAAGTTCCCCATCAGGTCCGCTCAGGCTCAGCCAATGACATTTCGTCTGGACAGCGCTGGACATCGGGATCGCCGCGGGACACTGGATTTCGTTGCTGGAATGTTTTTTTTTTGTTCGTTTTTTTTTTTTTTAATAAAGGACTTTCCCAATGGTGTCTGTGTATTTTTTTTACAATTTTTTACACTTTCTTTGTGAAATGGTAGGGGTACAATGTACCCCATTACCAATTCACATGGGGGGGCAGGATCTGGGGGTCCCCTTTGTTAAAGGGGTCTTCCAGATTCCGATAAGCCCCCCAACCGCAGACCCACACAACCACCGGGCAAGGGTTGTGGGGATGAGGCCCTTGTCCCAATCAACATGGGGACATCCTCCCCATGTTGAGGGCATGTGGCCTGGTACGGTTCAGGAGGGAGGGGGGGCGCTCTCTCATCCCCCCTCTTTTCCTGCGGCCTGCCAGGTTGCGTGCTCGGATAAAGGGTCCGGTCTGGATTTTTGGGGGTACTCCACGCCATTTTTTTTTAATTTGTAGTGGGGTTCCCCTTAAAATCCATACCAGATCTGAAGGGCCTGGTATGAATATTTGGGGGAACCGCATGCATTTTTTTTTTAATTTGCAGCAGGGTTCCCCTTAATATCCATTCCAGACCTGAAGGGCCTGGAAATTGAATTTGGGGGAACCCCCACGCTTTTATTTTTTTTATCAATGACTTTTCTATGTATTGCCGGGAGCCGACAATTCATTAATAGCCGCAAGTGAGTTTTAAATGACTTTTTTTCCTTCAGAAATGACACTTTGTGCAGGGACAGTTCTAAGCATGGGAAACAAGCGCGACTTTACATGCATATTGCCGAACACCGGACCCATAACCTGAACATACAGTCAATTGTTCGGGTTCCGGTCCGGGACCCCTAAACCCAAAAGTTCGGTACGGACCCGAACTTTACAGTTCGGGTCCGCTCAACCCTAGTGGTGTTCATAAAAAAAAATGTTTTTTTATAGAATTATCAAGTTTGGTTTTGGCTAACTCAAAAAAGTCCACTTTTTTCTTTTTGTCTATATTATGTTTTTGTATATAGTAGTCACAAATGAGAATAATATAATTTTGCAAGAATAATGCTTTTTTTGTACATAAAATTGCTTCTTGAAATCCTTCTTCCTTGGGGTTTTTCAGTTTGGGGTCTTTCACTCTTAAAAATATTTCAGTAGAAAATGAAAAGAAAGTGTTGTATGGAATAAACTTCTGATGGACTCCATCGGGACTCTGTACATCAGCAAACAGTGGTGCCTCAGCATTTCGCACTGCCTAGCTGTGGCACTTGGCATTGCAAGCTGACAATGAGTACTGTAGTATCACATACACTGTACTTTGTCCACCAAGCTTTGGTATTAGGGCTGCTTATGATTAGAGATTATGACTATGACTACAAAACCGATTGATTCACTATAACAACAAAAATCTGACTCAGTTTGGGCTGATACAAAGCGAGAGGACATTTGGTGAACTGTCAGGTGAACCGATCTATGCAATTATGTAAATCAGTTAAGGGTTCCTTTGAACATTATTTACCATTCATTTATGGTGTGGGAGGTAATTTATGTGTGCAGGTTTTCCAAAAACTGTAGAGAAAGTAAAAGGTAGGATACCCAACTTTACAATGGAAATACGCAAAGATTCTCCAAAAACAGTGGCAGGAGAAAAAAGGTAGGATACCCAACCTTATGATAGAAACATGCAAAGGTTCCCCATAAACATTGGATAGAGTATTTTGTAGAATATCCAGCTGTAAAACGGAAATAAGCAAAGGTTTTCCTGAAACAGTGGAGAGAGAAAAAGGTAGGACACCCAACTTTATGACGGGAACACACAAAGGTTCTCCAAAAACTGTTGAGAGAATAATGCCGCGTACACACGAACGCTTTTCTCGACGGTGAAAACACCATTGAGAAAATTGACGGGAAAAACGAGGGAACGGCTTGGTTCCCTACACACGTCCGTTTTTCCCGACATTTTTTTTTTGGTCGAGAAAAACGACCGTGTGTGGGCTCCGTGGCAGTGTTTCCCTATGGTAAAACTGCCGCGGAAAAAAACGACGGGAATCACGACGAGAAAAATTAGAGCATGTTCTAATTTTTCTCGTTGTGATTAATGCCGTTTTTCCCGTCAGGAAAAATTACAAAAAGACCACACACGGTCCGACGGGAAAAATGATCGTGTGTACGCGGCATCATAGTAAGGATTTCCAACTTTACAAAGGAAATATGCAAAATTTCTCCAAAAACTGTGGAGAGACAAAATGGTAGGAAATCCAACTTTATGATGCAAAGGTTCTTCAAAAACAGTGGAAAGAGAAAACATAGGATAAAGAACCTGGTGAGAAATACTTAGAAATGTGTAAACAAACTTGTAGACAGCCTTATGAACATAGCTGTCTCTGCATAGACTTTTAGTATTGTGTGGTCGCTCTTAATGCTGGGTAGGGTGGTCTGAAATGATTTGCACTGGGAATGGTCAGATACTGGTGAGAAATTATGTGAATATTTGGTGCCACAAAAGGTGCAAGGATTAGGGCAGGTGCTGATATCAATGAGTTAGATATTTATTATTATTTGTTTCACATTAGAAAGTAGATTTCTGCTCCCAGAGACAAATGTATTCTGCAGCCAGAAAATTCTTCTGTACACCAATCCTGAAGAAGTGTCCAGTGCCACAAAACTGTTCTAATTCTATTGTTAATAAAATCCCGGAAGAGATTTTCGCAACTACTTCATTGTCATGGGCATCTCTGCTTATACCTTTACCTTTTGGATCAACCAAATACACACCTCTTCCTAGTGCAAATACCCCAATTATAATGACCGATGTTGCACGTAACCTAAGGTATACACTCCATCAATATTACATAGTGCATTGCTGCCATAAAGTGATGCTTTGTCAGTTATTATATACAAAAAAACAATTGGCAGTTACCGTATATACTCGAGTATAAGCCAAGTTTTTCAGCACATTTACTTGCTTATACTCGAGTCCCCTTTTTGTGCCTGATCTCCCAGACTTTTGGGACCTGGTACCGGCCGGCCGTAGGTCCCCTGAACTCCAAACTTGGCACACATATACCACCACTCTTCCTCTACAATAGTGCAAAGTATTTTGTCCAGGGAACCTATGGCCGGGGAGAACACATTTTTCAAAGCCGGGCACACCTTCCATAGACTCCCATGTTAAACGGTAATTTCTCCGGAAAATTTGGGGACCCGGTACTGGCCGTCCGTAGGTCCTCTGGACCCTAAACTTGGTACACATGTAGCCTCTACAAGTGTGCAAAGTTTTCTGTCTGGGGGACCTACGGCCGGGGAGCAACGATTTTTTAAAAACCGGGCACCCCTTCCATATACTCCCATGTTAAACGTAAGTCTAGTCATGGACACAGTGAGACATGGGCACAGTGAGGCATGGGCACAGTGAGGCATGGGCACAGTGAGGCATGCACATGGACACCCTAGGCTTATACTTGAGTCAATAGGTTTTCCCATTTTTTTGTGGTAAATTATGTGCCTCGGCTTATATTCGGGTAGGCTTATACTCGAGTATATACGGTAATTAATTTCTGATTAGTGAGTGTTGGCAGAGAGACCCCATGTTCTGATTCACAAATAGGAATAAAGGGTCAATATGGTCCTTCTTCAGCTCACTTGCAGTTGGTAGTTTTGTAAATAATGAATGAACATAAAGTGAGTATACTGCGCTGTCAATATTAGAAAAAATGTGTGGTAAATTAATACCCGTGCTGCAACTAAAAATGTGAGACACACACAATATAACAAATGTAAAAAAGGTTCAAGCTGCGCAACAGTATGTGTTAATTGTGAAGGTGTGTGAAAAAAATCCAATCTCAAAAAACAGTGTTATATGACATCCAATGTCAAAGACCAAAATATAAATGTTTAAAATGGAAAAATGAGCTTCCAAACGAAGTTCTTAAATGGTACTATACACTTTTCCTTGGCTGATATATATATCAAAAGCTCAAATGATTGTTCATACATATAATATAGTCCACAGGAAAAGATGATGAAGTTTAGGGGTACAATCTTCTCAACATTTTTTATAATACATGCTTTGTCTTAACAGGCGAGTTATGCATAGTGTTTTCACGTATGGCAAGTATGTATATTCAGGATGCATACGAGCTAAGTGAGATTTTAGTCATCTTTTTTGGTTTATTTACACTGAGCTGACCATTCAGTGGGTATTTCTTCCTTGAATATTTAGAGGAGCAGCTCCTGATAGATTTTCCGGTCAAAAGACAAGGGTTTTTTCAAGGAAGGGAAGTTTGCCCACTTTTAAGATGGCGATACTTGTGATGGGAATGCCGAGAGCTCAGATCTGGGAGGATCCTGCTAGATGTCAATAGACTATTTAATGGCCCGGAAGCAACGGGTAGTGAGAGCCGGACGGCCCTTTACAAACCACCGCTATTTTACTTGCCACATATTGTAAGTGTATTACTTTTTTTTACAATAAATGTTTAATACTGGATTACGCTATGGGGCTTCTTTTCTCATTCAATATGTTCTGCTGAGATATCGGGGGACTACAGACTTAGAACACGAAGGAGCCAGAATCACAGAGAGAGAACCTTCAGAGACCTTGGCAGGGTTGATAGCCATCTGCTTTGACTGATCTCTTTCAGGGATCAGGGCTTCTGGTAAGCGGCCTTTGAGAATTAAGGTGGTGGATTCTTTTCTATTTTACCAGCACTCTTCCACTGTGTTTTAGTCTGAAGTCACAAATCCATGTTGAGAAGATTGTACCCCTAAACTTCATCATTTTTTCCTGTGGACTATATTATATGTATGAACTATCATTTGAGCTTTTGATATATATAAGCCAAGGAAAAGTGTATAGTACCATTTAAGAACTTTGTTTGGAAGCTCATTTTTCCATTTTAAACATTTATATTTTGGTCTTTGACATTGGATGTCATATAACACTGTTTTTTGTGATTGGATTTTTTTCACACACCTTCACAACTAACACATACTGTTGCGCAGCTTGAACCTTTTTTACATTTGTAAATAATGAATCAACTGAAATGGATAATATGGCCTAATCCAGTGAATTTATAGCTAAATCAGTATGAACAGCAACAGAAGTTGCATTGATCCTCTGAGCACTGCAGTGGGGTTTAATAAGGAGTCTGCTCCAAGCAGATTTTAATATGGGTGGTTTAGGCAGCAGTCTTAGGCCCCAGACTTTGGGGGGAACCTATTACTGCCTGACCACCTATTATTGCCTCCCATAAATATATTTTTAAACAAATATTTATCTTGTAGATATACTTTATATAATGTATATATATCATAAATGTCAACCACTGACATTATCCAGCCCATTCAGTTACGAGACTAGGAATATCCAGCCACGTAAGCAAAGAGGCAGGGATAGGGAATGACATCTATGCCCAAATATGGCCAATGGCAAAAATTGCACACAAACGCTTGGATATATATGAGCTGTCGCCTCACAGAGCTGTCAGACCTTAAGGGCCTGGTATTAATGAAAGGGGAAAGACCATTTATTTAATTTTTTCTGTAGTTCTCGATTAACATCTTATTAGCAGACCCTCATCTAGGTTAAGTGTCTGGTACTGTATAGACAAATGGAATTCCTGGCTATTCATTTACAAACAGAACAAAGTGTCCGGGAGCTGTCATGTTGCTGGCAATTTATAACCCAACTCTGGAGCATAGAGGGGGGGGGGGGCAGAGACAATATTTCTTTTAAATAGCGAGCCCAAAAAAAGGATAAGACAGGGACTTAAAGGGATTGTAAAGGTTAGTTTTTTTTTTCACCTTAATGCAACCTATGCATAGGATAACGTAGGGTATGCGTAGGGTAACCAAAGCACATAAACCCAAGGTAAGTATAGTAGCAAGTCCTAGTTGCAATCTCGGAACACCCAAGAGGATAGTATGTGACCGGTCAAAATATATTAATGCATTAAAGTGTTTGTTCACCAGTGCCAGAAGTCTGCCAAGCAAAATAGGTGAGTTGGAAGCTCTGGTGCATGAGGAGAGCTATGATGAAATCGGTATTGCTGAAACTTGGCTTCATTCCTCACATAACTGGGCTATTAATATTCCTGGCTATGCACTCTTTCGGAAAGACAGGGTAAAAAGAAAAGGTGGAGAGGTCTGACTCTATGTGGGAAGTGATCTCAAAGCGAGTGTGAAAGAGGACCTGGTGGATGGAGAGTGGGATGAGTCTGAAGCATTATGGGTGGAACTGCATACAGATGTGCGTAGTTCAAAGTTAATCATTGGAGTTTGTTATAGGCCACCCAATGTTAATGAGGAGGTGGAGACCCAGCTCCTTGCACAGATGGAAAAGGCTGCAAGGGCTGGGACGGTGATAATAATGGGGGATTTTAACTACTCAGAAATTGTCTGGAGTAATGGCACTGCTGGGACAGTTATAGGGCAAAAATTTATAAACCTATTGCAGGACAATTTTATGGTCCAGTTTATTGAGGCCCCAACTAGGAATGATGCTCTGTTGGACCTGGTAATCTCAAACCATGCAGAGCGTATTACTAATGTTCAGATAAAGGAACACCTGGGTAGCAGAATTCAGAGAGTAGTGGTTAATGATTCTTACTCTGAATGGTCTAAGGTTATCAGTGGTGTACCCCAAGGTTCAGTGTTGGGACCCTTACTTTTTAATATCTTTATAAATGATATTGGGTCTGAGATCAAAAGTAAAATTTCTGTCTTTGCAGATGACACTAAGCTATGCAGTGGAATAACGTCCTTACAGGATGTCTCCAATTTACAAGCCGACCCCAATGCTCTGTCTAATGCAAGTATACACGGTAGTCTTCATGCAGCAATCCCGTTCTCACATAAACTCGGCCATAAATGTAACGGTGTACCACCAAGTGTACATGGTCGGGGATTATAACAAGAAAAAATAGGAGTATGTATTTTTCTGGCATGAATATCCATGTACGGGTGTATGTTTGTTTTGCCTAAATCACCTCTGCTGCCAACAAGACAAAAACAGGGAGAGCTGCTGAAAACGGTCATTGATGAACATTTATCTGGAGGAAAAAACATAGGGGTTGCCGATAGTAATGGACCCGTCTATGTGTATGGGGGAATCGTTTATAGATTATGGATTTTTAATTACCGTATTCCAAATACCCCATAGGTAACAGAGATACAGATATACACAGTAGTCTTCATGCAGCTATCCCGTTCTCACATAAACTCGGCTATACTTGAAGTTAGTACCACCGAGTGTACATGGTCCGGGATTATAACAAGATTAAATGGAAGTTTATATTTTTCTGGCATAAATATCCATGTACAGGCACATGTCTGTTTTGCCTGAATCACTTCTGCTTCCAACAAGACAAAATGGGGAGAGCTGCTGAAAACGGTCATTGATGAACATTTATCTGGAGGAGAAAGCATAGGGGTTACCGATGGTAACGGGCCCATCTTAGTGGGGAAGTATGTATTGTCTTCATATAATTTTAGACATGGGCAATCAGAAAGAATAATTGTGGCTATAGTCACAGAATAGTTGCATAGTTCTTTAACCCTATGTGGTCACACCACATTATTTCAAACATCAAGGAAAACCGATAGGTTGCATTCGTTGTTTAATCCCATCGGC